>CM031235.1:750420574-751848074 GCA_018340775.1 Taxus wallichiana var. yunnanensis | reverse complement strand
CAATTTTTTTTTCTATGTTTTCATCAAAAAGAAAAAATAGAAACAAAAATAGACATTCATAATGTTAAATCTAAGTATAGATGTAGAAGCAAAAGAATTGATGAGCAAACACACAACATTATATAACATTTCCAACACGTAAGTGGTTACAAGTATCAAAAATTTTCATTTTCAATATATAACTCCTATTAGTAATGGGTGATAATCTGAACATAAGTGTTACCATTATCACACTTATAACTTCAACATTTAATTTTGTTATTATGTCACCAAATTTATTTTTGGTGTGGTAGTTAGTTCTACCCAATGAACATAATTATAATCTACTATATATAATTAACATATGTTGCAGCTAGACCACTCAACATAATTACTCTATTCATTTATTGAAACACCTTAAGAAAGAAACAACACATTACTTTTCTAGCTTGCAAAATTCTACCATTTGAATACATATTGATGTATCACACTTTTATTTAAGCCTAAAATATATTCAATCATTAGTCCCTAATATTATTTATAGGATTTTAATTATGTTATGGAAAGAAGATTTTACATGTGACCAATATCCTCTGAAAAATACCTCATACCCTCTCAACCGTCCTTTTCCCCCAAAAATAATTCTCTGCAGCAGATTAGTCAAAACAAAGATCTTGAACTTGCCCAAAGTCTCATTGCATATGGGTCAACCAGTCAACGTAGTAAGGAGGTGGACAAAAATGGAGAATTGCAGACGAGGATGGATGATATGGAGAAAGACTTAGAGGCCCTAAAGAAAGAACTGAAACAATTGGCAAAAAGATAGGGAAAGAGAAAAATGGAGGAAGATCTTGGGTTTGTTGAAAGCAAAATACAAGAGATCTACAAGAGACTCAACTCTCTTGATAACAAGGTTGTGCATATGAAGGGTAGACAAAAATCTATTGTCAAAGCTCTTAAAGAAGTCTACAATTTAAGGAACAACAAGTGAAGAACATATGTATGCTCAACAATATTTTAGAGAACATATAGTGGGAAGGGCATTAAAAGCTCAAGTTTTTAGTCAGATTGACAAGAATGACCCCACTTAGGTCACTGCTATCACCTTATTCAATGCCCTACAGGGGTTGAAGAGAACTATTGATAGAGCATCCAAGTGATGCATTTCTTTCAAACCTACCAAGAAGGTGATAGTTTAGTTGTTATTTTGCTTTGTTGACTAGCAGTTTTGTTGGTATTTTGGTACTTTGCTTTGTAGTAGTTTTACTGTAGTGGCTCTTTCATGTAAACATATGATTTTGATCACTCTTTGAACTGTTACTTTGTATTATCTGGCTCTTGAGCCTTTTTCGTATTTGGGTATAGTCCTTTCCAAAAATACATGTCACCAATATCTATACTGAAAATGTAAATAACAATAAGTATATAATACACATTTTCTAGTGACACATATGAATGATAAAGATAATTTGTCTTATCTTTTGAAGAGAAATGTTGACTAAAATACCTGTATATTTATTTTCTCTCTTTATCTTGTTATATGATTAATATGATGCATTATGTTTAAATTGCCACATTGAGTACATAAACATCAAAATGGAGGCGTAAACATAGAATATGCAAATGAATTCAATAATTTTTAAAATAAAAATCAACAATTTTATATAAATATATCTCTGTTCGGGGATGGAATTAACATATAACTGAATTCACTTTTTATAAAAGTGTTATTTATATCGAACTTTTTCGTCTCCAACATATAAATGCCACTAGTATAACACTCAAAATTTCACCATATATTTGCTACCAACTGAACATAATATTATCACGTACGCACTCGACACATTATTCACCTATCCACTTAACATAATCATTCTGTTTGTTTATCTTTGCAGATTTCTACCATTAATGTGAGGGGCATTTGATACAACCTAAATATATATTCCTGCTAAAAGTTTAGCCATAACCGCACATACCATATCTGCAAGTCTTATTTTTAGGGCACGGCAAAAAGCAACTGCCGCAATGCTTGGGATCGAAGTTAATGTCCACACAGACGCCGAGGCAGCAAGTGAGACCATACGGACACTTTTTCCCGCATTTCCCACAGTGAGAAGAGTCGGAGGAGATGTCTTTGCAGAGGGTGTTGAAGCAGCAAACAGAATTACTGGTTTCTGTCAGACCAGAGATCTTTTCTGGATCTGAGCAAACGCTGGCATTTGTGGCGCATCCGATCCACTGCCTAGTTTCTCCATAGATGGCCTTGATGAAGTTTGAGTGCGACCTCGGCTCGACTCCATGGAAGTTGATGGAGAGGATGATCAGAGAAAACAATAGCAGCGCAATTGGGAAGGGAGGAGATGGAGTTACTGCCATTATTATATCATCCCCGCCTTCCACATACGTGTAAATTGGTAGAAGAGTATTTTAATTGGGATGAGGGCGAATGTGGATGGCTCTCGGGACAGAAGAGTGGTCACGTGTGCACGAGGCTTCCGCAATTTTGCGATACAGACAAAATTTGATTCATATATTACAGAAGGCATGATTTATTGGTGGTGTTTATAAACTAAGAGGAGTGAAGCCTGTCCAACACTAAAGGCTTATTAAACGACGTGCCTGATAGTAAAACAGTTGGTACTGCTTGTCTTAATGTCAGATTTTTGCCTTGTTATATGCTACTTGAGAAACAAAAATAGAAAACATGGGGGTTAAAGCAATAAAGGAGGAAAAGTTATACAGAACAGATAAAAGAGCACACCGATGAAGTAGACGGGATATTTTTATGATTGAATGTCTAAACTTTAATTACGTCAATGATAGTTTAGAATAGTTACGTGGAGAAAGAAATTAGGAATGAAAACAAGTTTAGAATAGTTACGTGGAGAAAGAAAGTAGGCATGAAAACAATTATATTATTGTATAGAATTCAATATAATTATGAATATCAGTAAAAAGAAATATCTAGGAGAAGAGATTAAAGGGAGGAAGAAAATAATTATAGTTCAGATAAGAATTAATTCATGCATTCTCAAATGCGATGATCCTTAAGGAAGAATGAGAATCAAGAATATGTTCATTTTGCACTACTTAGACAATAGAGACAGAAAACCACTTCATCCTAAAATGCCCAGCCTCTAATATGCAAACATGATATAAAGAGATATTGAAAGCTGATGTTACATGTGAATTATTGGAAGAGACAAAATTTGAAATAGTTAGAAGAGCAATTCACTCAAATCATTTGGAGAAGGAACACTCTTCTTTTAAAAAACCAGCCTTATATAACAAGCAAATTTGATATAAAAATATTTAAATATTAAAAGCAATTGTTACATTTTAACTATTTGAAGAGACAAAAATGAAAGAGTAAATAAGAGCAACTGACCCAAATCATTTGGAGAAGGAACAATCTTCTTAAGAAAAATCATCCTGCAACAAGCAACTTAGAGGATGCTGATAATACCATCCAGTTATTTAATATAGCTATCATGCTCTTCTAAGAATTAATGCAACACTTAGCTTCTAAATAGCTTAATAAACCGAGACAAACAAAAAGATGCTATATATTTTTTTCTTGAAAGTCCTTTTTTTTAATATAAAAATTATATATAAATACATATTGAAAAGACATATACATATCCATAAGGACATTAATTTTAAGGATGAACTAATTTTTTATGAGTTTGAAAATATATACAATCATATCTTTATATTGATTATTGAAAAGATTTTATCAAATTAGATCACTAATTTCTCTAAAACTACTTACTACCAATTTTGTGTATGTGAATGAAAATAATTACAAAACAAAAAAATAATAACAAACTCTAAACATTTGTTAGTAGGGGAGGATAATAAATGTAATTCACAAGTTCAAATTTTTACCCTATAACCTATTTCCCCATTGACAAAATGTTTAAAACATTTACTAAAAGATAATTTTGTCTTGTTCTTATCAATATAAAAGTAACTCAATTATAATCTATTCTTATCATTATTATAAAATAAATTAATATGTTTTAATTCTTTTTCAATTTCTATTAATAAATATTTTTAATTATGTTAATTGATTTTATAATTAAAGGTGGCTAGTTATATACATATTTGAAACATATATTAATACATCTCTATTTAAAATAGAATTTGGGCCTAAATCAATGTGATACATCAATGTACATTAAGAAATAAACAAAACAATGATATAAAAGTTGTAAGCATATCATTATATGGTGTTAAAAAGTGATCATAGTTCATAAGTAGGTCTGTTTTTCTAATTTAGCATAAGTTTTTTTCTTCCTTTAATATTTAATTTCATACCAACTACAAATTTCCTATTATAGTTAATATTTTTTTACTTTTATTTAATGGTAATAAGTAGAATTTTAGAAATGATATAATTCAAAGTGGTTATTAATAAAACTTAAAACAAAATGCAAGTAATAGAAAATGTGGGTCGAGAAATAGGTGTTTGATCATATGGTAGTCAATACAGTTAATGTCACGGAGGTCTTAAAATAATTTAAGTTCAACAAAATTGCAAATTTGTAGTGTTTTTAACTTGAATATTTTTATTGTTGATAATTTAGAAGGATTGGTGAATACCAAATAATTTGAAGCTTTAAAGAGTGGAGCTCTAACACGTGTCGAGTGCCACTAATCAAATCCATTTGAAGAAACAAACATGGAGCTCTCAACACATGTTGTAAGTAAATCACGATATTTGATCCCACAACCTAAACCACTTAAAAGGTGAATTATTTTACCTTGAATATTAAATACACAGGACCTTATTTTATAATATCTATTTATTTACAAAAACATCATTTTACGAATATACTAATAACTAGTAAGTTCAATATAAATATTTCATGGCATATTATAGATTAAGATAATCATGTTGCATATATGTATAATTTTCAGTTAAAGAAGGGTTTGGTTGTTTGATTTTCAGTTATTTTCCATCAATATTAGTGACCGATCTGGGGATGAGACTTATGGAACATCACTTGATGACCACCCCATTTTAGGATTTTTATGATATTTTCCCTAGTGAGTTGTCGAGTGGTTACCTCCCCCATGTGAGATAGACTTTCATATTGATTTGGTTCTAGGAGCGGAGCCTATCTCACACGTACCATATAGGATGACCACACCTGAGCTATGTGAGCTCAAGTCGTAGTTTGGGGAGGCCTTCTTGAGAAAGGCTTAATTCGTCTTAGTGTATCTCCTCGGGGTGAACCTATGATCTTGGTGAATAAAAGGATGGATCGCTACATTTGTGTGTGGACTATAGACAACTAAACAAAGTAACGATCAAGAATAGTTACCCTGTTCCATGGATAGAAGCTTTATTTGATAAGATGAAGGGGCCACTATATTTTCTTAGATAGATCTTAAGTCAGGTTACCATGAGCTAAGAATTGTGGAGGTAAATATCCACAAGTCAACTTTCCACATGAGATATGGCCACTATGAGGTCACAGTGGTACCATTTGGTCTAACAATCGTCCATGTAGTATTCATGAGTTTGATAAATGGGGTGTTCAGGAAGTTTTTGGATCGCTTCGTTCTCATGTTTCTTGATGACATCTTGATATACTTACATATGCTTGAGGAACATGAGGAGAATGTTTGATAGGTCCTATGGTGTCTTTGTGAGTAGCAAATTTATAGGAACTTGGAGAAGTGTTCCTTCTTTGATCAGAGGTTCGATACTTAAGTCACGTCATTTCTAGGGAAGGTATCGCATGATCGATACTTCTAAGATTAAAGCTATTATGGATTGGCCAGTGCCAACCAATGTGACCGAGGTGCGTGATTGTATGGAGTTGGAAAGTTACTATAGGATATTTATCCAGGACTTCTCTTGGATTGTGCACCCCATCACTTCCCTTAAGGGAAAAGGGAAGAATTTTTTTTTGTCTAATGGGTGTGAGTAGGCTTTTGGTACACTAAAGGAATTCGTTACGACAACACTAAATCTTGTAGTGCCAAATCCTTAGAGGGATTTCTTTGTGTGTACATATGATTCTTTAGCATGATTGGGAGGTGTTTTGATGTAGGAGGGCCGTGTAGTTTCCTTTGAATCTCACAAAATCAAGCGTTATGAGATCAATTAATTGACTCATGATCTAGATATTGTAGTAGTGGTGCATGCTTTGGTGCATTAGGATCGTTTACTTCTTGGTAGGAGGTTCATTCTCAGGAAATACCATTTGACCTTATGTCACCTCTTCACATAACCCAATTTCAATGTTCGACAATGATGTTGGATGGAGTTGTTATGTGAGTATGACATAGAGATAGACCATGTGAAGGGGAAGGAGAATGTGGTTGCAGACATGTTGAGTTGATGAAGACATTTGGTTGTGGCTACTTCAGTGGGTACAAAATTGTGGAGCAATATTTTTTGACTACTACCACATGACAGCTTCTACCTTACAACTAGTGTAGAGATTGAGTCTTAAAGACCCCTTGAGGGGAAGTTTGATGGAATCCCATTAGATTCATATGGAATTCTCATAAACAGGTAGAATCTATGTACTTAGGGATGGAGGTTTGAGATAGGATATCTTGGTAGAGGCTCATCATGCACCCTATTCAGCCCATCTAAGGTTGAAGAATATGCATGCCACTTGAGGCAATTATACCATTAGAGAGGTCTTCGGAGAGATGTAGCCCAATTTGTGTCACGTTGTTTGGAGTGTCATAGGGTGAAGGCCTAGCATCAGTATCCATCTAGCCTTCTCTACCCACATGTTATACCGATGTGGAAATGTGACACCATTTCCATGGATTTCATAGTTTTTCTACCGATTTCAAGATACCACTATGATGCCATCATGGTCACAGTGGATAGATTGATGAAAGTGGCTCATTTTTCTCTAGTGAAGACCACCTATATAACTAGTGTAGTGGCGTGAGTATACTTAGATGAGATTGTCAGACTGCATGGGAATCCATAGAAGATTATTTGTGTTCACAATCCCTTATGAACATCTCATTTATGGACTACCATGCAACATGCCTTTGGGATGACTATCAACTTCATTACAACATATCATCCTCGAGATAGATGGACAGACGATGAAAGGGTGAATCATATTTTAGAGGACATGTTTTGGATGTACGTCATAGACCATCATCAAGGTGGGAGTATTAGTTGTACGTGGTGGAGTTTTCTTATAATGACAGGTTTTAGAATCCTATTAGTATGGATCCATTTCAAGAACTTTATGGCAGGGAGTGCAGGACACCATTGAGTTAGGACAGATTGGAGGACTAATTATCTCTTGGGCCGACTTTGTTACTGAGAACATGGAGCAACAGTTTTTTTGATTAGACATATACTTCAGGAGGCACATGATATACAGAAGAAATATTTAGATTAGAGGAGACTTGATGGTAGCTATGAGGTGGGCATGAAGTTGTATATTCATTTCAGACCTCATAAGAACCATATCCGTTATGGAAAATGCTCTAAGTTATCTCATAGATTCGTGGGTCCATTCGAGATCTTTGAGTGGGTGGGTCCCTTATCTTATCATCTAAACTTGCCACCCATCTTGTCTCGCATCCACGATATATTTCATGTTTCTGTTCTAAAGAGATACACTCCACATCCCTCTCATGTATTAGATTGGAATGCATTATAGGTGTAGGAGAAGGGGTAGGTGACTGTGGAGCCTATGTGTTGAAGGCATTTGTATATTGCTATATTTCAAATGGTACAGAGCTCACGCCTTTATATAGGCCGAGAGGGAGGCAGCCGTGAGAGAAACGGTTATACAACTGTCCTTTAACAAGTAATAACACACAAATGTATTAATTTGCTAACATTCCCCCCTTAATACATTGCTCTTACAAATGTACCCCCTAAACAAATCAAACTTCACCTTGCCGAGAGGCTTGGTGAGAATATCTGCAACCTGAAAATCAGTAGGGCAGTACTGGAGCTGAATTTGGTGGTTCAAGACCTATTCACGAATGTAGTGACATTCGACCTCAATATGCTTTGTTCGTTCATGGAAAACAAGATTCTTCACAAGCTTCAACACACCTTGATTGTCGCAGTGAATGATGGGAGGTTTCTCTTCAGGAATCCCTATATCTGCAAGAATGCGACGTAACCAAATTACTTCACACACAGCTCCTCGTGCGGTGCGGTATTCAGCCTCAGTGGATGAGAGAGCAACAATAGTTTGCTTCTTGCTAATCCACGAGATAGGTCCAGATCGAGATGAAAAACATATCCTAAAGTGGATTTCCTGTCATCAACGGATCCTGCATAGTCCGAGTCTGTATATCCCTGTAAGAAGAACTGAGTGTTCTTCTGATACTCCAGACCAAAGTCAACTATACCTCGGACATATCTCAACACATGCTTTGCTGCTATCCAATGACATTTCTTGGCTCCTGCATAAATCTGGCGAGATAGCTCACAAAGAAAGCAAAGATCTCAATCTGGTATAAATCAAGTAAATGAGACTCCCCACAAGCTACTTGTAGTGAGTGCCATCTACCTGTGGTGAATCCTGGAATCTAGATAGTTGCAAAACATTTTCCATAGGTGTGGACATTGGTTTACAATCGACATCCCATACTTTTCCAGGAGTGTCTTGGCATATTTCATCTGGGAGACGAAGATATGATTCTTCTTCTGCCATATCTCTAAGCCAAGAAAATAGTGAAGTAGCCCCAAATCAGTCATGTCGAAGGATTTCTTCAGATCATTCTTTACATCATCTACAAGATTCTCGAACTTCCCGTGATCACAAGATCATCTACGTACAAAACCGAATGACAATCTCTGTTCCTACCTTCTTGATATACAAATTTGTATCCGAGGGGCTACGAGTGAATCCATGTTGCAATAGGTGATCATAAATTTTTATATACCATGACCTAGGTGCTTTTTGAGTCCATAAAGAGACTTTATCAGACGACATACCTTCTGTGGTTGATGCTCATCTACAAACCCTTCAGGTTGGGCCATGTACACTTCTTCTTGTAGATCACCGTTTAGAAAAGCACTCTTGACATCCATCTGTTGAAGTTTCCATCCATTTTGTGCTACCAGTGCACATACAACTCTGATGGTTTTGATCTTCGCAGTGGGTGCAAAGGTCTCGTCATAGTCAATTCCTTCTTGCTGAGCATAACCCTTTGCAACAAGTCGTGCTTTGTGTTTGTTGATTGAACCATCTGCCTTATATTTTGTTTTGAAAATCCATTTGCAGCCAATGGATTTCTTACCTGGAGGCAGATCGACAAGTTCCCACGTCCGATTCTGAATCAGGGAATCATATTCAGCATCCATAGCCTGTTTCCACTGTGGTTGGTCTAATGCCTCATGAACAGTGTCAGGTTCGGTGCTCTCAACAACTGAACTCATGAGTGCAAAATTTACCTCATGTCTAGCTTGACTTCGTGTTCTAACTCCCATAGAAGTACCAGGAAGTGAGTTCAGGTGAGCATCCCTGATAGTACTCTGGACCCATTTCAGACGTTGGTGCTGCTGATGTGAAGATGTGTTTTCCAGTGTGCCAAGATCAACGAACAAGTCTCCACTCAGCTCTTCTTCTCTCTGAGAAGAATCATCTTGCTCATCATCTGGATGTGTGAGTAATCTATGTGACGAGGTCGGTACTGGATCTCCATTGTGTGGTAGGGAGTCAAAGGATGACTCATCACATACCACATCTCGACTCTCGTAGATCTTCTTCGTCTTAGGATCCATGAGACGATATGGTTTTGAGGTAGTACTATACCCTAAGAAAAGACATGGCAGTGTCTTTGGATTCATCTTCTTCCTTCTCTTATCTACGGAACATGCATATATGCGGTATAACCAAAAACTCTTAAATGATGAATAGAAGGTTTGCGACAGTCCATACCTCTTTAGGTGTCTTGTTTCGCAAGATCTTCATGGGTGCCGGTTAAGTAAATAAAGCTGCATCTGGATGCGCTTCATCCAAAAACTGATCCTCCAACTTGGCGGTCGAGAGCATACAACGAGCCATCTCCATGACAGTCCTGTTGTGGCACTCGGAAATCCCGTTCTGTTGGGGCGTGTAGGGAGCAGTCAAATGTTGCTGAATGCCATGCTGCTTTAGGTATGCTAAGAACTTCTTTGACACAAATTCCCCCCCTCAATCTGAGTGGAGGAGAAGAAGAGGCTTCCCAGATCGCCTGGTGGCTTCTTTGGTAGTAGGATGGAAATTTGCAAGTGCCTCACTCTTACGCCAAAGGAAATATACCCACATTTTCCGTGAGTAATCATCAATGATGAGATGAAAGTACGCAAAACCTTGAAAGCTAGCTAGCAGGGGTCCGCACAGATCGGTGGAACGACCTGAAGAGGCTCGTAGAATGATAAGAGCTCTGTTTGAATGGACCTCTATGTTGTTTCCCGCAAGACATCCTGAGCAAATAGGTAAGGAATGGGAGAGTGGAGGAAGCCCTCTTACCATTTCCTTCGCACTGAGTTGATGCAGAGCCCCGGTAGAAAGATGACCATATCAAAAGTGCCAAAGTGCAGTGTACTCTGCCGTTGATGCAGAGAGAGCAACGCTAGATGAAGTGACCGCATCCAGTGCAAATAGACGGCCCTTCAGAAATGCTTGAGCAATGACTGACTCTCCCTGGGAAATGATGCAGGACTTGACCCCTTTTTCAACAAAGAATTCAACCTGCATTCTATGGTTAAGAAGTTGACTTACAGAAAAAAGATTTGAAGTCAAACCTGGAACATATAGCACCTTTGTGAGTGTACATCTTTGTGTTCCAAGAGGAATGATGACATCACCAATCCTTGCTGCAATATACTCTTGATTGTCTGCAATGGTGATCCAATCTCCAGTGGGCCGGTCACTCAGAGTATGGAACAACTTCTTGTTGCCAGCGATCATGTGTTTGCTGGCACCTGAATCAATCAACCAGACATCTTCTGACGGCTGTGAAGTTTGTGAGACTAGAACAATTTCAGAATGAGTCGTATCTGGTACCTCTTCATCGGAGGTGGCATCCTGCTTTGAGCAGCAATGTGGCCCTTCTGCCTCGATCACGAGCATGCCATCGGGATTTCTTGGAATATCCTCGGCCAGAAGTGCTCTCTTCGCCATAATTTCCATACTTGTGACCGTTGTAATAATAGTTCGCAGTCGTGTGCGTATCCATGGAGCAAATGTGGCACCACCGATCCACTTTGTGATTATCTTTATACGGGTTGGCCGTTGTGGTGGCCGTTGTGAAGATGGCTGCTGAGCATGCTGCTTCTGATTCTGGGGGGCAGATTGCCCTTTCCGAGGCTTATGTTTTTGCCTCGTGATGAGAGCATTGTCTTCGAAGGCTTCTTGTACATTTTCATGGCTTCTTCCTGCTGGAGATAATTCACCAGGGTTGCAAAACTCACCTCCTGTTGAGTGATTGTCAACGTGGTGATCAGTGTCCGAAACCGTGAAGGAAGAGCTCGCAGGGTGAGTGGGACAAGCAACTTGTCGTCCACTGGTTCACCGAGTGCAGAGAGTTCTGCACGTAACTCAGCTACACGCTGCAAGAAGGCTTCTACTGATTCGCCATCATGCATACTCATCATATGAAGCTTTGTCTGAAGTTGCAACTTTGTCGTCAGATTCTTAGCTTCGTAGATGGTACACAATGCGCTCCATGCCTGAGAAGAAGTAGTTGCTTCCCGAATGTATGGCTGCACCTCATCAGAAAGACTCAGGGTGATGAGCATTAGTGCTTTTGCATCAGCCTTTTCATATTTTTCCAATAGATCAGCGTCTGTGGGCGGGGCGTCTTTGCTAGAGACAATCCCCCAAAGATCTTCGAATTGAAGAATCGTCCGCATTTTGGTTTTCCATGCGGTGAAATTTGGCCCTTTCAAGAGTTGGGCATCGGATAGCAATATTTTTGGAGCAGACATTTTCAAAAAACTCAAAAATGTATTTTATTTATTTATGTATTTTTCAAAAATGGCTATAATTCTTTGAAGGAATCTATCCCGAAGATGGGCTCTATAGGCTCGTGCAGTGAGACGCCGACGCTCCTGTGGGCATTCTATTTCGTGTTCGTCATCTGCATCATAACCACGTTCAAGTTCTACACGAATCCGCCGTGCTTGACATCGAACGTCGAACCAAAAGTATTCCAACAGTCCTCGGCGCACAATCTCGTCAAAGAGAATGTTCCCAGTGTTGTGTAGCTCGTTGACCAAGGCAAAGAACAGCCCAGTGGTGTCTTCATTGTCATTCAATGCCCAAATATTTGGTGCATTGCTTGCGGTGCTTTGTGCATCTCGAAAACTGAGACATACACCCACACACAGTTTTGCAATTTGCCGACTTTGCTTACACGTAGCAGTCACAAGCACGACTCTTGCTCAGCAATCTCTCCTTTCGTGGGTCGAGGATAGATAGTTGCTCTGGGTTCCAGCAATGAGTCTCCTCTCTGAATCTCCACGCACAAAGCAAACAGCAAACAGCAAAGAAGGCACACCAACAATGAGTCTCCTCCACGCACAGCAAAAACAAAACAATAGAAGAAAAGCGGTTTTATTCTCTCCACGCTCTGACCAGCTTACAGCACTCTAGAATCCTGGCGAGACCTCCATGCATAGCAAACCAAGGACAGTCTTTTCTTCACGAACTCCACGCACGAGACCTCCACACAAAGACAAACCAAGGATAGTTTTCCATGCAGCCAAAAGCAGTGAGCAGTCTTCCTCTCCATGAACTCCACGTGTAGCAAAAACCCACTCTGTTACCAATGAAGGTGTTTGTATATTGCTATATTTGAAATGGTACAGAGCTCATGCCTTTATATAGGCCGAGAAGGAGGCAGCCGTAAGAGAAACAGTTATACAACTATCATTTAACAAGTAATAACACACAAATGTATTAATTTGCTAACATGTGTATCATAGAGCACATGACCCCGGGCCTTTGATACCGCGAGATTGATAAAGGTGTGACTCAGTGGGATAGGTATGATGAGACTAGAGCCACATGGGAGGATGCTAATTTTTACGAGCCTAATTTTGACACATATTTTAGTGACTTCGGGAGGAAGTCAAGTCTAAAGGAGGGGCATGTAGTGCACACTCCTTATCAACACTATGTTCATTACGATGATATTATTGTTTGATTAATACTTAGACATTTTATTATAATATATTGATCGAGTAGATGCTAAACTATGCAAATATTTGGACTATTGACATGTTTTGATTCACATTTTGATAATGATACACTTGATGAGATTGGTAGACAATTCAATAAATGTTGATTTGCATTATTTGGATTTCATCTTCGACACGTTGTACTTTGGATTTTACGAGTAGAATTATGATCTCACGGATGTTAGAATTGAATTAAATTGAATGATGATAGAGGATAGAATTTTTAATTTTGGTTTATGATTATTGATTTCTATATGTATATTATTCTCGATGATTTTGATAGAGCCCCAAGGCCGAGAGAGGTATTTTTATGTTGCGAGGATATTTTATCACATACATTGAAAGAGGATAGGTGACCAACCACGGAAGGATGTCGGGTGTTTTGCAACATAACCAAATTTGACAACTTGTGTCTAATGTTTATGTTGTGTTATTTCATGCCTAGTTAGGAGGTTTCCCATGGGGGTGACCTCACATGTGTGGCCATGGGGTGTAATGTTTTTCCTTTATTTTAATTTTGTGTGTGTTTTATTTTGTGTTATATGTATTTAATTATTGGTAATTTTTAGTCACTTTATTAACAATTATTAATGTGTCTTAATTAGCTAATCCAACTTAAATTGTTAACTAAAATAAGGATGTGACAATTGGATAATTATGAGGGTAGATGGTCCTTGAAATATTGTGTATGTAAGTTAGATTTATGTTATATTTTGTGTTGTGTACTCTTTCCCATCTTCAAAATTTGGATTTTCACTTGGGAGACTTTTTGGGAGGCTTGTGGGACTTGTCCCATGCCTCTTAAGTTAATCTAAAATCCATACCAGGTCAAAAGCATATAACTGTGTCCCACTTTTTTGTAGTTTTTGTACTTTCAGCAAACTATGTCTGACAACCAAAACATGACCAAACACATATAAAATGACCAAACATGCATTTTTAAGAGGCTATAAATACCAAGGTGCAGGGCATCCAGAATTTACCTGATTTTTAAATTTTTATAGTATTTTTTAATTATTTATTTACTAGTCAGATTTTAAAATATTTATGGCCACAAAGTGGGACACACTTGTATGCTTTGACCCACCTATGGTATGGGGAGCTAATTTTAGACCGAATTATGCAATTTGGAGTGTAAAAAGTGAAAATAATTACACTTTCCTACTTACCACAATTAATTTTTCCTTGGTAGGCATGGTGTGCAAGTTGGAGTGTCATGTGGGCATGTCATAATAAGTCTTACATGTTCATTTATCATCTTGGGCACGGTGTTTGACTTGTTTGTTGCAATGAAAGAATGATGAAGTGGCATTTTATATGGAGCCACCTCATCATCCTCACATCTCGTTTCTATTTAATGATTGAATTTGAAGGATTTGTGGTTTCTTGTTTATTTTTCTTCTTTCGCACTTTTGGAGTTGAGAGCTTGTTGGAGTTGCATTTGGATTGTTCTTGGCTTGAATGTGTCAAAAATCTTGTTGGAGTGAATAATCTTCTAAACTTGATGAAGAGGTAGGATCTCCACTTTTCATTCTTTTATTTATGCATTTGGATGTAAAAATTGTACTTGTTGAATATTATATGAGTGTTCTAAATGTATTTTTTTGGTTGGGTAGTTTTCCTTAAGAAGAGTGTGGGAGATGGTAATATGGGACCATTGGGGAGGGAAAAGGGTGATGTGAGGCATTAATTTTTGAGGGAGTGCAATTAGGAGTTTAACCTATGGGGAGTGAAAAGGAAAACTGGACATATTTTCACATATTTGCAAGGGAGAGATAAGGATGTATTGATTGTTTTGTATTGTGCACATGGAGGCTTTTGGTAAAACTTCTAGTTCACTTGGGAGGTAAAAGGATTTGGTTCTCATATTTCTTGCTCCTTTTGGCTTTATGTCTAGCCTATTTGTTTTGATAAAATTGTAAATATTATTAAGTATGTACATTTGGATGTGTTGTATGTTTTTGTAGAAGTCATTTTTGAAAAAGTTGTCAAATGTTGCTCAAGACCACTCATTTTTTTTTGGTTGGGGCTTGGGGGACAATAAGGGGATGGATTATCCTCTTATTGGATTAAAGGTTGGGTGGAGATAGTCACGTATACCCTCTTTCTTTCTATTGTGATCCAAGTTTTTAAGAATTGAAGAATACGAGATTAAATCTATAAAGTTGGGAAAAGACATTGAAATGAAGACTTGTGTTTTGACCTTGTTGAAGAACCTCTAAGTTTTAATTTGATAATATTATTATTCCCACTTTGAGTGGAAGATTGTAAATTTTGTATGTTGAAATAAAGTTTTCTAATATTTACTTTATTTCAAGTGAAGTGATTTAGTGATTGTAGAAAGAACTTTTGGTTGTATACCTTGTAGGAAAGGACTAGTTTTATTGAAGGAAATGGATTTGAAGTCCTTGTATTCTAAAAGAATGATATTACAACTTGTCATTTTCATATTTGTATTCTAACGTTATAGTGAAAGGCAAGCTTAATCAGTATCATTTGCTTGATATGAAACTCTCGTAAATTTGTATGTTATTAAAAGTTACTATAGATGTATATATGTATATTTGGAGAAGAAAGATGTTATTGAAAGGAATTGTTGTTGAGTTATTTTTTTTTGTTGGTAAAATTGAATATGTGAAAGAAAATGAATTGTAGTTGATGTTATACTCAAATTTCACATTTAAGTGCAAACGAAAGAATAGAAATTAGTTGTTGTTGGTGTAATTTGAGTATGAAACTAGATATGTTATCAATATATCAACCAATGAATGGAATACACCTTAGTTAAAATTAATATTACATTAAAAACCAAGTTAAGTTGAAAACTATTAAAAAATGCATATTTTGAAGGTTGAGTTTTCAGAAACAAAACCGCCGCCCTATACAGAGCGGCAGTTTTAGAACCGTCGCCCAGCTCAGAGCGGCGCTTGATAAACCACCCCAGGGAAGTGCAGCAGTCATAGGACTGCCGACCTATGTAGGGCGGTAGTTTCATCACTTTTGATGGAAAATTAAAATTCTGACTGTGAAAACCCAGATTGACATTTAATTGAAATCTAAGCTTAAAACCATCAAAATGAAACTTCCAACAACTAGTAATTAATTAAATTTAATTGTTTAAGTATTTTTCTTCCTTTTATAGACACCCAAATGTGTAAAATTCATAGATTTAATGAAATGGGATTTTTTTCCTAATCGTTGAACTCAAAAAATAGTTTTACACTAAAAAAAAAAAAAAAAAAGATCCATGGTAGGATCTCTACATTAAGAAAGGACAATATTACAATAGAAAAACCTTTGCTGACTAAAACCAAGAAAAGTTTGTGATGGTTACACTTCTTTCTATCATGGCTCCTCCTCCTTCTTCTCTTCCAAAACCCGCAAAATAAATATGAGCAAATGAGGTTGTTTTGGGGCAAATAGGAATAAAAGGAAACCCATAGGGATGTTTAGGGAAAACCAAATCTAAGGGCTAGGATATATTGAATCCAATGGCTCAAATTAAATCCTTCCTCACTTAAGTGGGAGGTATTTCGTGGAAATGAAATGTAAAAAAACATGGGTAATGGGGTGAATGGGTCCAATTAGTGGCTAGATAAAATAGTTAAACCTTTGTTTTATAAAATAAAGTAATCTTGGTGCTTGATAACTAATTAAAAATGGAGTTTAGTAGATGTTTTAAATGTAAATATAAATTAGGAAGTAACTTAATATTATTTAAATATTAATTTAATTCGACTTTCATAAGCTTGTGTAGAAAGGCGTTAACCAGAAATTTATTATTTGTGAAAATGTCTAACCTTTGCAAACCCTTTTAAAACAAAAAAATAAATTACTATTGTAAATTTGAATATTAATTTATTAGTTTTTTTTTTTATTGAGAGTAGAAAATTATGGGCGTTACACTTGGTATTAGAGCTGTGGGTTCAACACTTAGATCCACGGGAACACTTGGACACACAAAACATAACAAGTAAACCTATCGCAACTCTAAACCTAGAACACATAACATTACAAGATATTTTAAATGTAGAAATCTTAGAAAACAAAAATAAAAACTAGATTATGATAAACTAACTCTCATCTTAGTAATACATGCATAAGGAAAGAACTAGACAAGGGGTCCTTACATGTGAACCTAGATCCACCACCCCCAGATCAGGTAGTAACAACTATATTACCTCGAGATACAACATAAACTATAGGATGTTAATGCTGCTTTATGCGGAGAATAGTTAGGAATGTGACTTAGCAAACAAGACAGAGAGTCATGGATCGGTGGAGCCTCATGCACCACCACATCATAGTGCTGAGGATAGGGTAGAGCACTCCCATGCAGAGTTGGTTCAACATGATTCACCACCTAGAGATCATAGAGACAAAGATTTGGGACACGAACAGATCTAGGAGCCCTAGACTGATGGATGTTCATGTAGAGAGATCTAGGGGCCGACAGCCAATAGTGGTAGATCACATCAGAGAGATACTAAAGTTACACTTGCCACATTTTACTGGAGACACATAGGGATTTAGGCTGAGGCATGGTTGGTTAGCTTGAGCAGATGATTCAAGCTATGTCCTTGTACTAGTAACACGAAAGCTTGTGTTGCTATCCACCTTTGAGAGATGGATCGGAGTATGGTGGAGGACTAAGGAGCAGAAGCTCCATGTAGATTCTGAGATAGATACTTGGGATCTCTTCAAGGAGTGCTTTAAGAGTAGATACATATCCAGGAGATTAATCCAGTAGTGGATCGATGAGTTTCATGATTTGTGATAGGCCTCCATGTCCTGTCGCAGAGTATGAGTGTCAATTTTAATATTTTCTTCATTATGTGGACTACATACCGGATGAGTAGGTTAGGGTTCATAGATTCATCAGGGGCCTGAAATTAGACTTGGGTGGGGAAGTGTGCATTCATTTTTCATAAACACTATTAGAATTCATGGAGAATGCCTATATTGCGAGAGGAAACTAGGAGGAAGACTTAGCGGGCTCAAGATAGAGTGGGGAGCTGCATATAACAAATACATGATAGTAGGTTGAGGTGATAAGCTCCTCCTCCTCATGGAGGAAATGCTTTAGCACAATATTCCTTCAGGCCTCCTCCTCCTCGGTCGAGTAATAGCAACAGACTTAACCACCCTTTTAACACCCACAACACAAGAATTCTCACGAGAGGACTTGAGATGTGACCTCCGGTGGGGGCAGAGTGGGACTCAAGGTCCGACTCAATAATAGTTAGAAGGAGTATGTCCACCGCATAACCCATATAGATCTATGAAAAGATCATCAAGTTATAAGGCATGGACTACCCGGCCACCTGGAGGAGTATCCTCTTAGTGGAGAGGACCAGGTAGTTCATATAGGTGTGGAGTACATGGTTATCATTGGAGAGAGTGCCCTCAGAACCCTTCTAATCAAGGTAAGGCACCTGTTTCTGAGCCTATGGTTAGTGACATGGCTAGGAGCCATAGGATTTATGTTGTGGTTGAGAACAACCAGGAAGAGCACTAGGGCATGGTGATTAAGACCATAGGTAGAATTAGTGGTATTTAAACCCCTATCTTATTTGATGCAGGCTTATCAAATTATTTCATTTCTCGTTCTTTAGTAAAGTGATGTAGGATGGTGGTAGTTAGGAAGGGCCATATTTAGGATGTGGAGATAGCTTATGGAGCCAATATCTTAGTGGACTCCTTAGTTAATGAGTGTGTAGTGGACCTAGGACCCTTCACCATGACTTTGGATCTTTTTATCCTACCCTTGGGTTCTGACAATGGAGTTATCTTGGGCATGGATTGGTTGTCTTCGCACGGGGTAAGTGCGGGAAGTTGATAGACAAATATAAGGTCATCTGTGGATGTCATATTGCAAAAAATAGTTAAATATGAGCTTGTAGGGATTATTAGCAATAAGCGCACTCAAAATTAGAAAAATTTATATAAATAAGAATCGTGGAATTCAAAATCTAGTTTCTAAAATACTATTTTTGTAAAAAATGGACAAGTTTAGCTATATTAAACATTTAAAATTATATGACTTGGTGTTTTTAAAAAAAAAAATTATAAGATTGTAGTCCGTTTTCCCGCATTTTGGATGACCAAATCTTGTTATTTTTTTTTTTCCTTTTGTGAAATGTTAGATGTAGTTTTCTATCTTGGAATGGATTTTATTTTGTATTTTTTTGAGCAATATTTTTTTAATGATTTTTTCCGTGAAAGTGGTCTAAAAATATTTAGAAAACGGAGCACTTTCCGTTTGCCTGCCATAACTATATCAAAAAATATCGAAATCATATATATATATTTTTAATGTGTAAAGAATTTGTCCACGCTTGGGATGGTATAAGTTTTATCACATTTTGATAATCAAAACAAAACTTACAGTCTTAAACATAGACATGAACATTCACAGGAAAAAATGTCTTAAAGACCTATTGTTAGTAAAAAATTATAAAATGATATTTATCTTATTCTATTCACTTTAAAATCAATATTTTTACGAAGCTAATAGTCTCCCGTATGCGATGGCACCATTTTTGTGAAATGTTTTCAAATTTTTAGGATGTTTCAAGTCTTTGTAAGAGCAAATTTGAGGTTTTTGACCTTTTACATTTCATAATGACCTTTCATAGCTTTGGTTGGGAATTTTTTTTTTTTTTCCCGAGGCTTAGGTTCTCAGATAGATCCGCGATCGCGGTTCATAAAGCGTGATCATGATTTTTTTAACACAAACCATGAGCGCGCTTTATAAACTACGATCACGGTTTATAAACTGCACTCATGGTTCATAAATCATATTTACACACATCCCAATGTCTGAATTACCATTGATTTTTACTCTCGACCTTACCGTATGAATTACTGTTAAATTCTATCTTTTTCTGCACATTTTTCTTATCAATAGAAGCAAAACATCATGGGAGATAGGAAATGAAGTCAAAAAAGGAAGTCATTAAGTAAAAAAACACCAAACGAATTAGAGGCCAACAAAATTCAAAATGCTGAGTGAATTTGGAATCTTCGTGAATAAAGAAGATGTTCATCTTCAAACCCAACTATTGTAAGCAATGAAGAACTAGGTAATGTTTCTACTATCAATGTTGAAGTTGAATTAAATACTCGTGATGAAGATGTTTTTACTATCAATGTTGAAGAAGAATTAAATACTCATGATGTAGCAAATGTTGAAATTGAAGGAGACAATGAAAATGTGAATAAGGAAATTCATGTTGAAACTGTAGACAGGAAAAATTTGACAAAAACACCTCCTAGGATTTTACGTAAGAAACCTAATTTTTTTATTGAAATTGATGAAAACATTTTGAAACCAATGTTTGAAAAACTTTCTGAATAACAAATCAGAAGAAAAGCCACTGAAATTTGGGATAATCATTTTGAAATTTTAAATGATTCCCAAAGATGTCAATTATTGGTTAGTTTGATGAAATTGATTAAAATGAGACCTACATTAAACACCTTAGGATTGACAACATCTAATATATGTGGTCAAACCTCTACAATTGTTGAAAACCTTCATGATGCATATCACACTATTGGTGTCAAGAGACACACTAGGGATAGTAATATTGTGCGTCGTGTACTTACTACTAGTGTTGTAAGTGGATTAATAAAAAAATAACATTTGATTACGAAACAAGTCGAATGTTGCAAGTTAATCGAAAAACTATAATGAAAGAAATTGAAAGACATAATATCCTTCAATCACTCAATAACACTGATTTTTGGGCATTTTTGCTAGAAACCTGCGTAAGGAAAAAATAATTACGATGCTATAAGAGAAGTTGTTATTAAATTTTGGCATGATAACACTAGAGTTTCACCTAATAAAAGAGATGTTATAAAATGGAGAGTTGGTTCTACTAATCGTGAACCACATCCAAAGCATTTCTTAGATATGACTCAAACTCAATTTTTTTGTAAGTTTGAACAAGAGAATCTAGAAATTAAAATTAGTCAAAGTTTTTTTGAAATGTTGAAACCATTCTATGTGAAAATCAACCAAGCTCACACCACTTGTTGTTATAGGCAACATGTTGAATTTGCGATGCATTATGCTACATTTTTATGTATTCATTCTATTTTTCATTTTGAAACTATCTTATTACAATGTGGTATTTAATTTCCACCAATATCTTCCAGGGATTTCATTCCTACTATATTTTGTGAAAAAGAAATTGGACAATTTTTTTATAGTCAGGATTGTTTAGATGGAAGTTGTAGTACATGCGGTGGATTACCTAAATTGGAAAGTTGCATCCATGAGAAAATTGAAGGTACAATAGGACATAATTTAGTTGAGTTTGATAAATATAAATCAGTTGCATACCAGTTGAAAGATGGAAAAGATTCTAAACAGTGTGAGCTAGTTACAGAACAAATGTCTGTTTTCCAAATTTTGAGAAAATTTAAGGATAAAATTGTTTATGAGTACGCTAGGCATTCACATAGAGCTCGATGGTAGGATGAACAGTTCAAGATATGCAAGGACACATTTCCTATCGATACTATTGTTTTAGTGGTCGATTTTGTAGAGAATTAAACATTACAACCATAAATGGAGGTTCAATCGCAATATTACAACTCATTACAAGTTGCCATTTTTGTGCATATAGCATTTCTATGTTCTCCTAACAGTACAGAAAATGATTAATTTTTTTTAAGAGAGTACCACTTTTATATCAGTGATGATCATACTCATTCTACTGAATTTGTGCTAGGGTGTTTCCAGTTATTTTATGGAAACTTGTCGATAGGGACATCCACTTCAAACAATAGTATATATGGTTAGATAATTACACATCTCATTTTAAGAATGCATGATTTTTTTATTGGATGAGCAGAATACACATCAAGATGGGTGTGCAACATATTTGGAGTTTCACCGAGGTGGACATGGAAGAGGAGAGCATGACGGTGCGGGGGCATGTGTGAAAAGAGCTTCGTGCAAGAGAAGAGTTGAAGTACAAAGATGGTGCTAAATTAAAAGATGCAAAGAGCATAGTGGAATGGTCTATTTACAACATGGCCCGAGGTTCTCAAGAAAATTCTACAATTCATAGATATTTTTGGTTGATAGAGGAACAAAAAATTGCTAACTACGAGGATTGTATGACACTCACTGGGTCCAGTGATATGCACTCATTTTGTAGCTCAAACACTACTTCATGGGCCGTATGGAAAAGAAAGTTGACATATTTTTGTGCATCTTGTATCAAATTTGTCACTGCTGAGTGTGATTCACAAGAATGGGTGGATGGATGGATTTATAGGCCTCTAACTCGCTTCTTAGTTATCAACCTCCAAAAGTATTATGACTTGTTTTTGCAGATGAAGTTGCAACATCCAAGGACTTTGACGAATTTTTGATTTTGGTGCAACAAGGTATTTATGGTTATTTATTTAATTTTTGTATTGAGTTATGTCCATTGAAATTTTAATATGTAATTTAAATTTGAGTTGTTTAACCTTTGTTTTTTTGTAGGACATGTTTTTGGAGTTATTATGAGAAGACAATTAAGAAGAAACAGACTATTTCTTATGTCATTGCATCGAGGAAAGAAAGAAGTTGACTTCTCCTATTATAGATGGAAAAGTTGTTGAGTCTCCTACGGGGGTCAGTGGTAGTTACTAGAACTTTGCTTTGATGGTATCCATTAAAAACTCCTCTGTTTGGGTGTTTGAAGACTTTGAGACACACAAGAAAATACTCTTATATTCACATCTAGTTCTAGAGACAAATATTCTACTTTGTATAGATATTAAGGAAGGCCTAATAACTAGATTCTTTGGAAGGTTCGAGAGTCGAGATCATGAAGCAATTTTGTCCACTATTCGAGTAGATCCGATCCGATGGTTCATTGGAATGAATTTACAATCCTCATGTCTATTACTTGGTTCCGGGAGTGGAGCCTATCTCACACACACCATATAGGATGACCACACCTGAGCTATGTGAGCTCAAGTTGCAGTTGGAGGGCCTTCTTGATAAATGCCTAATCCATTCAAGTGTATCTCCTTGGTGTTCACTTGTGATATTTTTGAAGAAAAATTACAGATCTTTGTGTTTGTGTGTGGACTATAGAAAGTTTATCAAAGTAATGATCAAGAATCGTTACCCCCTTCCTCAGATAGATTATTTATTTTATCAGCTTAAGGGGTCCACTATATTTTCTTAGATATATCTTAAGTCAATCTACCATCAGCGAAGGATTTTAGAGGCTGATATCTATAAGACATTTTACCGCATGATATATGGCTACTATGAGTTCACAAAGTGGTACCATTTGGTCGAGCGAATGCCCTTGCAATATTCATAACTTTGATGAATTGGGTGTTTAGGATGTTTTTGGATCAATTGATGCTTGAGTTTATTAATGAAATCTCTATATACTCATGTACGCATGAGGAGCATGAGGACCACCTTTGATAGGTCTGCGCAGTGTCTTCATGAGTAGCAGTTTTATGGGAACCTAGATAAGTTTTCCTTCTTCTAGTCAAAGGTTCAATACTTGGGTCACATCATTTTTGGGGAAGGTATCACAAGTAAATAATTCCAAAATTAGAGCTATTATGGATTGGCCAGTACCACCAATGTGGTGAGGTATGTAGTTTCATGGTGTTGGTATATTATTGCAGGAGATTTTTCTAGAACTTCTCTTGGATTGTGTGACCCATCACTTCCCTTCAACGAAAATGGAAGAAGTTTGTTTTCTCCAATGGGTGTGAGAAGGCCTTTAGTATATTGAAGGAATGCCTTTTGAAAATACTAATTCTTGGAGTGCCAGGATCTTCATAGGGATTTTTGTGTGTAAAAATGCTTCTTTGGTAGTATTGAGAGGTGTTTTGATGTAGGAGGGCCGTGTAGTTTCCTTTGAGTCTCATAAATGAGAAGGATTATTAGCTCAATTATCGACTTATGATCCTAATCTTGTGGTTGTGGTGTATGATTTGGTGCATTAGCATCATGTCATTCTTGGTAGGAGGTTCATTCTCATGACATACCATTTGAGCTTACATCACCTCTTCACACAACCCAATCTCAATACTTGTTAATGACATTAGATGGAGTTGCTATGTGAGTACGACATGGAGATAGAGCATGTGAAAGGGAAAGAGAATGTGGTTATAGATGTATTGAGTTGACATAGACATTTGGTTATGGCTACAGTGGGTCAGAACTTGTGGGGCAATATTTTGTGACAACTTCAACATGAAAACTTCTACCTTGCAGCTAGAGCAGAGATTGAGGCTCAGAGACCCCTTGAGGGGAAGTTTGATGGGATTTCATTAGAGTTAGATGGACTTATCGGGAACGAAGGTGGAGGTTTGAGATAGGATATATTGATAGAGGCTCATCCTATATCGTATTCAAACCATCCAAGGGTGAAGAAGATGCATGCCACCTTGAGGAATTTGTACCATTGGAGAGGTCTTCAGAGATATGTATCTTAGTTTGTGTCATGTTATTTGGAGTGTCAGAGGGTGAAGGCCAAACATCAACATCTATCTCGGCGTTCTCTAGCCACATCCTTTACCGAAATGGAAATGGGACACTTTGTTTCCATGGATTTCATATTAGGGCTACCGACGTCGAGATAGCACCACGATGCCATTTTAGGTCTTTAATATTTTTATAAATGTTTTTATGAGATAACATTTGGAAACAATGTTTTTGGCGGAGTTGATATGGTGAAGGAAAATTTTGTGGTTTGAAATGAAGGATGTTTCATGAATTATAAAATACTTATAAGTGTTATATAGGTTCTTAAATTTATTTTTAATGGTCACATGGAATTTTGTGGTTGAATACAAGTGATTTTGTGATCAAATGAAGTTTATAGGGTGTTGAAGGGTGAAGGAAACAATTTTTTTGAGATTTATAAAGGGAAATGGGCCCATTAAATGAAATAATTTGATTGGTTGATATTAATTGAGAACATGTATGAATGTTTTATTATATTTTAATCATGTATAAGGGTTCTTGGGTCATGAAAAATTATGGTACTCATGTTAGGGAAATATTAATATTGTGCCCATGGGATTTTGAGCCAATTTTGGCACATGGAATGAGGTTTTTAGCTAGGCGAACTATTTGGATCACTTGTAGCTGGGTATTTAAAATTTTAAATGTTTATTTGATGTAATGGCATAAGAAAATGGAGGTAATTTTTTTCCTAAGTTTGAAAGGTGGAGAAGCATACGAAAGCATGTTTTTGGGTGCTTTTCGGACTAGTTAGTGTGTGCAATGTATGTGACCTAGGCGAGTGAGTGTTACATGTATAGAAGAATAGATTGAATTCATATAAAGTGATTTATAGGTTGAGGGAGATCATAAATAATGTGTGCAAGAGTTTTAAGCATTGATAAGTGAAGAAAGAGCTATATTATGCAATTTGAAGACCTTTGGTTTGAGCAAGGGTTTGGAGCTGAATATTTGGATCACTATCGGATGTGGGATCAACATATTTTTAGTGGTCATACTTTATAAAAATCTTGTGTAATGTGTAATATTCATGAAAGTCTCTTGTTGTGAGTAATATCAACAAGGGTTTAGGAGTTAAGTGCTCCTTGTGGGGTTGGTGCCTCACTAAAAAAATCTCTTGTGATGTATAATATTCACTTGAGTATTTTTGTGTGTAATATCATAAATTTTTTCAGTTTGGGCATGCAAAGAAGGAATTTTGGGAGCTTTGGGATGATAAGAAATAACATGAAGAAAAAGGAGGTAAATGTGTCAATATGTAAGGTTTGTCGGGATGCTTTGATTTTTATTTGCATAGTATTCTTTGAATCTTGGGTTTTAGATTTGGGTGATTCTTTCCATGCTACTAGACATAGGAATTATTTTTTTGATTATGTTCAAGGGGATTTTGGGAATGTTTTCTCAATGAAGATGAGCCTTGAAGTATAGTTGGAAAAGGTTCATTGAGGTTAAGTTGTAGAATGGGAATACATGGCTATTGAAGGATGTAAGATGTGTACCTTCATTAAGAAGAAACTTGGTATCAGCAGAGAAGTTGGGAAATGATGGTTGTCTTGTGATATTTACAATGTAATCATGGAAGGTTACAAGGGTGCTCTTGTGGTGGCAAGAGGTAAGAAGGTTGGAACCTTGTATTTAATCAATGATAGCACTAATTCCCGTAATGTTGTGGATTTAGATGTAGATAAAACATTGTGGAACTATAGGCTTGGTCATATGAGTCATAAGGGCATGGAGATCATAAAGAAGATTTTTCCCGGATATACGAGAAAAACTTTTGGAGTTATATGAGAATTGTGTATATGGGAAACAAAAGCGAGTAAAGTTTTTGAGGTTGGACCTATGAAGAAAGAGAGTAAGTTGGAGCTTGTACATTCGATGTGTGGGGGCGAATTAGGTATCATCTCTTGGGGATTAAAATTATTATTTTAATTTTATTGATGATGTAACAAGGATAATTTGGGTATATTGTATTAGAAATAAATTTGATGTATTTGAAACTTTTGTTAAATAGAAAGACTTAGTAGAAAGTGAAACAGGTCTCAAGTTGAAATATCTTAGGTCACACAATGGAGGGAGTATTGAAACAATGAATTTTATTATTATTCTTCTAAGAATTGAATCCACAAACAAAATATGGCTCTAGGAACACCACAACAGAATGGGATGTTAGAGAGGATGAACAAGACAATAATGGAATGAGCTAGGAGCATGAGGTTACATGTAGGACTTCCTCTTTTCTTTTGGGCGAAGCAACAAGCACTACTATGGACTTGATAAACAGAGGACCCTCAAGTGTGTTGGATGGAGGCTTGGTATAGTAAGAAAGTGGATTACTCATTTCTTAGATTCTTTGGATGTGATGTGTTTTTTCATATTGACAAGAATGATGGGACCAAGCTAGATGGTAAATCATAAAAATATACTTTAATTGGTTATGGTGGTGATGAATTTGGATATATATGTTAGAGTATTAAGGAAAAGAAAATATTCGATCTAGCGATGTGGTATTTAATGAGAAAGTTATGTATAAGCAATAGTTACGGGGAAAATAGAAAAGAATCGAGAAACAATATATAGTGGTAGAGGATCTTCGAGATGGGAAAGTGGCACATGAATCAGTTCATGAACCTAATCAATAGGAACCCAAAATCATATATTGAGGAGGTATTCAAGGAAAGAAGAGAACTTGAATGTTTTTCTCCTTCTCTTTATTATTTATTAGTAATTGATGGTGGAGAGCCGGAGAGATTTGATGAATCAATGCGGTAGAATCTAAGAAGAAGTGGGATAAAGCGATGAATGAGGAACATCGGTCTCTCATGGATAACTAGACACAGGATTTGGTGAAGCTAAAAGAAGGAAAAAGAGAATTATAGAACAAGTAGGTGTAAAGATTTAAAGAAGAAACATGTGTAACACCCGCTAAAAATGACCACTCGAGACCCAAGAACAACCTAGGTTTAGATAGGAAATTTTTGGAATAATTTTAAAAAAAGAGTCTCCACTACCGGGCTTCAAGAACAACGATTACCACATCAAACGTTTAAAGTCAACTATAATTTACTAAATGAAAATTTTCCTTTGTAACAAATATTAGATCCACATTACAAAAAAGTAGTATAGTTAATACCAATATAGTTAAATTTCTCTTAGGTGCTAATTTAATAGATAATTAAATTAACACTATATTTAAATGTCCCTTAATTACTTTAGATGGTCAAGGGGCCACAACAATTAAACTCCCAAGGTAAACAATTCTATGAGGTCTACAAAATAACCAAGGTCCTTATTTATATGGGATAGAAAACATTCTCTTATCCCCTAGTAGGACCCCTTAAAAGGTCAACCCATGCTTTAGAATTAAACATTTAAGTTAAAAAGGGGTAATTTCCCACTTACCCACTCTCAAAATCATCCTTGCTCTTAAACTTGATTTTTCACATATTTAACACACTTAGGGTTTCTTGAAAAATTTGAATGAGATAGGAAGTTTCTTTTTCTTTCCAATGATATAAAGAAGTCCTCCTAACTCCTCATATTTCCTAAATTATAGGTGTGAGTCCTAGGGAAGAAAAATTTCCCAAAGCGAGGCCTACGGGCCCAAGGAAGAAAATTCCCAAAGGTGGGCCGGCTGGCCTAGGGAAGAAAATTTTCTGAAAGGTAGGCTGCGGCCTAGGAAGAAAATTTTCCCAAAAGTGGGCTTGCAAGGCCAAGGAAGAAAATTTTCCCAAAAGCGCAAGGGAAATGTGGCACATTTTTAAGCCCATGTGGGAAGGTGGGTTGTTAGAGGAAATTTAGATTTTATATCTTTTTGTTTGAAAGGGAAAAATGGTTCAAAAATCCCCACGCCTCTCCAATGCCTAGGGATGCCATGTATCTTGCTCAAAATTTCAAGCGGGGAAGTGTACCGTTGGGGAAAACTTACAAAAATTGGCTTTTTTCTTTTAAATGTGTGAAGGTTAAAAAAAACCCATGCCTCCGCTGACACCAAGTGAAGCCACGTGTCAGTCAAACAATGACCTGCAGAAAGGTGGGCCATTAGGGAAACTTAAGATTTTTTGCCAATATTTTTCCAAAAGTGGTATGGTCTAAAACTATCTGTGCCTCCGCCGATGCCTAAAGAAGCCACATGTTAGACCCACAGTGATCGGTGGGGAGACTTAAGATTTTTCACCCTTTTTCTAAAAGGTAAAGTTTGAAGGTGCGCGCCTTCGAACACACGGAGGTGTGTTATCCAAAAGAAAGCTGGCAAGGCTGCGGGGCTATGGAGGAATATGTGAATTTTTTTCCTTCTTAAAAAAATGTGCTAAGTGAATTTCGGGCGCTCGGGTTTGATTCACAAAAATTTCCCTTCTTCCTTAAAAGCTTGAGAGCGCCATAACTTTGACCTGAAGCTCAGATTTGAGCAAATGAGGAATTTTGGAAAGGGCTCAAACTCATCTTTGCATAGGAAGCAAAAAATATTATTTTCAGCAAACCTAGCTAGGTGATATTTAAGAACATGTCTTTCCTGCCACTAAAATGTGGACTGGACTTTTTAACTTAAAAGAATAAATTTCATCTTCCATTCTTTCTTCTTCAAAATGCAAAAAAACATGGAAGGTTGTACTTGGAGGATTTCAAATAGACTGCGAGGATAAAATGTCAATGATTGAGGTTACAATACGAATTTCTTTTCCTTTATGTGAAATTGCATTATTTTGCTTCTGTGCGACTAAAGATGAAGCTGTGTGAATTGTAAGGGCAATACGAATTATTTTGGAATATTTTTTGATCATCCTTAGTTTGTTTTAATATTATATTTTGTCTTTCATTGTTGCGGGGTACTCTGTATGTTTTTCTGATATTTAGTTGCAGGTCTTACAGTGAACCCAAATGGAAAACATACTTAAACCCGAATTGATCCATTTTCATTTACCATACTCTAAATTTTAAGTTCATTTCAATCTAATTTATAATTTCTAACTTTCCTTGAATCGAAGCATGTAAAACCGAATGTAGTTCTATTTTTTTACATAAACATAACTTTCAGAAACACAGATAATGTAACATTTCTAACACAGACATTTCCAACCTCCAAACGGAGAATTTGCAATAGTATTTCAAGCAACAGATTTCCAAGCAGGAGCAACTCCATTTTGTATAAAGTAAATCAACTTCTATTAAACTGAGATAATTTCCTTTACAACTTCCTTTCTATTCACCAAAAAGGAAACTTACACAATAAATCTTTCTCATCCCTTTTTCACATACAAATATAACTTTCATAATATACATCTCTCACATTCAAATGTAGGTTTCATTTCCAAAATAGAGTAACCTCCCATGACAAACAATATTACAATGCCATCCACCGAAGTGGGAAATTTTCACAATAAAGAACCCAAAGAAAAACTACAAAAATTTCTTCATCCTCGGCTCCGAGAAAATCAACAAGAAGATCCACTATATATCTTTTGATCACAACAAAAATGGAGGAGAGGAAACACTCTCCACCCAACCAAGAATTCCAATGAAGAAGAGAATTGGTCCTCCTCATTGGCCCCTAAGCCCTAACCACAAAGCAACAAGAGATGTATTTCAAGTCATGGCAATAAACCAGACTTCTAGAACACAAAAAAATTCACATATAGAACATAATCCAGATGCATACTGTAGTTTGCAACCATAGGAAGAACAACAAACAACACTCAAGCTTCATCATGCAAAATTCAAAGGAGCAATATCTATGGGGAAGCTACTTATACCTCCCATTGCAGAAATGGGTGTCCACCTTAAGATAAACCCTCCATATATATATATATATATATATATATATATATATATATATATATATATATATATATATATATCTTTTCAAACCCCTACATACTCTTATGCCTCCCCAAAGTATCCCTTATACCCCTATTCTCTTATGCCTCCCCACACTCTTATGGTACCCCATAACGAGTAAAGAAATGCAAGCTATTTATTTTACAAGGTGGAACCCAAACCCAAACTCCCTCCACAAATAACTCTTATGCCTCCCTTAAAATATCCCCATAGTCATATCCTACGCCACACCTAGGCAATCCACCCAACTAACCAACAAACATACCAAACATTCAAAACATTCACATAAACATAATACAGAAAGAAAAACTTTTTACAAGAGTCAAGCTCCTACCTTTCCACGATAGAGCTTGATCCAAAATTTCAACAAAAATATTTTCCAATCCAATAGTCCCAAAGCACCAACAAATCCACAAGCATTCACAATCTCGTAACTCTCTCCGGTTGCAAGAGCACCAAACCAACAAGAAGTAACTAACTCCAGTAACCCCCTTGATAATCCCCCAAAAAAGTAGAAGAATTCGAATAAATAGAGAAGGGAAAGAGGAGGATGAGGTGGCTCTATGTAGGATGCCACATCACTCATCCTCAACTCCAACAAAAAAGTCAACTAAAAACTCCAAAGAACAATTAATAAGGTGGGTGAATAAATGACCTTTTTTTTACTTACACACAGAATCAAAGTCCACACCCCAAGGACCAAAATTAATTTCATACAAGGTGGTGCAGTAAAAAATTATAACTTGCCTTCCCAAAATATACAATAATGCCTAATTTTGACTCCCCAACCCATAGGTAGGGTTGGTGTAACAATTTAAGAGGTGTGGGACAAGTTTAACTTGTCCTACAAGCCTCCAAAATCAGACCCTAAGGAAAATATTAATTTCAAAAGGAAGGTGGAGTGTTTCACAATACAAGTTACTTACAACACATAACCTAAGATCCATCAGCTCTAATAAATGCATTATTTTGACCCAATTCAATTAATTTAACAACATGATTACTCATTAATCTAGACACAATTGAATAATAAATGGAAAATACATCACTAATTAAACACATAATAAAAGTTAACAAAAGAACTAAATATAAAAATACACATAACCCCTTGGTCACAATTAAAGGTGATCCCCTTCATGAGAACCCCTAACAACAAACCAAACAAACATACAAACAAATACACGTTGCCATGGTGACCCTTGTTGAAATCATCTAGAATTCCGGTGTGGTTGGTCTTCAATCCCCGATGTTTGTTGTGACATGTTTTACCTGCAAAACAAAAATACCTCCTTCGGCCTTGTGGCCACATAAAATCATCCAAAATAAATATACAATATAACTCCAAAGTCATATATATATATATATATATATATATATCAAAACGTCATCATCAAGCAAGTAACGACATCATTTACAATTTCATCCATAATCATAAGATCACAAGATTAATTCAATTTTCTAGGTCTACTTAGTATGACAAAGTAACCCATGTCCAACAACACATATACACATATAATCACGTCAATATCATGACAACATCAATATAAAATGTTTCCAATTATCCCCATGCATTATATATGAATCAAAATCAACAACAGTCCATGATCTCTAACATCTAACATCATACCAACTCAAACGCTACAATAATGTCCATAAATATAGTCAATAGTGTTACAATCAATAACAAAAGGTGTCGAAGGGAAGTGGGAACTACATCCCCCTCCCTTTAGACTTGAATTCCTCCTAGAAGTCACTAGAATAGGTGTGAAATCTGGACTCATAACAAAGTGTCATCCTCCAATGTAGCTGCAGTTTCATCATATGCATCCCACTTCACATGAACCTGGTCAATCTCTCTTCCTCAAAGGCCCAAGGTCCTGCAATCTATAATGTAAACGGGATCCACCATCACCTACCCCTGATCTTGCACCTGCAAGGAGGTCCAATCTAGCACATGAGAAGGGTCTGCAATATATTTCCTAAGTAATAAAACATGAAACACATCATGGATGTGAGACAAGCTAGGTAGCAATGCTATACGGTAGGCCAAAGGATTGATATGCTTCAAGATCTGAAAGGGGCCCATGAATCTAGGAGCTAACTTAGAACCTTTTCCATAACGAATAGGGATTTTATGTGGCTTGACACAAAGGAAAACCTTCATGCCCACATCAAAACTACGGTCGGTCCTATGTTGATCTGTATACTTCTTCTATCTGTCCTATACCTCCTATAATATTTCTCCGATCATAACCACCTCTGCTCCATGTCCGAAATAAAGATGGCCCAAGAGAAACCCCGTCCTCTAAAGCTGTCCCAACTAAGAGGTGTCTTGCACTCTTTGCCATACTGATTCTGGAAAAGAGCCATGCCTATTGAACTATGAAAACTATTATTATAGGCAAACTCCACCAAGTACAAATACTCCTCCCATCTTGACTGGTGATCCATAACATACATCCTAACCATGTCTTCTAAGATCGATTCACCCGCTCACCTGTCTATCTATCTCAAGGTGATACGTCATGCTGAAATTGATCTTCATCCGAGAGCATGTTGCATGATAGTCCAAAAGTGAGAAGTATACAAAGGATCACGGTCACAAATGATCTTTACGGAATCACTGTGCAACTTGAGAATCTCATCTATATATACCTGTGCTTTATTGCACTAGCTATATAGGTGGTCTTCACCAGAGAAAAATGAGCCACTTTTGTCAATTTATTCATCATGACCATGATGGCGTCATGGTGGTATCTCGACATCGGTAGCCCAACAATGAAGTCTATGGATATGGTGTCCCAGTTCCCACGTGTATCATGAGGTAAGAGAATACCAATTGGATGTTGATGCTCACCTTTAAGTTCGACACTCAAAATAATGTGACACAAACTGAGCCACATGTCTACGAAGTCCCCTCCAATGATACAACTGTCTCAAGGTGGCGTGCATCTTCTTCACCCCGAATGGGCTGAATAGGGTGCACAATGTGCCTCTGTCAAGGTGTTTTTCCTCAAGCCTCTATATCTGGAGACATAAATCCAGTATTTGTGCTTGAGAAGGCCATCTGCCTCAATTGAAAGCCCATCAAACTTCCATTCAAGGGGTCTCTGAGCCTCAATCTCTGCTCTAGCTGCAATGTAGAAGCTGTCATGAGGAAGTTGCTATAGGATCAGACTCCGTAAATCTATGCTCACTGAAGTGGCCATAACCACATGTCTCCTCCTACTGAGAGTGTTTGTAACCACATTATCCTTCCCTTTCACATGCTTTATCTACATATTGTACTCACAGAGCAACTCCATCCAATGCTGTTGATGAGCATTGAGGTTGGGCTATATGAAGACGTGGTGAAGAATCAAGTGACTAGTATTGAGTGTGAATCTTCGGCCAAGAAGAAAATGTCTCCATCGGACAAAGGCATGCACAATTGTCACAAGTTTAAGATCATGAGTAAGATAATTGAGCTCATAATCCTTGAGTTTGCAAGCCTTAAAAGAAAATACTCTTCCCTCCTGCATCAACACACCTCCAACTCCTGTGAAAGAAGCATCTGTGCATACGAAATACTCACTCTCTCGATCTAGCACTTTGTAAGAACAGGTGCTATTGTGAGGCATTCCTTTAGTTTCATAAAGTCCTACTCACATCTGTCTAACCAAAAAAAATTCTTCCCTTTCCATTGAAGAGAAGTGATGGGGTGTACAACCTAAGAGAAGGCCAATTTTTTATCTTGTAATAACCTATTAAACCCATAAAGTTGTGCACCTCTGTCACACTAGTGGGTGTTGGCCAATCCATAATAGCTTTAATCTTGGAAGGATCGACTGTAATACCTTTCCTAGAAATGATGTGGCCCAAATACACACCTCTGTCTCTGCAAGAACACACACTTCTCTACGTCCCGTAAAGTTGCTACTCATGAAGACACTAAAGAACTTGGTGAAGGTGCCCCTCATGATCCTCACATGTACGTGAGTAAATCAAAATGTCATCAAGGAAAATGAGCATGAAGTGATCCAAGAATGTCCTGAACACCCCACTCATCAAGCTCATAAACACTATGGGGGCATTCGTCAAACCAAAAGGCACCACCTTTGTGAACTCATAGTGGGCATATATCTCGTACAAAAGGCAAGTGTTATGAATGTATGCCCCTTATAATCCTCAAGCTGATGATAGCTTGAATTAAGGTCTATCTTGAGAAAATTGTGGCCCCCTTCATCTGATCAAACAAATCATCAATACAGAAGGGGTAATGATGCTTGATCATTACTTTGTTCAGTTGGTGTTAATCAATACACAACCGTAGAGATCCATCCTTCCTTACAAAAATCATTGGTGCACCTAAGGGGATACACTAGGATAGATTAGGCCTTTCTACAAAATGCCATATAGCTACAACTTGAGCTCACGAGAACTCGGGGTGGTCATCGATAAGGTTCTCGTGAGATAGGATTTTCTCCCAAAACAAGATCTATATGAAAATCTATCTCATGTGGGGGTGGTAACTCTGGTAGCTCCCCTAGAAATATATAGGAAAACTCTCTCAATATGGGGTGGTCATCAAGTGATGGTAAACTAGACTCATCCTCCGATCTATCACTAATTGTGACATCATACATCTGACAACATCATCGTGCACACCACTTAAGCTACATGGCAGAGATGGTGCGAATGGAAATGGGTCTCCTAACCCCTACTATCACTGACTTAACTCCTAGATCATCTATACATGATACAACCTTATGGTAGAAATCCACTGCGGCTCGTATGCAGACAACTAGTCCATGCCCAAGATGACTCCATATGAACCCAACGAAAGGATACAAAGATTCGAGGTAGTGGTGAAGGGTCCCAAATCCACTACACACTCCTTAACTAAGGATTCTACATAGATATTTACTCTAGAAGACATCTCGACATCCTAACTAAGACCCTTTGTAACTACCACCAACCTACATCGCTCTAACAAAGATGGTGTAATAAAAGAATCAGAAGAACCAGAATCAAATAGAAACAAGGTAGGAATACCACTAATGATACCTGTCATCTCAGTCATGGTACTCACGATGCTCATCCTGGTGGTTATCGACCACTGCATAGATCTGATGAGCATGCCCCATGTCACCAACAATGGGCTATGAGATCTGCGTCTTACCCTTTTAACTAGGGTTTTGTGGGAAGTCTCTCCAAAAATGCCCAGATACACCACGATAAAAACAACCACCCAATCCTCTCCCATAAGTAGCAACTCCAGCCAGTACTCTAGAGGTTGGTGTTGTGGATCCTTTGATCTAGCTATGGACCGCTTGAGTTATTTTTTTGTGGACTCCTACTTGGACCGAGCTCTTAGTGCACCTGTGTCCTAATGGGACCCCTAGGAGGATTCCCCATACTCGAACCCTCTATACATCAAATATTTGTGGAGGTCCTGTAAGGTGGGAAAGACTACTGCTACTACTGCTATTGTGGTCTAAAAGATGGCGTGATGAACCCCTGTCCACCATGAGCGGGAGGAGCTAACCCCTCTCTATCTGTTGTCCTACATCTACTAGATGTGGCTCAAACTCGGTCTCTAACCTGCCTGTGTCTTTCCTTGAGTCTCCTCTGTTATATAGGCCTTCTCCATAGCCTTAACTAATATATACGGACAATGGATATGCATTGCACCACTCAAATCTATATTCAGGCCTCAGATGAACACGTGAGTACATACTTGTTCATCGTGCATGTAGTTGACATACTGGAGTAGATCTAGAAATTGACTCTCATACTTAGCTACTATCAGAGATGCCTGTTGGAGGTTGTGAAACTCATCTATACTCTACTAAATGAACCTCAAGATATGTACCTTCTCCTAAAGCTGCTCCTAGGTAACCGTTTCGAATCAATGTGGAGCTTATAATCCTTGGTCGTCCATTAGAAATTGGCTCCATCCCTCATAATATGGATCATAACATGATCTTTTGTGTTCTTAGTATCTGGAAGAGCTTGAAGCACCCGCTCAAGCTCATTAACTGTGCCTTTTCCTAAAAACCACCTATGTCACTAGAATAATGTGATGTTCGTAGCTCCAGGATCTCCCGATATGGTCTGCTGGCTATAGTCTAGTGACCCTTAGGCCTCTATGTATGCTCATCTCTAAGCCTAGGGCTTTGAGACCTATCCTTGTGTTTAGAAGTCGGGTCTCCTTGTCCCCTCTGTGGTGACTCTGCTTTGGTTAACTCCACGTGGCAGTTTTCTCCTTTATGCTCCTCACTGGGTTGAGGAGATGCATGAGCCTCAACAGATGGCTACATCTTATGTCTGGATGACCGTCCTCCTATTGACCCTCTACGTAAAGCAACATTAACATCCTGAAGCATCTGTAAAATGTTAGGTAGGATGGATGCTATAGTATGATCTGGAGGTGGCAAGCCTAGATCTATGTGAAGGGACCCTTCATCTTGTCCACGCAACCTACATAGACCAAGGCGAGAGTCAGTTCGTTATTCTAGGTTTTATTCATTTTTTTACTAGAATATGCAATTCTCAAATGAAGTTATTTTCTATTTTAAAGTGTGCTTTAGGTTTAATATTGCATTAGATTTAGTGTTCCTATCTCAATTTTTCTAGTGTTCCTAAGGGTCCAAACTTTGAACCCATGGCTCGATACCAAGTTGTAACACCCGCTAAAAATGACCACTTGAGACCCAAGAACAACCTACGTTTAGATAGGAAAGTTTTGGAATAATTGTTTTTTTTTTTAAAGTGTGTCCATTACAGGTCTTAAAGCAATAGTGTCACAACAAAGGTTCAAAGTTAATTATAATTTACTAATTGAAATTTTCCCTTTTGTAACAAACATTAGATCCACGTTACAAAAAAAGAGTATAGTTAGTCCCAATATAGTTAAATTTCTCTTAGGTGCTAATTTAATAAATAATTAAATTAACACTTTGCATTTAAATGTTCCTTAATTACTTTAGAGGGTCGAGGGCCCTGATAAATAAATACCCAAGGTAATTAATTTTACGAGATCTAGACAATAACCAAGGTCCTTATTTATATGGGATAGAAAACATTCTCTTATCCCCTAACGTGACCCCTTAAAAGGTCAACCCATGCTTTAGAATTAAACATTTAAGTTAAAAAGGGATAATTTCCCACTTACCCACTCTCAGACTCATCCTTGCACTTCAACCTGATTTTCACATATTTAACACACTTAGGGTTTCTGAACACATTTCCACATAGGAAATTTCTTTCTCTTTCAATGATATAAAGAAGTCCTCTTAAGTCCTCATATTTCTTAAGTTACAGTGTCGATGGGCTTGGGAATAAAATTTTCCCAAAGATGGGCCTACGGGCCCACGGAAGAAATTTTTCCCAAAGGAGGGCTGTGCAGGCCTAAGGATGAAAATTTTCTTGAAAGGTGGGGATGTGGGCCTAGGGTAGAAAATTTTCCCGAAGGCAGCCTGCAAGGCCCAAGGAAGAAAATTTTCCCAAAAGCGTAAGGGACACGTGGCACATTTTTAAGCCCACGCAGGAAGGCGGCTCATTAGAGGCAATTTGGATTTTAACTCTTTTTGTTTGAAAGGGAAAAAATGTTCAAAAATCCTTGTGCCTCTGCTTGACACCCAAGGACACCACATGTCCTACCAAAAATATCAAGTGGGAAGCGGTATCGGGGAAAATTTAGAAAAACAGGCTTTTTACTTTTAAAGGTGTGAAGGTTAAAAACAACTCGCACCTCCATTGATGCCAAGCGAAGCCACGTGTCGATCCAAATTTGACCTTCGAGAAAGGTATGCCGATGGGGAAACTTAATATTTTTCACGAACATTTTCCCAAAAGCTATAAGGTCAAAAACTATATGTGCCTTTGCAACACCTAAAGAAGCCACATGTCGGACCCACGGTGATAGGCGGGGAAGTGGACCGGTGGGGAGACTTAATATATTTCACCATTTTTCTAAAAGGTAAAGTTTGACAATGTGGGCCCACAAACCTATGGAGATGTGATTTCCAAAAGTGAATTGGTGGGGGTGTGGGGCGCAGAGGAATTTTGACTTTTTACCTTTTTGCAAAAAGTTCCTAAGTGAATTTCGGGTCCGCAGGGTCTAATTCACAAAAATTTCCCTTCTTTCCTAAAAGCTTTAGAGGGCCATAGCTTTTGACTGGAAGCTCGGATTTGAGCAAATGAAGAATTTTCGGAAAGGGATCAAACTCCTCTTTAAATAGGAAGAAAAAAATCTTATTTTCCAAAAACTTAGATGGGTGAAATTTAAGAACACATCTTTCCTGCCATTGAAATGTGGACTAGAATTTTTAACTTAACAAAATTAATTTGATCCGCCATTCTTTCTTCCTCAAAATGCCAAAAACATGGAGGTTTGTACTAGGAGGATTTGAAATGGATTGCAAGGATAAAATGTCAATGATTGAGATTACAATACAAATTTCTTTTCCTTTTTGTGAAATTACATCATTTTCTCCTCTTTCCGATTAAAGATGAAAGCTGTGTTAATTGTTGTTTCGCACAAAATTTTGTTCTAGAATAGAGTTACTTCTATCTTTTCATTCTCTTGAGAAGCAGAGATAAGGGTTAGGGCTAGGAGGAATACCTATTGAGTGTTGGGAAGGTGTGCATGTACCGTAGAGAGATTACACTTCCTTTCGAAGGTGGTCATTCCCCTTTTAATACCAATTAATGTAAATGATAATAAAGAAACTATTGCGAAATCACAATTTAGGTACCTCGTTCCAAAAAGCAATAGAGATTAAACTACTAATAATAAAATATCATCTTTGTTTGTTTGATTCCGGTTATTGATACGTTCAGATCAAGTTACAGGGATAGAAAATGCTGGATATGAGATTGTTTGGAGTTAAATAGGTGAAAGGTTGGTTTTTGGTATAAGTCACAGTGACCGACGCCGGTCACTGGATAACCGACCGCGGTTATAAAACCGATACCAGTAGGGGATGACCGATATCGGTAGGGGTAGTGATTTAGGGGCTTTTAAATGGAGGTTGGTTATAAGGTGGTTATGGGGCTTAGAAGGTTGGTAGATGGTTGAGGGGAGTTGTAGGGTGATAGAGAAGACTCAGAGAGTGAGAAGGCTGTCTTTGGGGCAATATATAGATGGATGAATGAAGGTTAGGTGCAGGGTACTGCCGGGTGGTAGATCCAGGAGTGAGCTTATAATCCCTATGAATCAAAAGTTCACAAAGTAGTGTCTAGAAGCATACAAGGTAATAAAAGAGACTACTTACTAGTTTTTGATGTGGATGCAGGTCTAAGGAATGTAGTGGTGAAGGCAAGGCTTAGTTGGGATGATCCGGCAATCGGAAGTGAGCTGATGAAGCTATCCTCCAACTCTCCCAATGTTTGGATGAGTGTGACAGTGATCTAGTTGCTCAGTTATAGTCTTGGGCTCAATACTCCTCTCTGTAACCTTTTTTTTTCTCTTTCTCACTTGTCTCCCTCTTGCAAATGAATTTCAGATCCCTTTGTTTTGGTTGGGGGAGGTCATTTACAGAGGAACCGATGGCAGTTACCTAACCAATGTCGGTCTGTAGGGACTAATGTTGATTATGTCAAAGTTGGCTATTTTTAGTAAAATAGCCAACTTTCCCTCTTTTCTCCCGAGGGGTCAGTTGTGGGCTTGGTCAAGTCATTATTAGGTTCATTTTGGTGTGGGTGAGGGGTGATGAGTCATGGGTGTGAGTCTAGACCAAGTTATAGGTCTTAATTAGGTTAGTTTAGGGTTAGGGCTAGGTCATGGTGAGGTGGCGAGGTGAGGTGGCATGGTTGGAGATGTGTATTTATTAATTATAAGGTAATTCATAAATAATTAAGTGTGTAATTTTAGGTGGTGAGGTAGGGTTAGGTTGCGAGATGAGATGGGCAGTGCGGGCGTCATAAGACCCAAATTTGGTGTCTATATTTTCCCCTTGTTGTCATGCGGCTTGTCTTGTAAATTTACACCGACATTAATAAGAAGTGGTTGCCCCATTAAGGGTATAGGTAATCCCCTCAAATCTATCACAAATTGAGGCGACGTGAAATCGGGGATAGGGTTGATAAAGGGTGAATGATGATGATATGATGGTAAGATGGTGGGGTAAGTTCAAGAAGAAGAGGCACGCATGTTGAAATGCGAGTAGTGCGACCAGTGGTACATGATTTGAAGAGCAAACAAGCAATTCATAGGCAAAGGTTGATAGTTTATCCAAAAAAGTTGATATAATCCGGTATCCAAGGAATAGGAAGTAGCTCGAGGGGATATAATGGGTAAGGTCTGGAACATTTAGGCATGTTCGGCAGTACCAAATGGTTGGGTTGGTTGAGATAAATGTCACGGTCTAAGTCTAGGAAAAGCTGGTCGACTGATCAATTCAAGTATCCTAGTCATGCTAAAACATGAACAGGTGAGCTCGATTGAACAAATAGCTACATGATGGATAGAATCATAATTTGCAGGCCTCGGTCGAGGTACTTAATTGGTGTGGCCTTGGGTTAGGCCAATTGGTTGGGTGCGGCCTTGGGTTAGGGCCAATTGGTTGGTTGCGGCATTGGGTCAAGTTGATGAATTCAAAATAAGGCTATTTAGCAAAGTCGGGGGTAGGCGATGTGGTGAAAAATGGAGATTGGTGGATAAGGGAAGGAGTTAGGTTAAAATAAGTAGGTAACCGATATCGGTTAGGGGTGACCGATATCGGTTAGAAGACCGATATCGGTCTTTTAGGGCGCATCCTAACCGATATCGGTTAGAGGTCAAAACCTATAAAAAGAAAAAACGTGGCATGTCATTTTCATATTGTGAATGTGAGCACAAAAATATCTCTTGTGGAGTTTTGAATTGATTGTGTCGAGTGTTTGGGTTGAGTTGGCACTAGTTGAGTGGGTGAGTGAGTTATTGGTAAGCCGCAGAGATTGGGACGCAGAGCTTGAATGGTTGAGGACCCTAGTGAGGAGATTTAGAGATATGGCATAGCAGGAGGTGCTGGAGGAGCTGGACCACCACCACCTATCCCACCATGATGATGTGTAGTTGTACCGGTAGGCTCTGAACCCCTATTTTTGTCAATTTTATGAATTTAGCTAGGATTTGGGTATTGGGGTAGGAATCCAAAATTTGATAAAATAATGAATAAATGAAGGTAAACAGTAAAATGGATTGGGTAGATATGTTAGGTAGGTAAAAACGTCAGGGTGGGTAAATTTTTAGGAAATTGTGCTGGGTAAATGGGTAGAAATAGGAAAAAAGGGGGTTTGGGGGCCGTTTTTGGTTCGGCCCCTAAACCCCATAGTGACCGATGTCGGTCACTAGTCGACCGACATCGGTCACAGTTTTTAGGTATAGATTGGTAGGTGCAGAGACCGGCGTCGGTCATGTGTCGACCGACGTCGGGTCTTAAAATTTTGGACATAGGGTGAGTGGGGGACCGATGGCGGTCGAGGGTGACCGATAGCGGTCACCATGGGTAGGAGGTAGGATTGTAAAATGGCTTTGTTGGGTGTTGGTTTAGGCGGGTAGGATAGATTATAGGGTTGAGGGGGGAGAAGGTAGATTTTCTGGGTGAGGTGGGTGAATTGCTAGCGGGGATTAGGTGGGATAAGTTGATTAGGGTAGGATAGGTTATTGGGGTGGGGGGTAATTGGGTGGTTGGGGTAAGATAGGTGGGTGTAAATGTGTTTACAGAGTTGGGTTGTGATTGGGTGGGTGAGTAAGTATAGAGGGTTAGGTTGGTTATTTTGTTAAGGGTAGGACTGATGGAGTGGGTTGTTTTTGTAGGCACGCCAGTAGTTGACCATGTGAGATCGGATGCCGCCCCTATTGGAGTGGATGTGGCCACATGTGACCATAGAGCAGTGGGCAGTTATGCGGAGGTTGGACTCGGTGGAGTCAGAGGTATAGGGCTGTGGATAGGGACCACAACCTGATGGTTGCCCTCATCGAGAGATGGGATCCGGTAACCAATGCCTTCCATCTCCCTACTGGAGAGATGACAGTCACCCTAGAGGATGTGTATCGCATCCTGAGACTACCGATCATAGGTGAGGAGGTGTTCTAGGTGGATGCCAAGACAATGATGGATAGCATCCTACAGGTATTCGGGGATGCAACCCCATTGGTTATGTATCATAGTGTGAGCATCTGCTACGGTGAGATGTATCGCACTCATCGACAGGAGACATAGCTTGTCGTGCGATGATGGTCGGTATCACCTGCTTCGCCCTCCCTGACTCAGAGGGAGGCCACTTCCCACGGGCTCTGATGGGAGTTTTACAGGAGATGGTGGAGGAGCACACCTACTATGCATGGGCACCAGTGTATCTGGTGCAGCTATATAGAGAGCTCTGGGGCTATCGCCGTATGAGGTGATTTGGTATATGTTCAACATTCTTGTTACACTACTGGGCATACGAGCACATCATGTGTATACTGACTAGTAGGGTTGCCCCAGCAGCCAGGGCCACAAGAAGTCTACAGATATGGGTTTCAGAGGTGGTTGGGGGTCATGGGCCAGCCATGAGCAGTGGTCGCAGGGCAGGATGTCACCTTTTATAGACATATGTTAGAGGGCCTGACTGCATTAGATATTATATGGAGGCCATACAGAGGCCATCAGCCCCATGGAGGAGCCCGAGCACAGCTGCGATGGATCCAGTACATCTTCTGGATAGCTGGATGGAGACCCGGGGAGTATGAGCGGATTCCCCTAGAGAGGGTACGATGACAGCTAGGACTACGACAGGATGTGCCACCTCCCCTCCCACAGTATCGGAGGGAGGATGTAGAGGCACCACTGCCTCTACCGCAGCCATTTGACCCAGTCTGGGTAGCAGAGAGACCGACAGATGACACAGTGGATGATGTCGGGGTTACAGGCTCATTTTTGGTTTGGTGGGCAGGGCAGAGGGTGGCCGTGAGAGCACAACCAGCACAACCAGATTTAGCGGCTGTTACAGTGGAGAGGGACCGTCTCCTGGGTCAGGTGTAGGTACTACAGGGGCAGCTTGCTGCCACACAGGCACATATTGGGGTGTTACAGGGCAGTTAGCCCAAGCACAAGCATAGGCACAGGCACAACCTCGGTCCCTGTTCAGTTCGATGGCAGCTCCACCACCACCACAGGTACGCCTCAAGTTCAGGGCATATAGGTAGGGCAGGCCCACTTCTATTAGGAGCCGGGGACCAGCCCCACTAGCCATGGTTGCACGGGCCCATTACATGGAGGCTAGAGTGGAGGCCTGTTACTATCAGGACCTACTAGATGGTACCAGTGTAGAGTATCAGCCATATGCGGCTCATAGAGCCGAGACTTCCCTAGAGTCACAGGTCACAGGTGGCTGTAACCACATCCGGTGGGTCGGTTATAGGTAGGAGGTGAGACCTAGCATAGGGGCCAGCTGAGGGATGGGCCGAGGGAGGGGGAGAGAGCTGAGTCGCCAGGAGTAGAGACATTTTTGGTCAAGTTGGATAGATGATTTTTGATAGAGACACCGGTCTGCGAACCGAGTGTGCATATAGGGGCCTGTGTGCCCACATAGGATTTATGTATTCATTTTTGTTGTATATACCGGCCTACGAGCTGAGTACATTTTGTATAGTTGATATTGGCCTGTGAGCCGAGTATATTTTTGACATGAGAGACCAGCCTACAAGCTGAGTTGAGATTTTGATAGAGACGGCCTGCGTGCTAACTTTGTATTTTGGATTACAAAGGCCCCATGCAGGGCAATTTGTATATTTTGACATTGATTTGATGATATATAGATGATGAGTTTGATCCACATGGTGTGTATAATTTTTGATTTGATGCATATATTATAATGTTTCATGTGTTTTGTCAATGGTATTGGAATTTGATGTATATAGATGATGTTGATGATGTTTTGATGATATGCATATGTTTTGAAATGTTGATGTTATTATGATGATGGATGTTGATAGTGATGTCGTTATGCAGGGAAAAGAGGTGGGCTTTGCCAAAAATTTGTAAAAAACAAAGAAAAGGCCTAGGTATAAGCAAAAGGAGATAGGTGACCGATACCGGTTAGGTAACCGATATCGGTTATGCTAAAACGAGATTTTATAAGAAGGCGTAAAAGCAAGTTATAGTGGGTGATGATGAACATAACTGAGGATTTGACGGGTGTAGAGCGATTGAGGTGGATCGTAGGACACAGGCCAGTGAGTACGAGAGGATTCCTCTAGATCACGTGCGGTGACAATTTGGATTTGTTTAGGATATACCCATGGATCATAGACCATACAGGAGGATCGACACCGAGGCACCATTCTCACCTCCATGGCTGACACTTCCAGAAGGACCAGAAGAGATAGCAGCTGATCGTAAGGTAATGGATGCAGGAGTGACAGAGTCTTATAGATTATGGTGGGCAGCAGAGCTGTGAGGTACACACGAGAGGGCTGATCATCCTGACATAGCTATGATTACAGCGGAGAGAGACCACCTGTAGGGTTTAGTTCACTGCTGCAAACACAGGTGAATGAAACCACAAGATTGTTAGAGGCTTTGTAGTCATGAGTGGAGAGACTAGAGGCAAGATTCCTCCATACGAGAGGGCATATTCATATGTTACAAGAGAGATTGGTGGATCAGTGGGAGGAACCAATAGCAGTGGTACCTTTGAGGATGGAGAGGCCAGGTGAGTGGCGTCGATGATCACCATCGCTACCTGGTTCGGGATGAGGTGTGGGGGCCTAAGTGAGTTTCATACATAGGGGTAGAAGAATAAATAAGGACTTCGACCTGCGCGTCGATAATAGAGAAGATGTATTTTTTAATATCTAAATAAAACTGAATATGTATGTTGATTTGAGTTATGATAATAATAAGAATGTTTGTGTTTTGAATGTTTGGATTGATAAAGGACAAAGGTGAGTGTTATCAATATAAATACATGAAAATATTTATATTTTTAAGGAAAACACAACACATGATAGGTTATGGTAGGGGATGGTCAAGCTAACCTTGGGAGACCCCATGTCTCCTAAGTGTTACCTACATAGCCCATTGCACAAAGCAAGGAGGGGCCTCAGACCGATGTAGTTCTCCCTTAGGACCAGGGAGAGGTGAATTTAGGAAATTTGGTTGTGGTTAGGTAATTTGTTGGTTGGTAAAAGTTTGATGTTGGTAGGGTAATGTTGTTGGTGTTGGTGAGGGTTAGCTTACCCAAGCATAGAAACCGTGTCCTAATTAAGGTCAACACATAATCCTAGATTCAGGTAAAAGAGGAAAAAGTGTCCAATAGTTGAAAAGAGCTAAACAAACCACGTATTATCATAGGATGAGCTTGAATCCCTAGGTACCTTGCATAGGCGAGAAGTTGATAGGTGAAAATAGTTGTATAATCACAATATATCAGATATACGTCACGTCCCTTAAGTTTTGTTGTTTTGAAGAATGGTGAGGTGAGGTGGCTGGTATAGCTAGGGTAGAGAGAACTTGTTATAAGGTGATTATTCTGATGAAAGAGAACCAAACCTAAATAGATAAGTCCATGACTCTAAAGTACTTTTGAATACTACTTTTATTTTTTTTGGATATAGACTGATCAATGCGGGAATTCTATATGGGATATGCATTTTATTGTTCTTGAGGTCTTCACGAAGATGATCAATGCGAGAAGCTTCTAATAGAGGCTGACTTTGTATAGCTGTCCTTCAAGGGAGCAGTCTATTTATAGTAAGAGATGTGTCTTGTGCACATAGTTGTCCTTCGAGGAGCAATCTAGTTTATAGCTTAGAGGTCTAGATGTCCGTTTGGCATGAAGCATCTAGTTTTGCAGGAATTTTGACTCAAGAATAGCCCAGAATTGTATAATTGAGAACTTGTTATTTTGATACTTTTAAGTCATGGACCAGACTAAAAATGGGAAGGATCTTTAAGAGGAGGTGATGATCAAACCACGTGAGTTTGATTCTACTTTGAGATGCACAAAACAAGGTGTATGAGGTGGTAAATGAGCTCAAGGGACGAGTACAAAGTAGATAAGAAGTGATGTAACACTAAATTCAATAGTAGAATGGTTAGAGATGCAAGGCATTAAGGGGTTCAGGCTCAGGTTTACCATTAAGTGAAGCTAAACAATAAGTACCTGATTTGTAAGTGTGAGTGATAATGTAAGGCCCAATCCAATTAGGAGCAAATTTTCCATGTTTACTCTTTTCTAGTTTGGTTACGTGTTGATTCTCTTTGAGGACAAGATCACCAATCTTAAAGGTACGCTCATGAATTCACTTATCATAAGCACACTTGATGCGCTTTTGATAAAGTTGAAGGTGGTCAAGAGCTGTAAGATGACACTCGTCAAGAAGCTCCAATTGGGCTAACCGCTCTTGGTGGAAGTCATCATTGGTGAGAATATCCTGGAGAGATATTCTAAGGGAAGGGATTTGTATTTCGAGAGGCAAGATAGCCTCGGTACCATACACCAAAGAAAATGGTGTGGCATTAGTGGAAGTACGAATGCTGGTATGATAAGCCCAAAGGGCAAAGGGGATGTGATCATGCCAGTTTTCCCAAAATCGTTAATGACTTTCATGAGAATTTTGGTTAAGATTTTGTTAGAAGATTTGGTTTGATCATTTGCTTGTGAATAGTAGGGTGAAGAGAAGCTAAGTTTGATACCAAAGTTGTCACAAAGGGCTTGTAATGACTTAGTTTTGAAAGATTTACCATTATTGTTATCGGGCGATGAGGAACACCAAAACGACATATAATGTGATGATTGATGAACTTAATAATTTTCTTTTTTTTGGTTGAAATGAGTGGAATGGCCTCCACACATTTAGTGTAATATTCGGTTGTCATGATGATTCAATGGTGACGCTGGGAAGAGGGCGGGTGAATCTCACCAATAAGGTATAAACCCCATTGTGAGAAAGGCCAAAGATCTCGTGCAACCTGTAGTGGGTGGTTGGGAGTATGTTGAAGGTTGGCATGCTATTGACACATAACACAATGCTTAACATATTCGCAGCAGTCTTTATTAAGAGTAGGCCAATAATATCCTAGGCGAAGGATCCACTTGGCCACGGCAAGGCCACTAAAGTGCCCACCACAAATTCCGTCATGGACTTGTTGGATGGTATGGGTGACTTCAGTGCTAGTTAGACATCGAAGGAGGATACCATCGAAGCCATGTTTATAGAGGAGTCCCCCCATGATGACATAACGAGAAACACTTTTAAGAAAAGCACATTTTCCATTACTAGTAAGGTCAGGTGGGAGAACAGAGGTTGTAAGGTAGTCATAAAATTGGTGATACCAGGTATCCTGCGAATCAGCCGATACATTATTTACCATACAAACATCCGGGACTAAGTAAGATGGGGCAAAGGGTTGTTGGACCAAGACAAATATGTCAGAGTTAGTTGGTGAGGCAGGAATTTGCGAGGCCAAGCAAGCCATAGTATCCACAAACTTATTAGTTGAGCGTGGAACGGTTTAGATAGAATAATGAGTAAATAAGGTCAAAAGTGAATCCACGTAATGTTTGTACTTTTGAAGTTCATCATTTTACATTGGTAGATGCCAGTAACTTAATTTACGACCAATTGAGAGTCACCAAAAATGTTAATAGACTTCACACCTAAGTGTAACGCAACATGGAGACCCAAAACAAGGGCCTCGTATTCCGCTATATTGTTAGTGCAGGGGAAATCAAGCCTGAATGAAAGAGGCATAGGTTCACCATCAAGAGGAATGAGAACAACGCCCGCCCCTCCGCCGTGCTAACATTTAGATCCATCGAAGAAGAGGGTCATTGGATAAGACGCATCACTGAGCGAAAGGGTGGTGATGAGTTCATCAGGGAAAGTAAAATTGGTAAATTGTTCCCCAGGTAAAGGGGCTTCGCAAGTTGATCCACGATAGTTTGTCCTTTGACTGATTTCTAGTGTACAAACTCAAGGTCAAGGTCGGCGAGGAGCATAAGCCATCGGGTGATGTGTTGGTTTAGATGAGGTTTGGTGTACATATAATGTATGGGATCAACATTGGTGATGACAAAAGTTTTGTGATTCAGGAGGTAATGTCAGAGTTTGGTGGCCACGAATGATAGGGCTAGGCACAACTTTTCTACATGTGTATACCTAGTCTCGTAATCCACAAGAGTATGACTTATGTAATAAACTGCTTGCTCTCGATGCTCAAAGTCATGATGTGTGAGCATGGCTCCTACAACATGGTCGGTGGTAGAAAGATAAAGGTAGAAAGGGAGATCGTCGTGAGGTGGGATAAGCACAGGTGGCTGCAAGAGATAAGCTTTAAGAGCCTTAAAGGCTTGGTGGAACTCCTCACTCCATTGAAATACAATGTCCTTTTTAAGGAGATGATGGAAAGGTTGACATCGATCTGAGAGTTGTGAGATGAACCGTCAGATAGATTGGAGTTTTCCCTGCAAACTACGCAATTGTTTTAGGTTAGTGGGTGGGGGAATTTCTAAGATAGCTGTGACTTTAGCTGGGTCGACCTCAATGCCACGTAAAGAGACAATAAAGCCAAGGAGTTTTCTGAAAGGACACCAAAGACACATTTCTTTGGTTGAAGATGAACACATGATTTAACAGGTGATCGAAAATAATGGTTAAGACATCAAGATGTTTCTGCGATGTTTGGATTTTCCAAGAAGATCATCGACATAATCCTTGAGGATAGTGTGCATAATGTCATGAAAAATGGAAGTCATAGCCTGCTGATAGGTTGCATCAACATTTTAAGGCCAAATGACATGACACGATAGTAGAAGGTCCCCAGGGGGTAATGAAGGTGATTTTATGTTGATCGGTGGGGCTACTAAAATTTGATTGTATCCTGAGAAACCATCCATGAGAGAAAGCATCTCATGGCATGCAGTGAGATCAAAAAGTTGATCAATGCTAGGTAGGGGGAAGTCGTCCTTTGGGCAAGTGAGGTCAAGGTCCTGGAAATTCATACATATCGAAGTCCCCGTCGCTTTAGTGACAGTGCGACATTATAAATCCATTGAGGATAGTCAATAGGTAAGATGAAAGAAACAGAAAGGAGTTGTGGAAGCTCTTCTTTAACCAAGAGGGCAATGCGTGGATACATTTTTATCAGTTTCTGTTTAATTGGTTTGGATTCTAGTTTCAAAGTGATGTTATGGACAGCAATGTCTGGATTGATTCCTAGCATGTTGGCGTAGGACCAAGCGAAAGCTTGATTGCAGGCATGGAGGAAGGTAGTGAAGGCGGCTTGTTCGATGCGTCGAAAGATTGTCCGATCTTTACAATGTGAGGATCATCCTCCATGTGGATGTTGATTTCTATAGTTGACTTATTTAACATGGTTTGGGTTTGAGATGGTAAGGTGCGTTGAATATAAGAGTCATCGCACCAAGGTAGGTGAGGATGGAAACGTCATCCTGGCACTCCATAACATTAATCTAAGGTGAGTCTTCTTTGATCATGTCTGGATATAAAAGGGGGAGAGAAGATGGGTCTTCACCATTGCGTTGATAAGTGAGAGGACCTAGGAAGATAGCATTCACAAAAAGAAAGTTAGGAGGGATAGATTCTATGTCTATCGACTCCGTGGGTGAAGATGGAAAAGTGGGCATTGATGGTTCAGAAGGGGTGACTTCATCATCTTCTTGGATACAATTGACATGAGGTTTCTTCAGTGTAGGTGGTTTAGAAAATCCAAGACCACTACGATCTTTGTGTTTGTGTGTAGTCATGGGAATGATCGTATGTCGGCCCTATTCATAAAGACCAAAACCAAAACCTTTCCAAGCACAGCGAGTCAGAAAGGTGAGGGAGAAACGATGGTTGGTTAGATATTGAAAATCAGATTGGAAGGGAACCACACCAAGAGAAGGTTTAGGGGTGACAGAGGATGTGTTGACACCCCCATACGTTAGGTTGGTGTGGCAATTAGGTGGTCCGTAGGAGATCACCTCCCCCACACGACGGTTGTACGTAGAATGCACATGTAACTATGTATACTCTTGTGGGGTATGGAAGGCACTAATGTTGTATAGGTGGTACTCCCCCAGCGTAAGGCGTTGAAAAACACCTACCAAGGGATCCGAGGTTGGGATGTTATCTGCGGGGAAGGAAGAGGTATTCGTGTCGGCGGTTTCATTGGTCGAAGGTGTGGGTGTGGCTAAGGTGGATGGTTGAGGCATGGTTGAAATAGATGGTTGGGTCGGATCAATGGGTGCCTTGACTGGTACAAGCACATCATTAGGGCGGTATAACATATTGCAAGTTTTGAAGGGGGAGTGTCAGCTGTGACGGTGTATGACTTCCCTCATACTTGAATTTTATGCATCTATGTAAGGTGGAGGGAACGCATCCCATAGCCTAGATCCAAGGGCGGCCTAACAACATGTTGTATTGGAACTCTCCCTCAAGGACATAGAAGAGTTCGGGCAAGGTACGTGGCCCTACACGAATGTTAAGGATCACGGTGCCTAGGGTAGAAGTAATAGCATCATTGAATGAACGCAACATGGTGGGGTTGGCACACATGCAGCTAGGAGGGATATTCATTTGTTGGAAGGATTTGGAAGAGATGATGTTTAGGCTAGCACCCCCATCGATCATAACACGATGTACCCAGATGTCTTGGACGTAAGCTGAAATGAAAAGAGTGGGGTCAGGATCTTCTGCACCAAAGATGATAATTTCTTCTTTAGAAAAACTAACGAAGCAGCTTGTTGTATAGGGACAGAGGTGGTTGTGGAGGTAGGTTGTTTGGTGAGAGAAGTGATGTGGTTGGGTGTTAAGATGGAGGTGATGGGCAGGGTTTCATTAGGTAGGACCTCTATCCCTTGGAGGATCTCAATTAGAGCTTGTCGATGAGATTCAGATGTTTGAATGAGATCATAGAGTGTCATTTTTACAGGAGATTGGTGAAGTTGTTTGATCATGGTGCGATGGGAAACTCCATCAGAGATTGGATAGGTAGGTCTACAAATAACCACTTTAGGTGGTGGTGCAATCGGGATGGCGGAAGGAGAAAGAGAAGTCGCAGGTGTGCTCTCTTTAGCTTTTCCATTGTTTTTCTGACCTCGAGTAGCAATGCTAATCATGTTGATCTCATGAATACAAGATGAGGAAGATGGTAGGGATAAGTCATTATTCTCGAGAGGTGGGGTTGCAATGATGATAGATTTTGGTGAGGCAGGGACAGGTGGTATAGGAGAAGGGATCGAAGCTAAGGGATTTTCCCTCCGTAAGTTGTCTTTCTTATATTTTCCATCCGAGATAGGCAACTGGCAAAGGATGGCTTTCAAAGCTTTGCATCCTTCTACATTGTGTCCTGGTGTGTGGTGGTAGGCACAGATTTTAGATTCATCATAACCTATAGGTCAAGGTTTAGATGGATCATAGGGTCTAAGTGGGGGTAGGGAAATGGTCGCATCCCCTACCAACATATCAAGGATCTTGGCGTAAGATCCTTTGAGTGGGTCAAATTCAGGTGAAGATGAGGCTATTGATTATTGATTGTTTTGGTAATGGTCGGGTACCGGTGGTTCGTATGGGTGGTGGTTTAGGCAAGGGATTTTGATGATTGGGTTTAACTAGGCATGGCTTCTTCTACCACGAAGTCATGTTTATTTAGTTTGCTTAGGGTTGGTAGGTAGGTAGGATACGTGGGGTGATGGTGTTGAGACACCCATGGATTTCTGTATGGGTGTAGAAGGTGCAGGTCATGTTAAAGAAGACGTGGGAGGCATGGTGTATTGAGGCAAGGTGGAGGGGTGAGGCCCCAATATAGAAGGTAGGTGTGATGGCGAGGGTTGAAACCGTGCTTGCTGTACCAGTGTGATCGAGGGCAAGGGTTTTAGTTGTGACGGAGGCATAGATTGGACTTGAGGAGATTGGGTCTGTCTCCTAGGTGGATTGATGGCTTTATTTTTAGATAAATCTAACCGTTTAGGTGGATGCGTCAGGTTGGGTATTGGTGAAGTCCCAAGCATAGGGGAAGGTTTGGTTAGGTTGATAGAGGTGGATGAGGTATTCGATAGAGATGAGGGGGGTGAAGGTGAGGACATAGGCATTTTGAGCTTTTGTAAAAACTTCGAGCATATGGTAGAGGTGTCTGGATTAGTCATCTGCATTTGAGTAGAGCATGGTGTACTCAAACGTTCCCATAAGACTCATCTATCTTCTGGGGGATGACAATATTCTCGTGTGAATGGGAATTTTGGTATGGAAGAGAAGTGGACTATGATTCTGGTCCACTGTGGGTGTGATATAGGGGGCGAATGAGGCACTGTATCAATGGGTGTTAAGAGGTCAACCGGTCATTTGGAATTATTTACGCAATGAAGAACCGATAGGGAGGAGACCATTTTCTAGAGGAGGATGGAAAAAGTGGCGATCCTTCTTCTTGTAGTTTTCGTGGCTATGTCCTTCACACGATGGAATTAACTGAAGTCATTTTCTTTATACCAAGAAGGTATAATGTAGGCGGAATCAAACCCGGAGTGAGGTTTAACGGGAGGCAAGGTGATAGCTCTGCTTTAAGCAATTTGAACAAGATCACATCATAAGTTTCTCCCAAGGGAGTGTAGTTGATGGGCTCGACTTTATACCTATAGGTGGGTTTTTTGGGTATTAGATGGTGCTTTAGATTTGACCGTCATCGCGTGTATAAATCCTTTTGATTTCGAAGCAACTGATGCATGAGAGTTGGTGGTGTTGGGTTTGTTGGTGAAGTCTTGGGTTCGAAAATTTGAGTTTTTGTTGTGCAACTTCAATTTCTCCTCCTCTAAGACTCGAATCTCTAGTTTTCAAGCCATAGTAAAGGCCTCATCAAAGGTGCAGAAATTTTGAATTTGGAGGGTGGGAGAAATGTGTTTAGTGCAAGCTTGTGTAAAGAGTTCGATGAGCTCGGCCTAAGGTAAGGCATAAGTAAGTTGGTTGATGAGGCCCCGCCATCATCCAACAAAATCTTTGATAGACTCATCTTCAAATTGTCGGATGACATAGAGGTCTGTAATGGATACTTTCTTGGCAATATTGATGGAGAAGTGATCCAAGAAAGATTGGGCTAACTGGTTAAAGGAGAGGATTAAGTCTTGGGCTAAAGCATTGTACCACTCCAAGGTAGGTCCCTGATAAGGACATGGGAAGGTACGGAGTAGTAAGGCATCGTCATGAGAAATCGAGATAGTAGACATGTCTAAACGATTGCAAGTGTTGTTAAGGGTCCTCCTTACTACTAAAGCAAGTAAATTTCAGTAATTCCCATTGAGGAGGATATGTATGAAGGGGACGAGAAGGATGAATAGGATCCCGACAAAATTACTTGTATGTTAGGGTGTTCTGACTTCAAAGCGAAGCCTCAAGATTTTGCATCTTGTCCATCATCTGTTTGATTAAATCATTGGTTGGGTCGAGATGATAGTGCTATGATCGTAAAGGAAGGAGGATTGGGCCAAGAGCCAATATTAGATAATGGTGGGGTTGAATGTTGATAAGGTAACGATGATGAATGTGTTGGGGTGGCGAATAAGGGTGTCCTATATAAGATGTTGAGGCCCGGATGAGTCCGGAAATGAAAAGGTGGGCGGAGCCGAGAGGGAAATCTCGTGTGAAAGATGGTAGAGAGTGAGTTATGAAAGAGGCAATCTGCAGGAGATATGAGGTAGGGGTAGTGGATGGTAGTGATATGTGGGGCCCCAGATTAACCAAAGAAAGGCCAATTGGTGCAGTATGAACTACCGAAGCCACCGAGTTGGGAGACGGGGCTATGGATGAACACGGTGAGGCGGAGTTATTAGGTGGGGAAGGGGCTAAGTGAGCGGCTATAATAATAGGCATACCCAAAAGGAGCCGACGATCGGGTGTATGGTCGGGGGTATAAGACAAATAATAGTGTACGGTGCTAGGATTAGCATCCAAAAATTTGGCAAAGTCCAGATCTCGTACAAAGATCTTGGGAAAAGCATTGGTGTCCATAGGATTCTCCATAGGATGTGAAGGGGGTGACTCAGGCAAAGACATAGAACAAGCATGTGAAACCATGGCTGCGGCTTCTTTTCGGGTGATAACAACCATAGATAAGAGGATACAATAGGGAATTAATCAATCAGGGATAGAAACAACAACAAAATGTTGGAATTGGTAGGTTGTTGGTTTGTCAGGAACTGTGAAACATAGTAACCGATATCGGTCTAGTAACCAATGTTAGTCAGGGGAGTGGCGGCGTCGGTCGTGTGTAAGCGATGTCGATAGAAGAGGACCAATGTTGGTCAATGTGAAGGCAAAGAGAGAACGTAAGAGGCTGCTGGTTTAGGGATAACAAGGCTTAGTATACCCACCAAACTGTCTGAAGTGATCACTGAGATAGGTATAACAAAGAAACAAAATTGAAAGAAAAACAAAAAACAAGCAAGATGCACAAGCAAATCAAGAGACTAATCCTAGGATTAGTTTTAATCACTTTGGGCTTATTCCTTAGACGCAAGATGATGTCAATCCTAAACAAAAGACCTAAGGGAGATGTCAAGTTTGTTTTGGCTTGTAAGGCTACCTCAATCGGGCAGAGGAATACCGTGGGAAGGGGGATGTTTAAGATGTTATGTAGCTTATGATGTGATTTGGTATGTCTTTGTGTAGTGAGAGTAAGAATAATTTCTCATCAATACCGTGGATATCACCCCCACGTGTACGACCTGTTACTTAATCTACGTTCACTAGAATTAAAAACAGCAAGCAAGAATGTGATGCACGTGTTTTAAACCCAAATCGAAAATGATATTCGATGAAGCAAAGAAAGAGAAGAGGTTAAGAAGATGACTTTCACTAATGCAAAGATGTGAAAGAAAGATAAGTTCTTTTACCAAAATGAAAAAATATTTTGTGAATATTTAGAAGAAAGAAACAGCAAGTGTGCTCCCTATATGAAAACAAGCAAGAAAGAAAGAAACCCGAGAAGGGTCCCACCGGGTGTGCCAAAATGTTTGAATAGAATTTTGTGCCAAAATGTCTATGTGAAATGACCCTTCATCTTGTCCATGTAACCTACATAGACCAAGGCGAGAGTCGATTCGTTATTCTAGGTTTTATTCATTTTTTTACTAGAATATGCAATTCTCAAATGAAGTTGTTTTCTATTTTAAAGTGTGCTAGGTTTAATATTGCACTAGATTTAGTGTTCTGTCTCAATTTTCTAGTGTGCATAAGGGTCCAAACTTTGAATCCATGGCTCTAATAGCAAGTTATAACACCCGCTAAAAATGACCACTCGAGACCCAAGAACAACCTACGTTTAGATAGGAAAGTTTTTGGAATAATTTTTTTTTTTTTAAAGTGTGTCCATTACCAGTCTTAAAGCAACAAGATTGTCACAACAAAGGTTAAAAGTTAATTATAATTTACTAATTGAAATTTTCCCTTTATAACAAACATTAGATCCACGTTACAAAAAAAAGAGTATAGTTAGTCCCAATATAGTTAAATTTCTCTTAGGTGCTAATTTAATAAATAATTAAATTAACATTGCATTTAAATGTTCCTTAATTACTTTAGAGGGTTAAGGGGCCACAATAAATAAATACCCAAGGTAATTAATTTTATGAGATCTAGACAATAACCAAGGTCCTTATTTATATGGGATAGAAAACATTCTCTTATCCCCTAACGTGACCCCTTAAAAGGTCAACCCATGCTTTAGAATTAAACATTTAAGTTAAATACGGGTAATTTCCCACTTACCCACTCTTAGAATCATCCTTGCACTTCAACTTGATTTTCACATATTTAACACACTTAGGGTTTTTTGAACACATTTCCAGATAGGAAATTTCTTTCTCTTTCAATGATATAAAGAAGTCCTCTTAACTCCTCATATTTCTTAAGTTACAGGCCGATGGGCTTGGGGAATAGAATTTTCCCAAAGGTGGGCCTGCGAGCCCACGAAAGAAATTTTTCCCAAAGGCGGGTTGGTGGACCTAAGGAAGAAAATTTTCCCAAAAGGTGGGCCTATGGGCCTAGGAAGAAAATTTTCCCAAAGGCGGGCCTATGGGCCCAAGGAAGAAAATTTTCCCAAAAGCACAAGGGACACGTGGCACATTTTTAAGCCCACGTGGGAAGGCGGGTCATTAGAGACAATTTGGATTTTAACTCTTTTTGTTTGAAAGGGAAAAAAGGTTGAAAAATCCCTGCGCCTCTGCCGACACCCAAGGACGCCACATGTCCTCCCAAAAATCAAGTGGGGAAGCAAACCGTCAGGGAAAATTTAGAAAAACAGGCTTTTTGCTTTTAAAGGTGTGAAGGTTAAAAACAACCCGCACCTCCATCAATGCCAAGCAAAGCCACGTGTCAGTCCAATTTTGACCTATAGAAAGGCAAAGCCGATGGGGAAACCTAATATTTTTTCACAAATATTTTCCCAAAAGCTATAAGGTCAAAAACTATCCGTGCCTCTGCCGACACCTAAAGAAGCCACGTGTCGGACCCACAAAGTGATGGGGGAAGTGGACTATTTTTCACCATTTTTCTAAAAGGTAAAGTTTGATGGTGTGGGCCCACAAACCTGCAGAGATGTGATTTCCAAAAGTGAATTAGCGGGGTTGTGGGGCTGCGGAGGAATTTTTGACTTTTTATCATTTTGCAAACAGTCCCTAAGTGAATTTCGGGTCCACAAGGTCCAATTCACAAAAATTTCCCTTCTTTCCTAAAAGCTTTAGAGGGCCATAACTTTTGACTGGAAGCTCGGATTTGAGCAAATGAAGACTTTTTGGAAAGGGATCAAACTCCTCTTTAACTAGGAAGCAAAAATATTATTTTCAAAAAAATTAGATGGGTGAAATTTAAGAACACATCTTTGTTGCCAATGAAATGTGGACTAGAATTTTTAACTTAATAGAATTAATTTGATCTGCCATTCTTTCTTCTTTAAAATGCCAAAGAGACATGGAGGTTTGCGCGAGGAGGATTTCAAACGGATTTCAAGGATAAAATGTCAATTATTGAGGTTCAATATGAATTTCTTTTCCTTTTTGTGAAATTGCATCATTTTACCCCTTTCCCGATTAAAGATGAAAGTTGTGTTAATTGTTGTTATACACAGAATTTTGTTCGAGAATAGAGTTACTTCTATCTTTTCATTCTCTTGAGAAAGCAGAGATAAGGGTTAGGTCTAGGAGGAATACTGTTGAGTGTTGGGAAGGTGTGCACGTCTTTGAGAGAGATCAAACCGATTGTGAAGAGCTCCTTTTTGTGCAGGAAGGACTACCTGTAAATAAGAATGCAAGACCACCACTTTTCATTAAACAATAAGTGAGGAACGCCTTGGGCCCAAGAAATATTAGGCTTCCTTTTGAAGGTGGTTATTCCCCTTTTAATACCAATTAATACAAATGATAATAAAGAAGCTATTGCGAAATCACAATTTAGGTACCTCGTTTCAAAAAGCAATAGAGACTAAACTACCAATAATAAAATATCATGTTGTTTGTTTGGTTACTGGTTATTGATACGTTCAGATCAAGTTACAGGGATAGAAAAGGCTGGATATGAGATTGTTTGGAGTTAAATAGGTGAAAGGTTGGTTTTTGGTATAATTCACAGTGACCGATGCCGGTCACTGGATAACCAACCGCGGTTATAAAACCGATACCGGTAGGGGATGACCAATATCGGTAGGGGCAGTGATTTAGGGGCTTTTAAATGGAGGTTGGTTATAAGGTGGTTATGGGGCTTAGAAGGTTGGTAGATGGTTGAGGGGAGTTGTAGGGTGATAGAGAAGACTCAGAGAGTGAGAAGGCTATCTTTGGGGCAATATAGAGATGGATGAATGAAGGTTAGGTGAAAGAATGCTGCTTTGGGTGGTACATCCAGGAGTGAGCTTATAATCCTTACGAATCAAAAGTTCACAAAGTAGTGTCTAGAAGCATACAAGGTAATAAAAGAGACTACTTACTAGTTTTTGATGTGGATGCAGGTCCAAGGAATGCAGTGGTGAAGGCAAGGCTCAGTTGGGATGATCCGACAATCGGAAGTGAGCTGATGAAGCTATCCTCTGACTCTCCCAATGTTTGGATGAGTGTGACAGTGATCTAGTTGCTCAGTTACAGTCTTGGGCTCAATACTCCTCTCTCTACAACCTTTTTCTCTTTCTCACTTGTCTCCCTCTTGCAAATGAATTTTAGATCCCTTTTTTTTGGTTGGGGGAGGTCATTTACAGGGAACCGATGGTGGTTACCTAACCGATGCCAGTCGCGTAGGGACCGATGTCGGTTAGGTCAAAGTTGGCTAGTTGGCTAAAGGGGTTAGTTGTGGGCTTGGTCAAGTCATTATTAGGTTCATTTTGGTGCGGGTGAGGGGTGATGAGTCATGGGTGTGAGTCTGGACCAAGTTATAGGTCTTAATTAGGTTAGTTTAGGGTTAGGGCTAGGTCATGGTGAGGTGGTGAGGTGAGGTGGCAGGGTTGGAGATGTGGATTTATTAATTATAAGGTAATTAATAAATAATTAAGTGTGTAATGTTTAGGTGGTGAGGTAGGGTTGGGTTGCGAGATGAGATGCGGGGCACATGGAGTCGTAAGACCAAAATTTGGTGTCTATAATTGTAAGGGCAATACGAACTATTTTGGAATGTGTTTTGATCATACTTAGTTTGTTTTAATATTATATTTTGTCTTTCATTATTTGAGGGTACTTTGTATGTTTTATTGATATTTTTGTAGGTCTTACGGTGAACCCAAATGAAGAACATACTTAAACCTGAATTGATCCATTTTCATTTACCATACTCTAAATGTTAAGTTCATTTCAATCTAATTTACAATGTCTAACTTTCCTTGAATTGAAGCATGTAAAACGAGAATGTAGTTCTATTTCTTTTCATAAACGCAACTTTCAAAAATATAGAGTATGTAACATTTCTAACACAGATATTTCTAGCCTCCAAACGAAGAGTTTGCAATAATATTTCAATCAACAAATTTCCAAGAGAGCAACTCCATTTTGTATAAGGTAAATCAACTTTTATTAAGCGAGATAATTTCCTGTACAACTTCCTTTCTTTTCCCCCAAAGGAAACTTACACAATAAATCTTTCTCATTCCTTTTTCATATACAAATAAAACTTTCATAATATACATCTCTCACATTCAAATTTCTGTTTCATTTCCAAAACAAAGAAACCTCCCACCAAAAATAATATTACAATGTCATTCACCTGAAGTGGGAAATTTTCACAATAAGGAACCCAAGGACAAACTGTAAATTTTTTCTTCATCCTCGGCTCTAGAATAGCAACAAGAAGATCCACCATATATATCTTGATCACTGTAAAAAAAAAAAAAAAGGAGGAGAGGCAATGCTCTCCACCCAACCAAGAATTCCAATGAAGAGGAGAATCTGTCCTCCTCATTGGCCCTCGAGCCCCAACCACAAAGCAATAAGAGATGTATTTCAACTCATGGCAACAAACAAGCTTCCACAACACAAAAATAATTTCACATATAGAACACAGTCCAAATACATATTGTAGTTTACAACCATAGGAAGAACAAAAAACAATACTCAGGCTTCATCATGCACAAGCCAAAGGAGCAAGACCTATGGGGAAATTGCTTATACCTCCCAATGGGGAAATGGGTGTCCACCTTAAGATAAACCCACCAATATATATATATATATATATATATATATATATATATATATATATATATATATCATTTCAAACCCCTACATACTCTTATGCCTCCCCAAAGTACCCCTTATACCTCCCATTCTCTTATGCCTCCCCACACTCTTATGGCACCCCATAACGAGTAAAGAAATGCAAGCTATTTCTTTTACAAGGTGGAAACCAAACCCAAACTCCCTCAAAAATAACTCTTATGCCTCTATTACAATATCCCCATAGTCTTCTCCTACACAACACCTAGGCAATCCACCCAAACAACCAACAAACGTACAAACATTCAAAACATGTACACATAAACATAATACGTAAAGAAAACCTTGTTACAAGAGTCAAAATCCTATGTCTCCATGATAGATCTTGATCCAAAAGTTCAACAATAAGATTTTCTAATCCAACAGTCCCAATGCACCAAAAATCCACAAGCATTCACAATCCTCTAACTCTCTCCAATTGTAAGAGCACCGGACAACAAGAAGTAACTAACTCCAGTAACCCCCTTGAAGCCCCCAAAATAGAAAAAGAATTCGAATAAATAGAAAAGGGAGAGAGGAGGATGAGGTGGCTCCATGTAGGATGCCACATCACTCATCCTCAACTCTAGCTCACAAGTCAACTACAAACTCTAAAGAACAATTAATAAGGTGGGTGAATAAATGGCCCTTTTTTCACTTACACACACAATCCAAGTCCACACCCCAAGGACCAAAATTAATTTCATACAAGAAGGTGAAATAAAAACTGACAACTTTCCTTCCCAAAATACACAATAAGGCCTACTTTTGACTTCCTAGCCCATAGGTAGGGTTGGTGTAACAATTTAAGAGGTGTGGGAGAAGTTTAAATTGTCCTACAAGCCTCCAAAATCAGCCCCTAAGGACAAATCCGAATTTCAAAGGAAGGTGGAGTGTTTCACACTCCAAGTTACTTACACATTACTTACAACACATAACCCAAGAGCCATCAGATCTAATAAATGCATTCTTTTGACCCAATTCAATTAATTTAACAACATGATTACTCATTAATCTAGACACAATTAATGAATAACAAAGGGAAATACATCACTAATTAAATACATACTAAAATTTAACAAAAGAACTAAATAAAATAATACACATAACCCCTATGTCACATTTAAAGGTGATCCCTCCCATGGGAACCCCTAACAACAAACCAAACAAATATACAAACAAATAGACGTTATCATGGTGACCCTTGTTGAAATCATCTAGAATTCCAATGTGGTTAGTCTCCAATCCCCCGTTGTTTGTTGTGACATGTTTTACTGCAAAACAAAAATACCTCCTTCGGCCTTGTGGCGATATAAAATCATCCAAAATAAATATACAATATAACTCCAAATTCACATATATATAAATCAAAACATCATCATTAGGTAAGTAACAACATCTTTTACAATTTCATCCATAATCATAAGATCACAAGATTAATTCAATTTTCTAGGTCTACTAGGTATAACAAACTAACACATGTCCAACAACACAATTACATATATAATCATGTCAATATCATGATAAAATTAGTATAAAATGTCTCCAATTATCCCCATGCATCATATATGAATCAAAATCAACAATAATCCATGATCTTAACATCTAACATCATACCAACTCAAATGCTACAATAATGTCCATAAGTATAGTCAATAGTGTCACAATCAATAAAAAAGGTGTTGATGGGAAGTGGGAACTACAACATGAGTCGATAAAGATATAAGGCCCTGTTGGTGGTCATGGGGTTTGCATTGAAAAATATATAGATTTTGATGATATTTTTTTCTCCTGTAGTAAAAATGAATGCTATTAGAAATGTTCTTGGAATAGTGGTAGTATAATACTTGCACTTAGAACAACTAGGTGTAAATACTACATTCATCTATGGTGATTTGGAGGAGGATCTATATTTGCAAAGTACGAGGAGGGCTATGAGGTCAAAGGTAAAGAGGGGATAGTGTGAAAAATGAAGAAGGGTTTGTATGGACTGAAACAATCTTCATTTCAATGGTATAAGAATTTTTATAGATTCATGATGGGATAAGGTTATATTAGATGCCATTCTGACCATTGCATATATATAAAGAAATTTCAAGATGGAAGTTATATTATCCTGTGCTTGTTTGTGGATGACATGTTGCTTGTAACTAAAAACATGTATGAAATAGATGTACTCAAGAAATAGCTAAGTGAGTCCTTTACTATGAAGGATTTGGGGAAACCCAAAAAAATCCTTGGTATGAGGATATCTCAAGATAGGTAGGAGCGAAAGATGAATTTATCTCAGGAAGAGTACATTAAGAAGGTCTTGAAGATGTTTAATATGCAGGATGCTAAATTGGTTGGGACTCCTTTGGCAGGCCATTTCAAGTTATCAAAGGAGATGTGTCCTAAGATAGAGCATGAGAGAAACCATATGTCCAAGGTACCTTACTCATCAATGGTTGACATTTTTATGTATGTCATGGTGTGCACTACGCCTGATATTGCCCATACATTGGAGATGTGAGTAGATTTATGAGTGATCCAGGTAAAGATCATTAAAAGGTAGTAAAGTGAATCCTTTGGTACTTGAGAGGGACCATGGGGACAATTTTGTGCTACAATGGACTAGACACCACTTTGCGTGGTTATGTAGATTCAGACATGGCTGGAGATGTAGAAAATAAGAGGAACACGACAAGTTATATTTTCACTGTAGGTGGGACAACAATGAGTTGGATTTCACGACTATAAAAGCTTGTGGCTTTGTCAACCACGAATCTTGAGTATGTTGCTACCACAAAGGAAAGGAAAGATATGATTTGTTTACGAAATTTCTTGAGTTGGAGTGTAAACATGTGGAAGGGAAGATGCATAGTGATAGTCGAGTCTTATACACATAGCTAAGAACTCTTCTTTCCACCCTAGAACAAAGCATATAAAACTAAGGTACCATTTCATTAGGAAAAATTTGAAGGAAGATAATTTGAAGTTGGAGAAGATTCATACTAGTCAAAATCCTATAGACATGATGACCAAGGTGGTCACAAGGGAAACCGAAGCTTTGTTCAACTTTAGTTGGTCTTCACAGACAACAATGAAGGGTTGAGAAGATTGCTCAGAGGAAAAATAGTCTCCAAGTGGGAGATTGTTATGTTATGGATCCTATTTTCATGTGTGGAAGTGTTGAATACTATACACTAAAATGTGCTCGATATCTTGGGAAACATGCTCTTCTCATATGGGCGTGATTTTTGACCCATAGGTTTATGGGGTGGTTTTGGTACCCACGGTATTGTAAAAATGCTTAAGTAGTTTCCTATTGACGTGCTTTTGGGATTTCAATAAGGTAGACATCATTGTAGATGTGTGTGAGTTCAAGTGTGAATTCGGGAGAGTTTGTTGAGTACAACTCCAAACAGATATGGGTGTTGTATTGCGAGAAAGAGGTGGATTGTAATAAAAATATGAGCAAGTGATTCATGGTGGACGTAGCCCAAATTGGGTGAACCACATTAAAGACTTTGTCTTTGTGTCGTGTTCTTTAATTTTTGCACTTTCATTTCAGATCTATGATATTATGCTGCATATTAGTTTCCTATTGTGATTCCTTTTTCCGCATATTTTATCCCTTATTTTCTAAAAACTTAGACACCTAGTCGTAGTTAGTTAAGATGATATTAGATTAGGTGGAAATTTTATAGGATTTTCCTAATCATTTTGGATGTATTATTCCACTTCTTTTTCTCATGTTGGAAATTTCCCAAAATAGGGATAAGTGAGAATATCTATTTTTAGGTTAGTTATTTATCTTGTGTAAGCATAGATTTACAAGCATCAATTTCTATATACAATTCGGTTGAAATGTTTGTAATTCTATTATGCACAATTTTGTAGCTTACTACTAGGACTTTTCATTCACATATCTCATGTGAAATTTTATTGCTATGAAAAATTTCTATAGTAGAGGATTGATCACTCATTTCAATTATTTATCCTCACGAAATGCACATGTTATAGACAACTATATAGATCATCTAGATTATTAATTTTATACAAATGGATTTTCTAACAAAAAAATATTATGATCCCACAATTTTTGAATGTATTTTTTTCCATAAAGAAGTTTCCATTTCCTTGAATTTTGAAATGTGCATAGAATAAATGAAAACAATCTCAAGGTGATCACCCACGATTACATGTATTTACCTATGAAAAATAAAAGTAACATAGACATTTATATGATTAAGGTAGAATAACTACCACAATATATCAAAGAACATATGTGAAGGAGAGTCAATGGCCATCCACATATGAATAAAATAATAAAATGGACATATGAACCATCCTTAAACCATACATCCAAATTGTTATATGGGAAAGTAAGGAGGTTTAATAAATAAAATACATACCTATCTTTAGGAATAAAAAAATTGAAATAAACAAACCCTCTTTTGCGGATAACCACAAAATAAATTCTTATTTATAAGTGACTTATAAATAAGTAAGGATAATAATGTGTATGTACGCATGTTCTTTATCTATAAATAGTGTAATAAAATTTCATATTAGTTCATACAAAGTTTATGTCCTAATAAAAATAACAATAATGATCACACACTCTTAAAGGAAACTTGACAACAAATATATCTAATCCAACATAGTATACATTCCTGAAGCCATCAAAGATGAATTCCATCTTGAATCTTCCTAAATACATTTATTTTTGGAATGGACATCACCAGTTCACCCAAGCTCACACCGATGCATTCCATTACCTAGATGTGAAGTTGAGATCTTTTTAGTTAGAACATAGAGTCGTCAAGTGCTAAAGAAAACTATTACTATTCATTCAATCCAAAATGAGTTTGGCCTAGGTCAAGATATTGGAAGAAGTCCATATCTTTGAGGTGACCATTAAGAAAGGGATATAAATGAAAATAATTTTTTCACTAAGGAATACACATGATTTGTATAAGCTAACCATAGAAGATAGGAAAATGGTACAACATACAAAAAAATCCATAACCAAACAAATATAGAATGCCATGTGTATAAGAAATTACTTGCACACGTAAAAGTAGAGGATCCTGAAGATGATATGTTTACATTAGTGGAGGCCATAAATATTGAAGTTATTTTTCTTATCACAATAACCACACAAAAATGGAAAATAATTATTTATAGGATTAATATTACATTTATAGATGTGGGTATGAGGGAAACTAGTGTAATTTCTATTTCTTGTGAGAATAAATAAGAATATCACATCTAAATACACCATCAAGTGACTAAATATTCCAACCATGCATCATCCCCATCAATTCCTCTTGAGGGGATCATGTCATCGACACTAAAAATACATACACGTTGCACATATTTTTTCCTTCTAATATGTTAGCAATCCTTTTAGGGAGGAGCTTGTGTGTGATGTAGCATCAATTGATGCCTATGATATAATCCTTTGGTATGCAAATCCACCATGGAAATTACACCACCAATCCTTAGGATATCACTATCTCTATCATCAATAAGAGATACTAGATTCTTGAAGTGATTCCATGATCAAACCATGTTGTGTGAACTCTTGAGAATATTGCATGAGATCCTTATTTAAAAAAATAATGCAATCAAGATGATTAATTTCCAGGAAAGGGAAAGTGACCCACGCAAAAATTTCAACCGTGTATTTTAAGTTGAGTTCTTCCATAATTTTTGTAGCCATGAAAATTTTATGTTTCTAGCACTTGCGAGAAACCCCTTATATGAAAAACACTCTACACAACACCTAGGAACATGCCACAAAAATCAAGAGAATTATTATGTGCTTCCAACTTCATCACATCCCACACTTAAAACTTCAACATATAATTTTGTTGTTATAACACCATTTGTTTTGATGTGGTAGTTAGTTGCTACCCAATCAACATAATTATAATGTATGTCTACAATTAACATATTTTGTAGCTAGACCACTCAGCGTAATTACTCGGTTTTTATTTAGAAACACCTTAAGAAAGAAATAACGCATTACATTGCTAACTTGCAAAATTCTACCATTTGAATACATACGATGTATCACAATTTAATTTAAGCCTGAAATCTTTTCAATCATTGATCCCCAATATTATTTATAGGATTTTAGTTATGTTATGGAAAGAAGATTTTATATTTGACCAATATCTATATTGAAAACGTAAATAACAATAAGTATATAATACACATTTTCTAGTGACACATATGAATGATAAAGATAATTTGTCTTAACTTTTGAAAAGAAATGTTGATTGAAATACCTACATAATTATTTTCTCTCTTTATATTGCTATATGATTAATATGATGCATTATGTTTTAATCGCCACATTGAGTACACACACATCAAAATGGAAGCATAAATATAGAATATGTAAATTAATTCAATAATTTTTAAATAAACATCAACAATTTTAAATAAATATATCTTTGTTCCATAATGAATGGAATTAACATATAACTAAATACACTTTTTATAAAAGTGTTATTTATATCAATCAAAATAGAAAAATCAATCGAATTTTTTTGCTATGTATTCACAAAAAGAAAAAATAGAAACAAAAATAGACATTCATAATGTTAAATCTAAGTATATATGTAGTTGCAAAAGAATTGATGAGAAAACACACAACATTATATAATATTTCCAACACGTAAGTGGTTACAAGTATCAAAATTTTTCATTTTCAACATATAACTCTTATTAGTAATGGACTGATAATCGAACATAAGTGTTACAATTATCACACTTATAACTTCAACATATAATTTTGTTATTATGTCACCAAATTTATTTTTGGTGTGGTAGTTAGTTGCTACCCAATGAACATAATTATAATGTACTATATATAATTAACATATGTTGCGGTGACCACTCAACATAATTACTCTATTCATTTATTTTGAAACACCTTAAGAAAGAAACAACACATTACTTTGCTAGCTTGCAAAATTCTACCATTTGAATACATATTGATGTATCACACTTTTATTTAAGCCTAAAATATATTCAATCATTGGTCCCTAATATTATTTATAGGATTTTAATTATGTTATGGAAAGAAGATTTTACATGTGACCAATATCCTCTCAAAAATACCTCATACCCTCTAAACCGTCCTTTTCCCCAAAAATAATTCTCTCGCAACATTCAAAACAAAGATCTTGAACTTGCCCAAAGTCTCATTGCATATAGGTCAACCAAGTCAAAGCGAAGGAGGTGGACAAAAATGGAGAATTGCAGACGAGGATGGATGATATGGAGAAAGACTTAGAGGCCCTAAAGAAAGAACTGAAACCATTGGAAAAAAGATAGGGAAAGAGAAAAATGGAGGAAGATCTTGGGCTTGCTAAAAGCAAAATACAAGAGATCTACAAGAAACTCAACTCTCTTGATAACAAGGTTGTGCATATGAAGGGTAGACAAGAATCTATTGTCAAAGCTCTTAAAGAAGTCTACAATTTTCAGCAACAAGTGAAGAACATTTGTATGCTCAGCAATATTTTAGAGAACATATGGGGGGAAGGGCCAAAGCAAAAGCTCAAGTTTTTAGTCAGATTGACAAGAATGACCCCACTCGAGTCATCTTTGCTATCACCTTATTCAATGCCCTTCGAGGAGTTGAAGAGAATGTTGATAGAGCATCCAAGTGATGCATTTCTTTCAAAACTACAGAAAGACCGATAGTTTAGTTGTTATTTTGCTTTGTTGACTTGTTGGTATTTTGGTACTTTGCTTTGCAAAGTAGTTTTACCGTAGTGGCGCTTTCATGTAAACATATGATTTTGATCACTCTTTGAACTATTACTTTGTATTATCTGGCTCTTGAGCCTTTTTGTATTTGGGTATAGTCCTTTCCAAAAACACATGTCACCAATATCTATACTGAAAATGTAAATAACAATACGTATATAATACACATGTTCTAGTGACACATATGAATGATAAAGATGATTTGTCTTATCTTTTGAAGAGAAATGTTGACTGAAATACCTGCATAATTATTTTCTCTCTTTATCTTGTTATATGATTAATATGATGCATTCTATTTAAATCGCCACATTGAGTACATAAACATCAAAATGGAGGCGTAAACATAGAATATGCAAATGAATTCAATAATTTTTAAAATGAAAATCAACAATTTTATATAAATATATCTCTGTTCGGGGATGGAATTAACATATAACTAAATTCACTTTTTATAAAAGTGATTTATTTATATCAAACTTTTCGTTTCCAACATATAAATGCCACTAGTATAACACTTAAACTTTCACCATATATTTGCTACCCACTGAACATAATATTGTCACGTACGCACTCAACACATTATGCACCTATCCACTTAACATAATCATTCTGTTTGTTTATCTTTGCAGATTTCTACCATTAATGTGGGGGCATTTAATACACCCTAAATATATATTCCTGCTAAACGTTTAGCTATAACCGCACATACCATAGCTGTAAGTCTTATTTTTAGGGCACGGCAAAAAGCAACTGCCGCAATACTTGAGATCGAAGTTAATTTCCACACAGACGCCGAGGCAGCAAGTGAGACCATACGTTCTTGATGCGATTGGACCACATTAATCTATCTCATTAACAAGGTGTCTGAGATAATGGACTTATGCATCAAAATATATAGTAGGAAGATATTTTTGAAGTGTACACATTAATATAGGTGCTTTTTCCTTCCAATATATAAGGTCTTCCATTTTAATCTCTTCCTCAAACCTGAAATATAATGTTTAACTAACATTAATTTTGAGTTATAAATAATTCATAATTGTATATAAATACATATATATGAGATAAAATTAAATATTTTATGGTTACCTGATATATTTTGATAAGAAATATATAACACTTGTTATATTTCGATCAAAGGTGCTAGGAATAACAATGGGAAGTATAACCTACAACAAAGAAGTGCATGTTGTGTGTGTGTGTGTGTGTGTGTGTTAATTAATTAATCTCAATGAAAATTTAAGAAAATATAAAAAAGTCACTATAAATAGAAAACTCACCTTAATCATGTTGTGCCAATCATGTGTTTTTAGTCCTATAAGATCCTCATTTTTTGCTCTAGAGAAACAATTCTTGATTGTGGCACCATAACCTGTAGGGAACCTTATTTTCTTTATGGATTCATTGATATGATTTTTCTCCTCAGTGGTCAATCTCCAAGGAGAAGGGGAAAATGTGTTATCATCAGGATTAGGCCATAAAGGACGCATGACTTTACTCACTTCAAGGTCTTTTCTCAACCGTATTCCATCTTCCTTTTTCCCAATGATAAGATTCCATAGGGATCTCGATACATTGCATCCAATGTGCATAACATCAAGTAGGTGTACAATGGGCATACTCTTATAATAGTCAAGTTCATAAAATATCGAGTACCTTTTCATTCCTGGGGGTAGTTGTTCTTCAAAAAAAGAAAACAATTACAAATTAATGTTATAATCAATAATGGTTTTAAAAGTATCAAAACATAATTTAAATTTTTCCTCACCTCCACCATCATGATAAGCATTATACCAATCATTTGGAGTCAAAACCTTTGGAATAGGTTCTCTTACTGGTTTCATGTTAAAATCATTGTGTTTTCTTACTCTATATGGATGATTAATAGGCAAGAACTGTCTATATTCATGGTATATATCCTTCTTTAAGTGTTTTGAGTGTCTCACAATTGTTTGAAATCCACATGATGGACAACCAGCTTTCCCTTTTGTTTGAATACCTATAGTCATGTATTAGCATTATGTCAATGTAAAGTTTTGAATATTTTCAAAAAGTATTAAATGATTCACAATATTAAATCGAAGAATATGTTATATATCCACTAACCACAACATAAAGATAACCCTGGTGCATCATGAATGGTCCAACACATCATGCCTCAAAAGAAGAAATCTCTCCTCCCAACAGGCCTTGATATGTCATGCATTTCAAATCCCACCCATAATTGTTTCATCTCATCAATGAGGGGCCTCAAGTATACATCCATATTACGTACTTGATACTTTCCTATAACAAATAATAAGTTCAAAAAAATTAGATATGATTATAAATTTTCAATTTCATATGAATATAAATAAATCAAGTATATAAGGAAGGTTAATCACCTGGGATAATTAGAGTCAACATTATATTTTCCTTCTTTATCGCCATCCATGGTGGGATATTATTGAGGATTGCAACTACTGGCCATGTAGACCATCCTGATGATTGAATTGAAAATGGATTAATTCCATCCATAGCTATTGAAATTCTGGAATTTTGTTTCTCACGTGAAAAATCTAGCCATTTCTCATCAATTTATTTCCATGCCTTTCCATCCCCTACTATTCATAAGGTTCCATCATTGCTTCTATTCTCAAAATGCCAACCCATGAACTTTGCTAATTCCTTAGATTTAAACATTTGCTTGAGTTGTGGAATTAAAGGAAAATGGCGAAGAAATTTTCGAGGAAATGTTTTTGACTCAACAACACCTTGATGCTCATATCTGCTAGTATGGCATACATCACATTCATCCAATGATTCTTTCTCACCATAGTATAACATACAATCATTAGGACATGCATGGTAAACATTATAACTCAATCCTATATTTCGTAAAGAGTGTTTCACTTCTTTGTAGGATTTAGGAAGATGATTTCCCTTGGGAAGAATATTGACAGCAAGAACTCTATATGATAATAAAAAAACCATTACATTACAAAACAAATAATATGAAACATCTATACATTTAGTCAATTTAAAACATGGTTGACATTATTGATAAAGGAAATTTCTATAAAATTCATACTTAATTAAATTAAAGTTTCATACCTTAACAAAGCACTAAAAATTGTGTCTGAACCCAAATATAGCCTTTATGTTCAATAGCAAAAATATTGTTGATAATACAGATATTTTTGCACTTTCAGACAACATTGTCCTTACCATTTCATTCAATTCAGAGTCCTTTTCGGTGAAAATGTCATGAAGCATTGTAACAACCCAAAAGATTCACACACGAACAACACAGTAAAAGACAGGATATATATTTTTGACTTGCTTCGACACATAACACGACACAACATGTCGTCACAAAGTTACAACCAACTCTAGGAACCACTTGTTACGGGGATGACCACAAGGTCAGCACGGAAACGTTCACACCCAAAAGGATAATACACTTTTTCTTTTTGACATGACAACATAGAAGTCCAACCACAGAACACACTTACAGTTAGGGCCAACCACAATGAGATATTCTTGAGGGTTATTTGCCTTAAAAGGACATCTTGCAATTCTTAGCTTACGTTTTCAAGGAGGCTCAAGGTATGATTCATACAATTCATCTTACCAAGCTAAGTTTATTCTTTTTACACTGAGTAATCATCTTTAAAACTTCTCTATTATGACATTTATTTGCTTAATTTGTTTATTTAGATAAAGGGGTAATTTAATCCCACAAGGCCATCTATTTACACTTATGCTACTAGAACTTGTTCATGCCCATATGACAACAGGGGTTTGCGTTCAACACACTTAAGAGAAGAAAGAAAAAGCACCTTAGAAAAAGGTTAGAGGGAGAAGGTTGAGTTGAAATCATCTTCAAGACCTCATTAGCTATTACCAAGATATAATTGAAACTTGAAAACTTAACCAGAATTATTAAATATTTTACTTAGGCTTTACTAAATGAGTTTTATAAAAATAAAACAATTTACCTTCCAATGGCTGAGAGATAGATTGTGTGGTTTCTAAAGTGTTATCTCCTGCTTATTAAATCTTATTATCTTCCAGAACTAACCATATATTTCCCTTAAGTTCGTTTAAGAATTTCACCATGAAAGGGATAGTGTTCATTAGTGTCGCTAGGGATATCAGGTTATATAATGTTACTTAACAAAGGATAGTTTCATCTTTGATCACTTATGGAATTACATGCTCTCAAGTTGGTCACCTCTACACTAATTTATTTGCAATATAAATTTTAGTTTAACTTCTATAAGTATTAAACAACCCATTTTATTTTACTTATAACACACTATTACTAAGTCTTAGAAAGATTTAGCTCAACATTTAATCGTAGGGATAAAGTTTAACAATACTCATTTACAAAAATGAAATAAGGTTACTCAACAAGTGGTAAACAAATTTTCTTATAATTTCAAAGATAGTCAAACAATTCAAGGTTCCAGAGTTAAGACGACATAATCCACGATACAAAATACTAAGACATTGATCCTCTTCTAAATTTTCCACTAGATGTTATCAATAGTTGAACAATATAAAAAGGATTCATGCAAAAGAACTTCTCAACTGAGGTTGATGTAAAATCTACAAGTCTATCCCTCATCTACTCGCAAAATCCATCTGCAACAAATTTTTCCACAAGAGTCAGTTCGCGAGAACTGAGCAAGATAAGGCTACACAAAACCACCATAACTATTATCTAACAATACCACAAAAAGGAAGCACTTTATTACAAGAAATGGGTCAAACCTCTAAACACTTATCAACACATCAAGTTATAATAAAGTCTCCATCATGCCAATCAAAGAAGGAGAAGACCTTGTACTTCAGTTAGGAGTAAAAGCAACGAAAGTATAGTGATCGTATGAGAATGGCCCTTGGCCCTATAAGGAGAAAAAAACAATCTAACAAAAACAGAATTCCGTCAAGTAAGTAATTAAATAATAATTACAAGATTGAGATTTGATATATAGACCAACCATCTAGAAATTTATCAAAGGTACCAATGCATAGACTAAAATAATATATTTCTAAAAGAACAAGAGTTGATCGGCCCAAGAAAGGGGAACCACGGGTTTCAAAAATTAACACAAAAAGCCATGTATAATTGAGTTTCAAACTGGAAATCAAATAGAGTATACACACAACATAAGTTTTGAAGCGAAGGCAAAGTATACTAGTTTTGACCATTAACTCCAAGAGATTTTCCAATCATCCAAGAAGGGTCAAAGTCTTACAGGCTAGTAGCAAACACGTGAGAGAAGAAGGGAGTTCCGTCAAACAAGAGTATACAATAATGTCATCAACAAATTTTATAACACTAAAGATTTGCAAACCTCCACAACAATTCTAATGTTTGGTTAATTTAAAATAAATTACCCATTTCCCAAAACAACCATATTTTAAGGCAACCCTTGGTAACACAGTCAACCGTCACACATAGATATAAACATAATTTCTAAGTGACATTATCAAAACAAAACCTTCCGCTATGAATCCATAAGACTATCAAATGAAAGATGAGTTTTTCCGAAGATTAATCACATTTAAGGAAATTTCCATCACAAAATATTAAGGTAATTATGTGCATAAAAACCAACCAATATTAATTAATAGCATTAACACTACAAAGGAGAAATAATGCAAGTTAGGAAAAATAGAAGAGCGCCATCAACAACAATTCTGAGAGGGGGATTAGACCAAAACTATTCTAGTGTCAACGAGGTACTGGATTCGCACAATGAAACCTCGAGCTTAGTTGATCCGAAAAGCTAGTTATGGTTCAAGTTGATAGGGATGGTCAAGGTACTTCTTGAGGATGGCCTTAAAAGCCTAGAAACAAGATGAAAGATAATATAAGAGTCTAAACACGTGAGACGGAAAACACATTGCACACAAACCTTTTCATTCTACAAGTTTTAATACCAAAACTCTAAGCTGGCTAGCCCAAGCATTGATCACACTAATCCTACAACCTTCCTTTCTCGATGCCAAAAGGTTATCAAAGGGACTTGCGAAGGAGCTAACAAAAAATGTCAAAGACAAACTTGGGTGCTAGGGAGGAGCTTCATAGTTATCGTAAACTTACTTCCATGATATCGAAAATACTAGTTTGATCAACATAATAACTTGCAACTCAATCGCAGAGAAGAATAAATACATAAACAACAGACGAAGGTCTATCACTCGAGCAAGAGAAACATAACACCCAGAGGAGAGGGCACACACATCCTTTCGACCAACATACTGACAACGATAAAAGCTAAAACAAGAAGAAACAAGCAGAAAGGGGAAATCTCCCATCATGACATCCAACTGACAAATCAATGCAAGGAAAAAGTGGTTCGATTTCACAATAATTTTAAATAAAATAACAGTAGAAAAGTGTAGAAATATCTTTCCTTTTTCTCCATTCAGAAGGTTTCATGGACACCGCCCGGACTAACAACAACAATCCTCAGGTCGAATCTCCCCTTTTTATAGGCTAGGCACTCAAGCTCCATTCTCGTCTATGCTTAGCCTGGGCAGAGAGCTCCATACTATTTTCTGTTTGGGGTTTCCTCAAGGCAGCCATGTCGAACCAAGGCTCCAGCAGCTACAACACATTCCAAAAACATTCATTTTCCTTAGCACGTAGATCTCTCATGCAAGCTTCATGGCAGTGCCTGGTACAGTCAGGGAGAGGGCGGCCACCATGTCTAGATCTTACAAGTGCTTAGAATATATATATATATATATATTTTAAGAAACTGGAAATAAAATTTGGTCCCTTATTTATCACTGCAGACCTGGCACAGTGCGCCTTGTTATAGTGCCAGACTATGTCTGCAGATTGCTTCACATGGCATTACCAATAATCTCTACAAGAACATTTTCCTTTTTTTTAAAATGATGGAACCGCTTTGCATCTCTCACAACAATTTTATTTGCAACAATCTTGGACAAAACCTAGTGCAGTGTGGCAGTCAACACATACATTAAGGTTCTTGACAACTCTGAGAGTTGTCCCACGGGGAAGGCTTAACAATCCAAATGCAATTGCCATCTTCTCACTATGGTGGCAGAGGAATACTTTTACTTTCCCGTTCACTCAGTACATGTTCTGAATCTGAAAAATATCCTACTACCTTCATCTCCCAAGACATTTTCTCCAACATTGCATAGATCTCCTATGCCTGTGGGTGTGATCTGTCACCTACACAAAAAGCATGCACCATTTTATTGCCTTTAATCCAACTACATCCAAGTTTCTTTTTAATTCCTCTATCCTTCATCGATCTCCTAAAAGTTCATAATTGCAAAGCAAATTGTGCTTCATGAATATTCTGATATGAAACAGATCCACGCCTATGAGATTCTCTTCCATGAGTTACATCGTAAAACAAGTAAGGTCTCAATAGAGAATCATAGCAATAAACTTCATCCGGTCTCCTAAGAACACTCTCATTGTCACAAAGTTGATTTTGACAAAAAAATCTTGAAGGAAAAACCTCGAATCGAGGATGCATTTGATACAGAGTAATGCAAAACAACATAGTTGGACAACCTGCCTGTTGGAAGTGCTCAAAAAGGCCTCTACTATTCTACAACTCGTCTCGTTGCCTCGGATAAAAGCTGTTGTGGGTCGCTGCTGCAGATCCCTGACAAGAACACACCACTCAATGAAAGTGGAGGCAACATGCCTGCTTCACTAGCTTGAAGCTCCATCTAAAACCATGCATGCAGGGAGGAACCAGGAAGAAAAAAAGCCATGACAGAGATTTTGCTGGCCTCTCTGCCCACGCAACCAGGAAGAACACCTCTCACACGCCTACTTCACTAGCTATCATGTCAAACCAGACTGCGCCCATACGCATTGAATGAAAGGATCAAAAAGAGATCCAGGTGAAGAAAAACAGGCCTCCACCAACTCCCATCTCCCTCACGCAAGGTAAAAAAATGTGATGGCCAGTACAGTCTGCAGGTTGGGTGGTTGGGAGGAGACTAATGTCATCCACGTGCAAACAAGACCTGCGAATGGACTGGTCGGCCAAGGTGGCAGTGGAGGGTAGGTGCAAGCAAATTAATAGATTCAAAAACTGCACAGTCCTCACCTTCAAAGGCGCCACCACCCAACCTCTCTCCCCTTCCAAGCAAACCAAGGCTGGAAAAGACTACAAACATGCCTAAATGCCTTGAAAAGGTTTTTAATATTCTATTAGAACTTTTAACAACAAAAGTCATTACGCATTTCACCGATCAAAAGCATGATAAGCTCACTAGATGAAAGTTAGAAATGACCCTCGGAAACAAAAGTGCACTTACGACAGAACGAGATGGCAAGACAAAGCGAAAGAAGGGAAGAAACTATTCCAAAATAACTCCGCAATAAGGTCAAAGTCACCTGACGATAAAAAAAGGAGCTCAAATAAATGTTCAACGAAAAGCAATGGGGGCAAGGTAAAAGTAAGTCGATGCCCAACAGGCATTACAAGCACACTTTCAATAACTGGATCCATGCTTGGAATTTCATCATTCATTATGTTGTCTTGGTTTATAGCCTCCACATGTGTATTAGTTGTATTTTGTGGAATAATATTAAGGACCTAGAATAATATTTTATATTACGAAATAATACATGAGGATCAAATAAAATGAAAGGATGAAACATGGCTAAATAATGTTAAAATGAATTTAAAAACATACCATGTCATTAGGTTCCATATGACCATTTACTTTCAAGTGAGAAATAGATATATAACCCACAGTCCGAGGATCGAAACCTCGCTCCGATACCAAAATGTAACGCCGAAAAACGAACGGATGACGATGACGAAGAACATGTTGTCACCAGCATATGACCGAAAATGTGACAATTTTTTTTTCTTTTAATTGCAAAGCAAATCGTGCCCCCGAATATTCCGGTATGAAAATGATCCGCCTCAGGAGATTCTTCTCCACGAGCTAGTTAATAGAACAGAAGGGCCTCTCTAGAGGATCGGCGTAATAAATTTCTTTAGGTCTCGGGAACACTTTCACCTGTCCCTTAATCGATTTTGATGTAAACTTTTACCCTGCCTTTGCATACGCTATAATAAATAAAATTAGTCTAAAACTATCTGAATATGGAATATAATTAGCACCTTGTCTTTGGCTGAGAGTCGTGCTGCCCTGGATGACTTCCTGTGGTAGAGAACTCAGACTGTAGACATTATTTGAGAACTTCCAGTAGAGATGTTCACGAGTTCTCAGTCAAAATACTACAAGACAAGTATCAGGATGCTTTTAACCCCGCAAGAAATGCCACTTATCTGATCTAATATGCGCAAATAATTGAACGAATCAATCCAAATAATCTCATCGATTGGGAAGGATAATAGCAGGATGCATTAACAAAAATACGTGATGGAGTTTTCAGGAGGCCATAAACAAAATCAATGATCTTCCCTGCAAGCAAACAACCTTAGCTCCACTTATGCGGGTCCCCGGCAATTTATGTGCTATGCTAGCCATAGCTTCATCTTTACCGCATTAACTCCACGCGGCGCAAGCTGTAGCTCCATCCAACAACCATTCCCCATTTTCCACGTGGCTAGGACAATCTTGAACAACGGGCCAACTGTGTGGAGTGTTGGATTTGCAAATCAGAGAGAAATAAATGAAAACAAAGAAAACATGCGGCCGCCAAGGAGATTTGTTTGCATGCCAAAGATGAGGGAGTTAAATTGCTATGGCAGGTGGCCATTATAGCCACCCACCTCCACCACATTTTCAAACCAAAATTTGAATGCCTTCCCACCAATAAAACTTATGTTCCTTTTGTCACATTTCAAATTTATGTCTAAGCGTATAGATTATGTAAGTTTGGTTATATTTATAAATCACTTAAAATTTGGAAATTTGGTTATATTATTATATCTTCGGTTTCTCTTATTGTGGAGGTGGGGATTCCGCATGCAATACCCATATAAAGAGCTAAATAATTTCAAGTTTTGGTAACATCTCTGATTGTCTTTTAAAGTTGTAAATATTCCTCTATAAATGTGAGAGGAAGTTTTTTTTTATTAGATGGAAACGAATAGGTATATCAGCCAGCATCAGGTTTTAACCCTTGGTTGTTGAGGTTGGGTAATTATGCAACTGCCATGGGCATAGATGTGCATTCGATCCTACCATTAATCTCTTGGACCTTTTTGGTTTTGAGATGAGCCATTTTACATCTAGAACAAACGTAATTTCTCCCTCCTTAATATTCGTTTGTAAAATTGCGATCATGACCCCTTGGATAATAACTAGCTCATGACGTCGAACTTTGGCGACAACGCTAGTGCCAAGAGGCACTTTAGGGAGGCTCTTAGTGACCTAGCTAGATTCTTTTTCCAGCGTCCAGTCCTTGACACAATAGCAAAGAGACCCGATTCAAATGTACAGCAATTATAAATTTGTTCTCTTAAATCTTGATCCTCTTACACCTTCAAAAAAAAAAAATTGTCGCATTTTGGTCGTATGTCTTTGGTGACAACATGTTCTTCGTCAGCCGTCATCTGCTCGCTTTTCGGCGTATACATATAATGTCTACAAACTCGCGCCATTTGCATTTGGAGCATTCACAATATATACTTTGTTCATACCAGTCACTAGTGTACGGCTGAGGACCACCACTAGAATCACTATCATTCGAACTACTAGCCATTTTAAAACCTACAAAAGTCGAAAGAAATTGGTATTTTTGATGAAGAGTAAAAACTTTAACTCTTAGTGTTTAGTAAAAATTCTAGATTATGATTATATAATTTTTGAAACATATAAATAAACTATGTATAAAAGTAATAGAATATAAGCCTATGGTAGTTAATGCCAAATATTACTGTTTAATTATTTGTCAATAAAAGTCAATAATGTTGATTTTTTATTTTTTTTCAATTTTCTGAAAATACGAAATATAATTTCACATAAAATGAAGATCTTGAATAAGCAAGAATAATATAAAATTACCTACATTAATAGTAATTATTATACAAATAATTTTAGTGTAATTTTGTCATAATTATGACAAATCAAAGTGACCTACGTACTCATAAATATGTATGAGTTGAAAACATTAATATAAACTATATAAGAGTATAAATATTATTAAAATTAACAACTTGAATTTATCATTAGATTTAATTGCCTAAGTAGAATAATTATAATTAAAATATATAAATAAAAACTATCTTAAAAGTTAATAATTTGATAATTACAATTTGAACAAATAATACTTAACCATTATTATTATTTTTTGATAATATCTATCTTAAAATTCAAGATATTATAAACATTTATATATTTCTATTTTATATACAATTATTATATACTTATATTTATTTATATTAATTTATAATTATTTATATTATTAAGCTTAATTTATTAAAAATAAATAGTAACTCTTTTATTATTAATAATTAGAATTAAAAGTTTTAACGTTGCATAAAATTATTCTAATATTTATTTGTTATTATTTATACTATATTTAGGCATACTTTCCAAAACATAAATACAAGTCAAGTATCATTAATGATCAATCCAGCATTAATAAATACTAGTAGTTTCATAATCGTAGATAGCATCATTATCAATCTATCCTACTCAAGTCTATGCATAATTTTTGGTATTCAAACTTTAGGAGTCTTACGTGTTGTCCATCCTCCACACATATTTCCATGATTTATGCTTTAAACCCAACAAAAAATACATTTAAATAAAATTTGAAAGTTATAAATGTTGAAGTTGTAGACAGAAAATTCCTCTCAAATGGATCAAGAAAAAAGGTAAACCATCTGCAGGCATATCATAAAATTTTTATTGTTTAAAATTGATACAGTATTTGTGTATAGTTTGAACTAATATATTATGTTGTTATATTTTTTTGAAGGATTTTGGATTTGTTATTTAGCGGTTCTCATTGAGTATATTCATTTGGCTACATAAGAGATCTCACAAGGCTTTCTGAGGAAGATATTTTGTTACAGGTATGGATCTAGATTTGTTTTTTACTACTTTTATTATGTATATTATGTGCAGATTTTAAACATGTCCCATACCATTCCTAGAAAGCTTAATCTGGTCATACATGTCATTAAACGAGTTTTCTATAAGTATTTAAAACTTTAGATAAAAATTATTTGCTGCACAATGTTTGGGACTCTGAATCTCGGGGTGTGGGATCTTCCCAAAAATACATTTTACCTAAATTGTTGTCCTCCAGTCATGAATTATTTGGATCAACTCATGGTAGATTTCAACCGTATAAAAACTATCTCCCATCCATCTCATGTTGGCAGAGCGGCTAATAAAGGATCCAAAATCACTTAAATTTGCCTCATAGATCCTCTTTAGAAACCTTAAATTCATTGGTCAGGTCCTTGTCAGAAATAAGGAAATATTTATTTTTTCCATCTCTTACTTCCAGTTTCGCATAGAAGAGAAGGGGTGCAGATTTTTTATTTTCTCACAAATAGAACACAAGGATTTAAAATCATCATGATTCAAACAGAAACGCTTATTCTATTAAATAGGTATTGACAGATTTCAGTCTTCTTGACCAAGTTTTCCTATTTCTGGTTTATGTTTATCCCTTAATAGAAGGGATCATCGATTCCAATAGGAATTTATATCTCTGGTTTTTAGGAGATGGTGGAAAACAAAATTTAAAACCTTTAAAATTTATCATCCAACCATTGACTAAAAAATTTGTTTTAGAGTAAAAAATTGAATTGTCACAAAAATAAAAAATTAATTTACCAAGGTTTTACAAAGTTGTTTTTATAAAAAATCCACAAATAAAAAAACTTTACACGAAAGGTAAACCATAAGTAAAGGTGAATACTTATTGCATAAAGTAGAAAAAAATTCAAATTTGTTCAAACAACTTTTGAATTCGAATTAAATCAAACGTAGACTAGATTGTAAGTGATTTCCAATGGGTTATTTTAATTTTCATGGGCATCAACAACTGCATAAATATAAGGTGATTTCTCCTAGCCTTATGTCTTGGATGTTTCCATCTCCCTAAGGCTCTATCACATCTCAGTTTACTAAGATTGTTATAGGCAAACAATTGAATCTCAAATTTGTATCAATCATTTTTAAAACAAGTCTCTAAAATCATTATACATTAATCTATACAAAATTAAAAATATTAATCTGTACATACCTTTTAAACCACGCTTATATCTTCAATCTTGAAGCTCCAAATGAAAACCTGAAAACACGTTCAATTTAATAGAAGGATTAAATTTATAGATGGGGAGAAAGAAAAATTAAATAACTATAAATTTTAAGTGATGCTTGCATGCTATTGTTGTAAAATATTTGTAAGTTAACTGGGAATGCGCATGCCTTTTTAGGAAGAAAAAATAATATTATTTTTCAGCAAGATTGTATGTTTCATTCCTATTAGTTCATGCAACTAATATAGTTATTAGATTGTATTAATTATTATTTATATATTTTTAGCAATTTGCAGCATGTTATGTGGGGAGAGCAGTTAGAAAAATTAAATAATTATAAATTTTAAGTGAGGCTTGCATGTTAGTATTAAAAATGTAAATTATTTTTAAGTTAAGCGAGAATGCGCATATATTTTTAGGATTATAAAATAGTATTAATTTTCAAGTAAAATTGCATGTTTCATTATTATTAGTTTTATTAGTTATAGCTATTAATTTGTATCAATAATTATTTATTATATATTTAATTTTAAAATATATATAATATGAACTATTAATTTTTTTAAGTAATTGTTTATTGTTTATAGATTAAATATAAAACTATGTAAAATATACGCATTTCGAGAAAAATATTAATGTTTCATAATTTTATGGGATTTTCTATAATAATACTAATAAATGTTCATTCTATAATTCTAAGTATGTATTTGAATAAGTTTATACATTTAATAAAGTTTTTAAATAATTTTTATATTTAAATAAAAATATAAATAATGCTCCAATTTTTTAGAAGTTTACGCTTTTAGGAAAGTTTAAACATTATTTTGTAAACCTTCACATATTCATATGTAAAACATATTTTGATGATGTTGCAGGTACTTATTTTAGAAACCAAATTTATCTTCAATCCATTTTTTCACATCTATCTAAAGAGATGATGCAAAATCGAGTAATAATTTGTACTCTTCTCCTCAATTTTAATATATAATTAAACAAGAAAATGCATTTTTTTTTTTTTTTTTACATTCATATAAATCAATAATTATTTTAATGTTTTACTTGGACAAAATATATATTTGTTAATCTATTATATTGTACATTTTTTTTCCATAGGTATCTGTGGAAATTGACCTCGATCATGAAGAAAGAATTCTCCAAATGGAGGAAAGAAAAGTTGCATCCCAAAAGGCAATGCTAGAAATTCAAGAAAAAAAGTTAAAACTTCAAGAAAAAGAGTTAGAACTTAGAGAGCGTGATCATAGACTTAGCATTGGATTTTCTTTACCAAATGGAATTTCCAACTATCCTCCTGAACATAATAATAGTCAGAACAATAGTGCCATAAATCCTCATGGAATCAATGATAACATGAATAGCGTAGAAAACACTTCATCATTCAATGATGTAGTCAATGATGGAAATTCAAAGATCCCTTCAAACAACACAATCACAGTGATAACAAGCCCTCATGGTACCAATTTCAATCATGCATCTAATTCTATTCCAACAAACAACACCCATTCTCTTAATTATTCTCCTATCCTTGATAAAACATCAAATGTACAGAAGGTAGAGTCGACAGGGAGAAAGAAAGTAACACTTTATGTGGATAGTAAAGGGGAAGTCTTACATGTGGAGGGTGGGATAGAATTTTATCAAACATTGTTTGATTATACAATGAGGTTGTTTGGACCAACAATTGACAAGCCTTGGCCCCAACAGCCGAAGGACAAAAAGAAAGAACTAGAAGAATTTATGGCTATAGAGTATGGTCATTGTTTTGATAAGAGGTGGATGAAGTCAATGGCATGCAATCAACTTCATAACAAAAGGGGTTATTTCAAAAAGGTTTTAAAGAAGGATGGAAAAACACCCCCTGAACCATATGTTGGAAAAGAAACATGGAATATTTTAAAGAAGGAGACTAAGCGTGGTAGAAAGGATAAAAAATATGAGCATTTGAAAGATGTCACTAAAGATCAAATTCAAGCACATGGGTACATGCACAAATTGGGAAGGGGTGGTGTTCGAGCTTTAAAAGCTACAATGGTGAATATTTTTATTTTTTCAATTTACATTAATGTTTTTTTAAATTTATATTGTTGATGACATTTATTATTTTTATCATGAAGTGGAATCGCTATCAAAGACTTCCTAGTGAAGAAGAGATTAAATTTGCTAGAAAAGAGGGTTTTGTAAAGTTACGGAATGAGAAGATGGAAAAAAGTAAAAACTCGGATGAAAAAAGTGACACATCAGATTCAGTAAGAATTTTTTTGTATAAGAAATATTTACTTCTTAGAAACAATATTTTCATTTTATGAACATAAAATTAGTACACTATTAATCCTTTTATTTTCTTAATACAGGAATCAACAGATCCGTGTTTGGGACAAGATGCTACATTTGAAGGAGGTGATACTATTAGTATGGGAAAAGGAGATGATGAAACAGTTCAAATGAGTAAATCTCTTTCACAGGATTTAAATAGCAATAATTGTTCAAGTTGAAGGAGATCTATAAAAAAGGATTATAGACATCAATAAGGATTTTTCAAATAAAATAATTATTATGTATTTTTGAAATGTTACATTTATTCCTCTAGTTTTATGGAGGAAAGTGTAAAACATTAATGATCATGTATACACTTTTATCATAAATAAAACATATGTTTTATCCTCATATGATATTTTTAAAGTGGTTATTTTATTAGTTTTTAATATTTTATTTATTATTTTACTTTGTAGTTTGTTGATATGGATTTCAAATCAAAAATGATTTTATACATAGAGAAGAAATTTTTATTTAAATTATTAAATAATAATTATATTAAGATATAATAATGAGAATAATTTAAAAACTTATTACATATTTTTAATATATGGTATTGAAAAATATTATTTTTCCAAGAAATCTTTCACACACACACACATCTCGTGTGTGATTTCTATATGTAGACAATCCACATAAAAATATATGAAGGAATTTTAAATTGGTTGTTCATATAAAAATTTCTAAATTTTTCAAAAGATAGATCCACAATTAATTATTGTGGCAATTAAATTGTAGCTTCCACCTACAATTTTTATGTGGTAAGGACAATTGTAGAAATAATTGTTGAGATTGCCACAATTAAAACATTGTTGAAAGTTACAAAATGGTAAGTGTGGAATTTCTACAAAAAGTGAATGCATAGGAAAACTACATTTTTTGCAAAATTGTGGAATACTAACAAAAACAAAAACCGTAGAAATGTTACAAGCATTAAGAAATGTGGTCAATATACAATTTAATATTTGGAGATTAGCTACAAATTTTATACATTGTGGACTATCCATCATTTTATGAATTGTGGAAAGACTCCAATAATATATCAAAATGTGGATGATCTTCAATTATAATGCCACAATTTAATTTTTTGGAATAACATATAACCACAAAAAAATTGTTGAAAAATTGTGGCAAAAGGCCTAATTTGTTGTAGTGATTGAAAGGTGATGTTACATGTGAATTATTTGAAGAGACAAAATTTGAAAGAGTTAGAAGAGCAACTCACTCAAATCATTTGGAGAAGGAACAATCTTCTTTTAAAAAACCAGCCTTATATAACAAACAAACTTGATATAAAAATATTAAAATATTAAAAGCAATTGTTACATTTGAACTATTTGAAGAGACAAAAATGAAAGAGTTAATAAGAGCAACTGAACCAAAACATTTGGAGAAGGAATAATCTTCTTAAGAAAAAATCATCCTTCAACAAGCAACATAGAGGATGCGATAATATTATCCAGTTATTTAATATAGCTATCATGCTCTTCTAAGAATTAATGCAACACTTAGCTTCTAAATAGCTTAATAAACCAAGACAAACAAAAAGATGCTAATTTTTTTTTTTGTTGAAAGTCCTTTCTTTTAATATAACAATTATATATAAATACATATTAAAAAGACATTTACATATCCATAACGACATTAATTCTAAGGATGAACTATTTTTTTATGAGTTTGAAAATTTATACAATCATATCTTTATATTGATTATTGAAAATATTTTATCAAATTAGATCTTTAATTTCTTTAAAACTACTTACTACCAATTTTGTGTGTGTATGTGAGCGAAAATAATTATAAAATAAAAAATAATAACAAACTCTAAACATTTGTTAGTAGGGGAGGATAATAAATGTAATTCACAAGTTTAGATTTCTTACCCTATAACCTATTTCTCCATTGACAAAATGTTTAAAACATTTACGAAAAGCTAATTTTGTCTTGTTCTTATCAATATAAAAGTAACTCAATTATAATCTATTGTTATCATTATTATAAAATAAATTAATTTGTTTTAATTTTATTTTCAATTCCTATTAATAAATATTTTTAATTATGTTAATTGATTTTATACTTAAAGGTGGCTAGTTATATACATATTTGAAACATATACTAATACATCTCTATTTAAAATAGAATTTGGGCCTAAATCAATGTGATACATCAATGTACATTAAGAAATATACAAAACAATGATATAGAAGTTATACGGATATCATTATATGGTGTTAAAAAGTGATCATAGTTCATAATTCACTACAACAAACTAGGTCTTTTTTGCTACAAATTTTCAACAATATTTTTGTGGTTATATGGTATTTCAGAAATTAAAATTGTGGAATTGGAATTATAGCTAATCCCCATTTTTATATATTGTTGTTGTTTTTCTACAATTCATTATATCATAGATAGTCCACAATTTATCAAATTTATAGCTAATCTCCATTTTTTTCAACAGTATATTGTCCACATTTCTTAATTTTTGTAACATTTCTACAACTCTTATTTTTGTTAGTATTCCACAATCTTCACAGAAATGTAGTTTTTTTATATATTTCAGCTTTGTAGAAATTCCATAATTTACAGTTTTGAAATGCTCATCAATCTTATATCGTGGCAATTTCAACAATATTTTTCTACAATTATCATTACCACATTAAAATTGTAGGTGGAAGCTACAATTTCATTTCCACAATAATTAATTGTGTAATTATCTTTTTAAAAAATGTAGAAATGTTACTATTAACAACCCATTTGGAATTCATTTAGATAATTCTTTATGTGGATTGTCTATATTTAGAAGACACAAATATAACTTTATTATTAAATGTGAATAATTTTCTATGAAAAAAATATATTTTCATTACTATATATTTTAAAATATATTATAACGGAATCTTTACTATTCATCTTAAATTATCTAAATATAATTATTTAAAAATGAAAAATATTATTTCTCTATTCATACAATCATTTTTAATTCTAAATCAGCAAGCTCTAAGTATATATAGTAAATAACAATTATAAATTAAAAAATAAATAACAATTTTAACAAATCATATATGGAGAAAAAATATATTCTATTTATTATAGAAAGTGCAAACATCATAATTTTTTAACACTCTCCTCAATAAATATTGTCAAATAATTGTCTCATTTAAAGAATTAATAATACTTGTTATCTTTGAAAAATCCTTACAACATTTTAATAAACTAGAAATTTACTCCCCCCTACTGTCTATAAGTTTTTTTATAGATCATCCTTATCCTTCAATAATAATTATAGTTATTCAAGTCCTCGGGAATAATTTTGTTCATTCATCATTGCTTCATCTCCATTTCCCATACCAATAGTTATACCATCTCCTTCTAAAGTAACATCTCCTCTCAAACATGGTTGTGTTGTTTCCTGCATTAAAATAATGAAAGATTAATTAGTATAAGTATAAGAAATATATGCTCATAAAATAAAAAGATACGCTCTAATAGTAAATATGTTTACACCAAAAAAATTCTCTTCAAAAAATTACCGAATGATCTGATGTGTCACTATTATCATTTGAGGTTTTACTCTTTTCCATCTTCTCATTCCTCAACTTTATAAAACCCTCTTTTCCAGCAAATTTGATCTCTTCTTCAGTAGGAAGTCATTGATAGTGATTCCACTTCATAAAAGAAATGTAAATGACATTCACAATATAGAATAAATAAAATATTAAGATAATTTGAAATAATAAAAATACTCACCACTGTAGCTTTTAAGGCTCGAACACCACCTCTTCCTAATTTGTGCATGTATCCATGTTCCTGCATTCGATCTCTAGTAACATATTTTAAATGCTCATATTTATTATCCTTTCTACCATGCTTTGTCTCTTTCTTTAAAATATTCCATGTTTCTTTTCCAACATATGGTTCAGGGGGTGTTTTCTGTCCTTCTTTAAGATCTTTTTGAAATATCCCCTTTTATTATGAAGTTGATTGCATGCCATTGACTTCATCCACCTCTTATCAAAACAATGACCATATTCTATAGCCATTAATTCTTCTAGTTCCTTCTTTTTCCCCTTGGGTTGTTGGGGCCAAGGCTTGTCAATTGTCGGTCCAAATAATCTCATTGTATAATCATACAATGTGTGATAAAATTCTATCCCACCCTCAACATGTAGGACCTCTCCTTTACTATCCACAAAAAGTGTTGCTTTCTTTCTCCCCGTGGACTCTATCTTCTGTACATTTACTGTTTTATCAGGGATTGGAGAATGAAGAGAGGGGGAGTTGTTTGTTGGAATATAATTAGATGAATGATCAGGGTTGGTATTATGAGGGCTTCTTATGACAAAACTTGTGTTGTTTGAATGGAGATTTGAATGTCCATCATTGATTCCATCATGGATTTCATCATTGGTTGATAAAGGATTTGTTGCATTATTCATATTATCGTTGATTCCATGAGTATTTGTGACACTATTTACTTGACCATTATTGAGTTCACGAGCACAGTTGACAATTCCACTAGGTAAACAAAATTCCATGTTAAGTCTATGCTCACGCTCTTTTAGTTCTAGCTCTTTTTCTTGAAGTTCTACCTTTTTTTTGGATTTCTAACATTGCCTTTTGGGATGCAATTTTTCTTTCCTCCATTTGCATAATTCTTTCTTCATGATCTAGGTCAATACTCAAAGATCCCTGCGGAATAGAAATAGAAAAATAGCAATTACAATATTTTGCATTCAAAGATATATGAATATTATAATCAAGTAAAACATTAGAAGAAACATTATTTACTTATAAGAATATAAGAAAATACATCTAAATATTTAATTTTTTATAAAAATCAACCAAGGAAGAAAGTACAAATGATTACCTGATTTTGTATCATTTCTTTAGGCAAATGTGAAAATTTAGATAAAGATATTGAATTTAGTTTCTAAAATGGGTACCTCCAACATCATCAATAAATCCTTTAGATGAATATGCGGAAGTTAAAAAATAGGGTTTAAAATTTTGTAAGAGCACCAACTTCCTTAAAAAAATTAATATTATTTATATTAATTATTAAAATATAGACATTCATAAATAAGTTAAACTAGAATTTTATTAAAATATAATATTTTAAAGAAAAATAAAAATATCAATTATATTAAATTATTGAAATGGATGTTGAGAGTCACTTATTAACATTATTATATAGATTAATGTTGATCTATTAAATATCAATATTTCTAAAAAATAAAAAACAATGTTTTACATAATTTTATAATAAATCCATAAAAAAATAATATTAAGTAAAACTAGTAATTTATGTTTTATAGATAATAAATCCTTATTAAAAAAATTAATTCTATTCCACCATGCATGATAAATAATAGTCATTTTAATCTACTAAAAACTAAACATGTAGTCTCACGCTAAAATTAAAATTATTTTAGCTTGCTAAAAAGACATGCACAATTTGAAGCTAAATTAATAATAATTAATATTTATAAAAATAGATTACACAACTCTCACTTAAAATTTAAAAATAATTAATCCTTCTAAATCTTTTTCACAAAAAGCATGCTGCACGTTACAGGTATAAATATTTAATCTTTACATTAAATTGAATATGGGATTTCAATTTTTGAAGCTTTAGGATTGAACATACAAGCACGATAAACAGGTATTTTATCAAAGAATAAACCATATGTATAGTTACAGTTTTTATTACTTTTTTTTTTTTTTTTGGTAAAATTACATGATTTCATTTGAAATTTTTGTAAATCCTTTAACATTAACAAACTAGTTTTCACGGAGAGTAAATAGATTAAATTCTTTTCAAAAATTTGTAAATGCTTTTAACATTAATAAACTGGTTGTCACATATAGTAAGTAGATTAATATTTTTTCAAAATAAACTTAAATTTCTATGCCTTTCTTTAACTTGTTTGATTCGGTTTGTCCCGCAACTAGCATACTTATATTTTATAAATATATAGGTGCCTCGTGAACTTTACCTCTCGGCATATTTTACATACCATGTTTTGGTTTATGTTTCTATGTGTATGTAAAATATGCCGAGAGGTGAAGTTCACGAGGCATATATATATATATATATATATATATATATATATATATATATATATATTTATATAATATATAAATATATGTAATATATACCTCTCGGCATATATTACATATATTTATAAAATATAGGTATGCTAGTAGCAACCGCAGGAGTTGCATTATACATAAAACAATACCAAAAATAAAGTATGAAAAATAAGGGGGAATTTAGTTCGTGTATGAATAAAATAAAATTTATAATTTAATATTATAATTATTTATCATCAACACATAGTCACTTATATGTAATTTTCTTATGTAATTATATTACTATATAACTTAACACATATTTGACTTTAGAGAATGAGTATGAGCAAAAAAAATCAAGATATATAATGCACAAAGTTCTTATGGATTTTATTAGTAACCGTATTATCAAGTTAAAAAAATACAATCCTTTTTCATACGAATTGAAATGTGTAATGTACATTACATGTAATGAAAAATTCATAGAATGAAATGTGTGCTACATATGGTACATTATTTATATTCCAAGGACATAAGTCTTTTTTCCTCAGCCTTCCGTTTCGAAAGTAATTTTCCGTTCTTCATTTTTGCATAGCACTCATATGAAAATGGCAGATATATTCTTAGACTTTGCAACAACTTCACTCAAGAGATAGCCACAAATGTTAACCCCATTGTCTCTCTTTCTTCAATATCAACTGTAGCCTTGGAAAGAGTCCAACCTTACGATTTATGTATCGTTAATGCCCATGCCAACTGTAAGGGTAATTGGTGTGTGTATCCCCTTTGTATTGGTGTAATTGGGATGGTATGCGGAGTTCTATCTTCAAATGGTATTCCGAAGTAAGTATCAATTTCAACCATTACATATGTTGGTGGATTCACTTTGGACCAAGCAGTGCATATACTATGTTTCAAATATATCCCAGAGCTCCATTTACAAGACCTACTTCTATCCAAAGATTGGATGTTAGCATAACCCTTGCATCATTACAAATTAATAATTCTTAATCAAGTTCGTCATTTAGACCTCCTGCTAGTGTGTTAGTGGTACTTGTTCTAGTTGCAATGCTACATGCAACAGGTCTTTTCAATGAATGCAATTTTTTGTTGTTGTGGTTATTCACATTAATCTTTGTTGCCATTAGGTGAATATTATTATAGAATTCTTCATTTTTATCTTTGTCTAATGCAGAACTTGTTCTACTCATTAACAACATCCAATCATCCAGTGTCGGATTTGCATCTCTGAGATTGGCCAGAAGTTCTCGAAAACGCTTTTGGTCTTCATCTTCTCCTGCTTGCCTAAATACCTTATCCAATGTAACAACTGTTCTGAATGCTTCCCATAATAACTTTGCACATCTATTACTATCATATGGTGGTTTATCGGTAACAGGAGGAAGTTGCCCAAATCTCCTACCAAAATCATAGAAACACCACCAAAACTCATGTCTTCTCTTTCAGGGAATGCTTGAAAAATTTGGGAGTCCACGTTTTCTAGCAAACTTTGTCTGATAAAGATAATTTCATCAATCAATACATATTTTATGTGGCAAATCTCTTGTTGGAATGTTTCAAGTCTCGATCCCTCCACCTGTAAAATCTGTAATAAGGATTGAAGTTGTGAATGGATGGTTGAGGTGCCAATATTAAAATCTGCAACTTCTGTTGTGCAAGTAATAAAAGAGGAGAACATTCAGGGGAATGATGCATCAAAAAGTGCTGACGAATCACACCAATCAAATACGATTTCCCCTGTTCCCACTCTTCCTTGAACTATCATGAGCAATGGAATGTTATTTGGATGTTGATTATAATGTGTCATTATATCAAGTGCTTGTTTGTTGTTTAGCATCCAAGGTGTCGCAATTGAAATTTGGGGCTAATTCATCATCTATAACCAACCCATTATCTTTCATGCTTTGCTTATGAATTTTATCGCTTTACTTGTGTATTCTTCACCTTGATATTCATCATTCCATGGTGCTTATCTCAATATCTCTCCTTCCCAACATATCTATTTCCATCACTTGCAAAATTTGACCATGATGAAGCCTACACATGATTTCCCATTCATGTTCTATTGTATTCTATTGAACATGTTGATTAATTTCATCTTCAGAATTACTGTTATTTTCAACATCTTCTACTGCAGTCCTCCTTTCGACATGCCATGGATTATAACGGAATGAATCCCAGTTTGAACTTATTGAATCAGAATCATGTCCGATATCTCTCTCTATATCTCGAAATGGCTTGTAAAGCAACAAATCTAACCAACAAAAATCAACCCATTTATGAGATTCCCATGAAGGGACAGAGGAAAACCTCGGGAACACTCTCACAATAGCTGCAAAACTCCTGACCTCCCACTTGTTATCCCATTTTCTCCTTGGATTATATGTCCAAGATCTAGCAGCATCAATAAGAGACACACTTTCCATGGAAAAAGGCATATTCTTGTACCCATCAATGAAACTTTTTGCATGTTCTTCATGGTCATCTCCATCAGGTGTTGTTACTTTTTTGAACACCTCGTGTGCAACATTCAAATTGACAAATACTCTACTGCTCTCTACTAAAGGGAGCTCCAACAACATGTGACATGTTTCTTGTGTACCAATGTCTCTTTCAAAAAAAAATCGGTTAGAAGTTTTACTATATGTTGTCGCTACCATTTCATCCGGGTTTTCAATATTTTCCATCCGCATCAACATTTGATGATAAGTTTCAGAGCTTTTCTCCACTTTTGCTACATACTTTGCAATGTACTTGACTACGGCATGTTTGGAAAGAATAAGTTGCCAATCTACATTTGCTCTCCACAATTGTAATATGTAGCGATTATGTGTATTTACCCTATCATCATTTCTCGCAGGTTTGAACTTTTTATCTCCCGTCTCTGAGTCTTGATATAAATTTGATCCATTGAGATTCAATGGCCATGATGCATTATACCTGTAAAATGTAATAATCAATTATTAGTTCTTCCACGTATGTGTTTTTTATTTCAATTTAATTATTCAAATTTTTGAACATCTTACCTACAGACACTTTTTCCCCTTTTCTTACGTAGGTAGGCACCCTCTCTACACATCGTATGTTGTTCTACACTATTGAGAATCTCTTCATAGTCATGTTCCATATCGAATTGTGTCAGTTGTCTTGTATTTCAAGACACAGATGTTGCATAAAATTTTGGTAGACCTGTAACATAGAACATAAGAATACACAATATATTTTGAGAATGTAAAAATTATATATAAATCATAGACTCGATGAGAATCGATAAATTACCTGTATGTTTTGTTGGTGTGGGTCATCCCAAGGATTCCATGCATGGACAATAGAATGGAAGTATTTTTCAACATTTCCATGTTGAAAATCATCATTCCAATCAAGGTTGTCCATATTCGGCACCCCTTCTAACCATATGAATCCATGCACATGTGGTGAACCTCTATGCTGCCATTCATATCTAGACCAATAATCTTTAACTTTCATTCCTTTTTGTAATACCTCCTTTCGGAAAAGTGTATGTCGCAGGTGCATATAATGTGCCACTATATGTGGATATTCGATGATATTTTTCCTTCGCTAATTTTGTGCTTCTCGTGGATTATCCAATGGTGTTTTAGGCATCAGGCCAATAGGTATCATGTGCAATACTCGGTGCTCAGTGTGAAAAAAATTGTAGGTTATCCTATTTGATGCAACATGTCATCCAATTCACCATGACATTTTGCCCAGTAAGACCTTGTACCCCTCAACGATGTTCTGAACCGCATCAAACGATCAACTAGATTGGAATGGGGAACATTCTTCATATGCTCACATAACTCGTTGATGGTGATTGGCATATCTTGGAGGTTTTTCTTCACAAAAACTGCAGATGAATTTTGTGCACAATGTCTCATGATCATGTTCATCATGTAATACCTAAACCAAGGATGTCAACCAAATCGGTGATCCCTATATCACAATAAATGCTTTAAAAATTCATGGAGACGTACTTTTCTTAATCGCGGTTCTAGCCAATCACATTTTCCATCAAGAAAGAGAGTAGGGAATGCCATATCAAGTAGTCCTACTGTCACATACTCATTGATAGGAGATGCTCCTATCCCTGGCCAATCAATGAGTGCTCCAGGGTCTGCATGAGGGTTATTCACCCATGCATGGATTAATTCCATCTCCCTTGGTGCATTAGGTGGTTTAGATGCCATCGATGTTGTATGACTAATTATATTTCCTTCATCTGTCTCCATGGTCGGACCTACAAACACAATTTCATTTACATCGTAATCAAACTCCATATGAACTAAGTTCAACTGCTCAAACACATTCTCAACAGAATGAGGTGGAATTTCATTCAGAGCATTTTCATCGATTTGGACATCTGAATAGAACTTATCATGTTCTATTTTATATTTCAATGCATTATAAACTCACTCTCTATTGACTGTAAAGTCATAATTTGTTCCACGTTGATCTCTCCTCCGAACAATAATCATCGGCAAATCTTTCAATCTATGGGGCAAAAGATTAGCAATTTCTTTTACTTCTTGAGGAAAACTTATCGTGTGACCTTTATATTTATATTGACTTCCTGTTGCATGCGTCACCTGTAGGATTGGGTTGACACGAGCTATTAACATTTCCTCAATTTGAGTTAAGTTTGCAAGTTCTGGTGGTTGTGTCCCAGGATCCATATTGTTTGATGCCAAAATTGATGATGACCTTTCTCTTGTCGACATCTAGTACACACAAGTCCTTCAGGTGTTCGAGAAACTTTTATTCCAATGTAACATTCTTGACAAATATAACACATGATTGGTGAAGAAAGGTTATCAAGACCGTGTCAAAAAATCATTTGGACCGTATTGAAATATCTCCCAAGCATTCCATTGGGATCATGTATCATGTGTTCTCTCGCAATATGCGAGTCTTGCATTCTTCTTCTTCTTATAGGTTCGATTGTTAACTCCTCTTGTAAATCATTATTTTACATTCTTCTTCTTCTCCTTGTTTGTATTGGTTGTAATGTTGTCTCCTGTTACATACTATCAATCTATAAATTATTTACAACATCTATATTCATTATAACATGGGCCAATTTTTTTGGTGTTTCGAGCACGCAATCCATCGATGTTGAATTTCCTACCCTGAATTAACTTCAACATTACCAGCCATTCTACAATAATTCCTCTGAGATGCTTCGCGGTGAAGTTCTTGTCTATGTAGTCTTTCCTCCTCTTGCAACTGACTTGAATGAATCTATCTTTGTAACCTTGCTCTTGATACATGTGAGTCATCTTGAGACGATCGTTCATGAATTATTGTCATGTTATTTGCATGTTGTCATCTTTCTACATCTAATTATTCATTTGTTAATTCAGCCCTCCGTTCTATGAACCTTTGTCTATCGTTATCATTTCAAAGTTTCCTTTGTTCCTCTCATTGTGCATCTGTCATTTCTTGTTGTCTCCTTCTGCGATATTGTCTTTGATATTCTCTTCGATATGCTCTTCTTTCATCTTCATTTTCAAAATTTAATCATGGTTGAGCCACACCTATAAAGTATTTTCAACAAATTTTGTAATTATTTATATAACTAAAAAATCCAGGTACATGTAATAGAAATCAATCATATATTATCCAAGTTTTAACAATTAGCAAGGCTAGTCAAAGAATGATATGAATTTAAGAGAATAGGAGATTAGAAAAATCATTTTCATTTCCATATCTTTGACCTTTTGTTTGATTTATAATAGTTTTTTCACCAACACACTCAAAACACTATGCAATTTATAAAATATTTTATATAAATAATGGAAGTAAATCCTCACATTCTCATCTTTCTTCCCCCAGAAACTAATCGTATGAATTTTCCTTGTATCCTTATTCTTGATACATGTGAGTCATCTTGAGATGATTGTGCACGAATTGTCATCATGTTATTTGCACATTATCATCTCTCTACATCTATTTCTTCATTTGTCAATTCAACCCTCCGTTCGCAAATGCTCTTCTATCATTATCATTTCGACATTTCATTTGTTCCTCTCGTTGCGCATATGTCATTTCTTGTTGTCGTCTTTTACGATATTGTCTTTGATATTCTCTTTGATATTTTTTCTTTCCTCTTCATTTTCAAAATTTAATCTTGGTGGAGCCATGCCTTTAAAGTATTTTAAGAAAATCACCTAATTATTTATATTATTTAAAACTCCATGTGCATGTAATATGAAATAATCATTGTAACGCCATGAGAAACTACTCGCATGAGGCCAAAACAAAACAGGTTTAGAGAGAGAAAATTATGAAATGATTTTTTTATAGGTTCAGGTTGTAAGGGGACAGTTGCGAGGCATCGGAGATGATTATCGATCAATAAAGATTGCCTCAAATTTCAAATTCAATATTACACCTTCATTACTTTCCTCAACAAGGTTCTAAAGTTCTTGTTTAAGAAGTTTCATTAGCTTATCGAATATGACTCCGTTAATCCCCGGTTACAAAAAGGAATTATTTAAGGACCCTTAAAATAATTAAAACCCCCTTTTCTTTTATTTAAAACAAAATTATAATAATACAAGACTCACACTTTGTAATTCAAGGTCATAAATATATGATGATTAATTGCTTGCTAGAAGGGGTCAAGTGCACACTATCTTACTAGTTTTCCATCCCCTTTTCTTTTTATTTCTAATTGTCATTCCACAAATAAATTAATCCCCATCACTTAAGTGATGTAGGGTGTATCCTCCACCATTGGATCTATTTTCTCCCCACCCTTAGATCTAGGTTGGGCAAGAAAACCCTAGAAATCCTTATGGATTGCCTTATGTTTCTTTTTCTTTTTTTTATCCTTCTTTTTTTTATTTACCTTCTTACACCCAAAGCTCTCATTTCATTTTTATTTTATTTTCACTTGCAGGTTAAGGGAGAAGGAGGAAGGAGCTCAACCTATGGAGGCCATTACAGCCATGGCACTCTTCTCAACAATTTTTTTTTGGCTCAAAGCTTAATGGAGGAGTTTTTCTTTGTAGATCTGCTCTGATCTGGGTTGTTTGGTTGCCCAAAACCCTATACTCACGAATTCAGTGTATATATATATATATATATATATATATATATATATATAAATAAAGGTATTTGAGGCCGAGGAAGGCAGATTGGTATAAGTCGCGCAGCCGCAAATACATGGCCATTTTTTTGTTAAAGTTTTCGATGTGTTACAAGCACAGGGGATGTGTAAATGGGGGAGGGGCGCCGACCCCATCCCCACCCCATATGGTATATGGGTTGGGGGTGGGGTGGCGCCTCCCCCCAACTGTGGAACAACCAAAGAACAGCCACGGCTGCGCGCACAGCCGCCTTTGACTTTTTTTTTTGTTTCAAACCATTTTTATTTAGTCATTATTTCTTTTATTTAGTTATTCGTATATACATATATATACATATATATATATATATATATATATATACATATACATACATATATATATATGTATATGTATATATATATACATATATATATATATATATATATATGTATATATATATACATATATATATATATATATATGTATGTATATATATATATATATATATATGGCTTCAACAATTTTTTTGAAAATAATAAAGGAATTTACAGTTTGTTAAAATAAACATATTTTAATAATAACTTAACTTATCATTATTAAAATATTTTCATTATTGAGAGTATTAAATATTACTTTTTAATCAAGATAATAATGAACCTAGAAGGAAATATTGACAATTTATACACTTGTTTTAATCCTCCTTTCTCTTAGGGAATGATAATTGTTGTATGTAATGTAGAACAAGTAAATTTCATTTCTTTAATCCATGTTGAAATCATTTGCAATGAGAACCAAATAAGAAATTCTTACTACCATTTAATATTTAGTCTACTTGTTGTCCAAATGGGAGTAATTGTGTTTTCAAATTTCTATCTATCAACAAGAAAGAAACTAGCTTTTACTACACATATAATTTGATTAATACAATGAAATAAAACCAACATTTCACAAGAAGGTATTTACAACCAATCTCACTATTAGTACATTCACAAAATTATCACAAGCCTTTTTGTACACATCATTTCTTTATTATCTTACAATCCTTTCCATAATGTAAACATCTTGCAAGTAAAATTTTGCATTCAACCATGTGACTTTTAGTGCAATATAAATTACAATGTCCATTATTTTTGAATGAAAACAAGATGGTACAACTCTCTTTCTCCTACAAATTTACAACAAAATAGAATATATAAGGTAAATGGAAAGAGTATTCACAAGCTCCAAGGTTCTCTTCATCCATGCTCCAAGTTCCAAGTAGCTCAATCACAACCAAAATAGGGGGAGAGGCAACACTCTCCTCCCAACCAAAACTCAATGGAGAAGAGAAGCATTCTCCTCCATTGACCCCCGAGCCCCAAACACAACACAATGAAAGGGTGGTCTCCAACTCAAGGCAACAATACTTGCTTCCACAATACAATTTCTTCACAACATTCAAAGCTAAAATAGAAGAACATTTCACAACAAGGCTTGCATCCAAGCCAACAAGAGAAGGAACTATGGGAATGTTTTCCTTATGCCTCCCAATTGAGATGAGATGCCCATCCAAAACCCTCCACAATAAAACTCAAGCCCCTATGACTCTTATGCCTCCCTCAAGTACCCCTTTTTCCTCCCATACTCTTATGCCTCCCTCCTCTTATGGCTCCCTCAAGAACAAGGTAAGAATGTGAACATTCTTACCCAAGATGGGCATCCCTCTCAAACTCCCTCCACAATATCCTATTCTACTCTTATGCCTCCCTCATGAGTTTTCCCATAGACCTCTCCTACACTACACATTAAGCACTCTATCCATTTTCACAATACACAAAAGTAAACATACATTATTCACAATTTTAGCATAGAGGCAATAACAATAAGAAAGTAAAAAGGGGAGAAGGTTTCCTACCTCTCCATTGGAGAATCCTAAACCAAGAAGCTTTGTCCAAGATCCCTCCAAAACAATCCCAAGCATGCAAGTCCAAGCTCCTTCTTTTTCTTTCTCCCAATTCTTTCCTCTCCCAAAAGAAAATAACAAAAAGAACTTTCAACAAAAACCTCCAACCCCCTCAACAAGAGAGGAAGTTTCCATAAATAGACAAAATAATGTAGCCAAATTAAGAACAACTAGATAAACTGCAATAAAATGAACTCCAAAAGAAAATAGATCTCCTTCTTCGTTATCAAATAATGAATTACAATGTTTCCTAAATAGGAAAATAACTCTCAACTCGAGTTGCCAAGTAAACTCTAGCTAACTCTGACTAAATCTACTCTAGGTGGCGGAAATTACTATTTTTAGCAGAGTTTACTAGAAACTCGCTATTCCTAGTAAGTTCGCATGCTTATTCCTACGGCACACGAAATCGCCACGCATCTTCTACATCCCTAAATTAGAGGAATTGCCAACTTTCTAACTCAAAATGCAATTAATAGACTAAAATTAACTAATGCTCAAAAATAGAAAAAACCAAACTATAACTTAAATCCTAATTTTCGGCCTCAAGATGGCAGATTTAGGGCCCGAAAATGTGTCGAAAACTTTCCCCAATTGGTAGGGCGGGTTGCCACTGCATTCGTCTCATCAAAACACGTGGTTTCAAAAAAACGGACTCAAACGGACACCGGAGCTCAAGTTATGACCTTGTCAAGTTCCTGCTAATTCGGGCACATCATTCTCCCCTACTTGAAAAAAACGCAGCTCCTGCAAGTTGTCTTCTTCAAACTGCTTCCATTTATCTACATCCAACTTCTGAATCTCTGACTCTATGACCCAAGTATTGTCCTCTTGTTCCAGTCCTTTCCAATGTACCAAATATTTGTTGTATTTCCCATGTCGCGTGTCCATTGTTTTCTTATCTAGAATCTGATCCACTTCTTCTTTCTTCTTCACCGGAACCTGTTGCCGCCAATCTACTACTTCATCAGCATCATCCCTTTCTGCACCATCCCCATGAAAAGAATACAAATCTGAAACATTAAACACTGGAGAAATATCAAAATTCCCTGGCAATTCTACCTCATAAGCATTATCGTTTATTTTTTTCACGATTTTGCAGGGTCCAATCTTCTTGTACTTCAGCTTGTTATAGGTTCCTCTTGGAAACCTTTCCTTCCGTAGATATACCATAACCAACTCACCAACTGTAAATACCTTTCTCCGTCTGTGCACATCTACTATTTCCTTATACTTGTCATTACTATTTTGCAGCTTCTTCCGCACTTCTTCCTGCAATTGTTGTATATGTTCGGCAAATGCTTCTACATCATCACTGACTCTGCCATCAACGGGTAGTTGTACCAAATCTAATACCCCATTTGGATTACTCCCATACACAATTGAAAATGGAGACTTTCCCGTGGATCTGTTTATGGAACTGTTATATGCAAACTCAGCTTGTGGTAATGCTAAGTCCCATTGTTTCGGCTTTTCCCCAACAATGCACCTTAACAGGTTTCCCAAACTCCTATTTACCACCTCTGTTTTCCCATCAGTCTGTGGATGATAAGCACTACTGAACTGTAGTTGAGTACCAAATTTCTTCCATAAAGTCCGCCAGAAGTGACTTAAGAACCTTGTGTCCCTATCTGAAGTAATGGTTTTTGGAACACCATGCAAACAAACAACTTCTCTGAAAAACAAATCTGCTACGCCTATTGCATCGCTTGTTTTCTTGCAAGTAATAAAATGAACCATCTTAGAAAACCTATCAACAACCACAAAAATGGAATCATTACCTCGTTGTGTTTTTGGTAATCCCAAAACAAAGTCCATACTCAGATCTGTCCACGACCCTTTAGGAATAGGCAACGGCATATACAACCCTGTATTCTGTGCATGGCCTTTCGAGACTTGGCAAATTCGACATCTCTCCACATATCTTACCACATCTCTTTTCAGCTTTGGCCAATAGTATTTGTCTGCTACCAAGGCTATCGTCTTATCCTTACCAAAATGCCCAGCCAACCCTCCGCTATGCAACTCTTTCACTATATTTTCTCTCATAGACCCAACTGGAATACATAGTTGGCGTCCCTTGAATAGGTAGCCATCCTGTAAACTATACTCATCCAGGACATCTCCTACATTGTCTGACAATGGACTAATTAGTCTTTCAACAATATCCTTGAAATCAGAATCAGAAGAATACAAACCCTTTATTGCTTCAAAACCCACCACCTCATTTTCCATAGTGGTAAACAAAGTCACACGCCTACTCAATGCATCTGCAACTTGATTCTGTTTTCCAGATTTATGTTTTAGAGAAAAAGTATATCCCTACAAAAATGATACCCACTTTGCATGCCTACTATTCAACTTCTTTTGGGTATTCACATACTTCGTGGCTATGTGGTCTGTAAATAACACAAACTCCTTAGGCACTAAGTAATGCCTCCAATGCCTTAATGCTTGTACAATTGCATAAAATTCCACATCATAAGTAGAGTAGTTCTTTCTTACCTCATTTAGTTTCTCACTAAAGAAAGCTACTGGCTTTCCTCCTTGACTTAGAACAGCTCCAATACCCACATGTGAGGCGTCACAATCAACCTCGAACACTTTATCAAAATCGGGTAGTGCCAAAATGGGTGCCTCTGTCACCTTCTTCTTCAAGAATTGAAAACTATCCTCAGCTGCCTTTGTCCACAAAAACTCCCTTCCTTTTGTGCAATCTGTGATAGGTGCTACAATACTACTGAAATTTTTAATAAATTTTCTGTAAAATGTTGCTAGACCATGAAAGCTCCTTACCTCTGTTATACTCCGTGGAGTAGGCCATTCAATAATTGCCTTTATCTTTCCTGAGTCCATCTGTACCCCACCTGCTGAAATAATAAAGCCCAAGAATACCAAGCTCTCTTGCATAAATGTGCACTTCTTCATATTTGCATAGAGTTTCTCTTTCCTTAACACTTCAAATACCAATCTTAGATGCCTCAAATGTTCTTCTTTAGTTTTACTAAAGATCAAGATATCATCAAAATAAACCACAACAAACTTACCATTATACTCCCGTAGCACGGTGTTCATCAATCTCATAAAAGTACTAGGTGCATTGGATAACCCGAATGGCATCACCAACCACTCATATAATCCATTTCTGTCTTGAATGTTGTTTTCCACTCATCTCCTTCTCTGATCCGAATCTGATGATAACCACTTCGAAGATCAATCTTGGTGAAATAATTAGATCCAGCAAGCACATCCATCATATCATCAAGGCGAGGTATTGGGAACCGATACTTGATTGTAATTTTATTGATCGCTCTGCTATCCGTGCACATTCTCCATGTTCCATCCTTCTTTGGTGTTAATAAAGCTGGTGTTGCACACGGACTCATGCTCTCCCTTACGACCCCCTTTCGCACAAGCTCTGCCACTTGCCTATTCAACTCTGCATGCAATGTCGGGCTCATCCTATAAGCCGCTTGATTTGGGAGTGAAGACCCTAGAATCAAATCCATGTGGTGTTGAATATCTCTTTTGGGTGGTAATCCATCTGGTAGCTCATCAGGAATAACATCTGAAAATTCTTCTATTAATTCTGATGTTTCTATTGGTATTTGAGCACTTACAAGTTCATCCTTATTTGCAACTAGTGCATAACAGAAACCGGTTGCCTTTGCCTCCTTCACAAATTCCTTTGCAGAAAGCATATTTTCAGCCTTCCCCTCTTCTTTAAGAGGTATCAAAACTATTTTTGTGCCATCCTTCCAGAAAGTATAAGTATTTTTTCCCCCATCATGAATAACTTTCCTATCAAATTGCCATGGTCTTCCTAGAAGATATGACATGCATCCATAGGAATAACATCACACCAAATCTCATCCTTATAAGCTGTTCCCAATAGAAAAGCTTATTAAACATCTCTTATCAAGAACTTCATTACCCTTCTTAAACCATGCAATACGATAAGGGTTAGGATTCTTCTCACAATGTGAGACCCAATTTATTGACCATCTCATTTGAAACCATGTTCTCACAACTACCACCATCAATAATAACATTACATACCTTTCCTCCCGAAGTGCATCTTGTTCGTAAAATATTTGTACGTAGCCATGCATCCCCTTGACCTCCTTTCTTGGAGAAATCATTGTCCTCTTGATCATCGAGTTTTTCCAACATCTGGTGGAATTTTGAGGTCCTGTTCATCTTCTACTTGCTCAGCTTCAACAAGATTTACTCTTGGAGCATCTCCTTGCCTTTTGTCATGTGTATAAGTATGTGGGCATTCAAAAGCCCGATGCCCTTCTTCACCACATTTGTAACAAAAAATGGTCTTCGTGGAGCCTCCCATCCTCTATCGCCAACATATCCTCTACCCCTAGAAAATCCTCTGCCTCTTTGTTGATTCTGGAAATCTTGTCTCGTATCCTCTTGCTTTTCCAATCCACGAGATGATTCTCCCCTACCTTGGCTGAAACCAGCTCGTCCCCGAAAGGAAGATGAGGCCCCCCTATTCATTCCAGGTGATCTCCTAAAACTTTGACGATTTTGTTTTTCCTCGGCCTTTAAGGCTAATTGATAGGCATCCTCCATGCTTTTAATCCTATGCATACTTATCTCATCTTGAATAGAAAATTTTAATCCATTAACATACCTCGCAGCCATTTGTTCCTCAGTTTCTTCATGCTCTACACGAATGGACAACTTGTAGAACTCATTTGTGTATTCTTGCACTGTTTGTAAGTTCTGTCTGAGATTCTGAAACCTCCTGTAAAGGGTTTGTGCATAATCCACAGGTAGAAATTTATCTTTTAGCTTCTTCTCCATCTTACTCCACGTCCTAATTCTTTCTTTCCCCTTTCTTGACCGCTCTTTCTGTAGGTGATCCCACCATAACATAGCATGACCTTTCAATTTCGTGCATGCAAATTTTACCTTCTTTTCTTCTGACATAGCCTTCCACTCAAAAAAATTTCCCATGCTATTCAACCAGTCTATCAGCTCCTCTGGTTTTAGACTACCACCATACTCTGAAACATCAACTCTTATCCCATCATTCTTTCCTTCTAATGCTCGAAGCATCCTTTCTTCAAAAGCTAATGGTGGTGCTTGCGTTTCCTCCTCTTCACAAACTTCTTCTTCATCTGTGTCATCTCCACCTTGATTTCCTCTTTGGGTTATCATTGCAGCAAGCGCAGCAACTTGTCTCTGTAGATCTTGCATATTTCTATTCATCTGGGCAATACCGCCTCCTCTTCCTCTTCCTCTTCCTGCCATTTTTAAACAAAATACTTCGAACCAGCTCTGATACCAGATAATGTAGCCAAATTAAGAACAACTAGATAAACTGCAATAAAATGAACTCCAAAAGAAAATAGATCTCCTTCTTCGTTATCAAATAATGAATTACAATGTTTCCTAAATAGGAAAATAACTCTCAACTCGAGTTGCCAAGTAAACTCTAGCTAACTCTGACTAAATCTACTCTAGGTGGCGGAAATTACTATTTTTAGTAGTTTACTAGAACTTGCTATTCTTAGTAAGTTCGCATGCTTATTCCTACGGGCACAGAAATTTCCACGCATCTTCTACATCCCTAAATTAGAGGAATTGCCAACTTTCTAACTCAAAATGCAATTAATAGACTAAAATTAACTAATGCTCAAAAATAGAAAAAAACCAAACTATAACTTAAATCCTAATTTTCGGCCTCAAGATGGCGGATTTAGGGCCCGAAAATGTGTCGAAAACTTGCCCCAACCGGTAGGGCAGGTTGCCACTGCGTTCGTCTCATCAAAACACGTGGTTTCAAAAAAAAAAAAATGGACTCAAACGGACACCCGGAGCTCAAGTTATGACCTTGTCAAGTTCCTGCTAATTCGGGCGCATCACAAAAGGGAAGAGGGAGGGTGATGTGGCTCCTTGTAGGATGCCACATCACACATCCTCAAGACCACTTCCCTTTAGTCAACTCAAATCCCAAAACACCATAAATGGGTGGTTGGGTTGAATGACATCTCTTTTCCACATCCATCCCTTCCCATGTGTCTTAAGGCACAATTAAATGCAAAAGGAAGACAAGTGCACTCCAAAGTCATATTTCCCTTCCCAAAACAATAAATAATCCCCTTTTTGGCTTCCCAACCCATAGATATGGTTGGTAAGGGGTTTTGGGAAGTGTGGGACAAGTTCAACTTGTCCCACAAGTCCCCCAAAATTGCCTTAAATCTCAAATTCGAGATTCAAAGGATTTGGAGTGGTCAACACTCAAAACAAACATTCAATACAAGGGCAAACACAAGGCTCAAGGAGCCAACCATCAAAATTAATTACACCTACTAGACTTCCCTCCAAAACTTAAAATTTAAAACAAGATGTTAAATCAAGCTAAACATACTTAGCAAAAGTAATAAAAAAAGACATTACAAATGAAATCATCTACTAAAGTAAGTTAAAACAAGTAAATAAAATTCTTACCCCCTTGGTCACATTAGAAAATTTCCCCCTCATGGAAATTTTTTTCTTAACACATAAAAGAACAAAGGTAACACAATACAATTCACTAGTTGCCTTGACGACCAAATGTTGTAACCACCCGACATTCTGTTGTGTTTGGTTCCCAATCCCCCTTTAGGTTGTGATCATGTTGTGTTTCCTGCAAAATACAAAATACCTCCTTTGGCCTTGCGGCCATGTCAAAATATCCAAAATAACCATATGCATGAAATTTATTAACATCTATACGTAATTCAAGCAATCATTATTTCTAGGTCTAAATCACAACTTAATTATGCATTTCATCATTATCCAAAATTATAGTAATGTAAATTCAACAACTACATTCTACTCATCATGGCAAAAAAATCCAATGTTAAAACACATGCAATATATCCATATAAAAATAATATCGGTATCCAATAGTCCTGTCCATGAGTCGATTGTAGATCATACCGAAAACAAAATCCAATCATAATCCAAATGCATCTAGTCACAAAACATCATGCTAATCGACATAAGTATAAGTCATGTCCATATCCAAAGTCTGCATAACTCAAAATGATAATCAACTAAGTGTCGTAGGGAAGTGGGCATTACAATCATATAGTAAAGAGAATCTAAAAATTATGAAGGATGCTCAAAATATGATATGAACTAAAGTGACACAAACTATCACATTTACAAATAACAAACAATACCTCAATTCTCTATTAACTCAACAATTCTTCATCGACGTCATTATATAAATCGTTATTATACAGGCAAGTTGTGACAATTCAACAATGTTCCTCTCATTAATAACACAATATCAAAGACAAAAATACAAAACAAATAATTCTCAATTGCGTATTCAAAAATAAACTATATCTATGTCCTTCAATGAAATAAACACACACCACCTTGTAAAGAAATGTTCAAATGCACATATCCACGTTAATCATTGCTTGAAAAAACACAACATACAAAAATAACATGTCATCCACTCACGAAAATGAAAAACATTATGATGGAACCATAGTTCCTGAGAATTTATATTAAAACATTTTTCCAAGCATACACAAAATATGATTTCACGGTTTCGCTATAGAAATATAAAATATTTATATTTGACATTTCTTATAGAAAAATTGCATTGTCAGAAGATGCATATGTTATACATACATTGGGATGTCCCTCATTACGTTGCTTTAAAAACCTTTTTGAGAACACAGGATGACATCCAAATTAGGATATGCTAGGAGAGCATAACAGGAAACATCCCATTTGCAAATCCTAGCTCCTGGTATCAAAAAGGCACGCAACAACGATAGATTCCGAGTTGGATAAATATCCACAAATGTTCCCAATGAAAATAATGTAAGGATATATATACGCATACAAAAATTTCTCATAAACATCACATTCTTTTTTTCCAGAAAGTTTATATTAGTCAATGTCTTAAAATTATAAATGTACAAATATTCAATTTCTAAATACACAATGCCCACTAAGATGTTAAAAATTGTCTATATAATAAAAGCAAAATCTTAATAATTGAACTATTTAAAAATTATCTATACGACAAGAGCAAAATCTTAATAATTAAAATATTTTACAAGTTTCTATAATTTTTAGATGATATTGCTAATACATCTCTAGATGTAATGTTTCCGATTGTCTTTTTAAAAGTAAAGTTTGTAGAGAGACTATCACATCTCACTCTAAGTTACTACTATTATAAATTACATATCACTTTGAATAATAACTATCTAAAAGCTTTAATTAAATAAATTGTTAAAGTAAAAATAAATAGTTTTACATGGATTTATTAAAAATACAAACATTATTAAAGTAATAATTACCATCTACACATAGAAATGTTGGTTTTCTATGTCAGGGAATATGGAAACTTATATTAAACATGAAATATATTGTTTAATGTGTTAGGGAAATTTTTATTCAATATATGGGTTGATAAAAATACAAACATTATTAAAGTTGTAATTGTCTTGCACACATAGAAATGTTGTTTTAATAATACATCTCAACCGGAATCTTTTCCTAAACAATTCAACTTACAATGTCTACATTTTTTAAAAAATTACTCAAAATTTCAAGTATATTTTTTTCTTTCAAAATTAATAAATTTTACCAAGATAGAAATTTAAATAGGATATAAATTTCATAAAGTAACTTTTAATAATACATCTCAATTGGATTTTTTTCTTTTCATTCAAAATTATTAAATCTTATCATGATATAAATTTAAATATATATAAATTCATAAAGTAACTTTTAAAAATACATATCAAACCTAAACATCAAAGTGAAAAAGACACCAAATATATTTTCTAATAATAATTTTTTTATAAATTTCATACCTATATCATATTAATGACTAATCCTGGAGTGTGTCCAAGTTATGTGAACTGCAATTAATAATTTTTTTTTAAATTTCATACCTATATCATATTAATGACTAATCCTGGAGTCTGTCCAAGTTATGTGAACTGCAATTAATCATGTCTCCATTTCCTGCAATATCATGTAAGGTAAGAATTTATTCACATAATCCCAAAAATAAAATTGAAATATATAAAACACTGTAAATACATATTAAATTTTTTTGAAGTAAAGGTTGGGGGACTGGTTTTTAATCTGAATACCATGCATAAATTTTAATAGTGAACAATGTTCTATCTAAAAATGAAACCAAAAGAATAAGATCTTACTATCACGTTATTGAACCTGTCACAATTTCCAATCCGGGTTTGTTTGTAAGGAACAAATTAAATTATGCATAAATTTTAATAGTGAGCAATGTTCTATCTAAAATAAGGAATTATACTGAAATGAAACCAAAAGAATAAGATCTTACTATCAAGTTATTGAACCTGTCACAATTTCCAATCCGGGTTTGTTTGTAAGGAACAAATTAAATTATTATAATGCGTGGGGAAGTTATGTAATTGTTTTTAATAACTTATTTATTACTTAAAATTATTTACCTAATAATATATTGCATATTTAAACTTATTTATTTATTTAAACATTATAGTTTTTAAATTAACACATTAAAAGTATTTTTTACTTGTTTAAACAATTTATTTACTTTAATTTTTAAATATAATTCACTTCCCCACACCCGATAATTTAAAAAATTAATTTACTAAAGTATTTTTTAAAATTATTTAACCTTTAAATTATTTACTTCCCCACACCCTCTTCACTTTAATTTATGTAATTTCCCCAAGAATTAAATTAAATTAGTAAATTACTAAAGTTAAATTAAAAATTATTTACCTAATAATATATTGCATATTTAAACTTATTTATTTATTTAAACATTATAGTTTTTAAATTAACACATTAAAAGTATTTTTTACTTGTTTAAACAATTTAGTTACTTTAATTTTTAAATATAATTCACTTCCCACACCCTTAATTTAACAAATTAAATTATTTACTTCCCCACACCCTCTTCGCTTTAATTTATGTAATTTCCCTAAGAATTAAATTAAATTAGTAAATTACTAAAGTGTTTAAAAATTCAATTACTAAAGTGTTTAAAAAATTATTTATTTAAACATTGTAGTTTTTAAATTAACACATTAATTTACTAACCCGATAATTTAAAAAATTAATTTACTAAAGTATGTTTTACCTTTAAATTATTTAACCTTTAAATTATTTACTTCCCCACACCCTCTTTACTTTAATTTTAAATTAAATTAGTAATTACAAAAGTTAAATTAAATTACTAAAGTGTTTAAAAAATTAAATTACCAAAGTGTTTTTACCTTTAAATTATAAAATTAATTTAGTAAAATATTTTTTACCTTTAAATTATTTACTTCCCCACACTCGAGAATTTAACAAATTAAATTATTTACTTCCCCACACCGAGAATTTAACAAATTAAATTAGTAAAGTGTTTTGTAACTTCCCCACATGAATTTTACAAATTAAAAATAAATATCACGGACACAATTTCACAAGCACGACATCAGACTCCTCCACTCAATATATATATAAATGAGAATGCCTCTTGGCATAATAATTATCTTTTTTAATTATTTTTCTAATATTTTAGCTTAGGCGTGTATGCCCTATCCAAATTGTGTAACAACTTGTTCTCTAGGATTAAAACATGGTTTGAGTTGCTTCTACTCGTCACGGCATACCATTTAACATGACATGTATTTTAGTAAAACTGCATGTAAATATGTCGTGTGATATATGTAATGACCTGTAGCTACGCCTAAAAGACCGTATAAGGAAGAATGAATTAGGGAAAATATTACTTTTGGCTTCTAAATTGTTAATATAGATTATTGGCTTGAGTGTTTTAAGAATAGTTGGTATGTATATTCATGATTCTTGTAGAAATCTACCAGGCTGCATGCTTCTCTTTACCGCTGAAACTAAACTTCATATTGATCAGAATGGAAGTTAGTTAGAGTAGATCTTAGTCTTGTTTTGAAGTTAGAGCTAATCCATCGAATTATTCGTTGGATATACTTGCAGTCTTTCATTATTTGCATGTTCTCTAATAGAATATTTATTGTCTCTAAAAATGAATATTGCACCAGTAAACTCATAAATTATAAATTTATATGTAGTTTAGATATGCATGTTTCTTTTGAAATCTTAATCAACGTATTTGAAGATGCAAAAGGATGAAGGGACTTGTTCCTTTCTCAAAAGTTTCCAGCATAAGATGCAAAACATTTAAGGGACTTGTTTCTTTCTCAAAATTCTCGAGCAATATGGAAAAGATATTCAAATCGATAAATAGGAGATCAAATAATGATTATTCAATGTGTGAAACAAATGAGTAGAGCCTCAAATATAAAGCCTGTGGGAGGAAGGAGGACAATTATAACTGTCCATCAAATACATAACAAACAACAATGTATTAAAACTAAACTAATGCTAACATTCCCCCCCTTATTACATTGTTCGTACAAACATACATTTCCTGATACTGGATGTCCCCCTTAATGAGAACACCGCAAAGAGGGTCTTCACACGAGCATGTGCCTACATGGTCTCGATACACATGGTTTTTCTAAGGTTGACCATAAACCTAGAGGGACAGGAGCACTTTTCGACTGTTCACCTTGGTGGTTTTATAGGATTACCATGAACCAAGAGGATGATACCTCGGTGGTTTTACAGGTTTACCACGAACCAAGAGGATTTTACCTCAGTGGTTTTACAGGTTTACCATGAACCTAGTGCGAGTACCATGCATTGCTTTCAGTGCTTTTCTGTTCCCCACGACGCTTTTCAATTTAGGAGATCTCAAACAGGAAACTATGCAACATCTGCACTTTATTGAAAAACAACAGAACAACCAACACAACACTAAAATAAACAAACAAAATTGAGGAATTGGTCCTCAATACCTTATTCCTCACAATATCTATCGGTGGCCTCATTGCTTACAGCTTGCAAGAGGTCGTTGGATTTCCTCCAACCTCCATTTTCCTTCGTCCTCCCTGTGTTGCTACTTATAGTACTAGAGATGATGTGAAGCCAATCTCATCAACAACTTCCTCACTCTCATCAGAATCTTGTGGATCTTCTATATGAGCAGTATTAGCTCCATTGTGTTTTATATTTCCTTGTAGAACATCTCTTGCTTGGCTATGACAGTTCCACATTGTATGACCTTTCTTCTAACAATAGTGGCATTCAATCTCTTGTTTAGGCCCTTGTTTATTTTTATCTGATCGCCTGTGAAATTTTTTGTTTGTGGAATAAAGTGCACTTACTTGTTGAGTATCACCTTCTGCAACATCGTCAGTTATGCGTTTTTCCTCTGCAAGAAGAGCCGTGATCATGTCATCTAAAGATTTAGATTGTATTTGATTGAGAGTAAAAACAACATTGTTGTATTTGGAAGATAGACTATTTAATAAGATAGCTTTGGCATCCTCGTCTTCTATCACAACTTTGACTTCTACTAGTTGTCGGAGTAGAGACCGAAGATTATTAATGTGGCTAGACATAGAAATGCTTTCTTCCATTTTGAATCTATATAACTGAAGTTTTAGGGAAAACTTCACGTTCACTGCTTTCGCTCCAAATAATTGATTTAAATTATCCCACATGTCCTTAGAAGATTTATTGAGATCAACATGATGGAGTTCAGAATCGGAGAGAGCAAGGCCAATAGTGGATTTTGCTTTATTATCTCTGCACTTCCATTCTGCTAATTTGGTGGTGTAAGTGGGCGTTTTCTCTTTCCCATCTACTATACCCCATAAGTTTTTATGCATAAGTTGCATTTGGATCTTCACCTTCCATGTATGAAAGTTTAACCCCGAGTATTTTTCCAAGTGAATGTCCATAATAACTACTAAAGAAACAAAAAAATGGTGAAGTAGGAAGTAAATTACCAGTCAGGACTCTCTGTCATATGTTCGAACTTCTCCATTGTCTACTTTCTTGACACCCTTTTCTGTTGGCAAAGGCATGGTCTTATCTTTCACAGCATTATTTTTGATGACGAGCCTCCCCTTAACTTTTGTGAGGAGAGAAGGATAATCAGTTATGCAACCACTCTCTATGGAATAGACCACATCATCCCCGTTAGCGTTGATCACTCCAATCTGCGTCCTTCTTCACTCCATTGTTCTCCTCCTGTCTCATGGCTCTGGAGGTGAAGGACGGAGGTCCTTGTGGTGGCAGCAGTGGCAGTGAGGGCCGTGGATGTGGTGGTAGAGTTCACACTGCTCCTGCACACATGCTTCTTCTATACCCGAGCCTTCCCCAAATCAGGTGCTTCTTTTATTTCCCTTTCCCACGCTAAATGCTTTACCAAATTACAAAAAAATAGAATGGACAGAAAAGACAACTATATTATTTAATCTGCATCATACTTCTTACTCCAAAAAAAAAACTCCACGCCAAGGATATGCGAAAACACAGATCGCTGCTCCAAACACTATATACAAGGAGTATATAACTGATTTCAAATGCATAGGTATAATTTCATGCCAAAAACCATGCTTCAGCCATGAGCAGTGCCTGGCACTCCAATCTTCCACGCAGGTAGAGATAAGATACTCTTTAATGCCAAAACAGAACTTCTACAGGTCACTTTATTCTCCACGTAGGCAGAGGAATGGAGAGAGCTCTGATACCAATGATAGTAGGAGATCAAATAATGATTATTCAATGTGTGAAACAAATGAGCAGAGCCTCAAATATAAATCCCGTAGGAGGAAGGAGGATAGTTATAACTGTCCATCAAATACATAACAAACAACAATGTATTAAAACTAAACTAATGCTAACGAAACCTTCACATTAGATAGCTCAATGACTTCTTTCTAAGAGGGAGAAAACTCTGTTTTGTAACCGACATCCTAGTCAACTGTAAGTCTCTAACATTTAGGAGCAAAAGGGGAAAAATATTCCTGTTCTGCAAGACAAAAACTTTGTTTTATAACAGTAATCAGCTGTAACTCTTGGATCTGCATCGGAAAAAAGGAAAACAACACAAAAATTCCTCCAAAAAAAGATTTTAATTAATTTTTTTTTCCATTCTCAAACATATCCTTTCCTATTTCATAGATACACTCACCTATATATCTATCACTTCTACCTCATAAAGCCTAAATGGTCTAAATGGTTGGAATCTTGATTTCATGGCTGGATTGGGTAAACATGTCTTTGTTTTTTTGTGTTTTGAATTTTTCAGGACCTAATGGATGGGGTAGATATCATTCGGATTAGATTTTCCTTAAAGGGCTCTAACTTTATTTCAAAAATTTGTTGGGAGTTTATATATAATCTTTGATTTCTTCCAAGGCTCAGTTCACAATCAAATAGAATCCAATAACTGGGCTTCCCTATGCAAGTAGATCTATATTTCACAATTTTCTCACCTTTAAATTCTATAGTTAAGGGTTTTTACACTTATTTTGACAATTTATAATAATAATGTGCAGTCATCTTCACTAGTTTTTATTTACGGAATGCAGATTTTCTATGATAAAGTAAAGCATATTTTCAATAATAAAGTAAATGTATTTAAGAATATTTTTGGAGTCCTACAAATAGACAATTTACAATCGTTTTTTAACATTTTTTTATGGTCTGAAACCCTAAGCTACAAAGTATAACGTGGAAATTATAAACAATCCTTCTTCGCATCTACATTGGCCATTTCAGTCAGTGTTGTTTTCAAAAGATTTATCTTGATTTTTAAAAGTTAAAAGTTACATAAGTGATTAGAAAAATCACGAGATTACTATATACCACAAACTTAGAAATTCACTACTTCCAATTCTGATATGAGTGAAAGACTATCAAGATGATGTCAGATTTTATCATTCACAAACTCAGTCAAACAAGATGAGATTTAATGCCTAAATGAAATGACTGACCAGATTGATCTTATAAAAATGAGATTATGTGACATGATTAAAATCTGTACATAATATAAATAATAATAATAGTAAAAAGAGAAAAAATGAATCCGTACCTAGAATAGAGTCTTTTGTGTAGCTGCATTAGCATACTCAAAGACGAGTGGTGGAAACCGAGTCCAGAAACCTTCAAGAGCTATAACAACAAAAGATTGTTTTGGGAGAAAAATAGTTAATATACTATGCAAACTAACCATAGATTTGGATAAATTTCAACATGTTCAACAAAAATAGAATTTTTTGGAAAAAATAGTTATGATACTGTTCATAGGGAGATTACCTTGTTTCATGATCCATTAAATTTTTCGAGGTCTGCAACTTGAAAGAAAGAAAATTTGAAATGTATTTGAAATGTTTTTTTGGTTAGGTTTAAGCCATAAATCAAGGCAAGACTTGAGGAATATTGACACGGGGAAAGACTCCTAAAAAGTTGAATACCATAAATTATGGATAAACATGAGATAAACTTGAGTATGACAGATAGGTAAAAATACTAGTCATAGTAATATTAATGACTAAATAATTAGTATTTATTAATGGTAGGTTTAGTGAATCAAACAATTAGTATTAATGTTGAGGAAAGTATGCACAATAATATAAATAATAAGAAATGATTATATACTAATTTTATATATAATTAAAATATTTAATTACAATTATTGTTATTAAAAGAGTTTATATTTATTTTTAGAAGTTAAAATTAGGACAATAAATATAAAATAACTATATTTTTTAATAATTGTATATAACATAAAAATTGAAATATGCAATATTTTATAGTTTATGGAATGAGAGTGATTAAGTGTTATTTGTCAGTTATACATTCATAGTGAATCGTATTTATTAAATTATTAAACCACAAATATAACTCATAAAATTATTCTTCTAAATTTTATATGGAATTATCTATAATATTTCTAATAAAATTTCAAACAAATTAAAATTTCAATTTTGTTGGTTTTTTATAGACAAAGTTTTAAACTATTAAATTTAGCATTGACTCCATAAAATTCTATTTTATTGATATTATACAAGGTTTATTTATATATTTCAAATTTTGTGCATTCGTAATCTAGACATTGTATTAAATACTAAGAGTTACAATTTTTATTGTTTATCATAAAGATACATTTGTTTGAACTTTTGTGTTTTATCATTAAGATACGTTTGTTTGAACTTTTGTAGATTTTAAAATGCCTAGTAGTTCCAATGATAGTGATTCTAGTGGTGGTCCTCAACCCTACACTAGTGACTGGTATGAGCAAAGTATATATTGTGAATGCTTCAAATGTAAAGGGCATAGAAGATGGAGACGTTCTATAACTATTTCTCACTTGAAAGTAAATGGTCACATGGAACCTAATGACATGGTAAGTTCAAAATTTGTTTTTTCTTGTCACTTTTAGCCATGTGGCATGATTTATTTTCAACTACTTCTCATGGATTATTTAGTAATATAAAATCATATTGTAGGTTCCCAATATTATTCCTCCCAATACAACTAATCCACATGTGGAGGATATAAACCAAAACAACATAATGAATGATGAAGTTCCAAACATGGATCCAACTATTGATAATTTACTTCATGACATTTTCACTAAGAAGGACTTTGAATTGAATGAAATGGCAAGGAAAATGTTGTATGAAAATGTAGATATATCTGTATTATCAACAATATTTTTGTTATTGAACATAAAGGCTATATATGGGTGGTCAGATACTAGCTTTACTGCTTTGTTGAGGTACGTAAATTTAATAATTAAATATTACATTTCTTGACATTTCTTTATATCAACATTTTTAATCATGTTTTACAATGATTACATACACACATATGTCATATTATTTGTTTCTAATTGGATTGTGTGTTCTTATCATGTAGAGTTCTTTCTATGAAGGTTCTTCCCAAGGGTAATCATCTTCCTCAGTCCTACAGGGAAGTGAAACACTCTTTAAGAAATATAGGATTGAACTATAATGTTTACCATGCATGTCCTAATGATTGTATGTTATATTATGGTGTGAAAGAATCATTACAAGAATGTGATGTTTTTCATACTAGTAGATATGAGCATCAAGGTGTTGTTGAGTCAAAAACATTTCCACGGAAAGTTCTTCGCCATTTTCCTTTAATTCCACAACTTAAGAAAATGTTTAAATGTAACGAATTAGCAAAGCTCATGGGTTGGCATTTTGAGAATAGAAGCAATGATGGAACCTTACGAACAGTAGCAGATGGTAAGGCATGGAAAGAAATTGATGAGAAATGGCCATATTTTTCATGTGAGAAATGAAATGCAAGAATTTCAATAGCTATGGATGGGATTAATCCATTCTCAATTCAATCATCGGGATGGTCAACATGGCCAGTAGTTGCAATCCTCAATAATATCCCACCATGGATGGCAATAAAGAAGGAACATATAATGTTGACTCTAATTATTCCAGGTGATTAACCTTCCTAACTTATATATTTTATTTCTAATTTTTATATGAAATATTCAAAATATAATAGTATCTAATTATTTTTGAACTTATCTATGGTTATAGGAAAGTATCAAGTATGCAATATGGATGTATATTTGAGGCCCCTCATTGATGAGCTTAAACAATTATGGCTGGGATTTGAAATGCATGACATATCAAGGCCTATTGGGAGGAGAGATTTCTTCTTTTGAGGCATGATGTGTTGGACCATTCATGATGCCCCAGGGTTATCTTTATGTTGTGGTAAGTGGATTTATAATATATTATTTAAATTTAATATTGCACATCATTTTATAGTTGTTGAAAATATTTAAAATTTTACATTGACATAATGATTATGCATGACTATAGGTATTCAAACAAAAGGGAAAGTTGGGTGTCCATCATGTGGATTTCAAACAATTGTGAGACACTCAAAACACTTAAAGAAGGATATATACTATGAATATAGACAATTCTTTCCTCTTAATCATCCATACAGAGTAACAAAACGAAATGATTTTAATACGAAACCAGTAAGAGATGCTATTCCAAGGGTTTTGACTCCAAATGACTGGTATATTGCTTATCATGATGGTGGAGGTGAGGAAAAATATAAAAAATTATTAACTCTTTTTAGACCAACATTGAGTATTGTACTAATTTATAATTGTTTTCTTTTTGTGAAGAACAACTACCTCCAGGCATGAAAAGGTACTCAATATTTTATGAACTTGAGTATTATAGGAATATGCCCATCGTACACCTACTTGATGTTATGCACATTGGATGCAATGTATCAAGATCACTATGGAATCTTATCATTGGAAAAAAGGAAGATGGAATACGGTTGAGGAAGGACCTTGAAGTGAGTAAAGTCATGCATCATTTATGGCCAAATCCTGATGATAACACATTCCTCCCTTCTCCTTGGAGATTAAGCACTGAGGAGAAAAATCATATCAATGAAGCCATAAAGAAAATAAGGTTCCCTACAGGTTATGGTGCCACAATAAAGAATTGTTTCTCTAGAGCGAAAAATGAGGATCTAATAGGACTAAAAACACATGATTGGCACAACCTAATTAAGGTGAGTTTTAAATTTAGAGTTAAAATGTTTTTCTTTTCTTCAAATTTCATTGATATAGATTAACTAATATATTTAACAAATGTACACTTCTTTTTGTAGGTTATACTTCCCATTATTATTCCTAGTACCTTTGATCGAAATATAACCAAGACTATATATTTCTTATCAAAATATATCAGGTAACCATATAATATTTAATTTTATCCAATATGTATTTTGATATACCATTATAAATTATTTATTACTCAAAACTAATGTGAGTTACACATTATATTTCAGGTTTGTGTCCTCAAAAGAGATTAAAATGGAAGACCTTATATATTGGAAGGAGAAAGCACCTATTTTAATGTGTACACTTCAAAAGTATCTTCCTACTGTATATTTTGATCCACAAGTCCACTATCTCATACACCTTGTTAATGAGATAGAATATTGTGGTCCAGTCGCATCAAGATCAATGTGGCTTGTTGAGCATTTAATGAAGGTATTGAAGCATTTTGAGACAAAAGGCTCGACCAGAGGGTTCCATTGTGGAGGGTTACATCGCATTCAAAGCAATGGTGAATATTAGATCTAATTACTTACCTGATTTTGATTCTAGAACACAAAGTATGTGGGGTTATTCTCAACTAGATATACTAACAAGTGAAGTACTACAAGGAAAAGGGAGATTAAGAAAAGTACGAGGTATGCATCATTTTTTATAAAATATCTAGTGGTTATATAGTTTATCCTTTATATATATTTATATTAATTTTAATAATTTACCAAATTTCACTTACAGATGGAAATGAGTATGAGAAAATGCACCTATATGTTGCAAATCATGCAAAATGCATGGATAAATGGATAGAGTTGTACAAAACAAAGAAAGAAGAAGCTGACACAATTGCATATAGAAGAGCAGTTAGAAGGATGGGGTCCATGAGTCGAGTCCCAGAGTTACCTGAAAGTCATAAAAATACATGGCCAAATAAATGCCCATGGAATTGGTTGAGAGATAATATTATACAAGAAAGTAAAAGAAATCCTCTTAATGTATCAAGGGAAGAATTAGAAATAGTAAATGGAATAAATCTAGGGAAGGTGTGTGCATGCTTATATTTTCTAGCTTTTTATGCTATTTAGTAAAAATGTATTGTAGTTAATATTTAAGTATGATTTATTGACATTGTATTGTAAATATTTTATTTGTCTAGGTGACACATTACAAATCAATGTGGGCATATGGTAAGCACTTTCACATTGAGAAGATGGATAAGCTTAGGTGTACATTTGATTGTGGGATATCAACATATTTTGATGTGGTGGATTCCGGTGATATTGAAACAAAGACGAAGTACTATGGAATTCTAGAGGACATTATGGAACTTGATTTCAGGGCCTTTAGGAAGGTTATCTTTCTAGTAAAGTGGTTTTCATTGATTGAGAAAGGAAATAATAGAACAATTTATATGCATGGTAATGGTTTTCCTATGATAAAAGCATCAAATTTTATGGACACAGATGAGCCATATGTATTCCCAGAGCAATGTGAACAAATTTTTATCATCCAAGATATGCAAAACCCAAATTGGTCTTTTGTCATAGACCACAATCCAAGGTGGAACCGTCATGCATCATTTTTAAACAAAAATAATGTTGATATTATAGATGAGGACGAGACACATAGTATTGATGAAGAAGAAATAATGGATGAAATTGGAGAACATGTAGAGGAACAAGGATTAGAACATACTGAGTACACAAATGAAGATAGACAACAAGAAGGAGGACAAGAAGAGAGTGAAGGACAAGAAAATGGGGAGTCAGAAAGCATAAATGATGAATATGATTCAACAATATTTGATAATCTTGTCGATGATGATATCGTGGATGAGAGAGAAGACTCTGGGATAAATTTATTTATCGATTTAGGAGAATTTGATGTTAATTCAGAGCAATATCGAGAGTTGGCTCAAGATGAATTTGATGTTTATGATGAAGACATGCAAGACGAATGATCAATAATAAGTTTCATAAATTCTCATTATGTTTTATTTTTCTTGGATAAATTTGAACAAAAAATTGAAATAATAAGATATTATTTCTATAAATATTTATCAATAATTATATGGAACTTTCTTAGTTTTTATTTTCTATTGTATTAAAGATATTTGAAATGGCTTGTGAATTAGTTAGAAATTTAGAAAATTGTTAAAAATGATATATATATTTATTGAAAAATATAATTGGAAAGAACTATAAAATTAATGTATTATAATTATATTAACTTGATATATATAATTTTATTATTTTAACTTATGTTAAACTTTGTAAGACAAATTTTAAAATAATTTTTAATATTGCTAGTTATATTTAAACGGTAGATTATAGCTTTAATAAGTCAAATATATCTTATATAACCTAATTTTATTAGTCATCTTAATCTATGTTATAATAGAAATATATTTCTGTTATGTTTTTTAAATATAAAAAATAAATCTAAATTTTATATAATGTGACATTTTCAAAGTATTTAATGTTTTCATGTTAATATTCTTAAAATATCCTTAGTGAGTAATTATATAATATATTTTATTTTAATATATACTATAAAATTTTAATATTGTTAAATGGTGTCATTTCTACACATTTATCAATGTAATGTAGGTTTTTTTAATATGTTTTAAATGGAAGTGTGGTTTGTAATATTTTTAATAGATTAAATATATCAAAAATATTTTATTTTTACATTAGTCTTCTCGAATAAATTATATTGCATATAGAGTTTTATCTAAATATTTAAAAATAAATCGAAGATGTGGGTTTTATACAAATAGTTGTGGATTTTCAACACTCATATAATTTCGTGTTAATAAAATGTGGATTTTCTATAAAGAATGTTTCACTAAAATAAAATTGTGGAACACCCCCAATATTTAAAAATTTAAAAATAAAATTGTATAGAGCATCGAAAAATATTATAATATTAATTTTCAGAAATGTGGAATTTCTCTAATAAAATTTGGAAGATGTTAGTTTTCTACAAATTATGAACAATATTAATTTCTTATAGAAACTCCACAATAATTAAAAACCAATAACTAGATTATCATAGATATGCCACAATTATTCTACAATTATGGCAAATTGTGGAAAATTTGTAGAATAATTGTGGTAAAAAGTGCTTGTATGTTGTAGTGTAAGTAGGTCTATTTTTCTAATTTAGCATGAGTTTTCCTCTTCCTTTAATATTTAATTCCATACCAACTATAAATTTCCTATTATAGTTAATAAAAATTTTACTTTTATTTAATGGTAATAAGTAGAATTTTAGAAATGATATAATTCAATGTGGTTATTAATAAAACTCAAAACAAAATGCAAGTAATAGAAAATGTGGGTTAGAAATAGGTGTTTGATCATATGGTAGTCAATGTAGGTTAATGTTAAGGAGGTCTTGGAATAATTTAAGTAATTTAAGTTCAACAAAATTGTAAATTTGTAATGTTTTTAACTTGAATATTTTTATTTTTGATAATTTAGAAGGATTGGTGAATACCGAAGAATTTGAAGCTTTAAAGAGTGGAGCTCTCAACACAAGTTGAGCGCCACCAATAAAATCCATTTGAAGAAAAAAACACGGAGCCCTCAACATATGTTGTAAGTAAATCATGATATTTGATCCCACAACCTAGACCACTTAAAAGGTGGATTATTTTACCTTGAATAGTAAATACGTAAGACCTTATTTTATAATATCTATTTATTTACAAAAACATCATTTTATGAACATACTAATAGCTAGTAAGTTCAATATAAATATTTCATAATATAGATCAAGCTAATCATGTTGCATGTATGTATAATTTAGTATTATCTCGAATCAAAATAATATAAAATTTGCATATATCAATAGAACTTATTATTATCACAAGTTACAAAATTAATTGACCAAGTTGTCATTTTCATATATTTCCTTGTGATGTAGAAATCTCAATACAATATGCATATAGTCCATAGATTATCATGTGTTACTATGACATGGTCTTGCATGCAGAATAATGGACATACTTGGGCTTGACTACCTAACCATAACAAAAATATCATACATGTCTACAACCATTTTCGATATTCAAACCTAATAGTTATGCAACATTTAAGCTAGCTCATTAGGTTCATCGGGTTTACAACACGGACTATCGGGCCACTGGAAAAGTATCCTCTCAATGAAGAGGACTAGGTAGTTTCATGGGTCCGAGTAAATGGTCATCATTGGAGAGAGTGACCTCAAAACCCCGCTAATCGGGGTAAGGAACTGTTTCGAGCCTACGGTTGGCAACATGGCCAAAAGCCATAGGATTTATGTTGCGGTTGAGAAATGCCAGAAGAGAACCAGGCACGGTGGACTGAAACCACAGTAGCATTTGTGGTATTTCAACCCTATCTTATTTGATTCATGCTCTTCTTGATTATTTCATTTCTCTATCTTTAATAGAGCGATGCAGGCTAGTAGTAGCAATTAGGCGGGGCTTTAGTTGGGATGTGAAGATGGCTTCAAGCCAAGCTCTTAGTGGATTCCTTAGTTAAGGAGTGTGTAGTGTACCTAGGACCCTTCACCATGACTTTGAATCTTTATATACTACCATTGGGTTCATATGGAGTTATCTTGGGCATGGAGTTAGAGAAAGGTTTGGTTGTTTGATTGTCAGTTATTTGCCATCAATATTAGTGACCGATCTGAGGATGAGACTTATTGACCATCACTTGATGACCACCCCATTTTACAAGATTTTTATGATTTTTTTCCTAGTGAGTTGTTAGGGTTACCTCCCCCACATGAGATAGACTTTCATATTGATTTGGTTCTGGGAGCAAAGATTATCTCACATGCACCATATAGGATGACCACACTTGAGCTATGTGAGCTCAAGTCGCAATTGGGGGGGCCTTCTTGAGAAAGGCCTAATTCTTCCTAGTGTATCTCCTTGGGGTGCACATATGATCTTTGTGAATAAAAAGGATGGATCTCTGCATTTGCGTGTGGACTATAGAAAAACCAACAAAGTAACCATCAAGAATCATTACCCCCTTCCACGGATAGAGGCTTTATTTGATAAGATGAAGGGGCCACTACATTTTATTAGATAGATCTTAAGTTAAGATACCATTAGCTAAGAATTGTGGAGTTAAATATCCAAAAGACAAATTTCCGCATGAGATATGGCCACTATGAGTTCACAAAGTGGTACCATTTGGTCTAACAAACGCCCCTGTAGTATTCATGAGTTTGATGAATGGGGTGTTTAGGAAGTTTTTGGATTGCTTTGTTCTTGTGTTTCTTGATGAAATCCTGATATACTTACGTATGCTTGAGGAACACGAGGAGAACGTTCGATAGGTCATATGGTGTCTTCATGAGTAGTAACTTTACGGGAACCTAGAGAAGTGTGCCTTCTTCCAGTTAGAGGTTCAGTACTTAGGTCACATCATTTCTAAGGAAGGTATCGCAGTCAATACTTCTAAGATTAGATCTATTATGGATTGGCCAGTGTTAACCAATGTGACCGAGGTGTGCAGTTATATGGATTTGGAAAGTTACTATAGGATATTTGTCAAAGACTTCTCTTGGATTATGCACCACATCACTTCCCTTAAGGGAAAAGGGAAGAAGTTTGTTTTGTCCGATGGGTGTGTGTAGGCCTTTGGTACACTGAAGGAATTCCTTATGAAAAAGCTAAATCTTGTAGTGCCAAATCATTAGAGGGATTTATTTATGTGTACATATGATTCTTTAGCATGATTGGCAGGTTTTTGATGTAGGAGGACCATGTAGTTACCTTTGAATCTTGCAAACTAAAGGGCTATGAGCTCAATTATTTGACTCATGATCTTGAGATTGTAGTAGTTGTGCATGCTTTGGTGCATTGGGATCATTTAGTATTCTTGGTAGGAGGTTCATTCTCAAGAAATACCATTTGACCTTACGTTACCTCTTCACACAGCCCAATTTCAACACTCGTCAATGATGTTGGATGGAGTTGTTATGTTAGTATGACATAGAGATAGACCATGTGAAGGGGAAGGGGAATGTGGTTGCAGACATGTTGAGTCAATGAAGACATTTGGTTATGGCTACTTCGGTGGGTGTACGAATCATGGAGCAAGATTTTTGACAACTTCCACATGACAACTTCTACTTTACAACTAGTGCGAGAGATTGAGTCCCAAAGACCCCTTGAGGGGAAGTTTGATGGACTTCCATTAGATTCAGATGTAATTCTCGAAATAGGATGAATCTATGTACCTAGGTATGGATGTTTGAGATAGGATATCTGGCAGAGGCTCATGATGCACCCTATTTAGTCCATCTAAGTTTGAAGAATATGCATGCCACCTTGAGCAAGTTGTACCATTGGAGATGTCTTCGAAGAGATGTAGCCCATTTTGTTTCACATTGTTTAGAGTGTCGAGGGTGAATGCCTAGCATCAAGTATCCACCGGCCTTCTCTACCCACATGATATACCGGTGTGGAAATGTGACACCATTTCCATGGATTTCATAGTTTGTCTACCGATTTGAGATACCACCATGATGTCATCATGGTCACAGTGGATAGATTGATGAAAGTGGCTCATTTTTCTCTAGTGACGACCCCCTATATAGCTACCGTAGTGGCGTGAGTATACTTAGATGAGATTGTCGACCGCATGGGAATCCATAGAATATTATTTGTGTTCGCAATCCCTTATGCACCTCTCATTTATGGACTACCATGTAACATGTCTTTGGGATGATTATTAACTTCATTACAACATATCATCCTAAGACAAATGGGAAAGCAGTGTGGGTGAATCAGATTGGAGGAGTATTTGTACTGGTGGAGTTTTCTTATAATGATAGGTTTTAGAATTCTATTAGTATGGATCCATTTCAGGAACTTTATGGTAGGGAGTGTACGACACCATTGAGTTGGAGAACAGATTAGAGGACTAATTATCTCTTGGGCCGACTACATGTTACGGGACATGGAGTAGCAAGTTCTTTTGATCAAACATATAATTCATGCGGCACAAGATATACGTAAGAAATATTTAGATCGGAGGAGACTTGACGATAGCTATGAGGTGAGCACAAATTTTTTTATTTGTTTTCAGACCTCATAAGAACCATATCCTTTATGGAAAATTCTCTAAGTTATCTCATAGATTCGTGGGTCCATTCGAGATCTTTGAGTGGATGGGTCCCTTAGCTTATCGTCTTAACTTACCACCCAACTTGTCTCGCATCCATGATATATTTCATGTTTCTGTTCTTAAGAGATACACTCCACATCCAACTCATGTATTAGTTTGGAATGCATTATAGGTGTAGGAGCAGACGGACAGTGATTGTGGAGCCTATGTGTATCATAGATCGCATGACCCCCGGGCCTTTGATACCGTGAGATTGACAAAGGTGTGATTTCAAAGTGGGATAGGTATGATGAGACTAGAGCCACATGGGAGGATGCTACTTTTTTATGAGCCCAATTTTGACACATATTTCAGTGACTTCTAGGAGGAAGTCGAGTCTAAAGGGACGGGGATGTAGTGCACACTCCTCATTAACACTATGTTCATTATGATGATATTATTGTTCGATTGATACTTAGACATTTTGAATATAATATATTGATTAGTAGATGATAAACTATGCAGATATTTAGACTATTGACATGTTTTAATTCACATTTTGATTATGATATACTTGATGAGATTGGTAGACAGTTTGATATATGTTGATTTGCATTATTTGGATTTCATGCTGACACGTTGTACCCTAGATGTTCTGAGTAGAATTATTATCTCATGGATGTTAGAATTGAACTAAATTAAATGATGATAGATGAGAGAATTGCTAATTTTGGATGACAATTATTGATTTGTATATGTATATTATTCTCGATGTTTTTGATAAAGCCCCAAAGCTAGAGAGGTATTTTTTATGTTGCAGGGATATTTTATCACATACATTGAAAGAGGATAGGTGACCAACCACGGAAGGATGTCAGGTGTTTTGCAACATAACAAAATTTGACAACTTGTGTCTAATGTTTATGTTGTGTTATTTCATGCCTAGTTAGGAGGTTTCCCATGGGGTTAACCTCACATGTGTGGCCATGGGGTGTAATGTTTTCCCTTCTTTTAATTTTTTGTGTGTTTTATTTTGTGTTACATGCATTTAATTATTGGGATTTTTAGTCACTTTATTAGCAATTTTTAATGTGTCTTAATTAGCTAATCCAACTTAAATTGTTAACTAAAATAAGGATGTGATAATTGGATAATTATGAGGGTAGATGGTCCTTGAAATATTGTGTATGTAAGTTAGATTTATGTTAGATTTTGTGTTGTGTACTCTTTCCCAACTTCAAAATTCGGATTTTGACTTGGGATACTTTTTGGAGGCTTGTGGGACAAGCTAGGCTTGTGGGACAAGCTAAGCTTGTCCCATGCCTTTTAAGTTATTCCAAAACCATACCTATGGTATGGGGAGCTAATTTTAGACTTAATTATGCATTTTAGAGTGTAAAAAGTGAAAATAATTGTACTTTCCTACTTACCACAATTAATTTGTCCTTGGTAGGCATGGTGTGCAAGTTGGAGTGTCATGTGGGCATGTCATAAGTCTTACATGTTCATTTATTTTCTTGGGAATGGTGTTTGACTTGTTTTTTGGAATGGAAGAATGATGAATTGACATTTAATATGGATCCACCTAATCATCCTCACATCCCATTCTATGTGGTTGCTTGTTTATTTTTCTTCTTTCGCCTTTGTTGGTGTTGAGAGCTTGTTGCGATTACATTTCGATTGTTCTTGGCTTGAAGGTGTCAAAAATCTTGTTGGAGTGAATAATATTGTAAACTTGATGAAGAGGTAGGCTCTCCAATTTTCATTCTTTTATTTATGCATTTGGTTGTAAAAATTGTGCTTGTTGAATATTATATGAGCGTTCTAAATGTGTTTTTTCTCGGTTGGGTAGTTTTCCTTAAGAAGAGTGTGGGAGATGGAAATATGGGACCATTGGGGAGGGAAAAGGGATATGTGAGGCATTCATTTCTCGAGAGAGTGTGATTAGGATTTTAACCTATTGGGAGTGAAAAGGAAAACATGGACATGTTTTTGCATATTTGCAAGGGGAGAGATAAGGATGTATTGATTATTTTTTATTGTGCACATGGAGGCTTTTTGGAAAAACTTCTAGTTCACTTGGGAGGTAAAAGGAGTTGGTTCTCATATTTCTTGCTCCTTTCGGCTTGATGTCTAGCCTATGCGTTTTGATAAAATTATAAATATTATTAAGTATGTACATTTGGATGTTTTTGTGGAAGTCATTTTTTGAAAAAGTTGTCAAATGTTGCTCAATACCACTCATTGTTTTTTTGTTAGGGATCGGGGGCTAATAAGGGGATGGATTCTCCTATTATTGGATTAAAGGTTGGATGGAGATAGTCACCTATCCCCTCTTTCTTTGTATTGTGATCCAAGTTTTTAAGAATTGAAGAATGCAAGATTGAATCTATAAAGTTGGGAAAAGACATTGAAATGAAGACTTGTGTTTTGACTTGTTGAAGAACCTCTAAGTTGTAATTTGATCATATTATTATTCCCACTTTGAGTGGAAGATTGTAAATTTTTTATGTTGAAATAAAGTATTCTAATATTTCCTTCATTTCAAGTGAAGTGATTTAGTGATTGTAGAAAGAACTTTTGGTTGTAAGAAAGGACTAGTTTTGTTGAAGGAAATGGATTTGAAGTCCTTGTATTGTAAAAGAATGATATTACAACTTTTCATTTTCATATTTGCATTCTAATGTTCTAGTGAAAGGGAAGATTAATGTGTATCTTTTGCTTGATATGAAACTCTCGTAAATTTGTATGTTATTAAAAGTTACCATAGATGTATATATGTATGTTTGGAGAAGAAAGATGTTATTGAAAGGAATTGTTGTTGAGTTCTTTGTTGTTTTGTTGGTAAAATTGAATATGTGAAAGAAAATGAATTATAGTTGATGTTATACTCAAATTTCACATTTAAGTGCAAAATAAAGAATAGAGAAATGAGTTATCGTTGGTGTAATTTGAGTATGAAACTAGATATGTTATCAATATATCAACCAATAAATGGAAGACACCTTAGTTAAAATTAATATTACATTAAAAACCAACTTAAGTTGAAAAATATTGAAAAATGCATATTTTGAAGGTTTTGTTTTCGGGAAACAAAACCACCGCCCTGTATAGAGTGGCAGTTTCAGAACCATTACCCAACTTAGAGCGGAGCTTGATGAACCACCCCGTATGAAGTGTAGTCATCACAGGACTATCGACCTACATAGGCGTAGGTTTTGTCACTTTTGACATAAAATTAAAATTCCCGACTATGAAAACCCAGATTGACATTTAATTGAAATATAAGCTTAAAACCATTAAAAGGAAACTTCTAACAACTAGTAATCAATTAAATTTAATTTTTTAAGCATTTTTCTTCCTTTTATAGACACCCAAATGAGTAAAATTCATAGATTAAATGAAATAGGATTTTTTTCCTAATTGTTGAACTCAAAAAATATGTTTACACTAAATAAAAAAAACAGAGCCATGGTAGGATCTCTACATTAAGAAAGGACAATATTACAATAGAAAAACCTTTACAACTAAAACCAAGAAACGTTTGTGATGGTTACACTTCTTTCTATCATGGCTCCTCCTCCTTCTCCACTTCCAAAACCTACAAAATAAATATGAGCAAATGAGGTTGTTTGGGGCTTAATAGGAATAAAAGGAAACCCATAGGGATGTTTAGGGCAAACCAAATCTAAGGGCTTGGATAGATTCAATCCAATGGCTCAAATTAAATCCTACCTCACTTAAGTGGGAGGTATTTCATGGAAATGAAATATAAAAAAATTACTTTACTTTATTTTGTGTTAGAAAATAAAGTAATCTTGGTGCTTGATAACTAATTAAACTAATGGAGCTTAGTAGATGCTTTAAACTGTAAATATATCTTAGGAAGTAAATTAATAATATTTAATTATTAATTTAATTCTAACTTTCACAAGCTTGTGTAGAAAAACTTTAACCAAGAAATTTATTAATTGTGGAAATGTCTAACCTTGCAAACCCTTTTAAAAAAAAAAATAAATTACTACCGTAAATTTGACTATTAATTTATTAGTTTTATTTTGTTTTGAGAGTAGAAAATTGTGGGCATTACACTTGGTATTAGAGCCGCGGGTTCAACACTTGGACCCTGGGAACACTCATGCACATGAAACATAACAAATAAACCTAGCACAACTCTAAACCTAGAACACACAACATTACATGATATTTTAAATGTATAAAACTTAGAAAACAAAAATAGAAACTAGATGATGATAAAATAAGTCTCATATCGGTTTGTGTAGAGAGACAAGAACTAGACAAGGGGTCCTTACATGTGAACCTAGATCTACCACCCCCAGATCAGCAAAGAATAATTATATTACCTCGAATACAACGAGACACTATAGGATGTTAATGCTGCTTTATGCGAAGAATATTTAGGAATGCGACTTAGAAAACAAGACGGAGAGCCATCGGTGGAGCCTTATGCACCGCCACATCATAGTCTTTGAGGATAGGGTAGAGCACTCCCATGCGGATTTGGTTTGACATGATTCACCACCTATAGATCATAGAGACAAATATTTGGGACACAAACAAATCTAGGAGCCCTAGGCCAAGGGATGTTCATGTAGAGAGACCTAGGGGCCGACAGTTGATAACGGTAGATCACATCAGAGAGATACTGAAGTTACACTAGCCACATTTTACTAGAGACACATGAGGATTTTAGGCTAAGGCATGGTTGGTTAGCTTGAGCGGATGATTCAAGCTATGTAATATTACTAGCAACACGAGAAGATCATGTTGCTATCCACCTTCGAGAGACAGATCAGTAGTATGGTAGAGGAATGAGGAGCAGAAGTTTCATGTAGATTCTGAGATAGTCACTTGGGACCTCTTCGAGGAGTGATTTAAGAGTAGATACATATCTAGGAGATTCATCTAGTAGTGAATCGATGAGTTTCATGATTTGTGATAGGCCTACATGACATGGTTGCAGAGTATGAGAGTCGATTTTGGATTTTCTTCAGTATGTGGACTACATGCAGGATGAGTAGGTTAGGGTTCATAGATTCATCATGGTCCTGAACTTAGAATTGTATAGGGAAGTGTGCATTCATTGTCCATAGACACTATTAGAATTCATGGATAATGCCTATATTACATAGGAAACCAGGGGGAAGACTTAGCAGGCTCGAGACAAAGTGAGGAGCCGCATAGAATGTATACACAATAGTAGGTCGAGGTGATAATCTCCTCCTCCTCATGGTGGACACAATTCAACACAATATTTCTTTATGCCTCCTCCTCATCAACAAGTAATAACAATAGACTTAACCACCCTTTTGACACCCACAACACAAGAATGCTCACAGAGGACGCAATATGCGACCTCCAACCTAGGGGCCAATAGGACTCAAGGTTTACCTCAAGCACAATCAAAAGGAGTACGTCCACCATAGAACCCATATAGATCTATGACATGATCATCAAGTTCTAAGGCATGGACTACTGGGCCACCTAGAGGAGTATCTGCTCAATGGAGAGGACCAGGTAGTTCCTATAGGTGTGGTGTACATGGTTATCATTGGAGAGAGTGCCCTCAGAACCCTCTTAATCAAGGTAAGGCACTGTTTCGAGCCTATGGTTAGTGCCATGGGCAGAGCCACAAGATTTATGTCATGGTTGAGAACCTCCAAGAAGAGCACCAGGGCACGGTGATTAAGACCATAGGTAGAATTAGTGGTATTTAAACCCCTATCTTATTTGATCCAGGCTCATTAAATTCTTTCATTTTTCATTCTTTAATAGAGTGATGTAGGCTAGTGGTAGTTAGGCAGGGCCTTAGTTGGGATGTGGAGATGGCTTCTGGAGCCAAACTCTTAGTGGAATCCTTAGTTAAGGAGTGTGTAGTGGACCTAGGACCCTTCACCATGACTTTGGATCTTTGTATCCTTCCCTTGGGTTCATATGGAGTTATCTTGGGCATGGATGGTTGTCTGAGCACAGAGCTAGAGTTGATTGTTAGATAAAGGTTATATATTTTTCAGATGATGTGGGAGTGGAGTAAGTGATTGTTGGTGTTAGGAGACCCATCTCTATTCGCATCATATCCACTATGCAGATGAAGCACTTTGTGCGATAAGGTTGTCATTTATTCTCCATAATTATTAGTGACTAATCATAGGATGAGACTCATGGACCATCACTTGATGACCACCCTATTTTGCAGGAGTTTTTAAATGTTTTTCCTAGTGAGTTTTTAGGGTTACCTCACCCATGTGATCCTATCTCACATGCACCATATAGGATGACCACACCTAAGCTATGTGAGCTCAAGTTGTAGTTGGACGGCCTTCTTGATAAAGGCCTAATCCATTCAAGTGTATGTCCTTGGTGTTCACTTGTGATATTTTTGAAGAAAAATGAAAGATCTCTATGTTTTTGTGTGGACTACAGAAAGTTGAACAAAGTAACGATCAAGAATCGTTACCCCCTTCCACAGATAGATTATTTATTTTATCAACTTAAGGGGGCCACTATATTTTCTTAGATATATCTTAAGTCAATCTACCATCAACTAAGGATTGCAGAGGTTGATATCCATAAGACAATTTTCCACATGATATATGGCCACTATGAGTTCATAGTGGTACCATTTGGTCTGACGAATTCCCTTGCAATATTCATAACTTTGATGAATTAGGTGTTCGGGATGTTTTTGGATCGGTTGATGCTTGAGTTTATTAATGAAATCTCTATATACTCACGTACGCATGAGGAACATGAGGACCACCTTTGATAGGTCCTATAGTGTCTTCATGATTAGCAATTTTATGGGAACCTAGATAAGTGTGCCTTCTTCTATTCGAGAGGTTCAATACTTGGCTCACATCATTTTTCGGGAAGGTATCGTAGTCGATCCTTCCAAAATTAGAGCTATTACGGATTGGACATTACCACCAATGTGACCAAGGTACGTAGTTTCATGGTGTTGGTAGATTATTACGGAGATTTTTCTAGGACTTCTCTTCGATTGTGCACCCCATCACTTCCTTTCAATGAAAATGAAAGAATTTTTTTTTTCTCCAATGCATGTGAGAAGGCCTTTAGTATACTAAAGGAATGCCTTTTGAAAATACTAATTCTTGGAGTGCTAGATATTCATAGCGATTTTTGTGTCTGTACAAATGCTTCTTTGGTAGGATTGAGAGGTATTTTGATGCGGGATGGCTGTGTAGTTTCCTTTGAGTCTCACAAATAGAAGGATTATTAGCTCAATTATCTAATTTATGATCCTAATCTTGTGGCGGTGGTGCTGATTTGGTGCATTAGCATCATGTCATTCCTGGCAGGAGGTTCATTCTCATGACATACCATTTGAGCTTACGTCACCTCTTCACTCAACCCAATCCCAATTCTTGTCAATGGCCTTAGATGGAGTTGCTATGTGAGTACGACATGGAGATAGAGCATGTGAATGGGAAGGAGAATGTGGTTATAGATGTATTGACTTGAAAAAGACATTTGGTTATGGCTACTTTAGTGGGTGTAGATTTGCGGGGCAATATTTTACAAAAACTTCAACATGACAACTTCTACCTTGTAGCTAGAGTAGAGATTGAGGCTCAGAGACCCCTTGAGGGGAAGTTTGATGCGATTTCAAAAGATTCAGATGGAATTATCAAGCACGAGGCTAGAGGTTTGAGATAGGATATCTTGACAGAGGCTCATCATGTATCGTATTCAACCCATCCAAGGGTGAAGAAGATGCATGCCACCTTGAGGAATTTATACCATTGGAGAGGTCTTCAGAGATATGTATCACAATTTGTGTCACGTTATTCGGAGTTTCGGAGGGTGAAGGCCAAACATCAAAGCATCCATCTAGCATTCTCTCGCCTGTATCCTTTACCGAAATGGAAATGGGACACTATTTCCATGGATTTCATATTAGGGCTATCGATGTCGAGATACCACCATGATGCCATCATGGTCACAGTTGATAGATTGAAAAAAGTGGCTCATTTTTCTCCAATGAAGACCACCTATACAAATAGTACATTGATGTGAGTATACTTAGATGATATTTATAGAATGCATGAGATTCCATTGAAGATTATTTGTGATCGCGATCCCTTAAATACCTATTATTTTAGGACTACCATACAACATGACCTTGAGACAGTATAAACTTCAATACAACATATCATCCTAAGATAGATGGACAGACGGAGTGGGTGAATATGATTTTAGAGAACATGCTTCAGATGTACGTCATGGAACATCACTCGAGGAGGGAGGAGTATTTCTACCTGGTGGATTTTTGTTATAATAAATACTTTCAGAGTTCTATTGGTATGTCTCCATTTCATGAACATTATGGTAGGGAGTGTAGGACACCATTGTGTTGGAGCAGATTGAGGAAAAATTATCTCTTGGGCCAGCTTTATTATAGGACATGGACTAACAAGTTCTTTTGATCGAGACAGAGACTTCAGGAGGCACAGGATAGATAGAAGAAATATGCAGATCAGAGGATACTTGAACATAGTTGTGAGGTGGGAATGAAGGTGTTTCTTTGTGTCATACCTCATAAGAGCCTTATCCTTTATGGAAAAGGATATAAGTTAGCTCCTATATTTGTGGGTCCATTCGAGATCTTTAAGAGGATCGGTCCTTTAGCTTATCGTATAGCCTTGCCACGATGTATTTCATGTTTTTGTTCTTTAGAGATACATTTTATATCCCTCTCATGTATTGGATTGTACCGCATTATAGGTCTAGGAGTAGGGATAGGCGACTTTGGATCCTATACACATCATAGATCATAGGACCCCGGGCCTTTGAGGCCACGTGATTGACCGGATGCAAGTCCATTGGGATAGGTATGATGAGACTGTATCCACATGGGAGGATGTTACTTTGTTATGGGCCCAATTTCCACACCTATTTTAGTGACTTGGAGGAGGAATTTTTGTCTAAGGGGAGGGGATGTAGTGCCTACTCCTTTTCAACATTGTTTTCATTATGATGATATTATTGTTGGATTGAAACTTAGACATTTTTATTATTATATATTGACCAAGTAGATGATAGACTATGCATATATTTGGACTATAGACATTTTGTGATTCATATTTTGATTATGATACACTTGATGTCATTGGTCGACAATTCAATATATGTAGATTTGCATTATTTTGATTTTCTATCGACATGCTATACTCTGGATGTTCTGAGTAGAATTGTGATCTCATGGATGTTAGAATTGAATTAAATTGAATCATGATAGATGATAGAATTTCTAATTTTAGATGAAGATTATTGATTTCTATATGTATATAGTTCTTGATGTTTTGAGTACGGCCAGAAACGCTAGAGAGGTTTTTTTGTGTTGCAGGGATATTTTATAACATACATTGAAAGGGGATATGGGAACAACCACGAAAGGATGTCGGTGTTTTGCAACATGACCAAATTTGACAACTTGTGTCTAATGTTTATGTTGTGTTATTACATACCTAGTTAGGAGGTTTCCCATTGGGGGGTAACCTCACATGTGTGGCCATGGGGTGATATTTTTTCCCTTATTTTAATTTTGTGTGTGTTTTATTTTGTGTTATATGTATTTAATTATTGAGAAATTTTAGTCACTTTATTAGTAATTATTAATGTGTCTTAATTAGATAATCCAACTTAATTTGTTAACTAAAATAAGGATTTGACAATTAGATAATTATGAGGGTAGATGGTCCTTAAAATCTTGTGGATGTAAGTTATATTTGTGTTGGATTTTTTTGTGTAGTCTTTCCCAACTTCAACTTCAGGATTTTGACTTGGGATACTTTTTTCGAGCCTTGTGGGACAAGCTAAGCTTGTCACATTCCTCTTAAATTAATCAAAACCATACCTATGGTATGGGGAGTTAATTTAAGACTTAATTACATAATTTGTAGTGTAAAAGTGAAAATAATTACACTTTCCTACTTACCACAATTAATTTGTCCTTGGTAGGCATGGTGTGCAAGTTGGAGTGTCATGTGGGCATGTCATAAGTCTTACATGTTCATTTATTGTCTTGGGCATGGTGTTTGACTTGTGTGTTAGAATGGAGGAATGATGAAGTGGCATCCTACATGGAGCCACCTCATCATCCTCACATCCCATTTCTATTTATTGATTGAATTTGAAGGATTTTGGGTTACTTGTTTATTTTTCTTCTTTGTACTTTTGGAATTGGGAGCTTGTTGGAGTTGCATTTGGATTGTGCTTGGCTTGAAGGTGTCAAAATTTTTTTAGAGTGAAGACTCTTGGAAGCTTGATGGAGAGGTAGGATCTCCACTTGTCATTATTTTATTTATGCATTTGGATGTAAAAATTGTGCTTATTGAATATTGTATGAGTTTATTGAATGTGTTTTTGTGGTTGTGTAGTCCTTAATAAGGGTGTGGGAGATGGAAGTATGGGACCATTGGGGAGGAAAAAGGGAGATGTGAGGCATGCATTTTTGAGGGAGTGTGATTAGGAGTTTCACCTATGGGGAGTGAAAAGGAAAACATGGACATATTTTTGCATATTTGCAAGGGGAGAGATAAGGATGTGTTGATTGTTTTGTATTGTGCACATGGAGGCTTTTGGGTGAAACTCCTATTTCACTTGGGAGGAAAAAGGAGGTGGTTCCCATATTCATTTCTCCTTTTGGCTTGATGTCAAGCCTATGTGTTTTGATAAATTTGTAAATATTGTTGAGTATGTCCATCTAGATGTTTTGTATGTTTTTGTGGATTGTACATTTTGCGGTAGCCATTTTTGAAAAAGTTGTCAAATGTTGCTCAAAACCCTCATTATTTTTATTGGCACTCGGGGGTCAATACGAGTTGGAATCGGATTATCCTCTTATTGGATTAAATTTTGGGCCTAGAGTGTTGCCTATACCCCCTTTCTTTGTATTGTGATCCAAGTTTTTGAAGAATTGAAGAATGCAAGATTGAAGCTATAAAGTTGGGAGAAGACATTGAAATGAAGACTTGTGTTTTGACCTTGTTGAAGAATCTCTATGTTGTAATTTGATCATATTATTATTCCCACTTTGAGTGGAAGATTGTAACTTTTGTATGTTTGAAAGAAAGTTTTGTAATATTTCATTTATTCCAAGTTGAAGTGATTTAGTGAATGTAGAAAGAACTTTTGGTTGTATACCTTGTTGGAAAGGACTAGTTTTATTGAAAGAAATGGATTTAAAGTCCTTGTATTGTAAAAGAATGATATTGCAACTTGTATTTTCATATTTGTATTGTAATGTTATAGTGAAAGGGAAGCTTAATTTGTATAGTTTGCTTGAAATGAAATTGTCCTCGATTTTTATGTTTTTCAAAGTTACTATAGATGTATATATGTATATGTGGAGAAGAAAGATGTTATTTAAAGGAAGTGTTGTTGAGTTCTTTTTTCATTGTTGGTAAATTGAATATGTGAAATAAAATGAATTGTAAATGATGTTATCTCGAATTTCAAACTTAAGTGCAAAAGAAAGATTAGAAAAATGAGTTGATGTTTATGTAATTTGAGTATTAAACTAGATAGTTTATCAATCGAACAACCAATGAATGGAAGACACCTTAGTTAAAATTAATATTGCATTAAAAAAGCCAACTTAAGTTAAAAATTACAAATTTTGAAGGTTCTATTTTTAGGAAAAGAATTGTCTTCTGTGCGGAGCGATGGTTTCAAAACCACTGCCCAGCTCAGAGAGGCGGTCATTAAACCATCCCCAGAGATAGGGCGGTGGTTTCGTCACTTTTAATGGAAAAATAAAATTCCCAACTGTGAAAACCTAGATTGACATTTAATTGAAATATAAGCTTAAAATCATTAAAAGGAAACTTCAAAGAAGTAGTAATCAATTAAGTTTAATTGTTTAAGCCTTTATCCGCCATTTATAGAATGTGTAAAATTCATAGATTAATTGAAATGGGGTTTTCCCCAATTGTTGAACTAAAAAAATATGTTTACATTAAAATAACAAAAACAGATCCATGGTGGGATCTCTATATTAAACAAATGAGTAATATTACAATAGTAAAATATTTACAACTAAAACCAAGAAAATTACTCTATGGTTGCACATCTTGTTCTCATGGCTTCTCCTCGTCCTCTCCCAAAACCCGCAATCAAGAAATAAACACATGAGGTTGTTTGGGACAAAGAGAAATAAAAAAGATTCATAAGGATATTTAGGTCAACCTAGATCTAAAGGCTAGGCTAGATTTAATCGAATGGCTCAAATTAAACCCTAACTCACTTAAGTGAGAGGTATTTTGTGGGAATGATTTTTTTTTTTAAAAATGGGTAATGGGGTGAATGGGGCCACTTAATGGCTAAAAAAACAATTAAACATTTGTGTTAGAAAATAAAGCGTCTTGGTGCATGATAATTAATTAAATTTATGGAACTAGGTAAACGCGTTGTTTAAAACCGTAAATATATTTTAGGAAGTAAATTAATAATATTTAATTATTAATTTAATTTGATTTTCACAAGCTTCAGTAGAAGTACTTTAACCAAGAAATTTATTAAAAGGGGAAATTTCTAAACCTTACAAACCGCTTTCAAAAATAATAATAATTTACTATAATTTTGACTATTAAATTATTAATTCAATATTTTTTGGAGAGTAGAAATTTCCGGGCATTACAATGTTCATTCATAGAATAATCCACATACTTAGGCTTGACTACGTGACAATAAAAAAAATCATATATTACTATAACCATTTTGGATATTACAACCTACTCGTTATGCAACATTTAAGCTAGCTTATAATCACTTTCTAAATTCCGGTCAAAATACACAAATTTCTCCCAATGAATGATCATGATCATCAATTAATAATTCTCCTTCACCAAATGTGCTAGAGTGTTATAAGCAGATTGCTTATATAAGGTTCAAGTCAACTGTTTATCAAATTAGTAATTGAAAATGTATCATCAACTTCATATGTTGCACTCCAATGTTGCAAAACTTCACTCCATGCCATAACATAACTATCGTGTGCACATATCTCATATACATGGCCATAATGCACATACTTGTTAATGTAGAATTCAATTTTTTTATGAAATAGCCATATACCTAATTCCATGCATACATAACCCTACAACATACATTCTTGCATAAGCTTGTCCAACACAAAAATCTGTGGATATAATTCTATGTGAATCTACAAAGATTAGTCATTCCTAACATGAACACCCTTCAAATATTATAGTACTTATAATTTGTATATGTGATAGTGTATGAATTAATCTAAATGTACTAGAGAATGTATGTATTTATTGAATTTAAATTAAGATCCTATAAGTTCACAAGTACACACATAACAGATGAAATAGGAAAAACACAAAACCATTAGGACCCAAAACAAAAATAAAAAGGACTACAAAAATTATAAAATCATTCAATTATAATTATAGAAAATATGTCCATAATATAATAAGAATAAACACAAAAGAGTGAGAAAATCAGGAATAACTTATAAAAGAAAGTGATATTGAAAATCTAGTAAGAGCACTCACATTGCATGTGTGTGGTTGACCTTATGAATTATAAGGTTGTTGCTTATAACATTTGACTCCTTATAATTTATAAGAGTTCAATAAATTATTAATATATAATCTTGTCAAAAGTAATATAATGACATTTTACCATGTGTTATAACGATCCAAAATCATCATTTAATATTAGAGAAGGTTTAACATAATTTTGTTACGAACTTGCTAACGTGCTCATTTGCAAAAGTGTTTGAGTGCTTTTCATAGCGAGAGTAAATATTAGATTACGGTCTCTCTTTAGATTTTTGGAGGCATTGAAACACAACTTAAGAGAGGATTAAAAAGACTAAAGGAATTCCAAATTATAGCTATTTGACGCGTTAAAGGACCACGTTGTAAGAAAAAGAATTCAAGAAAACAAAAGAACAAACTACGTGGTAGAAGATGCGTCAAATGTTGGGCGTTCAAATCTGATTACATTTCATTTGCCATGAGAACATGGGAATTGGAGAAGAGTGCAGCCATGAGAACAGTTTGAATTCTCTACACAGTTTGAAGATCTTTAGGAAAGCGCTGGTAACCAAAGGTTGGCTCTTTCAATCAGCCCCAAAACTAAGTAATAAAGCAAAACAAATAATGTTTCGGTCAAAAGGGGAAGACCATGTTTAAAGAGTATTAAGAGTGGGCGTAATTCATTTTTATAGACTAGTAATCATACGTGAGTGCGAAAATTGAGATGTTGATAGAGAGGTATCAAATAATTTAAAGTAGAAGAAGTGAAGGTGAAACATTGTATATTAAAGAGGTGTGATGAAGAAGGGGATGGAGGAGGGGGCTATTGGAGCGAACATAAACAATCCTTTGCTTTTTTGGTAATTCACTTAGAGTGCGTGTCATTCACACATATTGCTCTAAGGAGAAAGGAGGTACAATGCACAAATTCTTGAGACAACGTTCTTTGGAGAAGCTATGAATGACCCTTTTCATCTAATACTCCTAATGTCAATAGTTTCTTTTTACAATGCCAACCCTTATGTTTTATGGATAGTTAGATCCCTTGCCATTATAAGAAGAATTCACATGCACTTGCCTTAAGAAAGCGTAGAGATAGGGACATTTCATGAAGACTTGGCTTCCCATGTCGAATGATTGTAGTTGTTGAATTTGATAACCACAAAACATGGCAAATTAGGTGGTTTTGTACCATCTTTATAGACAATACATTTAAGTTGGAAAGATAGAGAAAGAAAATACCTAATCATTACCATTATTGCATTGTCATAATCATGTTAAATATAATTATTTTTAATAGTCACTCAACCCTATGCATGAGTTCTAACAAGAAAAAGCATCTAATATTACCAAAAATTTAAGAACAAGCTCTAAAAAAAAAAAAACATGTCTAAAATTTAATGAATTTTCATTTCGAGATGGTTTCCATTCTAATTGTCAGTTCTTTTCCTCATATGCACACAATAATATTTAAATTAAAATTTCATGGTCAGATTTGATACACATTTAAATATTATAATTGATAGAAATGATTGTCTTATTTAATGCAATGCTTGTTGACTATTAAATGTTTTTAATAGTTTCCAACTTGGAAATAATTGTTTTTTAATGGTTTAGTAAATTTTTGGGATTATTGAAATTATATTACTATGTTTTTAAATAATAAAAACATGAACTAATACAACAATTAAAATATGTAAACACAATGAAAATAAAAAATCATGGGCCCCCCAAAATATCAGCTAAGTACAAGAAGGCGCGTGGGCACATGGGACCTAGTTGAAGAAGGGCGCGTGAGTTGAAGGTGCATAGGGAAAGGGTTGTGGCTGGGTTTTGCAGAACACACAGCATGCATGTGTAAGTAAAATGAGTTTTGTACTTAACTGCATTTGGCATCCTAGGCAGCACATGAGAAAAGCATGACCCTTGTGGAGAAGGTGCCAACCCGGTGACTGTGGATCAAAAAGGGAATATTTTGGGCATGCAATGGTAGTTTCCAGAAGACATCATTGCAAATAATGGAGAGCTCGGATCTGGAAAGGCATGCTTCCATGGAGGACCACTTCGACACTTGGCCACTAATCTGTAACTTCTTAAAGGCATGGCGGTGGGTGTTAAGGTTATATATACAATCACCTAGTAGAAGAAAAGGATATAGTGAAGAGAGGTGAAGCCTTGCATAAAACATAATGGAGGGTGTTATGGGGATTTGGAGGAGCTCGTGAGCGTTAACATATAGAAGGGGACGGGTTCTCACTCTTTTTTGTAAAATGCTGAGCATAACATAGCTCGATGCATGATTTGGCTTTGCATAATTATATGAGGATCTGTTATGACCTCAAGGGATGTAATGTGGGTTATTAACTTTGATAGTATGAATATAATGCTCTGTTATAAATCATTTGTGTTCAATACTTATGCATTTCCTTTCTATATGAATCATTTGCATGTGCTGCTTGTTATTTCTCTTACTTGCATACAATGAGATGATAACTATTCCTAAGTTCATAAGAATGTGGTTTAGCTCTTTTCTGTCCTGCATTTGATTATTTGTTCTAAGATGATGCATTCTCACAAAAATCACATAAAGGAGAGACTCGGTGCCCGCACATGCCTTGGGTGATCACCCGTGCCCGCTGGGTGATAGGCCGTGCACATGGGATTTTCCTATTTTGTGAAGGGTATAAAAATGACTACATCTTGGTTTCATTTTTGAGACCTATTTTGAAGTTGTTGTGAGAAATTTCATGTATCTTTGTCCCTATGATGTGTGATGACAGAGCACCTAACCTTAGAAATTGTTAAAACATGGTTCAAGAGCACAGAGGATGACTTTTCTCAAAGATTCAACATTGGATCTAAGTTTAATGTGCGTAGATGGGTAGAAGAGAACTTATACCATGAGTTGTATGAGACATTATTTTCTACTGCTTCCCAGTAGAAGTATGTGAATTTCTTTCAGCCTATGTATCCACATCAAGTTGGTACTATAGATCGTGTGTGTGGACCTAAGATGACTATCAGAGGCTGCAGGATGCAGATCTGACTTAGACGTGTGCTATTGATCACTGGTGGAAGAGGGTGTTGACCAATTATAATTTATAATATGCCATTTCAACGTATTCTTACCTAGAATTTGTTGAGTTTGAGTTTCTGAGGGAGCCTAGTGGATCATTTTTTCTTGTTATTCCTCTGGTTATGAAGATCTTGGTCATTACTTTGAGTTTAGAAGCATTCTTCATGGCATGGATAAGCTTCTCGAGAATTGGGAAAGGAACCTAGGGTGGAGGAAGATGGAAGACATTGTAGCTGAAAAGGGAAGGGAGGAATGACGACTCAAGTAAACGAAGCTCGTGAAAGGGAGATGATTAGACAACGCGAGGTTGTAAGTGTGATGGATCTATGGAGGTAGACGTCGCGATAAGGAGTTAAGGTTCATGCGCAGAGGATGTGGTACACTGAGCATTCTTTGTTACCCCATCTTGGAAAGTGTGGGAGAGAAGCCCCTTCATTTTCTAATGAGATTTCATTGCATAGAGAAAGAAGAGCCGTCGATGCACATTTGAACCCACCTGGTGACCAACCCTTGGCGCTTGGTTTTCCAGATCAAGGGAGAAGTATTGTTAACCTAGTTGGTATCGGTGGGAGTGACCGATCGATGCCCAGGAGATATAATTTTTCATTTGGAACATCCATGGCTATTGCGTAAGCCATTCCTGTATTTGGAGGAATCTTTGGACAAGGTGCAAGTACACAAGCTTTGGGTATCACATCTAGGAGTGGCATGAGACATACAAATGGTAGTGGGACAATATCACAAACCATTGGCATGCAGTTCAGTGGGATGTTGGGAAACCTAGGCATGACCACTTCATGACCTTTTCCATCTGTAGGAGGTGGATCTGGTGGGTTAGGAGGAACAAGACCTGGTGGATCTAGTGGGCCAAGAGGAAACAATGGAGGGAACCAAGGCTCTGGATTAGGAGGACAAGGACCCCAACCACCTCCCAAGTGTTTTTTGAGATGTCTTTACACTTACTAGACTATAGGGGTATTAAAGATGTGGTAAAGCATGTGCACAAGTGTGAGTTACTATGCGCGTGAAGGGGATCACTACCCCAGAGTGGAAGGAAATTATATATGCAACAACGTTGTAAGGGTGTGCATATGTTGGTGGTATAAGAAGTACGACCCTCATCGAGATGGTGGTAGACTACTACAATGCATTGAAAATGCTTTCCTCGCAGAGTTCCATATCTAGAGTTTGAGCGAGAAGAGCATCAGCACTCTAAAGGAGATCCAATAGGGAATGAGAGAGTGTGTGGGAGTATGATGCATGTTTCAAGACTCTCTTGTCAAATATATCCTATGAAATTCATCCTTCTCAACATGCTCAATGGTTTTGGAGGATTGATAACACCATTTAGAAGGGCTTTGTTGCACAATACTTTCACAGACCCGCGTGAGGCATTGGAAGTTTCCTACATGTGCCGAAGTTGTTGGGAGCATTGACACTAGTGTTAGCCCTTTTCTAGAGGCTCAAATTGTTGTAATGGCCAAGCAAGTTGGAAAAGCTATCTGTAAACTCAGCGCATGAGGTTCATAGTGGGATTTAGTGTATAGACTGTGAAGTGGAGGGGCATGTAAAGGATAGTTTCCCTCGGAAGTTGGTGCACGCTATGGTGGTAGATTGTGAGATTTTTCATGGGGATCATGATGCAAGTAGATGCCCCTCTACTCTAGCATGTAATCCACAAGAATGTTTCTTTCTATTACAAGATCTGTACCTCTATGACCCATGATACCAAGGATTATAGACTGATTGATCAAATCCATGATTCTATTGATTTGGGTGTGCGTAAGACTATCCTTGCAAGCAATTCTAAGGATGATGACCATCATTATGAAGGGCACGCAGATGGAGGAATGTGTGGAAGAGGTTTTCACAAGGAATTTCATGGTCATAAGTAATCGCAAGGAGGAAAGTGAGTTCCCATGAGGAACTTGTTATAATTATGGATCTACAAAGCATTACAAACATGAGTGTCCTGATCTATTACAATGCTCATGGTGCGAAAAGAAACATAAGTATGAAGAGTGTCCATAACTTTATGAGCATATGAACCAACAACACCGGAAGGACAAAGGTGCTTGATGGTAAGCATCAAGAAGGCTGATTCACATTGGATGCCATGAGTGACACGTGACTAGGGCTAGAAGCTATACTAGTGACAACGTAGTAGAGGCCGCATGTGCCGGGGAGATGCCAAGACCAAGGAAACTAGTTTTAAGAGAGGAAGTAGTACATGGAAAGTATCGGACCCTTCTCATTAGAAATAAGTGTATTAAGAGACTATGGATGTCATTCGGAGTTTACAAGGAGAGATCCAATGTCTAAAGGAGTAGTCTAGGTAGCAAGAGCAAAGAAGGAATGTTGAGGCTCCACAAAAGGACCTGGATGAAGTCAAAGAAGTGTGCAAAATGTTAAGGAAAGAGAATATTATTCCCTTTCTAGGAGAGTGGCTGAGAGAGAAGGTACCACATGACAAAGAGTAACGTGAAAGATAGGTTTTGCATGTAAACCTTCCTCCTCATAGCCTTGAATATGACAAGGAGATTACTTTGAATGTAGTTGTTGATGGGTGGATTTTGAGCAATATCCTCATCGACATGGAGAGCAAAGGTGAATGTTCTTACCTTAGATGCCTAACATCAAATGGGAAGGCCCATGTTGCACCATCTTCAAATGTGTTGTATATGATGAACAAGACTAAGGAAATGCCCATTGGAGTCCTGAAGGATGTAATTATCACCATTCAATAGGCCAAGTTCATTGGAGACTTCGAAGTCTTGGCGCTTTCGAGGCAGACAACTTTCCAGAGCATTTCTTGGGTGCCCATGGTGTTACAAGAACAATGCTTGACCTATGGTTTAACAAAGGGTATATTGTTTTGAGAACAAGGAGGAAAGGGTGGTCATTCCTTTGACATATGGGAAGTCAATGCCCTATACTAAGCCCTTAGGAGAAGAATTCTTGATAGAATCTATGTGCACTCCATTAGAGATCCTGAGATAATTCACCCCAAGGAGGGAGTTATCCAATTTGAAGATGCCCAGTCTGTGAGTGATACCACTAGTATGGCATGTAACAATTGGGTGCATGGGACTTATGAGTTAATTGGGATGATAATTAAGAGGATATGTAACAAGGGTGATAAAGGCATGCTCAGTCAAGTGCCTAGGAGGAAAGAAGTTTCCAAGTTACTAGAGGGGCATATCTGAAATTTTCTTATGGGACATGGAAGCTCAGTGGAAAAATGAGGACGAAAGAAGAGGATGCTCAGTTATAACCTACTCAGACTATAGCATGCTAGTGGGCTACACATCGGGAGAACCTCCTAGAGTGGCATGAGGTGAGGATCAGTTTTTTCTGTAAGGTTCTCCAGGAGTAACGTGCCCATGGTCATACAAGACTACCATGGCAAAGAGACCACTTCATTTCATATCCAAATGTGTGAGAGGCCTAGATGGGAAGTGTAGAAGAGTTTTACCTTTATTATGGGTACATAAGTTTTATTCCACCTTACAAGGTTATGCACGTGCTTGGTACATTCATTTGGAGATGCGTCATTAGATGGGTAATTGGAAAGAGTTGGTGGCTGATCTCATTCAAGATTTTCAAATATAGGAGTACCAAACCATCAGTGGATAAGGCATTGTAAATGATCAAGTGCCTTACAATGGGAGATAGTGCTATGGAAGAGGATAGGCTACTAGAATTGCTAGGTGAGCCTTATTTGGAGACATGCCTCAATGAAGAAGAATAAGAGGAGTACATTTTGAGCGCGCGTGCATGGAAAAAGAAAAAGGAAAAATGGTCTATGTAATAGACGAAGAAGAGATGGAGACTTTGGATGTTAACCATTCGGAGGGTACACATGAGGTCATAAACAAAATGATGAGTGAGCACATGCCTACCATGAGCCTTTAAAAACAAAGAAGGTTAACATTGGGATGGAGGAAAAACCTAAGGAAGCTATCATCGGTGACTATTGGTCGAGAAAAGGAGGTTTCAAAGATCATTGATCTGTTATGAGTTCCAAGATTTGTTCCTTGTAGTACCATGAACTCAAAGGCATCACCATTCCTTGGGGAGATGAAGATCAAGTTGAAGGAAGGTGCGCACCTGATTGGAAGAGGCCTTATTGGATGAATCCAAATTTACACGTATGGGTTAAGGAAGAAATAGAAAAATGATAGCATCTAGTATCATTGAGGCAATGGAAGAGTTAGAATGGATAAGCCCAATGGTTATCAATATTAAGAAGGATGGTAGGATAATAATTTGCATTGACTACATGGATCTGAATGTAGTATGTGTCATCGATCCCTTTCCAACCCCCTTTACTGAAGAAATTTTAGAGGAGTAGCCTGGGCGTGAAGTCTACTCTTTCACGGATGGGTTCTCAGGGTACCACCAAGTCAGGATTGCAAAGGAAGACTAGAGAAAGACAACTTTCACCACTGAATGGGGAAGTTTTTCCTACACGGTTATGCCTTTTGGATTAAATAATGTGCTTGTTGTGTTCTCACGCATTGTGGTACAAGAATTTCAAGACTTCATCCATAAGTTTCTTCAAGTTTACCTGGATGACTAGACTATGTATGGATTGGTGAAAGACCATTGTGACAACTTAAGGCTGATGTTTGAGAGATGTCGGCAATTAAGGATATCCCTCAACATTAAGAAATGTGTCTTTTCTACTCCATTTGGAACCTTGTTAGGACACATTATATGCAAAGAAGGTTTGCTAGTAGATCCCGCTAAAGTTGCAGTTATTGTAGGATTAGGGGAGCCTACTAGTCAAAGCGTAGTGCGTAGATTCCTTGGGCATATGGGGTATTACAGGAAGTTCATCAAAGGATATGCCAAGATTTATATCCCTTAGAAGAATTGTTAAAACACAAGAGTGCCTTTCATTGGGGAGAGGTGCAATAGAAGGCATTTGACACTTTAAAGGATAGGCTTGTCATGACACCCATATTACGTTTTCCTTCTTGGGATAAGCCTTTCCATGTGCATGTTGATGCCTCAGGGATAGCTATGGGATCAAGTAGCTAGCAAACCTGGAGAAGGAATTATGATCATCCCATGTACATTTTGATGCCTCGGAGACAACTAGGAGCAAAACCTCGGTGAGGGAATTGTAGATCATCCCTTGAGCATTACAAGTAGGAAGTTGACACCAACAGATAGAAAATTACATAACTATGAGTGTAAAGCATTTTCAATTATCTCCGCACTACATAAGTTTAGGTAGTATATGTTGGAAACACCCTTTATATTCTATAAAGACCACATGGCATTGAAATACTTGGTCAACAAACCCATTTTGCAAGGGTGCATATGTTTGTTGGGTCCTTCTATTTCAAGAATTTGAGTTCACAGTGGCGGTGAAGTCGAGGAAAAGAAATTTAGGACCTGACCACTTATCAAGGATTAATTTAGGGGAGGACGCATAAATCATTGAGGATACCATGCCAGACACACAACTATTTAGGTTACGACACACATCCCTTAGACTTGGAAGATATCACAGTGTTTTTAAAAATAGGTGTGGCACTAGAAGGATGAAGGCTCTAGAGAGAAAGCAATTAGTAATACATGTGCCACACCCTACATGTTGATTGGTGGAGATTTGTATAAGTTAGGTCGTGATGAGGTTTTGCACCGATGCATATTGGAACATGAGCATGTAACCATTATGGAAGAAGCACATGGTGGGATTGCAGGAGGACACTATGCAAGAAATGCTACCACGTAAAATATTTTATTAGCTGGGCTTTGGTGGGAAACCATCTACAAAGATTGTATTGAGTTTTACAAGGCCTGTGACCATTTCTAGTGCTTGGAAAACCTGAAAAGAGGGATGAAATGCCTTTGCGACCAATATCCAATCATTGAACCATTTGAGAAATGGGAAATCGATTTTGTAGGACCAATTGTGCTAGCCATGCAAAGGACTGGTTTGTGGTATATCATCACTTGCACTGATTACTTGACATGGTGGGAGAGCCATGCCTACAAAGGATTACACCACGGTGACAACTGCTAGATTTTTATGGGAAAACATAATCAACATGTATGGTTTCCCTTTAAGTTTAACAAGTGATAGGGGTACACACTTTCTCAATGAAACAATTAAGGATTCTGTTAGCAAAATTTATGGTGGCCCATCATAAGACTACCCCATATCACCCTCAAGCAAATGAATCTTTGAGGCATTTAACAAAATACTAAGTCACATGTTAACTAAGATCTGTGATGTTGGAAGATAGGATTGGGATGATAAGGTATCAGCCATTCTATGGGCATACAAGAAAACCTACAAAAGTTTGAACAAGGCCACACCATTTCAATTGGTGTTTGGCGTGGAGGCTATTTTACCAATGGAATTCATGTTACCTTCATTGTGTATAGCGCACGCAAGAGGGTTAGTTGATGAGAAAAAGCGATGGAAGAAAGAATTGATAAGTTGATGTAGTTAGATGAAAGGTGATCACTTGTTAGATGGAGTAGAAGATAGAAAAAGAAAGAAAAAAAGGCATGCATGATCATCATATCAAGAACAAGAAGTTTGAGGTTGGGAAGTTGGTGTTGTTGTATGATTCCAAGTATTGTGCCATCCTAGGAAGTTGAAAGTCCATTGGTTGGGACCTTACATCATCTGTACATTCTTGATTTGGGTGCTTTCCAATTACAAGCATTGGATGGGATGAGGTTACTAGGTCACTTCAATGGGAGTAGGTTGAAGCCCTACTATAAATAAGTCTTCTTGGTGTTTGTAATAAGGCAAGTATTGCAAATTAGTCTTAGAATTTCCCTTTATGCCTTTTCTTTTCTTGTGTTTCCCTTTCTCATTGCTTGTTCATTTCATTTTGTTTCATTTTTGCACCTTATGCATTGGTAACCACATTATTTTTCCAAATTTGTGTATGCGTACAGAGGACCACACATTTTTTTAGTGTGGGGTGGAGTGATGAAAAGTATAGGCCTTATAATACAAGTTTGAGTTGGCAGTGGAAGTTGCGGTGAATGGCCCGAGTTGAAGGATAAAAAGTGTGTAAGGGTAAGAAGTGTAGAAGAGAAGGTGGATGAGAATGGTTGGTGTCAAAAAGGCTTTGTAAAAACCACATACAAAAAGGATGAAGAGCGCAGGAACAACATGAGGTAGGCGAGGGAAAAAATCGGGTAAAGGATAGAAGAAGTGCCTTCAACATTGTGGATGATGCACGCATAAGAGTCTTTGGTTGGGTTGATTTTTGCATGCTAGAAGGTTGAAAAATGGTTTTTCACGTAGGATGTAGCACATGGATAAAAGCTCTTAAAGATGGACTTAGTGGAAAAATCACATTTAATGTTAAAGTATGTTGGTAGGTGGTATAACATTTAATGCTAGAAAGAAGCAAAAACTATAAATACAAGGTTGGGTAAATCATTTGTTACCTTACGTTTATGAAGAAGAAAGAGCTCTTGTGAACTAGGAAAATCCAGAGAGATTTTGTGAAGAAAGGAGAATCAAGAAATCTAAAGTGTGTGACTAGGGTAGATCTATAAACTAGTGTGGAGGAGTACATGGGCATGGGAAAAATTGTTGAGGAAGTGTTGTCTTGTGGAAGGATTTTTCCAATTAGGGTTTGGTGGCTAGGGCATGGAGTTAGAAGGGTTTCTTCACAAGGTTGAGCTTTGGGATTGGACAGAGTGGTAGAAGAAGAGCAAGGGGAAGAGGATTTAAGTGTTAGCACTGACCAGAAGAATGACACCAAGGAAACCAACCATTTCACCAAAGAAAACAAAGGGAAAGGGAAAGGGGAAAGCAGATCATGCTTCCATCACAAGCACCAATGAAGAATGGTACACGTGGAAATGTAGTACCCAGATGGGGTATTGCTAGGAAAAGAATGGGAGTCACACCTACGAGAAGATGGCCGTAAGTGATTATAATCATCACATAAGCACAATGGAGAAGGAGATGGCTTTGGAGTTGGTTTCGACCAACCAACAAGAGGACGTTGGAAGGAATGCCCATTTATAATGATGAAGTAAAGGTCAAACTAGAGAAGGCAAGGTTGTTGCAACTTTATGAGTTACCTTACTTTGGAAAACTTGAGCACCTTTATCAATGGCTGATGTCACATACATGAAGATCATTTTTATTTCATGGGGCACAAGATGCACATCACACCACAACTGATTTCCAAGTTCACAGGCCTCAATTGTGAAGGAGATAGCATTGATGATGATCTGAGTGATAAGGAAGCTATCAAGAAGACTGTAGCCATGTATGACTACAAAAAGGGTTGAGATACTTTGACATCTCAGAAATACTAGACCCAGTGATGAGGATGGCCGCATGTGCTTGGTAACCAAGCTCAATGATCAAGAAAGATGGACACAAGTAAACAAGGCATGGCTGAATGTATGCAGGAAAGATATCAGAAGGGACCATCTACAACTTGTCCTCTTTCATTGTGGATGAAATTATAAGTAGCATGCACAGGAGGGAGAGAAGATACTATTTGGTAACATCCTCCTCACCATTGTGTTCTTAGAGATTGGAGTGCCCGATGGGCCAGAAAAATTTATTTGGGAGTATCAGAAGAGGATCCCTGCCCATAAAGAGGTTTACAAAATATACTTGTGAAACCATGATGGCCACTCACAAGGTGCACCTGGAGAAGTGGTATAAGTGAATGCGTGATGCATTTGGGGCTGAGTGGAGAATCCTAGAGTAGTTTCCCATGCTCATGAGTGGAGAGGAAAAATTTTAGTATACCAACACTTCTACATTGGCAGATTTATGATGACAAATGAGAACATGAGTCCGTGGTGCAAAACTACCCTTTCTCCTTCACCGCTTTATACTTCCAAGCTAGAGTTAATCGGTTCAAGGAGGCCAAGAGACTAAGGTTCGACCTTAGTGAGGTAAGATTTAGACCACCGTGAGCTGTGTCGGAAGCTATTCTACCCAAAGAAGCACATGTGGGTGGAGAGATACATCTCCCACGAGATATAAATGATGAAGCTTATAACACTACCAATCGTTGGAAGGGCTACACAAGGATATACCTTCACATAAGGCCAAAGTTTGAAAAAGGCTTACTTGGAGAATGATGTCTCCATCCTGAAGACCCTACAAGAAGGAAGAAGGCCATGCCTAGAAAAAGAAAGAGAAGAGGTGCAAAAGGCACCAAGTGTTCAAACTACACAAATGGTAAAGTGTGTTGAAGAGACAATTCTAAGCCTAGTACTTACGCATGGAGGAAGAAGTCTCTAGTCAAAGAAAATACTCCAGAAGAAGAGGCACAGAGCACGAAGAGCCCCTCACTTAGGAGGAATCACCAAGGAAGACATCACCTGTCAAAGAAAAAGAAAGAGAAGAATCCCATACTGGAATCCCTGTAAAGAAGAAGAAGAAAAGGTGATGGATGAGGCTGATTCAAAAGAAACAGAAGACCTAGATGCCTACATCGGTGATAGGGATGATGATGAAGATGAACCAGGAGGTGAAGACCATCCCATCTATGAGATACATGATTCTGAAGAAGAAAGAGATGAGGAGTATAATGAAGGAGATGAGGAGAAGGAGGATGAAGAAGAGGTTGAGACCCAAGGCAAGGGGGTAGGTGGGGAAGAAGTTACAAAAGAAAAAGGACCCAAGCCTCATAAAGGAACATGTAGATGAGGCCATGAGAGAAATAAGTGGAAAAAATCATCAAGGACCTGGTGGAACAAGAAGTGGAATGCAACGTGGATGTGGTGATGAAGGAAGCTGAGGAGGAGAGCATAGAAAAAGAATATGGCAAGCATGGGAGGAGATCCCAGTTTGGATGTAATATTTTCCAAACACACATAGGGAGGAAGAGTGCACAAAAGCATCACAAGTTCAAGGAATGGGCTACATTGATGATCAAATAAGGTGTTGCATGCTTCTAGAGCACCGTGCCAATGGAACAACTTTTAACCATGACTTCATTTGATGAGGAAGGTGCATACCCTCGGACAAGGAAAATGTTATCATGGGCATTTGAGTCCCACATTGATGAGACAAATTTGAAGTAAGCCAAAGGAGCATTGATGAAAGTTCCAAAACAAAAGGGATAAACCCCTTGGTGAATGCTCAGAGGTTTTCAGATGAATAGATCTGCAAATGCTCAACAAAGTCTTAGTTGAGGTTGAAGCTAGGATCTTGAGAGAAATGACAGGTAAAGTTCCTAGAGGTAGAGCTGGAGAAAAAGGAAGAAGAGCTCATTAAAAATACCAAGGACTTAAAGTAGGAAGAGCTAATCAGTGCTCAGTTAAGGCATGAGTTAAAATATGAAAAGGAAAGAGTGTATGTGAGGCATATAAGAAAATAGAGATGATCACGGATGCCATTGTCCTAAAGCATCTAAACTTAACACCACCCGCACAAAAGTATGGATCATCCTTCTCAATTCCTAGAGGACTTAACCCACATACTCACCATGGAGAGGTGACCACTTTCCTAGAATCAATGAAGGAGGTGTTGGCGTGCCAAGAGAAAGAAAATAAGATGAAGGTTGGTGGAGATTGTTTCTTAGTACAACAAGATCCTCATCGATGTAAAGGCTACCACGCAAAGTTATGAGGCTACCTATGATAACTGTGAGAGATAGAGATAGAGTGGAAAGTATCCTAGTTTCCACCCATGAAGTGAAACTCAAGGAGTTCTAGGAAAAGAACAAGGGGAACAGGGGAGGAGTGAGACAAGATCCTAGCTGAGGTAGAAAATAAATCAGAGGCCATTGAGACCTTGTGGGGCTCAATCAAGAACCAGGCTAAAGGAATTATACCCTCAAATCACTTGGAGGATGGATGTGCTCAAGGATTTGGGAAAGCAACTGGAGGATATTGTGGAGATAATGAGTGCTAAGGGAGAGGAGCTTAGTTTTGAAGAAGTGAGTGCCTTGGTGGGTGACCTCTGTCAGCAAGTGCAAAATGAGGTCGACACTTGGGGAAATTAGAAGCTGATTTAAGGAAGGATTTCCCTCTCCTCCTCCAGAAGTAAATAAAGTTCCCCATTCTTTCATTATTTTCCCTATTTCTTCATTCCTTCATTCTTCCATTCCAACCATTTGTAAGGATCCACCATTCTTTAATTCTTTATTGAAGAGTGTTTTAGGATGGAGAAGAATAGGCATAGTGTGGGGTGATGTTGGGCCCCAAAATATCATCTAAGTACAAGAAGGCATGGGCATGGGACCTAGTTGAAGAAGGGCATGTGGGTTGAAGGCGCATAGGGAAAGGGTTTTGGTAGGGTTTTGTAGAACACACATGCGCACATGTGCAAGGAAAAATGGGTTTTGTACTTAGCGCATTGGCATCCCTAGGAAGCACACGAGAAAAGCATGACCCTTGTGGATAAGGTGCCATCCTAGATTGTGGATCAAAAAGGGAATATTCTAGGCATGCGATGGAAGTTTCCAGAAGACATCATTACAAAGAATGGAGAGCTCGGATCTGGAAAGGCATGCTTCCATGGAGGACCACTTCGACACTTGGCAACCGATTTGTAACTTCTTGGAAGGCATGGCGGTGGGTGTTAAGGCTATATATACAAGCACCCGGTAGAAGAAAAAAAGGATATAGTTGAAGAGAGGTGAATCCTGTAGAAAATAGAATGGAGGATGTTATGGGTTAGGGATTAGGAGAGCTCTATGAGAAATTAACATATATAAGGGGATGGGTTCTCATTCTTCTTTGTAATATGATGAGCATAATATAGTTCTGATGCATGATTTGGCTCTGCATAATTATATGAGGATCTGTTATGACCTCAAGGGATGTAATGTGGGTTATTAACTTTGATAGTATGAATATAATGCTCTATTATAAATCATATTTGTTCAATACTTATGCATTTCCATTTCTAAGCATATGAATCATCTGCATGTATTTATTCTATTATTATTTCTCTTACAACAAAAAAAACATATATTAAATGAGATGATAACTATTCCTAAGTTCATAAGAACATAATAGTTTTAGCATGGTAAGTTGGACAAAAAGACTTAGGCATTGCCATATATGCATTTTCTTAATTATCTTATAATAAAATTAAATATAAATTTATTTTGAAAGCAACTATAATGCCCACATTTTTGAATCACAAAACCCAAGAAAAACTTAATAATTAATCAAGAAAAGATGGAATTATTATTATTTGTTTAAAAGGGTTATAACATGATACTATCAACTAGGTTTAATTGTTTCTTGTTTAATAAACTTCACACATATGAAGGGTTGTCGATTACTAAATTAATAATTATCATTATTAATTTACACAAGGCTACTTCAGGATAAATCCCTTTCTAGGGTCACCATTAATTCATCTTATTTAAAATATCAATGGGGTCAATAGTTCCTAAGTTAGTTTAATTCTTACTTCCCACAACATTTAACAATAATGCCACCCATGATGTTGTATATCTAAACAAATAAAAATTCCAATTAATTAACCCTTTAAATTCATTGCTTATATTACCCTTTTATAATTATTTAATTTATCCCCAAGGGACCCAAGCCATATATTCACTAAACTTTCTAAGGTTAAAGTTTCAAATTGACCTAACCATTAATTGGACCCATTCAACTCAAATACCCATAATTTTAAAATTACCTAACCCCATAAAGTGCCAAAACATGAAATGTGTAGGGTTGATGCTCAACCCTTATATTAAATGGATATGCACCCTTAGATCTAAGTATTCTCAAATGAACCCTAAATATCCTTATGGGTTATTCTTATTCTTTCTTTTACCCTAACTCATTCATTTGTTCCATTTTAATTTTCAGGTTGGAGGAGTGGAAGCCATGGGAACAAGAAGTGAATCCATGGAGAAATTTCTTTGGATCAAGTTTGAAAATAGGGAAATCTTCCTCCTCTCCATTCTTCTCTTCATTTAGTTGGGTTTATTCCAAGGTTTATTATTGCGAGGATGTAAATTCATTTTACTATAGAGATTTCACTATGAATCTGGTTTTGTTATTTAGTTATTTACATCCTTGAGTTCATTATTTGGGAAAACCCCATTTCATTAGATCTATGAAATTATACACTTTTTGATGCCCATAAGAGGATTTATATGATTAATCAAATTAGTTTGTTCACATAAAAGTTATTGGTAATTTCATTTTAAAGTTTTAAAACTCATATTTTAATTAAATCCATTCTCAAATTTACACAATCACGGATTTTATTTTTCTAACGAAAGTGACGAAACTTCCACCTAATGAACGCCAGTGGTCTTGTGACTGATACCCTTTCTACATGATGATGTTGAAACTATTGCTCTGGGCGGGGAGGCGATACTAAAACCACTACTCTACACAGGGTGATGGTTCTGTTTCCCAAAAACATAACCTTAATTTCAAGCATTTTCCAAAATGTTTTCTACTTAGGTTGGTTTCTAAGGTAACATTAACTTTAATTAAGGTTCCTACAATTCATTAGTTGATAGGTTGATGTCATTTTTCGTTTCATGACTTAAATTACTAAGTACATAACTTTTCCATTGCAATAGTGTATAAGAACAACTACAAGATTTCTTTTTCAATAAAATTGCTTATAAGCTCTAAAAGAGAGAAAATAAATTCAACCAATTACTAAGTACCATTTCTTTTCTTTACACAACAAGAGTGATAACCATTCCAACAAGGCAATTATAGTATAAATTTCATACATTCTTCCAACACAAACACAACCATTTTTACCCAATGAAGCACAATTAACCATGATACATTTCCATATTTGATGGGAACATGTTCTTAATAAATTACAACTTTCAAGTTCTTCTTTCACCCTTTTTAATACAACAAAACTTGATAATAAACTCTACAAGAACTTCTATTTTTACAATAATACAAATTTCAACAAGGCAACATTGCACTTCCTTTTCTCAATGATCATAGTTCATTTTCATACAATACAAAATCTCTTCTTTCCAACAATATGAACGAGTAATTTACAAGATTACAAATTTCACTATTTCAACATTGAAATTACATTTTAAAGGTGATCTTTTTTCTCAAACATGGTATGACTTCTCTAATATTAAACTTTAAGCACAACACAAAATAAGGGGAGCAGGAAATGATCTCCACCCAACCTATAATTCAATGAGAAGGGAAGCCATCCTCCTCATTGGCCCCGATCCCAACAATTAAGTAATGAAGGGTATTAAGAAATGATGAAAACTTTCACAAAATACAAAATAACAACATATAATTTTTCCCAAGCACAAAGGCTCAAAGTCAAGCCAAGGAAGAGAAGAAGCATGCGGAATCACTTATTCCTCCAAAGTGGTTTAGGTGTCCACCTTAAAAAGCCTCCAAAACTTCATTCAAATAAAAACCAAACTCTAATCCCTCCCTCAATTTCTCTTATGTCTCCCTCAATAAACTTATAAAAATAAATAAGAAATATTTCTTATAATCAAAAGGTGGAACACCCAACCCCAAAAATCCCTCCAAAAGCATAATATAAAATATTATCCCTCCCTCAATATTTTCCCCATTTTATTTATCCTACACAACCTTAAGGCCATTCTAATCCCAAAACCAAAATACACAATATTCATTCTTTCACAACCACTTGCACAACAAAAAGAATTAAAATACATGGATGAAGTCCCTACCTTGCCATTACAATAAAACTCCAAACCACAATCACAAGCTCCAAGATTTTCCACGTTCAAAAAAGCTCCAACAATCTTCCAAGCTCCCAAAAATAACTCAAAAAATAAGATCCTCTAAAATTCAAGAGTTAAAATAATACATCTAACCCAAAACATCAAATAAACTTGTATAAATAGAAAAAGGGAAGAGGAGGGTGAGGTGGCTCCATGTAGGATGCCACATCAATTCTCCTCAACTCCACATCACATGGTCAAACCCCAAACCCCAAAGCTCAATAAATTGGTGGTTGAGGAAATGACAAGCCTCTTACACACACAAACTCAAACCCACACCTCTAAAGGAAAAAATTAAAAACTCATGTAAGAAGGTGCAATAAATATCACCTTTTACCTTACAAATCACATAATGGGGTCTATTTTTACCCCTTAACCCATAGGTATAGTTGGTAGGTGAAATTAAGAGGTATGGGACAAGCTTAACTTGTCCCACAAGCCTAAAAAATTGGCCATTAAACCCAAATCCGAATTTGACATGCAAGGTTGAGTACACAACACTTAAACCAATGAAAATCCTTTCAAATCCATAATAAAATCAAGGACAACCTACCACAATTTAATACCCCTTTGGTCACATCCAATTTACAATAACTAACAAGATTAATCAACTTAATTAGAGCACACTTAACTAACAATAATAAAGTAGATCACATTACAATAATAAATTACATACTCACAAAAATAATTAAATGAAAAGGGAAACCAACACATCTACCCAAGGTCACATTTGAGGCCACCCCCAAATGGGGACCTCCTAACAAATTTATCAACAACCAACAACATATAAAAACACAAGTTACCAAGGTGACTAGTTGTCCAATACCCAAAATTCTTTCACTATTGGTCTCCTATCCCCTTTTGTTTGTTGTGTTACAATTTCCTACAAAAATCAAAACAATACCTCTCTAGCCTCGTGGCCATATCAATAACATAAAAACAATAAAATGCACATACACATATCAATACACATCATCAAATAACATAACTATATCATCTCTAAAATCAAACAATAATAATTTTATCATTTCATCAATAATAATTTGATCACAAGACTAGCTGAATCATCTAACAACAATCTATACATCAAAATCCAATGTGTCAACATGTATATATAAAGTAGTAACTCTAAATCATCATCAATACTGAAATGTCAATCCATGCATATAATCCACACTATGAGTCACCACATATCTGAAATCAAAATATCTATAATGTCTAACAAAATACTGATCAAATATAATAATGTCCATCTATCAATGTCTACTGATAAAATATGATAACAAAGTCCATGCCTCCAATCTAAAGTAAGTAAAAATCATAGTAATATCAATGTCGAAGAGGAGTGGACACTACATCCCCCTCCCCTTAGACTTAAATTTCTCCTGGAAGTCACTGGAAAAAGTTTGGGAACTATGCTCTTAAAGGTGTGGCATCCTCCCATGTAGTTGTTGTCTCATTGTATCGGTCCTACTAGAAGCACACCGATCAATCTCTCAGCCTCGAAGGCCCAAGGTCATGTGCTCTAAAATGAACACGGGATCCACCATCACTTTCCCTTACTCCTACACTTGTAAAGCGATCCAATCCAATATATGAGAGGATCTGGAATGTATCTCCTAAGAAGAGAAACATGAAATACATTGTTTATGAGAGACAAGCTAGGTGGCATTGATAGACAAGTAAGCTAAGGGACCGATCCACTACAAGATCTCAAAGGGGCCCATAAACCTAGGAGTAAGCTTAGAGCCTTTTCTGTAATAGATAGGACTCTTATGAGGCCTAATATGAAGAAACACCTTCATGCCCACCTCAAAACTGTGGTCAACTCTCCTCTAACTTTCATACTTCTTCTACCTATCGACCCCTCTCACAATCTTTGTCTAATCATGACAACTTTCTACTACATATCTTGTAATAAAGTTATCCCAAGAGATACCCTATCATCTAACATGTCCCAACTCAGTGGTGTCTTTGTACTCTCTACCATGTAATACCGAAATGGAGCCATACCAATAGAACTTTGAAATTTTTATTATAAGAAAACTCAACCAAGTACAAATACTCCTCCCATCTTCGACTGATGATCCATGACGTACCTCAAGCATGTCCTTTAAAATATGATTCACCCACTCTATATATCCATCTATCTTAGGGTGATAGGTTGTACTAAAGTTGATATTCATCTAAGAGCATGATGCATGGTAGTCCAAAAATGAGAGGTGTACAATGGATTATGCTCACAAATGATCTTCCATGGAATCCCAGAAACCTCACTATCTCATCCAAATATACTCATGCCACAACACTAGCTATATAGGTGGTCTTCATTAGAGAAAAATGATCCACTTTTGTCAATCTATCCACCATGACCATGATGGTGTCGTGGTGGTATCTCGATGTAGGTAGCCCTAGTATAAAATCCATGGAAATGGTGTCCCATTTACACTCCGGTATGGCATGAAGGTAGAGAAGGCCAACTATATGCTCATGCTTGGCCTTTACCCTATGACAATCCAAACATTGAGACACAACGAGATACATCTCTCTATAGTCCTCTCCAATGGTTTAGCCATCTCAAAATGGTGTGTATCTTCTTCACGCCTAGATGGGCTGAATAGGGTACACGATGTGCCTCTGCAAGAATGATCGGTCTCAAATATCCATCCCTAGGTACATAGATCGACATACGTATTGAGTAGTCCATCGGATCCAGTGTGAATCCATCAAAACTCCCCTTAAGGAGTCTTTAATACTCGATCTCTAATCTAGCTGAAAAAGGTGGAAGTTGTCATGTGGAAGATGTTATAAGATCCTTCTCCTCAAGTATGTGCCAACTACTATAGCCATAAAAATTTTTTCCAACAACATAAATTGTTTACAATCATATTCCCCTTCCCCTTCACATGATCCATCTCCATATCATACTCATAAAGAAGCTCCATCTAACATCGTTAACGGGTGTTGAGATTAGGTTGTGTGAAGAGGTGACGAAGGTTCAAGTGATCACATCACGAGAATGAACCTCCTACCTAAAATAAAATTTCTCCATCAATCCAAAGCATGTAAAACTTCTGCAAGCTCAAGGTCATGAGTCAGGTAATTGAGCTCATGATCCTTGAGTCTATGAGACTCAAAATATACTACACTTCCATTATGCATCAAAACACCTCCTAGCCTACCAAAGAAGCATCTGTACACATGAAGAAATCCCCCTGTGGATCTAGCATAGAAAGAATAGGTGTTGTTGTAAGGCATTGCTTCATTGTCCTGAAGGCTTGCTCGCATTTGTATGAGCAAACAAACTTCTTCCCTTTTTATTGTAGGGAAGTGATGGGATGCATAATACGTGAGAAATATTGAATAAATATCCTGTAATAACTTGCCAATTCCATGAGTTTTGCACCTTGGTCATAGTGGTAGGTGTTGGCCAATCCATGATAACTCTAATCTAGGAAGGATCAAATGTGATACCTGAACCCATGAAAAAAATGCACTTCTCTAGGTTCGATAAAGTTGTTGCTCACAAAGACACTGCAGAACCTATGAAAGTTGTTCCTCACAATCCTCACATGTGCATTAATATATCAATATATCATCAAGGAATATGAGCATGAAATGATCCAAAACTATCTTAAACACCCGTTCATCAAACTCATGAAAACTGTGGGGGCATTCGTCGGACCGAATGACACAAACTGTGAACTCATAGTGGCCATATCTCATGTGAAAAATTGTCCTATGAATATCAGTCTCCACAATCCTTAGCTAATGGTAACTCGAATTAAGGTCTATCTTGGAAAGCATTGTCACCCCTTTCATTTAATCAAACAAATCATTGATTCATGGAAGGGGGTAATGATTCTTGATCATTACTTTGTTCAGCTATCTATAATCAATACACAAATGCAATGATCTGTCCTTCTTCTTCACAAAAATCATTGGTGCACCCTAAACAAATATGCTAGGACATATTAGGCCTTTATCAAGAAATCCCTATAACTAAAACTTGAGTTCACAAAGCTCGAAGTATTCATCCTATATGGTATGCATGAGATAGGATCCACTCTAAGAACTAAATCAATATGAAAGTCTATCTCACATGGGGGAGGTAAAATAGGTAACTAGCTTGGAAAAACATCTACAAACTCCCTCAAAATATGATGATCATAAAGTGATGGTCCACTAGACTCATCCTCTGACCTTTCACTAATAATAATAACATAGAGATGACATCCACACATGTGCACACTACTTAAGCTGCATAGTAGAAATAACATGAATAAAGATGGGTCTCCTAAGACCAACTATCACTGATTCCAACCCCAAATCATCTACACAAGTGATAACATTTTTTGTAATAGTCCACTCTAGCTCTATGTGTAGATAACCAATCCATACTAAAAATAAATCCAGTTTAACCCGAGGGAAGGAAACAAAGATCCTAAGTCATAGTGAAATTGTCCAAGTCAACTACACACTCCTTGAATAAGGAGTCCACTCTGAGCTTTTCTCCAGAATCCATCTCAACATCCCAATTAAGGCCTAGCCTAATTTCCACTAGCCTACATTTCTCTACTAATGATGGTAAAATAAATGAATTAGAAGAGCCAAAACCAAACAATATAAGGGTAGGGATACCACCAATGCTACCTGAAGTCTCTATCACTGTACCCTGATGCTCTGCCTAGCGGTTCTCAATTTGCTGCATAAATCATATGACTACGTTCCATGTCACCAACTATAGGCTCTAAAACAAGTCCCTTACCCTTATTATTAGGGTTTTGTAAACACTCTCTCCAATGATGTCGATGTACACCACATCCATAAAAACTACCAAGCTCTCTCAAAAAAAGTAGCTCCCCTTAGCTCTCTAGTGGTTTGTGGAGTAAATCCTAATGATCCTCTTGTGGACTGTTGTGGTCACTGTGGATGAGCTCCAACCTAGCTGAGCTTTGGGTGGTAATTGTGTCCTAAGTGCGGTCCTCTAGGAGGAGGCCCCATACTCCATACCCTATTTGCATCAAATCTGTAGGGGGTCTAAACAAGGGATGGGTCTATTGTTGTTGTTGTAGCTGAAGGAGAATGTGTTAAGCCACGTCCAGCATGAGGAGGAGGATTTGTCCCCCTCGATCAATTGTCCAACATTTGTTGAATATGGATCCTCACTATATCTCTAGCCTACTTAGTATTCCCCCTATTCTCATCTATAATGTATACCTTCTCAACGACCTTAGTAAATTATGTGGAAAATGTATATGCATTGCCCTTCCCAAATCCAAATTTAGCTCCCTAATGTTCCTATGAATCCTAACCTACTCATCTTGTATGTACTCAATATCTGAAGAAAGTGCCAAAAGCTGTATTTCTACTCATCCATTTTTATAGATGCTTGTCGCAAATCATAAAACTCATCAATCCTCTATTGAATAAACCATCTAGACAAGTATCAGCTCTTGAATGCTCTCTCTAAGAGCTCCCAAGTTATAGTATTTGAATCTACACGGAACTTCTAATCCTCGGTCTGCCACCAAAATTCTCGCTATGTCTCTCAAAATATGAATCGCAACATCAGATTTCATGTTCTTTAGTACATGGGCATAACTTAAAGCATCGATCAAGCTAACTAACTAAGAATCAGCCTAAAACCCACCTGTGTCTCTAGAAAAATTAGATTGATGAAGCTTTAAAATTTATACGATATGATCTACTTCTATTTATTGTTTTCCTCTAGGTCTCTCACCATGACCATCTCTTTGTCTAGGGCTCCTAGATCTCTCTTTATGTCCCTTAGCGCTATCTCCATGCCCTCTCAAAAGTGAATCTAGTCTCTCTTATCCAAAATGGGAGTACTCCACTCTATGATCCTCAGTGTGTAGTAGAGAGTACTGAGCCTCATGTGATGGCTCCCTATCATGTTGGCTAGGTTGTGTCCCTGATGCTCCACCTCGTAAAGTTTTATTGACCTCCTACAAGGTCTGTAGGATCTATAGTAGTATAACAACAACTACTTCTCTGGAGGTGGTAGATCTAACTCGATGTGCAAGAACTCATCATCTAGTCCGCACCTCTTGCATAGACAAAGGCAAGAGTTAGTTCATCATCATTTAGGTTCATTTAAATTTTCTAAGTTTTCTACGTTTTTAGTTATCCAAAATGTCATGTGTTCTAAGTTAGAGTTGCACTAATTTTTCTTGTTTGTGTTTCCATGTGTACCCAAGGGTCCAAGCATTGAACCCATGACTCCGATATGAAGTGTAATGCCCATTTTTGATACACAAAACCCAAGACAAAACTTAATACTTAATCAAGAAAAGAGGGAATAATTTTTTTTTTAAAAGGGTTACAACAAGATACTATCAACTAGGTTTAATTATTTCTTGTTTAATAAATTTTACACATATGAAGGGTTATTGATTACTAAATTAATAATTATCATTATTAATTTACACAAGGCTACTTCAGGATAAATCCCTTTCTAGGGTCATTTGTTAATTAATCTTATTTAAAATATTAATGGGGTCAATAGTTCCTAAGTTAGTTTAATTCTTACTTCCCACAACATTTAACAATAATGCCTCCCATGAGGTTTTCTATCTAAACAATTAAAAATTCCAATTAATTAACCCTTAAAATTCATTACCTATATTACCCTTTTGTAATTATTTAATTTATCCCCAAGGGACCCAAGCCATATATTCACTTAAATTTCTAAGGTTAAAGTTTCAACTTTCCCTAACCATTAATTGGCCCCATTCAACTCAAATACCCATACTTTTAAAATTACCCAACCCCATAAAGTGCCACAACTTGAAATGTGTAGGGTTGATCCTCAACCCTTAGATTAAATGGATATGCACCCTTAGATCTAGGTATTTTCAAATGAACCCTAAACATCCTTATGGGGTCTTCTTATTCTTTCTTTACCCTAACTCATTCATTTGTTCCATTTTAATTTGCAAGGTTGAGGAGTGGAAGCCATGGGAAGAAGAAGGGAATCCATGGAGAAATTTCTTTGGATCAAGTTTGGAAATGGAGAAATATTGCTCCACTCCATTCTTCTCTTCATTTAGTTGGGTTTATTCCTAGGTTTATTATTGCAAGCGAGACCTTCATTTTATTGTAGAGATTCCACTATGAATCTAGTTTTACTATTTAGTGATTTACATCCTTGAGTTCATTATTTGGGGAAAACCCCATTTCATTAGATCTATGAAATTATACACATTTGGATGAGTTTTTTCCCTTACAAGTTGCTAGTAGTTTCATTTTGAGTTTTAAAAATCATATTTTAATTAAATCCATATTGGGATTTGCACAGTCGTGGATTTCATTTTTCCAACAAAAGTTATGAAACCATCGCCAAAAGTAGGCGGTGATCTTATGACCCCTGCCCTGTCTATTTGACGATCCTCAAACCGTCACCCTATTTGGTTGATGATCCGAAACCACCGTTCTATGTAGGGAGGAAGTCCTAAAAATGTTGCTCTGCATAGGGCGTTGGTTCTGTTTCCCAAAAATATAACCTTAATTTCAAGCATTTTCCAAAACAAAATCTACTTAGGTTTGTTTCTAAGGTAACATTAACTTTTATTAAGTTGCCTACAATTCATTAGTTGATAGGTTGATGTCATTTCTTCATTTCATCACTTAAATTACTAAGTACATAGCTTTTCCATTACAATAGTGTATAAGAACAACTAAAAGATTTCCTTTTCAATAAAATTTATTATAAGCTATAAAAGAGAGAAAATAAATTCAACCAATTACTAAGTACCATTTATTTTCTTTACACAACAAGAGTGATAACCATTCCAACAAGGAAATTCAAGTATAACTTTCATATATTCTTCCAACACAAACATAACCATTTTACCAAATGAAAGCACAAGTAACTATGATACATTTCTAGATTTGATAGGAATACATTCTCAATAAATTACAACTTTCAAGTTCTTATTTCACCATTTTTAATACAACAAAACTTGATAATAAAATTTACAATAACTTCTATTTTTACAATAATACAAATTTCAACAAGGCAACAATGCACTTCCTTTTTCTCAATGAGCATAGTTCATTTTCTTATAATACATAATTTTTTTCTTTCCAACTATATGAAAGAATAGATTTCAAGATTATAACTTTCACTATTTCAACATTTAAATAACATGTGAAAGGTTCTCCTTTTGGCTCTAACATATCGTGACTCCTCTGATCTTCATTTTCTAGCACAACAACAAAATAAGGGGAGTAGGAAACACTCTCCACCCAACCTATAATCCAATGAGAAGAATAATCCATCCTCCTCATTGGCCCCCCAAGACCCAATAATGGAGAAATTAAGGGTATCAAGCAACCATGGAAACTTTCACAAGGCTTAAACAATAATCATTTACAAAAAAATTCCACACACAAGAACAATACAAAAGAATACCAAAAACATACAATGTTTTCCAAGAACAAAGGCTCAAATTTAAGCCAAGGGAGAGAATAATAATGGGAATCACTTATGCCTCCCAAGGGGTTTATGTGTGCACCGTAAAAACCCTCCATTAATTCATTCACACAACCACAACCAAACTCTTATCCCTCCCTCAATTTCTCTTATGTCTCCCTTAACTCTTATCCCTCCCTCAATAAACATATCAAGATAAATAAGAAATATTTCTTATTATCAAAAGGTGGAACACCCAACCCCAAAACTCCCTCCAAAAGCATAATATAAACTCTTATCCCTCCCTCAATATTTTCCCCATTTTCTTTCTCTACACTGCATTAAGGCCATTCTAATCCCAAGAGCCAAAACACACAACATTCATCCTTTCACAACCATCTACACAAAAAATAGAATTAAAATACATGGGTGAAGTCCCTACCTTGCCATTCCAAGAGAAATCCAAACCACAAGTACTAGCTCCAATATTTTTCTAAGTTCAAAACAATCTACAACAATCTTCCAAGATCCAAACAAGCACTCCCAAAACAAGCTCCTCCAAAATGCAAGAGTGAAAATAAAACATCTAACCCCAAAAACATCAAATAAACTTGTATAAATATAAAAGGGAAGAAGAGGGTGAGGTGGCTCCATGTAGGATGCCACATCACTTCTCCTCAACTCCACATCACATGGTCCATCTGATTGGTCCACGACTCATGACACAGAATATTGTCACCTGATTGGTCAAATCCACAATACTACGAGATATTAGTGTATGAAAGACATGAGTTTTAGATAACTCTAAGGGAAAGAATAAGCATCGGGATCGGGATCACAATCAGGCACGCTATGATCGGAATGAAAGGCATTTTGAAGGTGGTCATGGAAGAGGTCGAGCATACCATGGTGGATTTGGAGGGTGAGGCCGTGGTAGTGGAAGAAGTGAGTTCCCTCACAAAACATATTATTCATGTGGATCTTCTTCCCACTATAGGCATGAATGTGCTCGAGAATATTACATGTTCTTTTTGTGTAAAGAACCATAGCTATAAGGAGTTCCCAAAATTTTATGAGAATCTTAGTAAGCAACATAAACAAGAAAACAAAGGCACGGGGATGGTAAGGATACATCACGCTGTTGAGAATCAATGGATGCCTAATTTGGAGGTAGATTCTCGAAGAGTTGCGAAGTGAATATTACCCGCACCGAGGCGACATGCACCCAAGAATCATTGCGGTAGAATCCTACCATTACTAAGTATGAGGTTCTACATGCACGGTACCCAGATCTCGGCCCATGAAAAGGAGGTTTATCAGGAAACCATGCAAGTTCTCGGGAATCTTCGGGTGAGATATAACACTTAAAAAGAGAAATCACAGAAGATGGAGAAAAAGAAATTATGAGAGATGGTCAAACTGATATAAATGACTTAAGGGAAATGTGTAAAATGTTGCACCAGGAAAATATCATTCCATTTTTAGGGAATTAGATAAATGGAAACACTCCATGTATAAGTATTGAGGCTGGATGGAAAATCTTCCCCCATAGCCTAGATTATGACAAGGAAATAACTCGAATGTTGTTGTGGATTGGTGGCTATTAAGTAATATCTTGATTGATACAGAACAAAATTCAATGTTCTTACCTTAGATTCATGGGTACAAATGGGAAGACCCCATTACTGACCATCCTCGATATATTGTTCATGGCTAATCAAACTAAGGACACTCCCATCAGATTTTTAAAGATGCATCCATTACCATACAAGGAGCCAAGTTCACTTGAGACTTTGAGGTTTTAGTGCTGGAAGAGTCAGATAGATTCCCATCTCTATTGGGCTATCCTTTGTGCTATGCAAATAATGTTGATCTTCAGTTCAACAAGGGCTATATCATTTTTGAAAAAAAGGAGGAGAGAATTATTATCCCTTTAATAGATGGAAAATCTATTCTCTATGTTGAGCCCTTAAGTGAAGAATATCTAAATAGGATTTATGTACACACCATCCGAGATCCAAAGATACTTGAGAAAACTAAAGAAGGACTAATTCAGTGGGAGGATGCCGAGTCTATTAGTGATACTACATGTGTATCTTGTGATAATTGGGCTCACATCACTTATGAGTTGGTAGGGCACGAAGTAAAGAACAAATTTCTTAGAGGCATAAAATTGCGTTATGTCGGGAGGATAGGTAATAAATCGGTAGCTTTCTACACGGGAGAAGGAGATCCTATGTTATTCCTACATGCCATGGAAGAACATTGGATAGACCTGTTGGAAAGAAGAAATATGCTAGCATATACACTACGTAGGAAAAAAAAATGCTTGGTGGGTGGCCCACAAGGATAATATTATTGAATGGAATGAAATTAGGATTGCTTTTGCTACTAGGTTCTTTAGGAGAAATGCACCTACTCAAATATGTACTTATTATGGTAATCAACCAATTCAACACCATGTTCAAAAGTGTGAGAGAATCTAGATAGAAGGGCAGGAAGATTTACCACCTTCTCATTGTATGGGTGCACAAGTTTTCTTCTAGTTTACACAATTGTGCATGTGCTTGGTATGTATATGTAGAACTCCATCGAGAGACTAGAAATTGGAAGGATTTAATTACAGGAATTTCCTAGACATTTGACTTCCTCTCTACAAAGCCTCTAATGGAAGAAGCATTGAAAGTTATAAAATGATTAACTATGTGAGATAATGGTAAGGCTAAAAAAATCCTTCAGGAGTTATTAAATAAAGAAGACTCAAGAGCACATCTTGATGAAGAAATAGAGGCCTATGCAACATTACTTCAATGTGCTTTCCTTGAGAAAGAAAAAGGAAAAATGGTCTACTTAGTAAATGATGAAGAAGTAGAAAATTTGGATGTAAATCATTCAACATGTAGGTATGAGGTGTTGGGACGGTGTAGATATGGCCTCGCACACCTATCATGAACCTATGAAGACAAAGAAGGTGAATATTGGAACATTTATAGAGCCTAAAGAAGCCACATATGCAAATGGGTACTATTATTTCAAGAATTTGATATCACAATTGTGGTACAACCCAAGAAAATTAATTATGGACCAAACCCTCTATCAAGAATATAGTCGGGAGAAGAAGCACGGGAAATTGAGGATACCATGCCAGATGCATAGTTATATAGGTTACAACGTACACCATCAGAATTAGAGGACATTGTTATCTTTTTACGGACTGGTGTGGCACCATAAGGAATGATATACTTGGAGAAGAAATAACTTGCTATACACGTAACCCCCTATATGTTAATCAATGGTGACCTATATGAGTTGGAAAGAGATGAGGTATTGCATCGTTGTGTATTAGAACATGAGCACATAGATATTATGGAAGAGGCTCATGGTGGTATTGTAAGTGGCCACTATGTCAGTGATGCCACTGCACACAAAGTTATACTTACTTGGATTATGGTGGGAGACCCTATATAAGGATTGTAAGGAATTTTGTAAGGCTTTTGATCATTGTCAATGCCTTGGAAAATCAGTCAATGAGATGAAATTCCTCTAAGACCCATTATTAGTGTAGAACCATTTGAAAAATGGGCTATATATTTTGGGTCCTATTTCACGAGCTCTGCGTAAGAGCAGTTACTTGCTACATCATTGTACTTACATAGATTATCTCACAAGGTGGGCGAAACAACACGTACAAAGAATTGTATGGAAATTACAATAGGTAGGTTTCTATGGGAAAATGTTCTTACAAGGTATGGATGTCCTCTAAGTATGACAAGTGATAGGGGCACAAATTTTTTAAATGAGACAATCAATATATTAATAGATGAGTTTATGGTTGCACACCATAATACTAAACCTTACCATCCTCAAGAAAATGGAACTGAGGCTTTCAACAAGATTTTGAGCTAGACCTTGACAAAAAATTGTGATGTTGGAAGAAATGATTGGGATGATAAATTTTCTACTATACTTTGGGCATATAGAAAAACTTATAAGAGGTTAAACAAAGCCACACCATTTCAGTTACTATTTTGCGTAGAAGTCATTCTTCCTGTGGAATTCATGTTACCTTCTTTGCGTATCACGTGCAATGGAGGTCTAGTTGATGAGAAAGATTTAGAAGAATGGATGGAAAAGATAATCAAGCTGGATGAGCAACAAGCCATAACACGTTGGAGTAAAAAACAAGAGAAGGCCAGGTAGAAAGCATGGCATGACAAGCACATCAAGGATAAAAAGTTGTAGATAGGACAAATGGTGCTCCTTTATGATTCTAAGTTTTTGTGCCATCTAGGAAAACTCAAGGTACATTGGTTGGGACTGTATATTATCACTCACATACTTGAGTCATGCACTTGTCAGTTAGAGGTCCTTAAAGGAATACGGTTACTTGGTTACTTCAATGGGAGTAGGCTGAAGCCCTAATATAAATAAGTCTTCTTGGTGTTTGTAATAAGTAAGTGTTGCCATTTAGATTAGGTTTTCAATTTTGCATTCCCTTAATGTGTTTTGTTCTTTGTTGCCATGCTTTGTCAATTTAGTTGGTGTGTTATGTAATAAGCGCGTTTACGTGCCATTTGAAGAATTTTTATGCACAGAGGACTACACATACTTTTAGTGTGGGGTGGTTTTTGATATCTAGGTACAAGACTGTTGGAATTGAATGATGAAAGGAATAAGCTGCTACGGGTGCTATTCAAGTAAAAGGATTGCTTCTAAAAAGTGACCAAAGATGGAGATGAATGAAGGGATAGTATAATGCGAGGTAAGCGGATGCCATAACAACTACCAGTGGAAGGTGTAGTGACAAGGTACTCGGGTGCAAGGAAGTGCACTGAAGAGAATTATGTGACCAAAGGGTAGGAAGGCAAGCTAGAAGGTTATGTCTTGGGTGTGAAGATGTACCGTGTAGAAGGAACGAAGTTGGTTAATAAATGAGAGGAAATTGGGTAGGTGAAGAAGTAATAAATACATCAAAAATTGAAAATCTATACAAGGGTGGGATGCAAGTTCATTCTTACCATTGCGATTAAGATAATTTGAAATGAGCTAAGTGTGAAGAGCCGAGCAATCATGTTGAGGTGTGAAGAGTGTGAAACTAGACGTGGAAAGGAGGTTTGTGCAAAGGAGAAGCTTGTGTTCCCATAGGAGAAGGGTTTGAGAAAAGTAGATGCGTTATAAATGAGCTAGGGCATGTGATTTCCACTAGGGCATGGAGATTTGAGCTAGGGTTTGAGTTGCACGTTGTAAAATTCAAAAGATGAGTATTTTCATAGGATTGCAGGGTAGAAATGGCACCAAAGAAGGCAGTTGTAGCAAGAGTTAAGGGAAAGAAGAAGGTGGTCGTGGAGGAAGAAGAAATGACCCCTGAGAGAAATTTTTAGAGATGCAATATCCAAAGGGGGTTATAGTAGGCTAGGAATGGGATTCCCACATTTAGAGAAGAAAGATAAGTGAGTACAACCATCGTACCACAAAAAATAAGGAGCTGGATGCACTGTTGAACACAAAGAAAAATAAGCACATGATAAAGGTCATGCTAGTCTATGGCGACGCCTGAGATACGTTATTGAAAAATATTGGAGTATATCAGTTATACGAGCTCCCCTACTTCAGAAAATATGAGCCCTTGTACCAATGGCTCATGAGCAGAGTACACGAAGAATTATTCTACTTTTTAGGATGTAGAGTAAGGATTTCAGCCGCACTGATCTCCACAGTGACAAGGTTGAAGGCTATAGGTGAAGACCTCAAAGGGGACTTAACATATAAGGTCGTAATTATAGAGACTAGGAGGGAGCTAGGGTACACCAAGGGTCCATGTGACATGGACATAGAAAAGCTGAAAAAGTACCCAGTTGTGCAGGTAGTTGTGCACCTTGTGAAAAAATTAAATGACCAAGAGAGGTGGTGACAAGTGAATACCATGTGGTTACATGTTGTTATAAGGATGTCTGAAGGAGTGGTCTACAAAATTTTAGGTTACATTGTAGAAACTATCGTCGAAGAAGCATGTTTAGGAGGAAAGATAAGTTTTGGGGCTGTTCTGTTGTCTCTGGTATTCATGGATATCGGGGTGCCCAATGGACCAAAGGAGAAAATATGGGAGTATCCCATGGAGACAAAGTCACACTGCAGTAACAATTCATCAAGTACTTGTGTAAAGGATCAATGACCAAATAAGTCAAGCAAAGGTCGAGAAGTGGTATGATAGGATCGTGGGCCGTTTGAAGAGGAATGGTGCATCCTGAGATAATTACCTTTGATGGTGGGTAAGGTAGTAGCTGATTTCAGTTTACTAGTATTTTTGCATCACACGATTTGTAATGAAGGACGGGGCTTGGATCCCATGGTGCAAACTTCCATATGCCTTCACATCGAGTTATTTTTAGGCATTGGTTCACATGTTCTAAGACATGCACCACCCAACATTCAATGCAAACAAGGTAGATTGTGACTACCACACACTAAGGAAGAAGTATGTATATCCAAGACGTAATGCATATATTGAAAGGCTCATCTCAGATGTGTTGAACATAAAGCTAGTAATTTTGGCTATTGGAGACATTAGGGCAACACTTGTGTACCTCCAACTAAATCCCAATCTGAATAACAATAAGTATGTGGAAGATGAGTTCACGCTCCCAGGGCCACTGAAGGGTAAGCATACCATGGAAAACATTTAAGTTCCTAATCCCATAGAGACAATCAAAGTAGAGGATGAGGAGGATAAGTGAGAGAATAGTTTTAGTTTGGAGCATGGGAGGAGGCATCCATTAGATAAAAGAGAATTAGAGCATGTGACTATGCCAACTCATGGGCAGGAAGAAGAAGAGGATCTAGAAGCAATTCAAGGAGAGTGCCGCTTTAAAAGAGTATTCAAGTAAACAAGGACTCAAGGTGCTACTCCACAATCAGTGCGTAGGTCACCTCGACTATCTCCACAGAAGGAGACAACTGAGAAAAGAAGAAGGAAGTTGAAGTTTGGGTAGAGAGGTGAAGGAATCCAAGGAAAGCTCACAAGGTCTCTTATACCACTTGAATATGATGAGGAACCATAGAATAGGGAGGATCCGTAAGAGGAATCAAAGGATGAAGTTGGGAAGGATGGTGCGGAAGCCACACATTATACTACTTGAGGTATGTCAGAAAAAACTCCAAATCTTGAAGCTCTAGTTCCTAAGGGTCCTAGAACAAGGAAAATGAGTGGATAACATAGTGCACCAATCCTAGGCTACACTAAGGACACATATAAAATTTTACGTGCCCATTTTCGAGCACCTTTGTGACACAAACAAAGTTATATGGATGGGAGTTGATGGATAAAGATATGGAAACCATATGCACAAGGAAGCAACTTTCGTGGTCAATGCACATGCATATAGATGAACCAGACTTCTATGTGTGTGAGGATTCTTGCATGTTAAGGAGGTTGAAAAAGAATCCCCAAGCTAGACACATAACAGTAAAGCCTACTGTTATGTCCAATGAGAAAGTAAGTAATGCATTGGTAAAGGTCTCCATAGAGGTGGCTCGCAAGAACATGGATAAGGCCGCAACCATCGTGGAAGCTTTTGCGAGTGGAAATTAAAACAAAGGATGTAGAAATAACGTTCTGATCAAGGAAAAAAACTCGAGCAGAAGAGGAACCATGCCTTTATCAGCATGGTAGAGACTATTGGGGACCATGTACTAAAAGCACACCCACATCTAGTGTCAAAGGTACCAGAGAAATTTCCTTCAGCAATGCACTATGTCAAGACTTTGGTGGATTTGGTACTTGAAGATGAAACCATGTGAATTCCAACACCAAAGAATCCTGAGCAAGAGGTAGAAAGGGCAAGGGTTGTAGTGAAGAGAAAGATTTCATCTTATGAAGGATTGTTACAAGTGCTATGGGAAGAACTAAAGAAGGCAGACCAAGCCTTGAACATCTGTACAGCTCCAGAGGCACTCATCAAAATAAAAACCCTGGAGGAGGACAATGAGGTCTAGAAAGTGATGAAGGATGACACATTGGGCCGCACAGAAATATTAGCATTGGTTAAATAGAAGCACGAGGCCCTTGCAGCAGCACAAGAGCCACACAAGGATCAACTAGAGGAGCTTGGGAAACTCATCACACAGAAGATGTATTTGCTAGAGGGAAGGATGACTGCAATGTCCAACATTGTGTTGGTCTTACGAGAATGAGAAAGGAGAGATGTGCAAGATGAATTGGATTCCATTGTTGTGGACATTCTAGAAAAAGTAGAGGAAGCACTCGTTGAGTGGCAGACCTTAGAGGCTGAAATAAAGGAGGAATATCCTAAATTAATTTTTCAAGTTGAAGCGAGATGAAGCTATAGAGTAACATCATTATTTTATGTATATAGATTTGTTCTTATACTTTCCATTTAGATTCTTTAATTCACTTTTAAGACAACCATGGGGTGGAAATATAATTAGTGTGGGGTAATGTTGAGCAAAGAATACTTAAAACATGGCACACAAGAGGTCTGTGTGGGAAAATAGAGCATGTTCAAAGGCACAAATGGATAAGGGAAACATGCGCGTGAAGGATAAGTTCATATTTCGAGACTTATCCTTTTTAGCACATGAGGATCTATTTTTAGAGATGGCGTGCAAAGCACATAAATGAGGTAGAGAATTTCACACCACACATTAGCTATTTTTGGAGGATCAGCTACAAAGCACTTTTCATGGATGTAGGATAAGAATAGGTTTATCACTGTTAGTTAACTAAAGTAATTATATTGTTATCACACTTACATGTGGGGATATGACTATAAAAATCATGTAGCTAATAATAGCATGTGACCTATTTTGGGATTAGATAAGTGGTGAAGGGAAATTCCCCACCCTTATAAATATGTAGTGAACTGCCTAGTAGAAGAGATATAATATAAAAGAATGAGAGAGAGACAAATATATGGATGTATGTGTGCAAGACTAGACTACTATATCAGATATTTGTGTGTATGGGCATAGAATGCCATTACTATAAGAAGATTCTGTGTAATTGTCATATTTAATATAATGGAGGATATTGGTTGAATCTAAGTGTTAGTTCTGTGTGTATCTGGATCTAGTATGTTCTTGATTTCATCATGGTTAATACTTAATTATGTTCTCCCTTAGATATAGATCTGGCATGCTCTGTAGAATGATGTATTAATAATGGAACTGCATGTGTTAAGTGTTCATAATGCTAACATCCTACATAAGTAACCCTAAAGAGGGACTGATACCTTTACGCGCTTCGGGTGAGCACTCGGTCTAGGCTAGTCTTTGTGCCAATGCACTTGGGGTCTTACTAGTGAATTATAGGTTACGCTTGATGCCACATGTTGACCATGGTGTTGATGCCCACCAAAACATAAAACATTCCATTAACCATGTTATTATCCTAGGTGGAGAGGTAGGCTCACGATGGATGCATTGGCAAAGTATCCTTCACCAACACTTGTAGATAGGGAAGATTGCGTATGTCTATAATCATCATAATTACAACCTTACCCAATCTAGAGGATATTCATGGTTCACTTCCTCCCAAATATTCCTGAAACTAGTTGTACATGGAAAATATCACCAAAATATTTTTAATGACTTTTGAATGATGCAAAACAAATCTTGTTTGTGGAAGATATAGTCCATTAAATTTTATCTCCAATTGGAAAAATTAAAGCACACATTGAACAACACTAGCATGGCATGTTGAGAGCATGGAAAGTGGAAAGATGTGATGAAGACCGGTGTTAGAGTCTACCCAATCATAAATTTTATTTATAGCATCTGGTTTTCAACATTTGATGTGAGTCCCACTCTTTTTAGAGGGGTACACGAACACCTATTTTTGATTTTGCATTGTAAGCATTCCCGCTTATCTATCTCATAGAAAATTTGTTTACCATAAATGTGGGAAAATTCCAATGTTTTTTCCAAATATCCCCAACCAGATTAATAAGATAGAGGAGAGATCGTAATAGAGTCCAAGTTCCAAGTTATGAGGCATCTTGTCAACCTTTCTACATAATCAACTTACAACTCACCATCGGCTCGGTGGGTGATCCGGCTCAACAACTCACTAGAGATCAATGCAACCAACAAATCCCAAGATCAAATGCAACCAAAAAATCCTAATGTGTAATACACAATTATTAATTCCAAAAACTCATAATTTAGAGGTATCAAACTTATAAGAAGTTACAACTAGCTATACATGTTCTATTCAACGGGTGATTTAAATTTGCAAGTTAAGTGGGAGCACGATGACCTTAACCAAAACTAATTCAATCAAATTCATGGCTAAATAAACAATTGAAACCAACCACCAAAGGCTATATTAAGCCTCAAGACAACCCACACATGATACATATGGGATAATCCCATAATGGTGATTTTTGAGTAAAAAGAGGGACATGGATAGTGGGAGTCGGACTCATATCCACCAACAACTAAATTTGAAACCATCTTTGTTATGCCACACATCATTCCTACTCAAATAATCATAAGGATAAATATTTTATCCTCTACATACAGTTATTAAGAGGAAAATGATAAGGAAAATGGCATGGGATTTGAACCATGCCCATTTGTATAAAGAGATAAGCTGTGTATTTGTTGAAACACAAGCTCAAAGATATATATAAGGAGAACATGTATATGTTAAGGGGATTGTTTTATTTTTGTATGCATTTAAAGGATAACAAACCCTTTGTATGAAGAGACATAAAAAAATTAATTTATTTTGAATAGATGGATGTTGATGGAGAAGATAACCAAACATCATTGTAGAAATTGTGGAATTACTATTTAAGCATTTTGGGAGATTTTTAGTCTTTCCAAAGAGATAAAATAGCCTCATAGAGAGAGAGACGAGAAGGTACATGTCGATTTTTATAGGAAGAAGTAATTAGAAACTTCCTAGAGACTGAGATAGAAGTAGTTACTGGGTCCTAAGCCCATTTTGGATAATTTAATGTAATAAATTTGTTTTTACATCATTTTAATAGGATCATTTCATCTTATTAGTGAACCTAGTGATGTAGTCTCTCATAGAAAAAATCTGTTATCAAGTTGCAAGTATTTTGTCTCTAATTTTTATTCCTACTTTTGTTTTTAACCAGTTCATGATCTGAATTTAAAGTTTTAAAACCATTTTTATCCTTTACGAGAAAGCGAAATTTACTTCTTAAAGTACCTAAAACTGTTAAAATGGTTAAGTGGGGTATTTGGGATGTTTTCCATGGTCAATATATTTCATCTTGATTCCATCAATTTTGAGACAATTAGATACATTTTTGCGAGTAATAATGGGAAAATTAAGAACTAGTGAAAATGGATATGAAATTAGTTGAATAGTGTTGTAATGCACTTGTAATTAATTTAATATTTTTATATGCAAAATAAAACATAGAAGGTGGATTTGAGATGAAATAATTAGGTATCCATAAAAATAGGAAACTAAGTAAATTTTTGTTTAACTATTTTCGGATCAAGTTTATTATTAGAGAAGGATTTCTTAAGGAGCGCTGATAGTTTTCCACTTTAGATTCTTACATGGTTCATTTGCAACTAAAAATTAGGTTACAATAGGAAAACAATGGGAAAAGATTTGTAAAAGGAAAGCATTGAGGAGCTTGAAAATCCATTTTTAATGAGATTCTGGAAGAAAAATATGAGTTGAGAAGAAGATGAAAATCCTTGGAGAAATAGAATCGGGAGCTCTACAAAATATTGACAATCCATGGAGAAATTCTCATGCTTTTAATTGGATTATTACAACTTGAGTTACAATACAAGGACAAGATCTTGACAAAGTATCAAACTAGTGAAGAAGTGAAAGAGAGAAAAATATATCAAGGGATAACCCTCTGCCATAGATGCATGGACCTCATATTTATGAAATTTAAGTGAATTAGCATACATACTTTCCTCCCATCAAGAATCAAATGTTGATTTTGGTAAATTTGAGAAACATACTAAAGGTATTGGATCTAAATTACTAAATAGGATGGGTTTTTATGGAAAGGGTCTTGAAATCAAAGGATAATGTATTAATAATCCCATACATATAAAGGAAATACCTCACTATGTAGGTTTGTGATATGAAAGTGGAAAAAAATAGTTGAAAAATGATCTAAAATAGATGAAACAAGAAACACTTCAAGAATACAGACTACACCATTAGAGGTTCAAAAATAACCTATTCAAGGTAAAGAGAATATTTGTTTTTAAATCCTATAAATAAGAATGTTATTCCTTACTAAACTATATAGGCCTACCAAAGAAATTATGGGAGGGAATGAAAGTTAACAAAGGAACAACCTTCACACCATGTAAAAATTATCCATAAATGGTGTAGGACATATCCAAAGTGAGATAATCATTTCTAATGAGGATATAAAATAATTTCCCCTCAATAAGATTGCACAAGTGAAAGTCTTAAAAGAAATGGAAGAGATAAATACTCCAATGTTCACTTTGAGTATGTGAAGGATGTCCAAGTAATAAAATATTTTTGGTATTTATTTCCATGTAATTTTTGTGGATTAAATAACCACTGCATGGCCATGTGTTGGAAGATTAAATCCTTAGAAAAAAGGATTAATAAAGACCACTTTCTAAAATTGGAAGTTGGGAATAGAAAAAATTAATGTATTCATTCTAGGATGAGTTGACATTGGATTAATATATTTTAAATTCTACCAATAACTTCATTGAAGAAACTTGCACAAACACCAAAAATTCAATCTCGTGAAGAAAATCATCTACTTGATGAAAAAAACAATAAAAGGAGAAATCCACAAAGGATCATCTATTAGAATGGGTCAGTAAGACAATTATTTCCTTATGGATATCATATTTTCATAGCTAAAAAATCATTTAGTATTCCTAAAGTTTTGTACCTCTAATTTTATTTATTTTTGGTTTTCACTAATCATAAAAGTAACTAATGTTAGAAGCTGAATGGAATAAGAGGGGAGGGTGAATAAGTTCTTTGAAACATTCATTACATTTCATTCATCATATATTATAATCCATGATTCATTTAACCATTATACCATTCAATCAAAGCATGTACACCATCCACATAAGCAAGATAACACAATGAACACAAGATATAATGAGGGAAACCCTTAAGGGGAAGAAAACCAATAAACCTCTACTTATATTATACAAAAAAGGATTCATGTGAATATTACACATCACATGAGATTTTTTTGTGAGGCACAAACCCCATAAGGAGTACCGACCCATAGTTTAATAGAGCACCAACCGTAAAAGGAGGCTATAATCCACCAAGATGATAAATCACACATGAAATGAAATTAATATGTTTTTAACACTTATTTTTGCTACTACAACTGAATATAACACTATGAAGCTCATTCTTCTCTTTATCTTCTGAAACCATCATTCTAGGTCAACTTGCTTAAGAACCATTCTTACTCTATCATATCTTTACACACTCATTTCCATCTCATGATGGTTCATACCTCTTGAATCTCCAAAATTACCCATTTGGTTGTAGTTTTCATCCCCACACACTAACTAGGACAAATGAACCATCTAATTTGCTTTTATACTTGTTTCACAAAATCACTTGGGTTGGAATTCATATGGTAAAAACAAATTAACCATCATAAAAATGATAAAATTATCATCAAAGGACCAAGTAGGTCTCTAATATCACCAAGACCCACCAAAATATCCATTGGGTCACAATAAGTCCTAAAACCCCACAACAAGCAATTAACCATATAAAGAATAAACCAGACCAAAACAAATCCATGAAAACATGGGACACACTTATACATGTTTTATAAGCACTTAGAAACCTCCATAAAACATTAAACATGCTCATAACAATCATCACAACATGAAACTCACTTGAGACCATGCCCAACCGTGCACCCTCAAAATTGACCTTCAAAGAACAAGTCATAACATGCTCCTAACATAGAACAACATAAAGTGTGATACATAATTGGTAAGAAATTGGAGTCGGGTTCATGAAAAATTCAAACAAACTCTTAATTCCACATGGAGCTCCTCCAAAACTGCATTGTCTAGAGACTACTCCAAACTACCCCAAAACTACCTAAAAACCAGTACTCATAATTAGGGAGCACTTTTCACTTTAGAAGATCAAGCATGATCTTATGCCATTATGGAAATGTAGAAAAATCCTAGGATTCCATAAATGGTTATTTACTCATTAGGTTGATGGAAAACATTTGCACAAAATGAAAAACTCCAAAAAAATTGCCTTTTTGAGTGTGACCCACTTATTGTCACAAGCTATAAATTACATTCATAGAAATTTTGAGTTCTCTAAAACCTCCAATCATAAAATTTGTAAAAAAATAAATTATGGATCATTACAATCAACTTCTGTAAGTCTCTCGAGCTAGGGTTTTAGAAGGGTTTCAAATATATTTACCTTTTTAAAGATTTTTCATAAAAACATGATGATAAAAATAGCTCATTATTATTAGAAAATAATCATAGCTTACCTAAATATGTATTAAAAAGATCTTATGTCCCCATGCAAATCATACATCCCAAAACGAGCATCTAAAAGTCAACATTTGCCTCAAAGTCTCACCTTTGTAAACCCGATTTTGAAAAAACTCAATATCTTAAAAATGATCATCACCTAGACCTGAAAATTGACTCACAACATCATAAAACCCTCCTCTAACTATTCCAAGTATAATTTTAGTTTGTAAAACTTTGAAACTCTCTCATCACCATGACTTATCTATATCTACAAGTCTTGTCATGCAACAAACTTGCTTGAAAGGACCATGAGACATCATCAAACCTATAAATACTCACAATATACACCTAATACACATGCCATGACATGAAAAAACATATTACACATACTTCACAAAGACTTCCCTGCTCCATTTCTCATGCCACTATGTTATACACCATGCTCTAGAGTCAGGAATAGACCTAGAATGCCACTGACTCAACCACAACTCTTCATGAAAAGACCATGATGACATCTTAAAGAATCATTAACACCTCTCACACATCATAATAACCTTGATATACCTCATTAAGACTTCATACAATATTTAGAAAGCTCATATTGTGACAAAGCTTACTAGACCATGCACCAAGACACCCAGAACTTCACCAAACCAAGACACTATCAATCAACCTTTATGTTTGACCTTGATTGAAACCTCATGGAGACTTATACAACACCATGACACCCTTTTCCATTAATGACATTTGACATCAATGATATCTACATACACAATGGACAATAAACTCCCCTTTGTCATTGATGGAAACCACCTTTAGAAACATTGATGGAAACCATGAATTTAAACATACCTAGAAGGCCTATTTTACATGTTTATGAGCCTACTCTCCCAATTTTATGTTTATGAAAAAGGATCATGACAACCTAAAATGAAAATAAGAACAAGACACAATGGAAATAATACATGGACTCAAACTTTCTTGCTTATAAGCTCGCCACAGGACTGTAATTTCTTCTCTTGTCCTCAAAGCATCAATAATAAAGGATCCATGAACATATTATAATCATGAAAATAGATCCCTCTGACCTCATACATCATTTTTGTCTTCATCGATGCTAAATATTACCTTATTCTTGTACCATCCTTGAAAACACAAGATCTGTCTCTAATACTACCTTTGCATCTTTTAGGACCATGAGCCCTAAAACATTGCTTTAGTCCAAATTTGAAAAACTTCACAAAGAAATATGAGCCAATAATGATTTCTAAACATTAAATAAATTATCCCCTTATCATTATATCATCATACTTTAACTGATCAAGAAAATATAGGATCTTTTACCTTGAAATAATACCATGAGGAAAGCTTACAACAAATACCATAGACCGAAATGATTTTTTTGTGTTCGGCCCTCATTTTATATTCATATAGATCTACTAATGTATCTTTCTTTTCCTTAAGTAATTTATGATCCTATCATCTTGAATTATAGTTTCCATTTCTCCTCTTGACATATACCTACTATTCTTTATGTACTAATCATAGCTTACGCAAAAATGTTTCAAGTAGTGCACCTACGATATAATCCTTATTTTTCTTTTGTCATAACATATCAATTATGACAAATACTTCTTCTTGAATCAAGTTCACAACTCATGAAGTAGATATGAATTACCCATGCAACACATATTTCTTACCTTATTTACAAGACTTTCAATGATTGTATCTCCTAATTACATCTTCCTTCTTGTTGTAGACCACTTTCATAGATACCCTAGGATAACAAGATCTTCTTGAAATGGATAAAAACCTTCATTTCTTCACATTCCTTCAAGGTCTTCATATTGACTTGAGACATCTCTATGAGCATATAATCTTTCTCTATAAAGTCTTCAAGAATTCTTCTCGAACTATTTTCTGGCATAATTCATGATTTCTATCCTCTTCCTGTTACTTTGTGTTTATAAGAACACATTACTTTGGCTTCATCAAACTCAAACCAGAGACCAAAATCCCTAATTTCATACTACATTATGCCCCGATTTTATATTTTAGAGAATTATTCATAAATCCTTAATCATGAAGTTCATACATGAATGATTACATTCTCCTCAAGGACCGACAAATCTCCACTTGATCTTGTAATCTCGACCTCATCTCTCGTGCTGTACCAACTTTCTCTATTTTTCACTTGCATCATACCTTAATGAGTTTTCAATCAAACTAGTTATGCTAGATATTCATACGATACTTCATGTCCTTTCATACATCTATCAAACTTTGACTCACTTGATCCAACTATTACACTTGATCACACGACCTTAGAGAACTATTCAAACATTCTTCAACTTGGACACTATTGTCCTAACTATTTTTCTTAAAAATATAATTTTAATCTTGAATCACTTGATATTAAACATAAAAATAGCTTAAGACACCCTTAATATAAAAAAGTCACATAGCATACTTTATATATCAATACTTAGCACAATACCTTCAAGCCTAGACTTCCTTCATTTACACGAATATAATAAGATGCTACAAACTTCATGGTGTAGTTTTCAATAATAATTACTAGCTCCCCCTTATCAAGATTTCATTACCCAAAGTCGACTTATATCAGTAGAATACCATTTTTGACTTTTATACCTTATGTCCTTCCTCCTTCAACATAGCTTAATAAACCTTTAAGTAATACCTCATCAAACTATATACCCTCATGCTTGAAATACTGAACAACTTACTTTTCAAGAACACATAATAGGAAGTCATAAATACATCAATCATACCTTTATAATAACATAAAATTATGCATAAGAAGGATCACCATACTTGATATCTCTCTCCACCTTCTTAGATGCTCATACATCACTCTTCAAATACATTTTTAGACTAATAATGGGATGAACATGAAGAAAACGCATACCTTGGTCATAAGCACCTTGTATAGGGAAAATATATGAATAAAATTTACCTTTAAAGGATCTGTTACCATTCCATGAGTACTCATTCTTTGAGAACCTCTTCTTGCAATCTCTAGCTCTATGACCAAAATCATGACAAGTATAACAATAACCATTGAAAGAAGAACCATACCTCATTGCATTGGGTTTTCTAATATGGTTATACCTTATTAAATTTGTATATTTTTCCTCTTTCATGTTTTCTTGACCACTTGGACCAGCCTTTTCATCTTCACACTTCTCCATATGCTCTCCTTTGAAGCCTAGGTCTGTTTTGTCACTATTTACTCTTTGACTTTCAAAGATCCCATCTAGAGCTTTAGATCTCTTCACTAACCTTCTATACATCTTTAACCTAGTGGATTCTAAACACATAACTCATCTTTAAAAGAACTAAACTCATCTATGAGGAAAACTTCTTCTTTGTCCTTTAGGGATTTTTTCATACTCTTAACTTGAGATTCTAACTCTTTGATTGTTTGACCATGCTAAATATCCATACAACTGATTTTTTTATAAATCATGAATCAAGGTATTTGATATTTTTACTTATTTCTTATATATTCTTCAACACCAGATGATTTGCCCATTTCTTTGTGCTTCGAGGATCTCCTTCAAGTGATTAAACTTGCTTCATAAGGACCTAACTCGATACCAATTTTTAGTGAAAATGGAATGGGGGTGAATGTTTCCTTTAAAACATTTATTTTATTACATTCATCATATATTATAATCTATGATTCATTCAACCATTATACCATTCAATCAAAGCATGTACAACATCGACATAAGCAAGATAACACAATGAACAAAAGATATAATGTGGGAAACCCTTAAAGGGAAGAAAACCCACCGAACCTCTGCTTATATTATACAAAATAAAGTACTCAAGTGAATATTACACATGACATGAAATTTTTTAAAATATTTTTTCACCACTAATTTTTTTATGCTAAAACTGAATATGACACTATGAAGCTTGTTGTTATCTTTATGTTGCTCAAATCATCATTCTAGGTCAACTTGCTCAAGAACCCTCTTCAAAAACCTGATTTGATCTTCTACCATAGCTCGTAATCACTTGATATTTTTTTAGAAAAAATTCACACATTCATTTACATATTTTTATCACCGAATCACCCCTAGTTAAGCTACAAAATTATCCCTTAGGTCGCACTTTTTTCCACACCCACTAACTAGCATAAATGAACCATCTAATTTTATTTTATACCTGTTTCTTTTCACAAAATCACCCGGTTTGGAATTCATATGGTAAAAAAATCTCCAAATAAAAAAATTATGAAAATATCTTTCAAATCACCAAGTAGGTCTCCACTATCACCAAGACCCACCAAAATCTCCATTGGGACACAATAAGTCCTGAAACCCCAAAACAAACAACTCACCATAGAAGGAATGAACAAGACCAAAAATAACTCCACCAAAACATTGAACACACTTATAAATGTTTCTTAAGAACTCAAAAACCTTTATAAAACATGAAACACAATCAAAAATCATCACACCATATAATTAATTTGATACCATGCTCAACCATGCACCCTTAAAATTGACCTTCAAAGAACAAGTCATAACTTGCTCATATATTAGAAAATACAAGTATGATATATCATTGGAAATATATTGGATTCAAGATCATGAAAAAATTCAAATAAATTCTTGATTCCACATATAGCTCCTCTAAAACTAGTTTGTTCTGAGACTAATCCAAACTGCCCCAAAACTTCCTAAATACCAGTCTTCATAAATAGGGCACACTATGCATGTTAGAAGCTCAACCATGATCTGAAATCATCATGGAAATATAGTAAAACTTCCAGGATTCCATAAATGGTGATTTAGTCATTAGGTTTAATAGAAAAAAAAATCATAAACTCAAAAACTCCAAAAAAATTACTTTTTGAGTGGGGCCCACATACTGTCACAAGATCTAAAATATATCATTGGAAAACTTGAAGAGTACAATACAACCTCTAATAATAAAATTTAAAAAACATTCAATTTTGGCTCAAGACAATCAATTTCCTCATGGTCGCTATTGAACTAAGGTATTATAAGGGTTTCAAACATGTTCACCTTCTTAATGATTGTTTATAAACCTGTGACAATAAAGCTACCTCATTATTCTTCAAAAATATTCATATCTAAACTAATTAGCTAATAAAAATATATAATGTCCCCATGCAAAGCATACATCCCACAACGAGCATCCGAATGTCAACATTTGCCTCAAATTCTCACCTTTGTAAACCTGGTTTTGGAAAAAACTTGATATCTTCAAAACTACTCATCACTGGACCTAAAATGTGACCCACAACATCAAAAAAACCTCCTATAATTGTTCTAAGTCTCAACACTTTTGAAACTCTCTCACCATCATGACTTACCTACGTCTACATGCATTTCCCTCAATAAACTTACATGAAACATCATCAAGCCTTTGAATAATAATCAGATCGTATCAAGCCAAGAACACAAATGTTAATCAAACATCACGATCAATAAAATGAAAGAAATTTTCGAATAACTTTACATAAACCTTTGTAAACAAATGATTAGAAATATCATATATTATTATGGAACTCGATGAAATATAATGAGAATGGGCCTTTCTTATATATGAAAGGAATAACAATCTAAGAACGATCAAGGTCATAGATTAAGCCATAAATCATGAAAAGAACTAGTCATCAAAGAACTAGTCAAGTCCATATATTTATGAAAGAACTAGACATCAAGTATCTAGTCAGCACCATAGATCTAGGAAAGAACTAGTCAATACCATAGATCAAGGAAAGAACTATACCTAACAACTAGATAATATCTCCTAATATATAAATAAATAAAAAGAAATATCCACACACATAAGTGGGTGAGGATAAATATAATAAAGGTAAATAAATTACCTAGGTGAACATGAGCTAAGGTAACTACCTACTCTAACACCATCCCTCAAGTGAAGCTAGGGGCCAAAATAGAAGTGCAATGTCCACAATATGAGTCTTGACAACTAGGCCTGATGAAGTACTCATGTATAATATATCCATGAAGAAATCTCAAACCAAAAGAAGGAAATAATTCTGCTAGAAGGATAGAGAAAGAAGAAGGAATATGTTCTCACGAACACCCCCAAGAAAAATTATAAAACCCCAAGCATTCCATGTAACTCAAAGTAGTGAGGTGATGTAAATAGCTTTGTAAAAATGTCGCTGACTTTGTTCTTTGAGTCGAATGTAATCAAGGAAATAAATCCATCCTAAATGTGTTTGATGAATGAAGTGGATGTGTATCTCAATATGCTTGGTCTGGTAGTGCTCAAGTGGGTCGCAAGAAATGTGAATTAAACTTTTGTTGTCACACCAAAGTACTGATCGGTGAATCTGTGGGAATCCAAACTCTTTCAATAACCGACAAAGCCAAAGAATCTGCTAACTCGCTATAACTACGCCTGTACTCTACCTCACGAAGATGAAAGTGCAATAGTTTTTTACTTTTTGCATGCCTAAGCAACTAGAGAAGAACTAAGATAGAAAAGATAGCTAGAAGTGGAACACTGTCATCAATAGAACCTACCCAATCTAAATCAGTATACCCAACCAAGCGAGTAGAACCCCTAGTGTAGTGTAGGTCAAAGTGGCAAGTGTTATGCAAATAGCACAAAATCCTTTTAGGATCACGGTGACTAGTATTAGGAGAATGTGCAAACTAAGATACAAGACCTAATACAAATGAAATATCATGGCGAGTATGGGTCAAGTACATGAGACTTCCAACTAACTACCTATATAATGTAGGATCACAAAGTGGTGTGGTACATGTGGATGTAAGAGTAACTCAGAATGAAAAGGAGATGGAATTGGATTGCAATCATCCATATCAAAGAACCTAATAAGATCATGGGTGTACTTTTGCTGACTCAAATAAATCCTTGAATCTGTCTAAGAAATCTGCAAACCAAGGAAATAATGCAATAGCCCAAGATCTGTCATGTCAAATTGTGTAGAAAGAGCCCTCTAAATACTCTGAATGTGGGAAGAAGAGCTTCTAGTAAGTAACAAATCATCAACATACAAGAAAAGTATCACAATATCCTCACCAACATCTTTGGAGATACACTATATGATCATAGGGACAATGAACAAAACTAGTAGATAGAAGAAAAGAATCCATCTTCTCATACCAAGCCTAAGGGCTTGTTTGAGACCATAGAGAGACATTCAAAGCTGAAAAACAAGAGAAGAATCCTGAAAAAATCCAGCTAGATGCTCCGTATATATTTCCTCTTGTAGATCTCCATGTAAGAAGGCACTTTTCATGTCCATCTCGGTATACGGGCCACCCCCTGTGATGCGGTAATAGAAAGTATAAGGAAAATAGAATCCATCTTAGAAAGCAGTACAAAAGTCTCGAGTAATCAATACCTTCAACTTGTGAAAAATCCTTTGCAACAAGATGATCCTTATACTTGTCAATGGACCCATCAACTACATATTTGGTTTGGTATACCCACTTACACCTAACCATATTTCTTCCTTTAGGAAGAGATACGAGATCCTAAGTATGATTCTTCATCAAAGAAGAATATTGAGCTACCATCACATCATCCCACTCCTGTATCCCATGAGCCTTTGAAAAGACTATGGATCCTCAAAAATTTCACGACACAAAAGTCTAAATCCTGTAGAATGTGTGATGATGCTTTGAGTGGGTGGAAGATCCTCTATGAAAAATGTTGCTTGAAGCGTAGTATGATCCCACTTAGGAATAGTGACAACATCGGTGGGAATAAGATCCTCAATGAAATCTATAACCTCCTCATCAATCTCCTCAAAGAAAGGATCCTCAAGATGAGATGAATAAGAAGAAGGAATGGAATAATATGAAGAATCATGAGGAGTGAAATGCTCATCAAACCGAACATGTGTTCGAAAAAGAACATCATGTGTATTAGGATCTAAAATATGATAAGCTTTCATGTCCTCACAATACCCTACAAATATCAAGGGTTTACTCTTTTTATCCAAAGCTTTCCTTTTCTTCTTTGGCACAATGTTGGTCGTCAAATAGGACTTTTTAGAGAGCAACAGACAGGGGACGAAAAGTCCCTCCTCTTTAATGGGAGAGGTTCCCTTATTCGAAACAAACCTATTTACAAATATCTGAGAACGTCATGGTATGGTCGAACTTGGATATTACGAAAGTGTTTTCCACAAGGATTATCAGTTACACAAGGACTGAGGAAAAGGAATAAGAAGATGAGCAGAATAGCAACATTCAGAATTATAGATAGCAGAATAATTCTTCGTGTATGCGAAGCTTCAAAGAATTTAAGACAAGATCATTTGCATGAGATTAAATTTAAGACACAAAGTTCTATAAATAACCTCCTTCAGATTTATAAATCAAGGACACAAAGTTCCTTCTTGGTTGTACAAGATCGCTGTACTTGCAAAACTGAACAGTATGCAATCAGAGAGACTAAACGAGTTAAGAACAAAAATGATCTTCACAATATTAAAGGAAAACACAGATATGACAAGAATCAGATAGACAAAGAATGAAAAGCCCTTTTGTATTGATTTCTTTAAGATCTATTTACACTTTCAGTAAAAATTCCAAGTTCTTCCTCCTCCAAAAATGGCGTGGAAAGGCCATTATATAGCTTACAAGTCGGTTACTCTTTGTAACCGTTTCTTTTAACCAAGAATAGTTAAGTACCGCCAAATGCAATACCTTAACTAATTACAAAGAATACGAAAAGAAAGGAAAGAAGAGGAAAGGAAGGAGAAGGAGACAGGTGGCCGGCTACTGGGAGGGACCCACTGTCTTCAGAATCCGCTGCCTGAACTTCTTCAATGACTCAGCTATATCTCTGCCACGGGGAACTGATGTGTTGGTTGCAGACTGAGTCCAAAATCCCAGGCATTTCTCCATCTCTTTATCAAACTCGACGTGAGTATGATAGTCTTTGTTTGCTTCTTCAATGGCAGACTGAAGAGAACAAATTTCCTTTATCTTGTCCTTAGAGATGGAGTCCTCCTTGAAAATATTATCTTTGACAAAAGCTCTGAACTGAGCTTTGATTTCTTGCAAGGACAAGGGAATGCCAGAGTTTTCATCTTGAAGATGACAATGCATATCTTTGAACGCTGCAGCTGCCAATGTCTTGAAAGCTTCTCCCTTTTGCCAGTTATTCTTCATTTCACCTACAGCTTCTTCCAGGACTCTGATTTTCCACTCTACGCTGTAGACCCAAGATTTTGATAGATTGTCTTTGGCATCATCGAAAATCTTATTTGCCAGTAAGATATTCTCATCTGTCTGTCCCATGAGGCGAAGGTCTACAATACAACTGCCCCAGAGTTTAAGCTCTTTGTCCATAACCCCAATGGTAGAGGATAGTTTCTGTTGCAAATTATCTACCTTTCCATGTAGCTTAAAGGCTTCATCGATGAAGTTTAGCCCGGCAACAAGCATGTCATCTACCATGGCTTCAATAGCTCTACCATAGACAGAATACTTGTGCATATCTTTAATACCCTGCACTTCATCTTGGCTTAGAGTTACAGGAGGAGGTAGAGCAGTCAAGGGAGTGGGATCCAAAACTTTGTCTTTAGATAGAAGAGACTTGATGAAACCTGTAAGAACTCGGGCTTGCTCTTCCACATTCGATAGTTTCTTTGTCCTTTTCCACTCTCCCAATAACTCTTGTGACTGTTTCCTGGAGGTTATGAATCTCGCCTTCAGGGGTAGATTCTCCCATTGGGATTCTCAGTAGCTCCAAGTCAGATACTTGCAAGTCCTGTTCTGATTTGTCCATTGCAGGCTTGGCAATCTCCAGGAATTGCTGACCTCGAGTATCAGATACTATTCTGGAGGTGGTTCTTGCTTTCTTGGCACGGGAAGGCGTGGTGCCCAACATGGCTGCAACAGCATCAAAATTTGGTCCCAAGTTTTGGGAGGATGGTTTTCTCTTCCTTTTGTCAACCAAGGGTTGCACCCATGCAAAAGAGGAAGAAGAATCTGCAGGCGAAGCAAGGGGACCAAGAGACAGGGAGCTCATGACACTCAGGGTCTGTGCAGCTGTTGACTCAAGCTGGGATGTGGAAGGAGCACTGGAGACAATGGCAGTAGAAGAATCAATAGTACCTGGAAGTTCAGTGCTCTGGACCTCCTTGTCTTTATCTGTTGGGTCCTCAGGAACATTTGTAGGAGTTGGCCTCTCACTTTCTTCACTTTCACTGAGGATGATGATGTTCTCTGGTCCGATAGGCAATTCTGCCTGTTTCTCCTGAAGATCTCTTTCCACCGGTTCCTTCTTTACTTCCTTGAGCTTCTTCTTATATACCTGAGTGGATGGAGAAGGAGTAGATTCCACAGGTCCCTGAGCTGCTGAGGCAGGAGGGGTTTTCTTTGGTGTTTCGGACCTTGGAACTGGTGCTTCTCTTATTGGTGTCGATTCATCCTTGGAGGAGGATTCTCCCGAGTGCCTCCTGAATTCTCGGACTTTCTTATTGAACCAAACCTTAGTCCTGACTAAGACAGGAGCAAGGATTTCAGTCAAATCATCCTTCTCTTTTCTGTTCCAATCCAGGTCCTCCAGAGGGGTGTGCTTGATCACATTTTCATACTCATATGAGTATAGCTCAGAATTATCATCTTCGAGACCTTCAGGAACTTGGTACAGACCAAGTTCTTGAATCAATTGTAAGGAGAACCTGCCATAATGCCTTCTTCTGGCCTCAAAGTCGTCTGCACAGTCAGCCCAGTAGTCTTCTGCCTCTGCCACATGGTGATAGGCTATCTTGATATTCTGTTCAATAAACTTCTTCAAGTCAAAGCAGGTTCTTGGCTTGAAGAAATGCACGGTGATAGGGACCAAAGTTCTTTCTATATTCTGGGCATCCAGGGCTGTTTTACATGTGTAATTTCCCAGAGAGATGGGAAAGTGTAAGCCAGAAATCTTCTTGTCTCTGCAAGTTCTGTGCAACTTGTCCAGTTGCCTGCATATTTCGATCAAGGCCATCTTGTCATTGCAGAACATGGGAAGCCGCAAAGGAGTACTCATAACCGATAAGCTTTGATGTATGAGAATTTCTGAATTGGATGAAGTAGGCCCCATACCGTGATATCAAGTTCATGGCTTCATCTGAAAACCTCCTGGTGGTGTCACCCTCGAGCAATCGGACCACGTACATAGTGAAAGCATCATTAACCCTTCTGAAATTGCGGTTCTTTGGTCTCAAGGTAAAGCGTGGGCAATAGGCATACATGGGTTGCCTTTGTGGGCGTCATATATGAGAATCAAACCATTGCCTTGATGCTACCTTTGCAGTATACATCGAGATATGAAGTCATGAAAAAATTCTTTGTTTGCAGCACGTTGGATAGCTGCTCGTCGATTCATCTTTGATGATCTCGGCCCGATTGATATTTTGTGTACCCCGCACACCATCGATGGCGGGCACATCCGAGAAATGGAACTCGGTGGTGGAAGGCAAACCCATGACCGAGCCAGTATTATGAAATCGGCAGTTCTTCATTGAAGTCTACTCGGATGAGGATTTTGGTGAGGCAGGGAAGCTCCTTCCTAGGGTTTTTTAGCCAGGACTTCGCCACTCGTGCTCTGTACTTGTCACTATCTTGATCGAACATGGCTTGCGCTTGGGCTTGGGAAACAACTATGGAATTGTCCAATTCCGGGATCTTCTGAGCGGCAGCAATGGCGCGCGTCGGCAGCAATGAGCTCCCGTGTGCGTTTGTCAATTCACTCGAATCGGGGTCGAAGTGAGCTCGCATGCAAAGCATTTGTGACAACGACCTGCTTTATCTTGAAATTGGGAATCCTCCAGCGTACGCCAAACCACTGTCATGAATTGTCTGAGCCATTGGTGAGGGATTTGCATCTTCCATCCTTGCCCAAAAATCGCTGAAATCGAGATGTCGGGCCTCGCTATCTCCAATGTTGCTTACAGCAGACTCGAGTGGAGAAATCTGTTCTTGTCCTTGAAATTTGATCTTCATGTTGATAGTTTCAGGGGAACAAGGTTGCAAACTAGACTTGGAATGGAATTACAGAAGCAGAGGAACGTGCGCAAGTTGGCAAGCGGCAAGGGTTTGAGCAAAGGATAACAAGGAAGATGTGGGAAAATGCAAAGGGGAAATGCTCATTATATAGCCGTTTGGGGAGCGGAGAGAATTCAATGCGCATTTAATTACGCAACCACCAATTTGAAAAGCGTCTAAGTATGGATGACACTAGGCACGCTTGGGACAAGTGAGACGCGAATGCGCGAAACACGCGGCTCGGGCGAAATGAAGAGAAAATGCACAAAAAGCCTTTTGGAACAATTGGGACGAAAATGCGCGAGGTACGCGGTTCGGGCATTTCGACCGAAATTGGAACAGCGGGCCCGTTTGGACTTGGGACTTTTGGGGCAGAAAGTTCCGAGTACGCGGTTTAACAGTTCGGCCGAAAATGAAGCGGGGCGCATTTTTCAGTTTGGGACAAAGAATTTTGAAGTACTCGACTAGGAAGCTTCGGCCGAAAAAGAGAAAGCTCGTACTTTTGACTTTGGGAACAATTGGGACAAAAAGGCGCGAAGTACGCGGTTCGGGCGGTTCGGCCGAAAATGAAATGATTTGCACAAAAGTTTCGGGACACTTGGAACAAAAACTTCCGACGGGCCCGAAGATAGGACAATTTCGGGGATTTCGGCCGATCGGGGAACAACTTGCACTTTGGAACTTGGGACAGTCGGGACAAAAATGTCTGACAGGCCCGAAATACATGTGAGAAAGGCCCAATACTTGGATTTCTTCAATTTTATGACTTAGGTACCTCAGAGAAAAGCACTTGGACTCAAAATTTTCGAAATTTGCTCTTGTTAGGGAGGGGGATTTTGAGTAGACAACACATAAAGGCCCAAGCATGGCTCCCAAAGACTCAAAAAAATGAGACATCTGACTTAGTGTTGGACCAAACTTCCTCTGGAGTCAAATTCTCAAGTGCTTTTTGTGGTGTGTGATTTTGAATATAGTTAGCACAATTAACTACTTCTGCCCAATAGATAGGAGGTATATCTCTAGAATTAATCATGCAATTAGCCATTTCCTTCAAATTTCTATTCTTCCTTTCTACTAATCCATTCTGCTTTGTGAAGTATGAAGAACAAAATGTTGGTGAATAATGCCTTGAGTTGCCAAAAATTTAGAAAACTCATTGTTGAAGTCTTGCCCCCATTATCGCACGAAGGTTCTTTATGCTACTAGAAGATTGTTTCTTGACCAAATCCTTGAAGATTATGAAAAAAACTCATTTTTAACTTGAGAAAATAAACCCAAGTACACCTCGAGAAATTATCAATAAATGTAAGTGCATACTTAGCTCCATTAAAAGATGGGGTAGGAAAAACCATCAAGTCACTATGCACAAGCTCAAGTGGTGAAGAATCTCTCTTACACAAATTCTTAGGAAAAGGATCTTAGTTTTGTTTCCTAATGCAAAACCATGACAAACTCCCTCAAGACATGAAACTCTAGGAAGACCATCTACCATACCATGAGTGCTCAACTCCTTCAAATATCTATAATTGAGATGTCCAAATCTTTCATGCCAAAGCTTACTCTCGAATCGCATGAGAAACCAATCCTGTCCCTATAGAAGAAGTGTCATCAAAACCCTTAAAGTGATATAGTATAGAACTATGATCAATAATACCACTGAGCAACAAGTGAATAAGGCTCCAACAAAGTTCTTAATTCGGCCCCATGTGGTGTAAAAGTCATTGTTTTCCCTTGACGAGAATGACACATTTGATATACTGAAAGCAAATTTCTAGTGATGTTAGGAACATCTAGTGCATCTTGGATATTTCCACCATCAAGTTGTATATCACCTTTTCCCTCAACAGAAATAAAGGAAGAATCTCCAACCTCAATTTTAGAATTAGAACTCAAACCTAGAGAACAAAAGACTCCTTGGAAGAATTCATGTGATGAGAAGCACTAGAATCTATAACCCAATTGTCTGCAAGTGGTGACTGAGATCTTTCAAACACATTAAATGATTTTCAATGTTGATTAGAATGAGATGGAGTGGAGATAAAATTTTTGTGTTTCTTGACTACATCCTCTAAGGCTTGCATTCACTTATAACACCTATGTTCTTCATTATTATTACCCCCATAAAAAGAGCATGAATGACTAGACTTATTATTGGATTTAGAAGACTCCTTGGGTTTTGAGTTGTTTTCTTTGGTTTAGGAGAATTTTGAGATGGAGAAGGTGTAGATTTAGTGTTATTGTTTGGTTTTCCCTTTCCCTTAGGATTAGATGTAACTAATGCCTTTTGAGAGGTGCAAGACTCAAGGTGAGAAAATTTGGATTCTTCCCTAATAAGTCTTTCAAAAAATGTTTCTAAGTTAGGCATTTTGAATGTGTCACCTAGGGAATCCATGCTAGATAAAAATGTAGAAGCAAAAATTTGGAATGGTCCTCTCAACTTGGATAGAATCAAGTAAACACACTCTTGATCTTTCTTATCTCATCCACTCCCCTTCAATTGTGTCAAAAAAATTCTTGAACTTGGTAAGATAGTCTATAATTGTTGGAAAATATTCGGGATTAAGAGCGGTGATCTCAATTTTCAAGTTGCATGGCTCTCATATGATCCACCTTACCAAATAAATCCTCCAATTTCACCCATATTTTGAAAGAAGAGTCACACTTTTCCAAATTTAATAATAGACTATCACTTACATAAGTTCCTATCAAACCCATACACTCATCAAATTTGCTTTGGTAATGAAATTTCTCATATTCTCTAGTGAACTTGGTTGTTACGAAGAAGTTAAAGCCCATAAGCCTTTCGCTTGATTATTTTTTCCATTCTTGGTTTCCATGTGTGGTAATTATGTGTTGTTAATGTCTCAACATGATATAATGTAGAAGCATATGCCATCCTCAAAAAATCACTAAAAGAAATGCAAGAACTAAGTAATGCAACAAGACCCCCAAAAAATGCAACAAGAGCCCCCTAGATTTTGGCACTTTATAATGAGTGCGTGTTACAATATGGAACTTTATAATTATAGTGAAATTCTCAAAATAAATATTTCCAATGGAAAGAGCACAAAAAAACAATAACTTTACAAAAATGACACTCAAAACCGAGTTACCAATCAAAAGTTACAAGCTTTTCAATATTATGCTCTACTATTTATTTTAGTTGCCACTAAAATAGAATAAAATACTCTTGCCTTCACCACATAAATAAAATGAAAGGGGGCTGGAGTTTATAGTTGATTTTATGGTTTTTCCACCTTTCGGATCCAATGGAAGCCTCTGTTTTGCATAAAAATTCACACAACAACAAAATACAAATAAATCTTGAAATATATGAATATATAAAAAAATTATTTGCAAAATAAAACTTACAGATGGATGTTAACAACAATCTCCTACTCTGATACCATAAAAGGAATGATAACCAGATCATACCAAGCCAAGAACACAGATGTTAATCAAACATCATGATCAATAAGATGAAAGTAATTCACCAAAATAACTTTACATAAACCTTTGCAAACAAATGAGCAGCAATATCATATATTATTATGGAACTCAATGAAATACAATGAGAATGGGCCTTGCTTATATAGGTAAGGAATAACAATCTAAGAACCATTCAAGGTCATAGATCAATCCATAAATCATGGAAAGAACTAGTCATCAAAGAACTAGTCAAGTCCATAGATTTATGAGAGAACTGAACAACAACGCTCTAGTCAAGTACCATAGATCTAGGAAAGAACTAGTCAATACCATAGATCAAGGAAAGAACTATACCTAACAACTAGATAATATCTCCTAATATCTAAATAAATAAAAAGAAATATCCACACACATAAGTGGGTGAGGATAAATACAATAAAGGTAAATAAATTACCTAGGTGAACATGAGCTAAGGTAAATACCTACTCCAACAGTCCCAATGTAAAGCATACATACCACAACGAGCATCCGAATGTCAACATTTGTCTCAAATTCTCACCTTTGTAAACCTAGTTTTGGAAAAAACTTTATATCTTTAAAACTACTCATCACTGGACCTAAAATGTGACCCACTGACATAAAAAAACCTCATATAAATGTTGTAAGTCTCAACACTTTTGAAACTCTCTCACCATCATGACTTGCCTATGTCTACATGTGTTGTCCTCAAGAAAATTGCATGAAACATCATCAATCCTTTGAGTAATGACTTGATATGCCTCATAAACATGATATGACATGTCACACCATAGTACACATGCTTTACCAAGACTTCCATTCTCCATTTCTCATGCCGCCATGCTATAGACCAAGATCTAGGTCTAGGAATACACTTAGAATTCCACTGACTCAAGAATGAATCTTCATCAACTGAACATGATGACCTCTTAAAGACTCATGAACATCTCTCACACATCATACTAACCATTATATACCTCATGAATACTTTATACTGAGACTTTGGAGAACTCATCTTTGTGAGCATGCCTACTAGACCATTCTACGAGACACCATAGAAATTCATTAAATCAAATCATTACCGATGAACCTTAATGTTTAAACTTGATTATAACCCTTTTTCATCAATGAAATTTTACATCAATGATAACTACAGACACTGATGGATAAAAACTAACTCATCGTTTTTAGTAAAATGTGGAGGTAGAATATAGAGAATTCATTTAGTGAGAATCAACAATATGAGCAGCTTATAAGTTATATCATTTTATTTTCATTCGTTTATGTTTGATTACTACTTATTAAAACATTTGATAATGTGGGTAAATGTTTTTATCCAAATAAGTGTTTTACGTAAAATGAGCATTTTTGGTTTTTGAATGTACATTGGCATTCCTTGCTTCTTATTAAAAACCATACTTATAATAAATGTGTAATTTATTGTATGTACTTGGTAAGATCCTATATTGGGAAATGCTTGTAAATGGAAGAGTATTTAAAATCCATGTCTATTTGTAATTGATAATAAAACCCCAAGAAGGGAAAATTGTACAAGTAAATTCCAATGAAAGAGAGAGGATGCTAACATACATTTATAAAGAAAATGTTTGTTATTATAATGAATTATTTTTCCTTTGCTATTAACCAAGGATAATATAGGAATGCTTATGAAATATATTCATTCTAACATGTAGCAGTGTGTAGAGGCTTAGGAGAAAAATTCAGAAAAATACCAAGACACCGTGAGTGTAAAAACATTAGTTGATAGGGGTAAGAGGGAGTTGTGAAAATTCTTCATCACCTTGTTTTCAACTCCTAGCTTGGGACAACTAGTCTATGATAAATGAGAAAAATGTACATGCTGATATATTCCAAGACACAACTCCATAATGGAAGAGATATCCCCTATTAGGAGAGACAACTTTGTAATGGAAGAGAAAACCCCATGTTAGGTTAAGATAGCCTCATACTAAGACAAATATCCACCGATGATTGTGAATCAATGTGAGAAGATAAAAGTTACTTCTATTAAATTTTTTCTCCTAAAACACTTAATAAGTTGTAGTAAGATATTATAATTCACAGAGGAGAAGGGAACTTAGATAAAAATGAAGGAATTATTCATTCAAATATTTTATGAGAATGGAATAATTTTGTGGAAAAAATGTTATTAGTGGGGAGTTGTGATCTAGAGGATATTCATATTTTAGTTGTTACCAACTCTCCTGAAACCAATTGAATACATAAGATCTCATTGAGATATCTAAGATTCATTTTATATGACGTAAAATTGATATTGTATGTGGAATATAGAGTCTTTCAAAATTTACCTCGAATTGAAAAATTAAAGCGTAGGTTACAAACCACGATGTGGCATGTTGAGAGAACAAAACATGGATGAATGTGATGGTGAAAAGTAGCAAAGTCTTCCCAAGAATAAATTTGGTTTGTATCCTCTACTATTTGATGGTTGAGGTGTTTCCCATATGGTATGTCAATTGAAGATTAACAATTGGTGAGGTTCACTCTTTTTATGAGGGGACCTTTCCATCTCTTTTCATATTGCCTTTGCAAGAATTCCTAGTTATCAAGTTCATTGAAGACACATTTTCCATAAATGTGGGATAATTTCCATGGTTTTTCAAAATATCCCCACCTATCTCGGTCGGATGGAGGGAGAGATCCTAACCGATTCGAGTTCTAATTCATGGGTGAACTCGTCAACCTTTCTACATAATCAAATTATAACTCACCAAATAGCTTGGTGGCTAAGCCACCTCACCAACTCATCGAAGATCAATGGAAATAATTTATCCTTAGATCTAATTCAACCAACCAAGTTCAAGTTCTAATGAAAAAAATTCAACTCCCAACAAATCATGAGCTAGAGAAGGAAAATTACAATTAGCTCTGCGGAGTTGTATTTGACGGGAAATTCATCATGACGAGTTAAGCATTGAGCCTAAAAGGATTAAAACTAAAATAAAAGTCAATAAAATTCATGGTAAAACTCAAAATTCAAGCCAACCCTTGAAGCCTATATCAAGCCTCTAGAAAATGCACACATGATACATCTAGGATAATCCTGGAATGGTGGTGAGTAATAGGAGAAACATGGATGGTGGGGGAGTCAAATCCATGTCCACCCAAAACCAAATTTGGCACCATAGTGTTAGGCCATGCAACCTACCTACTCAAATAAGCATAAGGATAAATATTTTATCCTCTTACTATAGGTGGTTAAGAGACAAAAGCTAAGGCACATGACATGGGATTTCAACCATGCCAATGTGGGAAAATAGATAAGTGCTCAACCATTTAATCACAAACTCCAAAATGTTATACAAGGGGTAAATTTATATTTAAAGGGAATAATTTATTATTTTAGGCCTTTAATGTATAACTAACCCCTTGTATGAAGAGAGATAAAAAGTATTAATGTCTTTTGATGCGGGGATGTTGATGTTGTGAAATTACTATTTCTGCATTGTGAGAGATTTTTAACCCTTTTGAAGAGAGAAAATATCCTCATGGAGAGATAAGAAGGCCTTTTATGAGAGATAAGATAGGGTAAAGGTATTATTTTTGCATGAAGTAGCCATTGGATACTTCTTAGAGACTGAGACATAAGTATTTGAAGGTCTTAAGCCCATTTTGGAGAATTTGATGTAATAAATTTGTGTTTTAACATCATTTTTATAGGATTAGTTCATATTATTAGCATACATAGAGATGTAGTACCTCATAGAAAAGATCCATTATCAAGTTGAAACTATTTTTTCTCTTATTTTTATCCCTATTACTATTTTAAATTAGTTTATGATTTGAATTTTAATGTTTTTAAAGCATTTTAATCATTTACAAGAAATGGAATTTACTTTGTAAAGTACCGAAAATGATAAAATAGTTAAGTGATGTAGTTGGGATGTTTTCCATAGTCAGTATGAACTTCATATTTCATATTTCCTACCGATTTTATCAAATTTAAGTGAAATTTATGTTTTTGCAAGTAATTACGGGAAAATTGAGAATTGACAATCGATATTAGACCTTGAATTGGTGGAATTATGTTATAACTTAATTATAATAAATTTCAAAGTATTTATATGCTTAAATTTAACATAGTAACTATATTGGAGATGAAATAATTAAGTATCCACAAAAATGGGAATATAAGTCGTTTTTGTTTAACCAATTGTAGATCATCACCCACCATGTCCTCCATCATGTCCTGCAATTTTCTTTGTCCTTCAAGGTTTAGAACCATTTCTTCCATGAAACACTATGTCATCAATTCCATTTCCTATGAACCATTAAATTTTAAAACATCCATGAAAATGAATGAATTCCCAACCAAGAATAATGAAAGTAGAAAATTAGAGAGAAAAATAAAGAATATATTGTATTGTACCTAGAGAACAAAGATCATGTCCTCATTGTCTAGCTTATCGTCTACCTTTTTAGCTCATATGAATACATTATATGTGGATTATATATATTCACGATAATATGGACCTTGTAATTGCATCAATATGTTATTCTCTACATTATTATGCCTTTCATCCTATTAAAAACTACCACCACAACACCCGTCATTGAATTCACCAAAGAACAAACATTTGCAATCAAAAATTTCTATTGGGGTAGGTTTGTTCTCCCATTGTATGGTTTGTCCTACACATTTATTTATCTTTCTTAATTGTCATCAAGTTAGATGGGAGGTAAAATTATCCAATTTTTTTGGTTGCAGATTACATTTCCCAACTTACTATTTTTACACCTCTTGTAACGTTATTTTTTTGCATTATGAATATAAACTATCTTTTGGAACATATTTCCTTTATATCTCTGAAAACATTACACTTTATTTGTATTTTTATTTGATCGGTGCTCGATGTTGGCCCACATTTTTACCGGGTATCAAATATCATTCGGTAATTGAATGTCATTGTTTTGTTATGTTTATTTTGTTGGAATATTGAGTTATTATGAGACTTTTATTTTATTTCCTTTTTTTCTAAGTATGCTAATATCCCACATCTTGGATTATATGGAGAATTAGAAAATAAGAAGGGAAAATAAAAGTTGTATAGTGAGGTTTTGCAATATAATCTTCATTCCATGCATTTTCTAGAGAAATAAACTACGTCATTTAGACTGGATCATATAAAAACCATAATATTGAAAGTAAATTTTAATATGCTATGAAAGAGGCCAAATATGGTACCACTTATTTTGAGTTTTTTTTTACATCTCTAGGATATTTGGTTTAATTTTGTACCATGCCAAAGTTTGTTTTCCTAGAAAAATAGCCAGTTTGTTTTTTGATTTCACAAATCTTGATGCAGGTTCATTGTACCTATACACATATTTTAGTAGTTCATTAGGAATCTAGGATTCAAAGAGTCTATATGATGTACTTGACTTTGAGTTGAGTCTATTTTGTACACTTAGGATAGGTTGTGTGAGGTTATACCTATTGTCTGGTTACACTTAATGGTTTGTTATTTAGTTGTGATCTTTGGTTTTATCTATGATATCAACTATCCAAAGGTTGATGTACTTGCATTCAAGGAGGGGATTATTCAAAACACTTGCATGGATGTTTAAGTGAGAGTGACTACACTATCCATAACCACATAACACTAGTTGTAAATTTGTTCTCTAGAGAGAATAGTTCATAGGCCTTTCATGGAGGTCAAGGAAGTGACAACTATACTATCCATATCCACTTTGCACAAAGTAGAAGGAAAATACCCTAATACTAGGTATAGGGATAATTAAGTAAGATAATCCATTTCATAACTTGATAAGTTGGTGCATAGTTCCCCTCTAAAGGTTAAATCACTTTGTGCACAAGTTTGGGATTTAAAAAAATCCATACGACAAATTTTCCAATACCTATCCCCGTCATTACAGAGTTTATCCCTAGTCCTTCACAACACAAAGGGATTGAATCATCAAAGGTAAATTAATTTTTCAAGGTGCACAAGCAAGTGTAAAAAGTTTTGAAAATTTGGTGATGAAATTTTTTCATAAGGAACATGAGCGAGCACTAAAATTTAGAAGTAGAAGAAACTTGTACTAGGCATAACTTTATAATTAAAGCTCCTTTCGAGGAGTCATTTATGAAAAAAATCAACATATTTTCTTTAGTTCTTTATTTTCCTTTTTATGCATGTATGACACAATTTTATGCATTAAATAATTGTATACACACTAAATTATAAAGTACCAATATAGGGAATTTATTGTTGATAATTTTAGGGTGGTATCTTGTGTTCACTTTTGTGATTTTATTTATGAAACATCCCTTTCTACATCATGGATTAAAATTTGATTTCACTTCACACACCATATAGATATCATGAAAGGAAGATAAAAATGCAAATATTATTACGAGTAAGGGTTTACACTGGATCACAATGGGTGTTGAAACTAAACCAACATTACATGTAACTAAATTTAAGGGGTTTAAACGATTAGATGCTGCCTACAGTCTATTATGTCTATATGTATCTCCACACTTTCTCTTTCAATTATAATTTTTGTCATACCTAATGACATATTGACCATATTGGAAGGACTCTTTAGGAATTAGGATATAACAAAGGATCATGATTGGAGAATGAGATCATTAGTTTGAGTTAAAGATGAATTTGATACTTTGTAAAAATTATTCGAGAATGTTGAAATCACTTTGATTGTACTTGAAACATCATGGGGTAGAAAAAGGATGAACAACTGATTCTTTCTATTCTAGCCAAGTTGGGTCTTGACTATTTAGTTATTTTTCTACCTTTCATGCTAGAAGGAGTTCCATTGGAGCTACATGGTAAATTAATTTCATAGATTATTGGTATACCTCCTTGACTAGTTTTAGAGCTCAAAATTACATCCGTCCCAAATCGGGATGATCGGGGCTTTGGTGAAACATTATATTGTCTCCAAGTTGTGGGATCTTGCACTTAAGATAGACCTCTAGAAAAGGATGGATTTCTTTAATTTAATCTACTATTACAACTACTCTTAGAAAGGGAAATGCAGCTATCTAACTATACTTGATGATTCCAAGAGACCGGGGTGAGAAGGAGATGCAACACAAAATCCTAAGCTAAAGGGAAGTGGTAACACCAGAAAGAAGGGTTAAACACTCTCATATGAGTAAAAATGAAGGGAAATTGATGAGGCCATAAATTGGCCATAAATTACCATTATTTTTCCTTCAAGTTACCTTTGAAATTGGATTTATATGTAATCTTGGAACTTATAGTTTTGTAAGATAGAATATAGGATATATATCTTGTTCATTCTTTATAAAACTTATTTTATCTATTTTGTTGACTAATCCTATTGATTATTTGGGAAAAGATGCAAAGTCTTGTGTATGTAGGCCATAAAGGAAAGATAATTCTAGTTTTGGGAAAATTGGAATTGATCATGAACAGTACATTTAAACTCAAATATGATTTCATATTCATATTCCTCTTGAAAAATTATGCAAGTTCAAAAAAAAATCATCTCAATCTAAGATCGCATGTAAAAGTTATAGTTGTTTTAAGTTAGCTCCGAACTCACAGATTTAGTTTTAGAACTCATGATTTAGTTCTAGAAATCACAGGTTTAGTTCCAGAACTCACAGGTTTAGTTTTGAAACTCATAGATTTAGTTCTGGAACTCATAGATTTTGTTTTAGAAATTACTGATTTAGTTAGGATCTTGGGGATTTAGTTAGGAACTGGGGATTTAGTTTGAAACTTACATCAATAGAATAAAATTTAGTTCTAGAACTTGCAATTCATATATTTATATTTTTAGGTAATTAAAATAGTCAAATAAAATTGCAAGGTATAGAATGACAGTTAGTTTCAAAACCCGTAATTCATGGACAAAGAAGATTTAGTTCGGAACTTGTAGATTTAGTTCCAAAACTTACATAAAAGGAATGACAACTTTAGTTCGAAACTTGCATAAAAGGAATAACAAATTTAGTTCCAGAACTTGCATAAAAGGAATGAAAACTTTAGTTCCAGAACTTGCATCAAAGGAATGATAGTTTTAGTTTTGAAACTTGTATAAAATGGGAACTGTTTGTAATCAGAGAATCCAATGGAAAATATGAGAGAGGTTTTTTTCATAGCAATATGATTAACAAAAACCTCATTTAGATTTGCTACATGTTTTACCAATGAAGAGATATCTAACTTTTAGTTAACTATAGTCTGAGGAAAAAGCGTATCAGACAAGTGTCAAAAGTTCCACAATCAAAAATAGCAAATTCAAATGGAAAATCCAGGAAAGGTATTTCATTAAAATCATCTTTTGAGGAAAAATCTCCTTCCATTAATGTAGGATAATAAAATCATTGTGATTCTTATATAGATTTGGATCGATCGCAAGTATTTTACATAACAATAATCTTTATATATTTGACCTTACAAACTTACAGATATATAGGAAATGACTTTGCTATATTTTAGGAAGTAGTTAACTACTCTTCCATGAATATCTCACCCAAACACCATATACGTGAGTGGTTAAACTCACATAACAAATAATTGTTATAACCAAACATATAACTAATAATATGAGTTGTTAACCAACTCATATTATATTACAAATAATAATCATGATTAATAATGTTAAACAATATTAATCCTAACATTCACCCCCTTAGTGTGAACATTATTAATCGCTAATCTTCACCCCCTTAATGTGAACATGATGAAGAACCATATTCGAAGAAGTTGAACCACCTCCTGAAAGCACTACTTAGACCAAGTACAAACTCCATAGATTATCTCTTTACCCTCGTAAAGGCGTAGTGTCAAGCTGAATTATGCAGGAATGATCCCTTCCTCTTTGGGTTCCTATGGGACTTTCCCTTCCTCCTTGGGCACCTAAATTCTGGATCTCCAAGATCAACAAGCTTCACATAGCTTGATAACCATCCCTTGAGTCTACCTCGATATCTTCTCTTTCTCCCTAAAAGTGAGTATTCGAAAATATGATTCCTCCAAAATTCTAAAAATGGGTTTATTCAATAAACCATCACTGCAAATATGAACATTGAATTACATTAAAAATAGAAACCACACTTTGTACACATGTTAGCAAACCATCTATGCAGCCACATCGTTGGTGGTGACGAGAGGATGTTGTTTGTCCTCCATCCTCTTGTGCCTCCATCCTCCAGTGATCTGAACTCAATACAAGTAGTCTTCAGAATTATAATCAGGTTCATTAGTCACTCGTTCATCTTCTGATTCAGAAGATTTTTCTACAACTATATTTGCTTCATTTGACTTCAATTTTCCACTGAGAAGATCTTTGGCTCAAACTTTGCAATATTTAGATATATGGCCTTTTTTCTTGCAATAGAAACATTCTAATTCCTCTTTGTTTTTAGAGAAATGTTTGTATTTCTTTTTCACATACATTGCAGTTTCCTCTTCAATATCTTCTTTAGTCCTTTTTCTTAAACTAGAAGAGTTGATATCATATCTTCCAATGAGTTGGAAGGCATCTAACCAAGAGTGAAAACAACATTACTGTATTTGGATGGCAAACTATTCAACATAATAGCTTTTGCATCCTCATCATCTATTGGAGATTTTACTTCTGCAAGTTGTCTCAGAAGAGATCTTAAATTGTTGATGTGACTAGACATTATATCTCCATCACTCATTTTGAGCTTGAACAACTGAAGTTTCAAGGAAAACTTTGCATTGACTGCTTTTGAACCAAATAATTTGCTCAGAGTATCCCACATGTCCTTTGAGGTTTTATCTAGATCAACATAATGTAATTTAGAATCTGAAAGGGCAAGGCCAATAATGGCTTTGGATTTATCATCCCTTGTTTCCCATTCTACCAATCTGGTTGGATTTGAAGGTGCTGGTTCTTTTCCATCTACTATCCTCCAAAGATTTTTGTTCATCAACTACATCTAGATCTTGACTTTCCAGGTGTGAAAATTGAGTCCATTGAATTTTTCCAATGGAATATCCATGATAATAACTATGACAAGAGCGATATAATAACCCTAAAATCACCTATTTGTCTCTTTTGATGACTTTTAATTCATAAAAAAATGAAAAATAACTCAACAAGAACTCATTTTTTATTTTGAACTTGACTTTGAAAATAAGAAATAACGAAAGGACAATTGTATGACTAAAATAATTAAACTATTTTTACAAAGACTTTGACCTAAAATTACTTTCAAATGTAACTAAATACGCATAACTTTATGGTCGACTATTTCTTGGGCATGCCCTTACATCAAGTAATACCATCACAATTATTTGGCATTACGAGGACTCAACAAAATAAAAAGATGACTTGTGATAGAAAATAACATATAGACCTTAAAACATACCCCACCAAATGACTTTTTATCTTTATGAATAGGTAACTAAACACGTGGAAGACTAAAAATGTGAGTCAATAGGATCATGAAAAATATGTATGCATGGAAATAATTAATGAATGGTGTTACGAGAACACTGTGGATGGTGTGGCGAGGAAGGCCGAAGAATATGGATCCTAAGATCAGCAAAATTTATTCCATGTGAGATGGAAGGGATCAAATGAATTTGCATCGATGACCATGCATTGACAAGCATCTTCATGTATAGATCTAGTTGAATCTTCCAAGGAGGAAAACAAAACTTTTAAACATGTAGGTTGATCAAGAGAGAGGATGATTTATTACATAATACCAATAGATGAAGAAATTGATATTCGTAGATCGGGAGTTGTGCTTTGGTGATGAGTGCATAGATCTTCAAATGCATCGGTAGTATAAATTCAACCCAATAAAAGTTCAACTCGCTAATGAAAATGGTGATGACTCTAGTGTAATCGATCAATGTCACCAATGTAATAAAAATATGCAAATGGATATGTTGTTAATAATAATGTGTATTATTGATCATTCAATGTTTTCTTTTTCATGCACTCTCAATCTACATCAAAAGACCGAATGCACTATTCAAGATAAACTAAGCACATGAAGATTTTTTTATACAACCACATCCAATTAGAGGATCTGTGGACACGTTTGAGTATTCACACGCATAAGCATGCACACGATGTCTACAAAATAGCTATGAGGATCTCTAGATCCGATGTGAATTGTGAATGCATGGATTTGATTCTTCTCTGCAAGAATTGTTTCTTTGTAAGACCGTCTATGCCTTCTTTGTCTCCATTCGGTCTTGTATGTGAAATCCCACGAGTAGAATGACTTAGCTGCCTTAATGAGGAGGAAGAAAATCAGTCGGTGAAGATAGAAAATAACACAAAAGTGCTAAGCTCCTCAAATGCAAACAAATGAGTGCCCTCTAATTATCTCCAGCACGTCCATCTTCCAGATTGCAAATAAACTCAGGACATAACTATTTGTATTTGTATAGTGTCGACGTGAGGGAAAATATTGATAAGAATTGAGAAAATCAAAGTAGATTATTGGAAAAAATCCACAATTATATAGTGCCAAATATCTTTAATGGCTTGACGTACAATTGTTTACATCATGCAAGCATTCATTTATGCCTTGGTGGAAGGGATATACGATCCAAGATAGTAATTTCCTCTCTTTACAAGATAATTTCCACACTATGTTTGAAGGCAATAGCAATAAACAGTCATGTAATACCACTAATGTATCCTTCAAACAATCTTTTAAAAACCATATGACATGCAAGTAAAGACCACTAGCCGCCCCCAAAAATTTAGTTTCCCATCACAGATGCAAGATCGCTGATTCGCTTTGATACCAACTATAGATTTGGATCAGACTGCAAGTATTTTACATAACAATAATCTTTATATATTCGACCTTACAAACTTACATATATATAGGAAATGACTTTCCTATATTTTAGGAAGTAGCTAACTACTCTTCCATGAATATCTCACCCGAACACCATATACGCATGAGTGGTTAAACTCACATAACAAATAATTGTTATAACCAAACATATAACTAATAATATGAGTTGTTAACCAACTCATATTATATTACAAATAATAATCATGATTAATAATGTTAAACACTATTAATCCTAACATCTTGTTACCAAAATGCAAGGAGAAGATTTGGGATCAAATCTTCCTAAAAGCAATGAGATAAGATTTATCTCCAATAATATATCTCTCTCCATATTTTGTGGAGATGGAGATCTTAGTTTTTAGGATTGAAATAAAGATAAGATCGGATTGTATTTCCTAAAACAAGGAGTTGGTTGGATGCATGAATTATAAATGCAACCTTCCACACTAAGATATGTAATTCTGTTCTCCCAAGAAATAAATATTTTTTCTTTCCTCTCAAATATTTTGTAGTTTTAAAATATCAAAAGTATGATTTAAATCCTCTTCCAAGGAATGAGTTGGCCACTCATTTCAAGGAAGATGGATTTGTGTATTTATGTTTATGTTTATTCATTTATCTCTAGTTCATTCTGTTGTATTGTTTTTACCTTTTTATTGTGAAAATCTATTCTTTTGTGAACCTGCAAGTGTTTCGTTTGATTATGTTTATTTCAATTCAGTAATTTCAATTTATGCAAGTGTGTTTTTATTCCTACAAGTTTGATTTCCTTCATGCAAGTGTACCTTTATTTCTACAAGCATGCCTTTAAATTTATGCAAGTGTGATTTATTTTATGCAAGTTTGGTTTGTGTTTAAAGGAGTTGTTTTCCAAATATCTTCTTCTCTTAATGCATACAACCATCAAACACAGCACTGGATTAACATTGTTAATGGTGAGGATTTACAAACCTCATCATAAATGTGCATAGGGAGGGCATACACATGTGTAATAGACCTGAAAAAACATTCAAGAGCTCTTTTTCATGGATTAAAATAGAAAATGAACTTACAAGGAGTATAAACAATACACAACATACCAATATTCTAAAGGAAAAGAAAGAAGATGCAATAAAATACAAGCTAGGGTAGAACATAGCCAAGAAAAATGATTTTATTTTCTCTAAATGATCCAAAATTAATTATAATGGTGGAAGGAGGCAAGAACCCATATGGAAAGAGCCAAATCTAAGGCTTGAAACTCAAAATGAAAAGGATCACTACTTTAAATAATGATCTTACAATCCAATAGGGTCCAAGCTTTATGAATGAGCATTATTCAACAATATATAGAAGAATGGGGATGAAGGAGAGGGAAATGAGGGGGGAGAACTCAAATTTTCAAACACAGCCACCACTAGCATATGTTAAAATTCCTATAAATCCACATGTAGCTTTTTGAGATCTACCTCTCCATGTTAACTAAGTTGTAAGAAAGAAATAGGCCAAATCTCATGAAACCTAGGTGGTTGATTCTATTAGAAGTATGCAGTAATTATTTGAGTCATGTTTTCCCATTTTCACCTACTAAATCCCACTAAATCCAAATTTGGAAAATCCTAGAGTGTATCCCACATCAAAATCTTTCTAATAAGACCAAGATCACATAAATTGAATACAAGAGGAACATGTAAGAAAAAAGGCATGATTTGGTTGGTCATGTGAGTTGACTGATTATCTATTGGTTCTAACTTTTCCACTTTTACACATTCATTTGTCATAAATATTTTTCAACTGCTAGTGTGCTTTGATTTTGTCTTGATTTACACTTTATCTAATAAATCTTATGATGGACATGTGGTGTGTGAGGATTGACACATGGAGGTTATAACCTTAGGTGAATGTGTGGAAGTAGGAGGTAGGGAAAGTAATAATACAAAAGTTCATTGGCACACACGAGAGAGTGTGTGAGGGAAATAAGAATGGGGTGCATATAGGTAACACATGTAAATATGGAAGGAGGAGAGTAATATTTGGCAAGGGAAAGCACATAAACTTAGAAGAAGGTAGAATGCATGAGGAATGCCAAGAGGATATAAAAGGTGTGTGGAAGGAAATGTGAGCATGCAAGGAAGGGAGCGCAAAGGGATAACACAAAGAAAAAATCATTGTGTGCATAGAGATGCATGGAACTCGGAAGAAAAAGGAATGTTTAGGGAAATAAACCAGGACTTGTGAAATGGAATGAAATTCTAGAGGTGTGTGTGAAAAGATATGCAATGACCGAGAAAGGGAAGAGAATATGCAAGCGGTGCGTAAAAAGGGATATATCATAATAAAAGGGAAGAAAGTGAGAGAGTTCGGGAGGTGAGAAAAAGGACGTGAAGGGAAGGAAGAAGCAAGGAAGAGGAATAGAGAGCACATGACAAGCTGCAACCAAGGAAATGCACTAAGAAAGAAAACCAAAGGTGCACGTAACTTAAAAACTTGATGTTAGAGCCATAATAAAACTATGAGTTATCAAAATAACCAAGATGGTTATTTTGGATAATAATTTGGTGACTTTCGGGAAATATTTCTACTAGATGATGGAGACTAGCTTCCTTAAAGAATCCATTAGGTATGGAGTCATCCTAAAAACATTAAATTCTAATATGCCACTTGGAGATATCACTCCTAAAGTCACGTGAGGCACCGTCTGGACTCTGCATTAAATTGGCTATTCCCAATATTGAAGGATTTCTGATGTAAAATTTAACAAGAGTGGAGAAATTTCCTAAAATAGACTTTCCAGTTATTTTTGAGAACGCATGAGCTAAAATTTTTGATTAAGGAAGCTAACTGAAACATAACCTCCACCACTAAAACCTCTAATTTGTGAGTACACGAACTTCCATTATAGAAGAAACAAAAGAGTGCATGCACAAGTGTGTACTTGGAGGAATTCAAAATACTCTAATATGTACATGATGTAGAATGTATTAATGGAACTTAATGGAAATGCTTGAGATAAATCCCCTTAATTGGTATTGATAGTGCATCTCCTTCAAGATGAGACAACTTAAAAGAGTTGGTTTCCTCACAAAACTAATGATGTATGGCCCAATCCAAAGTTCATAAAACTTTGAATCAAACCCTTTATTAGCTATGTCAACATCCCATTTCAAGACTAAATCAGCCACTTTGAGAGTATTATCTCTATCATTTCTATCAAACCATTGCTTTGTTGATTAATGATGTTGTTCCAATTTTTTCATGGAATATTTTATTGATTCTTCAAGTTCGACTAGATCTTACATTTTGATTCCATTTTTTCTACACCCCCAAATTTCATTTGTTGCACTATCTCTAGTGAAGGCAATTTAAGTGATGAAGGAATCCTATATTTTTACAATAGACCAATTTTTATGGTGAAGTAATAATTATCTTCTTCACCGATATTATTTCTTCCCAGTGTGTGTGAGACCTTTGTATGCCACACTACCTTAGGTTGATATCCATTTTTATTTTCATGATTCTAATGAGGATCTTGTTGGTAGAGTCATTGAGACTATTACCTTGAGGGTAGTAGTTTGAAGAAGTCTTCAAATAAATTACAAGACTTAGAGCCCAATCAGAAATTTTAGTACTAAGGAAGGATTTTGCATTATCAGAGATATTGGTTTAAGGAATGGAAAAACTTCTTACTATACCTTCAAATAAGCCAAGGATGTTTGATTCAGTTGATTCCTTGAGTGTGGTAACTTCTTTCCATCTAGTGAAGTAATTTGTTTCTATTAACACCCACCGGTGGCCATCTCTTAAAGGAGGATATTGATCATTCCTATGAAGTGAATACCCCATTGTGAAAAAGGATGAATCACTTGGATTGGATGAAGAGGAAGCATGTCCAATTTATTTTTTCCTATAAATAAAGTGCACTCTTTGAATTTCCTGACCCACTTGTGCATATCTACCTACAACATAAGACAAAAGTATCTCTCCTTAATTATTTTCATTGATGTTATTTTGGCGCAGTGAAGTGTCCACCAAATAATCCATTATGAAATTATTCTAACACTTTGTTGACCTATGCGCCATCAATACATCTCAACAACACACCATAAATGTTCCTTTTGAAGAGAAGGTCATCAATCAAAACATAAGGGATAGAATGTAGCCTGATATGTCTTCTCTTTTCTTTACTCATACCGAAGGGTATGTTCAGAAGAAAGAAATGTTGCCATGACTTCCACCTAGTTGCATGCACTTGTATTTTCCTTAGGTTTAGCGCATGGAATCTATTCATCGAGAGAATAAAGAAGTTTCCTAACCATTTTTGCATCCTTACCAATAAGATTATAGAGTGTGTTTCCTCTCACCAAATTTGTGGCTTTGATAGTCATGTTTTACTCCATGATCTTGGTCATGCATCTGGATACTTTCTCATCGATTTATTCTTGCATTATGAAGTCCTCACACTAGAGTGTGAAAATAGAACCTTGATATAATTAGTGGCAATCATACTCTTGAATTTATTCAAGTGCATTCATGACGATGAAGACTTGTTTCTCCATGTGACTATATTTAAATCCATAATACTTCAATGTTTAATTGAATAAATCCAATTTCTTCTTTGTTCCTTTTTCATTTTGTTTACTTAAAATAGTAGTAACACTTGTATCATCCCCATATGCATACATTATTAAATCCTTTGAGTAGTATGGTTGATAAGTGTTGGGGCATGTACAATTTATCACTTGACTTTGTTGAATATGTATTTTCCTTTTATTGTCCATTTGAAGACTTTTTCCTTCCTAAGCATGATGGTGATGGGCCTAACTAAACCTTCAAAGTTAGAAATAAATCTCCTAAAAACATTGATCTTTCCTAGGAATGAATTCAAGACCTTCTTTTGTGTTGGAAAAGAGAGGGAAATAATGGGTGAGATCCTTCTCGGATTAATGGAAATTCCATCCTTTGATACCACATGGACCAAATTCTTTCCTTGTGAAATAAAAAAATGCACTTCTTGGGGTTAAGAGACACCCCAAATTCTCTGCATCTCTCAAAGACTTTCTCTAGATGACTGATGTGATCTGCGCTCTACTTTGAGAAGACAATTATGTCATCCAAGTAAACTAGGATGAATTCATTGATGTATCCTTTGAAGGTAATTTCCATTTCTCTCTAGAAAGTATTACCTACATTTGAAAAACCTAACGGCATTTTTCGATAAGCATATGTTCCCAATTTGGTTGTAAATGTATTTTTAAATTGATCCTATTCCTTGACCATGATCTCATTGAATCTGAATAACCATCCAGCATAGAGAAACTTTGTGTGCCAACCACTATCTAAAATTTTCTCCATGAAAGGAAAATAATAACAATCCTTCAATGAAGTCTTGTTCAAATCTCTCGAAATCAACAAAAGTCTGATTTCACCATTCTTATTTCTTACAGAATAAGATTTTCCATCCAGATAGAGTAATTGATAGGAAAAATAATATTTTCCTCAATTAGTTTGGATAACTCCTTCCTCATGAGGGGTTCTATCTTGGTATTTGTGGGCCTTTGATTTTGTCTCGAGAATATTGATGCTAGGATCAAGGTTAATGGAGTGTTGAACAATACTTGGATCAAATTTTTTGAGGTCTTCATATTCCCATGAGAAGATATCAACATACTTATGACACTATGAGAAGAAGGTTTGATTTTCTTCTTGCGCACAAATTTTACGATGAATCAACTCTTTTCTTCGCATAATGGTAACTTGACGAAAGTATTCTTGCATTGCATACATGTAATTTTCTTCACCCTTAAAATCATCATCGATTGAATACCTAATCTAAGGTTACTAGACCTTTACGTAGTTTTTTTCTTGAATTGAATTACTTAATCATTATAGTTTTCTTGTAAATCAGATTGTATTTTTGAAGAAAACTCAACTTCATTCTAGATGAACTGAACAATTTACACATTACTATTGAACACTTTCCAACTAGTCTCATTGTCCACAATGGATGACTGAACACCATCTTGATATGTTGTGCATTACCTTAGAGAATATTCTTATCTAGTGAGAATTATGAACCAAGGGATGTCATCGATATGCTTCTTTTTTATATTTCTTGGCACCACCTACATATTGAGAGCATCAATTCTTTCCAAGAGGTCCCAAACTATGTTTTTATAATCTTACATAAGATTATTCCTTGTTGCACATTGGTTCCTCACTTTGTGGATGAAAAATTTAGTGTCCCCATAGATATACAATTCTTTAATCTGTCTCTTCTAATAAATAATAAGATGCACCAATGCTTCATACTTTACTTTGCTACATTGTTGGAGCATGAAAACTATAGCTTTTGTGAAAAGAATATTTTCTCATTATTAGGGGAAGTAAGAACGACTACACCATTCCTACTTCTAGAACCATCAAATAACATCTTCCATATTCTAGAAGTATCATCTTATTTCTTAAGAGGGGTCGGAAAAGTGACTTCTTCTTCAAGAATGTAGTATGTACTATGACTAGTTTCAATAAATTGTATCATATGGATAAAATTCATAATGCTCCTTTCCCCATATCTCTAATAAAATATTAGGTATGGAATGGGAAATATGATTATCTTCTAAATATGACAATGTTCGTGGCCTTATTGGATTAGGAAATTTGATAGGAGAGGAGTGGGATTGTATGACTCAACATGATAAGAAACTATAGGCTCGGTTTCTATGGTAAACCTGATACCATACCTAGTTCTTAGGAGCATATAAGTCCAATATAAAGATAGGTACCCACCCACATTGAAAATTATATCTCTTGATAGATAAATGGAAAATAATGCATGCAATTCAATGACTAACACAAGTTGAGTTATAGTTAAACTTGCGCAAGCATGAAAATTCAAATCAATATATTTTATGCTTCCTAAGATGTTGATAGTGGAGTCATCAAGTTGTAAAACTCCTTTAGAGACAATGATGTCTTGAAGGCCTATGATATCAATAATTCTTTTATGTATGATAAAAATATTGGCCCCCAAGTCAATCATGCAATTGTGAAAAAGGTGTTTCCATAATATCAAGGACATATAAAAGGGTGGGGTTTTAACAAATTTACTTACTTTTTTATCCTCTGCTTTCCATAGATTAACAGTAGATTGAGGTATTTAAATGACTAGTTCAATGTGTGTGTGTTTTACAAGAGCTTCATGCAATAGGTCATGCTCAGATGGAATAACCAAAGGCATCCCACATTATCATAATCACATTTTTCTTCTTCATTTTTTCATCAATGTTGAATTAAACATCCAAGGATTTTGTGCATTTAAATCACAACATTGTCTTTTATTGATTTCTCAGTGCTTAAGGAGGTGCCTTAGGTTGTACGGAGGATTGAACTATCAAATGAGGTGTGTGTGAAACTTCATGTCGAACATTACACAAAACCTCGCATGTGGCAACATGAATGCTAAAATTATTGGGTAGAATTATGCTATCCTTTGACTTTTGAGGATTAGTCGACTAAGAGTTGTAGAGAGATGCACATTGGCTTAAAAATTCTTTTCTTGGACCTTTTGATATCAGTAATCTATGCATGGGATCTATTTGAGCTATTCATAGCTTGGTTTATTTATCATAAGTCATTGACACTAAATAATATAATATTTGTCTCAGGTTTGATCTCTTGCACTTCTTCGTTATCAATTTTACACATGCTTGTGGAAAGATCGCACTTGAAGTAATCTGAATAATGAAGGGTTACACGTGCAAGGAATTTGTATAGTTGTACTTGATATGTGGCAAGTTCGAGGAAGCACCACTTTGTCTCTTAAACCATTTCATTCTACATTGAAACCAATGATTTACTTGAGCTTGGCATTTGAAGGGGTTACACAAGAGGAATGGTTTGAAGAGGGAGGTGTGCTATATGACCTTTCCATCTATCATTTTGATTTTTCCCATACTTTTGATTTTCATATTGGTTTTTGAAGGGCTGATGGATTTGATTAAATATTTTCTTGGATTTAATTCTGAAGGATTCCATTTGTTTCTTTTTTAAGGGCACAACTTTTTTGAATATATTTCTAATCATTTCCTTCATCTCTTCATCCTCTTTCTACTTTTGGGGAGAGTATCATGTAGAGGTAGTAGGTTGGAAACTCTATTCAGAATGAGATCTATGGAAGGCTGAGGTGCTTGAGGCATTTCAGAAACAATGTCATAGGAAATCTAGGGCTATTTTTCTAGCTTAGATTAAATAATTTTCTTTCCTAATGGCTATAGGATAGGCATCAGGAAGTTGCACAACACCCATAGATTGTATTATCACTGTAATATCATAATTCAAGGCTCTTAAGAAGTAAATAAAAATACCTTGTGAATTTTTTTCCTAAGAGGAGTAGAATATTATCCCATGTTTTATGAAATCTGAAGTTAAATTCAGACATGAGCTCATTGGGAGTTCTCTTGATGGTTGTTAGAAGTTATAACAAAGAAATATTGTCTACTTTCTCCTCAAACTGATTATAAAAGTAAATTCTGGCTCATCCCATCTGTGAATATAGGTAGGTATTAAGATTTTATACCATTGAAGTTATTTGACTTTGAGTGGAAAAGCCAACACTCACATAACTACATCGTCTTGAGTAACTAGGTGAACTCAGAATAAATTTGCAATGTCTTGAATAATTTCTACAGGGGTATTCGATTCTCACAAGTGAAAAAGGAATACCATTAAGTGTAACCATTGGTATATCATATTGTGTTGAAAGGACCAAAGGAATACAACCATTAAATATGAAAAAGGGTATATTTCTCTCCTACGCCATAGTTAGGATGGGATTTAGGATCTTGGATGCATGCATGAAAGGTCTATCAAGAGGGGGAGTGGGACTTAGTATATTTTAACATAATAATTTACTAATTCTTCTTCTTGGACTGAACATATTAAAAGGTCTCACCAAGGTTTGCGCGCTATCTAGTTTGAATCCTTCTCATGAAATAGGGCACATAAATAGTTGAAATCAATAGATCTAGATGTTGGGAGTCTCCAAATGTGTTAAATAATCTTCCAAAGGATATATATCACTAAGTCACACACCAAAACTTAGCAATAGACAAATGTAAGCTTTTAATACTTGTCCCACTCGGTGTGCCAAATATTGTTGGAGCTTAAAATTGTACCCATTCTAAATTAGGATGATCTAAGGATTTGAGGCAACATGGGACTGTCTCCAAGTTGTGGGACCTTGCACTTGAGATATACCTTCAAAGAAGGAGGGATTCCTTTTCTTATTTATACTACTACAACTATTATTAGGAAGGGACCTGTAACTATCTAACTCTATTCTATGATTCCAAGAGACCAGGGTGAGAAGGAGATGCATAAAACAAAATCCTAATTCAAAGAGAGGTGATAACAACACAAAGAAGGGTATGAACACTCTAAGATGAGTAAAAAGATGGAAAATACTCATAAGAATGGCATACATACGTGACATGGGCCTTAAAAACATTCAAGAGCTCATTTGCATGGAGCACAATAGAAAATAAACTTGAAGGAACATAAACAATACATAATATACCAATGTTGCAAAGGAAAAACAAGAAGATGCAATAAAATGAAAATTAGGGTAGAATATAGCCAAAAACAAGAATTATATTGCTTCTAAATGATGCAAAGTAAATTACAATGGTGGAAGGAGGTAGGAATCCACATCCAAGGAGCCAAATTTGAGGCTTGCAACACAAAATGTAAAGGAACAATACTCTAAATAATGATCTTGCAATCCATAAATGGGCATTAAATAATATGTATAAGAATAGGGAAGAAGTAGAGGGAAATGGGGAAAAGCTAAAATTTTCAAACACAACCACCAATAGAATGTAATAAATACCTATAAATCTGCATATAGCTTTGTCGAGATCCAGCTCTTCATTTAAGATAACTTGTGGAAGAAGGAAAGAGGCTAAAACTGATATAAAAATGGTGGTTGAGTCAATTAGAAGTATGCATTAATGATTTTAGTTGTGTTTTCCCATTTTCACCTACCAAATCCTGCCAAAATTAGATTTTAAAAATCCTAGAGTGTAGCCCATGTCAAAAGCTTTCCAAAAGACCAAGCACACATGATTTTAAGTTCTATGGAAGAAAATATGGTGATTTAAATTTCTACAGTACAAGAGGAACACACAAGACACATGGAGTCATATGATTGGTTGCGAGACTCGGATGATTTTCTATTGGATGTGACTTTTTCATGTGTCACACTTTCATTCATTATAAGGATTCACCCAAAACTATTGCACTTTGATTTTCTATCATGATTTTCACTTTATCGACAATTCCCGGAATGGACACATGGCACGCGAGGATTGGTAAGTTGAGGTTGTAGAAAGCTGTAGGTGAATTCACGGGAGTAGCAGGTAGGGAAATAAAGAATGCATAAGTTCATTGGTGCACGTGAGAGAGTACATAAGGGGATGAAGAATGGGGTACATTTCTTCCAATGCATGTAATTATGTAAGGAGGAGCGGAAGATATAACAAGGAAAAGTGTGGAATCTTGGAAGAAGGTGGCATACACAAGGCATGTCAAGAGGATATATTAGGTACACTACATAAGGATGCGAGAAAGGAAATGTGAGAGCATGAGGAAGGGAGTGCAAAGTAAAATGCGTGAAGGAAGAATACAAAAGGAAATGAGTGTGTGTGTAGAGATTTTCAGAACTACGGCTTAAAAAGGCATGTGCGGTGAAAAAAGGCGAGGACTTACAAAATGGAAGGAAATTCTAAAGGCATGCACATAAAAGATACACAATGACCAGGAAAGGGAAGAAAATACATAATGAGTGTGTGTGAAGGGAGAATGAAGGGAGATAGATTAATAAAAGGGAAGAAAGTGAGAGAGTGCAGAAGGTGCACAAAAGGAAGTGAAAGGAAGAGGTTTGTGAAAGCAAGTGAGGTCATGCATGAAGAGATAAAACAAAGGAATAAAACCAAAGGAATTTAATTACTCTAATTAAATTAATTTATTATCCTCACTATATTTATTATTTAAATATCTTATTTAAATAATATCCACACATATAGTTCACCTAGACACCTCACCAAGCCAACTCAACCTAAGACTATTATTTAGCAAGTTGTCATCATAACTAATTAAGACTTACCCAAACCCTAAAAATCAATGCCTACATTCCCTCTAACCACATTCCCGCATGCTCACAAGAAGCTCCTAGTCTAATCCGTAGGATAACAACATGAGATTCAAGGAAATCAAGAGGATCTCCCTAGTTTAGTAAACCCTGAAATCCCACCTTGACCGACGTAGGTTACCCCTAACCGTCGCCTATTAAGCCGGACTACCATCGGTTACCCTTTTAACCCCTAAACTACCTTATTCTCAAGGTTGGAAAACATTGGGAGAAATTTGATGAGAAAGAACACATCTCAGAGAGATAACGCATCTTCAGAGAGCAAATTCCAGTGAAAACCCGCATGCAAGGAAGGAGATTGAGCATCTTCTCCTGCACAACCATCCCAACCATGATTTGATCCATCCAAGCAAAGAGGAGTGTACATGCAGCCCATGCAGAATATTTTCTTCAGTTGGTGATCACTTGCAGCCTTCAAACCCCTCATCAGCACCTCCATCCTCACACACAAAGGCATTCAGACTGGAATCCAAGTAAGTATAACATCATACTTTCTTGGTTTATTTCATTTATCATCATTTTATCATCTATTGTTTACTTTGCCCCTATTGACCTTCTCCAACATTTTCACCTCCATATACCCATTAAAACCTCACCAAATCCTACTCCAGTCACCCAATACCTCATCTCGACCCACCAAAGTCCTTTGTGCAATCACAAAGGAGACCAAACTTGTTCTATGACATTTTCAGATCTCACAAGAATCGGCACCTAGTTACACCTAACCACCATCGGTCACCCCGACCGACACCGGTCTCTTGTATTTGCCCCACACAAGCCTAGAACAAAGACCTACCCACCAAATTTCATCTCACCCTCATTCACCTGTGATCTACCCGAGACCTCTATCAAACCTGCAAACCCAGAACCAATCATTTGACCTTTGGATTCTATTCTAGCTTAGCCTGTTAGATTAGATCTATTTCTTATTGTGTTTTTAAGTGAGATACCTAAATCATTTTAAATAACAATAGGATTTACTTTGTTTACAACATTAAATTGTTTAAAAATAGTGGATTGATAGCCATCTAGGAAGTATCACACTTCCGGATCTAGCATACGCTAGGCTAGGTAGTTCACTACCCATATTGTTTAATTCCTTTTGGTGGTCTTGTTTTCATTACAGGTAGTTCCTCCTAGCCAAAAGGAAGATCTCATGATCAGCTATGGATTGGAAGTCATACGCATGCAACAACCCATCAACCAACATTTGAACAGGTATTCCTCCTACTACCCGTTACCCTATCTATTTCATCAACACTTCAAAGAAATGATCTAAGAATTAGGTGAAACATTTTGGCACACCCGGTGGGACCCATCCGGGGTTCCTTGCATTTCATTCATTCCTAGGAAAAAATTGTGTGTTTGTTTCCTTTCGAAAAGCGTACACACTAATTTTCTTCTTTGGTAATCCACCTCTTCTTTCTATTTTCTCTAAAGGAAACTTTTCTTTTGGTGTAATTAAAAAGAACCATTTCTTCATGTTTTTTCATTGTAGTGAAAGAGCATCCCTCTTCCTCTTCATCTTATTGTGTCATCCAATTTCACATTTTGATTTGGGTTTAAAATAAGTGCATTCCATTCTGATTTATTGCATTAGCTCACATTAATTGAGGGAAACCTATACGCTGGAAGTCATGCCCAGCTGATGGTTGACAAAAACGAATCATAGAAAAGCACTTCTATCCTTTTCTTTCTCTGAGTCTTACCAAACCTCACAAAAATTCAAAATACATACATTCTTAAACAACATCCTACCTAGAAGAAGTTGTAGGTGATCACACGATCATGCACAGTGGGCACCCAGCATCACTGCTCTGTCAAGTCATACTTCAGAGCAAAGCCCGCCCCCACCATAACATACCTGAAACCTCACCTTTTAGATCTCCTTCTTTGTAGGAAGCCATCCTCACCAAAAACTCTATTTCACAATTCATGTGTCAGTCCCTAAATAGCATAAGCTAAACAAACATAATAGAAAAGGCACTCCTAGGATCACATTTTCTTAGTGTTTTTGCTTGGCTTGCATTTTGAGGTGAGAGATCATGTTCATCACTTTTTGTTCATCCTTGCATGCTCCTCATCACAACTAGTGTATTTCGGCTTCACCTGAGTGTGCTGGGCCATATCATCATCATTCTCAGAATTTTGGGTCTGATTCTACATCAGATTTTAATTCACAACCACTTTCTTTCATCACTGTTTCAATTTCACAGTAATCATCATCATCGGTTACCTCTGACCGCCATCATTATACCCAACCGACATCGGTTCCAGTGTCCTTTTTGCTAACCTACTCAAAAGGACATTTTACTTCACTTTCTTCCACTTTTCATAGTCCCTATCACTATCATTATTCCCATTGACATTTTAAACATCTTCAGATTTGGCATACCTGTCAGATTTTACCTTCTGCCTCACTGTTTACTCATTGTCATTTTCTATAGTAACCGGAAGTGGTTACCCCTCACTAGCAGTCGGTTTTCCCTAACCAGCATCGGTTAGCCTGTTTCACATTCTAACCACCATTTGGTACTTAATCCACTTTTTTTTCACCAGATTCACCTATTCCTATTGTTCTCTGTGTCATTTACAGAGAAGCAGCCCTACTGATCGATCAAGATTGGTTCACATGGTGCTGACCAAGACAAGAAAGTGCACTCATATTTCATGCCAGTTATCAACCACTCCCACCTAGTCCTTCACCACCTTCCATTTTATCACCAGCCATGGATCCCATCCAGCCTATTACTATCACTACTAGAGATGAGGAGTTCACATGACTCCTTGACCAAAACCCTGCCGCCTTGCAGTTTTACCTTTCCCACTCATCCACTCGAGATGCCTGGGTCAGTTGATATATGGCATGCCCGTATCTATCCCCCCGACTCTGCACCCACTCCCGCATCAGCCCCATCTGGCTCCGTGCTGCCCGCATCCACCTTACCCCTAGTTTTTCATAGTTAGGTCCTATACCCACTATGATTGCCATATCTGCTACCTTGTGGCACCCATTACATCCACCGTACCCTCGATGACTACCCCAAACACAACCTCATCTACCCCTAATGTCTCTGACACATACCGGAGCTACATTACCACCTCCAGTTTTGGTGACCCCTACCCCATTTTAGAACGTGGTTCTTTCCATTCCACAATCATTAGCCCTATTGCACTAGGGTTACCATGACCCTTCCACCCCCATATACATACTATCAACAACCTCCTATTTCATCCATTATTCATTCCGGATACATACCCCCTATTTCACTACCTTCTTCTCCACCACCCTACATGGCAGCCCCATACACTAGAGTGCCACCCCATTATATGCCCAAAACCAACCTCTCATGCTACAGGAGGCATCCAATCATCACAACCCACCAATGACCTAATTAAATTGATGTTGGACAAGATGTAAAACATTGGAGGCATCGGTTTCTAGCTCCCGCAACACTCTCACCTATGATGAGATTTGCAATGAGCCTATTCACCCATCCATTCCTATCCGTTTCATACCTGTGCATTGGGAAATGCCTAAATTCAATCATTTCAATAGCAAAGAAGACCCACAACAACATTTGTGGTCATTCAAACATGGGTGTTATCTGATCACTCATGATGATGCCTTGCTTTTGAGAACCTTTCCCATGTCCCTCACTGGACCTACATTAGATTGGTATAGTGGGTTACCTAAACACTCTATATTCTCATTCAATCAGGTAGCCCAAGCCTTCTTGGATCATTTCTCTATCAATATCGTCAAGAAGGTTACCATGACCGATCTATATTCCACACATCAGTATGAGGATGAATCTATCATAGATTTTGTCGCTCGCTGGCGCAGCCTGATCAATCAACTTACCTTCCAACTGCCACAAATAGAACTCATTGAGCTCTTCACATGGGCTTGCACTAGACATATCTCCCCAACCTTGCAGGTCCAAACTTTCGAACATTTGATGAGGCATTCACTATGGCATGAAAGTTAGAGATTCGGGCCATCGAAGAGAAGAAAATCAATTACGCAATAAGAATTCGACATTCAAGTCGAATGATACCTCTTCTTCTTCCAAACCACAAACCAATTATTCAAAAGCTAAGGGCACCACTAACATAGTGGTACTCAAGGCCGCCCAACTCATCCATCAAATCAAGCTACCCCTCATCTAATCTCTCACCTATCTAGACTTTTCAATTCAGATGAGAGCAGTGAAAATATACCCCAATTGGGGAACCTTACTCTTCTGTCTTAGAAAATCTTATCAAAGCTAGAGCCATCACCCTTCCACCTATAAAACCACACACTAGTTTTGACCCTGCTCACCCCATGCCCACATGGTATAAAGAACATGATTTCTATAACTATCATCGAGTAAAGGGTCATAGTGATGGAAACTACATCACTTTCAAAAATATTGTCCAAGAAATGCTCGAGAAAGGTGAGTTAACTGTGGATAATCCCAATGCCACCCCCAACCAAAATCTACAAATCTTCAAAAACCATTTCCCAACCATGCCCCTTCATCCAATCAAACCGGTGAGACATCAACTCATGATACCCATACCCGTGAGGTTCACGCTATCTTTAATGAGGTACTTGTCACCTCCCAATTACCCCATATTCCTTCCATAGAGGAGATCCTAGCCCAAAATCCTCCTTCCGCATTGGAACCAACCTCCCCTGTTCCTTCACCAACAGAGGAACACCTTTCATCTCCTTCATCACCTACGGAGGGGTCTTCCGCTAACATTGAGACCATCTCACCCCTGGCTTCACCACTTAGAGAACCTTTACCTACAATACCTCCTCCACCCATAGAGGAGCACCCATTATCTCCTCCACCCATAGAGGAGCACCCATTACCTCCTCCACCCACTAGAGGAGCACCCATCTTTCCTCCACTTATAGAGGAGCTCCCATCATCTCCTCCACCTATCATAGACCTAGTTGAGATATCTTTGCCTCTTGGCAAGCATTCTCCATCAGCTACCTAGAATCCCGCAGACCTACTTTCGGCTCTCTTACCCACGGAAGCTGAAGCTAGCCAATTCCCCATCTCTAAGACACATTTTATGGGAATTTCCATTAGGTCCTCACCAACTCCACCTACAGACGTGTCATTCTCACGTTTGGCCGATCATTTAGATTATGTGGATAGGGCTTTACTATGGGGGCCTCTTACTCCCCGTCTCAACACAGATGTAGAGATCCCTCGCTGATACCTCCACTATCTACCCAAACACATTTCAACCAATCAAACCAAACACAACCACCTCTATCACAACCCCTTCCATGATACCTGTTAGCACTCAAACCACACCCTTACCCATAACCCAACCTACATCTAAACCCAAACCCACACCTACAACATTTGCCTCAACTAAACCTATTACCACTTTAGGGGTCACCCCGACCACCAGCCTTACTCATCCACCTATTAAACTGGATTTAGCTACATCCTCCAACGTCAATACCACACCTACTCGACACCCAAACCAAAGAAACAAACCCATCGACCTCATACCCCGACCGCACACCAATCACACCAACACTTGTCCCATGTCTGTCTTAAGACCTCAACTACCCAACATGGTCAAGCAACCTTCACCCATCCATAAACCAATAACACAACAACCCATTCCTTCCTCACAAACCTCTAACCTACCCAAGCACACAACATGACTTACACCACACCTATAGTCTCTTTACCACCAATACCTCCAATACCCTTAGCTATTGCTTCACTACCCACTACACTTCAGTCATTATCCTCACACCCCAAGCATGACCCATGTCATCTACCTTCACAACACCCCCATTATCCCCATGGGTAACTCACCCTCTTCCTCCATCTACTTTTCCTTCTAGACCTCATACACCCACATCACCTTTACCCAAGAAGGTGTAACCCAAAAACAAAACCCCACTACCCCACAATAAGGTAGTCAAAACAACCACACACCCTCCTACCCATCCATCTATTATACCCCTACCCAAACAAACATGACCGATACCTAAAACCACACCAGCACCTAAACCCATAGCTCGACCCATTCCTACTCTTCCAAAAATAGTTCCTCGACAATCAACCACACCTACACCCAAACCCACATTCACTTCCCATTGTGATCCACTAGTAGGATCCTATGCCAAAATTTTAACCAACCTCCTCGAGACCTCTGTTATCACATTACCACCACTCCAACCTTACGACCCCCTCAAACCCAAGCCAAAAGGGTTTGATGATACTAAATTTTTGCATACCATCGTGTGTCGGGCATGATGTGGAGAACTACAAGGCCTTGAAAACCATCCTTATCCAATTGTGTCCACCAAAACCAACTTTGATGATGATGACCTTCTTGATGAGGATCCTGCTTCACCGACACCCATTCCCACACTACCCACTCAACAACCACAACCTCCACCCTCACCACTCCTAGAGCCACCCTCAAGATTTGAAATTAACATGGTTCACATCAGAGAGCTTGCCACACCACCACCCCAATGTCATTGCACCCACTCACCTCACAAGGATTTTCTCCTCCAGTAGGTTTTTTCCCTTCATGTCATTACACCACTCACCCTACACCTTCTCCATTTTCCAACTCCCCTCAAATCAACATGATACATGTCACTACATGTGTGCAGAAGGGAAAAGAAAAGGCAACTAACCCACCAACCAATCCTATACCCAACATACCATCTGCACCCATACCTAAAATAACTATCTCGTGGCCCCACGTACCCCATTTCTAATGGCGTCACACATCACACCATGCTCAAACAATTACACCAATCTCCCCTCAAAATGTCCTTATATGACCTCATCCAAACCTCATAATCCCATCGTCAAGCTCTCATGGAGGTTCTTCAATCTATTGAGGTTTTACCCAATGACCCTACACCCGTAGCCTCCATTATCACACCCCATCATGTAGCCTCTCTCACCAAATTACCACCTTCATCCTCACCCCACCTTGTTCACCAAGTGGCCTCCCTTAGCTTCTCAGAGGAGGAGATCACGCCACACCAAAATGATGACCTGGACCCAGCCCTCTTCATCTCCATCCACATTGATGACATATGGGTATGCCGTGTGATGATTGATGGAGGTGCTAGCATTAACATCATTTCATCCCATGCATTTTCTCAAATGTGCATACCTAAAACAATTACATGCATAAACATCCGGTCATGTTGCATTCATTCAACGATGCTATCACCTCCACACTAGGCATTATCATCCTCCATGTTCATGTGGGCCCCCACACTATTCCAAAATTGTTTTACGTTTTGGAGGGGGAATTCCAATATAACTTGTTGCTTGGTAGACCCTGGATCCATGTCATGGGTTGCGTTCCTTCCACTTTGCATCATTTGTGTAAAGTTTGAACACGAAGGACACACTTATACCATTCCATCTAACCCATCACCTTTCAAAACATGCAACATGCTTTACCGACCCAATGATGTGCTCATACCTGTCAAGCCATCTACCTCCGCAACCACTACCACTTCACCTACACCTCCACCTACCAGTACACCACTGCTTTCACCACACATACCTCCTCCATTCCTACCACTGCTATAACCTCCATGGCTGACCCATTAGCTTCCCAATCCATTAACTCCACCTCCGCATCGACCTCGACACATCATCCATTCCAGCTACCTACATACCAACCACTGATCCCTTGGAAGGTGTTTTTCAATGCCTCACTCTGGGGGAGTACCACCTATATAGTGTCAACACATTCCTTACTCCCGCAGAGTATGGAAGCCTTCACCAACACCCTCATTATGATCACCATATAGGAGAATGCCTCCTTTATGGTCCTCCTCATCTTCGTACTAGTCTCACCTATGGGGGACTTGATACTACCACTTACACACCTGAACCACCATCACAAACCCACCCATTTTCCGCTGACTTCCAATCACTTACCAATCCATTTCACCCACACCTTCCTGCACCATTGTGTGTGGAAGGGTTTTGGTTTTGGATTTTATGAGCAAGGCCGCCATACCATTATTCCATGTACCACCCACAAACATAACGACCGTAGTGGTATCGGCTTCCCGAACCTCCTACCAAACAGGCCCGCATTAAACTCATTGAGGACCCTAGCCCTTCTCCACCTTCATCTTCATCACCACCTTCACCCGCTCCACTTTCATCACCACCCTCACCGATGGAGTCGATGGATCCTGAATCTATCCCTCCTAATTTTTTTTTTCATAAACACCATTTCCTTGGGGCCTTTGACTTATCAACGTGAAGGTGAGGCCCCTTCCACTCTTCCATTCCTATATCCTGAGATGATCGATGATGACACACCTACAATTAACATCATTCAATGTCAGGATGATGAATCCATACTCACCTACCTTGGTGTAGAAGACTCATATATTCATCGGTCGTTACCCTCTAAGACACAAACCATGTTGAATGAATCGACTATCGAGATCAACATTCATACTCAGGATGACCCGCACATCCTAAAGATCGGACAATCTTTAGATGCTGTTGAACAAGAAGCCATCACTTCTTTTCTCCAAGATCATAACCATGCTTTCACTTGGTCTTATACGCAGACATGCCCAGTATTGACCCCACCATAGTGGTCCACAATATCGTAACCATTCCCGATGCCAAACCTATCAAACAAAAGCTGAGGAAAATGCACCCTCGCATTGCTCTTCTCATCAAAGAAGAACTTCAGCACCTTCTTTCCATTTCCTTCATCTTACCCATTGATTATCCTCATTGGATTTCTAACATTGTCCCTATTACTAAAGCAAATAGGGGGACTCACATTTGCATGGACTTCCATGACCTCAACCTAGCCTACCCAAAAGATGACTTTCCCTTGCCCAAGTATTGATCAACTGGTTGACCTCACCACTGGTCATGAGATGCTATCACTCATGGATGGCTTCTCAGGTTATAACCAAATTTTTCTTTCCCTAGAAGATCAACACAAGACCACATTCATCACCCCTTGGGGGACCTTCTACTATCGAGTCATGCCCTTTGGCCTTAAAAATGTTGGTGCCACATATCAACGTGTTATGACTTATATCTTCCATGATATCATGCATCACATATTAGAAGATTACGTGGATGATCTCTTGGCCAAATCTAAATGTCACTCTCGAGCACCTCACCATCCTCAAAACCATCTTTGACCACCTCATTAAATATTACGTCCACCTTCACCTAAAAAGTGTGTCTTCACGGTTCTCTCAGAAAGCTCCTGGGATTTATTGTTTCCCTCCGTGGTATAGAAGTTGACCCTGCTAAAGTCAAGGCCATCCTCGAAATGCCTCTACCTACTAACCTTCAACAACTCGTAGCCTGCAAGGTAAATTGTAGTCCATTCACCATTTCATTTCACAATTATCTGATCGGTGTCAACCATTTCATCATCTGCTTAGGAAGGATGTCTCCTTTAAATGGGATGATGACTATCACAAAGATTTTGAGGCCCTAAAACAATACCTTCTCCAACCACCCGTACTCATTCCACCTAAAGATGATCAACCTTTTTACCTATACATATCAGCTACCGATCATTCCTTGGGAGCCATGCTCGCTCATCGTGATGAACAACACAGGAGCAAGTGGTTTATTACATAAGCCATACTCTTTTGGACTATGAAACCCGATACAACCATCCGAAAAAAACTTTTCTTAGCCTTAGTTTTTTTGCCACCAAACTCCGCCATTACCTACTCAACCACAAAACCTATGTCGTGACCAACACCGATCCCTTACACTTCATGTATGCCAAACCTTATCAAAATCAGCATGTCACATGATGGCTTATGCTTTTAGCTGATCTTGACCTGAATTCATTCATCAAAAGTCCATCAAGGGCCAAGCTATCACCAACCAACTGGCCGATGCACCTATTTCTGGGGATCAACCCTCTAATTTTGACTTTCCGATGAGTCAATTGCTACTCTTTCCTTGGATGAACCCCTTACCAAATGACATTTTTCTTCGATGGTTCCAAGTGTTAGCATGGGGGTGGGGCTGGTATTATCCTCATTCCTCTAGATGGAGAACCCATGCCTTTGTCTTTCAAACTAGACTTTGAATGCACCAACAATATTTCCAAGTACGAAGTGCTCATACTAGGTCTCCAAGCCACATATGCCCTAGATGTCAAATCAATCCACATCTTTGGTGATTCACAATTGGTCATAAACCAAGTCAATGGTATGTACCAATGTCGTAATGAGATACTTCAAAAGTATAAACATCATGTAGACATACTTTTGACCACCTTTGATCGTTACACCCTTCAAACCATCCCATGTTCAACCAACAAATTTGTAGATACCATGGCCTGCTTAGCTTCCCAAATACCCGCTTCCCCTACCGATTCCAAAATCTTTGTCACCATACAACCTCCATTCACCTTCTTATTTACCTCATGATGTTTACTCAATCGAAACCGACACCCCTGACCCGAGTGACCTTTGGTATAAACAATACTCGACTACCTTTCTCTCTCCATCTTACCTCCTGATCTCACCCATAATGGACAACGCGCCTTCCTTAAAAAGGTCTCTCATTTTGTCATTTTGGGGGACTCCTCTATAAGCATGGCTTTGATGGTATTCTCTTACGATGCCTCACAAGTTCTGAAATTCCTTATACCATTAAGGAGGTTCATGATGGCATATGTGGAGGTCACTTTAGTGGCCTTGCTATTGCTAAGTGTATTCTTTTCACCTAGGCTATTACTGGACCCTTAACCATGATTGTTGTGACTATGTCAAATGTTGTGTAAAATGCCAACAACATTCCAACCTTCATCATACACCCAGTCATGCCTTACAAGTCACTCGTGACCTTTGGCCCTTCTCTCAATGGGGTTTGGATCTTTCGTCGAGAAATCAATCCTCATTCTTCCCAATGCCATCAATGGATCATAACTACTACCGAATACTACACAAAATGGGTGGAAGCCATACCACTCATCTCCACAAAAGCTGAGAAAATATGTGAGTTCATTAACCATCACATCATTTTCACTTTGGTGTTCCTCATCGCCTCATCACTGATAATGGAAAACAATTCAAAAACAAAACATTGCAAAAATTTGCGATGCCTTCAGCATTCATTAGTTTCTCATCACCTTATTACCCACAAACCAATGGCCAAGCCGAATCCACTAACAAAACCTCAACAAAATTCTCATGAAAGTGGTTGATGATACTGGGAAGGATTGGCATACACACATTCCTTTTTGCCCTATGGGCATACCGCACTAGTATTCACACTTCCACTATGGCCACACCATTTTCTCTGGTCTATGGTACAGAGGTTGTTCTACCTCTCAAAGTCAGATCCCCTCACTCCGCATTTCTCTCCATGACATGCTTACTGATGATGACTTTCGTTAGGACCACTTAGCACAACTAGAGTTATTAGATGAACATCATCTTAACGCTCTGGATCACCTTCAAGTTTACCAACAACGTATCAAACGTGCTTATGAAAATGTGTTCATGAACGAACCTTCCAAGTTGGTGACCTTGTCTTGAAAGAAAATCAACACGTAACCAAAGTAAAAAAGTAAATGGGGAAAATTTGCTCCTAATTGGCTTGGACCATACATCATAACTCATACCTATGGATCAGGTGCCTATCATTTATCCTCACTTGATGGTAAACCCAAACCTGAGCCCTTAATGCATTACATCTTCGACCATTCTATTGTTGACTCATTGTCCTACCTCACCCTTTGTCTCTTTATAGGCTCATCCCTTGAGCACTATCCACTCCATACACCTCCCCTAATGATTAAACAAGAATCATGTGAGTACCATCACTTGTTATCTTCTCTTGAATATGTGTACCATGGCACTGCACATAGCATGATTCTCATGGATACTTTTCATCTACCTTTAGATGAGATCCCATGGTCATTCCACCTTGCCTTTTGAACAAGAGTCCTATCCTCCACCTTGGTCTTGTCCATGATTTCAAAGACCTCACATGGGACCAAACTCCTTGAGTCAAACTTCTAATAAAAGATGACTCCCTCAAAAGGACATCTTCCTCTCGACAAAATTGCTGCTATAAATAGACTGCTCCCTCAAAGGACAGCTATGTGAAGCTTTTAAAAAAAAAAAAAAAAAGAGAGAAACCAAAGCTTCCCGCATCGATCAGCTTCACGAAGACCTCAAGGAGTACCATATTATTTATCCCATATAGACTTCCCGCATCGATCAGTCTATCAAAAAAAAAACTTTTTAGTCATGGACTTGCCCATTGTGACCTAGACCCTTGCCCAAAGGCCCTGTCACTCAAAACATATAAAATTAACTACCTTTCACCCTCCTTACCATTTCCACTCTCATTTCCTCAATTTGCCTCAAGGGACATCTTGGAATTTAGACATTTGGTGATCCTGTGACTACCTTCATCGTAGAACAGTTAATCATGCAATGCCTTTCGGGTCTTATGTTCATCACCCCTCCAAGGTATGATCTACTCGGTATGATCCTACCCAATCAAGTGGCTTTATTACCCCCTCTTATCTTTTAACCATCTTTGTTTACGTTTTGATTACCTTATACAGACTTGGTCCTCGATGCTTACCTTTGGGGTAATCCTCCCTTTCACCATAATCACCTTCACCTACATCATTTTACCTATAATCTACCCACACCTATTAAACCTAAACCCACAACATGCCCAAAAACCTACCAACTCATTTTCATATTCTTCCCTAGCTCATGGGAGAACTACATCGGCCTGAGGTCCCTTTTTCTGGGACTATGTAGGTAGCACTCCGAGGGCATGGGGCCCTTGGAGGTTAGCTCGGCCATTTTCTACCCTAAAACAATTCATCAACCATGCCTAACTCACCATTTACATCACATTTCACTTAGTTCCCCTTTTATAACAAAATTGGAAATTAAGCCACATACATAACAAGTTGCTTACCACAACATACATTTATTACACCTACCATCCTCTATCATCACTATGCATAGATTATACAACATTTCACATATGACCCATAGTATCATTCATTGCAAAAATAATGAATCATAACTAAACCTACTTTAACTAAACCATACTCAACTCGACTTCAACTCGATCCATGCCTAACTAACCCGAACTACTAACCCAACCATGCCTAACCAAACCTGACTCGATCCATGCCTAACCAACCTGACTCGATCCATGCCTATAACCTGACTCGATCCATGCCTATAACCATGACTCGATCCATGCCTAAACCAACCTAACTCCATCATGCCTAACTCACCTAATTTCAAACCACATTAAAGTAACAAATCCATATCTCATCTAATACAAGCCATAAACCAATGTCTCATACACACATCAACAAATCATGAAATACCATGAATCTCATCATACAAATCAATAAATGTGTATCTCAATATACATGTCTATCTCATCCTATCATCATCATCAAAAAATGTATATATATATATATATATATATATATATATATATATAATATATATATAACAAAATGTCATCGGCACACAGGCCGGTCTCATATATACAAAAAGAATGAATGAATCAATACAAAAATCTCTTCGGCACGCAGGCCGGTATATGCTCAAAATATACAAAAATCACTCATACATCCTCACTATCTTCAGCACGCAAGCCGGTATGTGATAAAAAATACAACTACCTTCGGCACGCAGGCCAGCATATATATCAAAAATCACTAGTATACATCAAAAATAGGTGACCGCATCTCAGGCATCTCACCGGATGTCCTCCATCTCTATGTCACCTACACCCTTGGCCTCATGTGTCCCTACTGCACTCACCTAGCTGGTCATCATGCACTGGTGGCCTCTCCCTGATCGGGCCTCGAGCTCACTGACCTCCTGTGCTCTCCACACTATGTGTGTGGGATCTCATCCTCTCACTAGATGCCTGTTGTGCTCTGTACTCTCCATAAGATAGGAAGTCTATCCCGGCCACCATGAGCTGATCCTGATAATATCTCACCTCACCTAGGGCATCCCGTAACCTAGATATAGGCATGGTCTGTGGTGGTCCCATAGGTCTCATCCCCTATACCTACCCTACCCCTGACCTTCTCCCAACTAACCTACCTCGCCCTGTGCCCAAGCCTATGAATTGGGACCAGCCCCCTGTGCATGTGGTGGTGCCCCCTACCCCTGTGCCTATATCTAGGCCTGTAAGGCCCCAATATATGCTGGCTAGGTGGCCAATCTAGCCTCGTAAACCTACCACTGAGCCGTAAGGGTTTGCCACCGACCATCTCTATCTCCATCTCCATCTCCTCCATCCTCTCCCTCCACCATCTAGGCCTACAGACTAGCCACTTGTACTCATAGCTCTACTACGCTCTACCCTACCTCTAACCTCCCTATGTGTCTGTGTCACAAGTATACCTATCTAGGTAATCAACATCGCTACTACCCCCCGTAGGGGTCTCTCTCGCACCGTAATGGTAGCTAAGTCAAGCTGCCCCGGTCTAGGTGGTATGGCTCATAACTGAGCCACCCACCACTACCTATACCTATCTATACATCTAGCATCATCTATCCACCGATCCACTGGCTCCTCCTCCTCCCCTGTAGGCACTATAGGCTGTGGTAGAGGTAGAGGCCTCTCCATGTCATCTCTCTGATACTGTGGGAAGGATGGAGGAATATCTATACAAGCTCGAACTACCATCGACCCTATCTACCGAGATCATCTCATCCTCCCCAGCATGGTGACCCTATATCCACCTCTCTAGCTGGAGCTCAGCTAGCTCCTCATGCATGTGCCTATATGAGGGGAATCCCACATATGGCCTCTAGATAATGTCCACTCTGGACAACCCCTCCAACAACTACCAAAAATGGGCCACATCATATGTCGGCCTATCCGATCTCCACTCTCCTACAACCGGCACCCATCTCCTGTATCCCACCCACACGATCTCACTGGGAATGCATCTCTCTGGGGCATCCCTATAGGTCAAACATAGACTATGTGCTCATAGGCCCAAGCAGTGTAGTATAAATGTACAACACAAGCTAAACTTGCGCAACCACCCATATGCCCACAACTCTCTGTATAGCTGCACCAAGAATGTTGGTGCCTAGAAAACCGGGTCTCCTCTACCATCATATCATGGAGCACCCCCATCAGTGATGGGGAAAGCATCCACCCTCTACATCTGGCAAAGTGCATAGCAGCACACTACCTCCATCAATAGAACCACTAGCCTCGTCTCATCCGGATGGGCTAGGTACATCTCGCCATAGCTCAAACTAGTGCTATGGAATCTCAGATCCGCCCCCTCACCAAAAACTATCCGATCAGCTCCTCGAGGCCTCGAGAGGAGATAGAGTAAACCTGGGCACCCAATATGGGTAACCACAAAATTTGAAACACGTCCTCTAGGGTGATAGTCATCTCACCCGTCGGAAGGTGGAACGTGTTGGTCATGGAGTCCCATCTATCGATGAGCATGACCATCAAGCTGGGCTACCAAACAACATGTCGGTAGCACCAAATCCCACTCAAGCCCACTACCTCCATGTGTTGCAGCTCCAAAGGGGTCGCTAAGCCATGCAATGTCACCAGTAGAGGCGGAACCCTATCCCGCATGTGTAACTATGCTCTCCCCTGCATCCAATCCAAGCACAACATTAATCCCTATTTACCATGACCATATTCACCAATTATCATTACCCTCCACCCTATTTTTACCCTACCCATCTCAACTACCTAACCTACATCACTTTTTCACCCTTGTGCCTAAAATCCTGACCGGTACCGGTTTATTCTAACCGACTTTGGTCACCTTTAAACCGAGCATCGGTCACCTATTTGGTGACCACTACTAGTTCATCTTTACCGACCATGGTTACCACTTAACCGCATCGGTCACCTAGTTTGGTGACCGATCCCGGTTCTACCCAACCGACGCTGGCCAAGCTTGACCGACGCCGGTCACTATCGTGGAAAATTTTCGTGACTTCCCAAACCCCCTTTTTAAAAACTCTCCCACCTGCCCCTTTTACCCCACCTACAATGACCTACACTACCCCAATACCCCTACCCACCCCACCTATACAATTTACTACCCCCCCTCTTTTTTTGCCCGTTATTCCCCCATACCCACATTTTATTTTTAACCACCCACAAAAACAAAAACCAAAACCCACAAAACCCTACAAATAACAAATACCAAAACCTCTAATCTATCTAATCACCAATCTAGAGTTAGGCGCTTACCTCATCATCGCGCCACTGCCGCTCTCGGTGGCACATCTGGCCACTATGTGTGGTGGTCCACCCGATCCCTCTCTAGCCTCTGCCATCACCGAATAACTACTCGCAACCTCCGACCAATCAACTCTCTCACCCTGATCCCGTGGACCCGCTACTCACCAACCCAACCCCTCAAATCAGACTTACCACTCACTGTCCCATTTCTTCCGGACACTTTTTTCTCTTTTTCTCTCTTTTTGTCATTTCTTCACTTCACAAATAACAAATGAATAATAAAAATGTGGATTTTTTGTTTTTATAACCCACCCAACCTAACCGACATCGGTTACCCTTGACCGACATCGGTCGCGTGCCCTACCTCACCATCATCGGTTTTCCTATACCGACATCGGTTATCCATGACCACCATCGGTCACCCTCACCTACACATTGCCCTTACTTTTCCATTTTACCCCACCCTTTACCTTTCTCCTTTACCCCATCCAACCTTTACCCAACCCATTACCTTACCTTTCCTGACCTCTCACTTCCTACCTCCATTTGTCCTCCTTTGGGGACTTCTTATTATTTTACCCCTACCTTGGCCTTACCCATGCCGTGACCTAGATATTTGGACCTTGACCATCACTAGTGACCTTTGACCTCATGTGTTTACTATACCTTATGGCATTGTTACCTGTGTTGATTGACCTAATGACCTTACCTAGCCTATTATTGTGACCATTTTATCTCCGACCCTACCTTTGGTGTACCAGAACATACCTAAACATTCCTGCACCTAACCTACGTTGTGTTTCCTGACCATATCCTATACCTTGGATACCGGATTCACTTCAACCTGTTGGATAAACCTATCGACCTTAGATGATGTAGAGTTTTCCTACTCTTCAACCGGTAGCATGTTGCAGTTTATACGTGTGTGTGCATTTGACTATTGCTACCTTTGACCTTGACCCATTACCTAGATTTCCCGAGTAGACCTTTTATTTTTTTTTCCCCGTGCCCACCTACCTTTTCTTCACATTTTCCTTTTATCAAACCACTCACCACTTCAGCCTGCTGCCTCGTTAGTCCTGGTTTGAGGGGGATCACCTTCACCCACACATGGGGCAACCACATCTTATTTTTGTTAGCATGTACTTACCAATACAAGCTACGCAACAAAAAGGGGCAAAATGTAGACACTAAAATTAGGTCACACTCCCCTTTGGTCCCTCGACAAATAAGCACCCTTTATTACATTTACCTAGCCATGACCCCCTTCACCCCATTAATATTAATTTAATTACTCTAATTAAATTAATTCATTATCCTCACTATATTTATTATTTAAATATCTTATTTAAATAATATCCACACATATAGTTCACTTAGACACCTCACCAAGCCAACTCAACCTAAGACCTATTCTTAGCAAGTTGTCATAACTAACTAAGACTTACCCAAACCCTAAAAATCAATGCCTACATTCCCTCTAACCACATTCCCACATGCTCACAAGAAGCTCCCAGTCTAATCCATGGGATAATGACATGAGATCCAAGGAAATCAAGAGGATCTCCCTAGTTTAGTAAACCTAGGAAATCCCACCTTGACCGACGCCGGTTACCCCTAACCATCGCCGTTAAGCTGAACCACCGCCATCGGTTACCCTTTTAACCCCTAAACTACCTTATTCTCAAGGTTGGAAAACATTGGGAGAAATTTGATGAGAAAGAACACATCTCAGAGAGATAATGCATCTTCAGAGAGAAAATTCCAAAGTGAAAACCCACATGCAAGGAAGGAGATTGAGCATCTTCTCCTGCACAACCATCCCAACCATGATCTGATCCATCCAAGCAAAGAGGAGTGTACATGCAGCCCATGCAAAGATTTTTCTTCAGTTGGTGATCACTTACAACCTTCAAACCCCTCATCAGCACCTCCATCCCTCACACACAAGCATTCAGGAATGGAATCCAAGTAAGTATAACATCATACTTTCTTGGTTTATTTCATTTATCATCATTTTATCATCTATTGTTTACTTTTCCCCCTATTGACCTTCTCCAACATTTTCACCTCCATATACCCATTAAAACCTCACCAAAGCCTACTCCAGTCACCCAATACCTCATCTCGACCCACCAAAGTCCTTTGTGCAATCACAAAGGAGACCACAACTTGTTTTGTGATATTTCTAGATCTCACAGTAATCGCACTAGTTACACCTAACCACCGTCGGTCACCCCTGACCAACACCGGTCTCTGTATTTTCCCACACATCCTAGAACAGAGACCTACCCACCAAATTTCATCTTACCCTCATTCACCTGTGATCTACCCGAGACCTCTATCAAACCTGCAGAACCCAGAACCAATCATTTGACCTTTGGATTCTATTCTAGCTTATCTGTTAGATTAGATCTATTTCTTATTGTGTTTTTAAGTGAGATACCTAAATCATTTCAAATAACAATAGGATTTACTTTGTTTACAACATTAAATTTTTAAAAAATGGATTGACAACCATCTAGGAAGTATCACACTTCCGGATCTAGCATACACTAGGTAGTTCACTACCCATATTGTTTAATTCCTTCTGGTGGTCTTGTTTTCATTATGTAGTTCCTCCTAGCCAAAAGGAAGCTCTCATGATCAGTTGTGGATTCGTGAAGTCATACGCGCAACAACCCATCAACCAACATTTGAACAGTATTCCGAAACATACCACCCAAAATAAATATATCTCCTTAGATGATTTAAAACCTAAGAACGATAGGGTCAAATGTTCCTTAAAACCTAGACATGAAGAACATAAGTGTATGTAGAAACAAATTGACCACTACAATATCATTGTTCTTAGTTCAAAATCATAGGGTTCATCACTTCACAAGTTTACAAAAGAAAAAGACAATAATAGAAGTTACATCTCATCCTATTACATGAGTTATTGTCTTGATTTATTCATACCACATGGATTTGTCAAAATCTACCTTCATTTCATTAGATTTGTGTTCTATGGTCACTATTTTGATGGGTGATCATACTTCTATTGAGGTATCAAAGAGATATTTTCTTGAGATAAGTGATGGAAATTTTCATCATGTTCTTTCTATACCTTCATTGTAAAATTATCTCCTCTATTTATATCATATTATACACCATAGCTCAAAGCTAGTAGGTTAAGTTCAATTCAAATTATGTGTTTATTAGGGACTTACATAGTGATTCTAAAATGGGATTCAAGAGAGAAACTCACTAATCTTGGGTTTATATCTTATCGTACTTTTCTCTTGATGATGAATCCTCTATAGATGATGAGATATATTTGAGTTTGACTTCGACACTTGAAGTCTATTCATACTTTTCTCAAGTAGGTATTAATAATAAATTTTAGGATTTTTATTCGTTTAGGTATATTCATGTTGATTCTTTTTCTAGTATAGATGATGTGAGTATTGATATCGAGGATTCAAATTTCATTCCAGATAGTGAGTGAAGTGATGAACATTCTCCTCCTTCCTCTCCAAGTCATGTTTTAGAGGTTGATTACACACATCATGAATTTCATCACATCTCTCCTATTCATGCATACAAGGTTGATAAATCTCCTATATATTATCCATATTTAGGTCCTCTTCCTCCTTTCTATTAGACTTTTGGACCATTTATGTATGAAATTATGACTACTAGTATGATTTGGTATCGACACACACTATATGATGTATGTGATTTGTTTGGTAGTATATTAGATGACATATATACAAAATCATAATTTAAGGATGTTCCAAATGTTCATTTCCCCTCTTCTTTAGATATATTGTATTTTAATGCAATATCTGACATTCCCTTGGCTTTGAGGTGATGGGAATCTATGTTTCCTAGACCATGAAGAATCCCGACTTCACTCGGATCTGGATACCTAGTCCTCCAATGGTGGAGTGACACTAGTGATATTTATTCCTCCTATGGTGGAAAGACATTTATGATATTGAGTCCTCTATGGCTAAGAGACTCCTATGATATTTGGTGCTCTATGGTTTAGTGAATATCATGATGCTCTATATTCTTAGGTGGATTAGAATTTATGATGTGGAATAACGATCCGTGAATTGGAAAATTATTCATGCTTCTCTTTTCTTTTCTATGATGATATTATTCACCATTGAGATGGATATGGTAACCAATTTAGGCTTCGAGATTATTCTTGGGATGGTTCACTCTTTGATAATTATGGTTTCTTTGGAGGATAGTGTATTTTTGGGATAAGAGGGTTCATTAAAAGGAATATTGGATGTTCTAACTTGGTAATTTTAGTATTCTTGGAAGAGATTGATGTCTTGGGATACCAAATTCCTATGACAAATATTGATAAACTTGAGGTATTTTGGACATAGTTATTTTATAAATGTGTTTATTTTTGTCATGGGGCCCAACTATAGATGTAATTATGTCATGTTATCTTTATTTTATACTATGAATACCATACTATAATCCACTTAGTATTAAATATATGCTTCGATGACATTGTTTGAATAATTTTTCATGTCTCCATTCTTTTTATGTGGGTATTCTCTTGGTGAGAAAGTGTAAAACTTTTATAATATCACAACTATGTTTTATTAGAGTCATAGTTGGTGATAAGGTTTTTGAATTGATATATTTGGTAGCCACTCATTGAGTGATCTTATTCTAGGGTTAGTTCATAGGAATTTTACTCCACGTAAGTATTGAAACAAACTCCTTAAATTTTTAAAAGCAAAATTTTGGATCCATAACTTAGCCTTCATCGAATATCTTGTCGTGACTTATGAGAATTTTTTTGGTGCATTGGTAATATTTGAATGTCTTGGGAACCCATAAATAAGCTTGGTGTGCTCAGTTTTATTTAATGACCACTTGTTTAAAATTGTTTGATTTGAACATTGTAATGCAATCTGATTAGATCTTATTACTTATGAAAAGTTAAATTATGATTTTGATAAAAATGAAATTATTAGAACTTGATTTGGGACACTTAAATTTCTAATAGTTATTACTCAAATGTGAACATTATGAATTTGACTCCTTGAACCTTATTTCCTAGAAGAAGAAACGATGGTTATGTGAAAATTGCAAACAATTATTTCACCCTTTTCTTCCACCTCTCATGAACTAAAATGGTTATCCAATCACTCACATGAGGAGGTGAGATTTCAAACCTACATCAGTGTTGGTACTCAATGGTGGAAAATTATGGGTTACTAAGAACAAGGAATGCAAATATTGGAAACTCGTAAGAATTACATCTACAAGTGTATTATAACCGGTGTCTTATAACTAAGAATAAATTTTGGATACTTATATGTATTTAAGCATAAGTAGAATATATATAAATAAATAACCTTGATTTTAGGGAAATGCTATTGTGTATGTCCCTAAATATTAGAAAGGACATGATCCAAATTTTTGAGCCAATTGAAATGTGCATTTTGTAATATCGTATGAACTTTCAATCTCGGATGCATGCTTAATTTTGGTTGTAAATTTGATTTGTACTTTCCATGCCTTACTTTGTTATAATAAAATACCAAAAATATGTATAATCTATATAGCATTAATATATGTTGGATTACATTTAGATCTCCCATTGGTTATTATGAGCTTATTAGACTTATGTAGAAGGATTTATTTACCTTGATAGATCATATAACTTATTAAGAATCATATAAGCTGACCTTACAATTCAATAGGATAAAATTAGTAACTATTTAATCATTCTTCCTACCCTAGATGATCGAATTCTTATTAGATAACGTTGCATCTAGAAATTTAATGCATTCTTGTATTTAAAGGGTTATGTTCCTTGTTGATGGAGTCATGCTTCCCATAATAACCCCATTTTTTTATAAATCAACAGGTTTTTAAGTTGTGATCCTTTTCTAAAAAGAAACCTATACATATAATTTTAAAAGGAGTATCCTCCCTTTGTACTTAATGGGTCATTGGTGACCTAGGTTAACTAACAAGTTTAAGAAACCTATGTTAAGGATATGAGAAATATTAGAATCTTCATTTCCATTTGGAGGGAACATACGCTTGTTCCTCTTGACCTCTTTAGGAAGTATGAAAGGGTTTTCATGATTTCTTAAGAAATATTTTGGGGAGTTTCCTAGTAACTCTACTAGTTTTTGGACCTCTTGTGACATCTAATCCACTTAGCTCATTTGAGTTTTCTTATAGAGTATAACATTAAATATTGTGATAATTTTAAACTTCTATTAGGCCATGTTGAGTTTGAAACCAAGTTTTTTTAAGATGATGGTAGTGTGTTTTGGGATGTTGAAGTATGGGCACAAGATTAGTAAGGTATGAGTTTGAATAAATTTGAATAAAAAGAAAATTGTACCATATTTCTTTGGTTTTGTAAACTAAAATTTTAAGTATGATATATGATATAGGGGTAAAGAATCAAGCTTTGGAAACTCTATGAAAAACTTAGTGATTATTTCAACTATGTGGTTATATGGGAGATACTCTAGTTTTATACTATGTACCTTGGATGTGTTCTATACACCCTTGTATACACTATTGCTAAATCTCATATAGATTTAAAGATCATGATTGACATGTTACTATTTTTGGTCAAGTAGGAGGATGGACCTTCAAGTGGAATTCCATACAAGATGGTAATATTAACTTTCTTGTTTGAAGAATTTAATGCCCATGGGTGGCCTCGTGCACATTATATACAGACAACTTATCGATCCTTCTATGATGAAAGTTGTTAATTTATATTTCCATCAATATTTTTTGTAAGAATGGTTTTAATCTTGTACTATCAACTTTGTTAAACCTTGTGGAGAAAATTATGTTGACAATGATACAAATAAACTCTTTCGAGTATCTTCATTACTCTTCTCTAATGGCCTCTTATTCCTTTATATACACTAATGTTGAACCAATTTTGGGTTCAAAGTGACATTTTTACAAAGAATAAAATCAACCATGTGGTAGGATGTGACTTCTATAAGTGTCTCTTATTCCTATCCTTTCCAATGACTTCCATGAGGAAGTATAATTCTAGGGAGGGGATTTAGTGTCCCCTCCTAGTTTCACTCCCATGCATGACTATTAACTTTATGATACATTTATTTTTGGGACTTTTAAATGCATAATATCATGATTATTAGAAATAAATTACTATAACGTAGTTTTATATTATCACTTGTTGTCGACAAGACCTTGGTAGGGTGATGTATGAGGATAAAGAAGCCAAGTTACCACCCTTAACATTATTGCATGGTTTTGATATAATTTTATGGGTATTATTGATCCAATAATTACATGAATTATATCATGGATAGTGTTTGTAATGAATATGTATATTAATTTGTCATCTCTTTATTTGGAATATGGTAACCTAAATTAATAGGATGTGTATGAAGAACATGGTTCTAATTTACTATTTTTACCACTATGGATTATTTTGGTGATGTTATTGAGCTGATATTTAGATGGATTATATTTTTGTATATTATGGATGTATATTATTTTGGCTATTATCTTTGTATGGATATTAATTGATTACTTAAATTGGATATTGAAACTAGTAATTGATTTGATCAATTGGATTTATGTAGAATCATTTCACTTGGTTTATTTTATTAAGTGGGTATGATGATGTATGAGTCGAGTGTATAAGGTACATGTTCACCACAGGAGAACATGGGACTCAGAGATGCACCTCTAACATTGCACAATTGACCTTCCGGGCCAAATCTTCACACTTTGTTTTTTTGGTTTCACCTAACTTAGTATCTATTGGGATGGATATAGGAATCCATCAATGTGCTTGGGTGTTACTTTTTTTTATCATTTTGGATGGTTGCATCCTTTGGATTCATTTTGGTATTAATTATTTTAAGATTTGTTTAAACCAATTTTGTGAGTTTAATGGTTCCTACTCACTTAGAGATGATTAGATTAGTGTAATCTTTTTTAAAGAGGTATGATTCCACCTAATAATGTGATAGGTGGGCCCCATCACCCTCAACATGGACCAATTTTTCCAAGCCCTAAATTGGGCTTAAATAGGAAATTGTAAGGAGTTCTTTTATCATGGGGGTTCCATTTGCATAAAAATGAACCCCTTTGATGCTATGCATGGGTAGGGGAAACATTTGAAGGTTCAAATGGGATTTTACATCCCATTTGAGCCTCTCTCATCCACATTAAATTTATTAACCTTTTTTTTATCCTTTTTGATTTTGGGATGAGTTTAATTTTTATTTTTTTGTTTTATTTTTGGATTTTCCCTTCTTTAAGACCCTTTTCTTTTGCATGATGGAGAGTAAAGTGAATATTGGGTTGGAAAGGGAGGAGGGTGACACATATCACCATCTCATTAAGAATAATCCTTGAGATTTCTCATCTTATACCTGTACCTTCAAGGGGTGAGGGAATTTTTTTCCTCATTTTTACATGGATTTTCTAGAGAGGACTTTGGGGAGCTATATACTTAGGGGGACTTGGTGGGTGTTAATTATTTATTTTGAGCTCATTGGAATATTGGGAATAAATAATTGAGCTTATGGAGGTTGGTCATGAAATTTATAATTTGGATTCTATTATTTGAATAGGTGAGCTTTATAACTTATAGTTGATTTAACATGGTTATATGTTGTTTTCTTGACTGTGTTTCAATGTCAAAGGGATATTACAAAAAGTATTGGGTTGTTGTTTTATTTATTTACTTTATCCAATTCTTTCCTCCCTTTTAGGAGGCATGGGAAGTTAGATCTTGGAAGGATTGAGGGGGCCTTAGTGGCTTAGGGGCATTTGACAAGGTGTTGAAAACCTTTTTGGTTGTATGGGATTGTGGATATAATGGAACTAACATTATTCCCCTCTCCCCTAATGGGTAGTTGTTGTTCCTATGTGTGTGTTAATGATTTATTATAAACTTGGTTTTCTATGTATATGAGTTGTGTCTTATCCTTCCCTCACTCACCTTGTGCATATTAGAGGCACATAATCTCTCCCCATGGGATTAGAGGGAAGATATCATATCCTCCATTGTTAGAGATGGCATGTAATAATGAAAATTAGTTGGGTGAACAACCAAGCCACCTCTCTTATGTTGGAGAAAATTCTAGTAGATGGTGGAGCGTGGTTCTTGAGCTTGCATGGGGTGTTTTCCTGTAAAATTTGACATGTGGTTCCATATTTAAGGAGGCTTTTCCTCTTTTGTATTAATTTTTAGTTTCTAGTGTATTGTATCGAAATAATGATTATAATATGGTTTGAAATAGATTTGAAAATCCCATTTCTATGCCTTGTAAAATCCTAGCTTAAAAGGAAAGAAAAGGTTGTGTATTCTTAAAATGATATTTTATTTTCCCATGCTATTATAATATTGAGAAGAAATGAAGATCTGATTTTTAATTTTGTTCTAAGATTATATTAATAAGAATATTTTTTAGATGTTATAGTAAAATGATCTAATTATTTTTTAATAGATCATATTTAGACTCCGCCTCCTCAAGAATATTTTTTTATCATAGTTTTATTTTCAATTTTTTTGCATAATACTTATTGTGTAGGTAGGATAAACTCCATTCTTAGATATCTCCTCAAATGACTATGACATGGAGGAAAGTGATATCAAGCTATAAATTGGGAAAGGTTACTATGATGTTGACTTTGGTAATCCCACCCTTATTATGTGATCTCTTAACACATTTTGTTTTAACAAAAAGAAAAGAAAAGAAATAAATTAAGTTATCATCCTTCACTTAGAAAGACTCACATGACAATATGAAACTCTCCCTTTAACTATGTCTACCAAGATAATGAAATGGCACTCTAGATAATTCTAAGACTTTATTATTTTAAATCTTGGTAGATCCCGTAGACACTCTAAAATACATACCTATTTCTAGCTATTCCTAATTATCCACATCCATTTAAGAATTAATTTAATTAATTAATTTTATCATGCTTTAAGTATTCACCCACATCCCTTTAGAATTAATTAAATTAATTTTAATCACACTTAAACTATATGCCTTTTTCCTTTCGATAACTTAATTAAGTAGATAATTACCCACTCACATGCCTTAGATAATTTAATTAGTTATTTAAATATAAATAAATATATTTATCTACTCACAATGATCTTAAAATATCCTAATCAATAAATTTAAACTACCTCACTCCAATCCACTTCTAGAATCCTACAAACATGGAAACAACAATAATGCACGTACAACCACATTTTCAAAGGAAAACTTATTACCAACTGAATATTCATTACCCCTCAATGGATATTCAATCCATTCAAAATGTCATAACCAAATGAATTCATTGTCTCATTAAGAATAGTATTCCAATCCAAATCCTCTCCTTTCATTATAAATAACAAGTTATATACTTTATAAATAATCCTTTGAAAATTTAAACAATTATAGAAAACCTCTTCTCATTTGTCATTTGAATCTGCATCCTCATGTTCATTCTTTCTCGTAGCATTTATTCTTCATTTGGAGAAAAATTGGAGCACCCACATTCAAACAAATCCAAGAGATTCAACAAGTGTATTAACACTTCAGCAATCTCATCTTGAGGTTTGCAAGAAGACTATAAGGGAGGTTTACTTTTCATTATTGGCTTACTTATCATTTTACTTATATTTTTCATTTCTTACATTACGGCACGCTCGATGGGACACCTCACAGTTTTTTTACATCATTTTTAGTTAGTGTTTTATTAAAATAACTTCACTTGTGTGTTCTTTGTGTTTTATTATACCTATTGTCCAAATTTGAGAATGTTTGGTGGAAAGAATTGAGAGAAATAATAAAATAATAGTGAATGTGCCGTATTGTCCATCAAAATTTGACCATCTATAGGAAACATGTGATAGCATACTACTTTATGTGCTAGCATCACCCATGAAGTGTGCTACCATATCACTTCACACACTAGTGTAGCATTGCATTCCTAAAGCATATCTCTTTACATGCTAGCGTAATACTTCCCTATCACTTACACACACTAGCGTATTACTATATGCACTAGAGTTAAAAAAAAAAAAAAATCTTCTCCATTTTTCTTGCACATCCTTTGTTTTATAAGTGTATTTACCTACATGTTCTAGCATAGTCTATCACACTAGTGCACCCAATTGCACGTAGCTAGCGTCTATCATTGTAAGTGCTAGTGTATTGTCACTATTTTTTTTATTTTTTTCTATTTTTTTAGCATTCTAATATGTCCTAATCTCTTTTTTAGATTTGTTTTTAATTTTTTTCTTGTGTGTTTATATATCTAATCAATTTAAATGTTTATCTTTATTTATATTTTCATTTACTCTAATATTGACAAACTCATATGCATGGTATTTTCTCGCACCCTTTTTAAGTGATCCGAAAATCTAAAATATGAGTTTTCCTTTTTGTTTTCTATCATGATTTTACCTCAAGATAAATATTAACTTGTTTTTGTAAGGCCATCTCTACGAAGACTATTTTTGACTTAAACTACTTATTTCAAGTTTCCTTGATTGCAGTAATCAAGCAAACATTATCACATCCTTTTATTATACTTTATAAAACACTCGTAATTAAATTTTCGAGACAGGTTTATTACTAGATCTAATGTAACTATGAGAAGTGCATGGAAAGGGGCTAGAAACTCATTGTGATGGATACCAAATCAACCAGAAAGTAGTTGGCGCTCCGAAGGGAACTAGATAATTAAATGAAACCCGCACCAACTTTACTAGTACACCTTATGAGAATTAGAGAAAAAATTATCCATAGTGGTGGCCCTGGTTTGATCCTTTGAGTGGAGTAAAACCTAGCTCACCGACTCAAGGGGGTAAAGTAAATCTAGAAAATAGAAATAGTTACCGCACTTTCTCAAGTAATTCTTAGCATTTAGGGATAGATCTCTTTTATACAAATCCCCACTAGACCCATCCAAGTTACTCTTAAAAACCCTCCTTAATGACATTATTTTTGTCTACACTACATGTTCTTAAGTTTGTGTTCCACACTCTTATCATACACAATCAATCTTAATCCATTCTTCCAAATATATTTTTGACATCCATTTTGAATTGATTTCATCCAAATTTCATCTTAAATATTTGAATTCCCTTTTCTAAAGTGTAATAATCTCTTTCATGTTCTTATAAAAGTATACGTCTTGATTTTTTGATATCCACATTCTAGTGTAATCACCATTTCATTCTTTAAGTATTTTAGTTTAACATTCCCTTTGTTAGATTTTGTGAAATTTCCCTATCATTTTCCTAAGGCTTCTAGTTTAACATTCACATTATTAAACTCTAAGTACATTCCTATTCGTTATCTAATACTTTAACATTAAATTTGTTAAACATTAGGTACTCTCATTTCTAAAGTCTTCTATCTTAGTATTCACTTTGTTAATAGTTGAGCATTCAATCTTATTTTCTAAACTATTCTATCTTAGCATTAAATTTGTTAAGATTTGAGTTAGAACTCCCATTTATAAACTCTTATATCTTAGAATTCACTTTGTCAAGAGTTTTGTAATCAATTTTTTTCTAAAATATTCTATCTTAGTATTAACTTTTTAAAGAGTTGAGTAAGCACTCTCATTTATAAAATAATTTATCTTAGAATTCACTTTTTTAAGAGTTGAGTAATCAATATTTTTTCTAAACTCTTTTATCTTAACATTCAATTTGTTAAGAGTTGAGTAAATCAATCTTATTTCCTAAGTCTCTTCTCTCAACATTCACTTTGTTAACATTTGAGTAGCCATCCTTTGTTTCTGACATCTCCTATGTTAACATAACTTTTTTGATATTTGGACAATCAATATTCATTGTTAAACCTCTTATTTAAACATTCAATTTTTTGACATTCGATTCATCCTTTTTCATTTCCAAACTCTCTTATTTCAACATTCACTTTGTTGAAATTCAAGTAATCCATTTTCACATCGCTAAGCCTCTCACTTTAACATTCACTTTGTTGAAGTTTGAGAAAGTACTTTCATCTCTAAGTATTTTATTTTTGACATTCACTTTGTCACAAATCTAAGAACATTTGTTTTCATCGTTATAACTTGATCAATCAATTCAATTTCCTAGTCTTATATTTTGGCATTCACTTTTCCAAATGTTAAGCACATCTATTTGATCACTACCCCTTATATCTTGGCATTCAATTTGTCAACATATAAACACATCAAACAAGTTTCCATGTTACCCTTTTTTATACAAAATGGTGGGAACAAGACATAGAAATTATGACCCCTTTGGAAGAAAGGATAGAAATAATTTTCACATTAATTCTAATGAGGAAGAAGAAAATCAGCAAAATGATGCCTATGGAGGAGAAGAAGAAAACCTTGAGGGAATTTTATGGAAAAATAAAGATCCATTTATTTTTCATCTCCTTGAAATGGGAGTAAAGTTTCCTTCACATTTTGATGATGAGAATTTGAAGAATCTATGAAGCCAACCTGAATCAAATAAGAACACCCAACCTAAAAGTAATAACAATAATGAGATGTGATCAATTAAAATACATGATGATATTAAAAGGAAGTCTAGTGCTTTTGTGATTGCATCAAAATAGACATTAGTAGACCAAATCAATGATATGGCTAAATAATTAGAATTTATGGTCGTAAGGGTCACCTTTGATGACATGAATAAAAAAATAAAAAAAAGACTAAAAATGAAACAACAACAATGAAAATCAAACTTGACGATGTTTCAAATATTCTAGAAATTGATTGACCATTTGTAAAGGCATGGAAAAACATGACGGATACCATATTTGACCTGGAAAACAATTCAACTTTGAGTAGATGTTCCCTTATTCATTTGATCATGACATTTTTCACTTACCTTTTCCTAAATATTTTGAAGTTCCAAAATTTCACAAATATAAAGGAAAAAATGACCTTCACGAACATGTAAAATAATTATTTATGGCTTTTATGAAGGTATCCTATAATGAAATATATCTTTTGGGGTTATTTTTGAAAAGATTAGGACTACTAGCCCTATATTGTTTCTTGCATATCTTGGAAGGTTTGATCACAAACTTTGTGGACTTATCAAAGAAGTTTTTAAAACACTTCTCCTTTAATATTTTTTCAAATATTGCAATGATGTAATTTTGCATGTTGGAGTGTGTACTTTCCTTGTCTCGCTTGTGCCATTATCCATATCATGTGGTAAGTCATCTCACTTAGGTGATATCACATGTGTTATTTGTCTTAGGGGTATAAAGTAGTCCATCCTATACATTAGTGTGTGTCATATAAGAGTTACTTTCCATTTATGGAATGTAACTCCTCTCCTCCCTAGTAAAGGTGTGATTTTATTGCATTGGGAGTTAAACAACACTCCTAAAATTGTACCCTATTTTTAGATCTATGAGAATAAGTAGACCCTTCTATTTTACATGCACATTTTTCATGGTTCAACTCCTTCTTACTACATGGAACTCCATCACACTCATTTCAAGAAAATCCTGTTGATGTGTGTGGCATCCTGCTTGATCCTCGTTCTCACTTTCTCTCACATGGAATCAGATAAAGTTGTTGGGATTCACACCACTCTCCACTTTATATTGCCTATAAATCATAATTTTATGTTCTTACTTGTTTCGTGTGCAAGCTTTGTAATCCTTTACGCATTCATGTTTTACTTGCATTGATTTGGATTATCTCAATTTTTGTAGAGTTTTGGTTGTGTGTGAGTTGTTTTTAGTGTATGTGTAGGTGTATTTTTATTTTTCGAGTTTGAGGGGTTTTCCAACTAAATTTGGCTGTTCAGCTAACTTTAGTAGAAATCATCTTTTGGAGGTATTTATGGTGTGTTGTTCTATTAGGATTTTTTTTTAGTTTTAGAATTTTTTTGGTTTCGCTTGTCTCTACCTCCTTCCTATTTTTTGTTTTTCTCCTTCATCCCGCACCATTATACTTCTTCACCCCAAATCCTTTACCACCACCGAGCTCTCCTTTTGTAACTCAAAGTGAGTTTTTTTTTCTACATTGTCGCATTTCATGTTGATTTTTGGTTTGGGAGTTGTGGTTACATTGGGTTTTCCTGTTTAAGTTAGTGTTTCAAGGAATTGTTTGTTATTTTTTATTGTTTATGTTGTTTTTTTGCTCATCCCTTATTTGGGTCTAGGGTTTTACCTTCCACCCTAGCTCATGTGTTGCCTACTTACCAAGATCCCAACTCATTGAGCTCTACACTTGGTTGTATCCTTGCTTGGCTCATTTGTTTAAACCTAAGTCAACCGTTTTAGACGTCTCTCAAGATTGTTTTGTGTTCAGACCTTGCCTCTGCATGTGGATTTTCATGTCATGCTTGATCCATTTTCCCTGTCTATATTGTTATCTTAGATCTTTCAAACCTCAACCTTATGTTCAATCACTACATGCATTCTTCATTACGCATCTTTCTTGGCTCACCATTGACCCTTGCATGTGGATTGTTGGCCTCACCATTGGCTCCATGTTCCACGAACTCCCTACCTCGACTATTTCTTACATTGGGTCTATAAACCACACTATCGCTCATGTGTTTCCCTCTTTCCTTTTCCGTTTCAATGCCTCCCCTTGGATTCCCTACAACCTAAGTGTTACCCTTTTCCTCATCTCGAGATCTCGCATATTGACTCCAATGCTACTTGTTAGCTCTACCGATGTCCTAAAGATCCGTGTGTCATACTATCTTCACGAATCACTCCTTGAGCCCTTCACCTTGTCCCAACTCACCCGATGAGCCACCACATCATGAGCCCAATCTCCCTTAAAACACCCCCTTCCCACATTTAAGCATGTTTTTCAATATTAAAACTTAGGTTAATATTTTTAGCCTAGCATTTTTGGGTAGGATTTTTATTTATTAATAGGGAAGTGTTTTTAATATTCTAATAGGTCTTAATTTCTTAATTAGGATCTAATTAAATTTTAATGTGGGTCAATTATTTAAAGGTCAATTTAGTCAGAAGTAAATTAAATCCTATCCGGGTTTTTAATGATATCCCCATTTTTTTAAAAAAAATTGTTTTCAAAAATTAAGTAAAACTAGGAAAAGTTTATTCCAAACCTAGGGTTACTGGGTGTTTTTTTCCACTTACTATTTTGTGGGAGTTTGTAGAATTTCTAGGGTGTGTAGATCCAATTTGGTGTTATTTTTTAGATTTTTCAGGTGGTTGTTGTGTGTTTTGGATCCATTCTTGGCATTTTGGGACCCCCTTGACTTGTTTTGATTCATTTCTATACTGTAGTGATCTTCTTCACTTGCAGACTAGTGAGTATGTTATTATAGCCTTGTATCAAGAGAGCCCCTTATGCAAAGTTATATTTTTCTCACATTGAAATTTGTTGTGTCCCCTTTTTCCTTGCTTACACCATTTTTTGCATGTTTATGCATTGTTCATACGATTGTGACTCGAGACTTATTGGGGCCTCCACTCTTGTGCATTTTGTAACATATTGTAAGGTGAGTGGTCAATTATTTCATGTCGCATGAACACTCTTTATTATAATCAACACAATTTTTATAAAGTACCATAAACATGGGGTTATCATTTTTCTTAGGTGTTGTATTGCATACGCAGATGCATTCTTGAGTAAAACATCCATTTGAGTATGTATTTGTCATCTATGAACCTTATGCACTTCTTGCTCATTTTTTGGATGCACGACGGAGGATTTCCTTTTCGACTCTCGCTTTTACAAGAGTAATTCTCATCCTCCACTAATTTTTTCTTAGTAGATAAAATTACATATCATGGCATGCTTGTATGGAATGTTACCTTACTCACGAGGGCCTTTATCCCTTTCTATATGGGCTAGTTCTTGCACCTACTGATCCTTATTGTCTTGAAAACTTCCTTGACAAGTGTGACTGTGTTCTTTGTTTCTTTTTTATACATGTATCCAAGCCTCTCCACCTTCATGTGGCTCACTCATATTGTCCTCATAGTGTTTGGAGCATTCTTCAATTTCTATTGGAGACACTTCAAAGACTTCCACCGCTACTTCTCTTAATTATACCATTGTCTCCTCTCCCTCTTCATGTGATGTCAATTCTGTTGACACAAACTTTCTTGTTCTCATTCCTCATGATGAGGATTTTTCTTCTAGTTATGATGACAAGATTATTAATGAGGAATCCTCTCCTCCTTCTCCCCACCACCTTTCATAGAATTTTGAACATCCTACCTTCCCATCAAACATCAATAAATATTGTTCCCAATCTCATACCATCATTTCATCTCCATTTATTCTACTTCTAGTGTGTGAGGCTTCTTACACTCCTTGTTGTGTTGATGATTCATACTTGTCATAAATTTCTCTTCTATTGATCAAGAAACCCTTTTGGGATTAGTGTATGTCATGCCTTCATTGTCTCTTCACAAGGTGCCTACTTGTATTTCAATACCAAGTAGTTTCTATTCATTCTACCGGTGTTTCGAGGTGTTTTTCATCTCCTTTTTAGTAGTTCCCCATATGGGAATCTTATCGCTTCCATTTTTGAAACCATCATTGATCCACCCTTGATTGTGGATCCTATTTGTACTATTGTGAGGGTTGTTACTTTTCCTCCACTTCAATCGTGCATACTTTCAAAGTGGATATTCCCCTCTCACACTTTGAATATTCTATGTTTATGGAATTACCTTTAGTTCTTTTGCACTTGTAGTCACTATTTTACACTCAATACCTCTTTCTAACCCCAAGCGCACCAGCCTATCACACAACATACGTTGGGCGCTCACACGATGCATGCGCAGGTGTCAAGCCCCTCCTTTATGTGAGCTTTAGAATATATTTCCACCATTAATGGAGGATTATTTATAGAAACATACACACATACATCTACTTAAAAGGTAGAAGATATAACTAAAATATCTACACATCAATGCATCACAAAAGGTAAATAAATGTTGTATGAAGCACAAAGAACCAGATCTGAGTCATGACATGCCAAATAACATGAGGGTTTACACCCATAAACAAGATGTATAGAATATATCCATGTATATTTATTTAAGAGATTTTATACTAGCCACACCACATAAAAGGGTAATCTCAAACCATATACATCAAATGACAAAGATCTAACCCCTACAAACTCGTATAATCAGAGATCCTAACTATGTTTTCCCAATTTTAACCCTTGTTATAGACCCCAATACCCATACATATGCTTAATGATATCCTTTACAACCCTCTAGCACCAAGAAATCTAAACCCTAGCATCATGAGCTCCAAACCCTTAGCATTTCCTAACAAATCTACAACACCTCATTACCCTCCTTCTCTTAGCATTCTTGTACCTTCTAGCACCTTCGCACTACCTTATCCCTTCTCTCCCTTTGTTTTTGTCCTAAGAACTTCTTTAAATAGGATCAACATCCACCACCATGACTTCTCTCATGAGCAGATCATGTGTCAAGTGTTAATGTGGTCATCAATTGGTGAATGCTTATTCTCTTTACAAAACCTTCCACTAACTCAAATAATGCCTCTAGGAATATCCCCTACATGAAATATCTTTTTCTTAGCCTCCAAGGTTCCAAGCTAGCATCTTTCCACTTATTACGCCTAGTCAGGTCCTCACATTTTTCCTCATGTGACTCCATGATGCCAACTATGGCTAAGTCATTTAAACCCTTGTTTTGCCTCCTACGTGCACCTTGGTTTTACTTAAACCCTTCTTAAACCCTTTTCTTGTGGGATTTTCCCCGAGCTCACTTCTATTTATTGATCATGTGTGTGCTCCTCTTAGTACTTAGAAAATATTTAGGGTCCAACATTAACCCACACTATGCTTGTTTTCTATCCTCGAAACATTCTGCTCCTTCGAAGAATAAAGAATAGTGGAATTGAAATAATCTAAATAAAGAATGGAATAATTAAGAATATGCTATTGTTGCATGAGGAGTGGGAACTCCTTTTTACGGATGCCTCAATTTTCTCATAGGCATCCACTTCTCCTTACACTTACAAAAGTAGGTCACCCACCAATGTGCCTACATCATCAAAAATTAGTTCATCACTCTTAGCTTTCAGATTATCTATAGTGCTTTCCATCTTCTTGCTAAGATCACCAAGCACATACATCTTGTGAGTGACTTGGGTGTATAGTTCCTTTAGCCTATTCTTAATCAAACCCCACAAGGTTTCGATTTATTCAAAATTATTTTCAACCTTGGCCAGGATCTTATCGTGGTCTGCCCTATTTCCTTTGTTCTTTTCCTGAAACTATTTCAAATCTACCTCATGACTAGCAACCAATATGTTTTCTACCATGTCTCTATCGCATACAATTTTATTACACGATTTCGACCATCTACGCGGAGGTCTTTTCTTGGGGTAAGGATCTCAAAGTACTTGAGTCATTGATTCCCTAGTATTCATATTTTATTCCTCCTCCTTGTGTTCCATCACCTCTTATTCGACTCTAATGTGAGTTATTTCCTTTCCATGGTGAGTATGCATGTCAAGTTTTCCAAGAAGTGCATGGTGAATCATATTTCTACTCGGGCGGGGCCAGTCTAGGTGTTTTAAGATAATGGCATCCGAAATGGCTCTTTTCTTATTGTGGAATTTTTGCACCTTTTCCTTTTCATCCCTCAATTCATGCTTTAATTGTGCACTAATAAATTCCTTTTGTTTTATCTCCTTATCAAATTTCAATGATCTACTCATTATTTTTCTCAAGCTCTTCCTCCGAGACCCTCTATCATTTCGCCTAAGATTCTTGATTCCACCTCCACCGATAATTTCTTGAGCACATTCTACACTTTCTCATCGACATTTGGTGGGCATTTACAAGATGGTTTACTCCTTGGCATTTGGTATCTTCATCAATGCATCACAATTTACCTTGAACTCAAGTTCATCAACATAGGACTCAAAAATCCCACGATATCATTTTCCTCATGCATGGGTACACACCCTATTCATTAAAATAAGACCAAGCAATGAGTTGGTTTATGGGCACTATACTTTGGAATCATGCATGTAAAACCTTGTTTGGATCATTAATATAATTCATATCATGTTCCTGCACCACTATTATGCCCTTACCACATGTGTGCTTTGTCATTGGAAAGCTTTTTCGCTAAGTTGGGGTCTCCTCCCATGCTCCCATAATCCTTTCCTAAACTTGTGATTTCCTCGTTACATTAAAAAAATTGACGCTTCGCTCTACTTCGTGCTCCACCAACTATTAGATAATATTTTCCACCTCCCTCTTTATAGTGTTATCCATCTTTCCTACGAGGTTAGAGTCTTTGATCTTTCATGTTTACTTCCTCACTCCCCCCTTGTCATGAGTGCCTTCCTCATTCTCATCCCTCTCTTCATTTCCTTCTTCATCTAACTCATGTACATTGTACATAGGATGATTCTGAGCCTCACCATGCTCTTCATCGTCTTTATCTCCCTGCTGTCGACCTCCATGATTTCTGTTTTTCTACCGAGTCTAACCATTTTTCACCCTTTTCTTCTTCCTTACTGGTGACTCCAATTTAAGGGACTTCTCTTTTTCTTCTCTCTTGGTCGATTCTTCCCTTACCGAGACTACTTCTTTAGAAATGAATCTTTTATAATAGGAGACCTCTTCCCGTAGACATAAGTACTTGTGCACGTTCCCGACTCCTATGCCCCTACCTGTGTGTACTATATATGCGTTCGGTAGATTTTTCTTAGGATCCTTCCCTCTTTATCTTTTCCTTGGCATGGTATTTTTCCTCATTCTAGAGTCCTCAAGAATGGAGACATCATCTTCAACATAAACACCTTTTTCAAACTTAGGCCTTAGGTGTAAATACACCCTCACTACTGTCCTCCCTAAACTAGGAAATGTTACTGATTTCAACATGTGCACATCATGGGAGACATACTTTTCCACATAGGCACACTTCTTAGGGTATATTTACTTCGTACGTAGATCATGGTAATATTGATATACGACACTTAGATCAAACCTAAGTTTATTTTCCTCTTGGAATCGATTGGCCCCAACCTAGAAGTAATGCATCGTGAAGGAGAAAGAAAACTTACACCAAGGAATCTTGGTGCCATCTATCAAACTAAATATGTAGATACAAAAATTGGTCTATGGTGAACTCAACCTCTCCTTTTACTAATGAAGACAATCGCCGAGTATTCTCCATTCAGCCTCGAATGAATCATGTATCCATTTATACCATTTTTCCAAGTGCACCTTATGAGAAGCCATCATGGTGTCACAAGTATACTACTCAAAACTATTAGTGGGGTTCTCTTCTAGGTATTCCCAAAAAAACTTATCTGTCCCATCAGCACTCCAATCTCTAAAAATAAACTAATGAGGAGGACATTACCAAACATTATCTTCTCTCCATCATTATCGGCATTTATAATCTCCTCTGCAATGAAATTTTATAGGTTATAGATGGTCCCCTCGAGATCTTGCGGCATAAATTCAACTAGGAGATTTTGTGATCGTGTCCATCTCTCTTTTCCATTTAAATTTGTGACCAAGCGCGTGGCCATCCTCATTATAGGGTTGGTGATTAGAGAAATTTTGAACTAGCGTGAACCGTTCTTGTAGTCATAAGCTTCAACGGTCTTCTTAATAGATTTGTTATGAAGAAATCACAACACCCTTAATTACTCGCAAGTGATTGGTTGAGGTAGTCACCGTGATTCATCAAACAATGATTTATCCCAAAGTTTGGGACCTTGTAATCAAGATACCCTCAAGAGAAGGCCACCTTCCTATCCTAACCTAGTGCCAACTACTCTAAAGTGCAGAGAGTTGCAGATCTAACGCTAATCTAATGTTTCCAAGGAGACATAGATAAAGAAAATGCATGAAGATTAAAATCTACTCTAAGAGAAGGTCATGCACCAAGTAGGATGTTAAGAACTTGTATAATAAACACAACACTACCAAAACCTTGTAATGAAAATAAAAAAATACATAATAACCTTGCATGCAATGAAAGATCATAAAGTTACTATATAACACAGAAGAGGGTTTGAAGCATCCACATATATGATTTTATTGCTCTCAAATTTGATATAATACATCACATTTAGGCCCAAAGGCATAAATTTTTCATTACAATCTTTAATAGGGAGGTTTGAAATCTCCACAAAATATCTTAAAGACAAGAAGAAGAAGAAGGAGCAGCATATATAAGTTTTCCAACTTTAAAAATGTGTCCCTCCTTACAATATATAGGAATAATGAGAGAAAGGGAGAGAGAAGGAATTCAAAATCTTGCTTCAACTACCCAAAAATGCATTAAAATCACCTGCAACAATGATGGGTGCCACTGCAAAATCCATACCTCCAAATATCTTTCCTTGTTGGGGAATAAAGGAAGCCCAAACCTTCATCATGTTAGTAGGTGAGACATCATGAGAAATTCCTCTAAAATGGAAAACCGCATTTCCTCATTTTGAAATATTTCATCTTGCTAATATTAAGAAAACACTGAGAGCTTTCCAAAAATTCTTGTTTTGGGAAAATACAAGCTCCTGACAAAATTTATGGCCATTTGAAGATGTGGGTTCCATATTACAATAAATTCCAGTGGTTAATCTACCTTTTCGAACTCCAACAATGCATCACAACCTCTAAAATCAGAAATTTCATACTTTTTGGATTATAGGCTTTGTGCATTTGAATTTGGAGGTCACTTATATTGTTCATCTACTTGAGTTCATGAAACCTTCAAAATGTTGAAACTCTGAAGTCTAAAATTTAGACTTGTGTTTCAAACTTCAAGCTATGATTTACTTTCATTTGGCTTCAATGTTTTGAAATGCCGAAACTGCGAAGTCTAAAATTCAGATTTCAGATTTCAGACCTTTGTATTTATGAGGGTTTGGGATTTCAGGGGTTTGAGTTTCAAGATTTTGCGGGTTTAGTTTTCTAACTTTTGAGAGTTCAAGTTTCAAGATTTCGGGGTTTAGAATTTGAGATTTTGGGGTTTGAGTTACAGGATTTTAGGGGTTTGGGTTTCAAGATTTCAGGGATTTCATATTGTTCATCCATTTAATCATCGCACATCTCGAAATCCAAAAATTCTGAAGTACAAATATCAGACTTTGAGTTTTGAACCTTTTTTCCTCCCCATGTGGTACTACTCATTAGGAGAGCTAAAAACCTATAAAATTTCGAAACTCCAAAGTCCAAATTTCAGACTTCGGGTTTGGGTCTTCAAGCTCCCTTTTTGCACTTCTTTCCGATGAGTCTCTCGAACTCAACTTAGCTTACCTCTCGAATGACCCCACCTCTTAATTATGAATTTCAAACTTCAGATCTCCTTCATTCCCTAAACCAGCTCAAACTCTTGAAATCTTTTCCAATGCTTTTGGCCCACTTCAAATTACTCAGCTCAAGCCCAAGGTGTGAGATCCCATGGATGAATCCATCCTCCTTTTTTCTCTTTGCAAGCTCATGTTTGTCTAATTTCACTGTGGGGAAAAATTGAATAACAAGCTTCTTTATCTCCCAAATCATTGGCCAATGATTCTCCTTCACTGAATAACTTTGGTGAACTTAGAAATCAGCTAGGGAGTTATGTGCATTCTCCGACTGTGAAATATAAATGGTCTTTATGCACACTCGAAATCAACCATTAATATAGTCACTTAAACTTTTTCGAAATAGGAAAAATCGTAGAGTTGCAACAACCCATCCTTCTCCATTTTCACCTTCACTTTGTCATCATAGATAGGCATTCCATCTAGTGTCCTCTTCTCTATAGGGAAAACCAGCTCTAGTGTCATCTCATTTTCTGTGGTGCTCATTCAATGGTTGTAATCACTTACGGCCATCTTTCTGACATGAGACACCCATTCCTTACCAAGTAATATGTCATCTAGGTACTGCATTTCCACGTACCATTCTTCATTGAAAATGGTAATTCTAGCTTGTTTTCCTTTTCCCCTTCCCTTCTTTGGTGAAATGCTTGCTACTTTCCTTAGTGTCATTCCTTTGTTGGATACTTAAAACTTCTTCCTCTCTCTTGCTCCCGGCTTTGCTTAGCTTTGCATCTCCACTCCTTTACAAAAATTCCTCTAAGTCTCATGCCCTAGTTATACAACCCTAGCCTGGAAAACCCTTTTTCCACAAGACGACGTAACACCCGAGAGATCCTTCCACATAACCTTCTCCACTTATTCCTGTGTACTCCTTTCCACTTTGGTTTTTCGATCAAATTAGTTATGCACATAAATCTTCACAATTTTTCTCAGACATTCTTTTGCAATGATTCCCTAGTTTGTGAGAGCTATTTGATAAATTAAAATGCAACGTAAAGAATAATGCACCCTCAATCTTCTATTTATAAATTTTTATTTTCTTCACAAGAAATTCCATGCCACCTACCAAATTACTTTCATAAGAAAGGAATATTTTTCCAATGCCAATCTTCAGCACTTTTCCTCCACACTCAATCCTACAAAAAAACCTTTGGCAACCTTCAAGTGCACAAAAACCCCTTCGACCACAAATCCTTATGCATGCACTAACATCCCCAAATACATTATTCCTATATGTCCTAATTATGTTTCTTGACATTTCTTACCTCATGTTGTTCCTTTCACTTTTCATTCTTATATGTGGTTTCTATAAATAATTTTGACACCATTCTTCCCTCTTGTTCACTTCTTTTATGCATGACCTTCCAATCCATGTGTTTTTATTTTACATCTCGGGCCATCAACAACCATAGCTTCTATCACTTTTCACATCACTCCACCCCACACAAAAATAGATGTGCAGTCCTCTGCGCATAGATAACATTTTTAAATAATAAGTGGCTACCAAAGACACAAATGTGCACAAAAACAACAAAAAGGGAAACACAAAGAAAGGAAAGTGCATCAAAAAAAATCCTATGCTAACTAGAAATATTGCATTATTTACAAATAAAAAGAAGACTTATTTATAGTATGGCTTTAGTCTACTCCTATTGAAATGGCTTGACAATCATGTTCTATCTAGCACTTGTAACTAACAAGCACCTAAATCAAGTATATATGATACAATGTACGAGCCCAACCAATGGACTTTGAATTTCCCAGGATGGTGCAAAAACTTGGAATCATATAAGAGAACCATCTGCCCAACCTCAAACTATTTTTTCTTGATGTGTCTATCATGCCATGCCTTCTGCCTATCTTTTTCTATTTTTTAACTCTAGCGAGCAATACTTTGCCTCTCATCCAACTGCATCAACTTTTCAATCCTCTCCTCAATCACTTGTTCATCATCTAACACTCTTACATGTGCTATATGTAGCGATGGTAACATGGATTTAATAGGTAAGACAACCTCCATGCCAAAAACCAATTCAAAAGGTGTGACCTTGTTTAGTCTCTTATAAGTAGTCCGATATGACCATAACATAATAGAAAATTTTTCATCTCAATCCTTCCTTCCCACATCACAAATCTTGGTCAACGTGTGATTCAAAATTTTGTTAAAGCAGTCCCATTAGCTTATGGGTGATAAGGGGTAGTCTTGTGATGCACCACCATGAATTATACCAATAAAATTCTAACTATCTCATTTAAGAAATGAGTACCCCTATCACTTGTTAAGCTCAACATGCACCCATACCTACTGATTATATTTTCCCATAAGAACCTAGTTGTTGTTGCCACTATGTAATCCCTTATAGGTGTCACTTTTTCCCACCTTGTAAGGTAATTTGTGCATGTAATGATATATCGTGAACTTGGCCTTCGCACATTTGGAGAAATAGGGCCTATGAGGTTAGAACTTCCCATTTCTTGAATAATTATGCATTGGAAACTAGTCTTAATGGTATTTCATCTCTTTTCCTGGTTTATCAAGGCATTGGTAGTGGTCATAGGACTTTCAATAATCGATAAAATCTTTGTAAACCATTTCCCACCAAAACCTTGGTAGAAGGATCTTACCCGTTGTTACATTCCTTGCATAGTGTCCCATTGCAATTCCACCATGAGCCTATTCCATGATTGCAGTGCGCTCATACTCAAGCACACACTGGCGTAACACCTCATCATAACCTATCTTGTATAAGTCTCCACTAATTAACATGTAGGGTGTAGCATGTATAGTTAATTGCTTCCTTTCCAAAGTCTTCATTCTCTCTAACACCACACCCATTTTGAGAAACACAAAAATATCTTCCAAGTCATGGGGCACATGTTACAAGCTAAACAATTGTGCATCGGCATTATATCTTTAATGCTATGTCCATCCTCTTCTAAGTCAATCCTTGATAAATGGTCAGGCCCCAAATTACTCTTACCCGGTTTTACAACAACCATAAACTTAAACTTCTAAAACAATAAGACCCACCTTCATATGCGCCCTTGCAATACGGGCTTGTACACTAAGTACTTAAACTCCATGTGGTCTATGTAAAAGATAAAGGTCATCACTAGTAAATACTCCCTAAATTTATGCAGTGCGTAGGTCATCAATAATGCCTCATGCTCTGTGGTAGTATAATTTTTTTCTGTTGGGGTTAGCTTCCTACTAGCAAAGCACAAGGGATTGTCAACAATCCCCTTTCCATATTTTGCTAAGATTGCTCCAATTGACCTCATGAAGCATCAACATGTACAAAGAATGGATTATCCCAAGAGGAGAAGTATAATATGGGTGTGGTGATAATCCTATTATTCAATGTGTCAAACACCATCTATGTGCCTCTCTCTAATGAAATGCACTTTGTGCTTCAAAGCAAATCCTCCAATGGTGCAGTGAACTTGGCATACCCCTTAATAGATTTTCGGTAATACCCTATATACCCAATAAATCCACGCACCATGCTCTGGATGGTAGGCTCCCCCAATCCCACAATAACATCAAATTTGGTAGGATCCGCTAGTAAGCCTTATTTACATATGATATGTCCCAACAAGGTACTAGTATAGGGAGTTGAATTTCCATTTTTCAAAGGAAATATAACATGTTCCTCCTTGTTCTCAAAACTTACATACCCCTTATTGAAACATAATTTAACATTGTTCTTATAGCACTGTAAGGGGTGCCCAAGTAATGCTAAAAATTTCTGTCTCAAAGCAAGCACCAAGACTTTAAAGTCTCTAGTGAATTTCACCCCTTAAATAGTTATAGAAGCATCCTTTAAAACACCAATGGGAATTTCCTTTTTTTTCAGCCATATACAACACATTTGAATATGGTTGTAATGGGGGCCTTCCCATTTGATTCCACATGTCTACGACAAGAAAAATTACTTTTACACCCATGTCTATCATAATATTTCTTAGGAGCCATCCATCAACAACTTCATTCAAGGTAATCTCCTTATCATAGTAAAGGCTATGAGGAGGTAGATTAAAATGCAAAACCTACCTCCTACACTCTCCTCCAATGCTTGGTACTTTATCTCTCAACCATTCTCCTAATATAGGGATGATATTCTCTTGGTGTAACATCTTACACACCTCTTTGACATCATCTATATCTTCCTGAGGGACCTCGGGATTTTCTTCTACTCCAACTTCCTGGATTGCTCCTTTAGACATTGAATTTCCCCTTGAATACTTGATTACTTCCATGGTCTCTTGATAGACTTCCTTTTAATGGGTAGGGTCCAGATACTTCCCATGTACCACTTCTTCTCTTGTAATCAGTGGTCTCTGCTTTGGTATCTCCCGACGCACACAACCTCATCTCACGTTGTCACCAATACAGGTTCTAATTCTGACTCACGTGTCACCCTTGGCATCCACTATCAATCAAGATGATTTATGCTCACCATCCCAGTGCCCTTATCCTTCCACTGCTTCTAGATCATATGTTCAAAAATTCCAGGCATTCCTATTACTTTTGATTTTTCCCACACCAAGAGCATTGCAATAAATCAGGACACTCACACTTGTAATGTGAAATGTAGATCCACTGTTATAACAATTTCCATGAGGGAATTCACTTCTTCTTCCCCCATGATTTCCAAGGGCCTCTAAATCCTCCCAAAAATAATCTACCTCAACCTCCTCCATCTGCACTCCCTTTATAACAATGACCATCAACCTTGGAACTACTTCCAACATTGGTCTAGAAGACCCTAGTATAAACAACATTATGTATTTGGTCAATCAATCTACAATCCTTGGTGTTATCATTAGTAGAGGTACAAATTTTGAAATAACAAGACATATTCTTATAGATCACGTACTACAAAAGAGTGGACACCTTCTTGCATCATGATATCTATGGAAAATATAAAATTCCACCATCATCACGTGTAAATATCTCGAAGGAAAACTATCCTTTGTATGCCCTTCTACCTCATAATCCATACACCATAACCCACTGCGAGTCTCATGAGTGAGTTTCGAGATAATTTTTCCAATTGCTTTGCCATTGCAGAAATTTGGGATTCTAGGAATGGACTAAATCATGTATCGTGCTTCTTACTACCTCAACATGCAAGACAACCTCCAAGGCCTTTCGCAGATCTATGAAAGTATTCTATGAAATCTCCCTCTTGAATAGTGTGATTAGTCCTCCTACAAACGATTTGAGTATGTTGCGAAGGGTGAATGTTATAAGTTAACTGAATAGGAGAGTCTTAAAACATGTGTCATACTATCACACCCTCTCTTTCATTTCTTGTTGAATTTACTTCAACATGCTAATGATTTTATGTTCAAACTCAAGTATGTGGAACTCCACAAAAAGGGCATTATGTAGTGCAATTTAATCCACCACTTTCTAGTGTGGGTCATACTTCCTGTACCATCTATGCACACATCCTTGCAACATGGTTACGATATAACATTCCTTTTTGCTATAGGGTAGTGATTCCCTTTGCGTGCCATACTAACTCACACTTGTGTACATGCTTTAGAGCATCTTCAACACCCTTGTAATCCGGTAATTAGAGCAATGTCTCATAAAACACATGTTAATGGTGTTGTGGACCTTATCTACCAGGTCTAGGACCTTGATTCCATCTCGGTGTTTCCTCCATCACTAGGCCCACTAGATTCTCCTCCTATCGTAGGCAAGGGACTGACATAGTTGTAACTCGTGATCCCACCGTCATGCTAAATTATGTGCAGATAGTCTATGATATCAAACCACTCCCATATGTGTTTCCCACACCACTCCTAGATGCAATACTCAAACCTTGTGATCCCACACCTTTCCAAAATATTGTGTTAGAAAAATACCCCCAAACATAGGGAATTAATGTGTAGCCATAGATTTACCAAATGAAAAATTATACCTTCTAGGTATCACTCAACTACCAATATTGATACCAACTTGATTATCAAAACTTCTCTTAGGAATTAGAAAACTAAGACTAAGGGTATGGTCAATATGTGGGCTAAAATGTGTGCCTACAACTCTCCTCCTTTCTTCATATGATAAGCTCTCTCCAGAAGCCAAGGGGTTTCTCTTCTGCGCTTACCAAGATGAGGTAGCTCAAACTTCTTAGGTTCCACATCCTCCGCGAGAACCTCAAATACTTCCCATAACGTCTTCCTCCATAAATCCATCACTCTTAAAGCTTCGCGCTATCTTGTCAACTCCTTTCCTAAGCTTCATTATACTTGAGTTGCCTCTCCTCTCTCCATTTCTCGCCACAAGGTCATCCATCCTCCGCCATGCCGCTTTTGTGCCCGTTCCTAGAGGGATTTTAGCTAACCATGGTAAAGGCTTCCAAACTCAAAGTAATGACTAGGATATTGATAGCCAGTGGAATAACATGCAAGAACGATCCTCTAGGATCCCTCAAGAACTCAAACATAGGAATCTCCTCGTAAGAATACGTAGAAATAGTGTATTCTAAGGTATAACTATTCAACACTCTACTCCACCAGTGATCAACAACATGGGCATATGTTAGATCGGTATCATGCAACCACTCATATTCCTCTTGGGTCCAAACATAAGCTCTATATTACCAACTTGACCTTGATACATATGTTGATAGTCATTCATATAACTCTAATAAGAAAGAATAGAAAAAGGTCTTATATAACTCATGATACGAGGTGATCATCTACCCATTTACATGCATCAAACTCAGGTCTAGTGTTAAATCTCTCGAGAGAACTCATCCTCTCTTGTTTTAGCCATGATTTGACACTATCCAAGTTCAAGCACTCTATCATTACACATTTCTCTCACAATATCTTCAAAAGAGGTCCTGGAAATGGAACCAAGATGTAGTCATTATTTTACCCTCAATACTTATTTCTAACCCCAAGCACGTCATCCTATCACCCAACATATGTTGGGTGCTCACTTGAGGTACACATGGGCTGAGCCCCTCCTTTATGTGAGCTTTGTAAGAGATTTCTACCATTAATGGAGGATTATTTGCAGAAACAGAAGTACATGCATCTACTTAAAAGGAAGAAGATATAACTAACAAATATACACATCAATGCATCAAAAAGGTCAATAACCATTGTATGAAGAAAAAAGAACCAAATCGAGTCATGACAAGAAAAATAATATGAGGGTTTACACCCATAAACAAGATGTAAAATATATATCCATGTATATTTATTTTCGAGTAGCCGCACTATATAAAAGGGTCATCTCGGACCATATACATCAAATGATAGAGATCCAACCCCTACAAAATCATTTGATCAGAGATCGTAACTATGCTTTCCCCATTATAACCCTTGTTACGGACCCCAAAGTATTCATACATATGCTTACTGATATCCTTTACAACCCTCTAGCACCAATAACTCTAAACCCTAGCATTATCAGCCTACTAACCCTTAAGATTACCTAACATTTATGTAGCACCTCATTACCCTCCATATTTTAGAACTCCCGTACCTTCTAGTTCCTTCACACTACCTTCTCCCTTCTCTCTCATTTTTTATGTCCCAAGCTCTTCTTTAATTAGGATCACCATCCACCGCCATGAATTCACTAATGAGAAGATCATGTGTCAAGGGTCAATGTTGTCCTCCATTAGAAAATGCTTATCCTCTTTACAAAATCTTCCACTAACTATAATGATGCCTCTAAGAATATTCCCTACATGGAATATTCTTTTCTTGGCCTCCAACTTTCCAGTGGTACCTTTTCCAATTATCATGCCTAGTCCGGTCCTCACGTTTTCCTTGAGTGACTCCATGGTGCCAACTATTGGTAAGTCCTTTAAACCTTTGTTCTACCACCTACCCATGCTCTAGTTTTACTTAAACCCTTCTTAAACCCTTTTTGTGTGATTTTCCCTAAGCGCCCTTTTATTTATTAATTTTGTGTGCATGCCTTTTGGTACTTAGACAATATTTAGGGTCCAAAAACACTCATTTGCTAGACCCAAAGTGGACTAAATTTAAATTTATTTGTAGTCATGCATTTGGTTTCCTTAATAGAGTGTGTGGACTTCCAAGTACTCAATTTCTCTCCTTCCTAAGGGGAGGAAAATATTTCGATAAATATGGATCTTCTTGACTACTGAGTCTAAGGACCACATCATATACACTTTTTTTTGAGTATTCATAGAGTTTCATATTCCATATCAGGTTGTGGCTTCACATCCTCTTTTATATCTCTTGTCTCCTTCTATTATCTTATTCTTCTTCTATAAATATTATTTTTTATACATGTGTACATCATTAGCCCTTTAGTTTTCGAGACCCATTTGAAGCATATTTCTTAGGTTGTTAGGGGAGTGTTCTATATATTGTAAGTGGATGTTTTCCCCACTAGGTTTTTCTCCATTACTTGAGATCCATGATGTACATTGGTACCTCATCAGGCATAACTTTTGGGATCCATTTTTCATTTCTAACTTACATTGCCTCATCCTAATTTAGGATGAATGAGGGGTGTTGGTTTGTGTAGTTTCCTTTTCATCTTGCCACATTTCACACATCATGTGGCAAGTCTTCTAACTTTGGTGAGATCATATGTCTTAGGTTTCTTATAGGTATGACATATTTCATCATACGCATCGGTGTTCGTGAGTTTTTCATACATGAGTTACTCTCCATTTTTTGAATCTAACTCCTATCATCCCTTGTGGAGGTATGATTTTATTGCATTGGGAGTTACACATCACTCCTATTTGTACCCTATTTTTTATTTATGATAATGAGTAGACCATTCTATTTTGCATGCACATTTTCATGGTTGAACAATTTCTTACTACATGGAACTTTGTCATGCTACCATTCAATTACAACTCGCTTTTATGTGTGTGTCATCCTACTTGATACTAGTTCTTGTTTTCTCTCACACTTCAATACCAAGAAACAAACATATGAAAAATTTCATAGTTCTAAGAATGATTCAATGGATCAAAAATCGATTTCCTTGCTCAATTCCATAGAAAAGGTTTAGTATCTTCATACCTAATATAAATAATGAACTATCATTTCAAATGCGAGATGCATTGTCTCGATTGTTTTTGAAGAATTATTTGAAAAGGGAACCCAAATGGAAAAGGATCTTATTGCAAAAGGGATTATTAAAATTTTTTCCAAGGATAACACCAATAATAATAACAATAATCATTCACATGAAAAACCCAAGCTTATTAATCGAAATTGAGATGTTGTTAGTGATAGCATAACCGATAATTGTAATGTACACAATGTTCAAAATAATCAATAAAAACAATATAAATAAAAAAATCCATCATGGTGCCAAGTAAATAAGTTACTCACCCGCATTATAATTAGTGAAAAAATTTACACTTTGTCGGAGAGAGCTTTTCAATCATCGTATGACAACTTAGTGAGTCTTAGTGGTGGTCGGTTACCCCATAGAAAACCCTTTACTGAAGGATAAAAAAACCAACTTGTTATAAATCTTGTAAGTATTGTGATTTTCATTGCATTGATGACCACCCTATAGATTGATGTATGAAAATTTGCCACTATATTCAAGATCTTATTGATAGAGGAGAAATTGCGCAAATCGAAGACCCATTGCCTTATAAAACACCCCATGATATTTTAATTTTTTTCTCAAATAATTTTCCAAACAATGGTATGAATGACAAAGCTCAAGAAAAGGGCCAATCCTTAAATAATTTTGAATTTAACTTGATCATATCATTTATCGAAGAACTACCCAATTCCATTGCCACCATAAAATTCCAAGCTCCTAACTATGTAGTGGCCATGTGACAAAATAAGGTTTGGGTACCTACAATGAAGTAATTATCCACTTCCACTAAGCCTCAAACATCAAATTATAGGGCTCAAGAAATCCAAAACATACAACTATATTTAAATATTTTTCTTCTACCTATGATTTAGTCAAGCAACTAGCGATAACACCTACACATATCTCCCTCACAGAGTTATTAAAAGCTTCACCTACCTTCCAAGATGTTCTTACTGTGTTATCCATGAGGCACATGTTCATGAGAATCTCAAAAACAATAATTTTAGGCACTCATTTTTCATATTTCTCCAAGTATCCCTATATTATCATTTGTTCCTCAAGACCTCCTAAATCCCAATCTTTAGTATAAGCAATTTTTATACATATAATCCTACATTATTGATCATAATAGAAAATGATTCCTTATCGAAAATGGAGCCACTTTGAATATATTCTCTATGAAGATGTTGAGATGTTAAGGGAATACTAAAAGGGGCTTGGAATCCAATATCATAGCCATATGCGGTTATGAAAATCATGAGATAAAATGATCTAGATCCATTAGATTATTCACATAAGTTGGTCCACGAGTACTTCATACTATATGTCATTTTTTTATGTCTGAACCTCGTATAATATCCTTTCGGTTCGCCATGACCCCATGTAATGCAAGTTATACCTTCCACTTTCCATCAATGTATCAAGTTTCCCCATAAAAAAAAAAATATTTACCTTTCTCGCAGATGATAAGCCTTTCGAATATTGTAAGCTCCTAGAAGGTAGATATAATAATGTAAACTATTTTCCTATCCATATGTCAAAAACATTTCTATGCCAATTTTTATACTAGTCACAAATGGCAACCATGTAGATTCTGATACACTTTTCTAATCACCAATTTTGACATAAAATTTAAATCCGTCTACATCCAAATCACCACCTAAACTCAATTTTTCTCATAAAGGTCTTTGTGAATAAAATCTTTATAATTATTTTCATGTCAGTAAGCTACCATTATATCCACATAGTTATAAATTACCCAATGCACTCCATATAATATAATTTCATGTTTGATACCTTGGCAATACTCTATGGAGATGATATGGATACTTAGAGGATGAAAACATTCATGGCTCTGATAGCTCTTGGTTATCCGAGGATAGGATGGCTAATTACTACGAATCCCCATATTACAACAAAGCTCATAAAATGATGAAAACAATGAAATGGAAGGGAAGAGGAATTTGTCTTAAAGAACAAGGCCATCTTTAAAAATTTATATATGAAGAAAATATATACTTTCATGGTCTAGGTATGAGACTTTTGAAAAGAGGCCCAAAATATTCAAAATAATTACTAGTGAAGAGGACTCGAATCAAGTTGATACCAGTTCTACACATAGCCAATTTAAAGATCTCCCTAAAACCAAAATATTCCTCGAACACCTATCCATGTTTGTACTCTCAACATTGATATAGTATACACATATAGTATCCATCAAGACCAATAAAATCATAGATCTATGGACCTCTTTCAGACTTATGAGGCCATGAAGGTGTTCCTCGGGACATGGGACCCTATTCCCTATTCGATCATAATAATGGTTTCGATATAGAGCTTGATGCTTCAAATTAGTTAAAGAATGAATTTTAGTGCTCTAATCTATCAAAAAATTATAAAAATAAAAACAATAAAAATAAAACTATAATCTCTTATAGTGAAAACCTCATCGTGATGCTATTAGAGAAATATAAAAATAAGAAAGAGAAAAAACAAAAAAATGAAAATGACACATCTCTGGTGAAAACCTTTTTAGGTTCCAGAGTGAGGATAATCAATTTTGGATCAATTATATGACTTACACAAACCAACCACATATTTTCAAGATAATGAAAAATAAAAAATGTTGGGAGAGGAGACCACCACAATCAATATTGGTAACAAGTGATAACCCTCAATTATTCAACTTGGTCCAAGCTTGTTTGAATAAAAAATAGAGGTATTCATGGAACTCCTTACTAAGTTTCATGATGTATTTTTATGGTCATTGAAAGACATGTCAGACTTATATCCTTCTCTTGTTATGCACAATATTTTAGTCCTCCTGGATGTAAAATTGTACAATAAAAATCAAAAAAATGCATCCTAAGGCTGCATTACTTGTCATGAAATAACTTGAAACTATTCAAATCTGAATTCATAAGATCAATAGATTACTTAGAGTGGATATATAACATGGTTCTTGTTCCAAAGAGGAGACTTGGGATCTGGATCTATAATGACTTTTGAGATATACACAAGGCTTATTTGAATGAATCAACTTCCCCACGACAAACTTTCACATGATTGTTGACTCTACAACATGACATGAGATGTTATATTTAATGGATGGATTTTTGGGTTACAACTAGATTCATATTTCTAAGGAGGACCAACATAAGACAACATTCACAACACCCTAGGGTACATTTTGTTACAAGGTCATGCCTTTTGGCCTTAAGAACGTAGGGGAAACCTATCAACATGTAATGAATGTCATTTTCCATGATCTACTTTATGACATCATGGATGACTATGTTGATGAAATTCTTTAAAATCCAAAACTAGAATTGATCATCCATCCATATTGTGACATATATTTAAATGATTCTTTGGAGTATAAGGTTCACCTTAACCATAAGAAATGTCTTTGGTGTCACTTTAGGAAATATCCTAGAATTCATAGTATTACGTAGTGGGATTGAATTTGACCCAAAAAAAGTTCAATAAATCATGGATATGCATCCCTATACAATATTTGTCACTCACGAGGTCTCCAGGAAATATTAGGTCTATTCGATGCTTCATATCTCCGTTAGTAAATAAATGTCACCAATTTAATCAACTACTCACGAAATATGTCTAGTTTAAATGGAAAAATGAATTCCAAAATTATTTCACTAAGTTTAATGAATATGTATCGAATAATTTGGTGCTAATGCCACCTATTCAATACAATCCTATCTTTAATGTACACACATTTTCCACAGAAAATGCCATCTTGCTATTAATTGCGTAAAACAATGACAAAGGGTTGGAATTAGTATTTTACTATTTGATTAGAACTCTTATAGCTCAAGAACTCCAATATTATCAAGTCCGAGAAAGTATTTTGGATGTAGCATTCATTTTTCATAAGTTTTCAACATTACCTACTCATTCATATAACAAAACTTATTGTCAAGGTGGATCCTTTAAAATATCTACAATCAAGAACCATCCTAACAGGTTTAATGTCTAGGTAGGTTGTAATCATAAGTGATTTTGACATAGATTTTTTCAATCAAAAATCTATAAAAGGGAAATCTCTAGTAAATTAAGCTGGACGTAGTGCCACTTCCGAGATTCGAACCACTTCATTTCAGGTTACGAGATGAAAAGATCTTATACGTTGATGCAGTCCCTTCTTGGATTTTATTTTATGGCTCTTGCAACATGAATGGGTTCTCGATATCACATTGTGCTACACACACTCGATGGACATGTTATACCTAATTCTTACCACATTTTTTTCCCATTCATTAATAATATTGTAGATTATGAAGCCCTCCTAGCACATTTAGGATTTGTAATATCTTAACGGCTTAAAGAGATGACAATTTTTGGAGATTCTATTTTGATAATTAAGTAATTAAACAAATAATATCAGGTAAAGGATGATAAACATGTTCCTTATAAATGCACGGTAAATAGTCTTAAAGGGTACTTTAGGCTTGTTACATTTGGAAAAGTTCATCTTGCATAGAAAAAAGTAACAAACGCTACGATGACTATCACATCCCTTCCTAAATTTGATATAAATAAAACACACAATAAGTTTCTCATCAAACATATTTTGATGCCCACATACGATCTTCCAAAGTCCACCATAGTGTGTGAAATTTTCGGTCCTAAGAGCCCCTTATATTAAGACAATTATACCTTCATCCAAGATAAAAACCTATCCTCCATACATGAACACCTACTATTAATGATATTTATGACAATTTTCTTCATGTTATACTATCCTCCCTGACATCCTATATAGAAGATACTATGATGGGACTCTCTTAATATGTATTAATTGGGATGATGCTAATAAAATGCGTGTCGATTTTCATGTGGGAATTTGTGGCCCACACATGAGCGACATGGTATTCACTAAAAATTATTATGCCTAGGTTACTATTGGCCCACTATAAAATAAAACATATGTACCTTTGTCAAGAATTTCCAAGCATTTCTGTAGCATGGTAATCTTATTCATGCGCCCTTGCAATCCCTCCAATTTATCTCTTTACCCTAGCATTTTTATAAATGGGGATCAACTTAGTGGTAAAATAAAACCCACATCCTTTGATGGTCACACTTTAATAATCACTTCAACTAAATATTTCACCAAGTGGATAGAGACCATGTCTCCCACCTATGTCATAGGGTCAAAATATTTCAAAATCCATCTTTAATCACTTCATATTTTGCTTTGGTATCCCTACCTCTCTTCTTCTGAGAAAATGATACATATTTCAAAAACAAGAATGTTAAGGAGTTAGCTAACAATTCCATTTCCACCTATAATGTTAAAATTCATATTACCATGATAGAATGACCAATCCAAAGCATCCAATAAAATGATAAAGTAAATATTGGAAACTACTATTGATAAACATGGTCATAATTGACACACATAGCTATATCCCACCAATGGGCTTATCGAACGTCATTTTCCACTCCAACCATTGCCATTCCCTTCTCCCTCATATATGGTTTTGAAGCCATATTACTAATATAAGTTGAGTTCCCTTCCCTTCATGTATCATTACAACACCTAGTGCATGAAGAATACCACCGCTAAGCATTTCTTGTAGAACTAGGGATCCTAAATGAGAGGCGTGTTCATCGCTTGGATCACCTAAAAGTATATTATAATCAGTTATTCTATAGCTATAATAAATTAATTAAAAAGGAAACTTTGAGATTAATGATATTGTGCTTAAAGAGAAAAAATAATACTACATAAAAGTCTGAAAACAAGGCAAGTTCAAACCTAATTGGTTGGGACCATACATTGTAACTACTAAATTTGGATATGGAGCATATAAACTATCTAATGAAGATGGAAAATAGCTTAAATATCCCATGAATGTGGTTCATCTAAATAATTTCTAATCCTAAATCCTCTAAGAGTATCCCTAGTGTTGGGGGCATGTCAGTGCAAACCGCTTGTTCCACACCCTCGTAGTGGTCCATTCATTACAAACCTCAAAACCACCTTGTGTCACATGTTCCTCCTAGTTAGGATGTGAATGTCATGGTCTACCAACCATGTTCACCCACTTCCATTGTATTTTGTCCTTTGGTATTCATTGGGATTATTCATTCATGTCATGCTTGATATAGTTCAAGTAAACATTTCCTTTTCTTTGGTGAGTAAAAATTTAAAAAAAAACATATAAAATAAAATTCTAAAAATACAAAAATAAAAAACAATATAAAATCCATCGAATTCTAAAAATCAAAATAATAAAAAACCTCGATAAAATATTTCACAAAGTTTCAAAGAACTATCAAACCTAGTTTACAATATCGCCATTTTAATACAATCCTAATGATTATTCCAGATCATTCTATGATTATTACCTCTCTTACCCTTGGTATATATGATTTCTTGTGGGAAATACCATTTATACACCTTTCATGTGTATCCTTGCTTGGGTAAATTTTGGTTTTCACAATTTTTAGCGCATATATCCTTTCTGGAAAACTAACCCAATCTAATTTCATATTAATTTTCAATGGGATCCAATAAGTTTTTCATGAGTAGGTACTCCACTCTTTAGTCCAATCCAATCCCCTTTCATATAGCATTTCTTCCGGAGCATTCACATTTTCCTATTCTTCAGTTTGGAACACATTAGGGATATAGCTAGATGTCATTATTATAAGTTGTGTTGCATTGTTATTGTATGTTGTCTTATAGTACATAATTTTTTAACATTTTCAGTTTGTATATAACCTTGTGTGTGTGTTACTTTATGTGTAAAACTTTATTTTCAATATCCTACATGTTTTTGACCAATTACAAGTAGCAAAATAACTAGGCTCATTGTTATCTTTGTTGTATTCATTTTTCTTTTTTAATTAGGTTTGTTTCCATGTTTGTTTTGGACCAATTTCTAGTATCATGTTACTAACTAGGCTCATTGTTAGCTTTGTTGTATTCATTTTTCTTTGCATATTGGGTTTTTGTTTCATTCCTCATTTTTGTGTTGATCAATTGTTTGTATTTTTTTATCAATCATTTGTATTCAATTGTTATCTTAGCTCATTTTACCTTGATTTTTGGGCTTGTTTTCAAATTTTGTCTTCATTTTTGGACATATTACAGGTATTTTGTAACCATCTTGACTTATTCATAATCAAGGTTTTTATCAATTACCATGTGTATGGGTTATTTTGCAATATTGTCATTGTTTTGCAGTCTATTTTGTGTGTGTTTTTAATCATGGTGTTAATTATAAATGTACAATAATAAATTATAATCAACACAATCATCATACACCATGAATAAACACTAATCTATGAATATTCATGCTAAGAAAAAAACATGTAATCATCGTCCATTTAGCATACATCATTATACATCCATAATAAATCAAATCATAATCATCATCTACTCTAATATATACCATCATATTTACAAATGCATAAGATAAACTCAAACATCTCATCATTATCTATGTCATTTCAAATGTCAATAAATCATATAATTTCAATCAAAAAACATCATATACATGTCCATGTCCACTATATCAAAAAAATGTCATATACATATCAACATGCCATCAAGGGCATTGATCTACAAAAATGTGTCATCATTATGAGGCATATAAAGAATATATATTACATCATCAAATAATGAGTCATGGATGACTCTCTCCTACACTAGGACTTCCTAGTCTATCATTATCACCTCTCGGTGGTGGCATCTACACCTATCTCACTAACCTCGATAATCTCTATGATCTAATTGAATTACTAGCTTCCCTCTGACTATACTTTGGAGCTCTCTGACCATCAGAAACTACAACCTCATATAAGAATATGTAATATCCTACCACTTATAATGTAGTAATAACATTATGCATCACATCACTCATACTCCCCACCTCGTCCACATGAAATAAAACATCTCTCTCAACTATCACCTACCATAAATATGTGGCAACATGATATCTCTCCATCATTCTTTGTTATAGTTGTTATCTCAAGTGATGTCTCTCGGTAGTCCTTTGATCTAGGTGCCTATGAATATTCTACATGGGGATAAAGGAGACATCTCTGTATCACCATCATATCCCTCTCTTCTTATAAATTGACCACTAATGGTCTATCTTGGTGTATCTTGGTGCTCTCTACAACATGCCTCCATCACCATATCCTCCTTCGCCTAGATCTACTAGACTAAGCGGCCTCGGTGGTGATAATGACACTTGTATTTGTAATGGTACTTGCACTTGACTATGTGCCTTCTATAGAGCCTATAGAGGTAGCTACAATGATACTTGCATTTGTGTGGACTGGAATATGCTTTGGTACCTATAATGGCCCTTGTGGATGAACTAGAACCTTTACTAGTAACTTTATCAAAATATATTTTGGCATGTGTATAGGAACTTGTAACAAAAACAACACCTATACCTATACCTTTGGATAATGTGGACCATGTCCCTATAACATAGCATTGGCCTCAACCTATCCCAGTCTACCCCTAGCTCCTCTTTGATATGGCCCACCTATGGATGTTGTCGTTATGCCCACCGCTATATCTTCCTGTGAGATAGTCATCTATCTAAAAATAATGGCGAAATACCAAGTTGTGTATAATGGAATCATCCACGGATCCATATGTGCTCGGTCATCCCATGCCTACGATATAAATCCAAAAAAACTAGCCCTTACGGCTCTCTCCCGATCCATTGACCAAATTCCATTGTCTTGTATGCATAACACTTCTCCCACCGGGTATATCATGCCCAACTCCCAACTGATGTTTAACCCAATCCACCCTGTACATCTCTATTATATGGCGGTGGTTGTTAATAATAAAGTGATCCACATCCACTATGGTCATATCTATCCCATCTATGAACCACTAATATATATGATATGGTCTCTATGTCACCATCTCGCAATCATCGTAAATCATTTAAACCACGTACATAGAAAGATATATGTCCCATTTATCTTCTCTGGCAATCCTCCAATATCTCCCATAAAAATGATGATGGATCCTTGGGTTTTCTATCATGCCAAATCCCCAAAGGTCGGATGATTGCTATGTGGTCCCATGACCAAATCTGCGGTAGTGTTATTAGACTGAGGATCCTTTTCCTTTTGTATACTATCAACTGTAAATCACTATGAAAATGCACTAAAATACATTGATCCTATATAAACATTGTGCCCTCAATGAGCTTTGGAACTACTCCTATCAGGCGCAACTAGAAGTGACTACCATTCTTATCGGAAAAAATAGCCACTAATAAGAGTCGTTAGATAAACAAGTAGTCATGCCACTATAAAATCATCCATGCACTCATATAGGTGCACCATCATACTCTCTCTAGGTATGTCCTCCATCAAAAATAAATCCCATATATGTCGGTGTGGCATCGTCATCCCACTATACTTACCAACCTCTATCGAACAAAAATAATATGATATACATCTTCTAAGGTCACCTTCATTGCGCTAATCAACAAATGAAATTATAGCTCTCATTGTGCTATCACTCAAGAAAAACAGTCAATAAACAATGCTTCAATATAATAGATGAAAATTATGAAATAAAATTCAGTCCTGTCACCTCGATAGTACACACAACTATCTTTTTCACGACAACACGTAAATCTCAGCTATAATTCCCACATCATCCATGACACTAGTAGACATCTAATTACAACAATCTCTCGAAAACCATCCCACAACATTGTTAGATCATCATTTTTCTATTCTAACCTTACAAATATTCTTTTAAAACACCCTAATCACGTCATTGCACCCATTAATACGCTAGTGTGCATACTTCAACAATAGCACAATCACTCTAGTGCATACACCTTTAAGCTAGTGCATCTACACTAGTGAGTTCACATTAACACTCATGTTGTTAGTGTAATGCTAGTGTGTTTAACACGCTAGCTCATTTCATACCTAATTTTTATGGGATCGGTTTCACGCTAGCGCATGTAAATTAATGCTAGCCCATTTCATGGGCTATGATATAAAACTCAAGTACATGTGCTAGCATCAAAATTAAATTTTTCCTAGACCTAACTAGCATTAAATGTATTAAAAATTGAGTTTTTCACTACTTACCGCATCGCCATCATCTAGCCTTTGCTCGCACTCTCGAACATTGTCTACATGTTGTTTCCATTGCAATAGTCGAGCTATCTCTCTCATAAATCAGAGCTCAAATCCCACTCAAATGTTAAAATGAGTCTAATAGTGCACAAATGACATATGATCTTAACTAACCCTCGTACCTATCTACTTATACCCTCCTAACCCTAATTCTATTATTTTTTAATTTTGTGACCGAAACCAATAATTTTCTTCTCCATTCTTGGACATTTTCCCATGGTTTCTTCTCTCTCTTTATCACATGGTTATCCATAACTCTATCACGATCTACACCTACTCACGAGGGAAATCTGATCTATTAATTCGAACTCGGGGCATATAAATTCTTCGCTCGGTCACATTTATAATTCCCTACATTCACTTTGTTATATATTTGATCAATCCTTCTTAACATATATGTCTTCTACTTTGACATTCACTTTTTCAAAGTGTAAGTGCAATCATATCAAATCAAATGAAAACAAGAGCCCTATACATTGAATATTCAATTGATTCCATTATGACAAAATCATACACAATTGATTCAAACCCTTTATACGGTGAACATTCACTTTGTTCACATGTTAAATCAACCTTACATCCAATCCTTGATATGTTTACCATCCACTTTTTTCATGTATTCATTAAATAAAACTTTCATACATTGAATATTCACTTTGTCCATGTATAAATCACTGAAAATTCACTTTGTTCATGTATTAATAAAATCAAATCACATCAAGATTCTTATCATTTGGGTATTCACTTTATCCAAAGTTAATAAAATATTTCTTCAAATCACTCATAACAAACTTTAAAATGAATGCCACATCAAATCAAATATCATTATATCTATTGATATGATAAAAATATTAAAATAAAGAAAATAACATATATTGAAAAACAAAGAAAATCCACATAATAAAAAAATCCAAATAACCAAAAAAACCTAAAACATCAAAAATCATAACAAACCAACACGGATTCAATGAAATCAATATTTTAGCTCCTACCCTAGTGATTATTCCAACCATCTTATGAATATCACAACAAATCATCTTATCCCTTGCATATTAGTATCCTTTCTTAGGGAAATTCAAATCAATCATCTCCCTTGCATGTCAATATCCTTTCTTGGGGCAATGACCCTTTTAAATCTCGGATCGTTTTCATTGTTGATCCAAAAAGAGTATCACGAGGATTAGTTACTTGGCTCTCTAGTCTTATCCTATTCCTTTCATTATGTTAGTATCCTTGATTGGGGAAATTAAATCTACTTAATTATCACTATGGAACACATTAGGGCATAGTTATTTGTCTTCCTCTCAAGTTGTGTTGTATTGTTGTTATTATTTTTGGACAAATTGCAAGTATTTTGTTATCATATTGGTCCATTTATAGCCATTATGCATAATTTTATTGTGGTTATTGGGTTTTCTTTCCTTCGTATGTTTTGTCTTGCTTTAAACAAATTACTAGTATTATGTTCCCATCTTGGCTCAATTATAACCATGGTGTATACATTTTCTTTGTATATTGGGGTTTTTACTTTCTTGTTGTGTGTGTGGGTGTGTGTGTGTGTTTTAATGCACATAATGGGTTAAATATCAAAATTTCTTCATAATAATGGTGACAACTCTATTGTTAAAGAAACAAATTGTTTCTCTAACTTTCACTGTAAATGGAAGATTATTCTACAAACAAAATCACTCCCATTATTCTTCTACTCCCTGAATCCCTCACCTTTTCTTTCTTTCTATCGGGTTGTTGTCCACCAATTTGTTACATCACCCATTTGTTGCATCCCCTTAGCATCCACACTTGTTGGGAATCTAAATGCTTCACAAGGGTGTATCAAACAACTCCACCATGCTTCTCTATCATCCATTCATTGATCTACATATGTTTACTATATTTAGAATTTTATTGCTTTGGAATAACACTTTAAAGTGGGGAAAATGCGGACACCTTGAAAACACATACCTATTTCTAGCTATTCCTAACTATCCACATACATTTAAGAATTAATTTAATTAATTAATTCCACCATGCTTTAAGTATTCACCCATATCCCTTTAGAATTAATTATAATAATTATAATCATACTTAAACTATACTCCTATGTCCTTTGGCTAATTAAATTAAATATTTATTTAATTAAATATTTAATCACCCACTCACATCCCTTAGATAATTTAATTAGTTATTTAAATAGAAATAAATATATTTATCTACTCACACTCCACTTCAACTATCTTATTCACTCAAGATAAACTATCTCACTCTACTCCACTTCTAGAATCCTATAAAGTTGGAATCAGTAATAATGCATATATAACCCCCTTCTTGAATGAAAATGTTTGCCAACCAAAAATTCATTGCCCCTCAATGGATATTCAATCTATTCAAAGTTATATAATGAATGGATTCATAATCTTGTCAAGAATATTGATCCACTCCATAGCCTCTCTTTCCATTATAAATAGAAAGTTATATCCTTTAAAAACAATCCTGGGAAGCTTTAATAAAATGCAACAAAACTCTTATCATTTGTCATTCAAATATGCATCTATGTGTTCACACTTTCTCATAGCATTTCTTCTTCATTTGGAGACCAAATTGGAGCATCCACAATTAAACAAATCCAAGAGATTCAACAAGTGTATTAACACTTCAAAAATATCATCTGGAAGTTTGCAAGAATAGTGTAAAGAAGGTTTGATTTTCATTATTGGTTTACTTATACTTTAACTTGTAGTTTTCATTTCTTATAGTTCCCTTACAAAACATGTTGTTCAATTCTTTAGATTTTTCCTTCTAAACCTAGACTGCAAAAGGATAATACTAAATTCCTTAACATGATTTATAAATGAAGGTAATGGTAATCAAATATATAGTAGATGTATAATGTCACATGAAAGCTCATAATCGGTTTGTTTGTTATTTGTTTATAAGGTTTCAAAGTGTACCCCCTTATACTCAATTAGAATTATTTTTAAGGCTGAGTATAAATACACACACACACACACACACACACACACACACACACACACACACACACACACACACACACACACACATATTAGTTGATGTTAATAATATTCAAATAAGAAATAACCAAATAATAATATTAATGAAGGAATATGGATATATTCTAAGCATACCTACGTGTGTGTGTGTGTGTGTATATATATATATATATGGTAATAAGAAAAATAAAAACTATGGAAGTAAGAACAATGGTTATTATTATGGTTGTTATAGATAAAACATATACATGTAATGTAAACAATTCGTTAAAAAAGATCCAACTCGGGAAATTCCACCCACCTTTATGTATGCAAGTATATAAATATAAAATTTATTTTGAATTAGAAATAAATTTTGCCCTCATTCAAATTATATATTAAAAATAGTAATATTAATAAAATAAAATAAACAAATTTCAATGGGGTTGGGTGGCCAAGCCGACCCACCCCCTCTCTTTACGCTTTACATTTGGGGGCTCGGCCCGATGGATGACCCCGCCACCTTGCTTGGACATGTCCCTAAGTGAACGAAACTACTGTGTGTGTGTGTGTGTGTGTGTGTGTGTGTGTGTGTGTGTGTGTGTGTGTGTGTGTGTGTGTGTGTGTGTGTGTGTGTGTGTGTGTGTGTGTGTGTGTGTGTGTGTGTGTGTGTGTGTGTGTGTGTGTGTGTTTATATATAGGGTTAGTATTCCTCATGTAGGGTTTGAAATCTATATACTACTTGTATATATAAGGTCATCCGCCCTCCTTTACTATTAATAACTAATTATTTATTTATCTAAATATTTGGAAAGTAAAATAATTTCATATACACAATAAAATACATGGATGTGTGTGTGTGTGTGTACATATATACATACACATATATACATGCATGTATATGTTATCACCGAATCACAACACCCTCTGATTTCCACAAGTGTGTGTGATTGAGATCATGGTGTGACTGGGTAACATGGATACTATCTCCAAGTTGTGGGAATTTCTACTTGAGATAGACCTCTAGAGAAAGTTGGTTCTTCTTCCTAATCCTAGTGCAAACTAACTCTATTGAGATGAAGCTACTAAATATCTCTATCCTACAATTTCCAAGGGACTAGGGAGAGAGAAATAACATGCAAATGAAGGAAAACTACACTATAGAGGTGATGCACCAAAAGAAGGGAATGAGGACAATTTCCAATGTGTGAAAATGGAAGAAATATGCAGATTAGAGAGGGTGATGACAGTTCTCCACAGTCTAATAACAACATTCACAACACATTTCCATGCATACACAATAATAATAGGTCCTTGTAAGAGTATAGAGTAGACACAAACATCTACAATAACATTAGAGAGGCAAGGAGAATGCAAACAAACAAAGCAAGGAAGATACATCCACAAACTTTAATATATTGCTTCATTAATATGCACAATCCAAATTATTACAAGGGAAAGACATAGATCACCATACAATGAGTCCACTATAAAGGCCAACAACACATTTGCTTCACAAAACCAAAATGATGATTTTTTCCACTTCAACTATCCTCTTTACAATGAGCCCAACACTTCAATTTATTGAATTTTGGAAGAGAGAAAGAGAGAGAGGAGATGTAATTTCCAAAATCTCTTTCCAACCACTTGAAATATATCATAACTCTAACCAAATGGTGATAGATGACCTCAAAAGGAACCCCATATTGCCCCATGACTTGCGATAGTGAAAAAGCCTGCCCATACCTCATTAAATGCTTCTCAACAAATTTTCAACAACCAAACAGAATCTGGGACCATTTTCCTAAAAAACACCATTAAAAATTCATCAATTTCTATATTTCTTGATTTTTTTGCATTGGGATTGGAACCATGATTCCAATGAGACCAATTTTGTGAAAATCCATTGAAAATTGCAAAAGTTATGGTCTTCTGAGTGTGAGCAACTATTTTGGGTTTGCCAGGCATTTCTTGCACTTCTACGAGCGGAGCATCTAATTTTACGGATCTGGATATGTTTATTTTTTTCACCCACCTAAACTTACTAAAAATAATAAATCTTGTTTTTTTGGCAAAGAGGATGTCGAGAGCTTTCCAAACAATTCAATTTTGTCAAAATCAAAGCTCCAGGTCAAAAGTTATGCTTGTTTGAACTTCGGCGGTTGGGCATTCCATGCGGGCTCTCATAATCCACATCACACCACCTTCCTTTGTATTGCGGGTATCACAGGTTTTGGGGAACTCATGACATTGAGGTATAAGGGCGCTGGGCACCAACTACCACCTTAGCCGCATCCGACTACTACAAACGTTTCGGCTTTCCCGGGCCCGTGACACACATTCCACACTTAGGCCACTTGGACCACCTGACCCTACTATCACCACACCATTTAGGCATGTGGCCATTTCATCCTTTCCTCTTACTCATGTCCCAACTCACTCGGGACACTTGGGTTGTCCAACTTCACCTTATCCATAATATCTTTGGACCCATTTAAATTCCTTCACAAATCGGACATTGCGGGTTTCGGGAACTTGTGTCCCTATAGAACTGGATCACACGGGCCACGAACTTCCACCTTATCCACATTGCACTCTATCTCCTTGATGTGTGGAATTTTTTCCTCTTCTGGGAACTCACGTCCCCACAGTACTTGGACCGCCTAGGCCACTGGGACCCGAATTTTTCGTAATACATTGTGCCCACTTCATTTCTTTGCGCAAATCATACAAGTCGGCATTTCGGGAACTTACGGCTCGATGGGACTTGGACCGCCTAGGTTGTGAACTTCCACCTTTTTGCTTTTGATGAGTCCGCTTCAATTCCTTTGTAGATCGGATAAATCGATATTTCGAGGAACTTGCGGCCCGATGGAACTTAATTTGCCTAGAGCCATCGAGACCTAATTTACCGATACACTCTTTCCTTAATTGTTCCACACGCGGCCTCTAGACTTGCAATGCATTAAAATAAGCCTTTTCTCCATTTCTCCAATTTTTTCGCAAATTTCTGCTAACTCCTCTGATTTTTCTTGAAAAAGGGAGTTATAGAAAATCGAAGGGGTGCCCCGAAAATCCAAATTTCTTGTTTTCACCATTTCTATCTATCCTAGTCAAAGAAATTGTGTGGAGTTAACAAAATCACCTTAAGGCAAATTTCAGATAACGGTACACACACACACACACACACACACACATCCAAAATGGTTTGAGGATGTGTAGAAGGAGAAAATTCATCCAATAATCCTTTGGTGATCTCCACGAGGGATTGAAATCTTGATAACAAAAAGGAGGAACAGGTAATTACAAAGAGAAACAAGAGAAAATGAAATATAGAAACGAGAGAAAAGGATTATAATGTTTGTTAGGGTTATTTTAGTTGATCTAGAATCTAGGGTGCATAATGTTTTGATTTAAAGGACTTAGTTTACTTAGAGTTTTCCACTTGACTAAAGGGCTATTTTAGTTGATTTCAGTTGACCTAGAGTTATCCACTTGACTAAAGGTACCCTCAAGTTGACTAGTTCTTTTAATTTTGCAAGTGATTACTATTTGTTTTCTATTTTTCCTAGTTTTGGATGAATTTAAATAATATAAGTGAATTTCGCCTATAAGTGGAGTTAGGGTCGTATTAAAACATATAAAGAGCTAATTACTATTATTTGGGCATTATTAAGAAATCGTTTCTTGGATAAGAGAAAATTAAGCGTTCGAGTAATTTCACAAAAAATATTGACTCGAGATAACATCGGGGTGGAAAAGATACTAACCTTGATGGATTTGAAATTACTATAATAACATAGAAAACACTAGAATTAAATTTTTACACGTTTGGAGAATTTAAGGTTTTGAGTTTCATTTATAAACAAACCTATAGAAATAGATCTTTAATTTTTAACAACCAAGGTTGATTTGGTGGCATACTTTGGTTATTCGCGAGACTTTAATTAAGTCGTTCCTAACCTTTATTTTCCATGCGATCCAACCCAAAACTTCCCTATTCAAATTAAAAAAATTGGTCAATGATAAATTTATCTCGTTTCATGAGATCGCTTGGTGGAAATTACATAAGTGAAACCTATGTGGCCCTAATAATGTAAACAATAGTATGGTCTATCGTCATCTCCTATGACTAAGTTATATGAACCGAAGTTGTTTAAGGTAAGTAACCTTTCGTTATGCAAATGGAACGATGATGTTTCAATCACCTTTACTTAAAAGGGTGTCTTCAACAAAAACGTTTGTCTCAAGTTTTGCGGGCCAACACGTTTGTTAAATGGTTTTTGGGTCAAAATTTTGGGCATGAAAAATATTATGTATAAATAATGTAATATTTAAAAATACTAATTTAATATGTAAAATTAGATTCAAAAACTATATTATCCCCGAATCTACTATGTAGATACTAATATAATAATATTTCAAAAAAAGATTTTCCTTCTACAAATCTATATATTTGATTTCAAAAAATAAATATAACAAAAAAAAATTTCTTATAAAGATGAAAAAAATACTCTGCACTATTTATAATCCATGGTGGTGGTCTAGTGTAGTTCCAAATCTTAGGTTCGGATCCCCAACACAAAATAATAGACTATTTGAGAAGGATAAAAGTAACGGGTTCATGTACTTTTAAAATGACACATGCCCTTTGAAAATGGAACATGCAATTCTCAAAGGTTTGCATAATTTGTTTTGAATAGGGCATATACCCTTTTGGATTAGATATTGTGAACTTATTTTTTATGATTTTTTTACAAAGGGTGTACGCTGTTTTTAAAATGGAATATGCCCTTTGTGAAAAATAAAAAGATAGGATAAAAAATTGACCCCAAACTTTGTGCATCTACCCATGGTCATTTTCTCAATTTAATCTATTTTCATGGGTCCGTTGATATCCTATAGTTCAACCTTAATGAAAAAATTTACCTTTAAATGCTTATATAAGAAAGTCTAACTCACTTATTTACCTCACCTAGCATTTTAAATAGAATACTTGAAAACTAAATTCCAAAATAACTCCAAGAAATCCTAAATCTATTTAAAGTAGCTTCGCAATCTATGAGAATTCCCCACACACATAAATTACTCCCAACTATGTTTGAGAGTCACACTTCTCAATCTAGAGACCTTAAAATCCAATTCAAGTTAACAACTCTAAGAATTTGTTCTTCATTTTCAAGTGATGAAGTTTCCAAACTAGTTCCATCCATAGAGACACCACATGCTAGGTATTGAACTAGAACATAGTTTAAATAATATTTGGAGTATTTCAATGTAGGCAATGTATGTATTGCATTTCTACCCAACCTAAAACATTTTTGTAAGGCTGTTTCATGTGGTTATGGTTTGAATATATTTTGCATCATACATAGGGTTTTACAAATTTATTACACCTAGGGTTTCAAATTGAATCACATCATAGTAAATTAAAATGACATGTAAGGTTGTATAACACCATCACATCACCATTTGGAACCATCGATAGGTAATGAACATTTTGACACTTCCATACACATTATATGGTTTCATACACTGTTAATTTTTAAACTCAAAATATGTAGATGAAGTACTATTATATCGTTTCCGGTTTGTATAGTCACACAACAGTTCCATCTCAACTTACTACATTTTTAATCGAGTTAATTGCATCCACTTTCATGTGTTTTATCAATATTTTCTATATTACATCTTATAAATCACTATAAATGGTATATTATTATGTCGACATCAATGTTTATTAATTAATTTGATTCAATACCTATTTGTAACCCTTACCCATTAAGTAAATAAGAACACATTAACCTAGCACTCTTGTTATTTAAAATTAGGGTTTAATCACAAGATTACACTCATGAAATTTTTGTTAGGTCACATATGGAGGAGAAGGTAACTATGCGAATTTCCCATTTAGGAAAAACATGCGAGTTGAATTTGTGTAGGTTGATATATCACATTAATAGTTTCTTTAGATTAAAATTAATTGACATTAATATTACCTTTGTAAGTATATTTTCTTTGAAATTTAGATGTATATGCATTAGGTTAGGTAGAAACATACTTAAGAATATTTTAATGTTAGGTTTAGACACTCAAAGTTGGTAATTTTCACTTTGGAAACTCTTGATTTGACTATTCATTCTTAATATGATAAATACAACTTCTCCATTCCACATAGCACTTTCTAAGGTCCATTGTTGAGCTTTTTATCCTCGAACACCGACATGTCAACACATCATTAGAATAAAATGTACAAAATTAATGAAAAACACCAATTTATCAACTACAAATATCACTTGGCATATTTTTTGTTCCCATTAAAGACCATACAGATTGGTAAAGATCATACATGTAGTCATTGTTTTAAACTCATCTTTTAAACCCCAAGTGTGTCGGCCTATCACCCAACATAAGTTGGGCACTCACCCAAGGAGCATGCAAGCGTTGAGCCCCTCTTTTATGTGAGCCTTGTAATAATTATTTTCCATTAATGGAGGAATGGCTTGCAGAACCGAAACACGCATGTAATCTAATACGGAGGTGTAGACACCAAAATTGGGTCACACTCCTATTGGTCCCTTTTGAATAACCACCTTAAACACATTCACCTAACCATGACCCTTATACCTCACATTAATATTAATTTAATTATTTACAATTAATTTAATACCCATCCTCGCCTCATTATTAATTTAATTACTTTAATTAAATGGATGCCCACCTCACCTAGACACCTCACCATAAACCTATTCATAGTATGTTTCCATAAATGAATAAGATTTAGTTTAACCCTAAAAATCAAAGCCTATTATTCCTCTAACTACCTTCTGCTCATAAAAACATAACATCCATTTTGATCCATGCATAAATGAGCAGCAGAACCGACCCAAATGATGCGAGATCTGTCATTTTTTAGTAAAATTAGGGAATCCCACCTTAACCGATGCGGTCATCCCCAAACTAACACCACCCAACCAGGAACTGTCATCAGTTACCATTTATTCACCTTGCAACCTTGTTTGAGGGTTGGCACATTCGAGATCAAAGAGACGAGAAGAGGCGCATGCAAGTAGAACCAGAGACATTTCATACCTACAAACATCCATAGTCAACACAAGGATAGATCCAAAGATATTGCACTCATGGTGACATGCAGGAACCATCACTATGGCACAAAGCTCCATCCCACCATCCAATCATCACCACCACATAGCCATTTGACCTACACAATAGTAAGTACACTTTTACTTACATCATCTATTTCTACTTCAGTCTATTGGGTTTTTCTACTACTGTTATCAATTTCCTACTTGCATTCCATTTCTCCCTACCATTTACTTGCATGTAAACCCAACCATTCCTCCAACCACACCATAAAACCACTTGTATCCAACCTATACATATTTATGAGTGTTCCTAAGATCCCCATATACTTTGTTATGCCCAATGTCATCTCTCCACGACCTTAGCTCAAACCCCACTAACAAATCTTATTGAATCTCATTAGCCCTCCTCCACCAATGTTGGTTACCCATAACCGTTGTCGGTTTTCCTAACCATGATTGGTCATACCTTGACCAACATCGGTCTCTATGTCCGCCAACACTTTGTGCAAACCATAAACCACCCACCTACCGAAACAACCCAAACTACCTTACCCAACTCTTCTAAGACTCTCTCTATGACCTGCAGACCACTTGAACAACCTTCAACCTAACTTGAAGATCTTGACCCACATAGTTTTAGTATTTAATTGGATCGACGTTAATAGTGATCTAAGGTACCCAAATCAGAATACTAGCACTAGATTTGTTTATGTACGCATTTCAGTTATTACATATTTGTTTTATAAAAAACAATGGATTGATAGCCTTCTAGGGAGTATCACACTTCTCGGATTTAGCATACGCTAGGTAGTCCACTATCATATATCGTTTAACTCTTCTTCGGTGGTCTTGTTTTATATTTTAGGAATTTCCACCCAGCCAAAAGGAAAATATCACGGTCAAGCATCGGATCGAGAAGTCGAAGCGTGCGCATCAACCTCCAAACTACCAATGCAACAGGTATTCCTTCTTAGCCCATAACCTTATTTGTTTCGTCACATTCCAAAAATGTAAAGAAAACGATGAAACATTTTGGCACACCTGGTGGGACCAATCCGGAGTTCCTTGCATTTTCTTCGTTCTAAGGTAAAATTATGTGTTTGTTTCTCTTCAAAAACCTTACAAATTAATTTTTCATCTCTGGAATCATTCTTCCTCTTTATTGTCTAAAAACAATCATGTTTTTGGTGCTTTAAAAAGAACACATTCTTCTTTCTTTTTGCATTGCATTAGTGAAAGAGCATGTTCCTACCTATTCACCATTTACTTCATCGAACGTAATTTGTCGATTTGGGATTAAAATAGTTGCATTTCATCCTTGTATGTTGCATTTAGCTCACATTAAAATGAGGTCAACCTATATGTTCGAGTCATGCCGGTGATGGTTGACATAAAGATCCGTAGAAAGCACTTTGTTTCTTCTTCTACCAAAGCTTGTGCAAAATCTGAATATACACATTTTCTTAAATGACATCTTACCTGGGAATGCCTGTCAATGATCACATGATCAGAGGATTGGAAGGTACTCCCTAGCTGGTTATCTCTATCCAGTCACCTATCAGAGAGCACCCCCGCCATAACATAACCCGAAACCTCACCTTTTAGATATCCTTCTTTGTAGGACACCTTCCCAACAAAAAATTCTATTTTGAATTCACATGGTCAGTTCTAAATAGCATAAGCTAAAAAAATTAAAAAATCACTCTTTGGATCATGTTTTTCTTAGTTTTTCTTTTTGACTTGTGTTTTGAGGTGTGAGACTACAAATCTACATTCTTATTCTTCTTTGCACACTCCACCATCATAGTTGGAGTATTCGACTTTGTCTGAGTGTGTCAGGACCCCATATTTCATTCTCGATTCACGAGTTTGACTCTTCACCTGATTTAAATTCACAAAGTCTAGTTTCTTCACTTCTCTTTCATTTCACGAAGAACCGGTGTCAGTCCACTTGTTGTCATCGATTCACATCGACCATTTTCGGTTAAACCTAACCGGTGTCGTCTTCGACTTTCTATTTATTTTTCCTAGAATAGCCTTCATCACTCCTCTGTTTTTGGCCCTCGGGCACCATCCTATTCCCCTTATTGATATTTTTGTCATACGGTTTCCCATTACACATTCATCAGTCCTATTTCACTTGCTAAAAATAGTGTGTTTTATAGTGACAAGGCATCGCTTTTATAAGCGACATTGGTTCCCCATTAATCACCAGTCAACTGATCGACGCGATTATCTGGTTTAGTTTTTCAAAATTCAAAAACTTGACTAAATTCACCATCCGAGCGTCATTTTTCCTCTGTTCCTGCTATTTTCTGTGTCATTTATACGAATACATTCTTTCTAGGTCAACACTTACTCACATGGTGTTGACTCGTAGCCAAACTAATGCTCTTATATTCCATGTCAGTTGTCAGCCACTCCCACCTAGTCCTTTACCACCTTCCTTCCTCGTCACCCATGGATCCAACCTCGCCTACCACCATTACTACGGGAGATGAGAAATTTACACGAATCCTCGATCGAATCTTGTAACCTTACAATTCTACCTTTCCCACTCTTCCACTCGGTATTCATAAGGACAATTGACATACTGAATGCTTGTATCCATCTCTCTTGCCCTTATCCCCATACGCATCAACCCTACTAGTTCGTTCGCGTTACCTTCACCTACTTTACTCCTAGTGGTTTACATTACCGATGCATCCGTGACATCATTTGCACTGTAGTATCTATTGTTCCTTCATTTGACCACCCGGACCATAACCCCATCCACACCTATTATCTCACTGGATAACCGTTGCAACATAACCACTCGTGGTGTCGGTGACCCCTACTCCATTCCATAATTTTTTTCCTCTCCATTCCGTAGTCTCTTCCCCCAATCAGTACTAGAGTCACCATGATGGCCCCACCTACATATACATATTATCAACAACCCCTATCTCGTCCGTCATTCATTCTAGATATATTCCCTCTATGTCAGTCCCCTATTCTCAACCTTCCTATTCGGCATCACCATACACTGGAATGCCACCCACATCATATATTCGTCGCTATCCCTCTTACGCCACAGGAGGTTCCCTTCTATCACAACCTACCAATGATCTCATCAAATTAATGATGGAAAGGATGTAGACACTAGAAGCATCGGTTTCCGGCTCATGCAATTCTCTCACCTATGATGAAATTTGTAATGATCCCATTCATCTATCCATTCCTATTCTCCCATACCATGTACATTGGGAAATTCCAAAATTCAACTACTTCAATAGTAAAGAAGACCACAACAACATTTGTAGTCTTTCAAACATGGGTGTTACCTGATCGCCCATGATGATGCTTTACTACTACAGACCTTCCCGATGTCCCTAACGGGACTGCATTAGAGGCATGCAGTGGGCTATGCATACATTCCATCTTCTCATTTAATCAAGTAGCTCAAGCCTTCTTAGACCATTTCTCAATCAACATTATTAAGAAATTCACCATGTCGATCTTTACTCCACATGACAATATGAAGACGAGTATATTTTGACTTTGTTGCTTATTGCATGACCTAATTAACTAGCTTACATTTCGGTTGCCTCAAAATGAGCTCATAGAGCTATTTACTTAGGCCTGCACTAGACACATCTCACAAACCCTGTAGGTGTAGACATTATGCACCTTTGACGAGGCATTCACCATGGCATTCAAATTGGAGATTTGTGTTATCGAAGAGAAGAAAATTTAGCTACGTAACAAGAACATAATGTTCAAATCAAATGATGTTTCTTCATATTCAGAACCCCAGAACAACTATTCAAAACCCAAAGGATTTTCCAACATCGTAGTTCTCAAGGCTGGACGCTCTCACCCATCAAACCAAGCCAAACCTTCTTCTAAGCTCTCCTATCTAAGCTTTCTAGTTCAAATGAGAACAACAAAAGTATACCCCAATAGGGGAACCTTATTCTTTTGTTTTGGAAAAGCTTATTAAGGCTGGTGCCATTACCCTTCCACCTATAAAACCACACACTAGTTTTGACCCTATTTGCCTAATGCGCACGTCGTATAAAGAACATGACTTTTGCAACTATCATCGTGTCAAAGGTTATAGTGATGGTAATTGCATCACCTTCAAGAATATCATCCAAGAAATGTTAGAAAATAGAGATCAAGTCTTGGATAACAAAAATTCACCTGCTAAAAAAAACCTAAATATCTTTAAAAAACCATTCCCTAACCACGCCCCATCTTGACCAAATCGGTGACACTTCAACCAATGATAGCAATGTCTCGTGAGGTCCACACCATTTTGAGGTAATACTAGTTACTTCCAAATTGCCCAATGTTCCTTTCATAGACAAAATCATAGCTCGAGCTCCCCTAACTACACGGGAACCTACTTCATCTACTCCACCCAAAGAGGAACCTCCTTATTTTTCTCCTTGACCCGTGGAAGATCCCATAATTAGCACTTTGACTCACGGTCCCTCAAATTCCGAGTAGTCGTTAGTGGCACCTCTCTGCTCATAGTGAATACATGTCCACTTCCTACACCATTAAAAGGAGAGTCTACCTCATCTAGCTCATTATCTCCTCTACCCATGGAGAATCATGTAGAAATACCATTGCCTTTAGATGACCACTCTGCATCAGACCTCCAAGATCATGTTGATCTACTTTGGATCTCTTACCCACATGATTCGAAGCTAGCTATTTCCTATTTATCAAACACATTATATGAGGATTTCCAATTGATCCACATTGGCCCGCTTACAACAAAGATACCATTTTCATGCTTGGCTGATCTCCTGGACTATGTTGATAGATCCTTACTTTGGGGACGTCTTCTACTTCCTACTTCAACCCAAATGCAGTTGTCACTCATTGACACCTCCACAATTTATCCAAAAGTGTTTCAAGTAACCAAACCAAACACAACCATGGCTATTGGAACACCTTCCATGTCATCACCCACATCCCAACACACACCTATACCCAAACACCTACCCACACCTATATCATCTCCCTTACCTAAACCCATCACTACCTTAGGGGTCATGCCGACATCGAACCTTACTCACCCACCCATCAAATTAGATTTATCCACATCTTCCCAAACCAACACTAAAATTATTTCAGCCCCTAAAAGGAAGACCCAACCTCCTAGGCCTCATACACCAACCTCTCCTACCACACCATTGTCACCTTCACCTCTTCCATCCATCCTCGGACCTTACCCTCAACCCCGGCCAAGAAACCTTCTTTCTTTGGTAAACCAAGAATGAAACAACTTACCTCCGCATCACGGACCTCTAATATACCCAAGCAATCCCACACTGACCACCACTGTCACCCATGATCTCCTTACCTTCCATAACTTCTTCACTACCCATGATACTCTCTTCTCTTCCACTCACACCTTTTATCCAACCTCTCCCAACCACCTCCTCCGCAACTCGGTTTCCCGTGGGTAACCCGTCCTCTTCCACCATCTGCTTTTCCCTCTACATTTCATACTCTCATGTCCCCTTTGTCAAGAAGGCGCAACCCAAAGCTAAAAATCCACTACCCTCCAATAAGGTAGTCAAACCAACCAAACCTTCCATCACCAGCTCTTCTACCCCACCTTTACCCAAATAAATGCCCACAAGACCTAAGACCACTCCACATACTAAACTAGTGGACCAACCCATTCCCCTTCTATAAAACCTCTTCCTTCACAATCGGTCACACATGTACCCAAACCCACACTCACCTCCCATTGCAACCTATTAGCAAGGTCCTACACCAAGATCTTAACCAATCTCCTCGAACCCTCTATCATCATATTACCACCTCTTAGACCTTACGACCCATTCAAACCCAAACCAAAAGGGTTTGATGAAACTAAAATTTACGTCTACCATCGTGTGCCAGGACACAATGTAGAGAAGCTAAAGCCTTGAAAATTGTTCTTATCCAAATTTTTCCTCTTGAGCACAATTTTGATGATGACGATCTTCTAGATGTGGACCCATTCCGCCTTCACCAAGCTCACAAAATCTTCTTCCGTTACCTACTTAGTGACCAAAGTATCTCCACCCCAAAACTCTTTTATCCACCCCGAAATTCAAAATTAACATGGTACATGTTGCCACCCACACTTAGAAAGACAAGGGAAATGAAAAGGAAACTAGCCCATCAACCAACCACCTTGTACCCAAAGATACCATCTCGCACCCATGCCCAAAGTCACCATTCGAGGTCCTCGCATATCCTATTTATAATGGCGTCACACATCGCACAATGCTAAAACAATTGCACCAGTCCTCCCTCAAAATGTATTTATATGACCTCATCCAAACCTCTCGGTCACATCATCGAGCCCTCATGGAGGTCCTTTAATCTATTAAGGTTTTACCAAATGATCCCATGCATGTAGCCTCCATCATTACCCCTCATCATGTAACCTCTCTACCTAAATCATCACCTTCCTCTACAACTCCACCTATACACCAAGTAGTTGCCCTCATCTTTTCGGATGAATAAATCACTCCTTTCAGTCTAACGACCCGATCCCTCTCTTTTCATCTCTATCTTTATCGATATTATACACTTATGACGCGTTATGATCATTGGTGGTGCTAGTATTAACATCATCTCCTCCCATGCGTACAACCAAATGTGCATACCTACCAATTACATGCATGGTAACTCGGTTATGATGCACTCCTTCAATGACGCCATTACCTCTACCCTAGGTAATCTTGTTCATCTCCATATCTGCTTGGGTCCCCGCACTATCCTGAAATTTTCTATGTCCTAGAAGGGAGTTCCAATATAATCTATTTCTTGGCTGACCTTGGATCCACGCCATGGGTTGTGTCCTTTGACTTTGCACCAATATCTCAAATTTGAACACAAAGGACATAATTATACCATCGACCAACCCATCAACTTTTTATACCTGTAACATGTTGTACCAACCCAATGATGTACTTGTCCCGGTCAAGGAATCTATCATTAGCCCCACTTCACCTTCATCCACAAGCCAATCCCCCAAGACTACCACTTCCTCTCCCACATCTAACCCTTCTATCCCTACCACCTCCACCACCTCTCTGCGGACTCACCGCTTCCCCATCATCTAGCAAGTTGTCTTTCCTTGCTACCCACATATCGACTACTAATCCCTTAGAGGGTGTTTTTCAACACCTCACTCTGGGGGAGTACCGCCTATACAATATCGACACATTCCTCACTCCACAAAAATATGGAAACTTACGTCAGCACCCTAGTTATGACTACCGCGTAGGCGAGGTTTCTCCTTATGGCCCTCTCCACCTTCACACTAATCTAACTACAAGACATGCTCAACGATGATGAATTTCGCCAAGATCATTTGGCACAACTTGAGTTATTAGATGAACATCATCTCAATGCTCTTGACCATCTCCAAATCTACCAAAAGTGTATCAAACGTGCCTATGAAAAACATGTTCATAAATGAACCTTTCAGGTCGGTGACATCATCCTGAAGTAAAATCAACATGTAACCAAAGAAGAAAAAAGTAAATGGGGAAAATTTTCTCCTAATTGGCTTGGACCCTATATCATTACCCATGCCTATGGATCAAGTTCTTATCATTTGTCTTCACTCGAAGGTAAACCCAAACTTGAGCCCCTCAATGCCTTACATCTTTTACCATTTTATTGTTGACATCAAGTCCTATATCACTTTATGTCGGTGGATCACTCGTCCTTTGAGCATTGTTCACCTTCCATATTACCTGTTTTGAGAATCCATGACTAAACAAGAATCATGTGATTATCCATCACTTTTCATCATGATCTTCAATATGAATACCATGGATCTATTCATAGCATGATTCTCATATATATGTTTTGTCTTCTTCAAGATGGAATCCCATGGTTGTTCATCACTTGAAACCACCCCTTTCATAGTTAACCCCTGTGTACTATGGTTTTTTCCTCCGAACAAGAGCCTACTCTTTCTCTATAGTCTTGTCCATGACTTAAATATCCAAAAACAAAAAGGGATGCAACTCCTTGAGTCAAACTTCCAGCAAAAGATGACTCCCTCAAAAGGGACATCTCTTCACTCTATTTCCTCCGCTATAAAGAGATTGCTCCCTTGAAGGAAAACTATATAAATTCATTTCAAAAATACAATAAAAATATTCAAAAGCTTCCCGCATCGATCAGCTTCATGAAGACCTCAAGGAGATACTATACTCATCCCACATATACTTTGCACATTGATCAATCTATTAAAAATTAAAAATGGAAACATGAAGAAAAAGATGAAATTTTCGTCATGGACTTGCCTATTTATAATCCTATGTTTCTTGCTAAGAAAAACATGTTGTCGTGCACTAGGTTACGCTAAACCACCCATTCTCACCTCATTTCTTTTTCATCCTAATTTCCTATTTACTCAAGGGACTTTCCATAGCCATGACATTTCGTGATTATGTGATTTTCCTCACCCTTATAATGGTCCATTCCATTATGCAACGCCTTTAGGGTCTTACATTCATAAGCCCATTTTAGATATGGTAGACTCATTAGAGGTCCTTATCAATTGAACATATCTTTTTCCACCTCTTACCATTCTCCTTCCTCATTACTTATTGATTATCCTATATAGGACCAAATCATCGACACCTATATTTAAAACAACTCAACCATGCCTATAACCTAAACTCCACCATGCTTATGACCTAAACTCAACCATGCATATGACCTAAAGTCAACCATGCCTATGACCTACATTCAACCATGCCTAACACCTACCAACCCATTCCTCTACTTCATCATAATCTTCCCTAGCTTATGGGAGAACTACATTGGCCTAAGGTCCCTTTTTGTTGGGGCTATGTAGGAAGCACTTCGAGGGCATGGGGCCCTTGGAGGTTAGCTCGGCCACTCTTTACCCTAAAAATTCCCCTTTCACTTTCCTATTCACATTCTACCCTATTTAGTTTCCATTTTATATCAATAACTGGAAATTAAACCAAACAAGCATCAATTAATACACATTTTTACCACATCATCGAATCATTCATTTCTCATTTTCACATTTCCATTATAGCACATATGTGGAAATTTAAACCATAACCTGTATATACATCACCATTTTTCCCCCATGTTACCTACAACTTGGACATTAAATCATGCCTAAACCAACCTGACTCCACCATGCCTAAATCGACCTAACTCAACCATGCCTAAACCAACCTAACTCAATCATGCCTAAATTGACTTGACTCCATCATGCCTAAACTGACCTGACTCCATCATGCCTACATTGACCTGAATCCATCATGCCTAATCCACCTAGTTTCCATCACATACACACATAATAACAGAAATTAAAAGAAAGTACACCATCCATACTATAAATACCATCATCTATAAATCGGAAAGTCTGTGTATACATATATACAAATAAATGCAAGTAATAGGCTACATCATGTATATCCCTAGCAGCTCGAGGTGCTCTCCAACCGTAGGTATCCATTACCTATAGCCCACCCAAACAAAACCCAACTCGAATACATCAAGTAGGGGCATGCCAACTTGACACACACACACACGATATGCTCATATGCCCAGGTGTGTAGTAGGAAGGTGTAACATAGGCTAAAACCACCGTGATTGCCCATAGGCCCATAACTCTCTATACAACTACACCAAGAAGGTGGTGCCCATGAAAATTGGGTCCCCTGTCCTCCATACTATCATGCAAAACCCCATCGGTGATCATGAGAATCTCCCACCCTCTCGAATCTAGTAGTGCAAAACAACACATTGCCTCTATCATAAAAATACTAGCCTCATCTCCTTCGGATGGGCTTAGTACATGTCTCTATAACTCATTCTAGTGCTATAGAACCTCAAACTCGCCAACCCCTCACCAAACACTATTAGCATCATCTCCTCAGATGCCTGTGAATAAATTGAATACACCTACATCCCTACTATCGGCAGCCGCATGATCCTATACACATCCTCCAAGGTGATGGTCATCTCACATGTCAGAAAAAAAATTGTTTTGGTCATCAAATCCCATCTTTCGATGAGCTCAACCATGAAACTCGGCTCTAGACTACATGTCAGTAGTGTCTAACCCCAATCAGTGACCTATACAACATGCTTCCACTCCTCAGTTGTTGCACTCCCTCATACTACTACTAATAGGGGTGTTACCCTATTGCACATCTCAGAACTTGTCCCTTGCCTACACCCAACAAACCATCACATTACCAAACCTCAACCATACCCGCATTCACTCTTGATCTCCCACCTATAATTGTTACCCTACCTATTTTCATTCAACAATACCTTCCTATCTCACCCAACCACCCTTACTCATCTCCTAGCCCATTTTTCTCTCAATCTTTGGTAGCATCGATTCATCTTAGTTGTCACCAGTCTCCCAAAACTAGCATCAATCACCCCATCGGTGATCGATGTCATTTGCTAACTTCCACCAACGTCAACCAACCCTTGATGACATCAATCATTATCATGGAACAATTCTACAAAAACTTCTCTATTTCTCTCAAAATTCCCCATTTCTCCCTAACTACCCACCCATTCCTACCAAAATCCCCCTCAACCCCTCCCCACCCTCATTCACCTAACTACACCTTCCTCCATTCCTATTTCACCCATTTTCTTCCCAAATTCAAAATTAATTTCCCCCAAAACCCATTTTACCCTAACCCAATTTCTATAAAAAAATCTACCTAACAAATGAGTAATGGGATCAAATATTACCTCATCACGATACCATCTCCGTGGGGAACGTCTCGGCCATTGCACACTGTGGTCCACCCAAACCCTCTCCCACCTCTGCCATGTTGTTATCTACCTTGAATCTCTCCACCAATCAAATAAATCCCCGATCTCGTGGACTGTCCACTTAGCTACTCTCACCAACCGGATTTCTCCACCTCATGCAGTACAGTCCCTCATACTATTCCTCTTGAAAACCGCTAAAAATTCAAATGGCTCTATTTTTTTCTCCAACGGTACAATACAACAATGATTCCGTAAAATATGGAATTTTTTTATAAACCCACCCCAACCTAACCGACGTTGGTCCTATTTGTGCCCTAGCCAACCGACATTGGTCACCCTATAACCGACATCGGTCAACCCTTATAATTGTTTGGTCTTGCTAAACTTCCTTTTTCCTACAACCATTCGTGCCCACGTCCCCTTTTATCATCCGGACACCCTTGAACCATACCTATAAACCCAACCTACCCCTACATTGCCTTTGTTGTGTCTTAGGAGTTGTTATTTTACCTATACCTTGGCCTTACCCATGTCGTTACCTATATACCTTGACCTGAACCACTTTTTTATGACCTTTGACCCTCTGTGCTTGTTGTACCTTGCAACGTGGTTACCTATGTTGTTTGGCCTACCGACCTTATATTTCCTATTATTGTGTTGTTTATCCTAACCTAACCTTTGGTGTACGAACATACCTAAATGTTCCTACACCTGACCTCTGTTGTGTTTCCACACCATATCCTATACCTTGGATACTAGAATCACTTCAACCCTATTTGGATAGACCTATCAACCTTAGCTGATATAGAGTTTGAAATCTTCTCAACCTGGTACCATGTCGTAGTTTCCAACATGTGCGTATGTTCAACTGCCACTACCTTTGACCTGGCCCATTTACCTATTTACCTGATTTGACCTTTTTCCTTTACCTAATGTGCCCACTAATCTTCATCTTCCCACCTCCTCATTTTATCAAACCACTCACCGCTTCCATCTCTCACCTCATCGGTTCTTAGTTTGAGGGGGTTACCTTCACCCATGCTTAGGGAAACACCACCCTCACTTACACTTGACATAACCATTTCCTATTTTTGTCAAGTACTACTTACCAATACAAGCCATGTGATAAAAAGGGGCAAAATGTAGACACCAAAATTGGGTCACACTCCCCTTGGTCCCCTTTCGAATAACCAACTTAAACACATTCACCTAACCATGAACCTTATACCCCACATTAATATTAATTTAATTATTTACAATTAAATTAATACACATCCTCACCTCATTATTAATTTAATTACTTTAATTAAATGGATGCCCACCTCACCTAGACACCTCACCATAGACCTATTCATAGAATGTTTCCATAAATAAATAATACTTAGTTCAACCCTAAAAATCAAAGCCTATTATTCCTCTAACTACCTTCCCGCTCATAAAAACATAATGTCCATTTTGATCCATGGATAAATGAACAAACCTGACCCAAATGATGTGAGATCTACCATTTTTAGTAAACCTAGGGAATCTCACCTTAACCGACGCCTTGATCATCCCCAAATTGACGTCACCAACCAGAATTGTCATCGGTTACCATTTATTCACCTTGGCAACCTTGTTTGAGGGTTGGCTCATTCGAGATCAAGGAGAGGAGAAGAGGATTGCATGAAAGAAGAACCGAGAGAATTTTCATACCTCACCGACATCCATAGCCGGTACCGGATAGATCCAAAGGTATTGCACTCATGGTGACATTCCAAGAACCATCACTATGGCACCAAGCTCAATCCTACCAACCAATCATCACCACCACATAGCCATTGGACCTACACAATAGTAAGTACACCTTTTACAGGCATCATCTATTTCTACTTCAGTCTATTGGGTTCTTCTATTGCTATTATCAATTTCCTACTTGCATTTCCTTTTTCCCTACCATTTACTTTCATATAAACCCACATGTTCCTCCAACCACACCATAAAACCACCGTATCCAATCTCTACATATATATGAGTGTTCCTAAGATCCCCATATACCTCATTATGCCCTCTGTCATCTCTGCCTAACCTCAGCTCAAACCCCACTAACAAATCTTATTGAATCTCGAAGCCCTCCTCCACCGATGTGCAGTTACCCATAACCATCATTGGTTTTTCCTAACTGTGATCGGTCATACCTCGACCGATGTCGGTCTCTGTGTCTGCCAACACTATGTAAACCAACAACCACCCACCTACCAAAACAACCCAAAATACCTTACCCGGCTCTACGAAGACTCTGTCTATGACCTTTAAACCACTTGAACAAATTTCCACCTCAAATGAAGAACTTGATCTGCATAGTTTTAGTATTTAATTGGATCATTACTGATAGTTATCCAAGGTACCCAAATCAAAATACTAGCACTAGATTCATTTATGTACGCATTTCAGTTATTCCATATTTGTTTTATAAAAAATAGTGGATTACCAACCTTCTAGGGAGTATCACACTTCCCAGATCTAGCATATGCTAGGCAGTCCACTATCATATATTGTTTGACTCTTATTCGGTGGTCTTGTTTTCTATTTCAGGTAGTTCCTCCTAGCCAAAAGGAATCTCTCACAATCAACATCAGATCGAGAAGTTAGAATGCGCGCATCAACCTCTAAATGACCAACACAACAGGTATTCCTCCTCAGCCCATAACCTTATTTGTTTCGTCACATTCCAAAAATGTAAAGAAAATGGTGAAATAGGATGTAGTGGAACTAGTTCTAAGCACAAATGCACCATGAGATAAACATAAACATCACTACGGCATAATAGAATAATATCATAACCAAGTATACTATGAAAACACAAATAGTTTGGTATACAAACAAAACTATTTGGAATAGAGCTTCACAAACTGATTATAATCATTTATAGTAGCCATATTACATCAAAAAGGGTCATATCAAACCATATACATCAAGGAATAACATCCCAACCCTACAAAAATACTCGTATAAAGAGCCCTAGATATTTTCTTTCATTTCAACTCTACTTTCAGACCGAGTGTCTAAATCTACGCATAACCTTCTCATTTCCTAGCCTCTCTCTAGCACTAACAACAACAACATCAACCTACAACAATAATGGAAACCCCCAACATCACACACACATCCCTCTATCCCGTAACATGCTTGCGGTAATTCGTTATCTCTAATCTCCTTTTTCTCGAACCCAAATATGCCTTTAAATAAAATGTACATCTTTCCTTCACCCTTATAGTTTCACCCATGATTAGATCTCCTACCGGTGGAAAATTGATCTTCCATACTCGAGTGCTTATGCCAGCTTGCAAAAGCCTCCACTAACTATAATGATCCTCCTTTGGAATATTCCCTTCTTGGAATATTATTTCCTTGAGCTCCAAGACTCCAAGATGGCACCTTATCCACTTATAATGCCTACTCGAGCCTTCACGTGTTTTCCTACGATGTCACCTTAGAGATGCGGCTAATCCCCCAAACCCATTCCTGCTTCCTCACACTAACCTTTTCTCCCATGTGCCTTTCCTTGAGTGATTTTCTACCTTACTTTCCCTGTGCACACATGCTCTTCCTCTACCTCGGGACTTAGTCAATTTCAGGGTCTAACATCACCCCACACTAAACTTGTTGTCCATCCTTGAAAACAACCTGATCTTTTGTAAAGAATAAAGAATGGGAGGAAATAATAACATGCTTCCAGCTTGTGCCAAAGAATGAAAGAATTTCATCAACTGAAGAAGAATTGGGAAGTCTTTATTCAAGCCTGCTTCAATCTTACTCCATGCATCCACCTTATTTTGTGCTTAATCAAATTCATGCATATATCGTAAATAGGGAGCTCTTACCTTCCTCACACTCTTCACCCCCTCGGACTCATCACTCTTCATGTTTTTATCTCATCGTAGTCCGAGCTTTATACCTTCTTCTTCTTCTTCTTCACCGATGACTCCTCTAACACACGTGACTCTTCCTTCTAGGGTATCTTCTCCTTATGTAGGTAATTGGGCCAACACATAACTCCTGCACATCTATGGTCTAAACTATATTGGCACTTGGCACCCCCGCTTGTTGTAATCTCTTCCCTTTCTCTCTTTGTCCCTTCCTTCATGGCAGGGTCCTCGGGGATGGATACATCATCCTCGATGTACGTTCCTTCTTGAACTTGGGACTTAGGCGTATATACACCCTTGTCTTCATTTTTCCTACAATATGTATTGACATAGGCTTCACCATACGTATGTCATTAGAGACATACTTCTCAACATATGCATGTTTCTTATGGCATACGAACATTCTACACACCACGCGTTACTCTTGGTCTACATCACTTAGATAAAATATAAGTTTCTTATCCTCCTTGAACCTATTGATGGCACTCTAAAAATATTACGCTGTGAAGGAAAATGGTAATTTACACCATGAAATTTTTGAGCCATCTGTTAAAGTAAATCTGCTATGTAGAAGTGTTGGTATACTACGAACTCAACCTCACCATGTACTCGGGATGATAGTTTCTCGAGGATTCTCCATTTTTTCCCAAATGAATCACATATTCTCTTCTACCACTTCTCCAAGTGCATCTTATGTGTAGTAGTCATTGTGTCACAAGTGTATGCTTCAAACATCTTTATGGGGGAAGGGTACTCCCATACATAGCTATTTGGCCCATCGGGCACTCCAATCTCTAAAAAAATGGTAATAAGGACATTACCATACATGATCTTTTCCTTATCATGTGATGCATCTATGATATCTTCTATAATGAAGGTCGAGAGGTTTTAGATTGTTCCCTCTAAAATCTTCCTGCAAATATTTAACCACCTCTTATTTACTTACATCTAACGCTCTTATCCATTGAAATTGGTTAGCAAGTGTGTGGTAATATTCATAACTGGGTTTGTGATCTTGCTAATATAAAAGTAGCAAAAACCCTTCTTATACTTATACTTTGCATTCATCTCTTTGACTACATCCTTGTCACCCAAGTCACCATCTAATGACTCTCCTATGCATATAAGTCCAATGTACTTTGAAAGATCAATTATGAAATCAGGTGCATTCTCCCTCTTACGATGTTAAAATAATCCTCATGCACTCGTGACATCAACCATTAGTACAACCTATCAGGTTTACCAAAATATGGCAACTCATAGAGTTGCAAGAGTCCAACCTTCTCCAATGTGGTTTTCATCAAGTCATCATAGACAGGTTTATCATCTAGTTTCCTCTCTCCCATCGGGAGAACTAACTCCAATGCCATTTCCTTCTCTACGGTGCTCATCCTATGGTTGTAATCACTTACAACCATATTCGCACATGAGACACCCATTCCATCCCCAATAGAATGCCATCAGGGTACTACATCTCCACGTACCACTCTTCATTGAAACTAGTTGATGCGACTAGTTTTCCCTTACCTTTACCCTTGCCTTCTTAGGTGAAGTGTTTGATCCCTTCCTTGGTGCCATTTTCCTCATCTGGTCCTTGTAATTTCTTCCTTTCTTCTTGCTTCAACTCTTCTCAATCCCTTGGCTTCACTCCTCTACAAAATTCCTCCACAACTCGTGCCCTAGCTCTATAAACCCTAACCTAGAAATCTCTCCTTCCACAAGACAGCATAAAATCTGTGGGAATCCACCAAACAAACTTCTTCGCTCAAGCTCGTGTATTCCCTTTCCACTCTGGTTCACAAATTTTCTAAATATTCTGCTATACACCCAAATATCCATAAATCTCTTTTGCAAAGATTCCTAGTTCACAAGAGCTCTTCAACAACAAACGCAGAGTAAAAAAAATACTTACCCGACCTTCTATTTATATCTTTTTTTTTTTCCCACACAAACTCCCATGCCACCCACCAATGTACAACCACATTAAAGTCAGCTTTTTCCAACGCCATCCTTCCGCACGTTTTATCCAAAGCACTTTTCCTACGTGCCCAATCCTACTCAAAACCCCGTAACCTTATGGTGCATAATATTGTATCAATTACAACTAGTCCTTGTTGCTGACCTACCACATGTTGATATGTGTTTTTATCCTTGTATGTGGTTTTTATAAAGATTTTTGACACCAATCTCCACCCATAATCACTTCTACTATGTGCACTCTTTTGACCTTACGCACTTTTGATTTTTCCACTTGGGTCACCAATCCACATCATTTTCAAACTTTTCTTCTTATCAAAATATTCAAAGAGACTCTCCTTTGAAACCTTCCACCCCACACTAAACAGATGCATGGTCCTTTACATATACAAACCAATTCAAATATTAACAGAGCTCATCATGTAAACATGCCCAAAACAAAATGAAAAGATAAAGAAAAAGTGATGAAGAAGGGAAACACATAGAAATGAAACTGCATTAAGGGAAATCCTAAGCTATATGGAAATATTACCATATTTAAAAACACACTGAAGACTTATTTACAGTAGGGTTTCAACCTACTCCCATTAAAATGACCAGGAAACATTATTCCATCTAGCACTTGTAACTTGCAAGCGCTTGAATAAAGTATATGAAATATCACATATGATCCCAACCAATGCACCTTGAGCTTCCTAGTTGGCAAAGAAACTTAGAATCGTATAATAGGACCATTTTCCTAACCTAATACTTTTTTTTTTTTAATATGAGGGTTGTGTCATGCCTTCTACTATGCTTTCTTCGTCTTCTTACTCCATCCGGTGATGGCTTGCCTCTCATCCAACTCCATAAGTTTATCAATGCACTCCTCTAATGCTTGTTCATTAGCCAATCCACATGTGCATGTAATATGAAAATATGGCAACATGAATTCCATAGGTAGAATTACCTCTGCACCAAACACCAATTTAAAAGGTGTGGCCTTGTTTAACCTTTTATTATTCGTGTGATATACCCATAACATTGAGAGACTTTATCATCCCGAGTCCTTCCTTTTGACATCAAAAATCATAGTCAATGTGTGGCTAAATATCGTGTTAAATGTGTCGAGTAGTTCCACTATCCTAACAATGATAAGGGGTAGTTTTGTGATGGGCCACCATGAACTCTACCAATAAGATTTGAACAGTCTCATTTAAGAAATGCATACCCCTATCACTTGTTAAGCTCAATGGACATCCATACCTGTTGATTATATTCTCCCATAATAACCTAAATTGTTGTAGCCGCCATGTAATCCTTTATAGGCATTGTTTCTAACCATCTTGTAAGATAGTCTGTGTAAGTGATAATGTAGCATGAACATGTCCTACGAGCGGTTGGGGAAATAGGGCCCACAAATTAAATTTCCCACTTTTCAAACAACTCTGCACTAGCAATAGGTCTTAGTGATATTTCATTTCTCCTCCCTAGTTTACCAAGACATTGGAAATGATCAAAGGGCTTGCAATACTCTATGCAATCCTTATAAACTATTTCCCACCAAAGGCTCGCCAATATGATCTTACACGCGGCGGTTGCATTCCCAACATAGTGACCTCCTGCAATGCCACCACAAGCTTCTTCCATGATTGTAGCATGTTCATGCTCTAGCACACATCAGCGCAATACCTCATCTCTGCATAACTTTTATAGGTCTCCTCTGATCAATATATAGGGCATGACACATATAGCCAACTACTTTTCTCAAAGGCCTTCATTCCTTCGGCATAACACTGTTTGCAAGAAAACTACAATATCCTCTAAGTCGAGGACACACGCTACAATATAATCAATTGTGTATTTGACATCGTATCCTTGATGTTTTGTGCGTCCTCACTTGATTTAACCCTAATAGATGGTCAAGTCCCAAATTGCTTTTACCTAGTTTTACTATGACTAAAAGTTGAACTCCTGAAACAAAAAATCCACCGACATATGCGCCCTTGCAAGATAGGTTTTTCACAAATTAATTAAGCACCATATGATCCATGTAAAAGATAAATGGAGTGGCCAACAAGTTTTCCCAAACTTGTGTAGTGCATAGATCATAGATAGGACCTCGCACTCCATCATGGTGTAATTTTTCTCATCTTGTGTTAATTTCATGCTCGTGAAGCACACGGTATGATTAACAATCCCATCTCTAGGATATGCCAACACTACTCCTACTACCATACTAGATGCATCAATATGTAAATGGAAAGTCTTATCCCAAAAGGAAAGCATAAAATGGGTGCAATAGTAAGATTGTCCTTTAAGGTTCCAAAATCCATTTGTTACACCTCTCCCCAATAGAACTTACTTTTTTTTTTCAATAACTCTTCCAGGGGCACAAAAATACGAGCATATCCCTTGATTAATTTCCTGTAGTAACCTATATTCCATAGGAATCTGTGCACCACACTTTGACTAGTAGGCTCCTCCAATCCCACTATAACAATTTTTGCAGGGTCTACCAATAATCCTTCATTGTAAATAGTGTGTCCCAACAACGTGCCAAAAGGAGTGGCAAAAAAATTCTTAATATTCAGGGAGATGCTCAACTACCTGCATCTCTCAAACATCAACCGTAGATTGTCACAATGATCTTTGACTAACCCATACACCATCTAGTCATCCAGGTAAACTTGTAGAAATTTATGGATGAAATCTTGAAAGGCCTGCACAACAATGCATGAAAACACAACAGTACATTCTTCAATCTAAAAGGCATGACTCGTATAAGAAAAACTTCCCCATTCAGTGGTGAAAGTTGTTTTCTCATGGTATTCCTTCATAATTCTCACTGATGATAACCCGAGAATCCATTTGTAAAAGAATATATCTCTTGCCTAGCTACACCTTCCAGAATATCTTCAGTAAATGGGGTTGGGAAAGGGTCTATGACACATACAACATTAAGATCCATATAGTCTACACATATCCTTATTCTTCCATCCTTTTTATACTAATGACCATTGGGCTCACCCATTCAGATTCCTCAATGGCCTCAATGATCCCAGATTCTATCATCTTATCAATTTCCTCCTTAACCTTCACACATAAATTGAGGTTCATTCTGTAGGGTTATTTTCTAATGGGGCACACACCTTTCAAATTGATCTTCAGTTCACCCATCAAAGGATAGACCCCTTTCAACTCATGATATCTGCATGGGAACAAGTCTTGGAAATCACACAATAGTTCAACAAATTTAGAAACCTCCTGGTTTGTCTAGTAGTCTCTAATAACAACTTCCTTGGGCTCTTATTTGGTACTAATGTTAACCTTATTTATTTTCAAGGGTTCATAGTATGGGAAATCTTGCTCATATGCTTTGTCTAATATTTCACGCATACCTACAATATGGTTAACATCCAAAATTTTCATCTTCTCACCATCCACCAGGTATACTAACTTACTCTTTTATTTCTTTGTGTATACGAATCAAGCTATACTTCTTCCACTTCTTCTTCAATGAAGGAGCTCCCAACTTAGGTTCTCCTATCAACTCCAAAATTCAGTCCTTGTCCATGACACAATCTCCCAAGGTAAGGAACTTGACTACCTACAGTGACTCATTCACTAATTGCATAACGGATTTGTACTAAAAATTATGGATGATATCCACTTTCATATCCTACACATTCCTAATCTGATTACGTAAATTGAAATAGATGTACCAAGCATACACAAAACCCTACAAGGTAGGATAAAATTTATAAATCCATAGGGAAGGAGGTAAGGCTTCTACGCCTCCCATCTAAGTCTTCTCACACTCCTAAACATGGCATGAGGTAGATCCCTTCCCATCATAGTCACAAATTTGAGATGGTGCATTGCTTCGGAGAAACCTTACAGAGAGGGAGATTATCAGCTCATGCCATTCTAAAATATTGTCTCGATGGGTCACCCACTAGTGTGAAACTATTCCATGTAAGGTATAGGTAAGCACATTCCTTCTCTCCACTTGAAAATTCCACTAGATCTCCATTTTACGTAGAAATACATCATGGTTTCCCTCCTGTTATACCATGACAACTGCCTTCCTTCCAAGAGCCTCATTAAGTGTGTTTTAATAAATTGAGTCTCCATATCCTTGATTCCTTGCAACTAACTCATATGTCCCATGTGCCCAATTATCACATGCAATACTAGTTGTGTCACTTATATACTTGAGCCTATTCCCACTAAATGGATCCCTCCCTTTATGGATGAATGACATCGGGGTCCTTGATGGTGTACACATATATTTTATCTAGGTCCTCTTCTCCTAAGGGTTCCAAATAATGCACAAACCTTCCATCAATTAGTGGGATAATCATGCTCTCCTTATTATTTTCAAAGCTGATGTACCCCTTATTAAAGTGAAAGTTAGCGTTAATCGTGTAACACCAAGGGTGCCCAAGTAGTGTTAGGAAACTATCAATCTCAACAAGCTCTAGAACCTCAAAATATCTAGTAAAATTTTCCCCTTAGATAGTTATGGATGCACCCTTCAACAATCCAAGAGGAATGGCCTTTGTCCTATTAGCCATGTAGAGAACATTCAAAGATAGATACAATAGGGGATTCTGTATTTGATTCCACACATCTAGAGTAAGGAAATTGACCTTCATGCCTATGTTAATCAATATAATACCCAGGATCCACCCATCAATAACCACATTCGGTGTGATCTCCTTATCATAACCAATGTATGTTAGGAGGTAGGTTAACATGTAGGACTTGTCTCTAGCACTCTCCTCCGGAGCGCGGTACCTTTCTACTCAACCATTCTCCCAAAAAAATGAATAACATTCTCCTATTGTAGAATCTACACACTTCCCTAACATCATCCATATCTTGTTAAAGAACCTCAAAGTGCTCTTCTTCTTCTCCAACTTGCACGATTTATCCTTCGGACATTAGATTTCTCCTTACAAAGTCCTAATAAAATACATGGTTTCTTGGTACACCCCTTATGGTGGGTAAGATCAGGATATTTTCCATGTAAAACTTCTTCTCTTGTGATAAGAGGCCTTTAGTTTGGTACATATCAAGAAAGTGCAGCCCCAACATGTGTAGTGACAAAAAAGCGATTTAACTCGAGTTAAGCTCTACCTTTGACATCCATTGTGGGTTTCTCTCTTTACACTCACCATCCCAGGACTTTGTCCTTATTTTGGTTCTTGCTCATGTGGTCATAAAACTCGAGAATTATTCTTAGTTGTGCTTCTTCCTGCACAATGAGCATTTCAACATATCGGGCACTCACACTTGTAGTTTTCAATCGATCCACAATTGTAACAGTCCCAGAGGGAAAGTCATCTCTTCCTCCATAACCATTACACCATCTCGAAGCCTCCACAAAAACCTATTCCTTGACCTCCTCCATCCACATAACCTTCATATTGACAATACTCATCCTTATAACTACTCCCAATGCTGGTTTGGAGTACACCAACATCAATGGCATCATGGATTTGGTCTATCAATTAGTAGTCCTTTGTATCATGAGTAGTGGATGTGAAAATTTTACAATAGGAGGACACATTTTTCCATTGTGTGTAGTGTAACAAAGGACATCTACTAGGATCATGATCTCCATGATAGATCTCACAATCTAATGATATGGCATGCATTTATCTTCTAGGAAACTATCCTTTGTGTTCCCCTCCACTTCACAATCCATGCACCAAAGTCCACCACATGTTTCATGATTCAAATTCACAGATAACTTCTCAATTTGTTTAGTCATGAAAGAATTATGTGCTTCCAATAATGTAATCATGCCAGTGTCAACACTCCCCATGGCCTCAGCATGCAAATCAGCCTCCAAGGCCTTGCGTAGATCAGTGAAAGTTTTGTGTGAAAGGTCTCACTTGAAGGGTGTGATCAAGCCCCTAAAGAGGCATTGTGCATGCTGGGATAGATGGATATGATAGGATAACTTTGACAGGAGATTATTAAAAAATTCTTCATACTCCTGCATGCTCTTCACCATACCTTACTGGGTTTCCTTTAATGCACTTATGCTCTTTTGTTCAGACTCAAGAATTTGGAACTCTACCAAGAAGTCATCGCAAAATGTAGTATAGTCCACCACCATATGATGGGAGTCATATTTCTAGTACCAGCTATGCATGTGCCCTTGCAATGTAGTTACGAATCGACTTGTTTTTTTGTTATGGGGTAGTGATCCCCTTAGCGTGCCATAGTAATTCACATTTATGGACATGCTATGTGGCATCCTCAACACCCTTGTAATTAGGTAAGTGGAGCGACATCTCATAAAATACCTGTTGAGGTGGTTGAGGCCCTTTTCTATCAAATCCAACACCTTGATTCCCTCTTGTGTTTTTTCCACCACTAGACCCACTAGATCAGCTAGCTCCTATACCCCCAAACCTCGCATGATCCTCCTTCCATAACAAGTAAGGTTCTTGAAGTAATTATCCCCCCGAGTCCCTCTTTGTCATGCTAAACTAGGTGCTGACAGTCTGTGATGTCGAGCCACTTCCAGACGTGATGCCTAAACTTTATGTACCCCCACTCTGCCCAAATGATGTGACAGACAGTATACCTCCAATCAAAGGGACTGTTTATGTAGCCATAAATGTAAAAAAGAAAAATTATACCTCCTAAGTGTTGTTCGAATACCAAGACCAATACCAACTGGAAAAAAACTTGCCTCAAGAATGCGAAAACTAAGCGTAAGGGTTTGGTCACTGTATGGGTTAGGATGTACACCTATGGCTCTTCTTCTTCCTTCACACAATGAGCTCTCTCCAGAAGTCAAGGGGTTTCTATCCCACACTTTTCAAGATGGGAAAGCATATCTGATTAGGTTCTACACCCTTCGTGCGAACCTCAAATCCCCCCAATGTCTATCTCCATAATTCCATCATGCCGAAAAATTTGCATTGTCTTGTCAATGCCTTTCTCGTGGTTCATTATCTTTGGAGCTGCCTCTCCCCCTCTCTCTACTTCCACTGTAAGGTCTTCCATTTCCACCACACCAACTTCCGCACCCCGCACCTAGCGAGAGTTTAGCTAGCCATAGGAAATGCTTCCAAACTCAAAGTGATAATCAGGATCTTGATGGCTAATGGTATAACACGCAAGAATGATCCTCTTGGCTCCCTTAAGAACTCAAACTCAGCAATATCTGGGAAATAATATATAGAGATCACATATTCCAATGTATAGCTAGTTAGCACACCTTTCCACCAGTGATCAACAACACGAGTCCAGTTAGATCAAGCATCCCGTAATCACCGATATTCCTCCCGGGTCTAAATACATGGTCTATAGTACCAACTCATCCTTAACACATATGTTGTGATCCATTCATACAAATCTTTGGGAAATAGTAAAAGAATGTCTCATAGAGATTGCGATAATGGTGCTCTTCCACCCCTTTACGTGCATCAAAATCATATGTAATTTTAAATCGCTGAGATAATTCATCCTCCGTGATTTTAAGCCAAGCCTCGATGATATCTAAGGTCAAGTGTTCTATCATCATGCACTATTCTTACAATAGCTTAAGCAAATGTCCTGATAATGGAACCAAAATAGTAATTTTTACCTATAACTCCTCTTTTAAACCCCAAGCACACTAGCCTATCATCTAACATAAGTTAGGTGCTCACCGAGGCACGTGCGGGTGTCGAGCCCCTCTTTTATGCGTGTCTTAAAATAATACTTCATCACTAATGGAGGAATGGCTTACATAATAGAAACATGCATGTAATCTAATACAGAGGTAGTGGAACTAGTTCTAAGCACAAATGCACCATGAGATAAACATAAACATCACAACAACATAATAGAATCAGATCTAAACCAAGAATAACATGAAAACACACTAGGGTTTGGTCTATAAACACAAATATTTGGAACAAAGCTTCATATATTGATTATAATCATTTACAATAGCCATATTACATCAAAAATGGTCATATCAAACCATATACATCAAGGAATAACATCCCAACCCTACAAAACTAATATATATATAGAGCCCTAGCTATGTTCTTCCATCTCAAATTTGGTTTCAGACCCGAGTGCCTACATCTATGCATAACATCATCCTTTCCTAGCCTCTCTCTAGCACTAAAAACAACAACATCAACCTACAACCACAACAATAACCCCCAACATAATACACACATCCCTCTATCTTGCATCATGCTCACAACACTTTGTTATCTCTAACCTCCTTTTGTTTTAGATGTAAACACTCCTTTAAATATAATATGAATCTTTCCTGCACCATCATAGTTTCATCCATGAGAAAATGTCATGTCAAGTGGAAACGTGCTCCTCCTTACTTGAGTACTTATGTCATCTTGCAAAATAATTCACTAATTGTAATGATACTCCTTTGTAATATTATTTCCTTGAACTCCAAGACTCTAGGCTGGCACCTTATCCACTCATCACTCCTCCTCAAACCTTCAAATTTTTTTCCTATGATGCCACCTTAGAAAATCCGCTAAGCCTCCAAACCCCCTCCGCTTCCATGTGTTAACCTTTTCTCCTACACACCTTTCCTTGAGTGATTTTCTTCCTTACTTTCCCTGCACTCATGCTCTTCCTCTACCTTAAGACTTAGTCGATTTCAAGGTCTAACAATACATATGGCCCTAACATACTTATACAGTCTTGGACTAACACGTATTCCAACTATAATTTGAAATTGACATCTTTAATTAGGTCTTATACTTCATTTGGTTTATCCTTTCATAGATAAATCATCGATAAGCCCTATATAAGCAAGTAAACCTGACCTCATTTTCTAACTTAGAACTCCTAAGGTAAGGCATTGGAGCAATCACTTCATACACTTTCAAATGACATCCAAACGTTTCTAATTCTCGTAATAGAACATATGAATTTATTAGGAAATAGCCACATCATGTATGAATCAATAAACAAGGTCAAGGTAGACATATATCTTATCTAAAATCTCTCAAAAATTATCTCTCCAAGTGTTTTAGGAATATCCAAGCCTAATCAAACATAGCTAAATTTGATTGTTTATCTATATATCACATGCTAAGTTGACAAAACATGCAAATTAAGGCATGTTTAGAGTAGTGCCAACATCAATAGTGCATGTGTGTTCCCACAAACCTTATAATGTTTATTTGACAAGAATCTTCATCCATGGATAGGTTTTGAGATGATGTTTAGTCCATTCAGAGAAACTCGATACATGTACGGAAACTAGGGTTTAATAGTGATAGAAAAAAACCAAGAAGATAAATAAGCCAACAAGTTATATACCTTGATTTAGAGAAATTCCAAGACCATAAAATGGGTTATACCATATGGTATGGTCCTAAGTAAGTTTTATGGTCTTAACCTAGGAATATCCACAGTCATAGTTCTAGTTTTAATGGTCATCCAAGTTAAAATCTCTCATTTTCATTTCTTGTATAGTCTCATATACTTTCATAAGTCATTTGAAATCAAATAAGTGAGTTCATACTTCTATTTTTCACTTGCAATTACACATTAGGTTGATTGGTATACACATAATTTTTTCTATTTGATATAATTTATAAATATGAAATAGTATTGATATTGTAACATCTTTGTAAGATTTGTAAATAACTCTATTCTAATCCACACCAAATTAAACTGACCTAAAATTTAATTAAGAGTTAAATTTATTGTGAACCCCATTTTGATTGAACCATTAATATAATATTTCTAGGATCTATTTCATGTGTATTAGGCCTCATGATCTCTAGAACCTAGTTTATTTAAGGTTTCTATTTGATACATGATTATTTTTATAAGATTATTCTCTTTAGTTCTTCTCATCATGGCATCCTCTAAAGACCAAGATGCATCTCTCTTTGAATATCTTGAGTGACACCCTTGATAAAAAGATTTATAATTCTATCTTCTCCATCCTACCTAAGGATCTACCTTCCCATTTTGTTAATCATCATATGGTACCTCCACCTCAACTTACTATTTATAGTAGGCCTACACAATATGTATAGGTATTTGTGAGAAATACTTTGGTTAAATGTGTTTGAATTGATACTAATTCTTATCTTAGTTTGTGCACCATCTCCTTGTAAATGCTCTTAGGTTTTTAGTTTTTCATCTCTCTCTTCTAGTCTTACCATCAGAATATGTGAAAACATACCTTGTAGGGTTATTTATTATATTAATCTTCCCATCATTATTTCTCCTAATATTTTTCATACCACTTGTTATATTGTCCCCAATATCCTTAATTCCAACATATTTTTCAAGAAAAATTTCATTCATAATACTCACCTTTTGATGACCCCATTGGGCTGTAATTTTCATATCATGGATTTCTTTATCTACTTCTATGGAACCCCTCCACATTTAAATACATTGTTATCTCTCCTCCCACATCTAGTGCAATTTTTTCATGAAAACCCACACTCAAAAGCAAGCGTAATGAGGTAAAATATTCTACTAAAGACACCATTAATATTATTTTGCAACTTATTAAGATAAGGTCCCAACTCATGCGTTGTTAATTTTTACTCGGTTTCAATCCCTCCTCATATTGTTTTGAAACAATTACTTGAGTACAATTTGATATCTCCCCTTCACCAATTAAGGTTAATAAGAATATAATTCAATCATGACATTCAATTCCAATATCAAGTGTGATTATCATATGTGTTTCTAAAACTCTACAAATAGTTACTTAAAGATTCATCACATTATTTAAGATCTTATCGATTTTAACTATATTGAATGGGATGAGCCAATTGAATATTCAAAACTAATTACCGCTAATATTTATCCCGATATCTTTTATGGTCCCTATTAATCCCAAGTTAAACATGTAAATGAGTGTTGGAATGTTATACCTTACACCCCATAGATCTACAACCTTCGTACTACCAAGACAAAAGCATAGTCCTCTTTCTAATCCACATAATATAACAAAATGCTCAACCCCTAAGTGATACACTTATCTTTAGTCCCATAATGTCCCCCCCGGAATTTATATTTCATTTTATGATACTGCACCCTAGGATTCTAGGCCTCACATGATGAAATTTTGGATGAAGCTTGGTAGATTTAGTACTACCTGCATCTTTTCTAAATATCTTATGCATTATGATAATACAAAAATAATCAAACATTTGTAAAAATATAAAATCAAGACTTGTGCATGTTTTACTTGTGTTGTTAACAATTTCCATTACACATGTTATTCGTTACTTTAGTTTGATAGATAACATGATTTATTTATTTACACACATGCATTCACTTGGTATATTGAGCTAGATGCAAGACACACATATCGATACATGCTTATAGGAAAACCCATGTTTCCTTACATCCTCATTATTGGGGGCAATGCCTCCACACTATGTAGGAGTTATTGTTATATCATAGTACCTTTTCAACTTCCTCATTTATGCTTAATAATATACATTATGTGATTACTATCTTCCATATTAATAAGACTAACACATGTTTCTTGTGCAACATTGACATCTATTATTTCACTCATGTTGGATACTACATCAAAGTATCATTTTCTAAAATGATTGGCTATATATTTTTCTATTTGTTTGTGTTATTGATTGTTTACTTCATTAGTCGTGGCATATGTGTCATGATTGTCTTCTAATACTATGGGTGTCCCATATTTGTAGCATCATGCCTATCTTATTTGGAGGCCTACGAACTTAATTATCTTGTGACATAGTGGTGTTACTTTGTTTGTACACTTTACACATTTTTATGTTTTTGTAAGTAATTATTTTCCTTTCAATGCATTGATGTTGTTCTTGATTTATTCTTCATGTGTTGTTTATACTAATTTCTCTAGTTTATACTATCATTGTTTATTACTAAAAGAATTTTTGTTGCATGTCATGGTTTCCACCACATGCAAACACCTTTCCCCTTATAGGTACAAGTTATTCAATGTGGCTACCTCTTCAGATACTAAAAATATTTCTCTTGAGCCACATGCTAAATATGATTTTCATACATGGATCAAAAGAAGGGTCATCTATATGGGTTTATTATAATTTTCCAGTAGATACAAATAGAATTATGGGGAAATATACATGCATAGATAGGGTACAGAAACAAAAACAACAATCAAATACATAATTTTTGTAGAAACAACACATGGTAAAAACTATACACTTGGGTCAAGACCGCATAATATAGTCCTAACCCCCACACATTTCTAACAAGGGAAATTTCAAAAAAATTATTTTGGCATTTTTAGATTTAAACCTATATATACAAATTTTCGTAAATCTGCACATCTACATTACTTTATTTTGATCAATACATGGGCATGAAAGTTTTCATTCCTTATTTTTACCAACACTTAGCTTCAAAACCATTTTCAATAATATTGAGGGAATGAATATCCTTCAATGTTTAGTGTTGTTAAAACACTTTCAACATATGTCAAAATATATTTTAGTTGCATAAACATATGGGGATATTTTGGGGGAACATTTTATCTTCTCGATTATATGTGTTATTTATAAAATCGGGTATACATCCATTTACAGTAGTGTGATACATTTTATGTAGATAAGGGCTTTATGGGTACATATTACTCTCATATTACACTTAAAGGATAAGATATTATAATTGCTACAAAAATTTGGTACACGATCTTCTTCCTTTACATGGGTGCATTTCTACCTCTTTCTTATTCTCTCTCTTACACATTTCTGTGTTGGGTTGCACACACCTAACACTCTAATTTTCCTCAGAACTGATTGGGGAATGATATCCCCAAAAATTTAGTGAAGTTCAAGAAATAAAAATATCTAGATGAAAGAAAAAAACAAGAAAACATTTGTATTCTTTCCTTATTTACATATTTTTACTTCACAAATATGAAAATGCAAATGTTTTTTTGTTACATGTTTTATTTAAGTTATGCTCGATTATCTATCATAGATATTAACTTGATGAGTTGTGTTGTAGGTTTCATAATGTATCATACTACTACAAGATACAACAAACAACTATAAAACAAACACCGAAGAAAAAGAAAATTTTATTTACACACTCAGTAAAATTTCCTTTAAGCATGCATTTTTCAATTTCATACTTACAGGGGGAAATTTAGACATTCAAAATTGGTAATTTACACTTTGGAAACCCTTGATTTTACCATGCACTCTTTATATGATAAATACTTCTCCATTCTCTCTTAGCACTTTATGAGGTACATTTTTTATCTTATTTATCCTTACACACTTACATGTTGACACATCCTGAGAATACAATGCATAAAATAAATTGAGAGACATCACTTTATCAGTTCCAAACTTCACTTGGCATATTTATTTCTCACATTTAGGACTGTCACATGGATGGTTAGAACCATACATACGGCCTGGACTACTTGTATGGTCTTGGACCAACATGTATTCAAACTATAATTTCAAATTTACATATTTCTTTGGGTCTTATACTTCATCTAGATGGGACTTTTTTAGATTAATCATTTACATAACCGTATATAAGAAATAAAACACTATCTCATTTTCTAAACTAGAATTCCTAAGGCAATACACTAGATAAATCACTTCATACACTTGCAAAAGGCATCCAAAGATCCCTAAATCTCACAATAACACCTAAAAAGTCGTATATAGTAGCACCCACATCATGTATGAAGCTACAAACTAGGTCAAGACATCCATATCTCTTACCTAAAAATTCTCAAACATCTTCTCTCTAATTAATTTAACAAGATCCACGTCAAATAAAGCATAGTTGAAGAATTTCCAAATCTTGTTGTTTTATCTAGATATCACATTGTAGGTGGAGAACAACGTGTGGTTTGATACCTTGTTGGGGTAGCACTTGTATACACCTAATTTTTCACTCTTTCTATTGTCATAGTTTTTACTTAAAATTTTTCTTTTGAGGTTAGGGGTTGTTAGTGCATCTAATTCTTGGAATGGGTTCCTTAAGGGGCTTGTTTTGGGATATGGGTATGTTTATTCATGTAAATATTGGGTTAAGGATGATACATTGTGAGAGAATGAATTTTATTCCTATTCATGTCCTTATCTTGATTTTATCTTCTTGTTTTTCTCCACATCTTTTGACACCTTGCTTCCTCCATGACCATATCATTTTTGCATTGCCTTTTTATTCATGGCACATTGCACACACTCCTCATTTCCCTCCATACCGACACCATCTCCTTCGGATGACTTCATTCATGCATTTTCAAGTCCCCGACAAACCCTTTCTCCCGTAGTTGATGAAGTCGGTATAAGTACCTAAAATTCGGTTTCACCACAATGGATATAGCATAATTACACAAAATTACTCACCATTAGCTCCTATATTTTGCATCAACTTGCATATACTCACTCAACTCTTGTATTTTTATTTCTTGACTCTTGGATTAGATCTTCTTCTTCTTTGGATTAGTTTTCTTTCATTCCTACGTCACCTATAGTGAGTTAGGACTAGATTTTTTCCCCTTCTCGACTAAAAATTATTCTCTCTTGGTGTACGGTTATTTGGGAGATAGATTCATTAGCAACCGCCCCCCCAAAATTAAGTTCTCTAACTTAACTTGTCATATGGTATAGAGTAGTCTCCTATATTTTCTCATTACTTTATGTTAGCTTAGTATTTTATGCACATGCTAGGTTAGCATATTGTATTTTAGTTCTTCATTTCATGTTACATGTTTTACTTTGGTTAGCATAGATGTACATGGTCATTTTGTTTATTATCATCCCCATAGTGTCGATACCTCGAAAGGGTTCCTTCTTCTTTCTCAACATCATGTCTTGGAAACCTTAGGTTTTCCTAGTGTAAGGGTTACTTCCCTTTGGGTATGCAATTTTAACGGTCCATAGAACCCTTTGAATTCTATCCATTATATTTCAATCTTGGTGTGTTTCTTACTTGTTTCCTTGATACCCTAGTTGAACAAATGATGAGAGTGCACATTTTCTAGACACATTTTTACCGACCATTCATCCTTAGTGAACATGATGTGAAACTCTAGTTTGTACCTCCTAATCAAGTAAACATCATTAAAAGCATAAATTTTCATTTTCTCTTGTTTTGGCCATTAAAAATTCAGAAAAAACCATGAATTTTTTTTCAAATATACCATTGATCCCTATGTTAATTTTGTGTAGATTCAATCATGTTCGTTATGTCTAGACTTCTTCCTAGACACCTTTGGACCTTTCTTTGTAACTTTTGTGTAGGGTTGATTGTGTCTATATTAAATCATTTTACTTCACAGATGCTATCAACTCAGTGTAAAAATTGTGTAGGGCCCATTGTGTCTAAACTTTAATTTTCCGAATCCTTCTTTTAGTTTAAATACTTCACCAATGTATCCTCTCGGGATATTTTTCCTTAGTTAAATCCCCATGTTTTATCCATGGATTATTCATTCATGTATAAATTTCCTCTTCACGCACTTAAGTGTGTTATAGTTCTTATCCTACAATTAATAATCCTCCTAGCTTTCCAAGTCTTACCCATGAAGCTCTTTTGTCTCTTCCTTATCCCTCTAACAACTCGGAACAAGGTCACTAAGATGGGTATAATGTGGTTTAGGATGAGCATATAGATCTAAGATACATCATTAAAAATATCAATGATAATGAATATCTTACACCCCATTCAAGATGGAAGTATATGAAAGGTATCCATGGAGATGGACATGCCTCATCTCAAGTAAAAAGGAATTCTCCATAGTTAGACTCCTCCTCGCAGGGTCGATCAATATGATTCTCCTAAAAATCTTACCAATGAACATCGAATACAAAGAAGTATCTACAAATAAATGCCGGACTTCTTCTATGGATCCTAATGTGTTGATAAATAAGCTCCTAGATTAGATGGCCTTATCCCAAGTTTCAACCACAACCAGTATGATCTAAATATAGAATCATCTATTACAAATAGCATATCAAAAAATGGTTCCCAATGCACCTTCCTTCACCCCTCCTCCATTGGTGGATGCACATGGGAATCCTATTCCTCCTCCACCAATCTAGAGAAAGACATTGGAAACATTCCAAGATCAACCATTATCTCTATATATCACATCCATGTACTTTGGAGAGACTATCCCTACCACCTATGATGGTTTTGGGGATTTGACTCTCTTTCCTAATTTATTTGGCAATCTCTATAAAGAGTGGATTCAAACAAATACCTATGCAACAACTAAGATTCTAGTGAAACCCTTAGTAGGTGAGGCCTTAGAATGGTATAATCATCTTCCTCCTAACTCAATAGTTGACCTAGAAATATTACTCAAGGCTCTAATTTATTAATTCCAATAAGAGGATCTAATCAAAACTATATTGTAGAACTTCATAAATCTTACAAAAGAAATGAATGAATCATCTCACGAGTTTATTAAAAGATAGAAAGCTTTTTCTATACAAACTAATATTAAAATTAATAGTAAAAACTTATATAAGATATTTATTAAGGCCCCCATACCAACCCTCCAATACAAGGCCATGTGTTTCTCTCATAGCATGTTATAGGAAGCCCTTGAGAAAGATAAAACACAATATTACCTTATGCGTGATTTCGGATGCACTTCCAACTCGTCTACCAAGTTTAAAAGCACAACACATGTAATTAGCTCTTAAAAATACCCAAGATAAAGAAACATTGGAGACAATCAAGAAAATTCTCACTCTTCCCCCATTCCCATTATATCGTAACAAACGTCTCCAAGTTCTTCCCACTCCATGAATCATCCCTCCTTCAAAACAAGCTTTGCCCAATTTTAGAAGTGATTTGTTTTGTTGGTGGAATGTTACCATAGGCCACTCGCATAGTGATTGAAAAGATGTTAGGCGGGCAGCCCTCAAAATTATCCTTTTTTCCTCTTTTGATTACTCATCCCTCATACATGAATGTTTTGAAAATATCAATCTTTAGAGAAAACGTGTTCCAATCATCAAAATAAATGCCATAAAAACCCATGAAGAATGTCGTTGGTACCATAGAACCCTCATACAATGAAAATTTATTAGATTCTCAATATTTCAATGCCACTAAAACCAACAATAGGTAAAATCCAACCCTTAAAGATCTTATTATAAAACCAAAGAAGATTACTAATAACCCATCCTTGCTTGATACTTCCCAAATCCCGCCAATAGTGGAGCCCGATCCCATAATTAAGACTTCACATGTGGTATAAAAGGTGTCACCAATAAAATATACCATTCCCCCTTCTTCCAACAAGGTAGCCCCAATAAACACAAAGTCTCCATCAGGTTTAGACACTTCCATCAAGCCACTACAATGATATCCTTATGGGAACTATTCCAAGCCACACTAGCAATTTTAGACCAACTTAACTCCCCTACATGTAAGATTCCTTTCATAGAACTCATGTGTACTACAAATTTACATTAAAAAATTCTTCTTCAATAGTTACAAATATTTGAGAATCCTCCTAACAAGACTCCCAAAGCTCCCTTCACATATACAAACCTAGAAATTCATCGTATAGAGACTATGGAATGACCTCCACCAAATTATTGTTTATCCTTAGAGTTTGTGGAGGATGACATGATTACCGATGAAGTCCTATTTTGTGTATATGACCCACCCCTAATCATTAGTGTTTTTATTCATGATGCACAAGTGTGTAGCGTCCTTGTGGATGAAGGGTTGGGAATTAACTTAGCTTCCTATTCTCTAATCAAAACCTTGGATTTTCTATGAAGAACCTCAAACTATTTTCTTGAATTTTTGATTTTTGACAAAACCAAGAAAAAAACCATAGGATGCATCTAGTTTATAATTAGAGTCAGACCCAAAATGGTTCATATAAAGCTTATGGTTCTAGATCATCCCCTTTATTATAATATCCTACTAGGTCACCCTTGGATGCATCACATGTGCATAGTCGCATGATCCAAATACCAATGTATTAAATTCATTCATAATAATTAACACTTTAGACATGATGCCCATCCCAATCCTTGGGATATTCTCATTCCATTTCCTAATGTCTAAAGAGGAGGTTCTGAACCAAAGGAAGTAGGTTTTGCCTTTTCCCCCTCTAATGATGATGATAATATCATTTCACAAGCCGAGTCTATATACTTGGTTGAATTGCAATACCAACATGTCTTGGCCCAAATGTAATCATTGTGAGTCAAATATAATACCATCAACACATCTTATGGACATGTTCTTTATGATACGAACAATATTGAGGATGAGGAAATACTTCCTTATGTGTCTCCCGTTAATCACCTACTTTTGACTTCTCCTTGAGTATTAGAACAAATCCATGATAATTTGGCTCGTTACCCATTTAAAAAAACCTCAGCTCCTATAACACCTTCACCACCCACGCTATCTTCGGAGCTATCCTTAGTGAGTTTGTGATGATTCCCGCACTACTAGCATGAAATTTGTGAATCCTACACCCTAAGGGGTTACCTTGGATATTAGGGTGTTGGATGTATAGTAAAATAGTTCTTGACAACATCGGTAAATGTATATATACCCAATATATAAAAACTCATAGCCCACGAGATAGAGAAATGAGCTTTGATGTCTATGTCGCTACTATTGATCCTTGTTAGGATGAAGTAGCTAAATTTATCAAGCTCCATACCATTTCGGGACAAAAATGCTATGTTAGTTGAATCAACCATAAGTGTACAACTAAATGACGATCCCTCACATATATTCATCCTCATGGATTGTTTCCATCATTTACGAGAGTGTCACATTAATATCTTAAGAAAATAAAAGAAAATACTCACATGGGGATATGTCGATATTCAGGCATTGATCCCGAGATTATTCCTAATTATGTCATCACGTATTCTAATGCTACGCATGTTCGACAAAAAGATACAAAAAGTCCCTGTAGACACCAAATTTGGGTCACACTCTCTTTGGTCCCCTTTCAATTAATTAACGTAATGCATTTAACTAACCATGAACCCTTTACCCCATATTAATATTCACCCTCACATTATTAATTAGTTTAATTATTTTAATTAAATTAATTTCACCCCTCCACCTCATCATGAAACCTCACCTTGGACCCATTCTAGGGGCATTTAACTCACAAAGTGATTGAGTCATCACCTTCAACATTGAGTCATTACTCCTAGTGTTGAGTCACTAACTTGACCTAACTAACTAAGACTTCTTCCTAAACCTAACTAGACCTCTCCTAAGTTATTTCTTCCTTCTCTCACATGAACTCCACTTTCCTAAGTAGACTCAATGAGGAAATCACGCCAAATCTGGGAAGATCTTAATATTTTTGATAAAGAGGACTATTTCATAAAATAATTTGTGTAAAATAGATAAAGTAAGAGGTTAGGAGGAATACTTATAAGATCAAAGGTCAAAGGTTGAATATGTACTTTAATGAATTTTGATCCAAGTTGATTGTGAAGATATTTCCTTTGGATAGGGGAAATGACCTGTAAGAAATGCAACAAAACCACAAGATAACATTAATAATATAGGTTAGTGGCTTACCTAGTAAATGATAGATATGAGAAGCGAGGTTCTTCCTAGGATGCTGTTAATACAATTTTAAATACAAACTAATGCAACAAGTGTCATGAAATAAATAAATCCTTCTATAGTTATACAATTTAGGTATCTTGTGTAAATGCAATAAGTAAATATAACCTAACATGAAAATTTATGATTAGATCTAAAGGTTTGGTAGGTTGTTTTGGGTTTTACAGGTTTGACAGATGTCTAATAAAGGGTATAGGATTGATTAGGTGAGGTTGGTTAGAAAGCATAAAATTACATAGAGACCGATATCAGTCAGGTGACCAATGTCAGTGAAGGGATGAAACCGATGTCAATAGGGGCAATTGGTAATAACTTAATAAAAATGGTTTTTGGGCTTCTTTGTGATTGCACAAAGAGTGAGGAGGGTGTGGTTAGGTTTGTAATATAACTGAGAAGACTTAGGAATATAGAGGGAGAGGTCACAAAGGGTGAAAGGGCTTGAAATAGTTGGGTTGGTGGATTGGTGAGAAGATGGAGATATCTGGATAACAGTAGAAACTGAAAATAATGAAGGAGGAAAGAGATATGTAATAAAGTAAGCACAAATGATTAAGATCACGTTACTTACTTGCTGCTATGAAGATCTCATGGCTAGATGGAGGCTGGTGATTGATTGGTGAGGTGGTAGCTAGTTCAGTGTTATGGCAATATGACTTGTGTGTTCCCATGAATGCTCCAATGATCTAGAAGGGAATCCTTGGCATGTGCTGCTCTTTGGTGGTGTGTAGATGTCATTTGGATGAAGAAATGGCTTTGAGATCCTCACTTGATTGCAATAGCACTCTCAAAACTCAAATTACCAACCCAGGTAAAAGGTTGTAAAGTTGTATATAAAGGAACCGATGGTAGTTTAGGTAACCGACGTCGGCCGAGGAAAAATTGGCATCGGTTAGGGAGAAATAGTCCTATTTACCAAAAATAGGCAGATCTTCCCAGATTTGGTGTGCTTTCCTCATTGAGTCTACTTATGAAAGTGGAGTTCATGTGAGAGAAGACATGAATAACTTAAGAGATGTCTAGTTAAGTTTAGGAAGAAGTATTAGTTATTTAGGTGAAGTCGGTGACTCAACATTATAGGACTAATGACTCGATTTTGAAGGTGATGACTCATTGTTAAAGAAGATAAATCTATAACTATGAGTTAAATGCCCCTGGAATGGGTCCAGGGTGAGGTGTCATGATGAGGTGGAGGTGTGAGGGTGAAATTAATTTAATTAAAATAATTAAAATAATTAATAATGTGAGGGTGAATATTAATATGGGGTAAAGGGGTCATGGTTAGTTAAATGCATTACATTAATTAATTGAAAGGGGACCAAAGAGAGTGTGACCAAAATTTGGTGTCTACATTTGCCCCTTTTTGTCACGTAGCTTGTATTGGTAAGTGATCCTTGACAAAAATAGGAAGTCGATGCCCCAAGTATGAGTGGAGGTTAGGTTGCCCCAAGTATGGATGAAGTGATCCCCTCAAACCAGAAGTGGAGAAGTGTGAAACAAAGTCGGTGAGTGGTTTGATAAATAGGTAAATGATGAAAGCAAGAGTAGGTGGGTTGTAGGTAAGGGTAATGTCGGGTTAGGTAATAGGTAATGGAATTCTAACACACACACACACACATATAGATTACGATAAGGTACTGGTTAAAGAGCTTGTAAAATCTATGTCGTCAAAGGTCGATAGGTTTATCCAAATAAGGTTGAAGTGGTTTAGGTATCCAAGGTATAGGATATGGTCCTAAAACACCACTAGGCCAGGTGTAGGAATGAGAAATAGGTTTTGTTCCACAAGCACCAAAGGTATGGTCAAGATAAACAACATGACATTAGGCAAGGTAAGGTCATTAGGATGAACAACACAAGTATCACATCGCAAGGTATAGCGAGTACATGAATTCAAGTGTCACAAAAGGTGAGTGTCGGTTGGGTGATTTAGGCAAGGCTGTAGGTAAGGCCATGTGAGGGGAAAAACATGCCCTAACTAATGGTGAGGTTAGGTGAGAGGTAATAAGGTCATGAGGGTGAGGTGTAAGGTCAGGGTTAACTTTGGGTTAGGTGGAAAAGGTTTTGGGTAAGTAGATGTGGTGTACTCTGGTGCAAAGGGATCAAAAAGGTGAACCGACATTAGTTTTGGCCAACCAATGTTGGTCAAAAGAAACCGAGCGTGGTTCACTAGGGAAAAAGACTAATGTCGGTCATGGTTAATTGACATTAGTCAGGTCGAGGGTTAGTTAAAAGTAAAAATACATGTTTTACGGATTCATTATAATCTTTCCATTTATAGAAAATGACAGTGGAGAAAAATTTCATCTCTTTTTGAGGGAGAAAAGGACAAGGTTATTTTCCAAGCTGAGTTGGAGGTAGCTGAGTGGCTGGAGGAGTGAGGTAGACGGGTCCATGAGATCACTACGAGTGATTTGATTAGGCAGAGGAATGAGAGGGTAATTTAGGCATGGCTGAGGATGGAGAGGGTGCTAAAGGATCACCCGTGTAGAGACTAGAGGATATAGAGAGAAGGTGGTTCGAGGTTGAGGTAGGAATAAGTCTCCATTCATTATTTTTGAGTGAAATTTGATAAAAATAAAAATGGGGTGGGAAATTTATAAATTTGAAATTTGGGTAAAAATGAATGAAATTGGGTATGGGGAGGGTGAAATGTAGGTTAAATAGGTGGGTAAATGAATTAGGGTGGGTTTTAGGTGGGATTGGGGTAGAATTTAGGGTGTTTTATTAAAAAAATTTCAAAATGTGGGCATTAGGGTTCAACCCTAGGGCTGAACCAGAGATTAACACCCGTTTGGTATCGACCGACATCGGTTGGGTGTACTAGCATCGGTGGCTAGAAAAGGGATTGGTACCTACTAGTGGTGACCGATGACGGTTAAATATAACCAACGTTGGTCACTGTTAAAAGTGACCTACTTCACAAAAAGGGGTAAAGTAGGGGAAAATGGGTGTAGAAAAAAGGAGGTAGTTAAATGTAGACATATAAGATGTAGGTATAAGTGGATTTAGGTGAGATATACCTAGGAAAAGGTGGGTATGGGTATGGGTGAAGATAAAATGGATGATAGATGAGGTAAAATAGTTAGGGACTAGATATTCAGGTAGATCAATGTAGGTATGGGGTGTCGGTGGGGGTGGGGTAATTAGGTTTGAAGAAATAAGAAAAGTAGTTTAGTACTTGACATTATTAAGTTGTATGGATGTAGAAACAATATCATCAATGTGGGATATAGTCCCGCCATTATTAGGGAAGATATGTCCCAACATTATTGAGGATGATGGGAATCACATACGAAATGTCGAATGATGGGTTTTATGCACTCATGGTGGATCCGATGGGATCGAGTCTCATGATCACTCTCATCGATAGATGGGATGCAGCGACCAACACCTTCCATCTACCCACTGACGAGATGATGATCATGTTGGAGGATGTTTATAGGATTTTGTAGCTACCTATTGTTGGTGAGATAGTGTATTTAGTAGCAATAGATGGATTGTTTAAGGAGATGATTGCAATATCCGGGAGATGGTGAGTTACTTGGTGAGCATCCCAGTCATATTTATGGGGTTTGTATGCTACACACCCACAGGAGATGCGGTTAATAGTACTGATGATGGTAGCGGTGGGGTGCTATGCACTTCTAGATTCTAGAGGGTAATCGGTTTCCTAGAGGATTGATGGGAGTGTTGCAAGATATGATCAAGGATCGAGTCTTCTTTGCATGGGCACCTACATATTTAGTGCAACTATACAGGGAGTTGTGGGCTTACCAGAGGATGCGACACTACAACATCTATTGTATGTTCCTACTGCACTATTGGGCGTATGAGCATATTGTGGTAGTGCGGACAAAAGGACTACCGGTACTAGATTTGCAATATGGAAGAAAAACGACATGTTATAGGAGGTAGGTGGTCGTAGGTGGTCATCCTCGAGTAGAGGAGGCAACTCATGATGTAGTATACTATAGGCAAGAGCTTGAGGTCCTATATGTGATGGACATAGTTTTACGGCCCTATGTCGGTTTTCCAACTTTTAGAGGGATGATTCAAGAGCTACAGGGGTTATAATTATTGTGGTGGATATAGGGATGACGTGTCGGGAGCACAAGATGATTCTAATCGGTAGAATCGATGCCAATTTGGATTACAATAGGATTTTTGTCACCCTTCCTATAATACCATAGGGATAATGTGGAGAGACCTTTGTCTCCACCCCACCCACAGAACCCATAGAATAGGAAGAGGTACAAGTGGATATGAGATTGGATGATGCAAGGAAAAATATGGCATACTGAGATAGCGATTAGAAATGGAGTTACATGCATCACCACCACGCTTAGGTCAGCGAGACTCACCATAGTGATGTTTTAGAGGGATTCCCTATAGGGACAAGTGACCACGCTAGGAGTTTAGTTGAAATCAGCATAAGCATAGATAGTTACTTTGATAGGGTATGTTACTACATTACAGGTGTTATCCCAATTTTACCCCAGAAAAATTGGTTGAATGCAACCTTGCATAGGATAAATGTTGGGGTCGATTCTATTGGTGCTCGTTTTGACCTCTCACCATTTTGCCCTATTTTTCCTCTACTCTGCGTGTTGTGAAACATTTTATTTCTTGATGAGGATCTTTTGAAAAGATTTTACCTGCATTTGAATGACTGAGTTATTTATAGAATCCATTGTTATGTTCCTCCTGAAGAAGTCTCCGAGTTTTCCTGCTTTTTCCCTAATTTCTTCAAAATCCCCAGGCTTTTCCACTTTTCCTATTTTTCCTCAACCATGGAGACTCGAAAAGATCAATTTATATTTTTATGCCTCTAAAAATCCAAATCCATGGTTGGAAGATTCTCGTAACCATGATCCACATAGTTTTGTTTCAAAAAGGTTTTCATCCTTAGCAAAAATTGGGCCCGAGCATGAAGGGTGAATTTCTATGTTTTGACGGTCGACGGGTGTCTTTTTCCTGTCAAAATTATTCCTCGGTGTTCGTAGTCACATGGATTCCTTTGGTTGGTCAAGGGACAATGGGTTAATGCTTTAACTTGTCAATTTTTTTTTCTTTTTAACAAAAAGAAAAATTTGGTCCTGTAGCCCCTCTTAAATCTGATTAGTTCTTTTGGTGCTTATGTGGCTTCTTCTAATTGGATGGGGTGTAGTGGGTTTTTTTGAACTTTTTATTTTTGGATACTTTGGCAAAAGGTTTGAACTCACCCCATGACCTGCCAAGATTTAATTAAAGAAAAATTTAAGTGGCGGGGAAAAGGTCTTACCTTGACCCCCAAAAGGACACACAGCAAAGTGAAGGTGGAGATACGGGCCTTCGGAGGAAATTTGGAAGTTTTCCTCTTAGAAAACGAGGTAAAATTCTAAAATGGAAGCATGCCCCGCCAAGTCATTTTTGAAGCCTTAAGGTTTTGATGAAGCACCAAGAGGACACATGGCGAGCCCGTGCTCATTCAAGATATCAATTTTTGGGTACCATCTCAAGGTATGCCATAATGACACATGGCAGTTTGAAAAGTCAAAAAGATTGGGGAAGCGGACCATTAGGGGTAAATTAGAATTTTTGTCTCTTATACACAAAAGGGTTGAAATATACAAAATGGCCAAAGCAAGCTCGACAAAGGATCAATCAAAGTTTGTTTCAAGTAAAAAGGTGGGAGGTAGACCATCGAGGGTAACTTGGATTTTTTCCCCCTAGTATTCAAAAGATTAAAACATCAAAATGGTCTGAAAACTCGATGAAGGAAAGGTCAAAGCTTGCTCTAGTCAAAGGCAGAGGTGCGGACCCGTGGAGGAAATTTGGAAAATTTTCCTTTTGAGAGAAAAGGGTTAAAAGTAAAAAGGAAGCGTAGTTCAACCTGGGACCAACATTGGGACACATGTCAGAAGAATTTCTCAAGGGTAGAGTTACGGGGAAAAATTGGAAAATTTTCCTTTTTCCAAAAAAAGAGGTAAAATGGTAGAATTTTTCCGTGGTTCCTTTGGGATCCACCTCGGGACACGATCGGGCTCATTTCTCAAGGGCAAAGGTGCGGAACAAAATGTAATTTTTTTCATTTTTTCCAAAAGTTGTAAAAGGTCATAGGAGACTCCCGAGTCTATTATTAAATTTTGAATCTTCCACGTGGATGACCCAAATTCAAAGTAAAGATAAATGGCAGTTGAGAGTATGAATATGATTTTCCCCCCATTTTTTTGAAATGCGTCTAGAAGTGTGAGTATTCATGATTTATTGGTTTTTTCTACACGCCAAGCAAGGAGGGAGTTAATATTGATATCTGAGTTTGGTGGGGAGATCTGGAAGATTTCTTTCACCATTAAAATGGTTTGACTATTGAGCTTGATTAGATTTTCTATTTTTCTTCTCCCAAGCATGCAAGGAGTCAGATTTGACATATTAGGGTTTAAAGTGGTTGGAAAAGTGAAGAAAGAGTGATCTACCAGAGGAAGGAGTTGAATGCGGGAGGTATTCGATGAGATCTACCCCCTCGATTTTTTGATGACTTTTGCAAATCGGATCTCAAAAATTGTGATCGTGATCATGACAAGTATTGGTGCACAAAATGTCTGGATTTTGGGGGAAAACTTTGAGGTAAAATGTTCTAAATGGTATGATTTTTCTGTGCAAATGGTTGGAGTGTTAGAGGTCAAAGAAAATTCTCAAGAGGAAAATTTGACAAAGCCTATCTTTTGAGAATTCATTTGAGAAACCTGGTTATCTCCTTTTGTAATAAGTTTTATCATGTCAAGGTGGTTTCAAGTGTACAACCATTGACAAGCTTTGAGATTGTTCTAGAAACTTTCCCTACCTTGATAAATTTAAACAAATTTGAGTTTTTCTTGTGTTGTCTTGAGCAAAATGTGTTTGTTTTATTTATGAATGTATACGAGTATTTTTTCTTATTTTTACTTTAATATTGTATTAAAGTATGATTCAATCACATAGCCCTCAATCCTTGTGATAGTTTAGTGGCATCTACAATTTCATTTCTCCAAAGAGCTTTCATCTGGGATAGGAATAAACAATTTAAAATCACTTTTCTTTCATCTTTTTGATAGAGATTGTCTATAAGCCTCTCGGGTTTACCTTAGGCATTATTTGACTTAGATCTTGATGCATTTTTGGATTTTCTAACTCGATCCTTCACGATATAATATTAAATATTGTGTCAAAAAAGTACTAATCTTGGCCTTCATTGAAGCACATATTCTAGTTAAGGAAACATTTTAGCTTTCCTGTGACATCTTGTTGGTTTAATCTTCCATTTTTTAATACTTCTCAAGGATCTAGTGAACCAAGTTCAATCTGCCTCACCTCCCACTAAATTTTTATTAACTAAAACAACTAATCCTACCCGTACTAACCCCGTTTATCATATGTGTATGCCAATGCATAATCCTCATCACTGAAACATGTAGAAACAATTAGGGTCTTAAATGTCTTTAGTAACCTTTGCCTTGTTGTGAAAATATCTCCAAAATCTGGAAATGACAACTCGTGAGAGTCGATTTGGTGTGTTGATCATATTTTCCCAAGTTCTCCTCTATAAAATTTATGCAAAAGAAGGATTTACTAGTGTTCTTCAAATAAAAAAGGTTACAAAATAGGTTCTCTTACCTTGGTTGAAAGGCACAACCTAAAATAGTTAGGATCAAATCACATCCTTTTAAGGTGTTACCCACTCCTTTTCAAATACCGAGTGCCAAAAGATCGAATGCATTGCTTCCCCACATGCAAAATGACAAATATAATCATTTAGTTTCCTCTAGGTGTCCTGTTGAATCCATGATGTTGGTTGGCCTTAGAATAATATTAAGTTTGGTACCAACACACTTTTGGCACTATTGTCGGGGACTAGTGGTTACAACTCACATTTAAGCCCTGGTAAAACACTTCTTGTTTGCTCCAAGTGTTGTGTGCGAGTTCTTGCAATTTTCACACCTAGTAATCGGCTTTCATTTGATAAAGCATAACAATGCTATAACTAGTGATCAACATCGAAATATTTTTATCAATATGATGGAATATTTTTAGATTGAACAAGAAGATGTATATATCAAGTTTTTTTATCCATACCTTGGAAGAAGATGCTAGAGATTGAAAAAATCTTTGCCAAATAAGTCTATTAATTCTTGGACTGAAATGAGCAATGCATTTAGATTGTAGTATGTTGATAGAACTGACCCTTGGTTTCTTCGACAAAATTTTAAAACATAAAAAAGAATCCTAATGAGTCAAGACATGAATTCAACACAAGGTTCAACAAGACCTTGAGAATATTTCTGTTAGGATAAGACCTTGTGATGAGTCATGTTTGATTAAATATTCTGATGCATTTGATAAAAGGGCTGCATATTACTTGAGAGAAAAAAACCCCACAAATTTGAGGTAGACATTCACCATTGCTCTGCAAATAGAGAAAAATGGAAAACCTCTTAAGAGGGATGGTGTGAAGTGGTTAACTTGGAGAAGCCTCAAGCAAGTAATTTTTTTATCCGGAGGTGGTTATGAAAAATTTGGTAGGGGTTGTCAAATAAATTTCCTACAAACTATCACGGGATGAAAAGGGAATTGGGTAGAGCTCGCAAGGTCAACACAAGCAAAAAAGCCAAGAAATATTTACAAATAACTAAAGATCGATAACAAAGGAAAGGGACCATTTGGATTTGGAAACAGGCAGCCCTAAGGCATGGAAAATAGAATGGTGCCTAATCCTTTGGCTATCTAGAGTTGTTGTCATGGAGGAGACAAATTTCATTGATTGGTGTGACAAATGTTTCATGCCTCATGCTCCTTGTGAAGAAGATCAGCAAGAAGAAGAAGAAGTTGATAATGATAATGATGATGATGTCTACATGATAGGTTGCTCCACATGATAACAACAAGGGGAAACTTCAATCGAGGTGATAAGTTCCCGAATCTTTGTCAATTTTTTGGATTGCATTCATAGGGTACCCATTATTTCTCCCTCTTATACTTTAGAAGTAGATACTCTACGATTTTGAATTTCAAAATAATGATTTTGAATTTTTAAGGGCTTTAATGATAAAGAGATATGATTGAGGAATTCCATTTGTGGAAGATGACGATTCTTGATGAATGTTGTTATGGCTCAAGAGAAGGAATATAACACAAGAAGTAAGACTATCAAAGGGACAAGGCCTCAAGAAAAGCCAAAATATCCCTTAATTTCAATCATTTCGAAAGAGGCTCCTAAGAAAGATCCATCTCGCCAAAAGCCCTGCAGTCCCAAAAAAAAATCATAACCCTCCTCATGCCCAAGCTATAAAAAAATCCTATACCATCTAATGAGTGTGTTGGATTTCCTTCCAATATTACCTTTCCAAAGAATGTCCCATATGACATAGCCCAGGTTTTAAGTCAAGTCAAAGTCTTTGTCCCAATTGTTGAGTTTCTTAGGATTCTGAGAGAAAAAAAGAGAGCCTTTGAATACTTGGGGTTGAAAGAAGAGAAGAGTGCCCTAGGGAGATATGTAAACATTGTGGAGACTTCTCCAATCATTGAAGAGTTAGAAGCACCACTAGTATTGGAGGAAATCGGTGAATTTCCGAGGTCTATTTGTGGACATTATTGGTGGAATCTCATTCGAGTGTGGATCCATTCTTCACCACTTTGATCATTAAGGACAAGCTGTTGCACAATTGGATGTTTAACTTAGGGGCATCATGTAATGTCATGCCTCCGGAAGTCATGAATGAGATGAATATCAAAATGACATCAACATATGGTAAATGTACTACCGTGGACTCCAGATAATTACAAGTAATGGCATGTGTGAAGGGTTTGGTAGTACAACTCGTAGCTTACCAGTAAAAATTTAAAACTTGATGTTGCCATTGTTGATCGCCCAATCAAGTGGGACATGCTCTGTCAAGGAAATGGGTTGTAAGTGTTGGTGGGAGTGTCCAAATGGATATGTCCTATGAAACCATTCCAATTAAGGGAAACCTTGTAAGGTTTTATGGGGAAAAGGAAATGTTCCATTTCATTGAGGATCTCAATAATGCATCCTATGAAGTATTGTACACAAATGTTGATGCTAAATTTTTGTGGGATTTGCTTTGATGGAAAGGAGAACAAGATTGAAGAATGCAAGTGTTTTGAGTAGGCTGGTTCTCCTTGGACTCTACTATTTGATGGAGCTTGCTCCAAGTTTGGGAATGGTGCTGATGTTGTTCGCTTTCTCCAGTCGTCGGGAATTTTGTTTTTCCCTTCAAACTCAACTTTGAGTACACTAACAAAATTTCTGAGTATGAGGAATTGTTGTTAGGTTTAAGAATTGCTTGGAAATATGGTGTCAAGTACATCATTGTCAAAGGAGACTCATAATTAATTGTAAAACAAGTCGAGAAAAATATATCGACAAAGAATCAACAAATGAAATAGTACACACATGCAATTTGATATTTTATTGAGATGTTTCATTCATTCAACATTTTGCATGATGATATAAAGTTCAATGACTTGTCAAACAAGCTTGTAGTGTTGGGGTCTCATTTTGACAATTGTGAAGTGTCCGATATTGTGAATATGAGGTTAAGGTATTGATAAGACATTCTGTCCTTGATAATATTAAACAATGGAAGGTTTTTATGATGATACTTAGATCAAAAGATTCCTACAAAACAAGGGAGAGTTTGTTGATCAATGCATTGATTTGGAGCCAATGGTATGTACAACAGAGGGAAAGGAAACCTTGTTTGGCAAGGGCATCATCCAGCTAAAAACCAATACTATTCCTAGAGGACTACTTGCTCTTGATTCCAATTTTGATAATGATGATTGCATTGTTAACGAGATCCATGACATGCCTTAAGGGATATTGAGGAGCATGACCTTGACATAAAGGAGAAGCCAAGGAAAATTTTGTTAGGTAGTAACCTCAGCAAGGAGGAGAAGAAGTCATACATCTAGTTGTTGAAACAATACCAAAATTGTATGGCTTGGACCTATTGTAAACTAAAATATTATAGAGAGGACCTGTTTCAACATGAGATTCCCTTAGAGCCTAATGCAAATCCATTCAAGTAGAAATAAAGGCCCATCAACCCACTCTTATCTCTCAAGATGCAAGAGGAACTGAAGAAGCTGAGAGATGGAGGGATTATTTAGCCCACTAGGTATTCTTCTTGGGTTGCAAACCTAATACTAGTAAGAAAGAAGAATGGTGATATCAGGTTATGTGTAGACTTAAAGAATTTAAACAGAGCATTAATGAAGGATAATTATCCTTTACCAAATATGGAGAACATGTTGCAGTTAGTGACTGGTTCTACGAGTTGCTTTCCACCTTGGAAGGTTTCCCTAGTTATAACCAAGATGTGGTGAAGGAATCGAAAGGATTAAGACATCCTTTACTACTCCTTGGGGGACCTATGTTTATGTTAGGATGCCCTTTGGTATGATGAATGCTGGAGCCACATTCAAAGAGTAATGGATGTTGATTTTGCTAGTTACATCAATGAGTTTATTGTAGTGTATCAAGATGATGTAACTTGTATTTTCCAAGAAGAGAAATGATCACCTGCTGCACTTTGAGAAGATTCTCATAAGATGTAGAGAATATGACATCTCACTCAATCTAAAGAAGTGCCATTTTGGAGTGCATAAGGTAAAGTTACTTGGTCACATTGTGTCATAAGGAGTGATGATTGATCCAAAAAGAGTAGAGGCCATCAACAAGGTCCTAATTCCAAGAACTAAGAAAGGAATTTAGTCCTTCTTTGGGAAGATAAAATTCATCCGAAGATTCATTTCAAACTTTCTTGAGTTGACCATCCCAATCACTTTCATACTAAAGAAATACCAGGTCATCAAATGGGAGGAGGCTTTCATCCAAGCTTTCAAAGGGAATAAGGAGTCATTAAGCATGCACAAGTTTTGCAGCTCCAGATTATAAGAAGTATTTCTAACTATTTTCCTTTGCTTTAGAGAACACTATTACTTGTGTTACATTGTTGCAGAAGGATGATGAAGGGGTTGAGAGGAAATTTCCTTATTCGGTAAGGCCTTGCAGGGGTTGAGCTAAATTACACTATAATGGAAAATAAGGCATTTGCCTTGGTAAAAGCAACAAAGATTTTAGACCTTACATTCTAATTTCTAAAGTGGTTTCTTATGTTCCCCACACGATGGTGAAGGACATCTTGTCGAGATGGAGGTCTCAAGTAAAAGATGCGGTGGGTGAACAAGTTGTAAGAATATGATATGGATATCCAAACCACCAATTGGTGAGAGGTTTGGGCTTAGAAAATCTTACGGTTGAGAGAAAATTGTAAAATATTAAGGTGAATGAGGTATGAGGATAAAGGGCAGGTGTTTTGAAAGGTTGACGAGTTTTGAGTGCTACAAGGATGTAATTTTATACCTTAGGCACTTAGAGTGCCTTGGGTATTTAAGTAAGAACCAGAAAAGAGCTCTTAAGTTTGCTTCCTAGAAATATGTTATCACCGATTATGGGTTAGCTTAGAAGAACCTAGAGGGAGTTCTCTTAAGATGAATTACTGAAGATGAAGCCCACAAGATAATTGTTGATCTCCATTGATGAGTGTGTGGGGGAATTTTATTGCAAGAGTAACATGTGACACACAAGATTCGAGGGCTGGTTATTGGTGGCTGAATATTTGTAAAGATACAACTCTTTTGGTGAGAAGATGTGAGATTTTCTAGCACTTCTCTAGAATATTGAAAGATTCAAGCTTCCTTCCTTTGTAGCCTATATCAATTGAAGCTCCATTCAAGCAATGGGGATGTATTTCATTAGTGAGATTTCAGACCCTTCAAGTCTTTGGTCACGGTGGATTCTTGTAGAAACTAATTATTTTACTAAATGGGTGGAGGCAATCCCCACCAAGATATCAAGACACAAAATTTTCATGGATTTTCATTAAATCAAATCATCTGCGCAGGTTTGAGTGCTAATCAATATTGTTGTTGACAATGCAATGAGCTTTAGAGTTAAAACTTTGATGGAAATGTGTAAGGAGTATGGGATCAACTTGACATCTACCTCTAATTACAATCCCCAAGGAAATGGACAAGTGAGTCTAGTAATAAAAATTTTCTTGAAGATTATTAGAAGAACATTGGAGCGAGAATAAGAGAAAATGGGGTGAACAGGTTGAAGTTTGTTGTTTGGGTAGATAGAATCACTATCAAGAGGGTTCTTTGGAAATAGTCCATTTGAGTTTGTATATGGGACTCGGGATTTTCTTCCCCTTCATATGCAACTATCTTCATATCGGTTTATGCAACAACCTGGAAGATCAAGAGGTAAGTCCTTATGATGCTCGCACTAACCAGATTGTTGAGTGGATGAAGAGGAGGGCATCCACAGAGGTATGTAAAGTTCGAGAGAGAAACTCGAAGAATTTATTTGATAAGAAGGTCACTCGAGAGATTTCAATGTTGGAGATCTTGTGCTACTATGGGATAATGAGACATGAGGATAAGGGTAAGCATGGCAAGTTTGACTCTATACTGAGATGGGCCCTTATTCCATTGATATCGGGATTGGTGAACATACCTTCTTCTTGAAGGATTTGGCTGCTGAATTATCTAAGTTTCATATTAATTACAGGCATTTGAAGCATTTCTTGGATTGATTCCCTTGAATCAAGGTAAAAATCTTGTCTGATGTATGTAGTTTGTTGTTTTGTTTCTGTCTTTTGTGTTTTTGCTCATTTTGGTCCTTGGTGACCTGTTTCTATTGGTTTTTTTGTTGCATTTTTGGAGATGGCTCTATGTCTCTACTCTGTAAGCTAACTCGATGTTGAATGGATATATTTTGGCACTTGGTATACCTTTGTTCTTTTGGCACTCGTAGGGAGTTCCCATCCCCAAGTTGAGTGATGTTGGTGTTCGTTTTGACCTCACACCATTTTTCCCTATTTTTCCTCTACTCGCTTGTTGTGAAACATTTTATTTCTTGATGAGGATGTTTTGAAAAGATTTTACCTCCATTTAAATGCCCCAAGTTATTTGTCAAATCCATTTTCATGTTCCTTCTTGAAGAAGTCTCTAAGTTTTCCCTATTTTTACCCTAATTTCTTCAAAATCCGTGGGCTTTGCCATTTTTCCTATTTTTCCTCTACCATGGAGACTCAAAAATGATTGATTTATATTTGTATTCCTCTGAAAATCCAAATCCACGGTTGAAATATTCCCGAACCATGATCCACATAGTTTTGTTTCAAAAGAGTTTTCATCCTTAGCAAAAAAATCGGGTTACGAGCATGAATGGTGCTTTTTGTGTTTTGTCGATCGATGGGTGTCTTTTTCCTATCAAAATTGTTCCTTAACGTTTCATGGTCATGTGGATTCCTTTAGTTGGTAAGGGGATGGAGAGTGAATGCTTTAACTTATAACTTTTTGCTTTTTTAGCAAAAAGGAAAATTTGGTTCTGTATCCCCGCTCAAATATGATTGGTTCTTTTGGTGCTTACGTGGCTTCTTCTAATTGGATGGGGTGCAGCGGGTTTTTTTGAACTTGTAATTTTTGGCTACTTTGGAAAAAAGTTTGAAATCGCCCACAACCCCGCCAAGATTTAATTAAAGAAAAATTTAAGTGGTAGGGAAAAATTCTTACCTTGACCCCCAAAAGGACACTGGAAAAGTTTAAGGTGGAGATACGGGCCTTCGGAGGAAATTTGGATGTTCTTCCTCTTGGAAAAATGAGGTGAAAGTATAAAATGGAAGTGTGCCCCTGTCAAATCATTTTTGAAGCCTTAAGTTTTTGATGAAGCACCAAGAGGACACGTGGAGAGCCCGCGCTCATTCAAGGTCTCTATTTTTGGGGACCATCTCAAGGTGTTCCATAATGACACATGGAAGTTTGAAAATTCAAAAGGAACGGGGAAGCAGACCATCGGGGGTGACTTAGAATTTTTTCCTATTATGCTCAAAAGGGTTGAAATATAAAAAATGGCCCGCAAGCCCAAGAAAGGGTCAGTCAAAGTTTTTTTCAAGTCAAAAAGGCAGGGAGATGGACCATCGAGGGTAACTTGGATTTTTGCCCCATGGTATTCAAAAGATTAAAACATCAAAATGGTCTACAAACCCGATGAAGGTAAGGTCAAAGCTTTCTCTAGTCAAAGGTGAAGGTGCGAGACCGTGGATGAAATTTGGAAAATTTTCCTTTTGAGAGAAAAGGGTTAAAAGTAAAAAAGGAAGTGTAGTTTACTGGGAAAAACATTGGGATACATGTCGAAGCATTTCTCAAGGGCAGAGTTTGTGGGGAAAAATTGGAAAAAATTTGTTTTCCAAACAAGAGGTGAAAAGGAAGAATTTGGCCATGGTTCCTCTGGGACCCACCTCAAGACACATATCAGGATCATATCTCGAGGGCAGAGGCGTGGAAAAAAATGTGGAATTTTTCAATTTTTTCCAAAGGTTGTAAAAGGTTAGAGGAGACTCCCGAGTCTAGTTTTAAATTTTGAATCTTCCGGTGGATGACCTAAATTCAAAGTAAAGATCAATGACAACGAGAGAGTCTCGAATCTTATTTTCCCCATTTATCCGAAACATGCCTAGAAGTGTGAGTCTTAATGATTTATTAGTTTTTTTTTACATGCTAGGCGGGAGAGGAGTTAATGTTGAAATATGTGTTTGGTGGGAAGATCGGAAGATGTCTTTTGCCATTAAAATGGTCTAACTATCGAGCTTGAATGGATTTTCCATTTTTTTCTCCTGAGCATGCAAGGAGCCAGATTTGAAAGATTAGGAGCGGAAGTGGTTGGAAAAGTGAAGAAAGAGTGATCTACTAGAGGAAGGAGTTGAATGCGAGAGGTATTCGATGATATCTACCCACTTGAGTGTCTAGCAACTTTATAGATCGAATCCTGGAAATCACGATCGTGATCATGACAAGCATTGGTGCACTCAATGTCTAGATTTTGGGGAAAAATCTATTGTAAAATGTTATAAATGGCACAATTTGTCCATGCAAATGGTTGGAGTGTTAGAGGTCAAAGAAAATTCCCAAGAGGAAAATTTAACAAAGCCTATCTTTTGAGAAGCCATCGAGAAACCTGGTTATCTCCTTTTGTATTAAGTTTTATTGTGTCAAGGTGGTTGCAAGTGTACAGCCATTGACAAGCTCTAAGATTGTTCTAGAAACTTTCCCCTACTAATAAATTTAATCAAATTCAAGTTTTTATATGTTGTCTTGAGCAAAATGTGTTTTTTTATTTCTGAATGTATGCGAGTAGTTTTTCTTGTTTTTGTTACAATCTTGTATTAAAATATGATTCAATCACACAACCCTCAATCCTTGTGACAATTTAGTGGCATCTGTAATTTCATTTCTCAAAAGAGCTTTCATCTGGGATAGGAATAAATGATTTAAAATCAATTTTCTTTTATCTTTTACAAAGATTGTCTGTAAGCCTCTAGGTGTACCTTAGGAATTATTTGACTTAGATATTGATGCTTTGTTGGATTTTCTAGCTCAAGCCTTAGTGATAGAATCTTAAAGATTGTATGAAAAAGTGCTGATCTGGGCCTCCATTGAAGCACATATTGCAGTTAAGGAAACATTTTAGTAGTCTTGTGACTTCTGTTGGTTTAATCAGCCATTTTGTAATACTTCTCAAGGATCACGGTGAACCAAGTTCAATTTTCCTCACCTCCCACCAAAAATTATATTTAAAAACAACTAATACTACCCGTACTACCCCCGGTTTTCATGTGTGTATGCCAATGCATAATCCTCATCACCAAAACATGCAAAAACAATCAGGGTCCCAAATGTCTTTAGTAACATTTTCCTTTTTATGAAAATATCTCCACAATCTGGAAGTGACAACTCGTGAGAGTCATATTTGGTGTGTTGATCATATTTTCTCAAGGTCTTCTCTATAAAATTTATGCAAAAGAAGGATTTACCAGTGTTCTTCAAATAACAGAGGTTACAAAATAGGTTCTCTTACCTTGTTTGAAAGGCACAACCTAAAATAGTTAGGATTAGATCACATCCTTTTAAGGTGCTACCCACTCCTTTTCAAAGACTGAGTGTTGAAAGATCAGATAGATTTCTTCCCCGGCTGTAAAATGACACATGTAATCATCTATCTTCCTCTGAGTGTCATGTTTAATCCATGATGCTACTTGGAATTTGAAGGAGATTAACTTTGGGTACCAACATGCTTTTGGTGCCATTCACGGGGACTAGTCCTTACAACTCACATTCAAGCTCACGGTAAAACGCTTCTTGTTTGCTCCAAGTGTTGTGTGCAGTTCTTTCATTTTTCACACCTAGTGCTATAGCTTTCATTTAATAAATCAGGCAAAGAAATGTCGAAATATTTCTATTTCTAGTTTCTAGTGTTGATGAGACCTTTGATAGATCATATTTAGTACATTAGCACAACTAAGGTGGAAATCCTTAGTGGCGACTCCCTGTTGATCTGATTATTAATGAGTACCGATGTCTTAACCTCGTTAAGTGAGATTTTTACCAAAATTTGTAAATCTCAAAGGAAGAATATCTTTCTTTGCTCGAGATCCTACTAGGACACTATTTCTAGAGCTAGGAAAAGTAAAATCAGAAGGAAGAAAATCTTGGAGAGTTGTGGGAGAACAACAAACAAGGAGAGGGATCTCCATTAATAAAAGTGATCGGCCTATTATTGAATACTACAATTCAAGTGAATCTAAATCAAGTAGCCTCTTTGTGGAATTGAATTCTCTAGCTAGAGAAGGGCCTTCATTTGATTTTGAAAGGTTTGCTTCACATTCTACACCTATCTTTTCTGAGGTTGATAGGGATTTCCAATGGAAAAGGCCTTTAGGGGATCTCTATTTTGAAAATTATACTCCTATGTTCCAAGGACCATCTTCCCCTCATCAATTTTTACCCCTTTAGGGTCACCTTCTCAAATCAACATGGCCTAGCCCCCACCTCAGACCCCCTTTTGTTGTAAACACCTTTGGACCTATAAATTTTGTGGGAATGGATGGTTATACAAATGCAAGGTGCCTCGGGATGTAAGAAAAAAAGACCAAAGTTCCAAGGAAATAATGTTATAAATTGTGATCAACATCTAAAGCTTTTTATCAATATGATGGAAGATTTTGAGATTGAACATGAAGATGTATATATCAATTTGTTTATCCATATCTTGAAAGAATATGCTAGAGACTGGTACAAATCTTTTCCGAATATCTCTATTGATTCTTAGAATGAGATGAGAAATGCATTTAGATTGTATTATGGTGATAGAACTGACCATAGGTTTCTTCGAAAGAATTTGAAAACATCAAAAATAATCCTAATGAGTCAATACATGATTTCAACACAATGTTTAACAAGACCTTGAGAAGATTTCCTTTTAGGATAAGACCTTGTGATGAGTCATGTTTGATCAAATATTCTGATGCATTTGATAAAAGAGCTGCATATTACTTGGGAAACAAAAACCCCACAAATTTGAGGCGAGAGCCTTCTCCATGGCTCTGTAAATAGAGAACAATATCAAGACAATTGGAAAACCTCCTAAGAGGGATGGTGTGAAGTAGTTAAGCTGGAGAATCCTAAAGCAAGTAAAGCTATTCATCTAGAGGAGGTTGTGAAAACTTTGGTAGGGGCTGTCAAAGAAATTTCCTACAAACTATTTTAGGCTGAGAAGGGAATTGGGTAGAGCTCACAAGGTCAACACAAGCAACAAAGCCAAGACAAATTTACAAATCACCAAAGATCGATGACAAAGGAAAGGGACTTGTTGGATTTGGAAATAGGCAGCCCCAAGGTAGGGAAAATTGAATGGTGCCTGATCCTTTGGCTGCCAGAGTTACTATCGTGGAGGATATAAATGTCATTGATTGGTGTGAAAAATGTTTCATGCCTCATGATCCTTGTGAAGAAGATCAGCAATAAGAAGAAGAAGCTAATAATGATAATGATGATGATGTACGTATGATGGGTTACTTTAGAAGCTCACAACAAGGGAAAAATTCAACTGAGGTGATAAGTGCCTGGAATGCTACCACTTTTTGGAACTGCATTCATAGGGTACCCGTTCTTTCTCCATCTCATTCTTTAGAAGTAGATATTGTACAGGATGTTGAATTTCCCAATAATGATTTTGAATATTTAAGGGATTTAATGATAAAGAAATATGATGGAGGAATTCCATCCGAGGAAGATAGGAAGTTCTCGATGAATGTTGTTGTGGCTCAAGAGAATGAATATAACACAAGAAGTAATGCTATCAAAGGGACAAGACCTCAAGCAAAGCCAAAAGCTCCCTTACTTTATAAAATTCCCAAAGAGGCTCCTAAGAAATATCCATCTCGCCCAAAGCCCTGCAGTCCCAAAAAAAAAATCATACCCCTCCTCATGCCCAAGCCATAAAAATATTGTACCACCTAATGAGTGTGTTGGATTTCCTTCCAATACTACCTTTCCAAATAATGTCCCATATGGCATAGCTTAGGTTTTAAGTAAAATCAAAGTCTCTGTCCCAATTGTTGAGTTACTTAGGATTCACGAGCACAAAAAGAGATCCTTTGAATACTTGGGGTTGAAAGAAGAGAAGACTACCCTAGGTAGAAATGTAAACATTGTGGAGACTCCTCCAATCATTGAAGAGTTAGAAGCACCACCAGCATTAGAGGAACTAGGTGAACCTCCTGAGGTCTATTTGGGGCATCATTGGTGGAATCTAAGCTGAATGTAGATCAATTCTTCACCACTTTGATTATTAAGGACATTTGCTACACAATTACATGTTTGACTCGGGGGCATCATGTAATATCATGCCTCTGGAAGTCATTATCGAGTTGAATATCAAAGTGATATCAGCATATGGGAAATGCAATGCCATGGACTCCAGAGAAGTACCGGTAGTGGGATGTGTTAAGGGTTTGGTGGTGCAACTTGCAGCTTACCCAAGTAAAAATTTAAAACTTCATGTTGTCATTGTTGTTGCTCGGTGAAGTGGAGCATGCTCTTGTCAAGGAAATGGGTGTAAGTGTTGGTGGGAGTGTCCAAATGGATATGTCCTATGCAACTATTCCAATTAATGGATATGTCCTATACAACCGAGAGGCATGTAAAGGTATGAGAGAAACTGAAGAAGTTATTTGATAAGAAGGTCACTCCTAGAGCTTTAAATGTTGGAGATCTTATGTTCTTTATGGGATAATAGACATGAGGATAAGGGTAAGCATCTCAAGTTTGACTCATTATGGATGGGTTCTTATTCCATTGATATCAAGATTTGTGAACATACCTTCTTCTGAAGGATTTGTATGGAAAATTGATTGATTTTATTGTTAATGGTAGGAATTTGAAGCATTTCTTGGATTGATTCCTTGAATCAAGGTAAAAATCTGTTGTACAATGTATAGGTTGTTGGTTTGTTTCTTTGTCTTTTGTGTTTTTGCTCGTTCTAGTCCTTGCTGACCTATTTTTGTTGGTTTCTCTATTGTGTTTTTGGGAGATGTCTCTATGTATATGCTCTGTAAGCTGACTCTATTTCCCAATGGCTATATTTTGGCACTTGGAATACCTCTCTTCTTGACACTCACAGGGAGTGCCCATCCCGAGTCGAGTGATGGTTGTGCTCGTTTTGACCTCTCACCATTTTTCCCTATTTTTCTTACACGCTCTGCATGTTGTGAAACATTTTATTTCTTGATGAGGATGTTTTAAAAGATTTTACCTCCATTTTAATGCCCCGAGTTATTTGTAGAATCCATTTTCATGTTCCTCCTTGAAGAAGTCTCCGAGTTTGCCCTGTTTTTTCCTGAATTTCTTCAAAATCTGTGGGATTTTCCATTTTTCTATTTTTCCTCCACCATGGAGACTCAAAAATGATCGATTTATATTTGTATACCTCTAAAAATCCAAATCCATGGTTGGAAGATGCTTAAAACCATGATCCACAAAGTTTTGTTTCAAAAAAGTTTTCATCCTTAGAAAAAAATTGGGTTATGAGCATGAATGGTGAATTTTTGTGTTTTGATGGTCTGACGGGTGTCTTTTTCCCATCAAAATTGTTCCTCAACGTTCAGTGGTCACATGACTTCATTTGGTTGGTCAAGGGACGGTGGGTGAATTCTTTAACTTATCACTTTTTTCTTTTTTAGTAAAAATGCAAATTTGGTCCTGTAGCCTCCGCTCAAATCTAATTGGTTCTTTTGGTGCTTATGTGGCTTTTTCCAATTGGATGGGGTGCATCAGTTTTTTTTTACCTTGTTCTTCTTGGATACTTTGGAAAAGGTGTGAACTCTACCCGCGGCCCCTCCAAGATTTAATTAAAGAAAAATTCAAATGGCGGGGAAAATTCTTACCTTAACCCCACAAAAGGACACGACAAAGTTGAAGGCGGAGATACGGGCCTTTGAAGGCATGTTGGATGTTTTGCCTCTTGGAAAAATGAGCTAAAATTCTAAAATGGAAGCACCCCCAAATCAGTTTTGAAGCCTTAAGGTTTTGATGAAGCGCCAAGAGGACACGTGGCGAGCCCACGCTCATTCAAGGTCTCAATTTTTGGGGACCATCTCAAGGTGCGCCATAATGACATGTGGCAGTTTGACAAGTCAAAAGGAGTGGGGAAGTGGACCATTGGGGAAACTTATAATTTTTGCCTCTTATGCTCAAAAGGGTTAAAATATCAAAAATGGCCCACAAGCCCAAGAAAGGATCAGTAAAAGTTTGTTTCAAGTCAAAAAGGCGGGGAGGCGGACCATCGGGGGTAACTCAAAATTTTTCCCCATGGTATTCAAACTATTAAAACATGAAAATGGTCTATAAACCCGATGAAGGATAGGTCAAAGCTTTCTTCAGACAAAGGTGGACGTGCGGACCCACAAAGGAAATTTGGAAAAATTTCCTCTTGAGAGAAAAGGATTAAAATTAAAAAAGAAAGCGTACTTCTCCTAGGACCCACATTAGGACATGTGTCGAAGTATTTCTCAAGGACGGAGCTGCGGGGAAAAATTGGAAAATTTTCCCTTCTTCAAAAAGAGGTGAAATGGAAGAATTTGGTTGTGGTTGCTTTGAGACCCACCTCAGGACACATATTAGGATCATTTCTCGAGGGTGGAGGCACATAACAAAATGTGAAAATTTTCAATTTTTTCCAAAAGTTGTAAAAGTTCAGAGGAGACTCCGAGTCTATTTTTAAAGTTTGAATCTTCCACGTGGACAACCCAAATTCAAAGTAAAGATCAATAATAGCTGAGAGTCTAAATCTGATTTTCCCCCCATTTTTGTAAAACACACCTAGAAGTACGAGTCTTCATGATTTCTTGGTTTTTCTACACGCTAGGTAGAGAGGGGAGTTAATGTTGATATCTAAGTTTGGTGGGGAGATCTGGAAGACATATTTCACCATTAAAATGGTCTAACTATCGAGCTCGATCAAATTTTCCATTTTTCTTCTCCCGAGCATGCAAGGAGCCAAATTTGACAAATTAGGGGTGGAAGTGGTTGGCAAATTGAAGAAAGAGTGATCTACCAGAGGAAGGAGTTGAATGCGGGAGGTATTAGATGAGATCTTCCCCCTCGAGTGTCTAGCGACTTTTGAAGATCATATCTCAAAAATTATGATCATGATCATGACAAGCACCTTTGGTGCACTCAACGTCACGGATTTTCGGGGAAAATCTGTGGTAAAATGTTATAAATGGCATGATTTTTCCATGCAAATGGTTGGAGGGTTAGAGATCGAAGAAAATTCCCAAGAGGAAAATTTGACAAAGCCTATCTTTTGAGAAGTCATTTGAGAAACCTGGTTATCTCCTTTTGTATTAAATTTTATCGTGTCAAGGTGGTTACAAGTGTACAACAATTGACAATCTATGAGATTGTTCTAGAAACTTTCCCCTTCTAATAACTTTAATCAAATTCCTACAAGGACACTATTTTTGAGCTAGGAAAAGAAAAAGTAGAAAGAAGAAAATCCACGGAGAGTTGTGGGAGAACAATAAACAAGGATAGGGATCTTCATTGATGAAAGCGATCGGCCTATTATTGAAAGCTGCAATTCAAGTGACTTTGAATCAAACAACCTCTTTGTGGAATTGAATTCTCTAGCTAGAGAAGATTCTTCATTTGATTTTGAAAGGTTTTTTCACATTCTACACTGTCTTTTTCGAGCTTGATTGGGATTTCCAAGGGACAAGGACTTTGGGGGATCTCCATTTTGAAAATTATACTCCTATGTTCCAAGGACCCTCTACCCCTCATCAATTTGTTACCCCTCTAGGATCACCTTCTCAAATCAACATGGCCCAGCCCCCACCCAGACCCCCTTTTGTTGTAAACACCTTTGGACCTATAAATTTTGTGGGAATGGTTGGTTATCCAAATGCAGTGCCTCAAGATGTAAGGAACAGAATACCAAAGTTCCAAGGAAACAATGTTATAACTAGTGATCAACATCTAAATATTTTTATCAATATGATGGAATATTTTGAGATTGAACATGAAGATGTATATATCAAGATGTTTATCCATACCTTGGAAGAAGATGCTAGAGACCGGTATAAAGCTTTTCCAGATAACTCTATTGATTCTTGGAATGAGATGAGAAACGCATTTAGATTGTAGTATGGTGATATAACTAACCCTAGGTTTTTCTGACAAAATTGGAAAACATAAAAAAGAATCCTAATGAGTCAGTACATGATTTCAACACAAGGTTTAACAAGACCTTGAGAATATTTTATGCTAGGATAAGACCTTGTGATGAGTCATGTTTGATAAAATATTCGATGCATTTGATAAAAAGGTTGCATATTACTTGAGAGAAAAAAACCCCACAAATTTGAGGTAGGCCTTCACCATGGCTCTCTGCAAATATAGAACAATATCAAGGCAATTGGAAAATTTACTAAGAGGGATGGTGTGAAGCTAGTTAACCCGGAGAAGCCTTAAACAAGTAAAGTTGTTGATCCGGAAGAGGTTGTGAAAACTTTGGCAAGGGCTATCAAATAAATTCCCTACAAAATAGCCCGGGATGAGAAGGGAATTGGGCAGAGCTCACAAGGTCAACACAAGCAACAAAGCTAAGACATATTTACAAATCACCAAATATCTGATGACATAGGAAAGGGACTTGTTGGATTTGTAAATAGGCAGCCCCAAGGCAGGGAAAATAGAATGGTGCCTGATCCTTTGGCTACCAGAGTTTTTGTCATGGAGGAGATAGATGTCATTGATTGGTGTGACAAATGTTTCATGCCTCATGCTCCTTTTGAAGAAGATCAGCAAGAAGAAGAAGAATTTGATAATGATAATGATGATGATGTCTTCATGATGGGTTTCTCCACAAGATCACAAGGGGAAACTTCAAGCGAGGTGATAAGTGCCTAGACTACTATCACTTTTTGGGACTGCATTCATAGGGTACCCATTATTTCTCCCTCTCATACTTTAAAAGTAGATCTTGTATAGGCTTTTGAATTGCTCAATAATGATTTCAAATTTTTAAGGGCTTTAATGATAAAGAAATATGATGGAGGAAATCCATCTAAGGAAGATAGGTAATTCTTGATGAATTTTTTTGTTGCTCAAGAGAAGGAATATAATAGAATAAGTAAGGCTATCAAGGGACAGGCCTCAATCCAATCCAAAAGCTCCCTTACTTTCAAACATTGCCAAAGAGGCTCCTAAGAAAGATCCATCTAGAAAAAGCCCTGCAATCCCAAATAAAAATCATACCCCTCCTCATGCCCAAGCTATAAAAAATCTGTACCACCTAATGAGTTTGTTGGATTTCCTTCCAATACTACCTTGGCAAAGAATGTCCCATATGACATAGCCCGGGTTTTAAGTAAAATCAAAGTCTCTATCCCAATTGTTGAGTTTCTTAGGATTCATGAGCACAAAAAGAGAGCCTTTGAATACTTGGGGTTGAAAAAGAAGATAAGGCGCCTAGGCGAGAAATGTAAACATTGTAGAGAATCCTCCAATAATTGAAGAGTTAGAAGCACCACCAACATTGGAGGAACTAGTTGAACCACCCGAGGTCTATTTAGGGACATCCTTTGTGGACTCTCGGCTGAATGTGGATCCATTCTTCACCACTTTGATCATTAAAAATAGACTGCTAAATTACATGTTTGACTCAGGGGAATCATGTAATATCATACCTTGTCATGAATGAGCTTAATATCAAAGTGACAATAGCATATGGGAAATACACTGCCATGAAATTTAGAGAAGTGATAGTAGTGGGATGTGTGAAGGGTTTCGTGGTGTAACTCGTAGCTTACCCGAGGTAAAAATTTGAAACTTGATGTTGTCATTGTTGTTGCCCAACCAAGTGGGGCATGCTATTGTCAATGAAATGGGCTACACGTGTTGGTGGGATTTTCCAAATGGATATTCCATATGCCACCATTCCAATTGAGGAAACCTTGTCGGGTTGTATGGGGAAAAGGAAATGTTGCTTTTCATTAAGGATCTAATTAATGCATCTTATAAGGTATTGTACACAAATGTTGATGGTGACATCTTTGTGGGATTTTCTAATGAAAAGGAGCACAAGATTGAAGAATGCAAGTGTCTTGAGTATACTAGCTCTCCTTGGACTCTAGTATTTTATGGATCTTTCTCCAAGTTTGGGAATGGTGGTGGTGTTGTTCTACTTTCTCTAGGTCAAGAAAATTTGTTTTTCCTTCAAACTCAACTTTGAGTGCACTAACAACATTCTTTGAGTATGAGGCATTGTTGTTAGGTTTAAGAATTGCTTGGAAATATGGTGTCAAGGACATCATTGTCAAAGGAGACTTAGAATTAATTATAAAACAAGTCAAAAAAATATATGCCACAAAGAATCAATGAATGAAATAAAGTATAAGCATGTAGTTTGGGATTTCATTGAGATGTTTGATTCATTCAACATTGTGCATCATGATAGAAAGTTCAATGACTTGGAAGACAAGCTTGCAGTGTTGGGGTCTCGTTTTGAAAATTGTGCAGTGTCCCCATATTGTGAATATGAGGTTGAGGTATTGACAAGACCCTCTATCCTTGATAATATTAAACACTGGCAGGTTTTGATGATGATGCTCAGATCAAAAGATTCCTACAAAACAAGGGAGAGTTTTTTGATCAATGCATTGATTTGGAGCCAATGGTATGTACAACATAGGGAAAGGAAACCTTATTTGGCAAGGGCATCGTCTAGCTAAAACCCAATACCATTCCTAGAGGATTGGTTTCTCTTTAGTCTAATTTTGATAATGTTGATCACATTGTTAACAAATTCATGGCATCCTTGAGGTATATTGAGGAGCACGACCTGGGAACAAAGTAGAAGCAAAGGAAAATTTTCTCAGGCAACAACCTCGACAAGAAGGAGAAGTAGTCATACTGGCCAATGACTATTGAAAAAATACCAAGATAGTATGGCTTGGACCTATTGTAAACTAAAAGCTTATAAAGAGGACCTGTTTCAAGCATAATATTCCCTTGGAGCCTAATCCAAAGAAATTTAGGAACAAACAGAGGTTCATCAACCCAATCTTATCTCTCAAGATGCAAGAGGAACTAAGAAGGCGAGAGATGGAGGGATTATTCAGCCCACTAGGTATTCTTCTTGGAGTTACAAACCTAGTACCATTAAGAAAGAAGAATGGTGATATCGGGTTATGTGTAGACTTCGGGAATATAAATAGAGCATCAATGAAGGATAATTATCCTTTACCAAATATGGAGAATATGCTGCAATTAGTGACTAGTTCTGAGTTGCTTTCCACCTTGGATAGTTTCTCTAGTTATAACCAAGTTGTGGTGAAGGAATCGAAAGGATCAAGACAACCATTACTACTCCTCGGGGGACCTATGTTTGATGTTAGGATGCCCTTTGGTGCGATGAATGTTGGAGCCACATTTCAAAGAGTAATGGATGTTGCTTTTGCTAGTTACATCAATGAGTTTATTGTAGTGTATCAAGATGATGTAACTGCATTTTCTAGGAAGAAAAATGATCACCTGCTGCACTTGGAGAAGATTTGATAAAATGTAGAGAATATGAAATCTCACTCAATTCAAAGAAGTTCTGTTTTGGAGTGCGAAGGAAAATTTACTTGGTCACATTGTGTCACAAGGAGTAATGATTGATCCAGAAAGAGTAGAGGCCATCATCAAGGTACCAATTCTAAGAACCAAGAAAGGAATTTAATCCTTTGGGTAGATAAACTTCATCGGAAGATTCATATCAAACTTTCTTTGAGTTGACCATCCCAATCACTTCCATGCTCAAAAAGACTAGGTCATCAAATGGGAGGAGGGTCCCATCCAAGATTTTAATGGGATTAAGGAGGCATTAAAGAATGCACCAGTTTTGGCAGCTCCAGTTATAAGAAGCCTTTCCAGCTGGTTTTGTTTGCTTGAGAGAACACTATTACTTCTGTCCTATTATAGAAGGATTATGAAGGATTTGAGAGGCCAATTACCTTTTCAGTAAGGCCTTGCAGGGGATGATCTGAAGTACACTATCATGGAAAAGCAAGAATTTGGCTTGGTAAAAGAAAAAAAGGTTTTTAGACCTTATATTATAAGTTCTACGGTGGTTGCTTATGTTCCCCACACCATGGTGAAGGACATCTTGTCGAGAGATGGAGGTCTCAAGTAAAATATGCAGGTGGGTGAAAAATTTGCAATAATATGATATGGATATCCAAACCACCAAGTTGGTGAGAGGTTTGGGCTTAGCAAAGCTTGTGGTTGAGAGAAACTTACAAAATATTGAGGTAAATGAGGTAGAAGGAGAAAGGGAAGGTGTTTTTGAAAGGTTGATGAGGTCCAGAGTGGTACAAGGATGTAAGTTTCTACCTAAGACACTTATACTATCTGAATATTTAACTAAGAACTAGAAAAGAGATCTTAAGTTGGATTCCCAGAAATATGTTATCATTGATTAAGGGTTAGCTTAGAAAAACCTAGAGGGAGTCATATTAAGATGCATTACTGAAGATGAATCCTCCAAGATAATTGTTGATCTCCATGGAGGAGTATGTGCGGGGCATTTTGCTGCAAGAAGTAACAACATACAAGATCTTGAGGGCTGGTTATTGGTTGCATTCTCTTTTTAAAGATACAACTCTTTTGGTGAGAAGATGAGAGAGTTCTAGGACTTCTTTGGAAGATTGAAAGCTTCAGGATCCCTTCCTCTACAGCCTATATCAATTGAAGCTCTATTAAAGCAATGGGGATGGATTTCATTGGTGATATTTCATATCCTTCAAGTGCTAGTCATAGGTGGATTCTTGTAGCAACTAATTATTTTACTAAATGGATGGAGGCGATCCCAACCAAGAGAGAAACACAACAAATTGTCATGGGTTTTTGTTGAATCATATCATCTACATGTTTGGGGTTCCAGTCAAGATTGTTGCTGAAAATGCCATGAGCTTTAGAGCTAAACCTTTGATGGCAACATGCAAGGAGTATGGGATCAACTTGACATATGCCTCTAATTACAATCCCCAAGGAAATGGACAAGATGAGTCCAGTAATAAAAATTTGTTGAAGATTATCGGAAGAACATTGGGAGCGAGAACAAGAGAAAATGGGGTGAATAGTTGAAGTTTGTTATTTGTGAAGATAGGATCATTATCAAGAGGGTTCTTGGAAAGAGTCCATTTGAGTTGGTATATGGTACTTGTTATCCAAAATGAGCCCCTTGCTCATTTTTTGGCTAACTCCCTTCATTCTTCCCTCTCTTGTGCCTCGAGTCATAATTTTTGCTTTTCATGCACTCAAGACCTTCTAGAAATGGAACCATTAGATAGAGATTTTCTTAGCTTTCAGAAAGGTAAAATTTTCTTCCTAACTCCATGTATTTTTTAAGTTATGGCTCATTGGAGTTTTCGTGGAAAATTTTCCCAAGAAAGGCCGGGCCAATAAGATCATCACGTGTCCTCGGAAGGGTGGAGGGTGGAGGTAAACTTGGAATTTTTACCAAGTGTTTGGCAAGATTTCAGAAGGAATTTTTCACCCCGAAGGCCCTCAGCCAGCGAATTGGATCTTGCCACGTGTCAGGCGAGGAGAAATTAGGAAAATTTCCTAAGTGTTGGCGCAACCAAAAATTTTTAGCCCCAAGGCCCGCACCCAATCACATTGTGCCACGTGTCCTTAGGCCAAAGGAGTGGCAAAGGGTAGAGATAAAATTGAAATTTTTATGAAGTGTTTTGGCAAGAGGAAAGGAGAAATTTTGGCCCGCAGGCCCGCGAGCGAATAAGATGATGCCACGTGTCTCAAGGGGCGTCGGAGCTTCGACCGGGAGAAATTGGGAATTTTTCCCAAAGGTTAGCGCAAAGAGAAATGTTTTACCCCAAGGCCCACGTCCAATGGTAGTTCGGCATGTGTCTTCAACCGGTGGAGTGCGGGAGAAATTGGGAGATTTTTCCCAAGAAAAATCAAAGGAAAATTTCAAAGGAAAAGCTCGCCCCCAAACACGAGCCAATGGGATCATGCCACGTGTCAGTGGCGGCAAAAAATGCAAGATAGGCCTGCGGGAAAAAATGGAAAAGAAAGCTGACATCTAATGGGGTTTTTCCACGTGTCAAAGTCAGAAAATATGGTCAAAAGCGACGGAAAAGATAGAGAAAAAATCCCGTGGCAAATCACATGGTGCCACGTGTCCTCGGGTCATCTAGCCGAAGGAGAATTTTTTGAAAATTTTCCAAAGGCCAAAACGATGGAAAATGAAGCAGAAAGAGCCCGCGACCAATGGAATCATGCCACATGGCACCGGATCGGCGGGGTGTGGAGATTTTTGGGAAAATTTTCCCAAATGCAAAAAGTGGGAAAATTTCAAATTTTCGGCTGCCATCTGTTTGGCCCTGTTTTGCCCTAAATTTTCAAGCGACCATAACTTTCGATCCGAGCTCGAGCTTTTTCACGTTCTTTATATCAAAAAAATCTGGTGAAATTATCTACATGATTCCAGGCTCATTTTTTATATTTTGATGTAGTTTGGAGAGATAAAATTGAAAAATACCTCAGCACGTGGAAATCAACGAAATTACATTTCAACCACCATTTTTAATGAAGAATGGTTCACATTCTCTCCCAGCATGGTGAAAAATGTCAGGGAATGGACCTTTAAGGATGCCCATGCTATTTTATTACATTTTGGTCTGTGGTTGAAGCTCCTCTCACGTTTTCCTGTGTTTCTCTCTCCTGGGCTCGTTTTTGCATTGTAAAAGCCAAAATGGGCTCATTTTTTTAAAGGAGACACTCTTTTAGCTCTGCAACTTCCCTTTTCTTCCTTTTTGGCAAAATTTGTGGAAATTTTTACCTTTCCATGCAAATACAACACCTCTTTTGCCTCTTGGTCATTGTAATGCACTGTGTTGGACCTAGAATGATAATATATGCTCTGTGATTAAAAGGTTTCTCAATCCTTTCATATGTTTATCATTGTTTTCCTAACCTCTCACCACATTTTGGAAATTTGTGCATGTTTTTGTGTTGTATTTCCTCCTAGGACTGTGTATGTTTTGTAGTAGCAGGTGTCTACTACTCCCTTGGTGCATCACCTTATCAGCATTAGTCTCATTTTTCTTGCATTCCCTATCTCTGTCCCCTTGGAATTTAGAGTAGGAATTAGGAATTTAAGCCTCTGTAAATTTCATGCATACACCTGATAAGAGGAGTTGAGGAACCAACCTCTAATCTGGAGATTCTTTTCCATTTTACAAGTCCCACACTTGGGGAAAAGATTCAATGTTGTGCAATCACACTGGATGTCCAAAATGTCAAACTAGAAATCTGATCAACATCCAGGGGTGCTTTTGATTTTATCTAACAATTTTGGTAGGCCTGGTGGGACCTTAGAGCTCTTCATCTTCATTGCAACAAATTGATGTGCATTTTTTACAAGTTTCTTTCTTAAAAGAGCCCTAAATTACACATCTGGTGACTCCAAGGAAGAAGAATCAGTTGGTTATAGTAGTGCAGACCTGAAAACTCATGAGAAGAATCACCACAAGGTCAAGAGTTGGAGAAGAAGAGGTTTTGTTTGAGTATCTACAATTATCTCCAAGAAGAAGGAAAAGAGGGAGGAGAATTCAAAGGTCTCCATCTCCACCAAATAGAACTCTATCAACTCCTCCACCTGGTAGGCATTTCATTCAATCAACAAGGGTTCTAAGGCCAATCAGAATGACACAACATAACCCCTATGCCAATTTCACTGGCAGCAGCCCACTTGCTCTCAATGCACAAAATCCAATCTCGGTTGCAGCACTAAATAAAATTCCATACTTTACTGGAGAGAATCAGACCACTCTTGGTGATCATGTCAAGGATATTTCTAATATTTGTGCAATCCATAAGATTAATGAGATGCAAGTTACTGTCAAACTACTGGCATCTTCATTCAAAGGGAAAGATTTGTAATGGTTCAGGAGTCTTTCCTCAGGTTCTATTCAAAATTGGAACCAACTATGTATAGCCATCCTTGAGTAGTTTAGATAAAAGGGAGATAACTTGTCCCTTTTGGAACAATTGACAACCATCAGGAGAGCTCCCAATGAGCAGCTGACTGACTTCAACTTCAGGTTTCAAATGACTTGGGAGAGAATTCCAATGGTAGTAAGGCCAACAATAGAAGGTGCTTTTCTATATTACCTTAAAGCTTTAAATTCTGATATTTCTATGTTAATTCAATCCATGGGAGGCACAACTATCCCTGTTGCTTATAGCATTGCCATTAGAGCTGAAAATTGTTTGATTCAGGTTGGCAAGCTAGCTCCTAGGCCTCCAATGCCATTGTATCCAAGTTTAGAGGGTCCAAGCACTAGTCAAGTGCCTATTTTAGCTCCTATTCCCACTCCTAGAAATCAGAATTCAAGTGAAGCTTCTACTTCATCTTCTAGTGCCTCAAATGAACTTCAAGAAGTCATGAAGCAATTGCAAAATTTAGGTAATGAGCTGGTTACACTCAAGAGGTAGTAAGCCCAAGGTTTTAGACCTTCTTTCTAGCCTCAAGCTCAGCCTAACAGGCAGCCATACCAGCCTCAAAGACCACCCAATCTAGCTGCAAATCAAAATCAAGCAAGACCTCCTGCCAATAGACCATTTCAGCCCTATAATCCCAATGCTACATCTACCTCTAAAGCAATAGTGCCAGTGCAAAATAATGTAGCTCAAGAGTATGATTGGTGTTTCCCATGCAATGAACCTCACAACCAATCTATGTGCTTCAATGGTGCTCTAAATCAAGCATTAATGGTGACAACTACTGGTGTGGAGGGTGAAAGGAGTCAATGAAATAACCAACAAGAAGAAACATCCCAGCAACAATCAGCTCCAAATGATACCACACTTGTAAACTAGTAGGCAAGAATATTTTTGTGGCATGAATCAAACAATCTCCCAAAGTGTTACAGCCAACACAAGGTCAAAAAGGAGAAATTTGGGTGAAGAACAACCATTGGCTCCAAGTAATTCACAACCTTCTACCACTCCACAAATTATTGGCAAACAAAATGCAGTTCCAAACATGCAAGGGCTGCCTAAAACAACTCCTAGGCCAACTCAAATGCCAGTTGTTGCTGCCCATGTGCAAGGAATGAATGTGTAGGCCAAGGGACAGTAGAGAGATGCTTCATCTCCATTCAACATCATTGATCAGATGAAGAAGACAAATGTAAACATATCAATGTGGGAATCACTATCCATCCCAGGCCAAAGAGATTTGCTACAAGCTGCCATGAAGGACTGGTCAACTTCAAATCAGTAGGTCCAAATGCAAGAGAAGGTACTCAAAAATGCTGCCCAGCCTAAGAGGAATCATGGAGGACAGCAAGGTAAAATGTTGAAGCCCCCTCCATTCTATGTTTCATTGATCATTAGAAACCATGTAGTACACAACTGCATGATTGATTCTGGAACAAGTAGTTCAGTAATGCCTAAGAAAATAGCTGATCAGACGGGGCTCCAATATGAAGTCATATCCAAAGGGGTAGTGTAATTGGATGGGACAGCAGTAACAACAGTAGGAGTGATTAAAAATTTGAGTCTTACTTTGCATGCATGCCCCAACGTTGTTGTTTTACAAGATGTCTCAGTAATAGATCTTCCACCACTCTTTTCCCTATGTTTGTCAAGGGATTTCATGGCTAATATTAGAGGTTACTTATCTGCTGATTCGTCACACATGTTTTTCAGAACAAGATATGGAACTAAAGCCACAATCAGATCTGAGCCTATTGCAAACTTTCACATTGAGCCTCACACTCCAATTGTTCAGCGTTTGTTCAAGAAGATTATCCAAGAAGCGATGAGGCTGACACCAAGGTTGGAAGCATCCCAGATTTGACTCTTGATGAATGGGCAAACAAGGTGCATGCTTTTTATCCTTATCAAGAAATAGAAGAATTTGAGCTAGGAGTCTATTGCATGCATGAACAAAATCAGCCTATCCCTAGCATCACCAAGCCAGACCACAAGGATGACAATGAGGTATGGCAGTTGTTTTTGATGGATCAAGGAGTAGACAAGGTGCAGGAGGGGGAGCTATGCTTGTTTCACCTCAAGGAGTTAGGTATTATTCAGCTTTTAGATTTCAGTTTGCATGTTCTAATAACACTGCTGAATATGAAGCTTTGATACAAGGATTACATTGGTCAATCAAAAGAAGGATAAAGAACTTGCAAGTCTTTGGTGACAGTGAGTTGATCATCAACCAAGTTAAGGGGCAGCATGCTGCCAAGAATGATCTACTCAAGTGCTACAAAAATAGGGTGTGGGACCTCATTGAATATTTTGAGGGCTTTGGCATCAAATCCATTCCTAGAAAAGAGAACCAAGCTACTGATAGGCTTGCAGTAGTTGGAGCAGCCTTTGATGTTGTTGAAAGCATCAAAAAGGACAAAGTATAGCCAAGCATTCATGTGATTGTAAGGCCTTTAGTGCCAGACAACAATGTGAGTTGGCAAGTGTTTGAAAGTGATCAACAAATCATCCATTTCTTGCAAGAAGAGGCTGAGTTCTCAGCTAAAAATCAGGAAAAGTTGGAGCAACAGAGTATGGTGACCAAGTGGTACAGCTGAGAACCAACAAAATACCAAAGGGACTTATTACTTTGGAGTCCATTTTCAATCCTAATGATCAGTTTAGGAAGGAGAAAGAAAACATCCAAGTCAAGGGAGAAGATTCAGTGTCCATCTTGGTGAGAGAGAGAAAATCACTCCAAGTTGGTAAAGTGACGGTTGAGCGAGAAAGGTATGAGTTCACACAGCTTTGTCAAGAACTCCCGATGTTTTTCTTAAAGCTATGAAGATTTGAAAGGTTTTAACCCCGAGTTAGCTCAACACACTATTGAATTGGACCCAAGTGCTAAACCCATCAGGAAAAAATAAAGGCCAGTCAATCCACACATGGAGCGTCTCATGAGAAAAGAATTGAATAAGTTGATAGAGTCAAGTATCATATTCCCTATCAAGCATTCTAGTTGGGTGGCCAACTTGGTTCCAGTTAGAAAGAAGAGTGGGGAAATCAGATTGTGTGTTGACTTTAGAGATCTGAATAGAGCATCTCTCAAGGATCATTACCCACTTCCTTCCATGGATCAGATCTTACAAGTTATTGCTGGCTCGAAAGGTTTTCATTACTTGATGGCTATTCAGGGTACAATCAGATTATGGTGAAAGAAGAGGATCAGTTCAAGACAGCCTTTACAACCAAATGGGGAACTTATGCATACAGGAAAATTCCATTTGGGTTGTCCAATGCTAGAGCTACTTTCCAAAGGGCAATGGACATGGCGTTCAAGGATTTGATTAACAACATGGTGCTGATATATCTTGATGATATCACTATTTTTTCAAAAAATGTAGTAGACCATCTCTTTCATTTGAGACAAGTGTTCCAAAGGTGCAGAAGATTTGGGGTATCCTTGAATCCTAAAAAGTGTATTTTTCTAGCCCATGAAGGAAAGCTCCTTGGCCACATTGTCTCCAAACAAGGGTTAGCAATTGATCCAGAAAGAGTTGAAGCCATAAGAGCACTACCATTTCCAAGCCACAAGAAGGCCCTTCAAATTTTCTTGGGGAGGATAAATTTTGTTTGGAGGTTTGTCCCAAATTTTGCAGCCCTAGTCAAGCCTATCACCAAGATGTTAAAGAAAATCATAGCTTTCAAATGGACAACAAAAGGCAAAGAAAGTTTTGGAGCAATCAAAGAAGCCATCTCACAAGCCCCAACTCTCATTAACCTAGATTTCTCCAAGGATTTCATCCTATATGCATTTGGGGGTGATGATACTATTTTTACAATTTTGGTACAATAGAACAAAGACAATGATGAGCAACCAATTGCTTTCTTCATCCAAATCCTGGAGGACTATGAGGTGAGGTATTCTTTCATTGAGAAGCATGTTCTTGCAGTAATCAGGAGCTTAAAGAAATTCAAGCATCTAGTTTCAAACAACAAGGTACAATTTCTGGTTTCTCATGTGGGAGTTAAAGACTTCCTCCTCAACAAATACCTAAATGAAAAGAGAGTAGGTTGGATTACTCATGTCATGGAGTATGACATTGAGATCAAAGTCACCAAGTTGGTCAGAGGAAAATGATTGTGTGAGTAGCTGATTTTGAACAAACAAAAGGAAGCATGAAATGAGAAAGAGGTTGTTTTGGCATTGCAAGACAACCTTGAGCAAGGAAGCACTCAAGAAGAAAATGATGGTGTCCTCACTCCTTGCTGGACCCAAGACATAATGCACTTCCTAAACATAGGTCTATGCCCTCTAGAGATGAACAAGACCAAAAGAAGACACTTCAGATTGCAGGCTGTCCCATATGCCCTTGTTGATGGTGTTTTGTTCAAAAGGGATGTGAATGGAGTGCTACTGAGATGCATTGGTATAAATCAGATCCATAGAATGTTGGAAGAGTTCCATGGTGGATTAGTTGGTGGTCATTTTGCACCAAGAGTGACAACTCGAAGATCTGAGGGATGGCTATTATTGGCCCAAGATTTTCAGTGATTGTTATGCATGGATCAAGAGGTGCAAGAATTGTGCATTCTTCACGGGTAAGGAGAGACTAGCTGCCCTTCCATTGCATCCAATTTCAGTTGACCAGCCATTCATGCAATGGGGTTTGGACTTCATTGGAGTCATTAATCCAAATTCAAGCCAAGGACAAAAATGGATTCTAAAGAACAGATTACTTCACCAAGTGGGATGAAGCAAGTAGCACTCAAGGAAGGAAATGAATCTAGCATCCTGGACTTCTATGAAGGAATAACAACTAGATTTGGCATACTGCTAAAATAATTGTTATCCAAAATTCACCACCAGGTAAATTTTGATAACATGCATCGATTATTCGAGTCAGAGCAAGTATATTGATTCAAGGCAAAAATCATGTTTCGGGGTCCCTCGGCTTCTTTCTAACTCTCTCTGTATAAGAAGAAAACCCAACAAGTTCTAAAAATATGAAAAATTGCAAAAACCAAGCTTGGTGCTGAAATACGAGAGAAAATCGGCTAAGTCCTAGTCCAGGTAGTCCTTGGGGGACAGTTGGGACGTCAGGGCATGAATCGGCCGAAAGGCGCAAAGCAGCAAAGTCTGCGCAAAGATCCGGGACGATTAGGGCGTTGACGCGAGAGACGCGAAAGGCCGAATCGGCCGAAAGCAAGAAAAATACCTAAGTCTTTGTTTCGCGTAGTTGGGACATCCGGGACAAAAGTACACGAAGGACGCGGATCGGCCGGTTTGGTGCAAGTCAGTCCATTTTGGGCGGTTCGGAAAGATTTGTCCCAGGCAGTCCGGGACATTTGGGCCAAAAGTACGCTGGGACGCGAACCGGCTGGTTCGGCCGAAATAGAGGACTTTCGTTTGGGACATCCGGGCCAAAAGTATGCGCGGGACGTGAAAAGCCGAAAGAGCCGAGAGCGAATGGAATCTTGCCACGTGTCTTCACCGCAAACAGGAACAAGGAAGCCCGAATCGGGCGGTTCGGAGAAATTTGTCCCAGACAGTTTGGGACATCCAGGCCAAAAGTACGCGTGGGATGTGAAAAGGTGAAGTGGCTGGAAAGAGACAAGGAGGCCCATAGACGAATCGCAGCGTGACATGTGTCACAAGGGGAAGCACAATGGAAATTGGCTAAGTGTTTTTGGCCAAAAATTTCAAAGGGCAAGGTTTGAAGGGTCGGCCCGAGCTAATAGACACAGGACACGTGTCCTAAGGTGGGGAGTTTGGAGCCAAGGAAAGACTTAGGAAAATTTGACAAAAGTCTTGGGCCAAAAAATTAAAAGACAAGGATGACCCCGTGCCCCTGTCCTCCAACCAGATCACGCCACGTGTCCCAAGTGGCGGGGCGCGGGGAAAAAATGGAAAATTTTCCAAAGTTATAAAAAGTCAAAATTTTCAAAGGAAAACCCATGGAAAGGGAAGGAGAGAGAATTCTCATCTAATCAGTGCCGACACATGTCATCCAAGTGGCAGAGCGTGGGAAAAATTCAAGTATTTTCCCGCCGATCCGTTTTGGCCTGTTTTTGCCCTAAATCTTCAGATCGCCATAACTTTCGATCCAGAGCTCGGATTTTCACGTTCTTTATATCAATGGAAATCTGGTGAAATTATCTACATGATTATAGGGTCAATCTTGCATTTTGGTTCAGTTTGGAGAGATAAAATCAAGAAACATCTCTGGCACATGGTAATGGCCAGAACTGACGTTTCAACAACTAGCTTTAATGTAAAATATAGTCCGCCGCTCTTGCCAGGGTTCTCACCCACCGCCATAATGAGATAAAATAAATGCGACCTAGAAGTGGTTGGGGTAGATCTAACTTTCCTCTCTCTTCCCTCTCTCTTTCTTCCTATATATTGTAAAGAGGGGCTTCTTTCTAAGGGTCGAACATTCCTGTTTTGCTCCTCCCTTCTTCTCTTTATCAGGTGAATTTGTGGAGTTCAAACCTCCCATTTGAAACTGTAATGCGACTCTACCTCTTGGCATTTTGTAGTGTATTGTATCAATCTTTGGAGCAAGTAATGCATGTTTGTGGATGATTCTCAACCCTCTCTGTGTTCATTTGCATCCTCCTGGTCTTTCACTACAAATTTTGTTATCTGTGCATGATCTTGCATCACATTTGAATGGTCTGTGTTTATTGGCAAGATAGGTGTTCTTCATTCCTCGGTGCATCACCTCTGTTAGCTTAGGTTTATTTTTATGCATCTTCTTACCCTGTCTCCCTGGCGAGTTAGATTAGACTTTGAGTAAACCCTCTGCATTTTTCGTGTGCATCTGAACAGAGGAATAGGAACCAACCTTCTCTGGAGATTCCTTTCTCATTTTTGCAAGTCCCACACTTGGAGAAAGGATTCAATGTTATGCAATCACACTGGATGCTAGTATGATCAACCTAGAAATCTGATCAACATCTAGGGGTGCTGTGATTTGGTGATAACAGTTTTGGCACGCCCGGTGGGACACTAGAGGTCTCATTTTTATTGCAGCAAAGTTGATGTGCATCTGCTGCAATTTTCTTGCTTGAAAAGAGCTATTATTTGCATATCTAGCAACTCCAAGGGGAAGAATCAACTAGTTTCAGCAGTGCAGGCCTGAAAACTCATGAGAAGAGTCACCACAAGGTCAAGAGTTAGAGAAGAAGAAGTGTTGTTTGAATACCTGCAATTATCTCCAAGAAGAAGGCAAAGAGGAAGAAGGATTCAAAGGTCTCCATCTCCACCAAACAAAACTCTCTCAACTCCTCCACCTGGTAGGCCTTTCATTCAGTCAACAAGGGTTTTAAGACCAATTAGAATGGCACAAAACAACCCCTATGTCAACTTCATAGGCAGCAGCCCACTTGCCCTCAATGCACAACATCCAATTCCTATTGCAGCCTTGAAGAACATTCCATACTTCACTGGAGAAAATCAGACTACTCCAGGTGATCATGTTAAAGATATTGCTAACCTTTGTGCAATCCATGAAATCAATGAGATGCAGGTGGCTGTCAAGTTGCTGGCATCTTCATTCAAGGGGAAAGCATTGCAATGGTTTAGAAGCCTTGGAGCTGGTTCTATCACAAATTGGAATCAGCTATGTATAGCACTTCATGAGCAATTTGGAGAAAAGGGAGACAACTTGTCTCTTTTGGAGCAGCTGACAACCATCAAGAGAGCTCCCAATGAGTAGCTGACCGATTTCAACTTCAGATTTCAAAAGACTTGGGAGAGAATTCCAGTGGCAGTCAGGCCAACAACAGAAGGTGCTTTTCTCTATTATCTCAAAGCTCTAAATTATGATATTTCTATGTTGATTCAGTCCATGGGAGGCATAACTATCCCTATGGCTTATAGCATTGCCATTAGGGCTGAAAATTGTTTGATCCAAGCTGGCAAACTTGCCCCTAGACCTCCCATGCCACTGTTTCCAAGTTTAGAGAGTCCAAACACCAATCAAGCACCTAATTTGGCTCCTTCTCCCACTCCTAGAAATCAGAGTTCAAATGAAGCTTCCACTTCATCTCCAAGTGCCCCAAATGAGCTTCAAGAAGTCATGAAGCAATTGCAAAACCTAGGCAATGAGCTAGTTACTCTCAAGAGGCAACAAGCCCAAGGTTTTAGACCTTCTTATCAGCCCCAAACTCATCCTAACAGGCAGCCATACCAACCACAAAGGCCACCTAATCCAGTTGCAAATATGAATCAAACAAGGCCTCCTGCCAATAGACCATTCCAGCCCTATAATCCAAATGCCATATCTACCTCTAAGGCACTAGTGCCAACACAAAACAACATTGCCCAGGAGTACGATTGGTGTTTTCCATGCAATGAGCCTCATAACCAATCCATGTGCTTCAATGGTGCTTTCAATCAAGCATTAATGGTGACAACTACTGGTGTGGAGGGTGAGGGCAGTCAAGGAAACAACCAACAACAAGAAACATTCCAACAAGCAATCAGCCCCAAATGACACCACATTGGTAAATTGGCAAGCAGAGGATTTTTGTGGCATGAACCAGGTAATTTCTCAAGGTGTTACAGCCAACACAAGGTCAAAAAGGAGGAATTTGGGTGAAGAACAACCATTAGCCCCAACCAATCCACAACCTCCCATGGTTCCACAAATGGTTGGCAAGCAAAGTCCAATTTCAAATGCACAAGGGCAGCCAAGAACAGCCCCTAGGCCAACTCAAATACCAGTTGTTGCTGCCCACGTGCAAGGAGTGAATGTACAAGAAAAGGGATAGAAAAGAGATCCTTCATCACCATTCAGTATCATTGATCAGATGAAGAAGACAAACGTCAATATATCAATGTGGGAATCCCTATCCATCCCAGGCCAAAGAGATCTGCTGCAAGCTACCATGAAGGACTGGCCAACTTTGAATCAGCAAGTTCAGATGCAAGACAAAGTGCTTACAAATGCTGCCCAGCCTGAGGGAAATCATGGAGGACAACAAGGTAAAATGTTGAAACCCCCTCCTTTCTATGTTTCATTGATCATTGGAAATCAGCTAGTGCACAATTGCATGATAGACTCCGGGGCAAGTAGCTCAGTAATGCCTAAACAAATAGCTGATCAGCTAGGGCTCCAGTATGAAACAATATCCAAAGGGGTAGTGCAGCTAGATGGGACAACATTAGAAATAGTTGGAGTGATTAAAAACTTGAGTCTTACCTTGCATGCATGTCCAAATGTTGTTGTTTTACAAGATGTATCAGTCATAGACCTTCCACCACTCTTTGCCCTTTGCTTGTCAAGGGACTTCATAGCCAAGATTGGAGGATATTTGTCTGCTGATTGGTCACACATGCTATTCAGAATGAGGTATGGAACCAAAGCCACAATCAGGTCAGAACCTATTGCAAACTTCCATATTGAGCCTTACACTCCAAGTCAGATTAATGCCAATTGCTCAGCATTTGATCAAGAAGATCACCCAAGCTCTGATGAAGCTGACACTAAGGTTGGAAGCATCCCAGATCTAACTCTTGATGAATGGGCAAACAAGATACATGCTTTTGATCCTTATCAAGAAGTAGAAGAATCTGAGCTAGGGGTCTATTGTATACACGAAGAAAATCAACCTATTCCTAGCATCACCAAGCCAAACCACAAGGATGACAATGAGGTATGGCAGCTATTTTTGACGGATCAAGGAGTAGACAAGGTGCAGGAGGTGGAGCCGTGCTTGTTTCACCTCGAGGAGTAAAGTACTATTCAGCTTTTAGATTTCAGTTTACATGCTCCAATAACACTGCTGAATATGAAGCCTTGGTGCAAGGGATGCATTGGGCAATCAAGAAGAAAATAAAGAACTTGCAAGTCTTTGGGGACAGTGAATTGATTGTAAATCAGTCGTGGGGGACAAGCATGCGCCAAGAATGATCTACTCAAGTGCTACAAGAACAGGGTGTGGGACCTCATGGAATATTTTGAGGGTTTTGGCATCAAATCCATTCCTAGGAAAGAGAATCAAGCTGCTGACAGGCTTGCAAGCAGTAGGGGCAGCCTTTGACATTGTGGAAAGCATTCAACAAGACAAGGTATAGCCAAACATCCACGTGATTATGAGGCCTTTAGTGCCAGATAACAATTTCAGTTGGAAAGTGTTTGAGAATGACCAGCAAATCATCCATTTCTTGCAAGAAGAAGCTGAGTTCTCAGCTAAGAATCAAGAAAAATTGGAACAACAGTATGGTGACCAAGTGGTACACTGAGAACTAACAAGCTGCCCAAGGGACTTATCACTTTGGAGTCCATTTTTAATCCCAATGATCAGTTTAGAAAGGAGAAAGCAAACATTCAAGTCAAGAGAGAGGATTCAGTATCCATCTTGGTAGAAGAGAACAAACCATTGCAAATTGGAAGGATGACAACTGAACAAGAAAGGTATGAGTTCATACAGCTATGTCAAGAGTTCCCTGACGTGTTTGCTTGGAGCTATGAAGACTTGAAAGGTTTCAATCCCAACTTAGCTCAGCATACCATCGAATTGGATCCAAATACTAAGCCTGTCAGGCAGAAACAAAGACCAGTCAATCCACACATGGAGCCTCTCATGAGGAAAGAATTGGACAAGCTGATTGAGTCAAGAATCATATTCCCAATCAAGCATTCTAGTTGGGTTGCCAACTTAGTTCCAGTCAGAAAGAAGAGTGGAGAGATCAGATTGTGTGTTGACTTCAGAGACTTGAATAGAGCCTCTCTCAAGGATCATTATCCGCTTCCATCAATGGAACAAATATTGCAGGTTGTAGCTGGTTCAGAAAGGTTTTCATTGCTAGATGGATATTCAGGCTATAATCAGATAATGGTGAAGGAAGAAGATCAATTCAAGATGGCCTTCACTACAAAATGGGGCACGTATGCTTACAAGAAGATGCCATTTGGACTATCAAATGCCGGAGCAACATTTCAACGAGCTATGGATATGGCATTCAAAGGCTTAATCAACAATATAGTGCTGGTATACCTAGATGATATCACTGTCTTCTCAAAGAATACAATAGACCATCTCTTTCACCTCAGGCAAGTGTTTCAGAGGTGTAGAAGGTTGAGTGTCATTGAATCCAAAGAAATGTATATTCTTGGCACACGAGGGCAAATTGTTGGGCCACATTGTCTCTAGGAAGGGCTAACAATTGATCCTGAAAGGGTTGAAGCCATCCAAACGCTTCCATTGCCACACCACAAGAAATCTCTTCAAAGCTTCTTGGGAAGGATAAACTTTTTCCGCAGATTTGTGCCTAATTTTTCCACTCTTGTGAAGCCTTTAACCATGATGTTGAAGAAGAATCTGGCATTCAAATGGACAGTAGAAGGCAAAAAGAGTTTTGAAAACATCAAGCATGCAATATCACAAGCTCCAACTCTTATCAACCCAGACTTCTCAAAGGACTTCATGTTGTATGCATTTGGAGGATCAGATACAATCTCAGCTATCTTGACACAGCTGAATAGAGAAGGTTCAGAACAGCCCATAGCATTCTTCAGTCAAACCTTGGAAGATTATGAAATAAAGTATTCTTTCATCGAAAAGCACGTCCTTGCTGTCATCAGGAGCTTGAAGAAGTTCAGACATTTGGTCTCAAACAATAAGATTCAGCTGCTGGTGTCTCATGCTGGTGTCAAGGACTTTCTCCTAAACAAGGATTTAAATGAGAAGAGAGCAGGTTGGATCACTCGGGTGATGGAATATGATATTGAAATCAGAGTAACCAAACTGGTTCGTGGCAAAGGTTTGTGTGAGCAGCTCACTTCCAAACAACCAGACGGCTCAGAAAGTGAAGAGGATGCTGTCCTACTACTACAGAATGATCAAGAACAACCAGCTGATGATGCACCCATTCCATGTTGGACTCAAGACCTTGTGCATTACCTCCAAACAGGCTTGTGCCCTCCAGAAGTGAGCAAGGCAAAGAGGAGATACTTCAGACTACAAGCTATCCCGTATGTACTCATTGACGGTATCTTGTTCAAGAAGGACATCAATGGTGTTCTATTAAGATGCATTGGAATATGTCAAGTCGAGAAGATCATACATGAGTTCCATGATGGGGAAGCAAGAGGCCACTTTGCTCCATGAGTGACAACTCTCAAAATCATGAAAGCTGGTTACTATTGGCCTACTATGTTCAATGATTGCTACTCATGGGTCAAAAAATGCAAGAGATGTGCATTCTTCACAGGGAAGGAGAGGTTAGCAAAGCTTGCTGCCCCTTCGTCCAATTTTAGTAAATCAGCCATTCATGCAATGGGGATTGGACTTCATTGGGGTTATCAATCCCAATTCAAGTCAAGGCCACAAGTGGATACTTACAACAACGGATTATTTCACCAAGTGGACCGAGGCAGTGGCACTCAAGGAGGAAAATGAATCTAATATCTTAGATTTCTATGAAGGGATAGTCACGAGGTTTGGTTCCCCCGCCACTATCATATCAGACAATGCATTGGCATTCCTTGGCACAAAGATCACTGAATGGGCTGTCAAGAATTGTGTGTATCTCAGCACTTCATCGAACTATTACCCTCAAGGTAATAGTCAAGCTGAGTCTACAAATAAGAACCTACTAAGAATCATCAGAAGGACTCTGGATGAAAACCAAAGGACTTGGCACGCAAAGCTCAAATCAGCCCTATGGGCTGATAGGATCACACCCAAGAGGTCTACAGGAAGCTCTCCATACAAGCTTGTGTACGGGAAAGAAGCAGTTCTACCTATATCACTTGAGTTGCCAGCATTGGAGCTCATGAAACAGTTGGAACTAGCTGAGTTTGAACCCATGGAGGTTAGATATGTAGAATTAATGGAGCTCCAAGAAGTTAGAGAGTATGCAGCCCAAGCAATAGAGAAGGATCAAGCCTTGATCAAGAAGACTTTTGATAAGAAAGCCAAGGCTAGAACCTTCCAGATTGGAGATCTAGTGTTGAAATGGGATGCAGATCGTGCAAAACCAGGAAAGCATTCCAAGTTCGATGCCATCTGGAGTGGCCCTTACATGATCATTGAATGCAAAGGTAGCAATGCTTTCCGACTGGCTAAGTTGGATGGTGAAGAATTGTAGGTTCCGGTCAATGGGATCTATCTCAAACGTTGCTACTAGAAAGAAAGCTTTTCACCCTTGTAAATATTAATTTAGAATTTCCATTCCTCTAAGTGCTTATGCACATTGTACTGCTGTTAGAATAGTTTGATTTCCCTAAGTGCTTGTGCACATGTCCTATTGCTTCTAGTATGTGCATGTTTGCAGTTCATCAAGCCTTCGAAAGAGAATTTGCAGCCACGAGAGAACCAGCTCAACAAATGTTTCAATAGCTCAAGGACACAGGTTTTCAAATTTCAGATCAGCTGAGAGGTTATCAAACAGACTCCATGCCCAATGGATTGCTACGAGCAGCTGGCCATTCTTCATCTGACAGGCAGATAACCCCACTGAGTCGCCAAAATTGTTATCCAAAATTCACCCCGGGTAAATTTTGATAACATGCATCAGATTATTCAGTCCCGAGCAAGTATATTGATTCAAGGCAAAAATCATGTTTCTGGGGTCCCCTCGGCTTCTTTCTAACTCTCCTGTCCAAGAAGAAAACCCAGCAAGTTCTAAAAATGTGAAAAATTGCAAAAACCAAGCTTGGTGCCAAAATACAGAGAAAATCAGCTAAGTCCTAGTCTAGGCGGTCCTTGGGACAGTTGGGACGTCGGGCGTGAATCGGCCGAAAGGCCACCAGGCGGTCTGCGCAGCATCCGGGATAGTTGGGACATCGGGACGCGAGAGACGCGAAAGGCCCGAATCGGCCGAAAGCAAGAAAAATTACCTAAGTCTTTGTTTCGCGCAGTTGGGACATCCGGGACAAAAGTACGCGAAGGACGCGGATCGGCCGGTTTGGCGCAAGTCAGTCCATTTCGGGCGGTTCGGAAAGATTTGTCCCAGGCAGTCTGGGATAGTTGGGCCAAAAGTACGGGGGACGCGAACCGGCCGGTTTGGCCGAAACAGAGGACTTTCATTTGGGACATCCAGGCCAAAAGTATGCGTAGGGACGTGAAAAGCCGAAAGAGCCGAGAGCGAATGGAATCTTGCCACATGTCTTCACCGCAAACAGGAACAAGGAAGCCCGAATCGGGTGGTTCGGAGAAATTTGTCCCAGATAGTTTGGGACATCCGGGCCAAAAGTACGCATGGGATGCTGAAAAGGTGAAGTGGCCGGAAAGAGACAAGGAGGCCCGTGGATGAATCGCAGTGTGACACATGTCACAAGGGGAAGCGCAATGGAAATTGGCTAAGTGTTTTTTGGCCAAAAAATTTCAAAGGGCAAGGTTTGAAGGGTCGGCCCGAGCTAATAGACACAGGACACGTGTCCTAAGGTGGGGGAGTTTAGAGCCAGGGAAAGACTTAGGAAAATTTGACAAAAGTCTTGGGCCAAAAAATTAAAAGACAAGGATGACCCCGCGCCCTGTCCTCCAACCAGATCACGCCACGTGTCCCAAGTGGCGGGGGTGCGGGGAAAAATGGAAAATTTTCCAAAGTTATAAAAAGTCAAAATTTTCAAAGGAAACCCATGGAAAGGGAAGGAGAGAGAATTTCTCATCCAATCAGTGCCTGACATGTGTCATCCAAGTGGCAGAGCGTGGGAAAAATTCAAGTATTTTCCCGCCGATCCGTTTTGGCCTTTTTTTTGCCCTAAATCTTCAGATCACCATAACTTTCGATCCAGAGCTCAGATTTTCACGTTCTTTATATCAATGGAAAGCTGGTGAAATTCTCTACATGATTCCAGGTCAATCTTGCATTTTGGTTCAGTTTGGAGAGAGAAAATCAAGAAACGTCTCTGGCGCGTGGTAATGGCCAGAACTGACATTTCAACAACCAGCTTTAATGCAAAATACAGTCCGCCGCTCTTGCCAGGGTTCTCACCCACCGCCATAATGAGATAAAATAAATGTGACCTAGAAGTGGTTGGGGTAGATCTGACTTTCTCTCTCTTCCCTCTCTCTTTCTTCCTATATATTGTAAAGAGGGGCTTCTTTCTAAGGGTCAAACATTCTTGTTTTGCTCCTCCTTCTCTTTATCGGGCAAATTTGTGGAGTTCGAACCTCCCATTTGAAACTGTAATGCGACTCTACCTCTTGGCATTTTTAGTGTATTGTATCAATCTTTGGAGCAAGTAATGCATGTCTGTGGATGATTCTCAACCCTCTCTGTGTTCATTTGCATCCTCCTGGTCTTTCACTGCAAATTTTGTTATCTGTGCATGATCTTGCATCACATTTGAATGGTCTGTGTTTATTGGCAAGATAGGTGTTCTTCATTCCTCGGTGCATCACCTCTGTTAGCTTAGGTTTATTTTTATGCATCTTCTTACCTGTCTCCCTGGCGAGTTAGATTAGACTTTGAGTAAACCCTCTGCATTTTTCGTGTGCATCTGAACAGAGGAATAGGAACCAGCCTTCTCTAGAGATTCCTTTCTCATTTTTACAAGTCCCACACTTGGAGAAAGGATTCAATGTTATGTAATCACACTGGATGCTAGTATGATCAACCTAGAAATCTGATCAACATCCAGGGGTGCTTTGTGATTTGGTGATAACAATAATATCGAGATAATGCATTGGCATTCATTGGGTCCAAGGTAATCGAATGGGCTATCAAGAATGGGATCTACTTAAGCGGTTCATCAAATTATTACCCTCGGGGTAATGGTCAAGCTGAATCTACAAACAAGAACTTATTAAGGATCATTAGGAGGACTCTTGATGAAAATCAAAGGTCTTGGCATACCAAATTGAAATCAGCCTTATTGGCCGATAGGATAACTCCCAAGAGATCTACAGGTAACTCTCCATTCAAGCTTTTTTATGGAAGAGAGGCAATTTTGCCCATGTCACTTGAGTTGCCAACATTGGAACTCAAAAAATAGTTGGATTTGTTGGAGTTTGGACCCATGGAGGTTAGATATGCAGAATTAATGGAGCTCCAAGAAATCATAAATCGAGCATCCCAAGTAATGGAGAAGGATCATGCTTTGATCAAGAAGACCTTTGATAGAAAGGCCAAGGATAGATCTTTCCAAGTTGGAGATATCGTGTTAAAATGGGATGCGAAAGAGAAAACCGAGGAGGCATTCAAAATTTGATGCCATTTGGAGTGGCCCATACATGGTCACAAAGTGTAAGGGCAACAATGCCTTCAAATTGTCTACATTGGATGATGAAGAGTTGCAGATTCTAGTCAATGGAATCCATCTGAAGAATTACTACTAAAAGAAACTCTCCACCTTGTACATATTAGCTTAGTTTTTCATTCCTCCAAGCGCTTATGCACATCATTTTGTTGTAGTTTAGCATTGCTTTCCCTAAGTGCTTTGGCACAAGCTTGTTGTTCCAAGGAATGTGTTTTGCAGGCCTTGCTCCAATCAAATGGTGTTCTACCCTCCATCTTCCTCTTTGTATTGTTCTAATCAGTTGGGGTACCAAGTAGAGAATTTAATGAATCCATGCCCAATGGATTGTTTCAGGAAATTGGTAACTTCATCTAGCAGGCAAATGACCCCTCTGAGTCACCAAAATTGTTATCCAAAATGAGTCCCTTGCTCATTTTTTGGCTAATTCCCTTCATTCTTCCCTCTCTTATGCCTCAGTCATAATTTTTTGCTTTTTAGGCACTAAAGACCTTCTGGAAATGGCACCATTGGATAGAGATTTTTCTTAACTTTCTAGAAAGGTAAAGTTTTCTTCCTAACTCCATGTATTTTTGAAGTTATGGCTCGGCGGAGTTTTCGTGGAAAATTTTCCCAAGAAAGGCTGAGCCAATAAGATGTTGCCATGTGTCCTCAGAAGGGCAGAGGCGGAGGTAAAATTGGAATTTTTACCAAGTGTTTGGCAAGGTTTCAGAAGGAATTTTTCACCCCGAAGGCCCATGGATGAATTGGATGCTACCACGTGTCAGTGGGGAGAAATTAGGAAAATTTCCTAAGTGTTTGCGCAACCAAAAATTTTCGGCCCCAAGGTCTACATCCAATCACATTGTGCCACGTGTCCTTAGGCCAAAGGAGTGGCGGAGGGCAGAGATAAAATTGAAAATTTGGCGAAGTGTTTTGGCAAGAGGAAAGGAGAAATTTTGGCCCGCAAGCCCGTGAGTAAATAAGATGATGCCACGTGTCTCAAGGGGCGTCGAGCTTCAACCACTGGGAGGGCGGGAATTTTTCCCAAAGGTTAGAGCAAAGAGAAATGTTTTCCCCCAAGGCCCGTATCCAATGGGAGTTTGCCACATGTCTTCAACCAACGGAGCACGGGAGAAATTGGGAGATTTTTCCCAAGAAAAATCAAAGGAAAATTTCAAAGGAAAAGCTCGCCCCAAACGCGAGCCAATGGGATCGTGCCATGTGTCCAGTGGTGGAAAAAAATGTAAGAAAGGTCTGTGGGAAAAAATGGAAAAGAAAGCCCATGTCTAATGGGATTTTACCATGTGTCAAAGTCAGAAAAGATGGTCAAAAGCGACGGAAAATACAGAGAAAAATACCGTGGCAAATCACATGGTGCCACATGTCCTCGGGTCATCCAGCCGGTGGAGAATTTTTGGAAAATTTTCCAAAGGCCAAAATGATGGAAAATGAAGCAAAAAGAGCCCACGACCAATGGAATCATGCCAGGTGGCACTAGATTGGTGGGGCATGGAGATTTTTGAGAAAATTTTCCCAAATGCAAAAAGTGGGAAAATTTCAAATTTTCGGCCAGCCATTCTGTTTTGGCCCTATTTTTCCCTAAATTTTCAAACGACCATAACTTTTGATCTAGAGCTCAGTTTTTCACGTTCTTTATATCAACGGAAATTGGGTGAAATTATCTACATTATTCCAGGCTCATTTTTTTATATATTGATGGAGTTTAGAGATAAAATTGAAAAATGCCTTTGGCACATGGAAATCAACAGAAATGACGTTTCAACCACCATTTTTAATGAAGAATGGCTCGCATTCTCTCCTAACATGGTGAAAAATGTCAGGAATGGACCTTTAAGGATGCCCATGTTGTTTTATTGAATTTTGGTTGGTGGTTGAAGCTCCTCTCATGTTTTCCCACGTTTCTCTCTCCTAGGCTCATTTTTTGCATTGTAAAAGCAGAATGGGCTCATTTTTTTAAAGGAGACACTCTTTTAGCTCTGCAACTTCCCTTTTCTTCCTTTTTGGTAAAATTTGTGGAAATTTTTACCTTTCCATGCAAATACAACACCTCTTTTGCCTCTTGGTCATTGTAATGCACTGTGTTGGACCTGGAATGATAATATATGCTCTGTGATTAAAAGGTTTCTCAATCCTTTCATATGTTTATCATTGTTTTTAACCTCTCACCACATTTTGGTAATTTGTGCATGTTTTGTGCTATATTTCCTCCTAGACTGTGTATGTTTTGCAGTAGTAGGTGTCTACTACTCCCTTGGTGCATCACCTTATCAGCATTAGTCTCATTTTCTTGCATTCCCTATCTCTATCCCCTTGGAATTTAGAGTAGGAATTAGGAATTTAAGCCTCTGTAAATTTCATGCATACACCTGATAAGAGGAGTTGAGGAACCAACCTCTAATCTGGAGATTCTTTTCCATTTTACAATTCCCACACTTGGGGAAAATATTCAATGTTGTGCAATCACATTGGATGTCCAAAATGTCAAACTAGAAATTTGATCAATGTCCGGGGTGCTCTTCTTGATTTGCAATAACATTACTTAGGCTTTTCTACCCCTTCATATGAATTTTTCTTCATATTAGTTTATGCAACAGTTGCAAGATCAAGAGGTAAGTCCTTATGATGCTCACATTAACCACATTTTTGAGCTTAATGAAGAGAGGAGGGCATCCCACGAGGCATGTAAATTTCGAGAGAGAAACAAAAGAAGTTATTTGATAAGAAGGTCACTCCCAAAGATTTCAATGTTTGAGATCTTGTGCTGCTATGGGATAAAAGACATGAGGATAAGAGTAAGCATGGAAATTTTAACTCATTATGGATGGGCCCTAATTCCATTGATATCGGGATTGGTGAACATACCTTCTTCCCGAAGGATTTAGATGGTGAATTGATTGAGTTTCCTATTAATGGTATACATTTAAATCATTTCTTAGATTATATCCCTTGAATCAAGGTAAAAATATCCTTTACATTGTATAGTTTGTTGGTTTGTTTCTGTCTTTTGTGTTTTTCTCGTTCGGTCCTTGGTGACTGTTTCGTTGGTTTCTCTGTTGCATTTTTTGGGAGATGCCTTTATGTCTCTACTCGCAAGCTAACTCGGTTGTCAATGGATATATTTTTTCACTTGGTCTACCTCTTTTCTTGTGGCACTCAAAAAGATTTCCCATCCCCGAGTCGGAGCCGATGTTGGTGCTCATTTTGACCTCTCACCATTGTGCCCTATTTTTCCTCTGCTCTCCTTGTTGTGAAAGATTTTATTTCTTGATGAGGATGTTTTGAAAATATTTTAACTCCATTTGAATGCACTGAGTTATTTGTAGAATCCATTTTCATGTTCCTCCTTGAAGAAGTCTTTGAGTTTGCCCTATTTTTTCTGAATTTCTTCAAAATCTACGGGCTTTGTCATTTTCCTGTTTTTCCTCTACCATGGAGACTCGAAAATGATCGATTTATATTTGTATGCCTCTAAAATTTCAAATCCATGGTAAGAAGATGCTCATAACTATTATCCACATAGTTTTGTTTCAAAAAAGTTTTCATCCTTAGCAAAAATTAGGTTTTGAGCATGGTGGTGAATTTCGTGTTTTGATGGTCCGATGGGTGTCTTTTTCCTATCAAAATTGTTCTTCGGTCTTTAGTGGTCACATGGCTTCCTTTGGTTGGTCAGGGGATGGCAGGTGAATGATTTAACTTATCATTTTTTTCTTTTTTAGCAAAAAGTAAAATTTGGTCTTGTAGCACCGCTCAAATCTGATTGGTTCTTTTGGTGCTTACGTGGCTTCTTCCAATTGGATGGGGTGCAGCAGGTTTTTTTGAACTTGTTCTTTTTGGCTACTTTGGAAAAGGTTTGAACTCGCTCTGCGGTCCCACCAAGATTTAATTAAAGAAAAATTTAAGTGGAAGGGAAAAAGATCTACCTTGACCCTAAAAAAGGACACCTCATAAACTTAAAGGCAGAGATATGGGCCTTAAGAGGAAAGTTGGATGTTTTTCCTCTTGGAAAAATGGAGTAAAATTCTAAAATGGAAGCACACCCCCACCAAATCATTTTTGAAGCCTTAAGGTTTTGAAGAAGCGCCAAGAGGACACGTGGCGAGCCCGCGCTCATTCAAGGTCTCAATTTTGGGGACCATCTCAAGGTGTGCCATAATGACACATGGTAGTTTGACAAGTCAAAAGGAGTGGGGAAGTGGACCATCGGGGGTAACTTAGAATTTTTTCCTCTTATGCTCAAAAGGGTTAAAATATAAAAAATGGCCCGCAAGCCCGACAAAGGATCAGTCAAATTTTGTTTCAAGTCAAAAAGGTGGGAGGCGGACAATCGGGGGTAACTCATATTTTTTCCCCGGTATTCAAAAGATTAAAACATAAAAATGGTCTACAAACCCAATGAAGGAAAGGTCAAAGCTTTCTCCAGTCAAAGGTGGAGGTGCAGACCCGTGGAGGAAATTTGGAAAATTTTCCTTTTGAGAGAAAAGAGTTAAAAGTAAAAAGGGAGCGTAGTTCCACTAGGACCAACATTGGGACACATGTTAGAAGCATTTCTCAAGAGCGGACCTACGGTGAAAAATCAGTAAAATTTTCCCTATTCCAAAAAAATAGGTGAAATGGTAAAATTTAGCCGTGGTTCCTTTGGGACCCACCTCAAGACACGTATCAGGATCATTTCTCGAGGGTGGAGGCATGGAACAAAATGTGAAATTTTTCCATTTTCCCCAAAAGTTGTAAAAGGTCAGAGGAGACTCCCAAATCTATTTTTAAAATTTGAATCTTCCACGTGGATGGCCCAAATTCAAAGTAAAGACCAATGGCAATCGAGAGTCTCGAATTTGATTTTTTCCCCATTTTTACGAAACATGCCTAAAAGTGCGAGTCTTCATGATTTTTGGTTTTTTCTACACACCAAGAACGGAGGGGAGTAAATGTTGATATCTGAGTTTGGTGGGGAGATCTAGAAGACATCTTTCACCATTAAAATTGTGTGACTATTGAGCTCAATCGTATTTTCTATTTTTTTTCTCTTAAGCATGCAAGGAGCTAGATTTGATAGATTAGGGGCAGAAGTGGTTGAAAAAGTGAAGAAAGAATGATCTACCAGAGGAAGGAGTTGAATGCAAGAGTTATTTGATGAGATATGCCCCCTCGAGTGTCTGGTGACTTTTACAGATCGGATCCCAAAAATCACGATCGTGATCATATCAAGCACTTTTGCACTCAATGTTTGGATTTTCGGGGGGAAAACTTTGTGGTAAAATGTTATAAATGGCACGATTTTTCTGTGTAAATGGTTGGAGTGTTAGAGGTCGAAAAAAATTCCTAAGAGGAAAATTTGACAAATCCTATCTTTTGAGAAGCCGTCTAAGAAACACAGGTTATCTCCTTTTGTATTTAGTTTTATCATGTCAAGGTGGTTACAAGTGTACTGACCATTGACAAGCTCGAGATTGTTCTAGAAACTTTCCCATGCTTTGATAAATTTAATCAAATTCAAGTTTTTCTGTGTTGTCTTGAGAAAAATGTGTTTGTTTTATTTCTAAATGTATGCGAGTAGTTTTTTTGTTTCATTACAATCTTGTATTAAAATTTGAATCAAACAACCCTCAATCCTTGTGATAGTTTAGTGGCATCTCGTAATTTCATTTCGAAAAGAGATTTCATCACGGGATAGGAATAAATGATTTAAAATCACTTGTATTTTATATGTTTGAGAGAGATTGTCTATAAGCATCGGGCATACTTTAGGTGTGATTTGACTTAGATCTTGATGCTTTGTTGGATTTTCTAGCTCGAGCCTTCGTGATAGAATCTTAAAGATTGTGTGAAAAAGTGTTGATACGGGCCTCCATTGAAGCACATATTTTGGTTAAGGAAACATTTTAGTTGTCTGTGACATTCTCGTTGGTTTAATCAGTCATTTTGTAATACTTCTCAAGGATCTAGTGAAACAAGTTCATTTTGTCTCACCTCCCACCAAAAATTATATTTAAAAACAACTAATCCTACCCATACTACCCCGTTTTTCATGTGTGTAGGCCAATGCATAATCCTCATCACCAAAAATGCAAAAACAATCAAGGTCCCAAATGTCTTTAGTAACCTTTTCCTTTTTATGAAAATATCTCCACAATCTAGAAGTGAAAACTTGTGAGAGTCATATTTGGTGTGTTGATCATATTTTCCCAAGGTCTCCTCTATAAAATTTATGCAAAAGAAGGATTTACCAACGTTATTCAAATAACAAAGGTTAAAAATAAGTTCTCTTACCTTGGTTGAAAGGCACAACATAAAATAGTTATGATTAGATCACACCCTTTTAAGGTGCTACCCACTCCTTTTCAAATCTTGAGTCTTTGAAAGATCGGATAGATTGCTTCCCAGTGTAAAACGACACATATAATCATCTATCTTCCTCTTAGTGTCTTGTTGAATCCATGATGCTACTTTTCCTTTGAATGAGATTAATTTTGAGTACTAATAGGTTCATTCATGTGAGCCCATATTTAAAATCCAACAATTGATCCCAAATCGAGGGATAGGGTCGCAAAGGAGGCCAACGACATCAAAGGAGATCGAGCACATAGAAGAAAAATGGAGAAAGGCAGTGTCCACTCAAGGCCCTAAATTGGCTAACTATAAGAGATTCAATGGAATCCCCACATGTCTCAATGACATAACTTAAAGAGGTGAATCAAGAGTGGGTCCCCAAGTGTGCGCTGCAGGATCGCCACACGGCCAGGAGTCCAAATGGGGGTAGAAACGGTCATTGAATCAAATAAGGAAAGAAGATACAATGGAGGCTTCCACATGTGTCATTGGCACATCATCAAGGGTCAAGCCCAAAGGCCAGTCCCAAACAAGCACATGCCCTCCACATGTCTAAAGCCTAAAAAGGTAGAAGCGACCATTGAAAAGTATAAACATGCCCTCTCGCTTATCAACTCGACACAACTTCAAAGATTAAATCTAGAGGTGGGTCGCAAATGAGTGTTGACACTCCATGTGTCTAGGGTTAGACATAGTTTCTCCTCCAAATAGGGGGGACTTAGCCAAAACAAAAATAAAATGATTAGATTCGTAGAAGGCGTCACGTGCCTCATCAGAGTAATTGTAAAGGTGTGGCCCAAAGAAAGTCCCTAAACTAGTGCCATCCCTCCATGTATCCCAGTGCGAAAAGGGGACACTAGCCGTTGAAAATTGAAAGCTCCGGATAGGCTGGAAGAATCCTTCATGTGTTAGCTCAACACATCTTCAAAATTAAAAGCTAGAGGTAGTCCCCAAACAAGTGCCAGCCCACCACGTGGCCAAAGTGTGAAAAGGTAGAGATGGATGTTGAAAAGTAAAGGACTAGCGGAAGCCTCCACATGCCTCATTTGTAAAAATTCAAAGGAAAAATTTAGAGGTAGGTCCTAAATGTGTGCTGAGCCTCCATGTGTAGAGGGTTAAACATATGGCCTTGCCAAACAAAAAGGACTAAGAAAAAAATGAGTAAATGGAGGAATGGCACTCGTGGATGATGCCACATGTCCCATCATCACAATTTTGAGAGGCAACTACAAGGGTCCCACTTGTATAGGGTTTTAGGGCATAATGGGTCCCCTTACTCATTTAAAGGCACGAGGTAGGTAGTTTTCATTTGATACCTTAATCAGCTAAGCATAAGGCAAGGCGGGAAAGGAGCCACGTGACTCTTTGATGTTCTTTCAAGAGGTGAATCCGTAAGTGGCCCCCAAAGATGCGCTAACTCTCCACGTGTCTCACGCCAGGCGGGACATCTCTGCCAATAGGAGGGACTCGGGGAAGAACACAAAGGAAACAAATAGGCCCACGAAAGCCTCCACGTGTGGGTTTGACGTAATTTTAGGAGTGAAAGGAGGTAGTAAAATATTAAGAATACGCGGGGCTCCATGTAGATCTCAAGGGGTAGACTCCAAATCCAAATTATGTTTGGAAAATGATTTGGTGAATCATAAAGCCCGCCAAGATTTTTAAATTCTTGGATCTTAAAATATTGTGAGATCTGCGTTGAGCACCAAACCCTGACCTTCAGATGACCTCGACTATGACTAGAGTAAATATAGGCCTCCATTCTTGAGGCTGTCACATTTCTCACCCACCACTGTAATGAGGTATTTCTTTCCCAACAAGAAATGGTAATGGAGGTGTGGGTTATGTCATGAGACCCATTAATTTCGTAGGTGGATTTAATGCATCTCTTGGGTGGTTGAACAAGAGTCCAGATTTCTGCTACCTCCTTCTCTCATTCTTCCTTTATATTGTAAATGAGGGACACATTTCGAAAGGTTGGTCATCTCTTCTCTCCTGCCCCTCTCTCTCTCTTTCTTCCTTAGGGTGGAAAGTGGAGTCTAAGCCTCCTCTCTTGGCTCTGTAATGGCATTTTCTTTCCTCTTGCCCACTGATGATGTACTATGTGAACTCATGGAGCAATAAAATTTGTTTTGTGATGCATTTTGTCCATCCTTTGCTTATTTTATTGTCTCTTCTCTCCTCCCGTCATTGCAGGGTATATTATGCATACTTCTAATGTCTATTGTAGGTTTTGGGAGCTATGTTTAATGGGTTTGAAGTGGTGTTCTATGTGAACTCTATCTTTGGTCTATGATGCATCTGTCCATCCTCTCCATTGCTCACCTCTCTCCACTTTAGGAAACTGAGATTGTGACCAGTAATCTCCTTTTCTGGTGTATCATTGTTTTAGTGTAGGATTTTTTTCATGCACTCTCTCTCCTTGGTCCCTTGGAAGGTTAGATTAGGATTATATAGTTTTCCTACATTAGAGTAGCTTGTTTCGAGTAGTTTAGGAGCAAGAGTTAGCTTTCTCTAGATTTCCATCTCAAGTTCACAAGTCCCACAACTTGAGAGATGGTCCCATGTTATGCAATCACATCGGATGCCCCACTCATATCTGAGGCCATTTGGGGGTTCTGTGATTTTGCATCAATAGTTTTTGTATGCCTGGTGGGAGATTGAGGTTATATTTTTCTCATCTTTCCAAGGTGTCTCATTACAAAACAAGAAATTTTAAGCCACCGTGTGACCACATCAAAAGTTTTGGCACTCCCGGTGGGACACCGAGGTTATATTTTTCTCATCTTCCGAGTTGTCTCATTATCAAACAAAAGTCTTAAGCCACCGTGTGACCACATCACAGTTTTGGCATGCTAGGTGGGACAGGTTTGAAGCACCTTACCACTTCACTTCATTAGGTTTGATGTGATCTTGGTGAAGATTTCATCCTTTGGAGGCACTATTAAGCACATCTGGTGACTCCATCTGGTCAACAACCCATTCTTTGAGTTATAAACATTTCCCCATCCATTGTCACCCATTCTTCTTTCCATATCTTTCATTTTCTTCCATTCCATGAAGTTGTGCAATCATGACTTCATTCCCATCTTGGAATCCACACTTGCAGCAACAACAAGTGCAATTCACCTCCAATGTATTTCCCAACTCCTCTAGATCAACATTATGATCAGATTGAACCATTATGCTTACCCATATGAGCAATGTCAAAACCATTTTGGCCATGGAGCTTATCAAGAGAAAGGGTACACATACGATGGTGATAGTTATGTGGAGAACACTGATCTACTAGAGAATATTCAAAGAATGGAGGCTAACATGGTGCATTCTAGGGCTACAACACAAATGAAGGTATTCAGTTGATTGGCTGTAGGAAACTTGTCCATGGGTAGGCCATTTTCCAAGACATTACAGCCCACAAGAGAAGCTTGATTTCATGGTTGAGATTTTTCCTCAACTTGCATAGTGGATTGAGGAAATAGAGACCTATGAGCTTGGTACCAGACAACCTTGTCAATGGGTAAGTCCACCATCTCATAGATTTTCTTTTCCTCTTTCTCAATCAGCACCATCTCAACCAAAGCTTCAATCTCCAAGCTTCCCATCTGCTGCCCCAAGTGTTGATTCCCCTTCTCCATCTTCTAATCTTCCATCTCATCTCAATTCTTCTACTAGTTTCCCTTCCAAATCCAAGTCCCCTCCACAAGATAAAAAAGAAATACCTACCCCCCCATGACTCCTCCTACTCTCCCAAGTCCATGTCAGGGAGAGACTCCAAAACCAGTCAAGGAGAGTAACAAGAAGAAGAGCTAGCCAAAGAAGAGATGATTAGAAGCTTGGTGAGCTTGGCTCTTAGATTTGGAATTGAAAATATTCCCTTGTTGGTTAAGCCTATGGAGGAGGCTGAGGTCAAGCCACAAGTGGTGGAAGCTTCAGCTATAGCACAAGCAAGGAAGAAGGAGCTACTCCAAATCCAAAAGAAGAGGAGTACATTTTGGCTATGGAGGAGAACCATATAGTTCCATAGGCTTCAAGTGTAGATCAACCCATAGAATAACCTTTAGTTCTTCCTCCCACTTCATCCCCTTCAAGCTCTAATATCGAATAATAGTTTGAGCTTTCAAACTTCATGTTTGAGGATGAGGGGAACCATGGTGAGAAATTTGTAGATCCGATGGACACAATGGAGGAGTTCAAGCACATGTAATAGGAAAATTAGGAGGATGATTATCTATCGACTTGGAAAATTCCTTTTATGGAGATGAGCCCGAGGAGATCACATGATTTTATCCTCCATCATCCGCCTTCCAAGCACATGAGTCCATTGCCATGGAGGAGAGAATCCAAGGAAAACATCCTACATCTCACAACGGCCCTCTGGAACCAAGGTTGGAGGATCATAATCTTCCATATTATTATAAGGAGGAGGAAGGAAAAAAAGAAGACGAGGATCCCGCCTCTTCCACACCATTAAACCAAGAAGGTCTACAGGAAGACTCCATCCTTGGAGTTGAAATTTAAAACCATGGGCACATTCAAAGGACCAGACCATGCCCAATTAGGTACTTGGCTTCATTGGAGCCAAGGGAGAAGCCAAAACTAGTCATGCCCACTTCTAGGGCATGAGGATGAGTATCAAAGCACCAAGGGTCACCATCAACACCTCCAAGAGTCCAATGCCAATCAACTTGAGGAGGTATTTTTTATTGATGTTGATACCTTGATGATATGGGTGGAGGATCGACCTCTTTTTGGTTTCTCATTCATAATAAAAGCCATGTTTAGCGCCAAATCATATACATGGCCACATTTTTTGAGAAAGGGAAGCTATTTCTCCCTTCTGTAGTAGGATTTGTTTAGCTTTTCTTTGTTAGGGTTAGTGTAGGAGTAGGAGTAGATTTTCTTTTAGCAGAACAAGTGCTTTTTCACACTTTGCATGTCTTATTTGAGGCATGTATGATTTAATCTTTGTATATAAGTTTTGTTCGTATTGCTCCAGAGGTATAGTGTGCCAAGACCTTTAGTATTTATGGTAGAGAGACTCATAGTTTCTGTAATAGTTGATAATTTCAAATGGAAAAAATATAGAGCAACTAAAATTGAGTTTCGAGACTGTCCATTTTAGGGGGTGAAATCCCTAGGTCATTATAATTTTCTACTCTCAAAAATCAAGGTTTTCTTATGGAAATTAAGAGTGTGGACAACCTGGATAGGCTTAGGGTCACCAAGTGTAAGTAGTTGGGCTTGTGTTTTAGGGACAAAATCAATATTAGGCTATCATTCTTGACTCCATGCCCAATGGATACTTTCAAGGCTACTGAACTCTTCATCTAGTAGGCAGATGCCCCGTGAGATGTCAAACTGTTATCCCAATTTTACCCCCAAGAAAATTTGGTCGAATGTGACCTTACACATGAGAAATGTCGGGGTCATTTCAGTCATGTGAGCCCACATTTCAAATCTGAAAAATTAATCCCAAATATGAGGGGCGGGAAGTCGGTGAAGGAGGCCAATGGCATCAAAGGAGATCGAGCGCACAAGAGAAAAGTGGAGAGAGAAAGTGTCCACTCAAGGCCCGAATCGAGTAAGTATAAGAGAGTTAGTGGAATCTCCCACGTATCTCAATGACGTAACTTCAATAGGTGAATTAAGAGAGGGTTCCCAAGTGTGTGTGGTATCACCATGTGGTCGGGAGTCCAAATGGGGGTAGAGATGGCCATTGAATCGGATAAGGAAACAAGACAGTGGAGGCCTCCATGTGTCTCATCAACACATCTTCAAGGGTCACAGTTAAAGGACAGTCCCAAACAAGTGCAGGCCCTCCACGTGTCCAGAGCCCGAAAAGGTAGAACTGAATGTTGAAAAGTCTAAATAGGGAAGAGCTAGCAGAAGGTGCCATGTGTCGACTTCACAGAACTTCAAAGATCAACTCTAGAGGCAGGTCCCAAACGAGCGCTAAGCCTCCACGTGTCTAGGGTTAGACATAGTTGCTTCACCAAACATGGGGACTTAGCAAAAACACAAAGAAATAAAGCAGAGTTGTGGAAGGTGCCAAGTGCCTCATCAACACAAATTCAAAGGCGGGGCATAAAGAAATACCCGAACTATCACCACCCTCCATATATCCTAGGTTTGAAAAGATGACAACAGTTGTTGAAAATTCCAAGCTCAGGATAGGTGGTAGAATCCCCACACGTCAACTTGATGTATCTTCAAAATTAAAATTTGGAGGTAGTCCCAAAATGAGTGCTAGCCCACCACGTGGCCAGAGTCTAAAAAGGTAGAGTTGGTTGTTGAAAAGTAAAGAAGGACTAGTGGAAGCCTCCACGTGCCTCGTCTGCGCAACTTCAAAGGAAAAATCTAGAGGCAGGTCCCAAATGTGCGCTAAGCCTCCACATGTCTAGGGTCAGACATATGGCCCCGCCAAACAAAAGGGACTAAGCCAAATATGAGGAAATGGAGGAGTGGCCCACGGATGATGCCACATGTCCCATCATCACAATTTTGGGAGTGGCTATAAGGGTCCCACCCATATAGGGTTTTGGGGCATAATGAGCCCCCCTTACTCATCCAAAGGCATGAGGTAGGTAGTATTCATTTGAGACGTGAATTAGCTAAGCATAAGGTGAGGCGAAGAAGGAGTCACATGTCTCTTTGGTTCTCTTTCAAGAATCGAATCCAAAAGTGGTCCCCAAATATGTGCCAGCTCTCCACATGTCTCGGGTCGGGAAGGACATCTCGCCAATGGGAGGGACTCGGGTAGACAATAAAGAAAAAACAGGCACATGAAAGTTGCCATGTGTCATTTCAGTGTAATTTTAGGGGAGTGAAGGAGGTAGTAAAATCTTGAGAATATGCAAGGCTTAATATAGATCTCAAGGGGTAGACTCTAAATCCAAAGTATGTTTGGAAAAATATTTGGTGAATCATAAATCCTGCCAAGATTTTTAAATGCTTGGATCTTAAAAGATTGTGAGATCTCGCGTTGGGTGCTCGACCCTAACCTTCAGATGACCTCGACTACGACTAGAGTAAATATAGGTCGCCATTCTTGAGGCTATCACATTTCTCACCCACCACCATAATGAGGTATTTCTTTCCCAACAAGAAATGGTAATGGAGGCATGGGTTGTGTCATGAGACCCATTAATTTCACAGGTGGATTCAATGCATCTCTTGGGTGGTTGAACAAGAGTCCATATTTCTTCTACCTCCTCTCATTCTTCCTATATATTGTAAAGAAGGGGCATATTTCTAAAGGTTGGTCATCTTTTCTCTCCTGCCCCCTCTCTCTTTCTTCCTTAGGGTAGAAAGTGGAGTCTAAGCCTCCTCTCTTGGCTCTGTAATGGAATTTTCTTACCTCTTTCCCACTGATGATGTACTATGTGAACTCATGGAGTAATAAAATATGTTTTGTGATGCATTTTGTCCATCCTTTTCTTATTTTATTGTCTCTTCTTGCCTCTCATCATTACAGGGTATACTTGTGCATACTTCTGATGTCTATTGTAGGTTTTGGGAGTTGTGTTTAATGGGTTTGAAGTGGTGTTCTGTGTGAACTCTATCTTTGGTCTGTGATGCATCTATCCATCCTCTCCATTTCTCACCTCTCTCCATTTCAGGCATCTGAGATTGTGATCAGCAACCTCCTTCTTTGGTGTATCATTGTTTTAGTGTAGGCTTTTTTTTCATGCACTCTCTCTCCCTGGTCCCTTGGAAGGTTAGATTAGGATTAGATAGTTTTCCTACATTAGAGTATCTTGTGGCAAGTAGTTTAGGAGGAAGAGTGACTTTCTCGGAGGTCCATCTCAAGTTCGCAAGTCCCATAGCTTGAGAGATGGTCCCATGTTATCTGATCACGAGATGCCCCACTCGAGATATGAGGCCATTCCATGGGTGCTATGATTTTGCATCAATAATAGGATTAGATGACTATTTCCCAGACATAGGCATAGGTACAAGCACATGCTCTTGCAAGGTATGGTGCATAGGTAGCATTACGGTGCATGTCACTAGTTTACGAGGATATTTGGTAGATGCGTAGGCACAAGTTGTGGCCTTACATGACAAGTTAGATGTACAAGTACTAGCAAAGGCATCGGGACAAGGTCCCATAGTATAGGCATCAGCACCACGAAAGGGTCCTCCATTGATAAGGTAGAGTTAACAGGTGGAAGTTAGGATGATTGCACCACCCCAGACCATATCTATGGTGAGGTTAATGGATGCCCTAAACGAGGCCCACTATTACCGGGATCATCTAGACATTGTAGGTATTGATGTTCCCTCTTATGCTAAGCACAACACCTAACATAAAGCTAGTGATCGGACCAAATCGGGAATCATAGTTTGGGTAGCATAGGGGGTCATTAGCCTAAGAGATAGGGTTAGGGTGAGGTTTCCAGCTCTCGAAACTAGGTCCGACAAAGGGTAACGAGGAGGATATGGGCATCGGAAGGGACTAGTAGAGGGTGGAGAGATGTTGGCAAATTGATTGACAGGGACGAGATGAGGAGATATATTAGATTGGAGAGGAGGGATTTATGTGGGGTTGATTGGTTGTGATATTTGATATTATATTATCATTTTTATATATATATATATATATATATATATATATATATATATAGATCAGCCTATGTGTCAAAGATTTTTGAGAGTTTATATGAGAGTTTTGACACACTTGTATCCCTGTGTACATATGTATTGATACATAGAGGTTCCCCTTATATAGTTGATTATGATTATTGGATTGATGATGTATCTGTTTTCATTTCCATTATTTTTTCTTATTATGGAAACTAGGTGAGTTAGGCAAGGTTACGTCTAGGTCATGTAGGCATGGTTGAATCAAGTATAGGCATGATAGAATCAGGTATAGGCATGATTGAGTTAGGAATAGACATGATTGAGTTAGGTATAGGCATGGTTGAGTCTAAGTGTAGGAATGGTTGAGTCTAGGTGTAGGCATAATGGAGTTAAAAATTTCCAAGTTACTAATTTTATGGAAATGATATGTTATATGTATGTTGTGTTTAAATTTCCAAGTAATTGATATCATGGAAATGCTAAATGATTGATGTATGATATGGTTGATGTTATAAAATGGTAGGTATGATGAAACGATGTATTTTTTTGTGATAGATTAATCTCCAAGTTATTGTGTAAATGGAAACTAACTAGGTTAGAATGTGAATGTAGAAGGGGAAAAATGTGGAGAAGGTTAAAAGTTTTCTCGAGCTAATCTCAAAGGGCCCCACACCCTTAGAGTGCTGCCAACATAGCCTTGGAGAAAAGGGGCCTCAGGAAAATGTATTTATCCCATAAGCTAGGGAAGAATATGATAAGGTAGATGAATGGGTTGGTTGGTTTTAGGCATGATTGAGTCTAGGTCATTGAGGCATGGTTGAGTGTAGGGTGTTTTAGGTATGGTTCAGTTTAGGTTGAATAGGCATGGTTGAAGGAGAAGTAATCCCAGAATGTAGGTGTGAAAGGTCTAGTCATACGTAGCAGAATCAATAAGTAAGAAAAGAGATGACCAATAAAAGTGGTGGAATGCTCTATAATTTGCAAATACCATAATGAACACACTGAGGATGGGTTGATGAAATTAAACCCCTAAAGGTAGTGCATTATTGACTATTCCATGGGTGAAAGAAGTACCATGATCTTGAAATGTCGCATTTGTGGCACATCACTTGAGTTGGTAGAAGATTAGAAAGGAAATATGGTAAGTTGAAATAGGTTGTTTTAGCATAAACTTGGTGTGAGACAACATGCCTCTTCTGTAAGATATCCAAGACCAAAATAGGCAAGTCCATGATGAAGAAGTTATCTTTTTGTTTTTTCTTTTTCTTTTTCTTTTTTCTTTTTATAGATTGATCGATGCGGGAAGTCTATATGAGATGAATATAATTTAGTTCTTGAGGTCTTCATGAAGCTAATCGATGTGGGAAGCTTCATAACATTTTACCTTTATTTTGAAAAAATAGTCTTCTTTTTGGATAAACTACGACAACATGGATAAATTTGTATATTTGTCATTCGAGAGAGCAGTCTATTTATAGCAGAAAGATAGAAAGATAGATGTCATTTTTGAGGGAGTCATCTATTTGCTAGAATTTTGACTCAAGGATTTGAATATGAAAATCCCATATATTACTTTTGAACATCTTTGGACTTTTAGGTCATGGACAAGACTATAGAGGAGTATACACTTCCTTTATAAAGGAAAAATCATAGCACACAAAGGGTAGCTATGTAAGAGGTGTTTTGAGTGATGATTAACATGGGAGTTCATCTTAGAAAGGACAAAAGTATCCATGAGAATCATGCCATGAGTAGAGCCATGGTATTCATATTTAAGATAAGGTTGAAAGGTGAAGGATAATCACACAATTCATGTTTAGTCGTTGGTCCTTAAAAGAGGTAAATGAAAGGGAGGGATAATTAAGGGATGATTTTGTAATAGATAAAAGGTGATGTAATACTTGATTCAACAATATAATGGTCGAAGAGGCTAGGCATTGAGGGGATTAGGTTAAGGTTTACCTTTGAGTGAAGATAAACAATAATCACACGACCCATAGGCATGAATAATGATATAGGGTCCAAGCCAATTTGGAAAAGAATTTCCCCATTTACTTTTCTCTACTTTTGTTACATGTTGATTTTCCTTCAGGATGAGGTCACCAACCTTGAAGGTTCATTCCTGGACATGTTTTTTGTAGGCATGTTTGATAGGTTTTTGGTAGATTTGAAAGTGATCAAGAGTAGTTAGATGATGCTCATCTAATAACTCAAGTTATGCCAAATATTCTTGATGAAAATCGTCATCACTAAACATATCTTTCAGTGAGGTATGAAGAGATGGAATTTGGAATTTGAGAGGAAAACCAACCTCTGTACCATAGAAAAAAGTGAAACGTATGGCAGCGGTTGAGGCATGAATACTAGTGCAGTAAGTCCATAAGGCAAAAGGAATGTGTGTGTGCCAATCCTTACCAGTATCATCAACCACTTTCATAAGAATTGTGTTTAGGGTTTTTTTATTTGATTCAACTTGGCCATTTTTTTAAGGATAATAAGGTGAAGAAAAATTAAGTTTAATGGCGAAGGTGTCATAGAGTTTCCATAGGGTTTTGTTTTTGAATTGTTTTTCGTTATCAGTCATGAGGCGGTGAGGAACACCAAAGTGAAAAATGATGTGATGGTTGATGAATTCATAGATTTTCTCAGTCTTTATAGAAATGAGAGGTATGAATTCCACCCATTTAGTGTAATACTTAGTACCGGTAATAATCCATTGATGACGTTGGGAAGAATGAGGATTAATATCTCGACAACATCTAAACCCCATTAAGAAAAAGCCCAAAGGTCTCGTGCGACCTATAAGGCATGACTAGGGATTTGATGAAGATTAGCATGTTGTTGAAATTTCACACAACATTTTACATAGTCATAACAATCTTGGTTTAGGTTTGGCCAGTGATAGCCAAGGTGAAGGATGCACTTAGTGATAGAGAAGCCACTGAAATGACCTCTACAAATCCCATCGTGAACTTATTTTATGGTGTATGGAATTTCAAAATTTGTAAGGCATCATAAGAGGATACCATCAAAGACATGTTTATAGAGAATACCACCCATGAAGACATAGCAAGAGACACTTTTGAGGAAGGCTCATTGTCCATTGAGAGTAATATCTAGAGGTAGAACTGAAAGGGAAAGGTAGTCAAGAAAATAATTATACCAAAGGTCACATGAGTTAGTTTCAATGTTTCCTACAGAGTTAACATCTCAAAATATATAAGAAGGTGATTGCAACCTTTATACTTTGACAAAGACTTTTTAGTGGAGGATGAAGTGGGTATTTGAGAAGCGAGATAGGCCATGGTGTCTACAAATTTATTAGTGGAACGTGGGGTGGTTTGAAGTTCATAATGGTCAAAGGTAGTCAAAAGTGTGTCAACATGATGCTTATACTTTTAAACTATTTTGTTACAAAAATGGTATATACCATGGACTTGGTCCATAACCAATTGAGAGTATCCAAAGATATTAATTTATTTAACATCTAAGGTAAAGGCGGTTTTAATACCTAACACAAATGCTCCATATTTGGAAATATTCTTCTAGTACAACAAAAATATAGTTTGAAAGATAATGGCATAGGCTCACCATAAAGAGGAATCGGGATAACTCCTACACCACCCCAAGCTTACATTTATAACCATCGAAGAATAAGTTCATTTGGTAATTGGTATCATCCAAGGAGAGGGTAGCAATGGATTCATTATGGAAATCGAAGTTAGAAAATTTTGTTTTGGAGAGAGGTGCGTCGTGAATTAGTCGAAATGGTTTTTCCTTTGACAAAATTTTGATGGATGAATTCAAGATATAGGTCTGAAAGAAGGATGAGCAAACGTGCATTAGGTTGATGTTTGTAGGGCTTAGCTTACATATAATGTAAGAGGTCCTTTTTGGTGACAACGAAGGTTTTTGGTTGAGTAGGTAATGGTGAAGTTCAGTGGAAAAAAAAACTAAGGCCAGGAAAAAAAAATTCAGCATGAGTATATCTAGTTTCATAGTCTAAAAGCATATGACTTATATAATAAACCTCTTTCTCCTACGTTTCTCATTGTGATGAGTGAGCAAGGTACCCAAAAAATGATCATTGGCAGAAATGTAAAGGTATAAAGGTTGGTCATCCTTAGATTAAATGAGCACAAGTGGTTGGAGAAGGTATTGTTTGAAGGATTCAAAGGATTTGTGGCATTCATCATCCCATTTGAAGGAGACATACTTTTGAGAAGATGATGAAATGGATGGCAATGGTTGGAAAGTTGAGAAATAAAACGATGAATAAATTGAAACTTTGCTTGTAATATACGAAGTTGGCGAAGGTTAGTATATGGAGGAATGTTGAGAAAATCCTTGATTTTAGTAGGATCAACTTCAATACCATGCAAAGAAATGATAAAGAAAAGGATATTTCCTAAGAGAACGACAAAGACACACTTCTTAGGTTAAAGGAAAACTCAATATTTGAAGAGACGGCCAAAGAAAATAGTAAGGAATGTAAGGTGTTCGGCCCGCTATTTGGATTTTGCAAGAATATCATCGACATAATCTTCTAATATTTATGCATGATGTCATAAAAGATATAAGTCATAGCCCACTGATATGTAGCACCATCATTTTTAATGCCAAAGAGCATGAAATGATAGGAAAAGGTCCCCCAAGGAGTGATAAAGGCAGTTTTGTGTTGATCTTCTAGGGCAAGAAATATTTGGTTATAACCCGAGAAACTATCCATGAGTTATAACATCTCATGACCGGTAGTGAGATCAACTAATTAGTCAAAACTATGTAGATGAGAGTCATCTTTGGGGCAAGCCATATTCAGGTCATGGAAATCCATGTAAATGCAGAGTCCCCCTATTGCTTTTGTGATAAAAACAATTTTATAGATCCTTTGGGGATAATCAATGGGTGGAATGAAGGAAACAAAAAGGAAGTGTTGGAGTTCTTCTTTGACAAGAAGGGAAATGCAAGGATGTGTTGGTACCCAGATTTAATCTCCTTCACAACACGAGCAGCATCATGGATTTTACAAGAAACTCAGAGGCAGATAAATGATTTATATGTCATTTTTTAGCTGGGAAAACAATTTATCTGACTTGTTAGCACTCAGGATTTGAAGAAGTGGGTAGCACATTGAAAGTATTTTGATCTAATCCTCACTATTTTAGGTTGTTCCTTTCAACCAAAGTAAGAGAACCTATATTGCAGCCTCTGTTTTGTGAAGGAGGTGGAGATATCCTTATATTGTGCATATTGTATGGAGATGGCCTTGGGAAAACATGATCAATTTTCCATTATTCAAAATCAATAGAGCTATCACTACTAAATGATGGAAATTATTTCATGACAAAGTGAGGTTCTTTAGAGACATGGTATGATCCTGATTTTCTTTGTGCATTTTTGTAAATGGATTGTGTTCTTTTTTTGACACACAATGCAATGCAGGGGTAGTATGGGGTAGGATTAGTTATTCTAAATGAAATTTTTGGTGGGATATTTTAGACAAGACCAACCAGAATTTTCCAGATTCTTTGAGGACCTTTGTAAGAAATTTGTAACACCTAAACAACAGAATGCTTCAAAGGGGTTAAGGTACTCCTTCAACCAGGATATGTGCACCAAATGGAGGCCCAAATTTGTACTCTTCCACACAATATTTGACAACCTACCACAAAATATTGAAGTAGATGAACCAACAAAGTATCTAGAAATCTCTATTTTATCATGACCTAAGGTGCACCCAAAGGTTTACAAACAATCTCAGAATTCAAGGAAGGTAAAGTGATTTTAAATCTGTTTATCTCTTTATCAGATGAAAGCTCTTCTAAATGTGAGACTACATATGCCACTAAACTATCAACAAGAAATGAGACCATGTATGATCAAGAGAGATTTTAAACACAAGACTACAACAAGAGAAAGAAACACAAATTGAAAACATTCTGAAACATAAGTGCATGCAAATTTTTCCAACAGACAACAAAAAAAATCTAGAATGACCAAATTCATTAGCAAGGGAATGTTATAAGAATAATCTCAGATCTTGTTGATGGCTTTACAACTGAAACCAACTCAACATGATATAAATCTGATGTAAAAAGGAATTAGAAATGGTTCTCAGGCGGTTTCTCAGAGAATGGGCTTCTTCCCAGATTTTCCCATGAATTTCTAAGTTTCTCCAACCTTTTGCATGTCTCAAAACATGCATTATATAACTTTCAATTACATTTGATCCTTCTTTCCCAAGAAAAGAATATGCCCAACATCAATTTTGTTACAAAATTCCAACATGATTCGTAGATAGGGACATTTAACAAATTTACAACCAAAGTTGCCGGTGTTTCAAAAATGGCGAATCATTACAAATCCTTCATCATTATCCATTGTGGAGGCACATTTTTCATTCTCCAAGCATGCAGACCCCTTTCATTTCATCATTTCATCCTTATCATTCCAAAATTTGATTATGTAACTTTATAATTTGATATTTCACGTTTTACACGGGCCTGAGTAAAAATTTATTTTAAAAACACCTCAAATCTACAAATTAATCCCTAAAACCACTTGCATTGATCTTTGCAGGCACAAAGGACACAAATTCACCAAAAATTCGATGAAAAATGATGCAAAATTCACATTTCCACACTTCCTGGAGCAAAAATGGTGGCAAAAATGAAAATGTATAGTTACCCTTGATCTAGTCTTTTTCTCCTTCAATTTGGGCCCTCCACATGTCAAAATACGATTGGGAATGAATTTGGGCTCACTTTTTGACTTTTTAACATTTTTGAAAAAATGGAAAAAATTGCCTTTTTCTCTACCCCTCCGCCTTTGAAATTTGGTGATGACACGTGGCATATGGTGGGTCCCATTGGGATCGCGGCTCAATTCTGTGCATTTTGACCCTTTTTTTGGAATTTGGAAAAAATTCACTTTTTTCCCCACAGCCCGCACCTCCACCTCTGTCCTTGACACATGTCAGCCTCTCTATCACTAAAAATCCACGGGCTTATTCCACATTTAGCATCCTTTTTTCACCAAGGGAAATTTTCTCATTTCTCCCGCGGGTTTCGTCTTTGATCCCGTTCTCGCCACATGTCCTGTTTTGATTTGTCACAGAGCCATGCCTTAAATTTTCCATTCTAAGTATTTTTTGTAAAAGGGAAAATTTCCCTTTTGCCTCTACCGGCCTGCCAACCCACTTTGCCTTCACCACGTGTCTCTTGGTGGCTTCATTCAGACCCAAGGCTTAATTCTTTGCTCTAAGTATTTTTTACCAAAAGGGAAAGTTTTCCCATTTTCTTCTATGGCCCGTACTTCCTTCTACACCCGCCACGTGTCCACCCCTTGCTCTATTATAGACCCATTGGCCTTTCTTCTACTTTTCTCCCTTTTCACCAAAAAAGGCAAAAATTTTCCTAAGTTCCCCGCCCACCTTCCATCCTGCCTTGGCATAAGAACATGACACATGTCCTCCTGCGAAGTTGCGGGGGTAATGTTGAATTTTTCCCAAATCCAAAAACATGAAGTTTTTCAAAGAAACCCCACCGATCGTTGTTCAACCAGAAGTAGACACGCAGGAAACATCCTTTGAGCTTAATTTTGACGGTCAAATGACACACATTTACGACCATCAAAAAAACACAGAATTTACGAGAGATAATGAATTCAATTTTTTCTTTGTGGGTGAAGGAGTTTTTGGTTAAAAAACATATGGGAAGTGGTTTCAAGAAATTTTCAACCATGGGGAAGGATTTTTGAGGGAAAATAAGTACAAAACAAGAAAATTCAAGCTCAGAAGCTGGAAAAAGGAAAAAAACAATAGAGGCCTATGGATTTGGAAATTTAGGGCATAAAACAGAGCCTGCATGTATTTTTCTTTCAAGTTGGGGAAAAATAATAGGTTTATGAGCCATTTAAAGCATTCAATCTAGATGGGGAAACTTGCAGACCACCAAACTCGAAGAAAACGTATTGAGCACATAGAACAAAGGGGAAAGGTGGGAAAATAACGGAGGATCAAAATGGGCACCAATATGATACATTTTTCGTAGCTTCTGTTTCATGGGTTTGGCATTAGGAATGGTTACGATATTGTGAACCATAATGTTTGGGTCAATACCATGCATATCAGTGTAGGACCAAGAAAAAGTGTTGCTATGATCCCATAGGAAAGAACTAAAAGCCTATTATTTAGCAAAATCTCAATATTGTCCTATTTTTAGAATGTGAGTGTCATCCAGTGTGAATTTTGATTTTGGTGGTCAATTCATTCAACATGGTTTGCATCTCGAGAAGGTAACGAATGATGAATATAAGAATCCTCTACACCAAGGTAGGCAAGAATACACTCATCATCCCGACATTGAACAATTTTAATAGAAGGTGTATTAGTATCGATCATATCAAGATAAATGAAGGGAAGAGAAGAGTGAGCCTCACTATTATCTTTGATAAGCTAGAGGTCCTAAGAAAAGCGATGTTCACACATTTTTTTAGGAGGAATGGATTATGGATCCATAGAATTTGTAGGTGAATCTGGTGAGGTAGGTGAATGGGGCGAGGAATGTTTATTGTCCTCAATGAGCTCAAATCGGGCCTTCTTGGAAGTGGTACGAAAAATCCAATACCACTATGGTATTTATACTTACAAGTGGTGCAAAGAATGACAATATGGTGGCCATGCTCATAGAAACTAAATCCAAAGCCCTTCTAAGAAAAAAGCGATGGAGGAAGGTGTGGTAGAAGTGGAGGTTGGTGAGAGATTGAAGGTCGGAGGAAAATGGTAGAGTTTGGGAAGGTGGCTCAGGTGAGTAGGTAGAAGCATCAAGTCCCCCATATGTTAACTTGGTGTGAAGCTGAGGAGGATCGTAGGGGAAAACTTCATCTACATTGTGATCATAGCGGGGATGTTGGTGAATGTTACCATACTCTTGAGGAGTAAGGAATATGTCAATTTTATAAATGTGGTACTCCCCCAAAGTGAGGCATTAAAAACCACCTTCTAAGGGATAAGTAGTTGGTATGTGGGTAGTGGGAATGTATGAGTCATTAGAAAACTAGCGAGAATAAGCATTGGATGTTTTAGAAGTATATGGGTTGGCTGATGGGTCATCTACAAAAGCTATGGTAGCAGTAGGAATAGAGGAGTTAGTTATGGAAAATGTAGCGGCGAAGTGGTGAATGAGGTGGTGGTTGAAACGAAGAGATAGCGGTGGTAGATTCCTTAACTGCTATAAGGACATCATTGGGTTGATACAACATGTTACAAGTCTTGAATGGTGAAGGGTGGACTGGAATGGTATAGTTTTTCCCTTCATGTTAGAATTTTAAACATCAATGTAAGGTTGAAGAAACACAAACCATGGCATGAATCCAGGTTCAGCCAAGCAGTAGGTTGTGCTATAATTCCCCCTCTAAGACATAGAATAATTCAAGAATGACATGGGGGACCACGTGAATGTGGAGAATGATGGTGCCAAGGGTGCAATTCATTGCATTGTTAAATTAACGCAACATAACTAAGTTATTATGCATGCAATTGGCAGGGATGTGCATTTGGTTGTATGCATGGGAGGAAATGATGTTGATACTGACACCTCCATTGATCATAACATGTCGAATGTGTATATTATCAACGTAGATGGAAATAAATAGGGTGGGGTCAGGATCATCCAATTAGAGAGGTACAATCTCATCGTCAGATAAACTGAGAGCGGCTACTTGATGAGTGGTAGCGGGAGAAAAGGAAGGGGGTGAAGTGGTGAGAGAGGCAACGATGGTGAGGGGTGATAATGGATGCAATAGGTGTAGGGTCATTAGGTAGAACCTCAATAGATTACAAGACCTCAATGAGGGCTTGATGATGAGACTTAGAGGTTTAGACGAGGTCTTAAAAAGAAATTTTGAGAGGAGAGGTGAAATTGTTTAAGCATTGTACGATGGGAAACCCCATCAGAAATAGGGTATGTGGGTCCATAGATGGTGATTTTGGGTGCAGGTGTAGATGGAATGTTGGGTAAAAGAGTAGTGGATGAGATGGTTGTTTTCTTGTTTCCTTTTTCCATCTATGCTCAAGTGACAATGTGAAGCATATTGATTTGTAGTAAAGGAGAAGGTGAGTTGTGAAAGGTTTAGTGACAAGATGGGTAAAATTATGGTGAGGGAATATATTGGTATTATGAAGGAAATGCAGCGCATTGGTATTTTGGTGGAGGTTTGGCTAGCTCTCTTATGCAGACCGTATTGATCTCAAATGTTGGAGGAGGATAAAAGGGTTGTGGAGGTAGAGATGGAGGTCGCTGAATAGGAAAGTGATGAGGATGTGTGGTGATAGGCACGGGTGGAATACGGTCCTCATCTAAAATATCATCATCGTCAAATTTTTCTTTTAAAGAACATAGTTGGAGAAGAATAGTCTTCACAACATGCCCATGCACATGATGATAAGTGAAAATTTTTGTATCATAAAACCCTTCTTGTTTAAGTTTGAGTGGGTCATAACGTCTAAGCGGTGATAATGTGTTGTGAGAGGTTTCCAAAGGTTAGCTAAGATTTTGGTGTAAGACCATGCCAATGGATCACAATGTGAAGTAAGTGTGGGTTTGGATGGAAGTGTGGGTGAATTTTGTTAGAGATACATCACCTTTGGAGGTGGAATCGGAGGTTGAGTAAGTTTGACTACTTGTTTGCTAGATAGTATGGTTTTAGGTTTGGGTTATACCTTCTTGGGTAAACATATTGTAGTTGAACTAGTTTTTAAAGGTGGTGTAAGTTTAACTATCTCTTTAGAAGGTAGTGGGTGTTTGGTGTTTTGTTACACCTTCTTGGGTAAAGATGAAGAAGAAGGGTGTGATGTAGAAGGGAAGGTAGATGGAAAAAGGGGAAGGGTTAGCCAAGGTGATAAAAGAGGTGCATTGAAGGCTATGGGAGGAGTAAATGTCGAAGGGATTGGTTGAGGAGAAGTGATTACCATGGTTAATGATGAGGATACAAGAAGTGGTGTAGGTATAAAAGTTATAAAGGATGTAATTGATGGTGAAGGTGTAAGCTATGTAGGTAATTAGGGTGTAACAAAGGATCATAATGAGGAGGTGGGATGTTGTGTTTTTGGTTTACTTTGGGTAGGAGGATGTTTGACCAAGGTTGATGGGTGGGGACCTAGGAATGATGGAAGTGGTGAAAGTGATAGAGGGGTAATGGACGAAGCTGGTGTATGTGGCCTAAGAGTTTGTGTCTTCTTCTTAGGTGGGGAATAGAATTTATGAAGGTTTTGAGGATTTTGCTAAATACACATTGATAGGAGGATGGACTAGGATTGATGTCAGAAAGACTCCTAATGTGGTAACGGGTCTAGATGTTGAAGAAGAAATAATTCTGATTGAAGAAGAAATAATTCTGAGGTAAGGTTTTAGACATATAAAAAATTCATTTGATGGTAGAGGTTTAGGTGTGGGTTGGGATGATGAATAAGGGGTCGCTATAACTGAAATGTGCATGGAGAGTTTAGTTGTTTAAAACACCTCTAGATAGATCATGAAAGTGATAGAAAAAAACATACGCATTTGAGTTGAGATAGACATTAGAAGGCATCCTCAAAGCATGGAATTTTTGACATAATCCAAGCGAGTAGGATAAACGTGAGAATGAAACCAATGTAGGGGGATGATTTTTATGTGGTAGTAATTCTTGTAAATAATGTCTATGAGACAAGGAAGTGGTTAACTTCAGACTCTATGGGTAGAAGAAAAGAGATTAGATCAACAAGATCCTTGAAATGTAACATAAAATTTTTATCACTTCAATCTTAGAGATTTTTTTTTATCTTACCTTATGTATCTGATTTAAATACCCATATATTTAAATCCAACATAAGTCTTAATGCAATCCATTTCCGATAACTATCATGAACCATGTGTAGTTGTATGAGAGAATACTAAACTTTACTTGTTCTCCCTCAATGCTCTTTACAAGCCATACATAAAATGTATCCCTTTGGTTCTCCTTTAACAGGATATGATATATAAGTGATAACCCCTAAGTGTGTACCTAGGTTCCACCTATGAAATCCACATGCATCTCACAGCTTAGATAATGGTGAAATCTTGACAATGTAATCAACAGTTACACTACCTTGCGCAAGGTTTCTGAGTCATGTATGCCATGCTCGATTCCATGATGGCACACTCACCATTGGAATCTTGTCATCTCACCTTATTCACTTGTTCAGTTATATGGATTTGTAGTCATTGATGCTATAAACAACTACAAGTCCTGTATAAGGTACAAGTCCAGATTAACCTACATGTAGTTATACCTCGATGTCATCCTATGATGCCTATGGGAAAGAAAATGTCTTTGTAATGATTCACATCATTACTAGACTGCTTCCCTTCCTGTAGCCATCATATGTTGGCATCGGGGTACCAACCCGTGGGGTTTCATCTACCCTTGTAACTTTAACAAGCTTGTACTTAAGCAATACCAAACCACATTTTAAGATCTTGATAAGGAAACTCAGTAAAGTTGTTATGTGGTAGTATTCAAATAACAACCAATGTCATTAAATGGATACGACCACGTAATGGTGGTAGTGAGTTGACCTATCAAGAGTCTAAAATGGAACATGGTATCTTAATAAATTAAACATGACAAATTTTTCTAGTTCCTATGTCTTCATTGCTTAGTGAAGAGTATCTAGAGTCTTGTCCCATAGTATCACGATAGGTTAAATGTAGTTCCAAAATACTCATTTGTTCCTATTTATTTTAAATATAATATAGATCATTCTTTAGATCTAAATTCCAAATCCTGTTGTTTATTAATGATTCAATTTCTACTGAATCAAAATAATGCCTTACATTATCAAGGAGTAATAACCACTAATGTTATTCTTACTCCCATAAGAAATCATGCAAGCTACATAATTCACTCATCATTGAGGAAATACGCAGTCATTCCTGTTACCCTCCTTTAATAAAACTTATGCTATATTAATAGAATTGTGTTATTCAATTTTACTTCAACATTTAAATTAGCAGTCGATTTATCTATATATAAAAATCTTAAACATTTTAGGGTTCTTGTTTCAGTATTATTCCCAATCCTCTTGAGAACTTCTAAAACAATGCCGAACCCTAACTTAGGTTTATTTGCATGGTTACAATCACCTTGGCAGTATAATCATTTTTCTTGGATCCTTATACCAATTTTCCTTGGCATCCAAAATACATTCCATTAATTCCAGCTATCAGATCATTGTTATCCTTTATATGACTACACCGTCATATCTTAATCATGGTTGATTTCAACTCACAAATTTTAGGAGTGTAGACACCAAACTTCCATAATGAATATGATGGAAAGTACTCAAATTGAGCACAATCTGCATGTTCCCATCAACAATCTCATCATTTGCATTGGGCATCATACCCATGGTTTCATAGAGGTTTAGTATTCTAGGATTTAATCATCTCCCATACAATTCTATGCCAACTATATCCCATATCCTATGGGTCCTTTTAGCATTTATGTTCAACCTGATTATTAATGAATTATCTTCATTATATCTTATTAGTTGGAGTAACTCCATCATAAATGTTCATCACATCATATTTCAAATGATGGTAATCTGATAGATCTTATACTTTATTTACCCATTTTATGGAAACATAGTTTTCTTAAGTATCAAAGAACATCCATGTTCTATTCTCATTATTATTTCACCTTGAAGTATTATGTTGAACTCCCCGTCATGTTACGGGAGTTGGGTTAGTTTTACAAAGTATTTCAACTTAATTTCCTTAAAGGTTTAAGTGCTGCCCAAAAGGAACATCAAAAGGTTTAAAGACATAACCCTTATATGTTGAACTTTATCTTATCATCCAGAAGGTTCATCATATTAATTTATCTCTAGTATAGTTACTCAAACTTTACTAAAAGAATATTCCTTAAGTATGTATACATAAGCATATACATCAAGATTCATACATAGATGATTTCTCATCTACCAAGCATTTGACCTTTAACTGGTCTTGTGAGGAATCACAACCTCTTGCTAACAATAATATTAATTTCCCATAAGTTAATCAGTTTAGATTAAAGAATTCATCAACACTACTCCATAGTGTATTTCATTAACCTATCCATTATATTAATGATTTATAACTTCACAACTCATCCATTGAACTTACTAGGTTCACCTAGTCCATAAGATAGTTGTTATATTTCTAAAATAGAGAGTTACAACAACCCTCCATTACAATCATCCAATGATCCAATTTTCATAAAATATCACAAGTATAAAGCCATTCTTATACCGACACTACTACAACATAGTAGAATGTATTACAGATATTGCAAAGAGGCATCAACATTCTTCAACAATATGAAGTAGGTATTTATTGACCAAATATATATGGAATCTTTACCATGTCACAATATATCATAAATGTACCCAGTAGATTTTTACAATAAAATATTTTCTCAAAGGCAACAAATAACTTCCTTGACATAATTAAGAATGTCTCAATTCATAATTGATATGCCACTTTATCCTTTAAAAGTAAGCATGCGGTTCAATTAGGAAACCAAGGATTTTCTTTACTTCCCACCTGTTATCCTCGCTAACTTTCCTGCAATGGTTAGGCAAGGTCAGTTTGATTGAACTGAGCAAGAAAAGTCCTTTATCCCATTTATCAATTTATGTCATTACATATTAGAATGAATATATACTGTAATAATAATCTCATTCTTACAATTTAACCATGTAATGCAACAAACATCATATTTAATTAACTTGCTTTACAAACATTAAATACATCTCTTTTTACCTTTTTCTAGTATTCCTCCATGAAAAAGTCTCATAAGCACTTCTCTTATTTAAATTGAAGTAATGCCCGATAAATATGTTAATGTCAAGTAATGACCATCAACTAATTAATACCACATGTTATTATAATTACAACCAAATTCCATAGAGGTTTTATAGAGTATCAAACTCTTACAAATCGTGGTAAGTATCTATACCATCTCATTCATAACTAGAAATTGCTGCAACTATTGTTGCTGCTCAAGCAATTAAAAACTATTAACCTGGACACACAAGGTAATCCAAGCTATGGAAATGAAGCCAACCAATTTCATTAATATTAACATATCCATCAAATAGATCCGGTTAATACACATGACATTTATATGTCATAGCTACATAATAAAACATATTTTGCATTATCCATTAATATCCTAAGAAGGGATTATATCTATAAAATTCAAGTACATATCGTAATAACTTAAAGGAGTTAAGGCAATATAGAATTTGTTTCCTATTTATACCATGTTATACCTTCTTTAATAAAACACATCACCTCAAATTATGTCTTACTATATTCAGTTGTAATAAGAATCAAACTATTCCAAAGCCATTGTATGCATACGTAAATAGTCTAAACTCCCAAATTTGTCTCAATGACTAGCACATATTACTCCTCAATAATGGAGATATGTTACACCTAATTTGATTTTCCTATAGAGATTCAATCAGTTACATATACACCACATAATATAATTATTGGAAACTTCTTTAAAAATCAATTTAAAGAATGGAAACAAAACTAAGTTTCAGTTCCATTGTTGCATCTTATAAATGGAGCAACAATACCTTTAAAAACATAACCAGGGTGTTTACCAACCAAGAACTCTTGGTTTCAATTATACCTTTTAGTCTTTCTAGTAAACATAATACAATCAAACTCTTTTAATCATTATCCATCAAATTCTAAGCTCCAATCAAGCTTTCCTCAAGTAAGTGACCGGTTATAAAAATATTATAACATCTAAACCAAATAGCTTCCTGAAGGGAGAAGAATGGTTTTCCATTCTCAGTAGAAGATCAGTTAGGCTCAGCCCTTCGAAAACCAAAACCCAAATTCATTTGTTGTTCTCCAGTATCAATTCAAAACTGGTTTAGAAAACTTCTAAGGAAGATAGTAAATAATTAAACTCCTTATAATGGAGTGAGCCAAAGGCTCAACAACTCAACAATTATTTACATCGACTGAAGGCACTTTCAATATCCTAAGAAAGGAATATTCAGGATGAGCTTACAACCTACTCACGGATGGATGGTGACATATTATGATACATATATTCCGCAACTCATCCTCGATGTTATCACTCATCTATAATGAAACCAAGAGTAATCCCTGCTACTTCCCATTAACCTCTCTAAGAGCTACATGGTTCAACATATCATGCTAGAATAACATGAAGTGTTATTAGTTCACAAAACACCATTCAAAATGATCCATGTCATAAAGGTTAATACCTATGTTTACTTTAGGGAAAGAGAGGGTGAGGAATAAAATTCGCTTGTAGACCCATCAAGGGTAAAAGATCACGTTGGAAAACTAGCAAGTCCTCAAACCTAGTAGAATCCTGACTCACTAACAGTCAACTCGATGGGGATAAAAGTAGACTATTAATATATCCTATGCATGAGATAGAAACAACAACTAGATATCACCAGCTCAGCCCTTGCACAAACCCAATTACCTCTCTATTTTCAATAGATGTTAAACACAGACCAGAAGTAAAAGAATAAACACCATTATCAAAGCAGTTGGTCTATTACTAGATCCAAATATCAGGATTCGGGTAGGTAAAAGAAAACCCAAGAATTCAAATTCAATTTTGTATAATATTAAATTATTTGAACATAAATGCATTATCTTGTGGGTTAAACCCTTCGACAAAATGCAAACAAATTTGTTCATTTCAAGTCTCAAAAAGTAACACGATTTGAGCAGTAGTGAAGTTAAAATATTAAAACCTAGGTTCATCATTCATATCTGTTTACGATTTCTTTTTGTAGGACAAAAAGTATACAAGAAACAACCTCCAACCGATCTCAAACCCAATTATTCTTAGTTTAGACAAAATTAAAAATATGTATTCGTTCTAACATATGATAAAATAAAAAGATAAAGGAGATAAGAATGTTTCTTGCCTACAAATTCACTTCCTACATCCTTCGAAATCTTTCCCAGCAAGTGTTACAGCAACAGAGAGCTTATGGATTCAAGACTATCCACCTCGAACCAGCCAACAATTCCAACCTTCTTTGCAGTCATACAAAATGGTGTCTCCCGATTTATAAATTTTCCCATAAAAATGAACTTCCTCTTCTTAAAATAGTGATATGAACTCATATTTTAGTTCAAAAAAATACTAGAAGTGGGTCTTTTCCCCAAATTTCACCAAAAAACCAAATGAAGAATTCATGTAATTCACTTCCTTAGGGACCTTTACGGATTTACATAAATATTAAATGCATAATTTAATGGTATTAACTATTGGAGTACTAGGGATTCATCCAACTACCACTTGCCCTTTGGCCTTAGCACTCTCCTCCAAAATTGGCAAGATTTTTTACGCTTAAATCCCCATTTAACTATTCCACGAAATTAACTAAATATAAATCACTTAATTGCTTGGCAAAACAAAAATCACATAGTTCGAATGACCTTTGGAAAGAATGAATTACAATATAATATAAAACCACGTTATAATCTCTTAATTTAAACATGCATGGCCTTATCATTATTATTTAAATGCCCCATACTTCCTAGAGTCCATAGGATTAAAATACATAATTTTACTTATGTGGCAAGTCTCTTATGGCCCATGACCTTCTTTAAGTTAGCAATGATCATACACATAGTGGTTTGGTTCTACCATTTTACGGTTGTTTAATCATTATCCACCAACCTCCGGCACCCCGAAAGGATCACGTGCAAACCACACAATCAATTTCAATAATTCAAAGGTCCCAAAATTAACATCTTGACCCCAAATTTACAAGCTCATGTCAACCAATCTACAAAGTGATTAATCAATAATATGGGTTAAGTGAATCCCTCCACTCGAATCTGATGTTTAAATCACATCACCTTCTAAAGTTGTCACAATGATACATTATCTCGCAAATATGTATAATAGTTTTAGAAATATATAGACCAGGCCTAATGTAATATCATGGCCCAAGATTGATTTTCACTAATGTTTATTATACAAAATATACTTTTGACTACTGCAATTCATTCACAATACTTCGTGAGAATTATTGACTTAGTGCTTTTTAAAATTTATTTTCGCAGGATAGCATAGTATACAAGCAACAACCTTCAACCGTCTCAAACCCAATTTTCCTAGTTTCAGACAAAATTAAAAATATTTATTTGTTCTAACATCCGATAAAATAAAAAGATAAAGGAGATAAGAACGTTTTTCTGCGAATTCACTTCCTACATCCTTGAAATCTTTCCCAAAAAGTGTTACAGTGACAGAGAGCTTATGGATTCAAGACTATCCACCTCGAACCAGCTAGACATTTCTAACCTTCTTCACAGTCATACAATATGGTGTCTCCCGATTTATAAATTTTCCCATAAAAACAAACTTCCTCTTCTTAAAATAGTGATATGAACTCATAGTTTTCTTGCCATGCACAAATACCAGAAGTGGAGTTTTTCCCCTAATTTCATCAACAAAACCAAATGAAGAAGTTGCATGTAATTCACTTCCTTAGGGAGCTTTACGGATTCCCGTAAATATTAAATACATAATTTAATGGTATTAACTGCTGGAGTACTAGTGATTCATCCAACTACCACCGCCCTCCAACTCTCCTCCAAAATTGGCAAGATTTTTACATTTAAATCCTCATTTAACTCTTCCATGAAATTAACTAAATATAAATCACTTAATTGCTTTCAATCACATAGGTCGAATGACCTTTGGAAAGAATGAATTACAATATAATATAAAACCACGTTATAATCTCTTAATTTAAACATGCATGGCCTTATCATTATTATTTAAATGCCCCATACTTCCCGAAGTCCAGAGGATTAAAATACATAATTTTACTTATGTGGCAGTCTCTTATGGCCCATGACCTTCTTTAAGTTAGCAATGATCATACACATAGTGGTTTGGTTCTACCATTTTACGATCATTTAATCGTTATCCACTAACCTCCGGCACCCTGAAAGGATCACATGCAAACCACACAATCAATTTCAATAATTCAAAGGTCCCAAAATTAACATCTCGACCCCGAATTTACAAGCTCATGTCAACCAATATACAAAGTGATTAATCAATAATATGGGTTAAGTGAATCCCTCCACTCAACTCTGATGTTTAAATCACATCACCTTCTAAAGCTGTCATAATGATACATTATCTCGCAAATATGTATAATAGTTTTAGAAATATATAGACTAGGCCTAATGTAATATCATGGCCCAAGATTGATTTGCACTAATGTTTATCATACAAAAAGACTTTTGACCCGCAAGTCATTCACAATACTTTCGTGAGACTTATTGACTTAGTGCTTACAAGCTTAAGCCTAGTAACAATAATATTGTTCTAAGGCATTAATTAGCAACAACACCCTTGTTTAGATAATCACATAATCAATATCTATTCTTAATTACCATATCATTCCCTTTGTCTTGTTTTCTCAACCTTTATTGAAAACACTTGATTCTCTTCCACTTGGTGTCAAGATCGGTCAAAGACGATGATCTGGTTAAATTATTGATTGTATTTGTGGGGTATTACATTCTTCCCCCTTAATGAATCATCATCCGATGATTTATTATTGCTACTTAATTAAATCAATCAAGTACAAAATTATGTACCTCTATTTGAGAAAAATCATCATTGTTTTCATTGAAACTAGTAATCTCATGTCTCATAAGCTCACATTTACTAGTTGTCATACTTGTCATCCAGTAAACCATTATACTATAAGCAACACATCATAGATTCTATCTCTTCAGCAGTTTTCTTCATGTATCATTATGCAATACATACAAAAGGTATTCTCCAAAATTTAGCTTTGCCAAGCTAATGCAACATGACACTGTTGTATTAAACTAGACAAGTCTAGTCACAACTATCTTACATCAAGGTATTACAACACACAAGACTAGTCATGAGGATTTTTTCTTTTAAGGTCATACATAATCAGACTCTACCTCTAAAAGAAATCCAAACTCATACTTTAGAAAGCTTTAAAACTAGCATTTACTCAAGATAAACATAAGTAATCAATCAAACATAGTTGTTCACAACCAGCTCAAGTAATGCTAGAATAATAATGTTACAGTCATATAAGCCCATACTTATGTAACTGTAATCTTATTATTCTAGTTCCTTTAAGTTGAATAACATGAATTCATTAACAATTATAATATATTAGCCCATTGATACCTCAATGGAGCAGAATATCATTCTATATTTCCTTGAGTTATACACCCAGACAACTCATATGAAATTAGTTAAGATTAATGATTCTTAATTTTCTATACAGTCATGTATAACATTATTACAACATGGTGTAGTGAGTTATTTCTCATTACAATTCCATCATGATAAGACTAATCATTCAAGTAAGGTCACACATTTGATACTTGATCAAAACAATATGAGTATATACTTCCTTAGTTTCCATAATGTATGGACTAAGCATCCCTTTTTTAATATAAATTATACTTCATTGTATCACCAGATATAGATACATACTATAATTACCATTTATCTCACAATAAAATTTATGAGTTCATCAATGTAATCAAGTAATAGTAATATAAATGATGGAGTGCCTACACAATGATCACATTGTTAAAAGGATCAACAAAACCTTATGAAACATTCTAGAGTGTGGTACCTCAATTCAATGATTCCCAGATTTAAAGTTCAAAAATATGAGACTGGAGTTAAGTAGCCTTTACTTTAGCAATCATGTAACTCCTGCCAGCTTTAAATTACCAGTCTTTTACAACCAAGCTAGTTGTATTTACCATATTTGGCACATAATATTGATAAAAATATTAAATTTAAGGACATTTCAACTTTAAAACCTTGAAGGTTAGTTTACATATTCCCAAGGAATCATGAATATCAAGTTACATACCTGAATTTCTTCGTTACACTTTTCAATCTCTAGTTTCCTACTAGGTTTGAAATTTTACCAACCTGACAATGTTGTCTCAGCCCGTGAAATATTATTTGGACCAATTATACTTTAAATTCAACTCAAGGTATCAAATTTTACAGACAAGTCTGCAATAGCAATGAGTTCCATGTCCTTATATGATATTTCAAGATTTCTTAGCATCTTAGGCAAAGTAAACAACATAGTTATCATTCAATCTTCCAGAAGAGTGTCTACTCAACTACCCTTAAGTAAATTAGTCAAACATATTTGACCATAACAATCCAAGTAGTACATTAATAGAATGTTTATACAAACAATCATATGCTACCACAAGGATAATAACAGAATAATGATAATACCATTATATAGTCATATTAGTTTCTACACCTATTACTTTCAGCCCTTAAGAAGCTTAAGAACTAAGGTCGTAATACAGTAAAACATAAAATAGTCCCTCTATACCTTAACAAGGTATATGATCCAATTTGGAGGGTAAAAGTTTTATACATTTACAGTACAAGTTTAAAACAAACCTCCTATATCTGTATTTAGTCTTGTAAACATCCTTTACTTCAACTAAATTCCAATTTCAAATCCATAGAAATCTTATTTGGTCAGACCAATCATGGTTGCACCATTCATAACACATAAGAATCCTGCATAGATTTATTTTACCTGTAAGGATATCATAAGGATGTATTTTCCTGAATTTATCTTCAAATCACTTTACCATTGCATCTTGTTATAAAAACAATCTCATGTAACTATACTGTAGTCCAAAATATGCAAATCAACCTTATCGAAAGATTTCCTTCTTTATGGATTGAGTTCAATTAGTGACTAAATCATGATAACTGACACCCAGTTATGGTTCATGCAATTTTGCTTATTAATTTGCCATTAAAAATTTTGAATTCCATTTCAGTTTCCAGTTAGTCACTTCACACTAAGAACTCAACTGCATTAATCTTGTATTTGATTAGCATCAAGAAGTTCTTATTTAACTTTCCTGTCATTATGCTAGGATGACTTGTTTCTTTTTCCACAAAACTATGGTAGACTTTACTGCTAGGTTTTACTCTGAAAGATCACACTTTCAGACTTCCTCCCATCCTTTATCTCTTTTCTAAAAATTAGAAGTAAAGAAGAGCTAATGCTCTTACATGCTTTTACCATATAAAGCTAGAATTTTATTGCAGATTTCATTCTGGCCTAACTAGCCTTCCAAGTCACTACCATAACAATAGTTAGTCTTCTTCTAAATATTGCCTTAATCCTATGCAGATTTCCTTTAATATTGGATTTATACTCCAATTTTTATCATAATGTAGTTTGATCAATCGAGTAACACTTTACTAATCATCATCATTCAACCTAAGTTGTTTTGCTTGGCTACTCTTATTCACACTTACCAGATGCTCTCTGCATCTATCTAGTATAGTGTGTCATGAAGGAATATTAGAGTATTATTTAACTCTTTTACCCCCAAAACCCAAATCTTAGTTTGATTAGGTTTTCATCCACGATACATCCTTCATCCTTTTTATTCTATTCATAAAATAAGAATTTTCTAAGTGTAAGGGCTCATTAGGCCCAAGAGTTGCAACCTTCACCTCTGATACCAAAATGTAACATCCACTTTTTGTCACTTCAATCTTAGAGAATTTAAAAAAAAAAATTAAATTTTTTTAATCTTATCTTATGTAGCTGATTTAAATACCCATATATTTAAATCCAACATAAGTCTTAATGCAATCCATTTCGATAACTATCATGAACCATGTGTAGCTATATGAGAGAATACTTGAACTTTACTCATTCTCCCTCAATGCTCTTTACAAGCCATACATAAAATGTATCCCTTTGGTTCTCCTTTAACAAGATATGATATATAAGTGATAACCCCTAAGTGTGTACCTAGGTTCCACCTATGAAATCCACAGTTATCTCATAGCTTAAATAATGCGAAAGTCTCAAAAAGTAATCAGTAGTTACACTACCTTGCGCAAGGTTTCTGAGTCATGTATGCCATGCTCGATTCCATGATGGTACACTCATCATTGGAATCTTGTCATCTCACCTTATTCACTTGTTTGTTATATGGATTTGTAGTCATTGATGCTATAAACAACTACAAGTCCTATATAAGGTACAAGTCTGGATTAACCTACATGTAGTTATACCTCGATGTCATCCTATGATTCCTATGGGAAATAAAATGTCTTTTTAAAGATTCAAATAATTACTAGAATGCTTCCCTTCCCATAGCCATCATATGTTGGCATTGGGGTACAAACCCTGTGGGGTTTCATCTGCCCTTGTAACTTTAACAAATTTTTTCTTAAGCAATACCAAACCACATTTTAAGATCTTGATAAGGAAACTCAGTAAAGCTATTATGTGGCAGTATTCAAATAACAACCAATGTCATTAAATGGATACAACCACGTAATGGTGATAGTGAGTTGACCTATCAAGAGTCCTAAAATGGAACATGGTATCTTAATAAATTAAACATGACAGATTGCTCTAGTTCCTACATCTTCATCGCTTAGTGAAGAGTATCTAGAGTCCTATCCCATAGTATCATGATAGGTTAAATGTAGTTCCAAAATACTCATTTCTTCCTATCTATTTTAGATATAAGATAGATCAATCTTTAGATCTAAATTCCCAATCTTAGTTGTTTATTAATGATTCAATTTCTACCGAATCAAAATAATGCCTTACATTATCAAGGAGTAATAACCACTAATGTTATTCTTACTCCTATAAGCAATCATGCAAGCTACATAATTCACTCATCATTGAGGACATACAGAGTCATTCCCATTACCCTCCTTTCAATAACACTTATGCTATATTAATAGAATCGTGTTATTCAGTTTTACTCAAAGCATTTATACTAGCCAGGTCTGATTTATATATATATATATATATATATAAATCTTAATCATTTTAAGGTTCTTGTTTCAGTACTATTCCCAATCCTCTTGAGAACTTCTAAAAAATTCACAAACCCTAACTTAGGTTTATTTGTATGGTTACAATCACCTTGACAACATAATCATTTTTCTTGGATCCTTATACCAATTTTCCTTGGCATGCAAAATACATTCCATTAATTCCAGATATCAGATCGCTGATATCCTTTATATGACTACACCATCATATCTTAATCATGGTTGATTTTAACTCACAATTTTAGGTGTGTAGACACCAAAATTCCATAATGAATATGATGTCAACTACTCAAATTGAGCACAATCTGCATGTTCCCATCAATAATCTCATCATTTTCATTAGGCATCATACCCATGGTTTCATAGAGGTTTAGTATTCTGGGATTTAATCATCTCCCATACAATTCTATGCCAACTATATCCCATATCCTATGGGTCCTTTTAGCATTTATGTTCAACCTGATTATTAATGAATTATCTTCATTACATCTTGTTAGTTGGAGTAACTCCATCATAAACATTCATCACATCATATTTCAAATGATGGTAATCTGATAGATCTTATACTTTATTTACCCATTTTATGGAAAGACATTCGCTTAAGTATCAAAGAACATCCGTGTTCTATTCTCATTATTATTTCACCTTGAAGTATTATGTTGAACTCCCCATCATGTTATGGGAGTTGGGTTAGTTTTACAAAGTATTTCAACTTAATTTCCTTAAAGGTTTAAGTGCTTCCCAAAAGGAACATCAACAAGTTAAAAGACATAACCCTTATATGTTGAACCTTATCTTATCATCCAGAAGGTTCATCATATTAATTTATCTCTAGTATAGTTACTCAAACTTTACTAAAAGAATATTCCTTAAGTATGTATACATAAGCATATACATCAAGATTCATACATAGATGATTTCTCATCTACCAAGCATTTGACCTTTAACTGGTCTTATGAGGAATCACAACCTCTTGCTAACAATAATATTAATTTCCCATAAGTTAATCAGTTTAGATTAAAGAATTCATCAACACTACTCCATAGTGTATCCATTAACCTATCCATTATATTACTGATTTATAACTTCACAACTCATCCATTGAACTTACTAGGTTCACCTAGTCCATAAGATAGCTGTTATATTTCTAAAATAGAGAGTTACAATAGCCCTCCATTACAATCGTCCAATGATCCAATTTTCATAAAATATCACAAGTATAAAGCCATTCTTATACCAACACTACTACAACATAGTAGAATTTATTACAGAGATTGTAGAGAGGCATCAACATTATTCAACGATATGAAGTAGGTAGTTATTGACCAAATATATATGGAATCTTTACCATGTCACAATATATCATAAATTTACCCAGTAGATTTTTACAATAAAATCTTTCTGAAAGGAAAAAAATAACTTCCTCAACATAATTAAGAATGTCTCAATTCATAATTGACTGTCACTTTATCCTTTAAAAGTAAGCATGCGGTTCAATTAGGAAACCAAGGATTTTCTTTACTTCCCACCTGTTATCTTCGCTAACTTTCCTGCAATGGTTAGGCAAGGTTAGTTTGACTGAACTGAGCAAGAAAAGTCCTTTATCCCATTTATCAATTTATGTCATTACATATTAGAATGAATATATACTGTAATAATAATCTCATTCTTACAATTTAACCATGTAATGCAACAAACATCATATTTAATTAACTTGCTTTGCAAACATTAAATACAACTCTTTTTACCTTTTTCCAGTATTCCTCCATGAAAAAGTCTCATCAGCACTTCTCTTATTTAAATTGAAGTAATGCCTGATAAATATGTTAATGTCAAGCAATGACCATCAACTAATTAATACCACATGTTATTATAATTACAACCGAATTCCACAGAGGTTTTATAGAGTATCAAACTCTTACAAATCGTGGTAAGTATCTATACCATCTCATTCATAACTAGAAATTTCTGCAACTATTGTTGCTGCTCAAGCAATTCAAACAAGTATTAACCTTGGACACATAAGGTAATCCAAGCTATGGAAATGAAACCAACAGTTTCATCAATATCAACATATCCATCAAATAGATCTGGTTAATACACATGACATTTATATGTCATAGCTACATAATACAACATATTTTGCATTATCCATTAATATCCTAAGAAGGAATGATATCTATACAACTCAAGTTACATATCATAGTAACTTAAAGGAGTTAAGGAAATATAGACTTTGTTGCCTATTTATACCATGTTATACCTTCTTTAATAAAACACATCACCTCAAATTATGTCTTACTATATTCAGTTGTAATAAGAATCCAAAGGCACAACCATTCCAAAGCTTATTTATGCATATGTAAAGAGTCTAAACTCCCCGAATTTGTCTTAATGACTAGCACATATTACTCCTCAATAATGGAGATATGTTACACCTGATTTAATTTTCCTATAGAGATTCAATTAGTTACATATACACCACATAATATAATTATTGGAAACTTCTTTAAAAATTGATTTAAAGAATGGAAACAAAACTAAGTTTCAGTTCCATTGTTGCATCTTATAAATGGAGCAACAATAACTTTACAAACATAACTAGGGTGTCAACCAACCAAGACCTCTTGGTTTCAATTAGACTTTTCAGTCTTTCTAGTAAACATAAAATAGTCAAACTCTTTTAATCATTATCCATCAAATCCTAAGCTCCAATCGAGCTTTCCTCAAGTAAGTGACTGGTTATAGAAATATTATAACATCTAAACCGAATAGCTTCTTGAAGGGAGAAGAATGGTTTTCCGTACTCGGTAGAAGATCAGTTAGGCTCATCCCTTCAAAACCAATCCCCAAATTCATTTGTTGTTCTCAGTATCAATTCAAAACTGGTTTAGACAACTTCTAAGGAAGATAGTAAATAATTAAACTCCTTATAATGGAGTGAGCCAAAGGCTCAACAACTCAACAATTATTTACATCGACTAAAGGCACTTTCAATATCCTAAGAAAAGGAATATTTAGGATGAGCTTACAACCTACTCATGGCTGGATGGTGACAGATTATGATACATATATTCTACAACTAACTTAGCCTCTATTGCCGCTCATCTACAATGAAACCAGGAGTAATCCCTGCTACTTCCCATTAACCTCTCTAAGAGCTACATGGTTCAGCATATCATACTAGAATAACATGAAGTGTTATTAGCTCACAAAACACCATTCAAACTGAGCCATGTCATAAAGGTTAATACCTATGTTTACTTTAGGGAAAGAGAGAGTGAGGAATAAAATTTTCTTGCAAGACCCATCAAGGGTAAAATATTACGTTGGAAAACTAGCAAGTCCTCAAACCTAGTAGAATCCTGACTCACTAACAAAGTCAACTCGATGGGGATAAAAGTAGACTATTAATATATCCTATGCATGAGATAGAAACAACAACTAGATATCACCAGACTCAGCCCTGGCACAAACCCAATTACCTCTCCATTTTCAATAGATGTTAATCACATGACCAAAAGTAAAAGAATAAACACCATTATCAGCAATCAGTCTATTACTAGATCCAAATATCAAGATTCAAGGCAGTAATAGAGAAAACCCAAGAATTCAAAATTTGATTGCAACCAAAATTTGAGTAGTATAGAAGACAAGAAAACTAGGTACCCATAATATTAAATTATTTGAACAGAAACCCATTATCCTCTAGGTTAAACCCTTCGAAAAAATGCAAACAAATTTGTTCATTTCAAGTCTCAAAAAGTAACACAATTTGAGCAGTAGTGAAGTTAAAATATTAAAACTCAGGTTCATCATTCATATTGTTTTACCATTTATTTTTGCAAGACAATAGAGTATACAAAAACAACCTCCAACTATCTCAAACCCACTTATTCTTAGTTCAAAAAAAATTACAAATATGTATTCATTCTAACATCTGATAAAATAAAAAGATAAAGGAGATAAGAATGTTTCTTGCCTACAAATTCACTTCCTACATCCTTTGAAATCTTTCCCAGCAAGTGTTACAGTGACAAAGAGCTTATGGATTCAAGATTGTCTACCTCAAACCAGCCAACAATTCCAACCTTCTTTGTAGTCATACAAAATGGTGTCTCCCGATTTATAAATTTGCCCATAAAAACAAACTTCCTCTTCTTAAAATAGCGATATGAACTCATAGTTTTTTTCCATGCATGAGATACCGAAGTGGAGTTTTTCCCAAATTTCATCAACAAAACCAAATGAAGAAGTTGCATGTAATTCACTTCCTTAGGGAGCTTTATAGATTTCCATAAATATTAAATGCATAATTTAATGGTATTAATGCTGGAGTACCACACCAGTGACTCATCCAACTACCACCGCCCTCCAACTCTCCTCCAAAATTGGTGGGATTTCTATAGTTAAATCCTCATTTAACTCTTCCATGAAATTAACTAAATATAAATCACTTAATTTATTTCAATCACATAGGTCGAATGACCTTTGGAAAGAATGAATTATAATATAATATAAAACCACATTATAATCTCTTAATTTAAACATGCATGGCCTTATCATTATTATTTAAACACCCCATACTTCTCAGAGTCCATAGGATTAAAATACAGAATTTTAATTATGTGGCAAGTCTCTTAAGGCCCATGGCCTTCTTTAAGTTATCCATGATCATACACATAGTGGTTTGGTTCTACCATTTTAGGGTTGTTTAATCATTATCCACCAACCTCTAGCACCCCAAAAGGATCACATGCAAACCACACAATCAATTTCAATAAATGAAAGGTCCCAAAATTAACATCTCAACCCCAAATTTACAAGCTCATGTCAACCAATCTACAAATTGATTAATCAATAATATGGGTTAAGTGAATCCCTCCACTCGACTCTGATGTTTAAATCACATCACCTTCTAAAGTTGTCACAATTATACATTATCTCACAAATATATATAATAGTTTTAGAAATATATAGACCAGGCCTAATGTAATATCATGGCCCAAGATTGATTTACACTAATGTTTATCATACAACAAAGAATTTTGACCTACAAGTCATTCACAATACTTCGTGAGACTTATTGACTTAGTGCTTACAAGCTTAAGCCAATAACAATAATATTGTTCTAAGGCATTAATTAGCAACAACACCCTTGTTTAGATAATCACAGAATCAATATTTTTCTTAATTACCATATCATTCCCTTTGTCTTGTTTTCTCAACCTTTATTGAAAACACTTATTTCTCTTCCACTTGGTGTCAAGATCGGTTGAAGACGACAACTGGTAAAATTCTTGATTGTATTTGTGGGATATTACATGAAAGCCATTGGATAATTGTCACCAATAGAAAGGGACATCTAATGGATCCCCTCGGGTAGGGGAGATGGAAATTTTAATTAGATAAGTTCATCGTTTGGTGAAGAATAAGGTAAGCATGACTCTCCCATGGGTGGAAGATTAAGTATTGTGGGATTTTGTTAGGTTGAGAGGTGATTGGGGCAACCGAATCGACACATATGGTGGACTCCTCAATGGTGAAGGAGAAGATAACGGAGACTACTTGTTGTCTACTCAAAATTCCCCTCTCTAACAAGAACAAATTTTGAAAATTTTGAGTCTTAAGTGCTTTTTTCTGAGATACCCAGGTCGTGAAGTCGAAAGAATCTAAGTTTTGGGTCATTTTGTAAGTATTTGGTCTGTCGGAACTTTCTGTCTCACCTGTCCCAAGTACGAAAGTGCAAGTTGTTCCCCGATCGGCCGAAATCCCCGAAACTGTCCCATTCTCGGGCCCGTCGGAACTTTTTGTCCCAGGTGTCCCAAAACTTTTGTGCGAGCTTTCCCATTTTCGGCCGAAACTCCTGAACCGCGTACTTCGCGCATTTTCGTCCCAAATATCCCAAAGTCAAAAGTGCAAGCTTCCTCTTTTTCGGCCGAAGCTTCCTAGTCGCGTACTCCGGAATTTTCTGTTCCAAAAGTCCCAAGTCCAAATAGGCCTGCTGTCCCAATTTCGGCCGAAATGCCTGAACCGCGTACCTCGCGCATTTTCGTCCCAATTGTTCCAAAAGCTTTTGTGCATTCTCTCTCCATTTCGCCCGAGCCGCGTGTTTCGCGCATTCGCGTCTCACCTGTTCCAAGCGTACCAAGTGTCATTCACACTTAGCTTTTCCCGCTCATTCCGAATATGACGCTCTTTCAAATTGGTGGTGGTGTATTCAATGCGCATTAAATTCATTCCGCTCCTCAAACGGCTATATAACCAAGCATACCACCTTCGCATTTTTCACATTGCTTTCTTGCTATCATTTGCTCAAACCCTTGCAACCTAGTTCCCCTTGCAAATTCCTTCCAGAGTCTGGGTCGCAGTTCCGAATCTATCAATATGAAGATCAAGTTTCAGGGACAGGAGCAAATTTCTCCACTTGAGTCTGCCGTTAGCAATATCGGAGACAGTGAAGCTCGTCATCTCGACTTCGGCGATTTTTGGTCAAGAATGACAGATGCAAACCCTACGCCGATGGCACAGATGATTAATGATAGCGGTTTGGCTTTCGCCGGAGGTTTCCCTATCTCAGTGCAGTGTGCTGATGCGGTACTTTCATGCGGAGCTCACTTCGACCCCGATTCGAGCGACTTGACAAATGTACACGGGGAGCTCATTGCCAAGCTGGACGCTGCTGCCATTAGAACTGCTCTGAGGATTCCGGAGATGGACAATGCTATAGTCGTCTCTCGGGATCAAGCACAGGCCATGTTTGACCAAGACAGTGATAAATATAAAGCTCGAGTGGCGAGGTCTTGGTTGAAGAACCCTAGGAAAGGAGCTTCATCATCGACCAAAACCCTCTTAAGGCGGATTTCAATGAAGAATTGTCAGATTTTATAATCCTGCTGGCTCGGGTTATGGGTTTGCCCTCAACCAATGAGTTTCATTTCTGGATGTGCCCGCTCATCAGCATGGTGTGCGAGGGAACGCAAAACATCAATTGGGCAGAAATCATAAGCATGAATTTGGCCGAGCAATTAGCCAATGTGCAACAAACAAAGAAGTTCTTCATGACTTCGTATCTGATGTATACCCTAGCAGCGTCACGGCAATGGTTTGGCTTTTCCTACATCGATGCACACAAAGACGATCCAGTGTACGCCTATTGCCCGCAGTTCACCCTAGAGACCAGCAATCGGAATTTCTGAAGGGTCAATGATGCCTTCACCATGTACGTGGTCGATTGCTCAAGGTGACACCGCTGGGAGGTTTTCGAGACAAAGCTATGAACCGATATCACAATATGGAGCCTATTTCATCCAGTTCAGAAATTCTCTTATATCAAAGCTTCTTTGGCTATGAGAACACTCCTCTGCGGCTTCCCATGTTCTGCGCAACGACAAAATGGCCTTGATTGAGATATGCGAGCAAGCTGGACAAGTTGCCGCAGAACTCGAGAGACAAGAAGATTTCGGCTTACACTTTCCCATCTCTCTCGGGAAACTACACATGCAAAACGGCCCTGGATGCTCGAACATAGAAAGAGCCCCGATCCCTATCATTTGTTCATTTCTTCAAGCCAAGAACTGTTTTGACTTGAAGAAGTTCATTGAAAGGAACATCAAGATAGTCTATCATCATCACAGGCGATACGTAAGACTACCGGGCCGACCGTATGTGCGAGATGATTTTGAAGCCGAGAAGAAGGCATTGTGGCGAGTTCTCCCTGCATTGATCCAAGAACTCGATCTGTACCAAATTCTGAAGGTCTCCGGGATGACAATTGAGCTATATTCATATGAATACGAAAATGTGATTAAGCACCCCTCTGGAGGACACGGATTGGAATAAAAAAGAAAGAGATGATCTCGGCTGAGATTATTGCCCCAGTCTTGATCGAGAACTAGGTGCAGTTGATGAAGAAGATCCGAGAATTCAAGAGGCACTCAGGAGAATCCAGCTCCAAAGATGATTCGACACCCATAAGGGAAGCATCAGTTCCAGAGTCTGGGACACCAGTGAAAACCCCTCCTGCCTCAATAGCTCAGGGACTTGTAGGATCTACTCCTTCTCCATCTACCCAGGTATACAAGAAGAAACTCAAAGAGGTAAAGAAGGAGCCTGCAGAGGATGACCCTCCAAGAAAACAGGCAGAGTTGCCTATGGGTCCAGAGAACATCATCGTTCTCAGTGAAAGTGAAGACAGTGAGGTGCCAATTCCTGCAAGTGTTCCTGAAAATCCAGCAGATAAAGATAAAGAAGTCCAGAGCACCGAACTTCCAGATACTACTGATTCTTCTGCCGCCATTACCTCCAGTGTTCTGCCTACATCTCAGCTTGAGTCAACAGCTGCACAGACCTTGAGTGTCATGAGCTCCCTGTCTCTTGGTCCCCTTGCTTCTCCTGCAGATTCTTCTTCCTCTTTTGCTTGGGTGCAACCTCTGGTTGATAAAAGGAAGAGAAAATCCTCCTCTCAAAGCTTGGGACCAAATTTTGATGCTGTAGCAGCCTTGTTGGGCACCACTCCTTCTCGTGCCAAGAAAGCCAGAACTACTTCCAGGATTGTGTCGGATGCTCGAGGTCAGCAATTCCTGGAGATTGCTAAGCCCACAGTAGACAAATCGGAATCAGAGTTGCTGACATCCGACTTGGAACTTTCAAGGATCCCTATGGGAGAGTCTACTCCTGAAGGTGAGATTCATAACCTCCGAGAAAGCATCACGGAGAGTCATTGGAAGGGTAGAGAAAGGGCGCAGACGATTGAACAGCTGGAAGAACAAGCCCAAGTTCTCACGAGTTTCATCAAGTCACTCTTGTCTAAGGACAAAGTTTTAGACCCCACTCCCTTGACTGCTCTACCCCCTCCTGTAATTCTAAGCCAAGATGAAGTGCAAGAAATTAAAGATATGCACAAGTATTCTCGTCCATGGTAGAGATATCGAAGCCATGATGGATGACATGCTTGTTGCCGGGCTAAACTTCATCGACGAAGCTTTTAAGCTACATGGAAAGGTAGACAAGTTGCAACATAAACTATCCTCTACCATTGAAGTTATGAATAAGGAGCTTAAACTTTGGGGCAGTTGCATTGTAGACCTTCGCCTCATGGGACAGACAGATGAGAACATCTTACTGGCGAGTAAGATTTTCGATGATGCCGAAGATAATCTATCAAAATCCTGGGTCTACAGTGTAGAGTGGAAAATCAGAGTCCTGGAAGAGGCTGTAGGAGAAATGAAGAATAGCTGGCAAAAAGGAGAAGCTTTCAAGACGCTAGCAGCTGCTACTTTCAAAGATATGCATTGTCATCTTCAGGATGAGAACTCTGGCATTCCCTCGTCCTTGCAAGAAATCAAAGCTCAGTTCAGAGCTTTTGTCAAAGATAATCTTTTCAAGGAAGACTCCATCTCTAAAGACAAGATAAAGGAAATTTGTTCTCTCCAGTCTGCCATTGAAGAAGCAAACAAAGACTATCATACTCACATCGAGTTCGATAAAGAGATGGAGAAATGCTTGGGATTTTGGACTCAGTCTGCAACTAACACATCAGTCCCTCGTGGCAGAGATATAGCTGAGTCATTGAAGAAGTTCAGGCAGTGGATTCTGAAGACATTGGGTCCCTCCCGATGGCGCCACCTGTTTCCTTCTCTCTTCTTTCCTCTTCTTTCCTTTCTTTTCGTATTCGTTGTAATTAGTTAAGGTATTGCAACCGCAATACTTAACTATTCTTTATTTAAAAGAAACGGTTACAAATCGTAACCGACTTGTAAGCTATATAATGGCCTTTCCACGCCATTTTGAAGAAGGAGGAAGAACTTGGCATACTCTCGAAATTGTAAATAGATCTTGAACGTATCAATACAAAAGGGCTTTTCTTTTCATTCTCTATCCGAATCTCTCGTATCTCTGTGTTTTCCTTTAGTATTGTGAAGATTATTTTGTACCTAATTCGTTAGTCTTGCTGATTGCTTTTGCAAATACGGTGATCTTGCACGACCAAGAAAGAACTTTGTGTCTTTGATTAATGAATCTGAAGAAGGTCGTTGAAGAACTTTGTGTCTTTGATCTTATTCAGTTAATACAAATAATCTTGTTCCAAATTCCCTGCAACTTCGCACTCGTAAAGAATTATTCTGTTATCTACAATTCCAAACGTTTGCTATTCTGCTTATCTTCGTACCCTCTTTCCTCAGCCCGTTCGTAACTGATGATCTTTGTGGAAAACATTTTCGTGGTATCCAAGTTCAACCGTAAAATGACATTCTGTATATTTGTAAATAAGTTTGTGTCTCAATAAGGGAACCTCTCCCATTAAAGAGGAGGGACTTCTTGTCCCCTGACTGTTGTTCTTCTAAAAAGTCCTATCTGACGACCAACAGTTTTTGGCGACTCCGCTGGGAAAAATCGCATTCCAGTACTATAATTTTTTCGATCATCCTTTGATCTGGCGACTCCGCGTTTCACTCGAGGGAGAAGGGCCCTTGGTATCGAAGATTCTCAGTTTCAGCTTTTGGAACAACAGGGTTTTCCTTTCCCTTCAAATAGAAGAACTCGTTCAACGAGCACTCCGCCTGTTCGAGATAGAAGTCCTACACAGCCAGCTAGCCCTAATCTGCGAGCTCTGATACTTGCTGGTGTTAAAGTTCCCCTTCGGACCGTATTCCCAAGAAGAATGGCACAATTACCATGGGGACAACGTGTCGGACCTCTGGCTCTTGCGCACCCTTTGCATGAGTTACCTCGAGGTAACCGAAAGAACTTCCCAAAGTTTAAAGGAGATGGAAAAATTCACCCTGATGAACATATTGCAGCATTCATAGTCGCATGTGGGGTCTTGGGGGTTGAACATGAAGACGTCTCAGTAAGACTGTTCGTTGAGACATTACAGGATAATGCTGCTGACTGGTTCTATCACCTTCCGGCTGGTGCCATCACCGACTGGACTACCATGAGAACTCAGTTCGAAAACCGTTTTAAGCCGGCAGAAGATGTGCATGCCCTGCTTGCCCAGATTTCTCAGATAAAGAAAGATCCATCAGAACCCATGAGAGAATTTGTGGCTCGGTTCAACAGATTGATCAACAAGATTCCTGCAAATACTCGGCCGGTTGATCAAATTCAAAAATGTTTCTTTTTGAATGCCCAAACGCCTAAAGTCAGTTATGCTCTAAGAAGGGCTAATCTTGGAACGCTAGTTCTGGATCAAGAACTGGCTGTTAGTATCGAGGACGACCTGATCATGTCAGGGAAGTTGAAAAGAGATCCTCTCAAATCGAAATCTGCTGCTTCTTCCTCTTCCACCTCTGGACCCAATTCTGATCCATTAGTCCAGAAACTTGCAAATGATCTAGTGGCTATAAAGAAACAATTAGCCCAGCATGCACCATATGCAGATGTTCCGAGAAGAAATTTTCAACCCAGAAACCGTCTGCCAGCCCCCCACACCAGACTGGCACTTGAAGGGCCTCTGCCAAAGTCCACATGAGTCCCTTGAACGCAACCTGTGAAGTTGAAGAGCCAGATGATGACGTGGACGAAGAAGCTCGTGAGGAGTTCCTGGAAGAATTTGACGATGAGGCGGAAGAACTCGAAGGATCTCGGGTTAATTTCTTTACCACCGAAGGCACTGATGATGGAGATAACTATGATGAAGTGGTAGCAGATATGAACAGTGAATCTTTTGCTGTCATGACTCGAGAACAGACGAGGCAGAAGGAGAAAATAACACAGCCCACGAAGAAATCTAAGGAACAGCCAGCAACCATTCCTGTAATTGCCAGAAGAGGATCCCCTATCCCGACCTCATCTGCACCAAAGGTAAGTACTGTCGACACTGCTCCCAAAGTTTCTTCTTCTTCCTTTTCTCCTAAAGTTGATAAATCTAGAATTCCAAATGATGATGGCCCATCCACCTCTGGATCCTTTGATATTGTTGATCATCTTAAAAGGACTAAGGTTCAAATTTCAGAAGCTGAATACTACCAAACCCATCCAAAAGCTTTTGCCAAGATGATCCAATTTGTGAATTCCCATTCCAAGACCACCTCCAAAGGCCTTTTGCCCACACCTCCTTCTATACCACAGCCTAGTCTGGTAGCTGCTGTCACCTCGCCTGGAGACAAAATCAAGCCTTTTTATGTTACCCTCCTTATAGCGGGCCATAGGCTTAGTAACTGTGTCATAGATTCCGGGGCCTCTGATAATGTGATGCCCGCCAAAGTAGCTCATGCTTTAGGCTTGACCCTTACTCGTACTTATGGATCTTGCTACTCCATGGAAAGTAAGGAAGTACCTTTGGTGGGAAGGATTAAAGATGCACAAGTGGCTTTTGCTGCTTTACCTGAAAAGAAGGTCTTGGCTACCATACTAGTAGCAGACATTCCTCCTTCCTATGGAATGTTGCTAAGCAGAAACTTCTGTAAAGATGTGGGTGGAGAGATTCAAATGGACTGGTCACACGCTCTCATACCTGTCAATGGACAAATGAAGAAGCTACTACCTGAGAAGCAGTCCGAGTACATTGTGCAGAAGACAGATGATCCCAAGGCACAAATACTCTATGAGGACAGGGGCCATGGTAATTACATGATTTTGTCCCCTGATGAAATCCGACCCTGCAAAATATCACCTAAAGATCCCAATGGTGTCTGGATCTTAGAATTTGATGGCAGTTGTTCTTCGGCTGGTTCTGGAGCCGGTGTTCTGTTAATATCACCTGAGGGCTGCCTGTACCCCTTTTCATTCAAATTGCAGTTCGAGAACACTAACAATACAGCAGAGTATGAGGCTCTCATCCTTGGATTGCAAGTGGCCAAAGAACGAGGTGTAAAAAATCTTTTGGCTCGTGGTGATGCAGAGCTGATTGTGAAGCAAGTCAGAAGCCTGTTTCAGGTAAAGAACGGGAGGCTGAAGCATTATCGGAATCAGGTTTGGGATTCAATTGAATTCCTTGATGCCTTCTCCATTGAAGCAATTCCCAGAGAAAAGAACAGCAGAGCTGATTCCCTGGCTGTCTCAGGGTCATTATTGATTCCTCATCCTGAATTCTCTCAGGATAAATTCACTATTGAGATGGTCCACCGACCTAGTGTCCCTGACAATACTAACAACTGGCAAGTCTTCAACGACGACCAGCATTTGCTTTCCTTCCTGGAGCTCAAGGGCAATTTTGAACAACTGTATTTCGAAGGAAGTGACAACCTGCCTCGTGAGAGCGTGTCTTCGGACCAAGCCGTCACCCAAGGAGAAGAGACTGATCAGGAAGGGTGCATTAAGCTCAAAGGAAACAAGATCCCCAAAGGTTTGGTGAGTTTGGAGGAGTTGTTTGATAAGCATGACAGGTACGTGAGATCTAAAGCTTCCATTGGACCTCGGCAATCAGCTGAGTATGATAAAATTGATATTGGGAGTTCGATTGTGTCGGATGCTCGAGGTCGCAATTCGGAGATGCTAAGCCCACAGAGACAAATCGGAATCGAGTTGCGACATCCGACTTGGAACTTTCAAGGATCCCTATGGGAGAGTCTACTCGAAGGTGAGATTCATAACCTCCAGAAACTTACACGTGAGTCATTGGAAGGGTAGAGAAAGGGCGTGGCAGATTGACAATTTGGAAGAACAAGCCCAAGTTCTCACGAGTTTCATCAAGTCACTCTTGTCTAAGGACAAAGTTTTAGACCCCACTCCCTTGACTGCTCTACCCCCTCCTGTAATTCTAAGCCAAGATGAAGTGCAAGAAATTAAAGATATGCACAAGTATTCTGTCTATGGTAGAGCTATCGAAGCCATGGTGGATGACATGCTTGTTGCCGGGCTAAACTTCATCGACGAAGCTTTTAAGCTACATGGAAAGGTAGACAAGTTGCAACATAAACTATCCTCTACCATTGAAGTTATGAATAAGGAGCTTAAACTTTGGGGCAGTTGCATTGTAGACCTTCGCCTCATGGGACAGACAGATGAGAACATCTTACTGGCGAGTAAGATTTTCGATGATGCCGAAGATAATCTATCAAAATCCTGGGTCTACAGTGTAGAGTGGAAAATCAGAGTCCTGGAAGAGGCTGTAGGAGAAATGAAGAATAGCTGGCAAAAAGGAGAAGCTTTCAAGACGCTAGCAGCTGCTGCTTTCAAAGATATGCATTGTTATCTTCAGGATGAGAACTCTGGCATTCCCTCGTCCTTGCAAGAAATCAAAGCTCAGTTCAGAGCTTTTGTCAAAGATAATCTTTTCAAGGAAGACTCCATCTCTAAAGACAAGATAAAGGAAATTTGTTCTCTCCAGTCTGCCATTGAAGAAGCAAACAAAGACTATCATACTCACGTCGAGTTCGATAAAGAGATGGAGAAATGCCTGGGATTTTGGACTCAGTCTGCAACTAACACATCAGTCCCTCGTGGCAGAGATATAGCTGAGTCATTGAAGAAGTTCAGGCAGCGGATTCTGAAGACAGTGGGTCCCTCCCAGTAGCCGGCCACCTGTCTCCTTCTCTCTTCTTTCCTCTTCTTTCCTTTCTTTTCGTATTCGTTGTAATTAGTTAAGGTATTGCAACCGGCAATACTTAACTATTCTTTATTTAAAAGAAACGGTTACAAATCGTAACCGACTTGTAAGCTATATAATGGCCTTTCCACGCCATTTTGAAGAAGGAGGAAGAACTTGGCATACTCTCGAAATTGTAAATAGATCTTGAACGTATCAATACAAAAGGGCTTTTCTTTTCATTCTCTATCTGAATCTCTGTATCTCTGTGTTTTCCTTTAGTATTGTGAAGATTATTTTGTACCTAATTCGTTAGTCTTGCTGATTGCTTTTGCAAATACAGTGATCTTGCACGACCAAGAAAGAACTTTGTGTCTTTGATTAATGAATCTGAAGAAGGTCGTTGAAGAACTTTGTGTCTTTGATCTTATTCAGTTAATACAAATAATCTTGTTCCAAATTCCCTGCAACTTCGCACTCGTAAAGAATTATTCTGTTATCTACAATTCCAAACGTTTGCTATTCTGCTTATCTTCGTACCCTCTTTCCTCAGCCCGTTCGTAACTGATGATCTTTGTGGAAAATATTTTCGTGGTATCCAAGTTCAACCGTAAAATGACATTCTCGTATATTTGTAAATAAGTTTGTGTCTCAATAAGGGAACCTCTCCCATTAAAGAGGAGGGACTTCTTGTCCCCCATTGTTGTTCTTCTAAAAAGTCCTATCTCGACGACCAACACTACTCTATAGGTAAATGAGAAAATGAAACAGTCCCTCTGTGGATGAAGGAGCTTGTGCAAGAATCTCCTTGATAGATGGAATGGGAGGAAATTGAGTAAAAAGAGTTGGTATGATGTCGAAAATGGTATAAACCTCACGAATGTTCTTGTCATTAGTCGAGGTTCACTCATTTGGTTAGATGATGAGGTGTGATTTGGGAATGGCTTCTTGAAGATGTTAAGGTTCGATTAGCTGATGTGTTAGGGCTATCAAGGTGAGTTCTCCTTTATCTATCATTTCTTAGATGGTGTTTCTAAAAGTTATATAATTACCATCGTTATGGCCTTTAACGTGATGATAGTTACTGGTAATTATTTTCTTTATACCATGTAGGAACATTATGAGAAGGGTCAAAACTAGTATGTGGTTTGACGGGTGGAAGATTTATTTCTTTGAATTTTAGAAGTTTTTCAAAAGCGAAGAGTAGGGTTCTCCTATGGGAATATATTTTTGTTGCTCTGCTTGAACTAAAAATCCTGAAGCAGAGAAAGGTTTGAATAAGGTTTTGATTTCTTGGATGGATGAGATGGGTGGATTTCAAAACTACTACATTGGTAGATCCTTTTGCTTTAGAATATTATCTTTTTGTTTTGAAGAAGGGGTATCATTTGATAGAAACACAACATTCTTGTTAAGTAATTATATCTTCTTCTCTTCAATGGCATGGATTTCAAGTTTATGGGCCATGGTGAATGCCTTATCAAACGTGTGGAAGGTTTGAACTTGGAGAGTTAGTGAGATGTGCCTTGAAAAATATCTATTGAATAACTCTATCAAATCTAAGGTAATTGGAATGTGAGTTGGTTGATCAGGATTTTCCATCGAGCAAAAAAAATTGTGATAGATTCATCTTCATATTGACATGTCATTTACAAGTCGGTCATGGCGACCTTCTTGAAAATGTTGATAGAAAAATGGTCTATAAAATCTTGAGCTACCTAATTCAGTGAAAATATGGAGTGCCTAGGTAGAGAAATATACCAATCTAAAGCTTTTCCTATCAAGGACATTGGGAATGTCTGTAAGAGCAAATTGTCATCGTGAGTGATTAGGTAACACACATGTTTAAAATATTGCAAGTTTTATTTCAGGTCTTCTTTTCTATTGAATCATTTGAATTTAGGAATTTCCTAATGAGGAGGGTATGGATGAATCGAGAATGGATGGGTGAATGGGCTCATTAAAAATCTCATTATAGGTTAGAGAGTTACGTGATCCGAGAGACAAATGCTTCTAATGTCCGCATCCTTCTCATCATCATTTTGATAAGCTCATTGGTAGGTTGTGATGATGGGGCATCCCTTGTAGTATAAGGGGGTAGATAAGATAGATATGATGTGGGTGACATCCTAGTATGTGGTGGTGCTTTGAGTATGAAAATTGTTATGAAGGACCATGGGCGAAATAGATGTAGAGGGAAAGTACCTTGAATAAGTGGTTGATGAAATAGGGATTGTCGGTGATAGGTGTAGGTAGGCGGGATGGATGTAAAGACCCTCATAGCAATCAAAGGAAGAGACTACGGGATGGAGAGGATGATGTTTTAGAAGGGAGTGTGGGCTATTGACACCAATGGTGGATGAGATGTAATAGGTATATGAGAGGTGGCGTTTGCAGATAGACCTACACTCAAGGTAGTTGATAAAATCATTATTGACATCGTAGGAGTGATAGATGTCAAAGGCACAACAAATGTCATAGGTGCAACAGATATCGATGATGTAGGGTCAAGCTGGGAAACCACAGGTGGTAAGGTGGAAGAGGGTAAGGCCAAGCTAGTAGTAGTTGATGCAAAAGTGGGTGCAAGAGTAGGAGGAATGGACACATGCATGTCATATACAAGCTTCCCTGATGAATCACGGGTAGATGAATGAGCAAGATAATATTGTAGAGTGTTGGGGTTGTGCTTAAGGAGGCTTGCAAACTTTTCATCACTAGTTGGTATGGAAAGAGCCTGATTGAGGTCCATAGGTGATAAGATGGAAGGTGGAAATGGGTTAGGTGGGAGTGGTTTCTGGATAATGTGAAACATGAGAGCGTCGGCTTGTCTATGAGTCTAAACCATGTGACTAACAATAGAATAGGTATTCTGAGCTTTTCTGATAATGTAGAAACATGGAATGAATGGAGAAAAAGGGGTCTAAAATGTGTGATTTGAATGCTACTCGATTGACAAAATCAGAATAGAGAGACCAACATCGGTTGGGGTAACCGATGCTGGTATGAGGGGGTAACCGTCTACGATCGTATATAAAAATGTCGTGACTATGGGAAAATGTCAAATTGGTAAATCTGGTAATAAATGGTGAAAACGAGATAGAAATGGACTCGAAGGTAATATAAAAGACTTAGAGACTAGTAATATGACCAAGGAAGTCAAAAATAAAAGAAATGAAGATTTGATGCTACTTTGGAAAAAATGACCAAAACATCCTAAAGTTGATGGCGGTCAATGAACCAACATTGGTAAGATGATGAAATTGATGGCGGTGGTTAGAACGGCACCACCATTCTTGTGAAAACTGTGAAATATGGAAAAACTAAACTTTTGGTGATTTAGGTCAAATAACACAACCAACTCAAATATTGAGTATGACAATGACCAACCCTAACACACTAAAAATAGTTGGATGACACCAACTATGATGGTGGAGTGTGTAGGGAGAGAAAAATGAAGAGAACAAACTCACACCTCAAAACAAAAATCAAGCAAAAGCTAGCAAAACACAAAATCCTATGACATATAGTTTATGTTTTGGATTATGCCATTTAGGAATGACTTGTGAATAAATTATTATTTTGTTACCAAAGGTGCGCTAAAGAAACTAGCAACTATGGTTGGTTTCGTGCTAGTTTTGGTGTGGGGATTCTTCTCGATATGATGACCTGCTAGAAAATCAGTTGGAACGCACTATCAATCCTTTGATCGTGTGATATTTGACAGCTTCTTCTAGGAAATATGTTGTTTAAGAAATGTATAGATTATTTTCGGTGATTTGGTACAAAGAGTGTTGAAAATTTGAACTATGGTTTTATTTGTCAACCATCTCCTGGGCATGACTTCAAGCATATAGGTTGCCCAAAATTTAGATGAGCTATATGTAACATACAAAGATGAGATGTAAATATTTTAAACCCAAATCCACAATGAAATTCAATGAGAGAAATAATGAATAGGAAAGTGTATGTCTTTCACTAATGCAATACAAAATAAAAAGAAGTGTTCTTTATAATAGAAATTACAAGATTCACCGAGATTAGTAGGAGAAGAATAATGTTTCCTAGGGATAATATTTTAATGTGAACTTTATTTCAAAAATAAATAAACACACAATGATTCCATAATAATAAATAATGAAAATAACCCCAAATGGGTCACATGGGCATGCCAAAATATTTCACTTTGAATAGTTTGCGTAAAACAAATAAAATAAGAGGTTAGGAGGAATACCTGTAAGATCGAAGGTTGAAGGTTGAATTATCACTTAATAGCTTCCTTTGGCTATTGGGAATGACTTGTAAGAAACATAAAATGACCATAAGATAGCAATAATAATATAGGCTAGTGGACTACCTAGCAAATGCTAGATCCAGGAAGCGATGTGCTTCTTAGGAGGCTATCAATCCACTTTCAAATAAAAATTAATGTAGCAAGTATCATGAAATAAAGAAATCCTATTGTAGTTATATGATTTAGGTATCTCATGAAAATACAATAAGTAAATCTAACATAACATGAAAAGTTATGATTATAGATGGAGGTATGTAGGTTGTTCTAGGTTTTACAAGTCCGAAAGATGTCTAATAAAAGGTATAGGATTGATCGGGTGAGGTCTGGGTTAATTTTGGTTGATACAAAGACTTAGTGGTCAAAAGGTATAAAATGACATAGAGACAAATATTGGTCAGGTGACCAATGTCGGTGCAGGGATGAAAGTGATGGCGGTAGGGTAAACTAACGTCAATAGGGGTAATTGGCAATAACTTAATAAAAATGGTTTTTGGGCTTCTCTGTGATTGCATAGAGAGCGATGAGAGTGTGGCTAGGTTTATAATATAACTAATAAGACTCGGGAATACGAGAGGGAGATATCAAAAAGGGTGAAAGGTCTAGAAATGGATGGATTGGTGGATTGGTGAGAAGATGGAGATATCCACATAATAGTAGGCGAAAAATAATGGAGGAAAGAGATCGTAATAAAATAAGCACAAATGATTAATATCACATTACTTACTTGCTGCTATGAAGATCTCATAGATGGATGGAGGTTGGTAATTGATTGGTGAGGTGGTATCTAGTTTAGTGTCGCACGACAAGTATGACTTTGTGTGTTCCCATGAATGCTCTAATGATCTGGAAGGGAATCCTTGGCCTGTGTTGCTCTCTGGTGGTGTGTAGATGTCATTTGGATGAAGCAGGCTCGATATCCATATTGGATTACAATATAACTCTCAAAACTAAAATGACCAACTTGGGTAAAAGGTTGTAAATTTGTATATAAAGGAACTGATGGCGGTTTAGGTAACCGACATCACTGAGGAAAAACTAACATTGGTTAGGAAAAAATAGTCCTATTTACCAAAAATAGGTAGATCTTCCTAGATTTGGTGTGCTTTCCTCATTGATTTTACTTAGGAAAGTGGATTTCATGTGAGAGAAGGCAGGAAGAACTTAGGAGAGGTCCAGTTAGGTTTAGGAAGAAGTCTTAGTTAGTTAGGTCAAATTCTTGACTAAAGATTAGGAATAATGACTCGGTATTGAAAGTAAAGATTTATTGTTGAAGATGATGACTCAATCACTGTGAGTTAAATGCCCCTGGAATGGGTCCAGGGTGAGGTGTCATGATGAGGTGGAGGTGTGAGGGTGAAATTAATTTAATTAAAATAATTAAACTAATTAATAATGTGAGGGTGAATATTAATATGGGGTAAAGGGGTCATGGTTAGTTAAATGCATTATGTTAATTAATTGAAAGGGGACCAAAGAGAGTGTGACCCAAATTTGGTGTCTACAATCCCTTATAAAATTAATGATCTTTTTCATAAAGAAATCATTAAAATATTAGATGCCAAATTCATCCACATTGTGGACTATTTCGAATGGGTCTCTAATATCATCCTAGTTAGGAAGAAGGCTACTCTCACCATCTCGTATTTTCATCAATTTCATAAATCTTAACCTCACTTGTCCTAAGGATAACTTTCCATTTTCCTCCATCAATGTCGTTTTGAGTCCACAACTGGATATGAAATGTTATCTCTCATGGATAAGTTCTCATGATATAACCAAATCCAAATCACTCTTGAAGATCAACATAAGACCACTTTTACGACATAATGGGGTACTTATTGTTATGTCAAAATGCCTTTCAGACTCAAAAATTTCGGCTCAATGTATCAATGCGCCATGAATCACATCTTTCACAACCTTATACAAAAATATTCAAATTTTATGTGGATGATCTACTCATAAAATATTGATACACAGATGATCATTCTCATGACTTGGACATTACCGTAGGGAATCTTCACAAATAAAAGGTTTGTCTCAATCCTTGAAAATGCATATTTGCAGTGACCCAAGGTAATTTTTTAGGCTTCTTAGTATCAAAATGTGGCATCGATGTGGATCTAACCAAGATTAAGGATATTATTGACATGCCACAAACATATTCTATAGACAAAATACAGACCATTATTGGAAATCTTGGGGAAATCTGACGATTTTTCCACTAATTCACCTATCATGTTCCTGTCATCAACAGTCTACTCCAAAAAACATACCAAACTTGAATCGATTAAGGATTTCCATAAATTTTCCAATAACATAAAGGAATCTCTATCTTCTCTACCAACATTACAACCTCCTTGTCCAAATTGACATTTGTTATTATGTACCCAATCCACACCGGTGTTTGTAGGGAAAATGTTAGCACATGAAGATGAATTGGAAAAGGATCGTGTCATCTACTATGTTAGTCAAGCATTACTACATTATGAGATATGATACACTTCCATCAAATGGGCTTACCTATCCATATGCTATGAAGCCACGAAACTACACCATTACATGCTTTACCAAACCACTTATGTCATTGTTCACATGGATCCTTTACAATACATTTTCTCAAATGTTTTCCTACCAATGGATCAAATTGGGAAATGGATGACTATTCTCATGAAATTTGACCTTCATATCATCATGCATCGAGTGGTAAAAGTCCAAGTTATCAAATAAAAATTGGATTCCAATCCCATCCCCACTCCTCAACCTATTTGCAATGCATTTCCTTATGAGGACATACTCCTAATTAAGGGTATCAACAACACTATTTCTATCAAATAATTTTTCTTTAGCTTCATAGATGTTACTAAGGCACAATCCTTTGATGCTAATAATGAAGTGCCTCCCTGACCTAAGGATAAACCAAGAAACAAGATCATTGAATAAGAAATTACCATTGATTTACATGAGGATACATGGTTGTTACACTTTGATGGGGAAAAATTCCTTCAAGGAGCTAGGGAAGGTTGTGTTCTCACCGATGATTCTAACCAAACTTTCCCCTTTCTGATCAAATATATTTTGAGGTCACCAATAACATGCCTGAATATTAAGCTCTCTTCCTAAGCATGCAAGCTTCCCTAACCAAGGATATTTCTTATCTCCATGTCATGGGGGACTCATAGCTGATGTGTCAACAATTTAATGACTTGTGCATATCAATGTCATAGAAAAAAACTCAAATACTATTATGAACTAGTTAAGAAGATAATAACACACTTTGCATCATTTACCATTGAGTCAATCCCATGTGAAAAAAATTCATTGGCTAAATCTTTAGCTAAAACTACCACTCGATTCCATACAGTATAATTCTCATGATATTACTCCTCCCGGTTAAAATTTGTCGAATCCCCTCTACCCTGCATCATCAATGTGTCTAGTATGTATACAAAATCAAATAAGATACCCTTGTAAATGATCTTTTGTATTCAAAAAATTTCCAATTTATCCAACGTTAAACTTACCTACATGGTATAGATTCATGAACGTGATTGCAAAGACACAACAAGGATCTCAAATAAGTACTCAAAGATGAAATAATATATTATCAAAAATTCAAGTGCACCCTACTCTAATGAATTAAAAAGATGGGGTTCTTGTTATCTAATTTTGTACACATGGAAAAATTGGACAACGGGGTCCTATTTCAATCAAATCATGACATTGGTCCCATGAAATCACTTACGGTCATCACAAAGATAACACGATTAAAATAATTAATAAATTGATAAGTGAGCTCACCTATCCTAACTTGGGCTCAACTTAGTGCTAGTTCATAGAGTTACTCGGTTGTAACATGTCAAGCAATTTGATGTGAGCTTGAAGAAAGAAAGGTGAATCAGGTTTGGAAGATGACCTATTCAATACAAGTGACAAGTCAAAATTTTGGAACTCACTTATATGAGCTCATTGATGTTGATGCAAGGATGATGATGTATTGAATCATGTTAAAAATCGATGAACTAAGGGGGGAAAATGATCCGAAATGATCTCATGTATGGTAATAGCTCGGTTAGGAAAGTTCTCTATTGTAAAAGTTCAAAGGAGAAATCAAGTCTATCTTGTATTTTGTCCTGATTCATGAGGGACAAGAAGAGTTCAAACTCGGTCGTAACACCACAAAGATCGAGAGAGAAACTCACTTCCAAGCCAAGGAGTATCTCATGATTGAGTTCAATAGAGTTACATGAGTTAATTGAAGAGGAAGTTTGGTTTTGGCTCATTGGGAGACGTATTACAACGATGTGTCTTTTAGGTCGGGATTGGACTTTCAAGTTCAGGGGAGATTTTTGTTCTTTCTACCAACACATTGACAAGGCAAACCAGAGATTCCATGATGGGTTTTAAGAATCACTTTTTCTAGAATGTGGGGACTTCAGGAAATATTAGCTATACAACTACGTCGATGGATGGCCAGATGGTATTTGGGTCCCGAGTTTCTTTATGTCAAATGCAGAGGTCCAGGTCACTCAAGATAGGAGGTTCAACTCTTTTTCCCGTGGGAAGTCAAGACATGGAGTAACAGGTTTGTCGAGTCAAGTGCCAATCCCAAACGATTCAACAGAGAAATCGGGAAATGTGGGAGGTCATCCTAGCATGACGTGTTGAGATATTCAAACACCAAAACATAAGGTAGTTTGGTTGAAGCTTTCCCATCGAGAAAAATAAGATAGCATTCGTACATGATTATCAAGCTCATGTTGATCATGTTGAATCTAGGAGGAAAAAATGTTGCAGGTAATGCATGAAAGGAGATTGAAACTTGTACAATCGAGTTAATCTCATCAAGCTAAATGGAAGGTTTCCCAGTTATATGGTGAAGATATTATAGGATGAAATTTTAAGGAGAGGATATCAGATCTCCAAGATAAAGATAATAGCGATATGTGGCATAAAATGTAGGATTAACGATGATCTTGTGTCTATTGTTTGAGGCACTCTGAAAGGGATGACTTGGTGAAGCCATGAATGTATCAAGTAGCCAAACTCAGGGATTCAATTCAAAAAATAGAGGTAGGCTTAACTCACCTTGGAAAAGTTAGTGGATGAGATACCCCAAAGATAAGAAAATATCATAGATTTGCAGCCACACTAAATGAAGAGCTCATTTTGATGAGTTAGGGGTCACGAGCTGAGGAATATGACAGAAAATGAACGGGAATTTTAGGAAAATGCATGAAAATCTAGTTTGGTTTCATGTGGCGAGATTAGGCTTGAGTCATATGGATTGAGTGAGGAAGTGAGTTCAAGACCAGATCCAGTATGGCATGGAATAGTTTGTTAGGATCCAGACCTAGCATGTTACTGTAGAAACAAATTACAAGCTAGAGAAGCTTGAGAGGTTTCTCATGGAAGAAATGTGCATGAGGGTTGAGCCACTCACCTTGAAGGTGTTGATTTTAGATGTATGGAGACATGATGAAATTGTCTTGGAGCTTGGACCATAGAAGGTATAGGTATATCAGTCATGTTCATGGTAATGTAGAAGGCTATACTCGACGTTGAATTAACTCGATGCATCGAGCTACAAGTTGATGCTTCGTACTCTAGTGAAAATGGGATGTTGGGAACCAAGTGAGCTCAAAGTTACAATGCCAAGTCGAGCTCAGAGGGATAAAGAGCTTGAGAGGTTTAAGTGTGGAGTTCATAGACATGTTCGACTCAATTATTCATTAAAATTGCCACGCTCGTAGATAAGGAAAACATGAGACAGATTCGCATTGGTTTGGGTCTAAGTCTAGGAATGATAATTTTTAGCTTATCCAAATTGAGGTACATCAAGCTACTCAGTGTAACACTATAGAGTGATGTTTTAGGGATAATTTTTTGATTCACTCAACTGAGCTAGTTGTTAAGCTCACCGTGCTCAAGCTCATGTGGTAAAAAGTTGGGAAAACTTCTTGGAAAATTTCCAAAGGAAGTCCTATGAACACGAGCTTGAAAATGACTCAACATCGAGTTCAAGGATGGTGTGATCAAGCTCCTCACCGATGAGGTTATACATAGAGAGAACATGGTGAGCTGATATGTGGGAGATAGCTCAGTTATGAGCCATAGGAGTTTGACTTAGTGCAAGATGAGCTCAGTAAGAGGAAAAGATCTTTGAGTCGAGTTAAGTCAAGCGCGAAGTCAATCAATACATAGAGAACCATGATTTATGTGTAAATACGAGCTTGATACAAAGGATAAAGAAGCTTGGTGGATGATGGTAACAAGCTCATGACGAGATCGATTGATATGGAAGGGAATGGCTTACGAGCTCGGTTGATATGATGCATGGGAAGAAACTCGGGATGAGCTGAGTTGAGGCCAAGTCATTTTGAGGTGAGATTGCAAGTGAGTTCTACGTGGCATACGTTAGAAGGATGATTTATTGATGAGCTCAATGGTGATCTTGTGAAGGGATGGTTGAGGTCAAGAAAAGGGCAAAGGAGCTTGTGGCCATTCAATTAGAAAATATGAGGTCAAGGTAGAATGATTTGGCAATGGGCATGAAACAAGCCAAACTAGCAAGGAATGTAATGTGAAGACTGAAAAATATGGACTTAAAATCGGAGGATTTGTAACATTGGGACAAATGGTTGAGTTGTTCATTTGTTGAAGAGCTCGTGGCTTTGAGTTGATTGGGAGTAGTAGGGTTGGAGGCTACCTTGATTCAAAGTAATTTTGGTTGTGGTGAAGGATAGGAACTCGTCACTCAACATTGATATTGGGACATTAGTGAAGCTCAAAATGGAACTTGGGAGTTGGAGGAGAGCTCATTTTGGTTTGACATGGAATAAGTAGATGGAGCTTGGTGCGTGAATTAACTAGCTCTCGACGAGTCGGCGGGTAACGGGGAGTGGAGGTCGATAAGCTCGGTGTCAATGTACACACATGCCTAGGAGTCGAGATGAGTTCAAAGGAGATCATTGGATGATGAGGTGGTCAAAGAAACTTGATATGGCCAAATGTGGTTATTAGAGAGAAACTCACGGACCAATTCGGTGGGTTGGCAGGTGAGCCAACCACCGAGTTGGTCCATTTTTACAAATTAAGCCTCTTCAAGGAAAACCAATCCAAAAGGGGCCCACCATATTTTAATTAAATTAATATTTTTATTTAAATATTTTAATAATAATATTTAATATTAATATTTCAATAATTAATTTAAATATTATTTTAGTTAATTGAGAAGAATAAGTCAAACTAGGCATTAATGACACATGATGGAACATTCTCAAGTGGTTCAATCAATCGTAATAAATGAACCATTAGGTACCTTCAATTTAGGAAGGGAATTTATGACTCCTCTCCTCTCTCTCAACTTCTTATATAAATGTAATTTGGAAGCTCATTCCAATGGGTTCTAACAGTCACATAGGTTGACAGTTAGATATCTTAGGCAAGTTTGTATTTTTCAAGAACCCTCTTTCTTCGCAAGTTATTATTATATGTTGAGGGAACTTTCAAGCCTCCTTTCAAGACTATAATGACAGCTATTTCCTCTTCCTAATGTAATGATGCATTATGCATGTTGTTGAAGTAATAAAAGTGTGTGTTTTTACTAATCTTGGTGCTTTCATTCTTCTATACTTATTTTTCCTTTCTCATGCTTGTGGGTACACTCTGTAAGTTCAAGTTTCTATTGCAGGCTCTTGGAGTTCTGTGTTTATCAAGTGGTGGAGTATTGCATGCAGCTAAGTTGTGGTGCTTGTTAACCCTTCTCAAGTTCATCCTTCTTCACTAGAATACTGATAGATTATTATTTTTGATCAAGTTTAACAAAGGGAACGCATGCTTCCTAGTTTGTGGTATTTTGTACCCTCTCTAAGTTGCATTAGGTAAAGTTGACTTATGGTGCATGTACCCTCTTCAAATCAACCCTTGTTGAGACTAGAAATACCCTTTATTTGGTGAATCACCATCCCTAGTATAGTTTCATTTCTTGCAAATATCTTTCCTAAAACCCATGAAAATGCTAGCATAGGACTAGATAACCATTTTATTACACTAGGAGTAGTATAACACTTAGTTTAGGAAGAAGAATTTGACCTTCTCTGGAGGTTCACCTCGAGCCCAAGTCCCACAGCTTGAGAGGTGATCCCATGTTTCCCAATGATGCATCCTAGAATTCGAGTGATACAAACACAATAATACCCTAGAAGTGCTAGAACATCACTCATCCTACACTAAGCGCTCACCCGAAGCACACAAAGGTACCTGTGTTTCACTTTAGGGTTATTGTTATAGATTGTTAGCATGATGAAGACTTAGCACATGCAGTTCTATTACTAATACATCATTCTATAGAACATACCAGATCTATATCTAAGGGAGAGAAATATTGAGTACAAACCATGATGAGATAAAACACATACTAGATTCAAATACAAAAAAATAACACTTAGTTCAGCCAATATCCTCCATTATATTCAATGCAATAAGTATACAAAAGCTTCATTACAATAACATTAGTATTCGTGTAACAAATTTAATAACACGTCTCTATAAATATCTCCTCTTTTTTATTACATAGCTTACTACATATATATAAGGGTGGTGTCGTGCCCTTCACTACTTATCCATTCCCAAAATAGGTCACATGCTATTATTAGCCGTACATCTTTACAAAACTAGCCACACATGTAAGTGTGCTAACAATAGATGATTGGTAGTTAACTGACAGTAGTAGATCTATTTCTAGCCTATGACCATGCAAAGTGCTTTATATCCAATCCTCCAAGAATATCCAATGCGTGGTGCGCACGTCTTTGCATCATTTGTGTGCTTTGCACGCCATCTCTAAAAATAGACCTTTATGAGCGAAAAAAGCCAAGTCCCGCAAATCTAAACTTTTATTCCACGCACGTGTTCTTCCTATCCATTTGCACCTTTGAATATGACTTGTTTTCCCATGCATACTTCTTGTGTGCTTTCTGTTAAGTGTTCTTTGATCAACATTACCCCACAATAATTTCATTGTCACCCTAATAATGGTCATCTCCAAAATTGAAGTAAAAAATTTGAAGAATGTAAATTAGTATAGAATAGAAGAATGGAATCAATGAAAGAATGTTTTTACTCTACGAGTTTCTTCTTATGCAAAGTGTGAACAACTAATTTAGGATATTCCTATTTTATTTTAGCCTTCAAGGTCTGCCACTCAACGAGTGCTTCCTCTACTTTTTTTGGAATTTCCATAGCAATGGACTCTAGTTATTCTTTCAAAATCTCCCTTTTTAATTTTGATAGACCAACACAATGCTGGACATTGCGGTCATCCTCCCCTATGGTAAATCCATCTTCTATGAAATGAGCTTCCCAAGCTCCTCCGGCCGATTCTTCTATGGTTCTTAGGCTGTATCAGTGGCCTCGTGCTTCAGTTTAACCATTGATAATCTTTCTGTGGCCCAATGTTTCATCCTTCATCACTCTCTGGACCTCATTGTTCTCTTCCGTGTTTTTATGTTAATGAGAACCTTTGGAGTAGTGTAGATGTTCAAGGCTTGGTTTTCTTTCTTCAGTTCTTCTTATAGCACTTGCAGTCATCCTTCATATGATGTAATTTTCCATATCACTGAATCCTTTTCACACTCTACCTCTTTTGTTGGATCCTTTGGCTCTAGCATGTGCATAGTTTCATATTTAAGCACTAGGTCCACCAATGTACCTACATAGTGTATTTCCGAAGGAATTGTCTTTGGCACCTTTGGCTCTAAGTGTGGCCTAGCTCTTATAATGTTATCACCAATTTCCTCTGTAATGATGATAAATACAGAGTTATTTCTCTACACTAAGTCTTTTTCCTACTTTAGGCATGTTATTTCTCCATCCTTAGTTTTAATCTCTTCCCTAAGCACCCTAATTGTGGCATCCTTGTCCATATTCTGCCTCGCCACCTCTGTTGAGACTTTCAACAATGCTTTGCTTACCTGGTCATCCGACATGACAGAGGCTTTACTATCATGTGTCTAGCCTGAGGTGTCTTCTTCAACCTCCTCAATATGCATGAATCCTCACACACATCAAAATTTGGCTCATCCATGTGTGTGTGCATGGACCATGATAACTGCTTCCTTATGCGCATTGTAGCCATATCTTCATCCATTAATTCCCAGCACGTATAAATCCTTTTGTGAAAGTGTGCTTTGGAAATGGGCACAAACAATTTTACCTCCATCTTCCGCATAACCCATGGTTAGTGAAATGTGCTCTCCACTTTTTCTTCTAGATCTTGGCTTCTTAGGAACTTAGCCTCTAGATTTAGGACTTGTGCCTCCATGTCCTAAGTAGTCTTTATAACTATCTCATATGTTCCCTTTTCCTCCTCTTATCCTTGCTTCATTTCTTCATCTTTCTATTCTTCTACATTCTCTAGAGGTGTAGGAGAATTAGGCATGCTTTCCTCTAATTCTTCTACCTTCTCATTCAACTTTAGTTTCGTTCTCTCCTTTTCGGGGTTGTCTCATTCTCGTGGAGAGAGTATGGGTGATTTGCACACTTGTTTGTGGAGAAGCACCTTGGGTTCTTGTTCTCATGATAACTCTCTTAAATCTATGCTCTCCTTGGAATACATCCAAGTGCTCATCATCCCCCTCTTGTGGCTAAGGTGGTGTATTGGCGCACTCGGCTTTACCCTTGTTCGTAGGATGTCTTATACCTCTATGCTCCAAAACACCACTATCATCACACTCATCCTCCACTTCAATTGGTTCTATGGGCTTAGGAATTAGGATGTTCTCCATCATGTGCTTACCCTTTTGTGGTGCTGGAAGTGTAAAATCATCTTCCACATACTTTTTATCCTCCAACTTAGGATTTAGTTAGAGGTACACCAGTGCTGCCCCACTATCTCCCACAACCAAGCTTTATGGTTTAATGCTCAATACATTTAAAATGATCCTTTCAATATATGTACCCCGCCTCGATACACATACTTCTTCCTTAGCATGTGGTAGTCACAATCTACTTTGTCTGCATTGAACAAGTGGCGACGTGCATCCGAGAACCTCTATACCGATGCCCTGGAAGTACCTTGCTATGAAGGCATATGGTAACTTACACCAAGGTCTCCATGATCCATCCTTCATGGTGAACCACGCTATATATAAATGTTGGTATAAAAAGAACCAAATTGCCTTTCCAACCACTAAAGGAAAGTCCTTGGGGATGTGCCATTCTTCTTCAAAGACTACGTGAAGATTATCATACCAATTCTTAGCCATTTTCTTGACCTATTTTGTCATGGATCCTTCACACAAGTACTTTTTGAAGCATTATGCAGGTGATTTGTGCTTTGTGGGATATTCCCATATCTTCTCTTTTGGTCCATCAAGTACTCTGATATCCATGAACACCAACAATAACATAACAACTCCAAAGTCAATCCTTCCTCCCGTGTGCACTCGCTCAATGATTGTTTCTGTAATATAATGTGAAATGTTGTAAACTACCCCTTTAGACATATTTTTAGCAATGTGCAGCCACATGGTATTCACTTGTGACCACCTTTCTTAGTCATTTAGCTTTATAACAGGATGTGCGGTTGCTTACACAACTAGATACTTCTTTAGTTTATCAATGTCCATGCCGCACGGACCCTTCGTTTACCCCAACTCCTTTCTGGTCTCCAATATTGTGGCCTTGTCTATTAGATCATCTCACAAATCTTATCTTGTGCCCTTCAATCCCATTACCATGGAGATGAGCGCGGCTGAAATTCTGGCTCTGCATCCTGTAAAGTAGAAAAAATCTTTGTGCACTTTTCTCATGAGCCACTGGTACAAGGGATCATATTTCTTGAAGTAAAGGAGTTGTTATAGCTGGTAAAATCCTATCTTCTTCAAGATCTTCTAACCAACATCGTCATACACCAAAGATATCTTCCGCCGTGCGTTTATTTGTCTTTGTGTTCAACAAGGCATCACGCTCCTTATTATTTGTGTCACGATGGTTATAATCACTCACCTTGCTTTTTATTATGTGAGAATCCCACTCCTAGCCTATGATAACCCCCTCTAGATATTACATTTCAGAAAAATTACATTCAAGAGCCATCTCCTCTTCTTCTTCAACCACATTTTTCTTTCCCTTCACTCCTGCTGCAACTGCTTTCTTGGGTGCCATTTCTACCTTGCAATCCTTTGTAGATACTCGCCTCTTGAATTATGCAACGTGAAAATCAAACCCTATCTTGATTTAGAGTGCCCTAGGTGAAATCATGTTCCCTCACTCCTCTCTGTCATCTTGATTTGCTCAAACCCTTCAACATTGGGGATGAAAGGTATTTCTACCCACATATCTCTTTGTCATGATGGGTTACACTTCTCTTACACCTCAATTCGATCACTCAGATCTTTGCACTTAGATCTTTTCAAATACTCTTAATCGCAATAGTAAAATTGAATTTGCATACCATCCTTATATATAAATTTGAATTTTTGATGCATTTATTACTCCTTCACCTACCAAATATCCTCTCATTAATTGACCTATTCCATCCTTTCCATGCGTTACATCTTCATGCCCAAGCTCTAACCTTCTAGCGTGCCTTCCTACCATCGGCCATAGAATTCTTTTCGGTGCACTTCCTTGCACCCGAGTACCTCATCACTGCACCTTCTACTGGTAGTTGTTATGGCCTCTAATTACCTCACGTTATACCCTCCCTTCATTCATCTCCATCTTTGGTCACTTTTTAGAACCAATCCTTTGAATCAAAGAGCACTCGTAGTAGCTTATTTCTTTCACTTTTCAATTCCCATGATTTTATTCCTCAATATCGACAATCCACCCCACACTAAAAGTATGTGCAATCCTCTCGTGCATAAATATGATTCATATAGTAATTAGCTCCATACGCGTAATCATGCTTTTACACAACACACCAACTAAATTTACAAAGCATAATAACAAAGAAGGAAACACATTAAGGAAATACAAAATTGAAAAATAATCTAAATGGAAATGATTCCTTATTACAAAAACCAAGATGACTTATTTATAGCAGGGCTTCAGCCTCCTCCCGTTGAAGTAATCGAGTAGTTGTGTTCCATCAAGTGCTTCTAACTCTGGAAAGAACCTATTTCAAGGATGTAAGTGATAACTTACAGCCCCAACCAATGTACCTTAAGTTTTCTTGGATGGCATAAAAAGTTAGAGTCATAGAGATGTATCATTTGTCCAATCTCAAAATTCTTGTCCCTTATGTTTCTGTCATGACAATCCTTTTTCCTAGCATTTTCTTGTTTCTGACTCCAACGTGCTATGGCTCATCACTCATCCACCTAAATTATCTTTTTAATCTATTCTTCTAAAGCTTTCTCATTAGCTAGACCTCCAGCATGTGTAATACACAAAGAAGGTAACATAAATTCCATAAGAAGAATGACTTCTACGCCAAACACTAACTAAAATGGTGTTGCTTTGTTCAACCTTTTATATGTTGTTCGATATGCCCAAAGTATTGCACATACTTTATCATCCCAATATTTTCTTCCAACATCATAGATTGTTGTTAATTTTTGGCCCAAAATTTGTTGAAAGCTTCAGCAGTTCCATTTTCTTGAGGATGATAGGGTGTAGTCTTATGGTGTGTAATCATGAACTCATCCAATAAAATTTTTATTGTCTCATTAATAAAATGTGTGCCTCTATCACTAGTCAAACTCAAAGGACATCCATACCTTGTAATAATATTTTCCCATAGAAATCAAGCTATTGTAGCCATTGTACAGTCCTTTGTAGGTGCTACTTCTGCCCATCTTGTCAGATAGTCTATGCAAGTTAAAATGTAGCGCGATCCAGATTCTACGTGTATCGGTGAAATAGGACCCCAGAAAAGCTATATCCAATTTCTCAAATGGTTCTACACTAGTAATAGGTCTCGAGGCATTTCATCTTGCTGACATGGTCTTCCAAGATGTTGACAATGGTCACATGCCTTATAGAATTCCTTACTATATTTATAGAGGGTCTCCCACCATAATCCAAATGAGTAGAATCTTGCACACTATGGCATCACCTATATAGTGGCCACCTGAAATTACACCATGAGCTTCTTCCATAATATCCATGTACTCATGTTATAATAAACAAAAACACAAATCCTCATCGCGACCCAATTTGTACAAAGTCACGATTGACTAACATATAAGGTGCGACACATATATAAAGTTGTTTCTTCTCCAAGAATTTCATTCCTTCGTGCCATCCTCGTGCCTAGAAAGAAAACAAATTTCTTGAGTTCGATGGCATGCATTTTAACCTACATAACTGTGCATATGACATAATATCATCAATTGTCTGTGTTTCTTCTCCCGATTATATTCTTGATAAATGGTCTAGTCCAAAATTACTTTTTCTTGGTTTTACCACAGACTATGAAATCAAATTCTTGAAATAAGAGCACCCATCGACATATGCACCCTTGTAAAATAGTTGTATTTACCAAATCCATGTGATCTATATAAAATATGAAATGTGTAGCTAGTAGTTACTAGTAGAATTTATGCAGCACATAGATCATTGACAAAGCTTCGCACTATGTAGTTATGTAATTATGTTCTGTATGAGTTAGCTTTCTACTAACAAAATAGATAAGATGATCTACAATACCTTCTCTAGGTTGGGCTAACACCACTCCAATGGCCATGTCAGAGGCATCAACATGTACATGAAATGGTTTGTCCCATGAAGGAAAATGTAGAATAGGCACGGTAGTGAGTTTCTCCTTCAATATCTCAAATGCGCGCTAGTGTTGTTCTCCCAAGAGAACATACCTTTCCATTTTAGAAACTCTTCTAAGGGTGTGGTAACTTTGGAATATTCTTTGATAAAAATTCTGTAATATCCGTATGACTAAAAATCCATGCACCTCACTTTGACTTGTAGGATCCCTTAGACCTATAATGACTACAACCTTTCTTTGGGTCGATAAACAAACCCTCCTTACAGATTTTGTGTCCTAAAATTATCCCAAATGGTGTAGAGAATTTTAACTTCTTGATGTTCAAAGAAATACTTAGTTGTCTACACCTTTCAAATATTAAGCGTAGATTGTCACAAAGTGATCCTTAACTAATCCATACACCATGCAATCGTATAAATATACCCTGTAATACATTGTGAATAAATTATTTGAATACTTGGACAACTATGCATGAAAATATAGCATGTACATTTTTCAGACCAAAGGGATTACAAAGTATAGGAAAAGCAACCCCATTCAGTAGTAAATGTAGTCTTTTCCTAATCCTCTTGGGTAATTTGAACTCGATGATACCCAGAGAACCCATCTATAAATGAATATATTTTAGGCCTGTAACTCATTCTAGTATTTCCTCAATGAATGGCGTAGGGAATGGATTAGTTACAAATGCAACATTCATCTCCCTGTAGTCCACGCATATTCTAATCCATCGATCCTTCTTGAGCACGATCACCATTGGAGTATCCCATTCTGAATCATCAAGGGGCTTGATAATTCCAAACTTCAACATGTTGTCAATCTCTTCTTTGACCTTTTCACACAAATTAGGGTTCATTTTATAAGGTATCTTTCTAACTGGTTGGTCACCCTCTTTATGCTTTATCTTCATCTCCCCTAACGATTCATGCACACCTTTAATTTCATGGTACCCCCTAGGAAATAGGTCCTAGTAATCCCTTAGTAACTCTATGATTTTTGCCACTTCAGAGTCTAACCAATAGTCTCCAATTATGGCTTCCTTAGGCTCAATATCTATTCTAATATTCACCCGCTTTGTCTTCATAGGTTCATGATAGGCACGTGTGGTCTTACCCAAACTGTTTAATACCTCACACTTTCCTGTTGAATTGTTTACATCTAAATTATCTACTTCTTCATCATCTACTAAGTAGACCATTTTTCCTTTCTCTCTCTCAAGGCAAGTGCGTTGAAGTAATGTTGCATCAACCTCTGGTTCTTTATCAAGACGCATTGTTGAGTCCTCTTTATATAATAATTCCTAAAGGATTTCTTTATCCTTAGAACTATCCCCATAGCTAAGCGCTTGATAACTTTTACTTATTCTTCCACTAGAGGCTTTGTAGATAAGAAGTAAAATTTCTGGACCATTCTTGCAGCTTAAATTCTACCAATTTCTAGTTTTTCTATGGATTTCTGCACATACATACCAAGCACGTGCAAAGCCTTGTAAAGTGGAATAAAACTGGTGAACCCATAGTGAAGGTGGTAAAGCTTCCTACCCTTCTGTCTAGAGTCTCTCACACTTTTGAACGTAGTGTTGAATAGGCTGATTACCATGATAATTACATATTTGTGTAGGTGCATTTCTCTTAAAGAACCCAATAGTAAGAGAAATCCCAATTTCATTCCATTCGACCAGATTATCCCTGTGGACCACCCACCAGTGTGTTGTTGTCCCACGTAGTGTATATGTGAGCATATTTCTTCTCTCTAGTGGATCTATCCATTTTTCTTCCATGGCGCATAGGAATACCATGGGATCCCCTTCTCCTATGTAACAAGGTACCGAGTTGTTACCTATCCTCCTAACATAACGTGGTTTTATGCCTCGAGGGAATATGCTCTTGACTTCACGCCCTACCAAGTCATAAGTTCTTTGAGCCCAATCATCACATGCAACACTCATAGTATCACTAATGGACTGTGCATCCTCCCACTGAATTATTCCTTCTTTTGTTCGTTTAATCATCTATGGATCTCGGATGGTGCATACATAAATCCTATTTGAGATCTTCTTCACTTAAGGGATCAACATAAGGCATGGAATTTCCATCTGTTAAAGGGATAATAACCATTTCCTCTTTATTGTCAAAGCTTATATAGCCCTTGTTAAACCAAAGATCAGCATTATTTACATAGCACCAAGAATGCCCCCATAGAGATGGAAATCTATCCGACTCTGCTAGCGCTAAAAATTCAAAGTCTCCAAAGTGAAATTTTCTCCTTTTATGGTAATGGATGCATCTTTCAAAACTTCTATGGGAGTGGCCTTAGTCCGACTAAACATGAATAATACATTAGAGAATGGTTGCAATAGGGGTATTCCCATTTGTATCCATGCATCCAAGGTAAGAAAAATTTGCCTCTGCACCTATATCAATCAGTATATTACTTAATACCCACCCATCCACAATAACATTCAGAGTGATTTCCTTGTCATAATCTAGGCTATGAGGAGGGATATTTACATGCAGGATCTGTCATCTAGTTTCAGTACTTGTGCACAAAGTGTTCCTTTTTAACCAAATTCTTAACAAAGTGGAATAATGTTCTCCTGGCGCAACATTTTATACACTTATCTCAAGTCATCTACATCAGTTTGGATCATCTCTGATGCTTTATTATGCTCCTTTAAGTACTTTATCTCAGCCTGAAGATTCCTTATAACTTCCATGGTATCCTGATAAAACTCCTTTTGATAGGAAGGATTTGGGTACCATGCATGAAGAACCTCATATTTAGTGATGGTAGTATTCTTCTATAATGCTTTCCAAGATGTGCAAATTTCAGCCGCGAATCGTGATCTTTAAGTGTAATGCCTCAGATTCTTCTTCCATCTTGGGTATCCATTGATTGTCCATAATGTGTTGTATCCTAACCATCCATACACCTTTGTTTTCTTGTTTATTTTGCTTACTCAGATGCTCATATAAGTTCGGGCACTCTTCATAGCTATGGTTCTTTTCTGTATAAAGAACATGTAATATTTTGAGGACATTCACGCCTATATTGGTCAGGGGATCCACATGTATAACATGTGCCATGAGGAAACTCACTTCTTCCACCACCATTGCCTCATCCTCTAAATCCACTGTGGTATCCTCGACCTTTGCCACGACTACCTTCAAAATTCCCCTATTTCGATCATAAAGCACCTAATTGTGCTCTTGGTCCTGATGCTCATTCTTTCCCTTAGAGTTATCTGAAGCTCCTATTTGTCATAAACCAATATCTATAACATCAATTAGCTAATAGTCATCTATCTCATGATTCGTGGACCTTGATTTTACATTAGCTTGAAATGTTCTTCCTTATCATACGTTATAATAATGGGCAACACCTAGCATCATGGTTTAAATGGTGTATTTTACAATCCATCGTAATGAGCATATTATTCTATGAGGGAAAATATCATTTGTGTGACCTTATACTTCACAATCCATGCACCAAATCCTCGTACGCGTCTCATGAGCTGAATTTGATAATAGTTTCTCCAATGTTTTTGCCATTATTGTTGTTTGTGATTCTAAAAATGGGCTCACCACGGTATCTATGCTTCCAACTACCTCATCATGCAAGGCTACTTCAAGTGCTTCATGTGGATCAAGGTGTACGTATTATGTAATAATTCCCTCCTAAAAGGGGTATTATGTGCATGTTGGCTTGCATGTATGTCATAAGAAAGCTTTGATAACAACGTTTTAAACTATGCATCATACTCTCTAACACTTTTAGTAGTGCCTTGCTTAATATCCTTAAGTGCACTTATACTCTTCTACTCAAACTTAGGGATATGAAACTCTTTAAGGAATGCATCCTTTAAAGCCATATAATCTACGCAAGTCTGATCAAGGTCAAACTTTCTATACTAGCTATGTGTGCACCTATGTAACGTAGTAGAAAATTGGATTGCCCTCCCACCCAGAAGCCATGATCCCTCGTGCATGCCACAATATTTCACACATGTGCACATGTTGAGTAGCATCTTCTATGCCCCTATACACTAGAAGTCGAAGGGCAATTTCCATGTAAATATTCGGGGTTGGTTCGGACCTTACCCACCTAATCTAGAACCTCCGCATTTCCTCTACCTCCAAAACCACCAAATCCACCTAAACCAAAGATACCTATGCCTCTTGATCCCAAACCTGTAGATGGAATAGGTCCTGTAGATGTACTCCCCTATGCTCTAATAGTAGTACTATACTAAACCCCTATGGTCTATGAAGTAGTTCCACTTCTAGAGGTGAATCCAACATTTGACACACTCATATTTTGTGCAGATGATGTGCTTGAAAACACACCTCCAAATAATGATGAAGCCATCTACCTTGTCATTGATGTGCTTGCTCTCTTACTTCCCAAACTTTTTTTCTTATTACTTGTCATACTAGATAATGGAAAACCAAGTGCAAGGGCTAGGTTACCAGGTGGATTCAAATGCACACTAACAGCCCATGTAGTCTCTTCTGCCATGATTCTACGCAAGGCCAAGGGGGGATCCCTGTCATGCTTTCCAAGATGGGGGAGTTTGTGATGCTCTGGCTCTATGTTTACTACATGAGCTTTAAATCCTTCATGATTCATCTCTCTCCTCAATGTCATACATTCTGTAATGGTATGCTACTTCTCTATCTCCCACTCGTGTGCCTCATTATACTTAAGCCACATTTCCTCTCTTTTCCTTTCTACCGCTAGGTTGGCCATCTTTCACCAATCCTGCTCCTACGCCCACATGTGGTGAGGTTTAGTTAGCCATCCATTTACTCTCTAGATTTAAATTTACCATCAGGATCTTGATCACCAGAGGAATGCCTTCTAGGTAAGTTTCCCTTGGATATTGTAAAAATTGGAATTCAGCTACCTCTGGACACGAATACATGGAAATTGAGTATTCTATGATATAGTTGTTCAAGACACCATGGAACCACATATCGACCACTTGAGTCCAAATAAGATCAGCATCATAAAGGGCCTAAAATTCTTCCTACATCCAGACAAGTGCACGATACATCCAATTCCATTAGATGCATAAGCAATCAGCCACTCATACAATTCTACTAGAAAGATAGTAAAAATTTCTCATATAAACTATCATACTATGATGCCCACTAAAAACAACCCACTTGAGACCCAAGAACAACCTAGGATTAGTTAGGAAAATTATGGAATAATTTTTTTGTTTAAAAGAGTCTACAACCAGGTTACAAGGCAATAGCTATCACTAACAAATTCTAGAACAATTCTAATTCACTAAAACATAATTTTCCTTTATTAAAAATTATTAGAGGTCATAAGGTCTAGAATTTAGGGTTAGAAGGTACAATAAGGTTCAGAGGGTAATTCCTCACCATACCCACTCTCTAATAGGATTAAAGGTTCAACTTGATTTTTCTCAAACTTAGCACATTCAAAAATTTCCTAAATTATTCCCATTAGATAGGAAATTTTCTCACCTTTCCGTTGATATAAATAAGTCCTCCTAAATCCTCATATTTTTTGAGTTATGGGCCGGTGGGTCTTGGGGTGAAAAGTTTCCCCAAGAGTGGGCCTGCAGCCCAGAGGTGAAAATTTTCCCCAAGGGCGGGTCGGCGGGCCATGGGGAGACCTTTGGAAATTTTTCGCATGAGGTAAAAAAAAAAACTTTGCACCTACACACTGTGGGTCCACAAGTCCACTAGGGACACGTGGCACCTCCCAAATCGAGTGGGAGAGGCGGGTTGCAGAGACATTTTGAAAAATATTCCCGCGTGGGGTGAAAGCCAACATTGCGCTACACTCGTGTAATTCTACAAGGGACACGTGGTGTCTCCTAAGCCAATTCGGGAAGGCGGGGTGGTGAGGAGAAAATTAGTTTAATGCCTCGAAGGGATAAGAGGGTAGCATTCACCCACGCCTCCGCCGGCACCTCGCGATGCCACATGGTGACTGCTGATTGGCTATGAGTCAATGGGGTGGTGGGGATAATTCAAAAAAGTTTCCCAAAAATTTTTGAAATGTAAAAATGAAAAAGGGACCCACTCCTCCATCGATGCCTTGTGACGCCACATGGCATCACCTGATTGGTTACTGAGCAGCAGGCGGAGAGGGGAAAATTCAGAAAATTTTCCAAATTTTTTTAGGAGTGCTAAGTTACAAAGGGATCTACCCCTTTGCTGATGCCTCATGGTTCCATGTGGCTGCCTTTGATTGGCTATGGGCTGGTGGGGCTTTAGAGAAAATTTTGAAAATTTTAGCAAAAATTTTTCGAAGCTCCAAGGGAAAAATTCGGGCTCGCGGGCTCACCAAGGAAATTTTTCCCAAAAACTTTTTTTTACGCCAAGTGAAGAAAAAAATTTGAAGGACATAACATTTGATAGAGAGCTTAGTTTTGGGAAAACAAGGACTTTCTAGAAATATATCGATATCCTCTTTACTCAAGATTCATTAATTTTTTATTTTGATAAAGTTTAAGGGGTCAATTTAAAGAAAGCGAACTGTAAGCTTTTATAGTGTGAACCAGTAAATTTTAACTTGTTAAATTTGTTCAATTTGTTCTTGTCCCTCTCTCAACATGTCAAATAGACATGGAAAATTGTTCTTAGGTGTATTTAAGAGATATTTCAAGATTCAATTTGTCTGATTGATTTACAATTTGAACATTTACATTTCTGGACAACAACATGACTGCAAAACGGTTTGAGCCTCGATTTTGCTAAGTTTTATAAGAATTTCCTTAAGTGTTAATGTCTAGATGAATTCGGTTAGATCTTATTATGCCCAAATTAATGTTTCATTTGTTATTCCTTTGTTGCAGATTTGGTCTGAGCATTTGGGATTAAATAATTGTCAATTGGAAAAAAAACAAGACAAAGTTCAAATTTTAAAAAGGTCTATTTGCCATTTTCTTCTTCCAAGTATTATAATGTGTTCCAAACCTAATCTAATGTATTCATTTGATTTAATTCAACTTATTCAAAAACTATAATACATCTCTAATTTCTAATTTTTACATATTTCAAAGGACAGAGTATTACAATTCCTTTATACGCATTTCTTCCTTACAAACAGAGATTTAAATTACATTTAAGAGATCAGATTCAATACCAAAGGGTAATTTGAGGAAGGTAATACATCATTCATTGATTCCAAAAGAAAAGCTGTACAACCTTTCTTTCATTCCTCGAGTTCATCATATAAAATAAAATTCTTTCACATTCTTTCAAAGGCTAAAAATAGAGTTTATTCCTTTTACATTTCACTTTACAACTTTCACAAACAATACAACATCTTTCTATTACAAAACATTTACAAGTTCCTCCACTTGTAAGTGAAAAAGGTTACAATAAACTTTATCTCAACAAGGGATTGTCAAACTTTCTTTTTCTCACTCCAGGACAACAACATGCATATTTCTCATTCTTCCAAATTGTAATCATAAAAAGAGTACGGAAAGGCAACAATCTCCACCAAACCAAGACATCTAACGAAGAGGAGAAGTCATCCTTCTTCATTGGCCCCGAGCCCTAACCATAAAGCAATAAAACATGCGATCCAACTCATGGAAACAACATGCTTCCACAAAACACACAAGAAACATTTTCACAATAAAACATAGTCTAAAATAGAATGTAGTTTGCAACTACATTAAAACATGAAAAAAAAATACTAAGGATTCATCAAGCAATCCAAAGGAGTAAGAAACAATGGGGATGTTTCTTATGCATCCCAAAAGGAAAATGGGTATCACCACCGAGAACAAACCACCAACATATGTATACATTTATATTATTTCAAATCCATGTCATGCCCTTATGCCTCTCCCAAGTACCCCTTATTCCTCACATGTCCTTATGCCTCCCCAACCTCTTATGGCACCTCATATCAAGTAAGGAAATGCAAGCTATTTCTTTGTAGTTTAAAAACCAAATCCCAACTCCCTCCACTCTTATACCTCCCTAAAACACACTCGTGCCTCCTAAAAATATAACCCCATAGTCTTCTCCTACACCATTCCTAGGCCATCTACCCAACAACTCAAAAACATGCCAAAACATTAATAAATTAACACTTACATTCATAACAAAAGAGCATTTAAAGAGTCAAGCTCCTACCTCTCCATGATGGAGTTGTTCCAAGTTCCAAAACAACATGCTTTATCTCAATACAAGCAATCCAAAAACTCACTGTTATCACCGAATCACAAAGCACCTGGATGTTGATCGATTTCTACTAAGCATCCAAAGTGTGATTGGATAACATGGTACTAATCTCCAAGTTGTGGGACTGCTACTTGAGATAGACCTCCAGAGAAAGCTGGTTCTTGCTCCTAAACTACCTGCCACAATCTACTCTAATGCAGGAGAAACTAGCTATTCTAACCTAAAATTCCAAGGGACCAGAGAGAGAGAATGCATAAAATGAAAGCCTACACTAAAGCGGTGATACACCAGAAAAGGAGGGTGTGAGAGTAATCTCCAAATGTGTGAAATACAGAGGCAAAGTGCACACTAGAAGAGGTGATGACAGTTCACCATAATCCAGCAAAATGCATTTACAACAATATTCCAAGCACACACAATGATAATGAATTCCTGTAAGAACATAATAAATAGACACAATATACTTGTAGAAAGATTAAAGGGGCAAGAAGAATGCAAGGAAACACAGCAGGGGAAGATATATCCACAACCGATATTTTATTGCTTCATGATATGCAGTTCAATCTATTACAAGATAAGGGCCTAGATCACCATGCAAGGAGTCCACTACAAGGGCCTGCAACACACTGGCTTCACAAAGCAATTTTGACAGAGCTTTGTTACCCAAAAACTCTCCCTTTACAATGAGCCCAACACTCCAATTTATAGAAAAAATGAGAAGGAGAAGAGAAGGGAAAGTGGAAATCCCGAAATCTGTCCTTCAACCACCTGTAAGAGGCATTAAATTGAGTGGAATGGTTATACATTACTTGGAAAAGGCTCCCCATACTGTCCCATGTGCTGCAGCAGAGAAAGAATGATGGCCATGCCTCTTAATTGCACTCCCAGCTACCAAATAAAACACTGTTCTGAACCTGGCCACGTTTCCTCAAAAATATCAATCAATTTCTAATCAAATCTAGAATTTCTTGATTGCTGTGCATTGGGCTCGGAACCATGATTCCAACGATACCAATTTTGTGCGATTTCGTTGAGGAATGCAAAAGTTATGGCCTTCTGAGTGCGGGCAGCTATTTTGGGCCTGGCAGGCGTTTTCTGTCATCTGACGGGAAAGAGCATTCACTGACTGGAGCCGAACACGTTTCCTTAATTTAAATATATCTACCCTCATTAAAATTAAGAAATCCAGTTTTTGTGGCGTAGAGGACGTCGTGCTCGTTCCAGAAAGTCCAATTTTATGAAAATCGGAGCTCGGAGTCAAAAGTTATGGCCGTTTGAAGTTTCCGGACCAAACGTTGACTTTTCTTCCTGTGACACGTGTCATGATTTGATTGGTCGACGGGTCTGCCGGCTCTTTCGCGCCCTTCGCGTCTTTTTGTCCCGGATGTCCCAAACCGTTTGGGACAAAAACCTCCGATCCGCCCGAAATGGGCTTCCTTGTCCCTCTTTGCGTTGGACACGTGGCAAGATTTGATTGGCTCTCGGCTCCTTCAGTTTTCACGTCCCACGCGTCCCTTTGTCCCATTTGGTACAGTGCTCTTTGTGCTGATTTCGGCCGAACCGGCCGGTTCGGGCCTATTTGTCCCAGATGTCCCATTTGCTTTTGGACTGTTTGTTCCCATTTCGCCGGTTGGGCCGGTTCAGGTATTTTTGGTCCACTTGGCCCGCTTTGTTTTGGACTGCCTTGACTGATTTCGGCCAAACCGGCTGGTTCGGATCCATTTGACCCAAACATCCTGCATCGTCCCTCTCAAAGCAGCTTAGTCGCTTTTTTTTTTTTTTTTTATGATTTTTGGCCAGATCGGCTTTTCGCACCCGCCGCGTACTTTTGTCCCGAGATGTCCCAATTGCTTAGGGCCGCTCGTGCTCATTTCGGCCAATCGTGCCTTTTGTCCCAACCTGCCCCGATTGCATGAGGACTAGGACTTAGCCATTTTTCGTGATTTTCCGGCCCAAGCCTGCTTTTTTTTTTTTGCAATTTTTCTTACATTTTCTCGGAACTTGCTCCCTCCTTCTTGGACATGGGAGTTAGAAAATTCTGAGGGGACCCAAAAAACATGACTTTTTCCCCTGACTCAATCTATTTGCCCGGGACTTGAGAATTTGATGCATGTTATCAAAATTACCTTGAGGGGCGAATTTTGGATAACAAGAGCAAGCACAAGCATGCAACAATCTTCCCAAAAAACTTCTCCAAAGCAAGAGCTCCCAAAACAGTAAGGAGTTCACCCAAGAATAAAGTTTCCAAACTGAAGAAACCCCAAAACAAGGAAAGCCATTCGAATTTTATAGAATAGGGAAGGGAGGAGGATGAGGCAGATCCACATAGGATGCCATATCACATCTCTTTAACCCCAACCCCAAGAGTCAACTTCATTCTCCAATTCATAATAAATAGGTGGATGAAATTATGATAGTTTACTTACACACTCAAATCCAACCCACACCCCAAAGGACCGAGATTAAATCATGTAAGAAAAGTGCAATTAAAACCTAAAATTATCCTTCTCAAAAAACATTATAAATGTCTAATCTCTACTCCCCAACCATAGGTATGGTTGTTAATTAAATTTAAGAGGTATGGGACAAGTTTAACTTGTCCCACAAGCCTCCAAAATTAGCCTCCAAGGAAAATTTCGAATTTCCAAGAAGGTGGAGTGTTTCACACTCAAAATTCAATTCACACATCACTTACATATCTCTTACACATACTTATATCACTTTAAATCATGGCCAAAAACTCTCATTAATTACCTTCTTATGACATATTTGATTTATTTATTTTAACAATATGATTACTCACAAAATTTACACACCATTTAATAATTAATGAAAGGGGTAAAAGCATCACAAAATAAACACATGAAAACATAAACAAAGGGACCAAAATAAAAGAAAATACATAAAACCCCTTGGTCACAATTAAAGGTATTCCCCCATGAGAATCCATAACACACAAACACACACAAACAAATACTAGTTTTCATGGTGACCTTGTTGAATTCATCTAGAATTCCAATGTGGTTGGTCTCCAATCCCCGATGTTTGTTGTGATATTTTAACCTGCAAAACACAAATACCTCCTTCACCTCGTGGCCATATCAAAACATCCAAAATAATATAAATATAATTACCAAAATCATCTAGATATATGAATCACAACAACATCAAAGCAATCTAGCAATATCATTTGCAATTTTACTCAACACTTATATCATCATCCAATAATTTCCATTTCTAGGTCTACTCACAATATCCAAATATCACAAGTCCACACAACATCCATAATATAACCATGTCAAATAGTATACCATCATCAATATCCAAAGTGTCTCTAATAATCATCATCATAACTGAATCAAGTCAACAATAACCCATGATCTAACATCTATCATCATACTATAATAAGGTCCATAATCATGTCTATAATATAATCAGCAGTATCATGATTAGTAACAAAAGGTGTCAAAGGAAAGTGGGCACTACATCCCCCTTCCCTTAGATTTGTCTTCCTCCTAGAAGTCACTGGCACAAATGTAGAAACTAAATAGATAGAAAAGTAGCATCCTCCCATGTAGTTGTAGTCTCATCATATCTGTCCCACTGCACTGGACCTGATCAACCTCTCTACCTCAAAGGCCTAGGGTCCTACGATCTAGGATGCGAATGGGCTCCACCATCACTTGCCCCTGATCTTGCACCTGCAATGATGTCCAATCTAACACATGAGAAGGATCTGCAACATATCTCCTAAGAACTAAAACATGAAACACATCATGCATGCAAGACAAGTTGGGTGACAATGCGAGACGGTAGGCCAAAGGGCGATACGATCCAAGATCTCAAAAGGACCCACAAATCTAGGATCTAACTTAGATCCTTTTCCATAATGGATATGGATCTTGTGCGGCTTGACACGAAGGAAAACCTTCATGCCCACAACAAAACTATGGTCCTATTGGTTTTCAAATAAGAACTTTAATGAAAGCAACGATGGGGATAAAAGTCCCTCCTCTTTAATGGGAGAGGTTCACTTATTTAAATGCAAAAACCTATTTATAAATGTACAATGTTTAGTTTTAAAGAGGAACTCTAGTATCATGAAAGTATTTGATATAATAGATCATCAATACAAAAGGATAGAAGAATTAAGAAATGGGAAAAGGTAGAATAACACTCTCAGGAAATATAGATAGCAAAATAATTCCTTACACATGCCGAATGGAATCATATAGAACAAAATCATTTGCATTAAAACCACAAGATGTTATTTCACAAACACGAGTTGTAGAGATGACATCCACAAGAATACAAAGCTTCTTGAAGTAAAATAGATTAATGATTCAATAAATTTAACAGATAGAAAGATAGGAAAAAGAATAGATAGAAATAGAAAGAGATATCTTCTTGTATTGATAGCTTTTTACTCCTTTACACTTTTAAAAATAACTAGAGTTCTAGGCCCCAAAAAGTGGAGTAGAGAGCCCATTATATAACTTAAAAATTGGTTACACTTGGTAACCATTTCTTTTAACTAAAATATTAATTAAGGAAGTTCTGGACACAATGTCCTTAATTAGTTTACAATGAGTTCGATTGTAGGAAAAGAAGGAGAAAAGGATAAACTAGAAGAGGAAACATCCACTTATTGCTGAGGAAGGCCCACTGACTTGAGAATCCGTTGCCTGAATATTTTTAATGCCTCAGCTATCTCCCTGCCTCGTGGGATTGATGTGTTGGTAGTGGCATGAGACCAAGTACCTAGACATTTCTCCATGTCCTTATCAAACTCAGTATGTTCCAGGTATTCTTTATTAGCCTCTTCAATGGCAGATTGAAGAGAGCAAATATCCTTTATCTTCTCTTTGGTAATCAATTCTTCTTTGAATAGGTCTTCTTTGAAAAATGTCCTGAACTAAGTTTTAATATCTTAAAGAGAGAAAGGAACACCTGAAGTTTCATCATGAAGATGACAATGAATATCCTTAAAGGTAGATGCAACACAAGTCTTGAAAGATTCTCCCTTCTGCCAACTATTTCTCAATTCTCCCAAGGCTTCTTCCAGAACTTTTATTTTCCATTCAACACTAAAAACCCATGACCTTGACAAGTTGTCCTTGGCATCATCAAAAACTTTACTGGCCATCAATATCTTTTCATCAGCCTATCCCATCAGGCGAAGATCTATGATGTAACTATTCCAAAGCTTTAGTTCTTTGTCCATAGTTCCAATAGAGGAGGAGAGTTTTTGTTGCAGGTTGGCCACCTTCTCATTGAGTTTAAAGGCTTCTTCAATGAAGTTCAAGCCTACAATGGTCTTGTCATAAACCATGGCTTCCATATCCCTTCCATAAGTGGAATATATGTGTATATCCTTGATACTCTGAACCTCATCCTGAATGAGAATCATAGGAGGTGGAAGGGTAGCCAGTGGAGTAGGATCTAAAACCTTATCTTTAGCCAATAATAATTTGATGAAGTTGGAAATAACTTGATTTTTTTCTTCCAACTATTCTATAGTTTTCTTACCCTTTTCCACTCTCTCAATAACCTTGGTTATTGTTTCTTAGAGGTTATGTACCTCACTCTCAGGAGTAGATTCTCCCATTGGAATTCTAGAAAGTTCCAGGTCAGAGGCTAATAGATCTTTCTCTGCCTTATCAACCTTAGGCTTTGAAACCTCTAGATGGCCTTGAGCATCAGTCACTATTCTTGAATTTGTTTTAGCTCTCTTTGCACGGGAGGAGGAGTAGTACCTAACAAAGCTGCCACAACATCAACATTTGGCCCTGTCAAATGGGAAGAAGGTTTTCTCTTCCTGCTATCAACCAAGGGTTGCACCCATGTAAAAAAGTAGTAGTAGTAGTAGAAGAAGAAGAAGAAGAAGAAGAAGGGACAAGAGGTCCAAGAGCAAGTGAACCCATGGCACTTAAGGTATTCACCACTGTTGCCTCCAGTAAAGAGGTGAGTGAGGCATCTGGAGCTTCTTGTGTAGAGGAATCTGTGGTACTAGGAGGTTCAGTGCTAGGCACTTCCTTCTCTTTTTCTATTGTAACTTCTGAAGTTCCTGCAGGGTTTGGTACTTCACCATCATCACTTTCACTGAGAACAATAATGTTCTCTAGCCCTGAAGGCAATCCTGAATTCTCTAGAAGGGGTTCTTCCTCAATTGGCTCTTGTTTAACCTCTTTTATCTTCTTTTGGTACACTTGAGTAGAAGAAGAGGGAGTAGATGATTTAGGTTCTTTAATTGAGGAAGGAGGAGGGGTTTGTATAAGTACCTCTGTGCTGGGTGTATGTGTTTCCTTCCTAGGTGTTGAAGTATCTCTGGAAGAAGATCCACTTTGATTCTTCTTAAGCTCTTGAACCTTTCTATCAAACCAAACCTTGGTTCTTACAAGGACAGGGGCCAAAATCTCAACCAAGTCATCCTTCTCCTTCTTGTACCAATCCAGATCTTCCAAAGGATTATGTTTGATTAATGTCTCATATTCAAAAGACTGTAAGTATTCATCATCATCCTAGAACCCTTCAGGAATTTGATAGATATTGAGCTCTTTAATCAATTGCAGAGAGAGTCTGCCATAGTGCCTCTACCTTGCTTCAAAATCATCTACACAATTGACCTAGTAGTCCTTAGCATCTGGCCTATGATGATAATTTATTCTGAGGTTCTGATCAATGAACTTCTTCAAATCAAAACAAGTCCTAGGCCTGAAAAAGTGGACAGTGAGGGGAGTAATGGCCCTATCTACATTTTGGGCATCCAAGGTTGTTTTACATGTATAGTTTCCCAAAGAAATAGGGAAGTGCAGACCAGATATTTTCTTGTCCCTACAGGTTCTATGTAATTTATCCAATTGCCTGCACACTTCAACTAGAGCCATCTTATCATTACAAAACATGAGGAGCTTGAGAGGTGTGTTTTCATAACCAACCAACCTGATATATTAAAATCTCTTGAATTGAATTAAGAAAGCTCCATACTTAGCTATCAAGTTCATGGCTTCATCAGAAAATCTCCTGGTAGTATCACCTTCTAAAAGCCTTACAATATACATGGTAAAGGCATCATTAACTCTTCTAAAATTGTGGTTGCTAGTTTCAAGGGTAAATTGAGGGCAATATGCATAAATGGGCTCATCCTTCTGGCCCTCCATGTATGTGAATCCAAACCACTATTAGGATGCTGCTAGGGAATACATGAGATAAGAAGTCATATAGAACTTCTTAGTCTACTGCACATTAGACAATTGTCTCGGTCAAATTCATGCAAATGATTTCTGCCCAATTTATGTTCTAATTACCTTCACAGATGATGTTGATGAAAGGGCACATCCAGAAGTGAAATTCATTAGTAGAGGGAAATCCCATGACACGAGCTAGCAAAATGATGAAATCAGATAGCTCTTCATTAAAATCAACCCTAAATAACACCTTGGAAAGTTGGGATGCTCCCTTCTTAGGGTTCTTCAACCATGATTTTGCTATTCTTGCCTTATATTTATCACTGTCCTACTTGAACAAGGTCTGAGCTTGAGCTTGAGTGAGAATGATGGAGTCTTTAATCTCTAGAATGCATAGGGCAGCAATAATGGTAGCAACATCTAGTTTGGCAATCAACTCCCCATGCACATTAGACAATTATTTGGTGTCTAAGTTAAAATGAGCTCCACAGTGAGCATGGTGTCAGCACATTATAAAAAGATAGGGAAACCAATTGCATAAGTAAGTCCATTATCGTTGATCATTTGTGCCATGGGGGAAGGATTAGGGCAAGTTAATCTGTTCCAAAATCCCCAAAATCTAGGTGTCGAACCTCACTATCCCCGATATCGGGAACAAAGGTCTCAAGGGGTGATACATGTTCTTGGCCTTGGAATTTGATCTTCATGTTTGCAATGCACAAAGGAAAACCTTCAAGGATTGAATTCACAATGAAAAATGCAAAGGGAGTAGGAGCACAAGCAAATGACCTTAATTACAGGGATTCAAGAAAATGATGGCAAGTGAGAAATGTGTCAAATGCATAGAGAATAGTCCCATTAAATAGTCATTTAGGAGAGAGAAGGTCATTAAATGTACATTAAATTCATATTGCACTAACTCAAAAGATAATAATTGGGAAGAGTAGACAAAATTGGCCCAGATGGTCTTTGGTACATTTGGGACATGAGGGATGCGAAGACGTGATCCAACCGACGTGGGCGATATGGGTAAAGTGGGCCAAATGAGCACAAATGGTCCAAAAAATTTGGAAATGTGAGGGATGCAAAGACATAATTTGGCTGATGTGTGTGATGCGGGAAAAGCGGGGATAAGAGGCACAAAAAATTTGGGACAGATGGGACAAAAGTACATAAAGGACTCGATGTGGGCGAATAAGCCCCTTGCTTATTTTGACTAACTTTCTTTTTCATTCCTTCCTTGTGCCTCAGTCAAATTTTTCCACTTTTCAGGCACTCAAAATTATCTAGAAATGGCTTCATTAGATAGAGGATTTTCTCACCTTTCTAGAAAGGTAAAATTTTCCTTCTAACTCCTTGTATTTTGTAAGTTATGGATCAATGGAGTTTTTGAGGGAAATTTTCCATGGGAAGGTCTGCAACCAATAGGAATGTGCCATGTGGTGGTGGAATGGTGGGTCAGCGGAGGTAAATTGGAAAAATCACTAAGGAGTGGGTGGAGAGCAAAGAAATTTTTTTTCCCACAGGGTCGCAAAGGAAAGAAATGGCTTTGAGCCTGCACCTAATGGAGAGGTGCCACGTGGCAGCAGAGGTCGACCGGTGGGGGGTAAGTTGAAAAAGTGATAAAAAATGGAGCAAAGGAAAAACTGTGTGCCCTAGAACCATGTGTTGAATGAGAATGTGCCATGTGTCCATGAGGGTGGTGAGATTCAGAGGGGTGGAGAAAATTTTGGCTTTTTTCAAAATAGCAAGGGGTAAAAAGGAAAAATTGGCCCAGCTGCCCACCAAGGAGGAGGAAAAGAAAATTGCAAAGGCCCATGAGACAATAGAGGATGACACATGTCTATTCGTGGCAGGGGATGGAGCCATGAAAGGATTTGGAAAAATTTTCCAAAGTGTTCAAAAGGCGCAAAGGAAAATTTGTGCCCGCAGACCACAGAGGAAAGAAAGTTGATTAAGGCCCACGCCAAATCAAAGTGTGCCATGGGCAAAGTGGAGCGGTGGGGTGCGGAGAAATTTTGGAATTTTTTCCAAAATTCAAAAAAGGGTAAAATGGCCATTTGAACCCATGCAGATGAATGAGGAAGCACCACGTGGTAGTGGAGAGTGATGGGGCATGGAGATTTTTGGGGAATTTTTCCCAAATTCAAAAAAGGGAAAAATTTTAGGTTTTGGCCACGACCGATTTTTGCCCCAATTTTGCCCTAAATCTTCAGAGGCATATATTTTGATCCAGAGCTTGGTTTTTCTTGATTTTTGTGTCATTGGAAAGCTATTGAAGTCCTCTACATGATGGAATATTCAATTTTTTTTTTTGGTGGAGTTTAGTGAGAGAAAAATGAGAAAAACACCTTTGGCATGGGGAAAAGAGTAGAACCGACATTCAACCACCATTTTTAATGCAGTATGGCTTCCATTCTTCTCCAGCATGGTCAAAAATCTTGGGGAATGAAATTTTAAGGGTACCCATGCTATTTTGATGGATCTGGTTGGTGGTTGAATCATTCATTTCAATTTTCCCACGTTTCTCCTTCTTGAACTCGGGTTTTCATTGTTAAAAGCCAAATTTGGCTCATTTGTAAAGGGTTGGACATTTTTTATGTTCTGCAGGCTCCCTCCTTCACCCTGGCAAGTGAATTTGTGGAATATCAGACCTTTTTAGGACTACAACACATTTTTTACCTCCTTGTTGTTGTAATGCACTATATTTAAAAATGGAAATGACAATGCAAGCTCTGTGAATGAATTTTCAATCCTTTCTTGTGTTGTTTTCTCTATCATGATCCTTCATTACAATTTTAGCAATTTTGTGCATGATTTGTGTTGCATTTTATAATCTGTGTCAATTTGTAGAAATAGATGTTCACCACTCCTTTGGTGTATCACCTTGTTAGTTTAGTTTTATCTTCTTTTCTTTCTATCCTTGTCTCCTTGGTAGAATTAGAGTAGAATTTTGAGTTAAACCTCTACAAATTTCATGCATACATATGATCAGAGGAGTAGAGGAACCAGCCTTCAATCTGGAGAGATTTTTTTCCCATTTTTGCAAGTCCCACACTTGGGGAAAAGATTCCATGTTGTGTAATCACACTAAATGACCCAATTCTCACTTACAGATCTGAAGGTCATTTAGGGGGCTTGCTGATTTGCACTAATAGTTTTGGCACACCTGGTGGGACCTTAGAGGTCTTCATCTTCATTACAAAAAAGTTGATGTGCATTTGTTGTAAGTTTCTTGCTTAAAAGAGCCCTGATTTGCACATCTGGAAACAAAGATAAAATCAACTAGTTTCAGTAGTCCAAGTCTAAAGATTCATGAGAAGGATCCAAACAAGGTCAAGGCCAGAGAAGAGGGATTGTCTAAGTATCTACAAGTTATCCCCAGGAAGAAGAGAGAGGGGAAGAAGAATTCAAAGGTCTCCATCTCCACCAAACAGAACTCTATCAACTCCTCCACCTGGTAGACCTTTCACCCAATCAACAAGGGTTCTCAAGCCAATCAGAATGGCACAACACAACCCTTATGTCAACTTCACTGGTAGCAGCCCACTTGCTCTCAATGCACAAAACCCAGTTCTAGTTGCAGTATTGAAGAACATCCCATACTTTACTGGGGAAAATCAGACCACTCCTAGTGATCATGTCAAAGACATTGCTAATGTTTGTGCAATCCATGAGATTGTTGAGATGTAAATTGCTGTCAAATTGTTGGCATCTTCATTCAAAGGGAAAGCCTTGTAATGGTTCAAGAGCCTTGGGGTAGGCTCTATCCAAAATTGGAACCAGTTGTGCATAGCTCTCCATGAGCAATTTGGAGAAAAGGGAGATAATTTGTCTCTATTGGAACAACTGACAACTATCAAGAGAGCTCCCAATGAGCAAGCTAATAAGACTTCAATTTCAGATTTCAAAGGACATGGGATAGAATCCTAGTGATAGTAAGGCCAACAACTAAAGGTGCTTTCTTATACTATCTCAAAGCTTTAAATTCTGATATTTCTATGTTAATCCAATCCATGGGAGGTGCAAATATACCTGTAGCTTATAAGCATTGCCATTAGGGCTGAGAATTGTTTGATCCAAGCTGGTAAACTAGCTCCTAGGCCTCCCATGCCCTTATATCCAAACTTGGAAAGCCCAAGCACTAGTCAAGCACCTACTTTAGCTCCTATTCCCACTCCTAGAAATCAAAGTTCAAATGAAACTTCTACTTCATCCTCTAGTGCCTCAAATGAACTTCAAGAAGTCATGAAACAATTACAAAATTTAGGCAATGAGCTGGTTACACTCAAGAGGCAAGCAAGCCCAAAGTTTTAGACCTTCTTATCAGTCTCAAACTCAGCCTAATAGGCAACCATATCAAGCCTTAATAGGCCACCCAATCCAGCTGCAAATCAAAATCAAGTAAGGCCTCCTGCCAATAGACCATTTCTGCCCTATAACCCCAATGTTACATCTACCTCTAAAGCCTTAGTGCCAGTGCAAAATAATATAGCTCAAGAGTATGATTGGTGTTTCCCATGTAATGAACCTCACAACCAGTCTATGTGCTTCAATGGTGCTTTGAACCAAGCTTTGATGGTGACAACAATTGGTGTAGAGAGTGAGGTGAGTCAAGAAACAAACCAACAACAAGGAACATCTCAACAAAATACAACTCCAAATGAGACTACACTTGTGAATTGGTAGGCTGAAGATTTTTGTGGTATGAATCAAACAATTTTCTCGAATGTAGTAGCTAACACATGGTCAAAGAAGAGGAATATTGGTGAAGGGAAGTCATTAGCTCCAGGTGATCCACAACCTTCCATCACTCCACAAAGTGTTGGCAAGCAAAATGTAGTTCCAAATGTGCAAGGACAGCCCAAGCCACCTTCTAGACCAGCTCAAATGCCAGCTGTTGCAGCCCATGTACAAGAAAAGAATGTGTAGGCTAAGGGGAAGAAAAGAGATGTTTCATCCCCATTTAACATCATTGAACAAATGAAGAAGACAAATGTGAATATATCTATGTGGGAATCACTATCCATCCCAGGCCAAAGGGATCTACTACAAGCTGCCATGAAGAATTGGTCAACTTCAAATCAGCAAGCTCATATGCAAGAGAAGGTACTCACAAATGCTGCTCAACTGAGGGGAAGCTTGGAGGATAACAAGGTAAAGTTTTGAAGCCCCCTCCATTCTATGTTTCATTGATCATTGGGGATAAACTAGTACACAATTGTATGATTGATTTTGGGGCAAGTAGTTCTATGATGCCCAAGCAAATAGCTGATCACTGGGCTCCAATATGAAGTCATATCCAAAGGGGTGGTGCAACTAGATGGGACAATAGTAACAACAATAGGGGTAATTAAATATTTGAGCCTCACTTTGCATGCATGCCCCAATGTCACTATTTTGCAAGATGTGTCAGTGATAGATTTACCACCACTTTTTGCCCTATGTTTGTCAAGGGATTTCACAGCTAGAATTGGAGGCTATTTATCTACTGATTGGTCACACATGTTGTTTTGGACCAGATATGGAACTAAGGCCACAATCAGGTCTAAACCTATTGCAAACTTTCACATTGAGCCTCATACTCCAAGCCCAATCAATGCCAATTGTTCAACATTTGATCAAGAGGATTATCCAGCAACAGATGAAGCTGACACCAAAGTTGGAAGCATCCCAGATTTGACTCTTGATGAATGGGAAAGCAAGGTACATGCTTTTGATCCCTACAAGGAAATAGAGGAATCTGAACTAGGAGTTTATTACATGCATGAAGAAAATCAGCCTATTCCTAGCATCACCAAGCCAGACCATAAAGATGACAATGAGGTATGGCAGTTATTCTTTGATGGATCAAGAAGTAGAAAAGGTGTAGGGGGAGATATGCTTGTTTCACCTCAAGGCATTAAGTATTATTCAGCTTTTAGATTTCAGTTTGCATGTTCTAACAACACTGTTGAATATGAAGCTTTGATACAAGGATTGCATTGGTCAAGAAAGAGAGGTATCAAAAACTTACAAGTCTTTGGTGATAGTGAGCTGATTGTTAATCAAGTTAAAGGACAACATGCTACCAAAAATGACCTACTCAAGAGTTATAAGAATAGGGTGTGGGACCTCATTGAGGATTTTGAAGGCTTTGGCATCAACTCCATCCCTAGGAAAGAAAACCAAGCTGTTGATAGGCTTGTAGCAGTTGGAGCAGCCTTTGATGTTGTGGAGAGTATCAAGGAAGATAAAGTGCAGCCAAACATTCATGTGATTGTAAGGCCATTAGTGCTGACAATAATGTAAGTTGGCAAGTGTTTGAAAGTGACCAAAAATCATCAATTTCTTGCAAGAAGAAGTTGAGTTCTCAGCCAAAAATCAAGAAAAGTTAGAACAACAAGTATGGTGATCAAGTGGTACAACTGAGAACCAACAAACTACCAAAAGGACTTGTCACTTTGGAGTCCATCTTTAATCCTAATGATCAATTTAGGAAGGAGAAAGAAAACATCCAAGTCAAGGGAGAAGATTCAGTGCCCATCTCGGTGGGAGAAGGCAAATCACTTCAAATTGGTAAAGTGGCAACCAAGCAAGAAAGGTATGAGTTCATGCAACTTTTCCAAGAGTTCCCGAGATATATTTTCTTAGAGCTATGAAGACTTGAGAGGTTTCAATCCCAAGCTAGCTCAACACACAATTGAATTAGATCCAAGTGCTAAACCCATCAGGAAAAAACAAAGACCGGTCAATCCACACATGGAGCCTCTCATGAAGAAGGAATTGAATAAGTTAATAGAGGCAAAGTATCATATTTCCCATCAAGCATTCAAGTTGGGTTGCAAACTTGGTTCCAGTTAGAAAGAAGAGTGGAGAAATTAGATTGTGTGTAGACTTTAGAGATTTGAATAGAGCATCCCTCAAGGATCATTACCCACTTCCTTCTATGGAGTAGATTTTGCAAGTTGTTGCTGGCTCTGAGAGGTTTTCATTGCTAGATGGTTATTCAGGGTATAATCAGATCATGGTAAAGGAGGATGATCAGTTCAAAATAGCCTTCACCACCAAATGGGGAACCTATGCATATAGGAAAATGCCATTTGGGTTGTCTAACTGGAGCTACCTTCCAAAGGGAAATGGATATGGCGTTCAAGGGATTGATCAAAAAAATAGTGCTGATATACCTAGATGATATTACTGTATTTTCTAAAAGTGCAATAGATCATCTCTTTCATTTGAGACAAGTGTTCCAAAGATGTAGAAGATTTGGGGTATCCTTGAATCCCAAAAATGTATTTTCCTAGCTCATGAAGGAAAGCTCCTAGGCCACATTGTTTCCAAAGAGGGATTAGAAATTGATCTAGAGAGGGTTGAAGCAATAAAAGCACTGCCATTACCAAGTCACAAGAAGGCCCTTCAAAGTTTCTTGGGAAGAATCAATTTTGTTCAAAGGTTTGTTCAGACTTTGCAACCCTTGTCAAGCCAATAACTATGATGTTGAAGAAAAGTATGGCTTTCAAATGGACAGCTGAAGGTAAGGCAAGTTTTGAGGCAATCAAAGAGGCTATCTCACAAGCTCCAACTCTCATTAACCCAGATTTCTCTAAAGATTTTATCCTTTATGCATTTGGTGGTGATGATACAATTTCTACAATTTTAGTACAATAGAACAAAGAAAATGCAGAGCAGCCAATTGCCTTCTTTAGCCAAAGCTTGGAGGACTATGAGGTGAGGTATTCCTTCATTGAGAAGCATGTTCTTGTAGTGATTAGGAGCTTGAAGAAATTTAAGCATCTAGTTTCAAACAACAAGGTTCAACTACTTGGTTTCTCATGTGGGAGTTAAGGACTTCCTCCTCAACAAAGACCTAAATGAAAAATGTGCAGGGTGGATTACTCGTGTCATGGAGTATGACATTGAGATCAAAGTCACCAAGCTGGTCCGAGGAAAGGGATTGTGTGAGCAGCTGGTCTTGAGAAAATCAATGGAAGAAAGCAATGGGAAGGATGTTGTTTTGGTGTTACAAGACAACCAAGAACAAAGAGGTGTTCAAGAAGAGAATGGTGGTATGCTCACTCCTTGCTGGACCCAAGACATAATGCACTTCTTACAAATAGGCCTATGCCCTCCAGAGATGAACAAAACCAAGAGAAGACACTTCAGATTGCAAGCTATTCCATATGCACTTGTTGATGGTGTCTTGTTCAAAAAGGATATAAATGGAGTGTTGTTGAGATGCATTGGGACAAATCAAATTAAGAGAATGTTAGAAGAGTTCCATGGTGGATCAGCTGGGGGTCATTTTTCTCCAAGAGTGACAGCCCTCAAGATTATGAAGGCTGGCTATTATTGGCCCAAGGTGTTTAGTGATTGTTATGCATGGATCAAGAGGTGCAAAATTGTGCATTCTTCACAGGCAAGGAAAGATTAGCAGCCCTTCCATTGCACCCAATTTTAGTTGACCAGCCATTCATGCAATGGGGTTTGGACTTCATTGGAGTCATTAACCCAAACTCAAGCCAAGGACACAAGTGGATTCTAACAACAACAAGACTACTTCACCAAATGGACTGAGGCGGTGGCACTCAAAGAGGCAAATGAATCTAGCATTCTAGACTTCTATGAGGGGATAGTAACCAGATTTGGTATACCTGCCACTATAATATCAGATAATGCATTGGCATTCATAGGATCAAAGGTAACTGAATGGGCTGTTAAGAATGGGATCTATCTGAGCACTTCATCAAATTATTACCCTCAAGGTAATGGCCAAGCTGAGTCTACCAACAAGAACCTATTAAAGATCATCAAGAGGAATCTTGATGAAAATCAGAGGACTTGGCACACTAAACTTAAATCAGCCTTATGGGCTGATAGGATAACTCCCAAGAGATCCACCGGTAACTCTCCATTCAGACTTGTTTATGGAAGAGAGGCAATCTTGCCTATGTCACTTGAGTTGCCAACATGGAACTCATGAAGCAATTGGAATTGTTGGAGTTTGAACCCATGGAGGTTAGATATGCAAAATTGATGGAACTCCAAGAAATCAGAGAGCATGTAGCCCAAACAATGGAGAAGGACCAAGCCTTGATCAAGAGAACCTTTGATAGGAAAGCTAAGGCTAGAACCTTCCAAGTTGGAGATTTAGTGTTGAAATGGGATGCAGACGAGAAAAGCCAGGAAGGCATTCAAAGTTTGATGCCATTTGGAGTGGCCCCTACATGGTCACAAAATGTAAGAACAACAATGCCTTCCAATTGTCTACATTGGATGGTGAAGAACTACAGATTCAGTTAATGGAATCCATCTAAAGCATTGCTACTAGAAGGGAAACTCCTCACCTTGTACATATTAGCTTAGATTTTCATTCCTCCAAGTGCTTGTGCACATTGTTTTTTTGTAGCTTAGTTTCACATTTCCCTAAGTGCTTTGGCACAAGCTTTGTTGTCCCAAGGATGCATCTTTGCAGGCCATGCTCAGATCAAGTGATGTTCTACTCTCACAATCTTCTTCTAGAAATTTTCTAATGAGTTGAGAGTACCAAGTAGTTAAGTTGATGACTCCATGCCCAATGGATGCTTCAAAGGCCATTGATCATTCATCTAGTAGGTAGATGACCCCTTTGAGTCGCCAAAATTGTTATCCAAAATAAGCCCCTTGCTTATTTTTGACTAACTTTCTTTCATTCCTTCCTTCCTTGTGCCTCAATCAAATTTTTTTCACTTTTTAGGCACTCAAAATTATCTAGAAATGGCTTCATCAGATAGAGGATTTTCTCACCTTTCCAGAAAGGTAAAATTTTCCTTCTAACTCCTTGTATTTTGTAAGTTATGGCTCTAATGGAGTTTTTGAGGGAAATTTTCCTGGGAAGGTCCGCAACCAATAGGAATGTGCCACGTGGCGGTGGAATGGCGGGTCAATAGAGGTAAGTTGGAAAAATCACCAAGGAGTGGGTGGGGCACAAAGAATTTTTTTTTCCATGGGCCCGTAAAAGAAAGAAATGGCTTGAGGCCCGTGCCTGAATGAGGAGGTGCCACGTGGCGGCGGAGGTCGGACCGGCGGGGGTAAGTTGAAAAAGTGGTCAAAAATGGCACAAAGGAAATTTTTTTTGCCCAGAACCCCATGTTGAATGAGAGTGTGCCATGTGTCCATGAGGGAAGAAAGAGTCGGAGGGGTGGAGAAAATTTTGGCTTTTTGCCAAAATAGTAAAGGGCGAAAAGGAAAAACCGGCCCGCAGACCCGCCATGGAGGAGGAAAAGAAAATTGCAAAGGCTTGTGGACCAATAGAGAATGACATGCGTCTAGTTGTGGTGGGGGATGCAAGGCATGCAAAAGGATTTGGCAAAATTTTCCAAAGTTTTAAAAAGGTGCAAAGGAAAATTTTTTCCCCATGCCCGCAAGAGGAAAGAAAGTTGATTAAGGCCCACACTAAATCAAAGTGTGCCACGTGGCAGCAGAGTGGCGGGAGCGGAGAAATTTTGAATTTTTTCCAAAATTCAAAAAAAGGTAAAATGGCCATTTGAACCTCATGGATGAATGAGGAAGTTCCACATGGTAGAAAAGTGGTGGGGCATGGAGATTTTTGGGGAATTTTCCCAAATTCAAAAAAGGGGAAAAATTTTAGGTTTCGGCCCATCGACCCGATTTTTGCCCCAGTTTTTCCCTAAATCTTTTAGAGGGGCATATCTTTCGATCCAGAGCTTGGTTTTCTTGATTTTGGTGTCATTGGAAAGCTATTGAAGTCCTCTACATGATGGAATCTTCAATTTTGTTTTTAGTGGAGTTTAGTGAGAGAAAATGAAAAACCATTTGGCATGGGAAAAGAGTAGAACTGACATTCAACCACCATTTTTAATGCAGTATGGCTTCCATTCTTCTCCAACATGGTCAAAAATATTGGGGAATGAATTTTAAGGGTACCCATGCTATTTTGATGGATTTGGTCGGTGGTTAAATCATTCATTTCAATTTTCCCACGTTTCTCCTTCTTGAACTCAAGTTTTCATTGTTAAAAGCTAGATTTGGCTCATTTGTAAAGGGTTGGACCATTTTTTATGTTCTGTAGGCTCCCTCCTTCACCCTGGAAGTGAATTTGTGTAATATTAGACCTTTTTAGGACTACAACACATTTTTTTACCTCCTTGTTGTTGTAATACACTATATTTAAAAAATGGAAATGACAATGCAAGCTATAAGAATGAATTTTCAATCCTTTCTTGTGTTGTTTCTCTATCCTAATCCTTCATTACAATTTTAGCAATTTGTGCATGATTTTGTTGCATTTTATAATCTATGTCAATCTACGTAGAAATAGATGTTCACCACTCCTTTGGTGTATCACCTTGTCAGTTTAGTTTTATCTTCTTTTCTTTCTATCCTTGTCTCCTTGGCAGAATTAGAGTAGAATTTTGAGTTAAACCTCTGCAAATTTCATGCATACATCTGATCAGAGGAGTAGAGGAACCAACCTTCAATCTAGATATTTTTTCCCATTTTTGCAAGTCCCACACTTGGGGAAAATATTCCATGTTTCCTTTAAAATCTGATTCACTTGCTTAGTCTGTCCATCTATCTCAGGGTGATATGTTGTGCTGAAATTGATCTTCGTCCGAGGGCATGCTACATGGTAGTCCAGAAATGGGAAGTATACAAAGGATCGTGGTCACTAATGATCTTCCGTGGAATCTTGTACAACTTGAGAATCTCATCCAAATATACCAGTGCTATAGCACTAGTTGTATAAGTGGTCTTCACTAGAGAAAAGTGAGCCACTTTTGTCAATTTGTCAACCGTGACCATGATGGTGTCATGGTGATATCTTGACATCGGTATCCCAACAATGAAGTCCATGGAAATGGTGTCCCATTTCCACTCCGGTATAGCATGAGGAAAGAGAAGGCTAGCTAGATGCTGATGCTCGGCCTTAACTTTCTAGCACTCTAAACATCGTGACATGAACTGGGCTACACCTCTACAAAGTCCTCTCCACTGATACAACTGTCTCAACATGGCATGCATATTCTCCACCCTAGGGTGGGCTGAATAGGGCACACAATGTTCCTCTGCCAAGATGTCTTGCCTCAATCCTCCCTCTCTGGGAACATAAATCTAGCCTCTATGCCTAAGAAGACCATCTGTCTCTAGTGAGAAACCATCAAAATTCCCCTCGGGGGGTCTTTGAGACTCAATCTCTTCTCAAACTACAATGCAGAAGCCGCCAAGAGGAAGATGTCAAGAATCCTACTCCGTAAATCTATGCTCACTAAGGTGTCCATACCCACATGTCTCCATCTACTAAGAGCATCTGTCACCACATTCTCCTCTCCTTTCACATGTTCTATCTCCATATCATACTGAAAAAGCAACTCCATCCAAAACCGCTGACGAGCATTGAGATTGGACTGCGTGAAGAGGTGGAGAAGACTCAAATGATCTATCCTGAGTGTGAATCTCTCGACCAAGAAGAAAGTTCCTCCATTGAACCAAAGCATGTACAACTACCGCAAGCTCGAGATCATGAGTCAGATAATTAAGCTCGTAATCTTTGAGTTTGTGAGACTCAAAAGCCACTACTCTTCCCTCCTGCATCAACACACCTCCAAGCCCTGCTAAAGAAGCATCTCGTGCAAACAAAAACTCACCCTATGGATCTCGGCACTACAAGAATAAGTGTTGTAGTGAGACATTCCTTCAAAGTGTAATGAAGGCCTCGTTTACACTGTTCAATGAAACAAACTTCTTCCCTTTCCTCTGAAGGGAAGTGATGGGGTGAGCAATCCGAGAGAAGTCCTGAAAAAATATCCAGTAGTAACCTACTAACCCCATGAATTTGCATACCTTAGTCACCATAGTGGGTGCTGGCCAATCCATAATAGCTCTAATCTTGGAAGGATCGACGACGATACCTTCCCCAAAAATGAAATGACCCAAATACTACACATGTATCTAAAATAATGCACACTTCTCCAAGTTCCCGTAAAGTTGCTGCTCTTAGAGGCACTGAAGAACCTGGTGAAGGTGCCCCTCGTGCTCCTCATGCATATGTGAGTAAATCAAAATGTCATCAAGGAATATGAGCATGAAACGATCTAAGAAGGTTCTAAATACCCCATTCATCAAACTCATAAATATTGCGGGGTCATTAGTCAAACCAAAAGGTACCACTGTGAACTCATAGTGGCCATATCTTATACGGAAGGCGGTCTTATGAATGTTCACCTCCGAAATCCTTAGCTAATGGTAGCCTGAATTAAGGTCTATCTTAGAGAAATTTGTGGCTCCCTTCATCTGATTAAAAAAATCATCAATGCGTGGATGGGGATAATGATTCTTGATCGTTACCTTATTCAGCTGACAATAATCAATACACAACCACAAGGATCCATCCTTCTTCTTTACAAAGATCACCGGTGCACCCCAAGGGGATACACTAGGAGGAATAAGGCCTTTCTCCGGGAAGCCCTCCAATTGTAACTTGAGCTCGCAGAGCTTAGGGGTAGTCATCCTATAAGGTTCTCATGAGATAGGCTCTGCTCCTGGAACCAAATCTATGTGAAAATCAATCTCACATGGGGGTGGTAACCCCAAAGATCTCTCATGGAAAGACATCTACAAACTCTCTCAAAATGGGGTGATCATCTAGTGATGGTCCACTAGATCCATCCTCTAATCTATCATTGACTATAATAACATACATCTAATAATCCCATCGTACACACCGCTTAAGCTACATAACAGAGATGGTGTGAATAAAAATGGGTCTCCTGACCCCTAAAATCACATACTCACTCAAAATCATCTACACAAGATATAATCTTGTGGTAACAATCCATCCTAGCCCTATGTGCGACAACCAATCCATACCCAATATGACTCCATAAGAGCCCAAAGGAAGGATACAGAGATCCGAGGTAGTGGTGAAAGGTTCCAAATCCACCACACACTCCTTAACTAAGGAGTCTACAGAGATCTTGGCTCCGAAGCCATCTCAACATCCCAACTATGACCCTGCCTAACTACCACCAGCTTGCATCGCTCTACTAAAGATGGTGTAATAAAATAATCAAGAACCAGAATCAAACAGAATGGAGGTAGGAATACCACCAATGTTACCTATAGTCTCAATAATTGTACTATGATGCTCTACCTGGTGGTTCTCAACCACTGCATACATCATATGATTACACCCCATATCACCAATAGTAGGCTCTGAGATCTGTGTCTTACCCTTGTTATTAGGGTTCTGTGGGTAGTCTCTCCAAAAATGTCTAGTAACACCACACCTAAAACAATCACTAGATCCTCTCCCTTGTGTAGCATCTCTGGTCGGTACTTTGGAGGTCTGTGGTGTGGATCCTGATGATCCGGCTATAGTCTATTGAGGTCTCTACTAGTGAGCTCCTACTGAGTGAGCTCTTTAGGCACCCTATGTCCTAATGGGACCCCTAGGAGGAGGCCCCATGCTCCAACCTCTCTGTGCATCAAATCTTTGTGGAGGTCTATAAGGTGGGTGGGATTGCTGCTACTACTACCGTTGTGGTCTAAAATATGACTGTGCTAAACCCTGTCCACCATAAGGAAGAGGTACTGACCCCCTCGATATACTGTCATGTATCTACTATATGTAGCTCCTCTAGCCTGTTGGGTCTTTCCCCAAGTCTCCTCTGCTATATAGGCCTTCTTGACGGCCTCAGCTAATGTCTGTGGATAATGGATCCATACTACTCCAATATCTAGGTTCAGGCCCCAGATGAACCTATGGATCCACACCTGCTCATCCTGCATGTAACCAACATACTGGAGTAGATCCAAAATCTACTCTCATACTCAACCACTGTAAGAGATGCTTGTCGGAGGTCATGGAACTCATCTATCCATTGTTGTATGAACCTCCATGACAAATATCTACTCGAAACACTCCTCAAAGATCTCCTAGATAACTATCTTAGAATCAACATGAAGCTTTTTCTCCTCTATCCTCCACCAGACACCAGCTCCATCCTTCAGTAGATGGATCGCAACACAAGATTTCATGTTGCTAGAACAAGGATAGAGATTGAAGCATCCGCTCAAGCTCACCAACCAGGCCTCTACCTGAAATCCACCTATGTCACCAGAATAATGTGATGGTCAAAGCTTCAGGATCTCCCTGATGTGATCTGTAGTTGTGGTTTGATGGCCTCTAGGTGTCTTTCTATGCTCATCCCTAAGCCTAGGGCTCCAAGACCTCTCTCTATGTCCCAAAACTTGGTCTCCTTGTCCCCTTTATGGTGACTCTACTCTGGCTAACTCTACAAGGAGTTCTCTCCTCCATGCTCCTCATTGGGTCGAGGTGATACATGACCCTCAATGGAAGGGAATTTATCATTTCTGGTGGCATGTCCTCCTACTTATCCTCCATGTAGAGCGGCATTAACATTCTGAAGAGTCTACAAAATCTAGGGTAGGATGGTTGCTACATCATGATCTGGTGGTGGTAAGTCTAGGTCTATGTGAAAATACCCCTCATCCCATCTGCACCTCCTACACAGACCAAGGTGAGAGTTAGTTCATTTTTCTAAGTTTTATTCAATTTCCATGTTTACTAAAATATGTAATTTCTAAACTAAGTTATTTTCTAGATTTAAAAGTGTGTTGGGTTTAAGGTTCATGTCTCAAGTTTCTAGTGTGCCCAAAGGCCTAAGATTTTTAACCACCGCTCCCGATACCCAAGTGTGACGCCTACTAAAAACAACCCACTTGAGACCCAAGAACAACCTAGGATTAGTTAGGAAAATTATGGAATAATTTTATTTTTGTTTAAAAGAGTCTACAACCAGGTTACAAGGAAACAACTATCACTAACAAGTTCCAGAACAATTCTAATTCACTAGAACATACTTTTCCTTTATTAACAATTATTAGAGGTCATAAGGTCCAGAATTTAGGGTTAGAAGGTACAATAAGGTTCAGAGGGTAATTCCTCACCATACCCACTCTCTAACAGGATTAAAGGTTCAACTTGATTTTTCTCAAACTTAATGCATTCAAAAATTTCCTAAATTATTCCCATTGGATAGGAAATTTTCTCACCTTTCCATTGATATAAAGAAGTCCTCCTAACTCCTCATATTTTTCATGTTCTGGGCCGGTGGCCTTGGGGTGCAAAGTTTCCCCAAGAGTGGGTCTCAAGGGCCCAAGGGTTAAATTTTTTCCCAAGGGTAGGTTGGTAGGCCATAGGGAGACCTTTGGAAATTTTTCCACGTGGGGCAAAAAAACAGCTTTACGCCCACACACCCGTGGGTCCGTAAGTCCACTAGGGACATGTGGTGCCTCCCAAGTCAGCGCGGGGAGAGCGGGGCGGCGGGAGACATTTTGAAAAAATATTCTCGCGTGGGGCGAAAGCCAACTTTGTGCCCACACTCCCGTAAGTCTACAAGGGACATGTGGCATCTCCTAAGCCAACACGGGGAAGGTGGGGTGGCAGGGAGAAAATTAGTTTAATGCCTCGAAGGGCTAAGAGGGTAGCATTCACTTGTGCCTCCGCCGGCACCTCGCGATGCCATGTGGCGGGCATTGTTGATTGGCTACAGGATGATAGGGCAGCAGAAGAATTCGGAAAAATTTCCCAAATTTTTTTGAAATGTAAAAAGGAAAAAAGGGACCCAATCCTCTGTCGATGCCTTGGGACGCCACATGGCATACCCCGATTAAAAGGGATCCGCCCTCTACCGACACCTCATGGTGCCACATGGTAGCCTCTAATTGGATATGGGCCGGTGGGGTGGCGGGGAAAATTTAGAAAATTTTTCCAAAAATTTCTAAAGCTCTAAGGGAAAATTTGGGCCCGTCAAGGAAATTTTTCCCAAAATATTTTTTTGACGCAAGCAAGAAGAAAAAATTTAGAAGGCCATAACATTTGATAGAGAGCTCGATTTTTGGAAAATGAGGACTTTCTGGAAATCTCTCGATGTCCTCTTTATTCGTGAATCATTAATTTTTTATTTTGATAAAGATTAAGGGGTAAAATTCAAGAAAACGTATTGCAGGATTTTACAGTGCGAACTGGTAAATTTTAACTTGTGATATTTGTTCAATTTACTTTTTTCCTCTCTCAACATGTCAAATAGACATGGAAAATTGTTCTTAGGTGTATTTAAGAGAGATTTCAAAATTTCAATTTGTTTGATTGATTTTCAATTTGAACATTTACATTTCTTGACAACAACACGACTGCAAAACGGTTTGAGCCTGATTTTGCTAAGTTTTATAAGAATTTCCTTAAGTGTTAATGTCTAGATGAATTCGGTTAGATATTATTATGCCCAAATTAATGTTTCATTTGTTATTCCTTTGTTGTAGATTCGGTCTAAGTATTTGGGATTAAATAATTGTCAATTGGAAAAAAACAAGATAGAGTTCAAATTTTAAAAAGGTCTATTTGCCATTTTCTTCTTCCAAGTATTATAATGTGTTCCAAACCTAATCTAATGCATTCAGTTGATTTAATTCAACTTATTCAAAAACTATAATACATCTCTGATTTTCAATTTTTACATATTTCAAAGGACAGAGTATTACATTTCCTTTATACGCATTTCTTTCTTTCAAACAGAGATTTCAATTACATTTAAAAGATCAGATTCAATGCCATATTGTAATTTGAGAAAGGTGATACATCATTTATTGATTCCAAAAGACAACTTTACAACCTTTCTTTCATTCCTTGAGTTCATCATACAAAATACAATTTTTTCACATTCTTTCAAAGGCTGAAAAAGAGTTTATTCCTTTTACATTTCACTTTACAACTTTCACAAACAATACAACATCTTTCTATTACAAAACATTTACAAGTATCTCCACTATAATTTGGAAAGGGTACAATAAACTTTATCTCAACAAGGGATTTGTCACAAACTATCTTTTCTTAGCTCTAGGAAAACAATGTGCATATTTCTCATTCTTCCAAATTGTAATCACAACAAGAGTAGGGGAAAGGAAACGCTTTCCACCCAACCAAGACATCCAATGAAGAGGAGAAGCCATCCTTCTTCATTAGCCCCCGATCCCCAACCATAAAGCAATAAAGATGTGATCCAACTCATGGCAACAACAGGATTCCACAAAACACGCAAGCAACATTTTCACAATAAAACATAGTCCAAAACAGAATGTAGTTTGCAACTACATTAAAACATGACAAACAATACTAAGGATTCATCAATCAAACCAAAGGATTAAGAATCTATGGGGGATGCTGCTTATGCCTCCCAAAGGGGAAATGGGTATCACCACCTGAGAACAAACCACCAACATATATATATATATATATATATATATATCATTTCAAATCCCTGACATGCCCTTATGCCTCCCCAACCTCTTATGGCACCCCATAACGAGTAAAGAAATGCAAGCTATTTCTTTGTAAGGTGGAACCCAAATCCCAACTCCCTCCACCCTTATACCTCCCTAAAACACAATTGTGCCTCCCACAAAATATAACCCCATAGTCTTCTCCTACACCATTCCTAGGCCATCTACCCAACAACCCAAAAACATGCCAAAACATTCATACATTAACACTTACATTCATAAAATAAGATAATTTCAAGAGTCAAGCTCCTACCTCTCCATGATGGAGTTGTTTCAAGTTCCAAAACAACAAGCTTTATCCCAATGCAAGCTATCCAAATCAGCCAAGAAAAAGCATGCAACAATCTTCCCAAAAACTTATTCAAAGCAAGAGCTCCCGAAACAAGGAGTGCGCCCAAGAATAAAGTTTCCAAAATGAAGCAACCCCAAAATAAGACAAGCCATTCAAATTTTATAGAAGAGGGAAGGGGAGAGGATGAGGCAAATCCACATAGGATGCCATATCACATCTCTTCAACACCAACCCCAAGAGTCAACTTCATTCTCTAATGAATAATAAATAGGTGGGTGAAATTATGACGGTTTACTTACACACTTTAATCCAACCCACACCTCAAAGGACTGAGATTAAATCATGTAAGAAAAGTGTAATTAAAACCTACAATCTGCCTTCTCAAAAAGCATTATAAAAGTCTAATCTCAACTCCCCAACCGTAGGTATGGTTGGTAATTAAATTTAAGAGGTATGGGACAAGTTTAACTTGTCCCACAAGCCTCCAAAATCAGCCTCCAAGGACAATTTCGAATTTCCAAGAAGGTGGAGTGTTTCACACTCAAAAGTCAATTCACACATCACTTACATATCTCTTACACATACTTATATCACTTTAAATCATGGCCAACAACTCTCATTAATTACCTTCTTATGACATATTTGATTTATTTATTTTAACAATATGATTACTCACAAAATTTACACACCATTTAATAATTAATGAAAGGGGTAAAAGCATCACAAAATAAACACATGCAAACATAAACAAAGGGACCAAAATAAAAGAAAATACATAAAACCCCTTGGTCACAATTAAAGGTGATCCCCCATGGGAATCCCTAACACACACAAACAAATACTAGTTTCCATGGTGACCTTGTTGAATTCATCTAGAATTCCAATGTGGTTGGTCTCCAATCCCCGATGTTTGTTGTGATATTTTAACCTACAAAACACAAATACCTCCTTCAGCCTCGTGGCCATATCAAAACATCCAAAATAATATAAATATAATTACCAAAATCATCTAGATATATGAATCACAACAACATCAAAGCAATCTAGCAATATCATTTGCAATTTTACTCAACACTTATATCATCATCCAATAATTTTCATTTCTAGGTCTACTCACAATATCCAAATATCAAAAGTCCACACAACATCCATAATATAACCATGTCAAATAGTATACCATCATAAATATCTAAAGTGTCTCTAATAATCATCATCATAACTGAATCAAGTCAACAATAACCCATGATCTAACATCTATCATCATACTATAATAAGGTCCATAATCATGTCTATAATATAATCAGCATGGTATCATGATTAGTAACAAAACATGTTAAAGGAAAGTGGGCACTACACATACAGATTTTGTTCCACCCACACGCATGTATTAAACTAAGATCCGGTGTTGAATTGCCATCCATATTGTTCTTCTAGATCGCATATCCATTCTTCAACACTTGCTAAGGTCAACTGGTATGTCTTCATTGTGAACCATCCTGAAAACAACTCGAAAAAGAGGTCCTGGCAATGAAACCAATGATGCAGCCTAGAATTCAGTGATGCAAACCCAATAAGACCCTAGACATGTTGGCACATCACTCAGCCTAAACTGAGCACTCACCTGAAGCACGCAAAGGTACCAGGTTCCTCTTTAGATTTGTTGTTGCAGGTTGTTATCATGATGAAGACTTAGCACATGTAATTCTATTACTAACACATCGTTCTACAGAGCATACCATATCTATATCTAAGGGAGAGAAAAATTAAGTACTAACCATGATGAGATCAAAAACATACTAGATTTAGATACACACAAAACTAACACTTAGATTCAGCCAATATCCTCCATTATATTCAATGCAATAAGTACATAGAAGCTTCATTACAATAATGTTCATTAGTATGCACGTAACATATTTAACAACACATCTCTATATATATATCCTATTTTCTATTACACATCTTACTACATATATATAAGGGTGGGGTCTTTCCCTTCAACTCTTATCCATTCCCAAAATAGGTCGCATGCTATTATTAGCCAAGCACCTTTACAAAACTAGCCACACATGCAAGTGCACTAACAATAGAATACTAGTAGTTAACTGATGGTAGTAGATCTATTTCTGGCCTGTGTCCATGGAAAGTGCTTCGTATCCAATCCTCCAAGAATATCCAATGCGTGGCATGCACGCCTCTACGTCATTTGTGTGCTCTACACACCATCTCTAAAAATAGACCTTCATGAGCGAAAATGGGTAGGTCCCATAAAGTTGAACTGTTCCACGCATGTGTTCTTCCTATCCATTTGCGCTTTTGAATATGAACTTTTTTCCCATGTGGACTTCTTATGTGCCTTTTTTCAAGTGTTCTCTAATCAACACCCAATGACACCAAACATCGTGTTCACATTCTGGCCATTTGGAGGGTGCAGTGAATTTGGTGAAAATATGAGCTTTGAATCAAACGTTATGCCCCTTTGAGCTTCAGGGGTCAAATTACACTCTTCCCTTTGTATTGCAGTGATTTTGGGTTTTAGAGGAACTCATGTCCCGCGGTACTTAGACCGCACGGGCCTCCTTTCTCCACGTCGCCTGAGGGGATTTTTCGTCATCGTGTGTCTACTATTGATCAAGTCAGGTGGGTCGTTGACTCTCGACATATCCACACCTTACAGACCTATAGCTATTTCAACTTTTTGGGGCCTGATTGTCCCAGACATACTTTTTCACCTTAGTTGCGTTGCACTTAGTCATGGCTATTTCGGCTTTTTGGGACCCGAATGTCTCAAAAATATTTTTACGCCTTAACCGCATTGCACTTGGTCGTGGATATTTCAAATTTTTGGGGCCCGAATGTCCTGGACATATTTTTCCGCCTTAACCGCATTGCACTTGGTCGTGGCTATGTGAAATTTTCACATTTCGGTACTTTTTTCCCAGTTGTCCCATGGACTATACAGACATTTTTATCTACTTTTTCTACATTCCACTACCTCTTTAGAATTTCAGGCCCGAACGTGATATGACAAACCCTGGTACAATCCACATTGGTTCCATCCATAGCCTTTAGACCCGATTTGCACTAAAATAGGCCCTTGACTTCATTCTTTCAAATTTTTACAAATTTTTGCTATCTCCTTGGATTTTTCTTTGGATAGGGAAGTTAGAGAAAAGCCAAGGGATCCCTCAAAACTGATTTTGGGCCTTGAACCATTTATGCTTGCTCAAGCCTAAAGAAATTATGCAAGTTATCAAAATTACCCGGGGGTGAATTTTGGATAACAATATCATGAGAACATGTAGTAGAATAAGATTCCAAAGAAAGAGTGGAAAAATATTTGTAGGAATGGTAGTGTAAATGGGGATATCATTAGTAACAATCAAAAGTGGGGGAGTAGATTCCTTGAGAGATATACGAGATAAATGTTTTAGTAATAGTATATGTAGGATGAAGAAATTTAAAAGATAATCTTTATTATATTTTGAGATTGAATATAATTTCAAAAAGGCTAAATCGGTGACGTGTAAAATGTAGGTTTATGTAATCCGTAATGATCACGATCACCATCGGCGGTTCATTTTCAATAGCCCCTATAAAATGCGTGGAAAATACTGGGCGACACTAGATAACCACGTAATGAAAGGCGCGTCGATTGAATCTGGCTTTTCAAGGCTAAATCAGTGACGTGTGACAACAGAATCTAATGATGCACGCCACCGGCGCGCGACAACGATCCGATGACGTGTGACGGAGAAACATTGTCGATCGTAATGGCGCGATTGACATTGTCCTCTATTGACGCGTGACATTGTCCTCTATTGACGTGTGACATTGTCCTCAATTGACGCGTGACATTGTCCTCTATTGACGCGCGACATTGTCCCTTGCGCGACATTGTCCTCTATTGACTTTTCCTCTATTGACGCGTGACATTGTCCTCTATTGACGCGCGACATTGTCCTCTATTGACGCGACATTGTCCTCAATTGACGTGCAACATTGTCCTCAATTGACACGTGACATTGTAATCTATTGACGCGCGACATTGTAAACAAATGACGCGCGACACTGTAATCAAATGACGCGCGACACTATAGACAAATGACGCACGACACTGCCTTCTATTGACGTGCGACACTATAATCAAATGACGCGCGACACTATAAACAAATGACGCGCGACAGAGCCTTCTATTGACGCACGACACTGCTTCCTATTGACGCGCGTCATTAGAAGCAAATGACGCACGTCAATAGGGGACAGTGACGCCCATTTTTAGGTTATAAATACCCTTATGCCGCTCATTTTCTCGTTTACGTTTTCCCGTTCTTGAATTTTTGCAGGTCTAAATCTTTGAGAAAGACGCATTTACAGCTATAATGTCGACTTCACATGCTTCCCAATTGCAAGTTCAGCAAGAAAATGAAGAGAATCCAAGTCAATCGATTTCCAAGATAACCTACAGGAATCCCTTATGCCCTCACATCCATACGGCTTTAAGGATGTCTCCAGAATATCAAGCTATAATAGAAGAGTGTGGATTTACAGGGCTCGTTAATATGCCCCATTTCGAAACAGATCCGGATATTTTGAATTACCTTACGTCATGCTACAATTCGAGAGAGCGGTATATTTTATGTGACTCGGCGATGGCCAAATGTTCCAATTCACTATTGAACCGAATGACATACATCGGTTTACGGGCCTTCCTATCAGAAATTTACCAACTGTTACAACCAAGGCAACACTCGTGGAAGAAAACAAGAAATTTCTCGAATCAAAGTACGGTTTCCATGTTGATTGTAAGTATAATTCGTTTTAATTCAAAAAATTTATTCTGTTTTTTATTCTGATACAATTTGCTGTTATAAATTGATAGTAATTTTCACTGTTTCGCATTTGCAGCCCATGTTAATAAATCCAGGCGTGGTGTAGATACACAATCAATTGCACACCACTTTCTTGCTGCACTTATTGCATTTTTTCAAGCCAGAATTGTTATGCAGGGTCGCCAAACAGATATACCAAATTGGGCCATTGCATACATTTGTGCCACTATCTCAAAACAAAAATTTGATTGGTGCACATTTCTATCCAAAAAAATAAGAGCTGACATATCAAATTCGAAAATCTCAGAAAAACCTTTCATTTATTCAACAAACTATCTCCTCGGCTTCTACTATGAGGCACTTTTAAATTTAAAAGCTAAAGAAATTCCTACTTGCTCTGATGAGGCTTTGAAGAAATTCTCAATTCCATTTGCAGAACAACAGGTATAAACTATTTAGTTTGTAATTGTATTACAATTTTCTTCATTACAGTGCGCAGTTATTAAAACTTAAATTTTAATGTTTTGCAGAGAAGATATCTTGAAGCCATTCCCAAAAAAAAAAAGATGTCGAGAGGAAGAGGCCAACTACACGCGGAGGCTTCGGGGGACTCCCATTCTGAAATGGAAGCTCACTCCTCTCCAGACCCTCAACAGTTTGAACTCGTTAAACGCCAGAGAAGTAATACATTCTCATATATTAATTACAAATTCCAAAGTTGCAGATTTATTTTTCAATTTAAATTTTAGCAAAATGAATTGACAACATTTAATATTGATGAATAGCAGGGACTATGGAACCTTCTTCCCCAACTCACTCAATACAGTCGCATGCATTGATATCTTCTGAACAACCACTGAGTACAACTCTACAAGGCCACCCGTATGCAAGAAAAAAACAACCCCTCGACAACAAGGTCTGACTTTTCTATAGAACGTTTAATTTCGTAGTTTTGACTTTATGAATTGTTTTAATATTTTCATTTTTTCTTGTACTTTTCAGCACATGTCGGTCATGATCAAGCCATGGCATCGACGACACCCACTCAACCATTAATTTTTAAAATTCCAACCGGAGGAACAGTGAAAAAGACATTGGTAAACGCATGCCTTTTGCTCCGGCCCCTAGTGGGACACTAAACCTTGACTCCTCGTTTCGAATTCCAACTCTCTCACTTGGTGGCTTGCCCATCTACAGCAACGGGCATATCTGTTTTGAACAATATAAATTTAGATGAAGATTATTTGGGCATTGATAGCAATGACCCAACGGTTTTTTTCGATACCGCGAGATGATTCAAGGCAGCGGTATACTTGGTCTTCAAATTTCAATTTTAATATGCTTTACAATTTTTAATTACATTCTGATTTATCTAAATCTAAATCTTCAGTCTTCAAATTTATTTATCTAAATCTTGATTTATTTTTTCAAAAACAGGATCAGCCCCCACCCAAAAGCGAAGCAAGGAGCGGATTGATCTTGGTCATGGTGAAAGCCCCCACACTTCTCCAGCAAGATCGTCTGCATCAGATTCAGATAGTGAAGAGTTTCCACCTTTTCCTTTGGAGAACTTAATTGGTAATGATTGTCAATCCCATGTCAGTGAGTTTATTATTCCTCAAATCCAACAGCTTATAGAATGGGAGAAAAGGGCTAAAATTCTTATCAATGAGATTATTAGTCGTTATGAAAATTATTGGCAACGGGATAGTTTATACGCTGCAGTCCAGAATCAACCTGCGAAGATGGATTCCTTACTTACCCAAGTAAGATGTGGGAATGTCACGTTTAATAACGACTATAAAGATGGCATTTTAGATAAGGCACTAAACAAATTGGAAAATATTAGTGCCGAGGCCCAGGCATATTTTAACAAATGGTCAAAGGACAAGGATTTGGTATCAATCGCAAATGCCGAAAGAGATAGAGCGGTTGTAAGTACTATTACATTCTAACAATCATTTTTGTTAATTTGAAATTTTGAATTTACATTAATATTTTGAATTGACGTTACTCTTTTTGTGCAGTTGAAATATGAAAATTTGAAGAGTCAGGCGAAGGTTTTGCAAGTTCACTTGGAAACTTGACAAAGAAAAACAACTTATCGCATGACAAAAAAATTTGAAGCAAAATATTGTTTTGGTTAACAAACAAAACAATACACTAAAGCGGATAATTAAAGAGCATGGTCTCGACCCTGACATCTTGTTCAAAGCCAAAGCAGTTGCTGATCCAAATTTGCTGTCGCATGGAGATGCAACAAATCAAGAAGAAAGAATTATAAAAAATCTGGACAGTGCTGCAGAAGATCTTATAAGTTCAGGGGTTATTTCTGGTGTTGGGGAAAGAGGTGCAGCCAGAGTGGAAGAAGCTGTTGGGGAAGAGGGAAGAGCAGAATTTTCTAAAGAAAAAGAGGGTTTTCAAAATTAGAAACTTTTATTATTGACTAAACTTTTAATATTGAATTTGAAAACTTCAACTATTGAGTTTGTACTATGCTATTTCAATTTAATTATATGGTGATTAGATGGTGATTATCATGAATTATATGTATGTTTCTTGTTTACTTGCATTGTCATGAATAGTATGTGGACGTAGATGATGAATGATGACAATTGATAATCAATGATAGATGATGATGAAAGACGATGATCGATTTAATGTGTATAATGTAAAATTTAGTGCCTAAATATCTTGTGGGACTTTAATTATCTTGAAAATTATGTCGTGGGACTTTAATTGTATCTGTGGGGTTATACTGTCTATGAAAGTAGACTTAAGGTTGATAGGTTAAGAATCTGTGTTGTACTATGATTTTTCAACGTGTTGAGGACTTCAAAGTGTGTTTGGATTTTATGAATGACCTTTATCAGTCTAAAATAAAGATATCCAAGTCAATGATGCTAAGGTCTAGCAATCTGTCCTGTTATCTAGTTGGTAAAGCTCATCCTTGTTAAGGAATTCATGAATTGAATATGGAGGTCAAGTGCAAGTTACTCTGTGTGCTTTGACTCAATCCTATGGTGATGAAAATTACGGTGCTGATGTCAGTGAAAGAATTTTGATTTATAATTCTCTAAAAGTGGTATAAGACCATGTCAAGGTGTATATCACATTGTGACATATTACCTTGTTTTATGCCTTAATAAATGTCACATCTTTGAGAAAAGCTCAAGGTCTGTCAAGACCCAAATGTCATGCTATATGTCATTATGTGGTCTATCATGGTGCTGAGACAAGAATGTATTGCTACTACAAGAAGATGTATTGTGTAATAGAGGTTATACTTCTGATTCATGCTCAAAGTTGGGAAAAATGAGTATCTACAAATGTTATAAAGTTGAGAAATCTCATATTGATGTTACCTTGTCATAAGATTTGTGCATAGTAAGGAAGAGTATAACACATTGTTTCTATGTGTCATTATGTGGTCTATCATGGTGTTGAGACAAGAATGTATTGCTACTACAAGAAGATGTATTGTGTAATAGAGGTTATACTTCTGATTCATGCTCAAAGTAGGGAAAAATGAGTATCTACAAATGTTATAAAGTTGAGAAATCTCATATTGATGTTACCTTGTCATAAGATTTGTGCATAGTAAGGAAGAGTATAACACATTGTTTCTTAAAGGATTCTTAGAGGTCAATGCAAGGTTTGATAGTGGCTCCAGGAATGCGTTGATTCAAATGCTCATCTATCTTTGCATCATAAGGTTATTGCCTATAAAGGTTGTGAGTTAATGAAAGTGTGAAAGATGATGTGATATGTGTAAGGTAATTGGAAACAGTCTCTTCCAGTACAAGAAGATTCATGGTGTATGGTCAGGTTATCTAAGATGAGCTTTGTAACTTTGTTTGACCTGATGAGTGCAGTGGAAAAGTTTAAACAAAAAAAAGATCTTAAGAAAACTGATGGAACCAAGAAGGGAAATTAATTGATGTTCCCAAACTTGATGCAAATCAAGCGGGGAGGAAGAATTCGATTAATGTACTTTAATATTAACGGAGGGTGACTCAGCCAAGGCTCTTGTGGTTTGAATCAGGGAAATGTGAATATTGAATTTGGTAGTATTGTGACATGTTTCGACATCACTTTCCAATTTAATTTTTTGTTATTTTAGTTATCTTTATCTATCGGTGGCGGGAATATCTATTTTTGGGAAGCTACCACTCACCAACAAATGGAGAATAAAGAGATAGTAAATAGAAAAAAAATCCTTGGTCTACAGGAAGATAAAATATATTAAAAATAAATTAATATAATTCTAAGAAATCAAGAAAGAATCATCACTGGTAAGAAATTAAACATAATTGCAAATATGCTAGGGTTTAGCTTACCTCTTGCGTATTAGATTGCTGTGAAATCATCAAGGGTAACGTGCTAGATCTTTGTTTCACATGACATTGTAGATGGAGGGGTGAGTTGCTTGACATTGTCAGTCCTGAGAAGTGCCAGCAACATCTTTAAATATATAGACCAACAATATCTTTAAATAAAAGTAAATATAAAGAATTAGACTTGTAATGTCTTTAATGATAACAAGAGCTGAAAAAATGTAAGGTAACAAACAATAAGATTATGTTGAAGAAGATACCTATTTAAAATTGAAATCATCACCGGTAATGTGCTAGATCTTTGTCTTAAAAAATTCAACACAAAAAATTGATTAGTAGATAGATGGGTGAGTTGCCTGACATTGTCAGTCCCGAGAAGTAACAGCTTCCTCGGACGGATGTCAACCCACGTTTTCAAAAAATAAAAATTTTGTATTTAACTAAATGTAAATACATACACCTGTAACATCTTTAATTATAACCAGAGCTGAAAAAATGAATAGTAACAAACAATAAGATTAAGGGGAAAAAGATACCTGCTTAAAGTTGAAATCATCACTGCCACTGGTAATGATATAGATCTTTGTTTTAAAAAAATCCAACACGAGAAATGGATTAGTAGATAGATGGGTGAATTGCCTGACATTTTTAGTATATAGACCTGTAACATCTTTAATGATAAAGATAAAAGATAGATAAAGAAGATACCTACTTAAAGTTGAAACAATCCATTATCAATAGCTTCATCAAAGTCGATGTTGTCTTCTGTAGAATGTGACGAAGAGCCAATTACACTCTCAAGGTTGGGAATATTTGTACTTGTAGCTGTATTATTTACATCTCTTTTTCACAAAGGAATTCGGTGAGCAATTGCTCAAAAAATGAATAGTAACAAACAATAAGATTAAGGGGAAAAAGATACTGCTTAAAGTTGAAATCATCACGCCTTTGGTAATGAGCTAGATCGTGTTTTAAAAAAATCCAACACGAGAAATGGATTAGTAGATAGATGGGTGAATTGCTTTGACATTTTTAGTATATAGACTGTAACATCTTTAATGATAAAGATAAAAGATAGATAAAGAAGATACCTACTTAAAGTTGAAACAATCCATTATCAATAGCTTCATCAAAGTCGATGTTGTCTTACGTAGAATGTGACGAAGAGCCAATTACACTCTCAAGGTTGGGAATATTTGTACTTGTAGGCTGTATTATTTACACCTCTTCTTTCATGCAAAAGGAATTCGGTGCTTGCAATTGCTCTGTCAAATGGAAAGGTTTCGAGGAGTATCGTGAAAGCGTAACACCTCATGCAACTTTCGATTTTTATCAACTTTGTTTCTTAGTTTTGATTTTATAAATGACAATGCTTTGAAAACTCTTTCATCCTCCTGAGACCCCAAAATCATTATCGGCATAATTCATATAGTCTGAAATACTCACTGATATCTTCTTGTAAGATAGAACTTTGATAGATTCCTCTCCACAGCCTTGTAATAGCACCACTTTCAGAAGGTTGATCTAAATTCTTATATTGGTTCCTCATTGTTGTTGCAAAATTGGTTGACTGAAACTTTAATAAATCGGCATTCAGTATACCTTTGATTTCCGTACCCTTGAGCTCTGACGTCTTTGTAAATTGTTCCATTATTGTACCCATTGATTTATGGAAATGCTTACTGACAAAGTCTGCACGGCCACCTTCTGTATTCCAAAAATTCGGATTCATCACACCCATGGCTTCCAGAATTTTATCTTTCTGAAAGCGTTCCTAATTTACGATGACAAGGTTTCTGAAATTTTTTTAAGCTTTATTCTTTATCAACTATCACGAGACTCAAACAAATTACGTGTCACGGGAACATCTTCTCGTTCCGATCTGTAATATCTTGGCGTCTTTGCAAAATGTGCATGGTATTTCCTCCCATTAACAGAGATGCATAGGTGATCGTGGATATTAAATCTCAAAAAGGTGTTAGGATTTTTAAGATCTAATAAATCTCTCCAATTTTCAAAAATAGGTGCATCAAAACTATCCTGGGAACAGTACAATATATCAAGACTTTGACATACCATTTTCCTCATCCGTATAAAATCCACAATATAGATCAATCTGCCCTGTGCATGCTTCATCAGTGTATTGATCTCCTTTAACATTGGAAGAATACCAACCAATGTAAGCAAAGTCTCCAAATCAGTTAAGTGGAACAACAGGTCCCTTGCCTATCAACTTCATGGCGGTATTTGTGCATGAAACCAACCAATGAAGGATACTCCTCACGAACTCGCATCTTTGGTTCATACAAAGAGATCCATCTAGTCTCCACATCCTTCAGAAGTTTTTTGCCGTCTGTAATTCCAATTGCAAATTTTTGGAACTCGAGAAAACGCTTTGGGCTGCTTGACATATAGGCATGAAGTTCTCTTATGAGGTCTTCTAATTTAGCAACATTTTCGTGGTTGCTTACCATTTTATACGCTAAATTCATTCTGTGAGCCATACAGTGAATTGGTAGCATATATGGGGCCACTGTTGTTTGTAATCTAACACACAGCCCTGTTCGGTGACCCTGCATGTGGATGCCATCTGCTCCAACGCATACCAACTTCGTAGCAATTTCATAATCAGTCATACCAGCAACATCTTTCAAATGAGAAACAACTATTTTATATAGGTTTTCAGCATTGCAGTTTTCAACCATTTTCATAACACCCAACAGATGAGGAGTCCTTATATGATTTTCTAAAGTATATATGTGGATACATACCCATGCGGTGTTGTCGACTGCTGTCACTTCATCAATTGAAAGAGAGATAAAGTTTGCTTTTTTTACATTCTCTTTCAAATCTTCCTTCTCTATCATCGAGAGGCATTTTGCCATTTCCCATCCACTACTCTCAGACCAATGAGACTGAGGTACATTCAGCATTCCGTTAAATTGATACAAAACTTTGAAATCAAGGAAATCTGACATCGCCCTTCCTTTTTTAAGTATTTGAAAAAGAGTAGAGAATTGTATGAATTTTGCATGTAGATTTGTTTCTTTCATCTTACCAATATGCGATGTGATTGTTCCTCCCTTTTCCAACAGAGATGTCTGTGTTTTTTCTGCTCTGCCTCATATTCCGCTGCGTATCGACATGCATGCACTCCTTTTAGTTTTCCACCTATGTGTTTTGATTTTTTGGCCATCCGCCCCCTTTTACCAGTTAAATATTGTTTTCCACAATGTTTTTCTATTGTGTCAGCTTCAGTTGCATTTTTGTTGCTTTCCCAATTTCCACGTACATATTGTACATGTACATTCACATGGGATTTCTTGAGAATTAGATGATTGTACGAGTTGATAAATGGAAATTTATTGCCCAATCAAACTTGTATGTCGCCGATGGTCCACATATTCTTGTTTGTTTTGATGCTTTACTTTTTGAGTAGAATTTTGAGCAATATCATGATCACTGGTTTCCTCTTTCTTGGACGAGTTTGATATTGATTTTGTCTTCCATTTCTTTGAGTGTTTGTATCTGTGATATCTATTTGCATACTGGTTGCACCCCAACGAGAACAATATCTTGAAGATCGGCATATTATCGTAGGTTTCATTTGTTTATTTGTGATCTTGTGCGAGAATGCATGTCCACCTCAATAATGCCTTCCACACAGTCAGTATTCTGATTCTTTTTGGTGGCATCTATATGATTGGTATTTACATTATCTGTATCCGCAGAGTTTCCAAAATACTTGAAGAGTGATTTCTGAGATTTCTTACTTACTTTTAGGTTATTCGTATTCTTTGAGCTGGCACCTTCCATTATTCTGAAAAGAGTCCTGCGTCAGCAAAAGAACCAAGAAGCGACTCTGTCCAGTCTCTGAGGTCTTGTCGCGCGTGAACTATCTGATGTCGCGCGTCAACACTACCCAAGTCACGCGTCAACACTTCCTCTGTCGCGCGTCAAGCCTTCCTCTGTCGCGCGTCACTTCTTAGCCCAAGTCGCGCGTCAGTATAGCTCTTGTCGGCGCGCGTGTCGGCGGCGTCATGACTCTTGTCGCGCGTCAATACAGCTCTTGTCGTCAGCGTCAACTCTTTGTCGCGTCAATCTGACTCTTGTCGCGCAACAATCATGGGATATTATGAATCTTGTAGTGCAAAGGGTATGCGAGTTCAAATTTGCAAGTATTGGTAATTTGTAAGCTACTTGCGTCAGCAATCACATAGGTTTTTATAGGAGATGTTTTAATATGAATCGACCCCCAAAAAGGTGCGAACAGACAGGGAATATCACCTTTTCAAAGTTCAAATTTCATATTACGAATATTTGGTATTATTTGGTAAGGTTCAAAATCAATTTCATTTATAAGAGGATCTAGGTTAACATTGATATCTATCATTATGAACATTTTTATAAATATGTTCTTCGTGAATAGGAAGAAAAGAGGTATCCATGTGATGCACATGCTTTCAAATTTCTCTAAGGATTTTTATATGATCAACACATGTACAATTAATTTGAGTATGTTTTTAGAAGGGAATAGAAGAATAACATGTATAAAGGTGAAAAGAAACTATATGAATTTGCAGTAGAAGGTATGATTTGCATTAGGGTTACCTAAGCCAAATATGTGAAGGATTCATTCAATAAGTGGGTTCACCAAATGATTTAACCTAGAAAATAAGCATGTGTGGATTTTTATTTAAATTTTTGATTAGGGTTAAATACAAGTTTTATATTCACATTAGTAATTAAAAATTTATATCATAATAAATATATATAGAAATTTGTAATATATATTAATTAGAACATGTGCTAAATAGAAAATGATGTTGAATAGAATTACCTATTTCACTAGTTTGGAAGTTGATTTGGGTGTGACGAAGTGACAAATAGACTAGAAATGACTTACAAATTCTTTGTCTATGATTCTAGAAGTTAAACCCTTGCTATGAAGAAATGGCTATTTATGGACCAAACCATTTGGAAATTTTGTCCTTCTCTAACTATTCCATCTAAGATGATAATGGAGCTTTACAAATTTATGTACCCTTATGAATGATTGTGTGTGCTTTTATATAAGATATTAGGTTTGACAAATGTGTGAAACCATGGGTGAAACCATTAAAAATAGGTTATTGTTTGGGTTAAATTACAATGCATACGCTACCTAAATTTATATTATTCTAAAGGCCTCAAACCATATGTAGTTCTCTACCTAGAGATGTGATATCTATATGGATGGAATTATATTTTACATTATGATCACTTGATAATGCTTGTAGTGGATTTATTTCTTAGTACTTGACTTGGCTTTGAGGGCTTGTGGCAAAGAAATCTTAACTCTTAGACCCAGCTAGGATTAATTTTGATTTACAAATTTAGATGTGTACATGAGATTTTATTTTGTATTTGACCACATCATTTCATCTTCTATGAGAATAGCTTAGCCGTTTCATTCCTAAATGCCTAAATAAATGATTTTAATAATATTAATTGAAAAAATTATTTCAATGTAACATTTTAACAAAAATTAGGTTGTATTAGGATTTTCAATTATTAGAATAATATTTATTACTCTTATTTATAATTTCACTATCCTTTGGTGTAATTTTAGTAAAATAAATAGTATCATTGAGCTATCATACACTTGAAGTCTCTATGCAATCTTCCTTATGCCTTTGTCTTATATGTCATTAACAAATTTTTCCGTATGATCCAAGTGTCGTTTATCACTTAGTATATTTTTGTGCAGGTATAGTCCTTGAATATTCCTACAACATATCTTCCAAGTTTTATCAACACATAAACAAGTCTTCACGTGACTTGTGCAACTCACTCAATCGATTAAGATCTTTATACCACATGTGAGATAACTTCTCCTAAGAAAATAGCCATGTAGTCCTCATTAGAGTTAGATCTCACCTAAGGAAGATCACATGCACTACTCTTCATAAAACTCAAGAAAAATTATTTATTTAATACAAGGAAAACATTATATACTTCAAATAACAATGGTATTACACTCCAATGACGATCTTATGACATGAATCTACAATAATTATTCTAATAGTTCCAACCTATGAATTATCCTAACACTGTAGACTTTGTGAAATGTTTACAAAATCATAATTGGATAATAGCTCACTCAATTCCTTAATTTAGAACTGAATGCCTTATGTGCTCACAAATAACTTATATACACACGCGCATGTGTGTGTGTGTGTGTGTGTGTGTGTGTGTGTGTGTGTGTGTGTGTGTGTGTGTGTGTGTGTGTGTGTGGGCGTGTTTGTGCGAGCAGGTGTGGGTGTGTGTGCATGTGCATGTGCGTGTGCATGTGGGTGTGTGTGCAAAGTGCGGGTGTGTGTGTGTGTGCATGCGTTATTTGACAAAGATGGGTCAAATGAAGGATATTTTAGGGGAGCTACTTGTAAACCATTTAGTAAGATCAATGTCAATCAAAGGCATCTTTACAAGCAATACTTACTTGCAAAGGTAGCTTTACTTGCCAACCATCGTCACTACAAATTATATATGTTGGGTGAGTAAAGCTACTTTTGCAAGTAAGTATTGCTTGTAAGATGCCTTAGATCCATGTACATTATGGATCTAATATGTTGTGTTGTGTCTGTATCGGTTTTGATAAAGGCTTCAACGCACAAGAATTTGTGTATTGGGACATTTTGCAAGGTTTATGTTTTCTAAATTGGTGTGCATGACATAGAAAGCTTTGTCACGGCTAAGGATGTATTTGTGGTATCAATATAGTGTTTTGCAAAATGGGTAGTGTTGCTCGGCTCGACTAATCCTTTCACAACATCCATGTAACATGTTTAAGGAAACAAAATTTATGTGGGCATGCTTAGGAAGTTTGTAGCACTAAGCAAGTTTTTATTCAATAACTCTAAATATTTTTGAATGATACAAGATTACTTGTGAATCTCTCTAACATCAAGGACTCTCAAGTTAAAATTTGATAGCCACTTAAGACAAAAAAATCACTATAAATAATTTCTCATTATTATCAGTAAATTAATAATATTATTGATAAAAATAAAAATACATACATATATAATCTTTGTTTTTTTAATCAGTAATATTACTATTTTAACTCTAAAAGTTGGAAGACATGGTGATGTCATAAATTTGAAAGTATTTTACATCTTTAAAAAGAAAATATGGCTGTTAATTTTGAACCACGCGCTACCTTGGCGAGTTGTGCATTTTTCGGACACATGGTTTTGAGGCCAACCAACTACAATAAAAATCAAGGAATTCACAGCACCTAACTAATTCGAGAAGAATTTGATTTCTTCATTTATTTCTTCCTAAAATATTTTCATTTATTACTCCCCAATATTATATGTAGGATTTATAATTATGTTCTGGAAAGAAGTTTTAAAATTAGACTAATATCTGGTGTTGGATACTGAAAAGGCAAATAGCAATAAATATGTGATACGCATTTCTGGTGACACACACAAATGATAAAGATAATCAGTCTTAATTTTTGAAACGAATGTTGATTGAAATAGCTGCATAATTATTTTCTCTCTTTATCCTGCTATATGACAAATATGATGCATTTGTTTAAATAAATCATCGCACTGAGTACACCACACATCAGAATACACAGATGCCTTTACATCTATTAAAGAACATCATTACAAACGTAATAGAAAAAATGGAACCCACTGAGTCAGAGCTCTCAAACCTTTCAAGTGTATTGGTAATATGTGGAAATAGACGTTCAAAATTCAAGATCTCAGCGTTACAAATTCAATATTACAATTTTATATAAACATCTGTATCTCTGTTCCATAACGAATGGAGTTAAAGATATAACTAATGACACTTTTTATAAAAGTGTTATTCATATAAGATATTTTAGTTTTAACATATAATATACGCACTTTAGGCATTATGCAACTATATGTTATGCAGCTATCCACTGAACATAATTATTCTGTTTGTGAACAACATATTACATTGTTACCTTTGCAGATTTCTACCATGAACGAGGGAGGCATTTATTTAATCCTAAATATATTCCTGCTAAAAATTTAGCCATAACCGCACATACCATATCTGCAAGTCTTATTTTTAGGGCACGGCAAAAAGCAACTGCCGCAATGCTTGGGATTGTTGTTAATGTCTATACAGACGCCGAGGCAGCAAGTGAGACCATACGGACACTTTTTCCCGCATTTCCCACAGTGAGAAGAGTCGGAGGAGATGTCTTTGCAGAGGGTGTTGAAGCAGCAAACAGAATTACTGGTTCCTGTCAGACCAGAAATCTTTTCTGGATCTGAGCATACGCTGGCATTCGTGGCGCATCCGACCCACTGCCTAGTTTCTCCATAGATGGCCTTGATGAAATTTGTGTGCGACCTCGGCTCGACTCCATGGAAGTTGATGGAGAGGATGATCAGAGAAAAGAATAGCAGAGGAATTGCGAAGGAAGGAGGAAGAGGAGGAGGAGGAGCGGCCATGTCATAACCACCCGCTACACTTTTGCCTTCCACGTATGTGTAAATTGGCAGGAGTTTTATTTTATTTGGAATTAAGGGCGAATGCCGATAGCCCTCCGGACAGAAGAGTGTGGCATACCTGTGCACGAGGTTTCCCATGCAGACAAATCTGTTTTTATAAGGATGATTTGATATTGTTTTTAAACTAAAAACAGTGAAGCATCTCCACGCATTATAGGGGTTCTTAACCCTAAAACACCACTTCGACAAGGGCTCCTCGTGTTTGTCCTATTTTCAGATTTTTGCCTTGTTTATATTGATTTAAATGGAACACGAGCGAGCATCCCATTAAACAAGAGTTCTAACTTTTGTAGCTTTGTTTTCTGCGATGGAGGAAGTTCGTATGGCTGGAATATTGGGTACGGATGGTTGAGTTGGGTTTGTTTTATTTTTTGGGTATTTTCCATTTTTGGCTATTTACCGGGTTTGGCAAATATTTAACAGTTTCTAGTTTTGAAAATTTAGACTTTAAATTAAGGTGAGTGTTATGATTAATCTTTAGGGTAGTAGTTAAATGTTTCCCTATTCCCTTTATATGTTGTGTATAAATTAGGAATCTAACTTATAATTTTGGCCTCATAAAGTGGAGACTAAAAGTGTTCTTTTTTTTTTTTGGTATAATCTTAACACCACCTCTTTTATAAGCACTACAAGTTTTGAGGACACGTTTATAATCTTAATTTTATTATTGACTTCGTTGTTACTTCACACTAAACCACCATGTTATTGTGATTTGATGTTTGATTTATTCACTTTGTAAATATAAATCTTCAAGAAAATATCAAGTTCTTAAATGCTTTTTTCCCTTGAAATTCAAAAACAAATTTTTAATTTTGACAATCTATCATGAACGTTTGTACAATCTTCGCCATCATTCATGTTCACCTTCATATTTTATTGTTATGATTGGCATAACTTTGAGTGTGCATTTGCAAGTCGATTGCATAAATAGAATTAGCCAAAAGCAAATGACATAAGAGTGTTTTATTTCCAATAATTATTTAAATACTTGATTGTTGTTCTTGATTAAACATTGTTTAATGTACTATTATATGATTTTTGGATGTTTATTTAGAAGGGAAATTCATTTATGATGCTACCGTTGTTACATAAATTGTGAGTACATTACGCTTTGTATAATATTTGTACTATTTGGTATTTTTGCTTGTATAATTATGAAGAATTGGAGTCATTTTAATGGCTCAAAGTGACATTGCCATATTTTTTGTACTCCAAAAAAATTCTATTAAAACAAAATACTTAGCACATATATAAACCACAAGAAATGAAAATAAATATAATACTATCATACGGTAAACTTTCTCTAATTTATTATAAATATATATCACAATGTACTATATATCTTGTCATATAAATTTATTATAATATTAATTTGTATTTTTTTTTACTATATTTCAAATTAAAATTAAAATTTATAATTAAATAATTAAAGATAACATAATTTACATTTAAATATTTAAAAATATTTTATCAAACGAGTAAATTGAATATAAAAATTCCTTCGAATTCAAATTAACAAATATATATATATATATATAACCTGTGACCATTAACATCGCAACCATCGTCATTGTCATGACATCACTATAAATCGAATTCTCCTCCCTAGTGTCCATCTCCTTATAAGAACCCTCAATTATGATGGTGGTATCTTAATACAACGATACACAATTTATAAAGAACTTTAGAGTGTCATTTACATACCTATAGCAATGTCTCGTTAATTTTTAAATATACGTAATGTCCGTATAAGTAAGTGAGGAAGGCAAGTACTCATACCAATTTTTCATTCTCACATAAATATTATGTAATCTATTATACTAAATTATTAATATATACTAATATAAATAATATAATCATAACATATTAAATTATGTTAATATAATTTTCAAAAAAATATATATGTGTGTGTATTCTATGTCATATCTTTGCATGTAAATTAGGAATGGATTGAAAGGCCCTTGTTCTATTGGTGATGATGTTGGCTCTCATGGAGCCCACCAGGGATCAAGTCTTGCTGAGTGCAAGGCCTGGAGATTTCCAACGCGGAGAGTCAAACGGTTGAGGCCAGGATCATGCCTTGGATGACTTTAGCGGCGTGGATGCGCCTTACCCATAGCTGCTTAGCTAAAGGTGCTCACTTGGTTAGTTTCTTCACATTCTTTATATCATTGAATCTATATGTTCCCTCCGAAACTTAGGCAGAGATGCCATTAAAATATGTAATCTAGTGTCCAATTGGACTCTTTGTCCAATTAAAAAAAAAAAAAAGGAATGGAAACTACGATTTACACTTCATAAAGATGAGACCGCATGATCTCAACCATAAGGATGTATTTTAATATTTTGGTACAATCTTAACACCTTCTCCATTATAAACACTAAAAGTTTTGCATGAGACACATTTATAATCTTAGTTTCATTATTGACTTCTTTGTTACTTCACACTAAGCACTCATGTAAATTTTAAGATATTTATATTTTTAAGACATGTTATTGTGATTTGATGTTTAATTTTTTTATATTGTAAAAATAAATCTTCAACAAAATATCAATCTCTTAAATGTTTCTTTTCCAAGAAATTCAGCATAGGAATTTATAATTTTGTTAATCTATCATATATGTTTCTACAACCTTCATCATCATTTTTCTTCAACGTCATATTTTTATGTTATGATTGCTATAACTTTGAGTGTGTGTTTAGTAAGTGCATTCTATAGATAGAATTATGATAAATCCAAATGCCAATATTACAATGTAAAACAAATATAATACAATTATATGTAAGATTTTTCTAACTTTTAATATATATTACAATTTACTATATATCTAGTTATATAAATTTATTATAGTATTAATTTGTATTTATATTATTTTATGTTTTAATTAAATTATACAAATTTCAAAGTCAAAATTTATAATTAAATGATAAAATATAAAAGAATTTAAATTTAAATATTTTATAATATAATATTAAAAGTGTAAATTGAATATAAATCTCCTTGCAAGCAAAATTAACAAATAGATTATATACAAAATGTGACTAATCGAATGAGTTGTGGTCCAACGGTGTGTATGATGGTGTAAACGGTGTTTCCCAACCATCCACTAGGGTTCCACTCCCAAGAGATACCAAGTAATAAGGGATGAGGCCGGATCGTGCTCTCAGGGTGTATTTGGCGAATGAAAACCCTCGGTCCTAATAGCTAAGCCTAAGAATTATGTGAATGCTAATTTCTGCAATTTCATATTAAAAAAAAGTTTGACTAGAAAATGTAATCATTAACTTCAAAAACATCGTTATTGTCATGACATCACTGATTCGTATCCTTCTCCCCATTTCCACTTCTATAAGAACCTCAACTATGTTGGGCAATATCTCAATATAATTTTTTTAGTGATTCATTTACATAGCTATCCCTATATGAAAATTAAATTTGACTATTTTGTCTCATTAATATTTAAATATACATAATATACCTAGAAGTAAGTCACGATGGTCGAGTACTCATGCCAATGTATTTACCCTCCTTAAATAATATGTATTATAATATTGAATTAAGATTGGAAATGCCCATTATATTAATAATATAAGAGAGTTACATTAGTAGGGGTGACCGAAAAAATCACTCTCACAAAAACAACGTATTCGGAGAAAATTCCCAAGGGGCAACCAAAAAGCATGAGAATTACAAAATAAAAGAGAGCACTAGGCACAAGCCATTGCTCGGGATGAGGAGGATCATCACGGGGATGGATTTAAAATCTATTAGATGGCTCAACCGAAGGAGGGTCCACTTATAAACCATCTGGTCGAGCATATGCATCCGGAAAGGAACAATAATCCCCAACTTGGGGTTGGAGAGCCACTAGAGTCTAAATGCTAGGAGTTCCCTTCCCCCTTAGAGGAGGGCTCTAGCTTGGACCAGAAAAGGACAAAGCTTAAAGGATACCTTGAGGAGATTCGTAGCAGGTGACTCGAGAGAAGATCCTACGATGTGGTCCCTGGAGGTGGCTGCCGAGGTAGAGATGGCCGAGGTTACAAAGGCAAAGGGTCTGAAGGTACCCAACTCATTGTGCATGGTGCACTCCCCCGGTGAGAAAGCAACTCCTATAAATGAGAAAATTTAAGGACAACCTTCTCTACCTAAGCTTTAATTTGTATGTGCACAATAGATAAGATAACCACTTTGTCATTAGTGGAAAATAAAGCAACAAAATGATCATTTTGGAATAACATAGAATTTTGCGCTTTCCAAATATGAAATAAAATGCAAGCTCTAAATAGTTCTATAAAGTATCAATATAATGAGTCCAAGGGTTAAAATCCCCAAAAAAAGATAACGTCCATGAAAATATTCGGGGTGGAAGGGTTGAAATAAAGAACGGATCTTAGACCAACTAGCATGGGTGTGGGAAGAAAGACCAAAATAAATTCTTGAAATATTCAAGTTTTGAATAGATAGGGCATTTAGGATTGGGGATGCCAATGTCAATTAATCTTTCATTGGTGGAAGGCCTTAATAAATAACACACCAAAAAAATGATTACCTTTGGGCTCCAAAGAAAGAATTATAAGCATTGGAAAGTATGCGGCGGGTGGAATTAGAAGAGTGTGTTGGTGATTTATGTTTCCTTGTTTCTCTGTTCCTCTCGAAGTGGTCTATATATTGGGTCTCCCATTCTCTGTTTATCTAAATCTCGAGTCCTCTCGTTTTCTCCTTTTTTATAGTAGGGTTTTGTTGTCCTTGTCATTTTTGCCTTGAATACTTGAAGGAAAATGAATGGATGGGTCTCTTTGAGGAGCGTATTTGAGCCTTGTAATATTTCTAAATCCTCTATCCTTGGAAAAAATTTCATCTCCGAGCTCAAATGGTCATTTTTCTACATTTTATGGTTTGACGGGTGTTTCTCCTGGTCAAATTTGCATCCTTGCATCGATAAGGAATGTGGCCTCTTTTGGTTGGACGTGGCTCGGTAGGGTACTTCAAAAAATTTATGAATTACCTCCACTTAGAAATTTGTCCATGTGGAGGAGCGGAACTCATTTGAAGATTTACTTTTTGGTTTGGCCTTGGAGTAGTGCCAGGAGGACATGTGGAGGTCTCCATTACTCTACTTTGACTTAGAAATTTTTTTTATGCAGCTAATACAATTTGGTGGGATAGGGACATGTGGCGAGCCCACGCTCATTCAGGGTCTCAAACTTGGGCACCATTTTGAAATTGCACCATGGAGACACGTGGAGGCTTCGGGTCCTCCCATACTTAGTCTTTTTCAAAGGTTTTGGGAGGTTTGGGACACGTGGAGGAACCACGCATGTTTGGGGACCGACCTTGAGTTTCATTTTAAAGAAGCACCAAGAGGACACTTGGAGGCCTCCACTCACTTTGCATTTTTCTTGGACTTTTCAATAGCCAAAGGAGATTGCCTCAGACTCTAACACATGGTGCCTTCCGCTGAGCTTCAATCCTTCAAATTTTTTATCGGGCTAGGACACTTGGTGAGCCCATGCTCATTTAGGATCTCAAATTTTTGGGAACATCTCAAGATGCGCCATTGTGACACATAGTAGTTTGAAAGGTCAAAGGAATGGGGAAGTGAACCATCTTGGGGCAACTTGGATTTTTGCCTCTTGATATCAAAAGGATTAAAACATCAAAATGGCCCGCAAGCCCGATAGAGGAAAGATCAAAGCTTTCTCCAGTCAATGGAGGAGATGCGGACCATTGGAGGTAACTTGGATTTTTTGCCTCCTAAGGATTAAAGTATCAAAATGGCTCGCAAGGCCGACAAAAGGGAGGTCAAGGTTGGCTTTGAAAATTAAAAGGAGCAGGGAAGTGGACCATCGGAGGAAACTTGGATTTTTTCCTCTTGATATAAAAAGCATTAAAACATCAAATGGATCACAAACCCGATAGAAAATAGTCAATATTTTACCTTGGTCAATGGCGGAAGGGTGGAGATATGGGGGAAACTTGGAATTTTTTCCTTTTTCAAAAAGGAGGTGAAATATTAGATTTTAGCCGTGGTTCCTTTGGGACCCACATCAACACATGTGTAAGGCTCATTTCTTAGGGTGGAGGTGCGGAGCAAAATGGATTTTTTTCCATTTTTTCAAAGGGTTGTAAAAATTCAAAGGAAACCCTGGGCCTATTTTAAAATTGAATCTTCCATATGGATGGCCCAAATTCAAAGTGAAGATCAATGAAAAGTCTATGTTCCTAAAAATGATTTTCCCCCATTTTACTGAAAATCTCCTAGAAGTGTAAGTCTTCATGATTTCTTGGTATTTCCTACACGCTAAAAGAAGGGAGGGGAGTAAATTTTGATATCTAAGTTTGGTGGGGAGATCTGGAGACGTATTTCACCATTAAAATGGTTTGGCTATCGAGCTCGATATGATTTTCCATTTTTCTTCTCCCGAGCATGCAAGGAACCAAATTTGATAGATTAGGGGTGGAAGTGGTTGGTGAATAGAAGGAAGAGTGATTTGCTAGAGGAAGGAGTTGAATGCGGAGATTTTCAAAGAGATCTCCCCTGAGCACCTAGCAACTTTTTGTAGATCTGATTTTGGGAATCACAATCGTGATCATGGCAAGCACTGGTGACACTCAATGTTTGGATTTTTTGGGGGGAAAAGGCTCTATTGTAAATGTTATAAATGGAAAAAATTTATCATGTAAAGGGTTGGAGTGTGAGGGTTGGGACTGATTTTCTAATAGAAAAAGGCTTGATAGAGCCCATCCTTTTGAGAAGCTAATTGAGAAGCATGTATATCTATTTTGTATTGAATTTGATCATGTCAAGGTGGTTGTGAGTGTATAGACCATTGACAAGCTCTATGAGATTGTTCTAGAAACTTTCCCCTACTGATAAATTTAATCAAACTGAGTTATTCTGTGTGGATCTTATGCAAAATGTGTGGTTTTACTTTTGAATGTCTATAAATAGTTTTTCTTGTTCTTGTTGCAATCTTGTATCAAAATCTGTCTCAATCACATAGGTCTCAATCCTTGTGATAATTTAGTGGCATCTGCAATTTCATTTCTCAGAAGAGCTTTCATCTGGGAGTGAAATAAATGATTTAAAATCACTTTTCTCTCATCTATTGACAAATATTGTCTATAAGCCTCTGGGTGTACCTTAGGCGTGATTGGCCTCAGATCTTGATGTTTTGTTGGGTTTTCAACTCAAGCCTTCATGTTAGAATCTCATAGATTGTATGAAAAAGTGCTAATCTGGGCCTCCATTGAAGCACATATTCTAGTTAAAGAAACATTTTAGTTGCTCTATGGCATTCTATTGGTTTAGTCTTCCATTTTGTAAAAGTTCTCAAAGATTTGGTATAATCAACTTTATCCTACTTCACCTCCCACCAAATTCATTCAAAAAAATTAATCCTACCTATACTACCCCTATTTGTCATGTGTGTATACAAATGCACAAATTTTACTACCAAAACATGCAGAAACAATCAGGATTCCAAATGTCTTTAGTAGCCTGAACCTTGTCTAGAGAATATCTCCACTATCTAGAGTGACAACTTGTGAGAGTTAGATTTTGTTGCATTGATCATATTTTCTTCAAGGTCTCCTTAACAAATTCATTAGGAAGGATATCTCCATCTCCTCCATAAATGACATGCTACAAATGGGTTCTCTTACCTTGGTTAAAAGCACAACCTAAAATATTGAGGATAGATCAAATCCTCTTAAGGTGCTACCCACTCCTTTTCAAAGCCTGAGTGCTGAAAATCGATATACAGCTTCCTAGCAACTAAAAATGACATACATAACTATCTATCTACCTCTCGAGCGTCCTATTAGATCCATGATGTTGCTTTGGCCTTTGAAGGAGATTAAATATCAGTACCAATATGCTTTTGGGACTTATTTGATGTTTGGGGAAATAGTGATTCTGCCAGTTCATATCATTTATCTCATCAACAAAACACATATAACGCCATTTCGAGGAATTATTTAAGTTTGAGACTATGCTCATAGTACTAATACATTTGTTTAAACATCATCTTGTGTTTGGGACTGTAAGAAGTATTTCAAGGTGGCAAGTGATGTGTGCAATTATTTCAGTTTCCACACCTAGTGCACTAGCTTTCATTGATAAATTTGGGTAAAGAAAAGTCAGAATCTTTCCATTTCTAGTTTCTAGTGTTGACAGACATTTGACAGATCATATTTAGTGCATTTGCACAACTAAGGTGGAAATCCTTAGTGGTGACTCCTATTGATCTGATTCTTAATGAATACCAGTGTCTTAACCTCTATCAAGTGAGATTTTTACTAACCTTTGCAAAGATGGAAGGAAGAAGGTATTTCTTTGCTAGGGATCCTACTAGGACACTATTTCTAGAGCTAGGAAAAGAAAATTCGAAGGAAGAAAATCCTGGAGAGTTGTTGGAAATCAGTAGACAAGAAAGGGGATCTCCATTGATGAGAGTGATCAGCCTATTATTGAAGACTATAATTCAAGTGCTTCTGAATCAGGTGGCCTCTTTGTGGAATTGAATTCTCAACTGGAGAGGGGCCTTCATTTGATTTTGAAAATTTTGCTTCTCATTCTACACCTGTCTTTTCTAAAGTTGATAGGGATTTCTAGGAAACAAGGCCTTTAGGGGATATCCATTTTGAAATTTATACCCCTATGTTTCAAAGACCCTCTTCCCCTTATCAATTTGTCACCCCTCCAGGGTCACCTCCTCAAAACAACATGGCCTTACCCCCACCCAGACCCCCTTTTGTTGTAAACACCTTTGGACCTATAAATTTTGTAGGGATGGCTGGTTATCCAAATGTATTTCCCAAGAAGTAAGGAACATACTGCCAAAGTTCCAAGGAAACAATGCTATAACTAGTGATCAACATCTAAAGATTTTTATCAATATGATGGAAGACTTTGAGATTGAACATGAAGATGTATATATCAAATTGTTTATCCATACTTTGGAAGAGGATGCAAGGGACTGGTATAAGGCTTTTCCAGATAATTCCATTGATTCTTGGACAAAGATGAGCAATGCATTTAGATTGCAGTATGGTGATAGAACTGACCCTAGGTTTCTTTTGACATAATTTGAAAACATCAAAAAGAATCCTAATGAGTCAGTACATGATTTCAACACAAGGTTTAATAAGACCTTGAGGAGATTTCTGTTAGGATAAGGCCATGTGATGAATCATGTTTGATCAAATATTTAGATGCATTTGATAAAAAGGTTGCTTACTACTTGAGGGACAAAAACCCTACTAATTTGAGGCAGGCATTCACCATGGCCCTGCAAATTGAGAATAACATCAAGGTAATTAGAAAGCCTCCAAAAAGGGAGGGTGTAAAACTAATTAACCCAGAAAAACCTTAGACAAGAAAGTGATTTGGAAGAAGTTGTGAAGACTTTGGTAGGGGATGCTATCAAAGAAATTTCCTACAAACTAGCTTAGGATGAGAAAGGAATTGGGCAGAGCTCACAAGGTCAACACAAGCAAAGAAGGCCAAGACAGTTCACAAATCACCAAAGATCTGATGATAGAGGCAAGGGACCTATGGGATTTGGAAATAGGCAGCCCCAAGGTAGGGAAAGTAGAATGGTGCCTGATCCTTTGGCTTCTAGAGTTGTTGTTGTGGAGGAGATAGATGTCATTGATTGGTGTGACAGATGTTTCATGCCCCATGCTCCTTGTGAAGAAGATCAACAAGAAGAAGAAGAAGCTAATGATGATAATGATGATGATGTATGCATGATGGGTTGTTCCATGAGCTCACAAGGGCAACTTCAATTCGAGGTAATAAGTGCCAAATCCTATTGAATTTTGGGATTGCATCCACCAAGTACCTATTCTTCCTCCCTCTCATACTTTAGTAGATATTGTACAAGATTTTGAATTTCCCAATAATGACTTTGAATATTTAAGGGCTTTAACGATAAAAAAAGTATGATGGAATGCATCCCATCCGAGGAGGACATGAAAGTTGTTGATGAATGTTGTGTGGCTCAAGAAAAGGAACACAACAAGAGAAGTAGGGTTATCGAAGGGGGCCTCGGCTAAGCCAAAAAATCCATTGCTTTCAAATGTTCCTAAAGAGGCTCTTAAGAAAGATACATGTATTAAAGGTCTTAATTGTCCCAAACAAAAATCATACCCCTCCTCATTCCCAAGTTGTCAAACATCGTATGCCATATAATGAACTTGTCAACCTTCCTTCCAATGCCACCTTGCCAAAGTATATCCCTTATGATATTTCCCAAGTCTTGAGTCAGATCAAGATCTCAATGGTCCCAATTGTTGAGTTTCTTAGGATCCTTGAGCAAAAGAAGAGGGCATTGGAGTATTTGGGACTGAAAGAGGAGAAGACTACCCTAGGTAGAAACATAAACATTATAGAGACCCCACCAGTCATTAAAGAACTAGAAGCACCACCAACATCAGAAGAGATATAGATGAACCACTTGAGGTTTATTTGGGAACATCCTTGGTAGATTCTAAGTTGAATGTGGATCCATTCTTCACCACTCTGATCATTAAGGATAGACTACTCCACAATTGTATGTTTGATTCAAGGGCATCATGTAATGTTATGTCTTTAGAAGTCATGAATGAGCTAAATATCAAAGTAACAACAACATATGGAAAGTGTACTACCATGGATTCCAGAGAGGTGCCAGTGGTGGGATGTGTGAAGGGTCTAGTGGTACAACTTGCTGCCTATCAAAGCATGAATTTGAAGCTTGATGTAGTTATTGTTGATTGCCCATAGCTAAATGGGGTATGTTGTTATAGAAAATGGACTACAAGTGTTGGTGGGAGTGTTCAAATGGATATGTCCTATGCCACCATTATAATTGAGGGAAGCCTTGTCAAGTTGTATGGGGAAAATAAGATGTTACACCTTATTGAAGATCCCAACAATGCATCTTATGAGGTATTGTACACAAGTGTTGATGCTGATAACTTTGTAGGATTTTTGATGGAAAGGAGCACAAGATTGAAGAATGTAAATGTCTTGAACAAACAGGCTCTCCTTGGACTTTATTGTTTGATGGAGCTTGCTCCAAGTTCAAAAATGGTGTTGGTGTTGTTATGATCTCTCCAGGATAGGAAGAGTTTGTCTTTTCTTTCAAACTCAACTTTGAGTGCACTAATAACATCAATGAGTATGAGGAACTATTGTTAGGTTTGAGGATTGCTTGGAAATATGGTGTTAAAGACATCATTGTCAAAGGAGATTCAGAATTAATTATAAAGCAAGTCAAAAAATTGTATGCCACAAAAAATTAGCGAATGAAACAATACAAGCATGTAGTTTGGGATTTCATTGAGATGTTTGTTTCATTCAACATTGTGCATCATGATAGGAAGTTCAATGATTTGGTAGAAAAACTTGTAGTACTAGGATCTTGGTTTGATAATTGTGTAATGTCCCCATATTACGAGTATGATGTTGAAGTGCTAACTAGGCCATCTATACCTGACAATATTAAGCATTGGTAAGTTTTTGATGATGATGCTCAGGTCAGAAGATTTTTTAGAAAAAAGAGGAGTTTTCTGATCAGAATATTGATTGGGAGCCAATGGTGTGCATAGCAGAGGGTAAAGAAACCTTTTTGGAAAAGGCATCATCCAACTAAAGACTAATACCATTCCTAGAGGGTTGGTTTCTCTTGAGTCCAATTTTGATAATGTTGATCGCATTGTTAACAAATGCATGATAGCCTCAAGGGATATTGAGGAGCATGACCTTGGCACAAAGGAGAAACCAAGGAAGATTTGGTTAGGCAACAATCTCAGCAAGGAGGAGAAGCATTCCTACATCCAATTACTAAAAAATATCAAGATTGCATGGCTTGGACTTATTCTAAGCTGAAGGCATACAAAGAGGATCTGTTTCAACATGAGATTCCCTTAGAGTCCCATGCAAAACCATTCAAGAAGAAATAGAGACCAATCAATCCACTCCTATCTCTTAAGATGCAAGAGGAACTAAAGAAACTGAGGGATGGAGGAATTATTCAGCCCATAAGGTATTCTTCTTGGGTTGCAAACCTAGTACCAATTAGAAAGAAGAATGGTGACATCATGCTGTGTCTTGATTTCGAAATCTAAAAGAGCATCAATGAAAGGATAATTATCCTTTACCAAACATGGAAAACATGTTGCAGCTAGTGATTGGTTCTGATCTACTTTCTACCCTGGATGGTTTCTCTGGTTATAACCAAGGTTGTGGTGAAGGAATCAGAAAGGATTAAAACAACCTTTACCACCCCTTGGGGAACATATGTGTATGTCAGATGCCCTTTTGGCTGATGAATGTTGGAATAAAATTTTCAAAGAGAAATGGACATTTTTTTTTGTTACATCAATGATTTTATTGTTGTCTACCAAGATGATGTAACTGTGTTCTCTAGAAAGAGAAGTGATCACTTGCTGCACTTGGAAAAGATGCTGATAAGATGCAGAGAATATGGCATTTCACTCAATCCAAAGAAGTGCCATTTTGGAGTGTAGAAGGAAAATTTGCTTAGATCACATTGTGTCACAAGAGGGGTGATGATTGATCTAGAAAGGGTAGAGGCCATCAAGCAAGGTTCCAATCCCAAGAACCAAGAAAGGAATTCAGTCCTTCTTTGGGTATATAAACTTCATCAGAAGATTTATATCAAATTTTTTTGAGTTGACCATTCCAATCACTTCCATGTTAAAGAAGGACCAGGTCATCAAGTGGGAAGAGGATTCCATCAAGATTTCAATGGGATTAAAGAGGCACTAAAGCATGCACATGTTCTAGCAGCTCCATATTATAAGAAGCCCTTTCAACTATTCTCTTTTGCTTTAGAGAACACTATTGCTTTTGTCTTGCTATAGAAGGATGATGAAGGGGCTGAGAGGCCAATTTCCTTTTTCAGTAAGGCATTGCAAGGGGTTGAGTTGAAATACACTATTATGGAGAAACAAGCATTTTCCTTGGTAAAAGAAATAAAGGTTTTCAAGCCTTACATTTTGAGTTCTAAGATTGTTGCTTATGTTCCCCACACCATGGTGAAAGACATCTTATTAGAGATGGAAGTCTCAAGAAAAAGATGTAGATGGGTGAACAAGTTACAAAAATATGACATGGATATCCAAACCACAAAGCTGGTGAGAGGTTTGGGCCTGACTAAGCTTATGGCTGAGAGTAACTTGCAAACTATTGAGGTAAATGAGGTGGAAGAAGGTAGGGTAGATGTTTTGAAAATTGATGAGTTCTGAGTGGTACAAAGATGTAATTTTTATCTCAGACATTTGAACTGCCCTAAGTATTTAAGTAAGAACCAAAAGATCCCTTAAGTTGGCTTCCCAGAAATATGTCATTACTGATTATGGGTTAGCTTGGAAGAACCCAGAGGGAGTCCTCTTAAGGTGCATTACTTAAGAAGAATCCCCAAAGAAATTTTGATCTCCATGAGGAGTTTGTGGGGGAATTTTTGCAAAGGGTCACAACACACAAGATCCTGAGGATGGTTATTGGTGGCCAACTCTCTTCAAGGATATAACCTTGTTGGTTAGAAGATGTGAGAGTTTCCAGTGCTTCTCTAGAAGAATGAAAGCTTCAAGATCCCTTCCTTTGCAGCCTATATCAATTGAAGCTCCATTCAAGCAATGGGAATGGATTTCATTGGTGAAATTTTAGACCCTTCAAGTGTTGGCCATAAGTGGATTCTTGTAGCCACTAATTACTTTACTAAATGGGTGGAGGAAATCCCCACCAAGAAGGAAACACCAAGTTGTCATGGACTATGTTATAAACCACATCATTTGCAAATTTGGAGTGCTAGTCAAAATTGTAGTTTATAATGCCATGAGTTTCAGAGCTAAATCTTTGGTGGAAATGTGCAAAGAGTATGGGATCAACTTGACATATGCATCTAATTAAAATCCCCAAGGAAATGGAAAAGCTGAGTCCAGTAATAAAAACTTGCTGAAGATTATTAGAAGAACCTTGGAGCTGAACAAGAGAAAATGGGGTGAACAGTTGAAGTTTTTTGTTTGGGATGATAGAATCACTATTAAAAGAGCCACTGGAAAGAGTCCATTTGAGTTGGTGTATGGAACTCAGGCCCTACTGCCCCTACATATGCAATTATCCTCATATCAATTCATTCAACAACTAGAGGATCAAGAAGTAAGTCCTTATGATGCTCACATTAACTAGATTGTTGAACTTGATGAAGAAAGGAGGGAATCCCACCAGAGACATGTAAAGTTTAAGAGAAAAGATGAAGAAGTTATTTGACAAGAAGGTCACTCCCAGCTTTCAACGTTGGAGATCTTGTGCTACTATGGGATAGTAGGAATGAAGATAAGGGAAAGCATGGCAAGTTTGACTCATTATGGATGGGCCCTTACTCCATTGATATTATAATTGGTGAACACACCTTCTTCTTGAAGGACATGAATGGTGAATTACTTGAGATTGCTATTAATAAAATGAAATTGAAGCATTTCTTGGATTGATTCCCATGGAAATCAAGGTAAAAATCTCTTGTACAATGTATACTTGGTTGTTTGTTTCTTGTTTTTTGTGTTTTTGCCTCATTCTGGTCCTCGGTGACCTATTTTGTTGGTTTCTCTATTTCATTTTGGGTAATGGCTCTGTTTCTTTACTCTACAAGATGACTCATTGCCCAATGGTTATTTTTGGCACTTGGTCTACCATGCCGTTGTTCTTGTGGCACTCATAGGGAGTACCCATCCTTGAGTCGGAGCCGATGTTGGTGCTCAAAGTAGCCTCGCCCCATTTTTCCTCTGAAATCTATTCGATTCAGAGCCTCTGCCATTTTTGTTCCCGTGTTGTTCCAGGAGGTATTTTACTTTCTTTTTTTGCCATAATTAATGTTCCTGGGTCAAAGTTCACGTATGGGTCCATTTATGTTTCCTTGTTTCTCTGTTCCTCTGAAGTGGTCTGTAATTTGGGTCTCCCATTCTCTGTTTATCTAAAACTCGGGCCCTCCCATTTTCTCCATTTTTACAGTCAGGTTTTGTTGTCCTTGTCATTTTTTCCCTAAATACTTGAAGGAAAATGAATGGATGTAGCTCTGAGGAGTGTATTTGAGCCTTGTAATATTTCTAAATCCTTTGTCCTTGGAAAAAATTTCATCTCTGGGCTCAAATGGTCATTTTTCTACATTTACGATTTGATGGGCATTTCACTCGGATCAAATTTACATCCTTGCATCGACAAGGAATGTGGATTCTTTTGGTTGGATATGGCTTGATAGGGTACTTCAGAAATTTTATGAATTGCCTCCACTTAGAAATTTGTCCACGTGGAGGAGCGGTGCTCATTTGAAGATTTACTTTTTGGTTTGGCCTTGGAGTAGCACCGGGAGGACACATGGAGGTCTCCATTGCTCCATGCTTTGACTTAGAAATTTTTTTATGCAGCTAATACAGTTTGGTGGGATGGGGACATGTGTGAGCGCACGCTCATTTAGGGTCTCAAACTTGGGCACCATTTTGAAATTGTGCCATGGAGACACGTGGAGGCTTCCATCGGGTCTTCCCATACTTAGTATTTTTCAAAAGGTTTTGGGAGGTCTAGGACACATGGAGGAACCACGCATGTTTGGGGACCAGCCCTTGAGTTTCATTTTAAAGAAGTGCACCAGGAGGACACTTGGAGGCCTCCACTCACTTTACATTTTGCTTGGATTTTCAACGGCCAAAGGAGATTGCCTCGACTCTGACACATGGCGCCTTCCACTAAGCTTCAAGCCTTCAAACAAATTTTTCTAGGCCAAGACACGTGGTGAGCCCATGCTCATTTAGGATCTCAACTTTTGGGAACATCTCAAGATGTGCCATTGTGACACATAGCAGTTTGAAAGGTCAAAAGAGCGGGGAAGTGGACCATCAGGGAAAACTTGGATTTTTTCCTCTTGATACTAAAAGGATTAAAACATCAAAATGGCCCACAAGCCCGATAGAGGAAAGGTCAAAGCTTTCTCCAGCCCAATCAATGGAGGAGATGTGGACCATCAGAGGCAACTTGGATTTTTTTCCTCCTAAGGATTAAAGTATCAAAATGGCTCGCAAGCCCGAAAAAAGGGAGGTCAAGGTTGGCTTTGAAAATTAAAAGGAGCAGGGAAGTAGACCATTGGGGGCAACTTGGATTTTTTACCTCTTGATACTAAAAGGATTAAAACATCAAAATGACCCACAGACCTGACAGAAAATAGTTAATATTTTCCCGGTCAACGGAAAAATGGTGGAGCTACGGGGGAAGCTTGGAAATTTTTCCCTTTTCCAAAAGGAGGTGAAATATCAAATTTTGGCCATAGTTACTTTGGGACCCACCTTAGGACACGTGTCAGGCTCATTTCTCAAGGGTGGAGGTGTGGAGCAAAATGGATTTTTTTCCATTTTCCAAAGTGTTGTAAAAATTCAAAGGAAACCTCGTGCTATTTTAAAATTGAATCTTCCACATGGACAACCCAAATTCAAAGTGAAGATCAATGACAATGTGTGTGTCTCGAAATCTTATTTTCCCCCATTTTGATGAAAAGCTCTTGGAAGTGTAATTCTTCATAATTTCTTGATATTTCCTACATGCCAAGGAGGGGAAGGCAAGTAAAATTTGATATCTAAGTTTTGTGGGGAGATATGGAGACGTATTTAACCATTAAAATGGTTATAGCTATCGGGCTTGATTGATTTTCTATTTTTTTCTCCGAGCATGTAAGGAACCATATTTGATAGATTAGGGGTGGAAGTGGTTGGTGAATAGAAGGAAAAGTGATTTTCTAGAGGAAGGAGTTGAATTGGAGAGATTTTCTAAGAGATCTGCCCCCTTGAGCACTTAGTGAATTTTTGTAGATTTGATTCTAGGAATCACGATCGTGATCATGGAAAGCACTGGTGGTACTCAATGTCTAGATTTTTGGGGGGAAAAGGATCTGTTGTAAATGTTATAAATGGCACAAATTTATCATGCAAATGGTTGGAGTGTGAGGTCGAGACTGATTTTCCTAATAGAAAAGGCTTGATAGAGCCCATCCTTTTGAGAAGTTGATTGAGAAGCCTCTATATCTCTTTTGTATTGAATTTGATCATGTCAAGGTGGTTGTGAGTGTATAGCCATTGATAAGACTTGAGATTTTCTAGAAACTTTCCCATGTTGATAAATTTAATAAAACTCAAGTTATTCTATGTGGATCTTATGCAAAATGTGTGGTTTTACTTCTGAATGTCTGCAAGTAGTTTTTCTTGTTCTATTGCAATCTTGTATCAAAATATTTCTCAATCACACAAGTCTCAATCCTTGTGATAATTTAGTGGCATCTGCAATTTCATTTCTCAGAAGATCTTTCATCTGGGAGTGAAATAAACGATTTAAAATCACTTTTCTCTCATCTGTTGACAGAGATTGTCTGTAAGCCTCTGGGTGTACCTCAGGCATGATTGGCCTCAGATATTTATGTTTTTTGGGTTTTCCAACTCGATCCTTCATGTTAGAATCTTATAGATTATATGAAAAATTGCTGATTTGGGCCTCCATTGAAGCACATATTCTGGTTATAGAAACACTTTAGCTTCTTTCTATGGCATTCTCGTTGGTTTAGGATTCCATTTTAAAAAAGTTCTCAAAGGTTTGGTATAATCAACTTTATCTGCTTCACTTCCCACCAAATTCATTCAAAACAATTAATCCTACTGCACCACCCCTATTTTTCATGTGTGTATACAAATGCACAAATTTTACTATCAAAACATGTAGAAATAATCGGGATTCCAAATGTATTTAGTAGCTTTCGAACCTTGTCTAGAGAATATCTCCACTAGCTAGAGTGATAACTCATGAGAGTTAGATTTTGTTGCATTGATCATATTTTCTTCAAGGTCTCCTTAACAACTTCATTAGGAAGGATATCTCCATCTCGCTATAAACGACATGATACAAAAGGGTAATCTTACCTTGGTCAAAAGGCACAACCTAAAATAGTGAGGATAGATCAAATCCTGTTAAGGTGCTACCCACTCCTTTTCAAATTCTAAGTGTTGAAAAGTTAGATAGATTGCTTCCACGGCTACAAAATGACATACCAAACTATCTATATTCCTCTAAGCTTCTGTCAAATCCATGATGTTGCTTGGCCCTTCAAGGAAATTAAATTTGGGTACTAATAGAGTGAAAGCCCCAACAAGAATTAAGTTTGGAAATTATATCCTGAGAGAGACAACTTAGAAGTGTTAAATGGTATCAACATTATAGTAGATAAAGGAAATCTCTTGATTCCATCTCCAATACTACCACCATGCATATCAGGGTTTAAGCCCAAGCTTGTAAAACATAATGTCAGGTATTAATTCTTGAATTCTTCAGATAGACGATAGGTTCAAATTGACAAGATTAAATTTTATCTTCAGCTCGGGCCCTGACTTCTAGTCTCTGTGGGAGATCAAATGTAGAATGGTGTGAATTCCTTTGCGAGAGAACTAGAGAGACTTGATTTCCATATTTTTCACAAGTGGAAAACTATCATTAGTGATTATGGGAGAACACCATACGTTACGAGAATTAAATGAGATCCCACTACGAAATTCATCACCAATCCAATGTAGCAAGAGTTTCACCAATTCAAAATGTTTTGATATTATTTTTCCCATGAAAGTTCCTAAAATCTTGACCGGGCCCTAGTGATAATCAAGGTGTGCAACCTGATATTGTTCCAACATTTTTTCCATATGGAGCACTAGAATCAATACAATTTTGATGCAAGATTTTCCAAGCTCGAAAGCCCAAGAGACATCACATGAACCATTTATAACATAAAGGTATGTTTTTCTGTAAACATTAATAATTCTCATGTGACCTTGGTTATGGGGAAGACAATAGACATCCCAAACCACACAATGAAATCTAGTTGAACTAGAAATGTAACACCAAAGGTAGTCCTAAAGAAGATTGGAAATCTTGGCGAATGAGATGTGGGAAGGAAACCAATAAGAATAATAATAAACATGTGTGACGACCACAATCTTGGTTAACAGTTGGAATTTTCTTGAAATAGAGAGGGTTTAGAAGACCACCGAGAAAATTTGTGTTCAACTCGTTAATCACGCATCGCTAAAGTGTAGAAGAATTGCTACAAAGGCAAAAGGAATACCCATGAATTTAAATTGTTCACCTTTTCCAATTCCAAGGGTAAACCTTCAACTAATCTATCATCACCAAGAAGCTATGTCTATAGACTGATATGTTATCCATATGAATGTTGGATCTCAAGCAAGGCTGAAAGTATCTAGGTAGTCAAACATAGTAGCCAAATTTTGTTCGAGAATCAATTAGAGCTAGGAAGGAATCTTCGATGAAATGACCATTAATAAGTTATGTCATATGATCCGAATAAAAAAACCCCAAATGTGACCTTGATCAACATGATGAGAGATAATATAGCCTAAGGAGTCACTAACAAGAATGAACAAGGATATCACAAAAGGGTACCCCTATCCGATCAAACAAAGAGGCCAATCGCATCTAACTTATGACCATCGATGGTTAGCCAAGAAGATGCATTGGAATATAGAGTTCGATTTACTATGAAAGTGAAGAATTTGCCAAAACCTAAAGATTTGAGCATAACTAAAATAAATGGTCACTCGATATGATCATAGGCCTTTTCAAAGTTGATTTTTAGAAACAATGGATGTTGCAAAGGAAGTTGAGCCCATTCCATTTCCTCCCAAAAACTATAATATTATCGAGAATTTATCGACATTTGACAAAACATGTCTTCTCAAATTGAATTTTTTTGGCAATATATCAGCAATACAAAGAGCCGAGATCCTTAGCAATAATTTTTAGGATACATTTGGCAAGGTGATAGGCCTCAGCTAGTTATTTGTTTTGGATATCTAAATTTAGGAATGAATTTTATGTTTCCTTGATTGATGAAACTCCCAAGATAATTGGATTAGAGAGCTTCATTATAGACATGAAGTAGATTGAGGCCAACAAAATACCGAGTTTCTTTATAAAATTCGCATGGAAAATCATCCAATCCTCTATATATTTATCATCGGCAGATACATGACAGCAGTGTGGTGTAGATCTCATCCAAAGAAAGAGGAAAGAGGAGAATTTCAATGTTCCCATTACTTAGGATAAATTTTTACTAGAAAAACCTCAATACATTACGATAAGGCGAAGCTCGGTCTTTTATAGCCTCTTGAAGTTAGAAGACTAACCGATAATGCTCAATTAAGGAAGCGTAAATCTTGGAAATTTTCATGAGCCATTGATGTGAATCATGGATATATTTGATTTTTGACAAGTATGTTTGGCTCGAGGGGATTTGAAGAAGTGTTTTGAATATTTTCTCCCACCTTAAGCTGGTACAACGTCTACTAGATCTGTACACCACGGGCCGAATGAGATTTAATGAGCTTGAGAATATGCTAAATTTTAGTAGCCTGAATCTAAAGGGGAATGTCGAAATGGTTGGCCTTAAGAAAAATTGTAATCGTTCTAAGTTATTTATGTAGAGATAATTCAACATGTTTACGAAATTGTACAACTTTGCTTTCCAAAATGGCAGAGGAAATGTGTGGTGCATTGAATCGCCACTTCCCACCACTCATTCCAACTAGTAGCGAATGAAGGACCTAGCGCCATATTCCATACTTTATCTATAAGAGGGACCACCCGGGATGGCTTATCAAAGAGACATTAAGAAGGAATTGATTAAAAGGGACTTTGAAAGGGGCCTCGTGAAAATTAACCTTAAATTAGATTGAATGATGATCGACAAAAGCACATCATACCACACCATGACAGGAGAGGAGCCTTGTGTGTCAAAATAAAAAATATCCTATTGTGAAAGAAGTACATGATCAAGCCTTTTAAAACCCAATCATGTCCTTATCAAATATTTTTCCAAGTATACTAATCTTAAGCCTTAAATTATTTTCATTGATTGAGCAATAGATTGGAAAGTCCCTAATGTATTTTAAATAAATACTAGGTTGCATGCTCACCGAAACACCAACACATAGGGCGGGCATAGAATTTATCATTTGGATGTTTATCCATTTTAAAGTTACCACACACCATTAAATAAGCTAAAGGTAAGTTATCACCTAACCATTTCCATAAATTTTTCTTTTAGAGCCATCATTAGGGGCATAAACATTAAGAATACCAAAATAAAAATCATTAATCGCCATAATCACCCACACGGCCCGATTTGAAGGATCTTGGCCCGAGGAGGTGATTAAGGCCAATAATTTTGGTGTTATGGAAATTCTCGTACCACCTTTTCCATCAATGTGCTAAGTATGAAAATGTAAAAATATGGGGCAATACAAGTTAGTGTATTTTGAAGCAAAAACTAGAAATCTTAATTTCTTACAAACAAATAATATCAAGGTTTTTAAAACATTGGCAAGATAAAAGAAAATATTATTTGTGAGAGTGATCTCAGAAACCTCACACATTCCATGAGATGAAATTCAGGAAAATCAAACATATCAAACTCCCCCTGCCTATCTGTAATACCATCCTCCGAGCCAAGAATGAAAAAATTGTTAACAAGTGGGATCTGGTCTGAATTAGAAAGCTCAACTTGAATGGAGTGGTGCTTGGCCATATTATCTGCTCACACACTATGGGAAACCTCTCGGGGTGGAATACGAGAGAATCATTGAGGAAGAGAGGTGAAGCAACATTTCCATTATTCTCTAAACTTGAAGGAAGAACCCGACTCTACGAAGGTTTTCAAGGAATGGAAAATGACGAAGCAGGGGCGGAATCGAACCCGACTCATCCTTGACCGAGGGTGGTAGGAAAGGGTTAGAAAAACTATGAATTTTTTTGTACAATATCCCTTCTTATTCCCACCATGGACCAACCATCAGTCGAGCGTTTAGCTTTGGGCTTAGACATCGCGGGTGGTATCACCCGGCTTAAAATGAGCGAGTAAAGGACATTCATGAATGTAGTGGTCTGAGTTTTGAAAGTGAAAAAATGTGTTGGGGAGGTTAAAATATACCACCTTATGATAAATCCATAAGGACCCCACTTGAATATCCATGTGGTCCCACAAATCTTTCCCGGGTCAAATTTGACACATACTCACTTGTTTGGACAAGCGTAGAAAAAACACTCTTTTTCATGGCATATCACCCTACCAATGGGTTTCACTATCTCTGGAAGGAAAGACCAGAGATGAACAAGAAGACCAGGAAGTTTGATCCAAACTGAACATTTCAACAAAACCTAGCTAATTGGACTAAAGTCAGGAGTCCACTAAAAATCACTAATAGGGTATTTCCCAAATACCAACAATTTTTCATAAGAAGGAGGGCTTGGAGCTGAGAAGGATCACGAAAGGAAAAGAGATAAAACCCTTTGGTGAGGTTACAGATACCTAAAACCAAGATACCATTAGACTCCCAATGGTTCTTTATCCAGTTCTAAAGGTAGGATTCTAAGGAATGCAACCACAAAAATAAAGAATAAGGAAATTATTATGAGATCCCTTGACCACATGGTCTAAAAAATCATCCCAAATAAAAACATTCGATGAGGATTTAGAATCCATACATCATCGTAAACTTTTGGTACAAATTTTGGCACATGTTGTGGAGCCATTTTCACCACCAGTTGCAACATTCATTATAATGGAAGGAGAGTTGGCCATTTATAGGAAAAACACCACCTTAGCGGAAAGGAAATAGTTGGGTTTCACTATGATATGACTAAAAGGAAAATCCTAGAAATGTTAAGATGACAAAAAGCATGCAACAATGTAAAAAATAAAAACCATAAAAAGCCCTCAACATAATATACTAAATTATGTTAATATACTTACATAAATATTATGTCATATACTATATTAACTTATGTTAGTTTAATTTACATAAATAATAGGTATTATAATATTTTTCAAAAATATTCCCCTGTGTGAGTGTGTGTGTGTGTGTGTGTGTGTGTGTGTGTGTGTGTGTAATATCCTATAATTTGAAGATAGAAGCCAAGTCATCCTACTACCCCACTCCATCTCATCCTATTGGAGGTACATATCCATAATAAACCTATAATGAATACTAAATAAGTTTGTTACCATATGTATAAATGAATTTATAATATAAACAAATTTATAATATAAATGAAATCTAAGGATATCTAAAAATATATAATTTGAATATTTTTACACCTGATGTACAACCCAAAGATCATTGAAGAGCCTGAAGGAGGCTGAGAGGCATGAATAATAGAAATATAAATTTCATGTTGCACAACATCTTAAAATTTTTAAGGATTCCTTCATTTTTGCATAGTTTTTATCTTGAAGTTGTTTCAATGAGTATTTAAACATTGACTTCAAATTGTACTCATTATTTAAAATTTTCAGCACCAACATCTTGTCCTCTTCTAAGTAGAAATGACTTAGGTTTATTATAATCCTCAAATTACTCTTATTTTTATATATCATTTAATAAAAAGAGTGCTATACCTACTACAAATGACAATATTTAAGAAAAACATCAATCATTCAAGTAATCAGAGCAATATTGAACTAGAGGGTTATAAATGACTAAAAAATTGTTGAATAGTGTTGATTATGGTGATTATAGAATCTATACCACAAAATATGATAAATATGAGGATTATGGTGAGAATCATCATACATCCCAACCACATTGATGGTACTCATCAGTAATTACTTTTGTGGAATCCTATCTATATACATATTTAATTTTTATAGAATTCAAAACATAATGACCCAAACATTAACATCTCATAAACACATTACAATATTAATATGAACATAATTATAGAAGGTAATGCTTCTTTGTAAAAATACTTTGTGAAAAAAATTGTATATAATGTTCATACATAGAATTCATGTATTGGTGATTTATGTTAAATTATAATAATATATTTCAGAATGGATTTGAACCTAGATTATATTCTAACCAATTAGATTATATTTGAATATATTCTCCAATATCTAGATATGATATAACATATAAGCATAATAAATAATACTAATCAATTAAGTACATGAAAATATATGTAATACAAAAAAATATAGATTGAATTAGCTCTTTATATGTCTTACTAATGTTCATGGTCTGGAATTAGGGATTGAATTAGCTCTTTATATGGCTTATATTTTTCCCTTCAAACCTTTAGGGAAACTATCAGGTGACTCAAACACAAGTGATAGGTATTACCATCCTATTTGGAACTATTTCTACCTTTTTATAGCTCCACTCTCATTATAATGTTTCACAATTTCCTTTAACTACTTCTTACACTTACACTCATCTAAAAATCCATTGCATGAATTTTTATGATCAAGTCATTACACTCCAATACTAGCACTCAAATGGACATTAGATAGAAAATTAAATTGGTATGTGGTGAAGTTGGACAGCACCTTATGTCCAACCCCTTTTTATTATGACCAAGTGTTATACACTAAGGATTAAAAAAATAAGCAATAAATAGCATGTGGGTTCATATTCTCGTTTCAAATATTATTCAAAAGTAAATATAATATATCTACCCATATTGAGGGATATAATGGGTTAGAGTATAATTTTTTTAAAGCTATATTTTTATAGGATTTGTGTAGTAGGAGTACACATGTATGTGATGAACTTCTGTAACAAGCTCTCAATTGCATATAAAATTTCAATCAAAATAATATAAACTACCATGTTTATTAGTTGTGTTCATTTCCAATTTTTGGCTTATTTTTTTCATATGCACATTAATTTTTTACAAATTAATATATTTTCCATGAGATTGATAATTAATCATAGTTATATTCTATGTTTTTACATCCCAACGAATGAGGTCCAAATGTAGAAATTTTAGTCTTGAGATAAATGAACCTTCACAAATTACAATAGAATTTATGATTAGTGTGACACATTTAATAGAAAATAAAGTAGGAGAAACATAATATTACACTTCTTGTGGGATTTAATTTTTTAAGTTCAATGTTAATTTCATCAAGGTTTAAGCTTCAATCTAATAAATTTTATGGAAATGGAAGATATTTTATCTAAGATTGAAGAGATAGAAATAAAAAGAGGGATACAAATGTCATTGGGAAAATAGGTAGTTTGGGTATTGTAGATAAAAAATCATGCACATACTATTATTCTACAATACCACAAAGTATGTTTTTTTATGGATGGATCTTGTGTAAGAAAAATATTCACTAGTGACCCACTATCTAGTCCATCTGTTTGCTTTTTTATTTCTATTATTTTATCTCACACATCTATCACTCCTACATACATTTATTGTCAAGTCACAGAATCCATGCCTATCGGTATTCACATTTTCATCGGTTGTCTCTAGACACCAATGCCCAAGGCTGGATACTAGAACCGAACGCGTTCCTATCCATCTTGGACACTCGTGTCCTCTTTGTTCATGTTCACATTTTTGACATTTGTGTTCAGAATTTTCCATTTTATCACACCTATCCCGAGGTCCTAGTCGGCATGTAGGGTCATTAGTGTCGAAATTCAAGAAAGATATCTTTACATAAACACAACATACATACCATCATAAGGGCGGGAAATTTTTATCAAGGGATACCAATCTACATATCACAAGGGATTGCATATGGGCACATTATTTCTATATACAAACTACATAAAAGCGGAAGTTTCTAAATTCCATCCCACATATTTGTATTCAATCTAGCTATCACATGTTATCTTGGCATCACTTTGGTGTGAGGGAAACCTAGGAGCACTATTGCACACATAAGAACATAGAACTACATTTTGTCTCAGATGTAGTGCAACGCTCGGTCATAACTTCACTTGTTTGACAACCGTGGACTATCCGACCCCTCATATTGCATCTTTCTTTTTAAGGATTTAATGTAGTTTGAGGTTTTGTAGGAAGTTATTTATGTTTCAGATTTACAGGTGCCTTATTGATCCAATTACAACATAGAGGTGATCATCTACAAAACATAGCAAAACCCTAGAGAAGCTAAAGAAACTATATTTTGAGCTTCTCTGCAGACTCCAAAGCCCGAGAAGAGGTCTTGGGCGCCTCGCCCCTGCCTAGGCATCCCGGTCTAGGAATCCTTGACACCTTTGCATTTATATGAGCATGCTTATGACACCTGAGACTCTATTTAATCAATCTTTCCAGCTTGGACACACTTTGCTATAAGCAAAATTAAGGTAAGCTCCTAACTATCTCATTTACTTTCATTATTTCATCAATAAAATTTGGTTAGCACTTTTATTTCATATTATATCATTGTATAAATCTTTGAATTCAAATTTTAATAAAATATACATGTTTTCTTGAATCATTTTGGTGAACTTGTATATTAAAAACTCATTTCCCTAGGATCCACTAAACCCCAATGGATCAAAGTAGTTCTTCCTCCCCAATATCATCCATACATCATGAGAGTGTCAATGTTATTCCTAATGAGGTTATTGATGCTCAAATTAGCACTCTTTATTGCATTCCTTATGTTGATGATCAACTTCAAAAAAATCTTCTGGTCATTGAATGTAATATTCCTACTAGTTTCACCCATTCTTCTTTCAGCATTGTTTCTCCAGAAGACAATTTTTTTATGTTGTACTCCTTGTTATTCCATAGGCTCTAGGAATACTCCACCTTCTTCTATTTCTATTGAAACTCTTAATGATGTTATCATTGATTATATGCTTGGTCTTGATGCAAATATACATACGAATAATGCTAGTTCTCATAATAATCAAGATGAGTGTAAAGTTATATCTCATGCTTCTCCTATTTTTGAAAATGCTTCTAATGATTTTCATGATACATATTTCGATAGTTCTTCTCTTAATTCTATATATGTTGATGATTCATTTGATGAAATACTTGCATGTGAAAATCTATCTACTAGCGATGATGATTCTATTAGTGAGCATGTTATATCTCTTGATTCTGTTGAATGTGAATTTTCTACTCTGCTTTCATCTCTTTCTAAGGTTGTCTCTACTAGCATGCATGATGATTATCCTCCTATTATGTTGTCTCTATTATCACTTCTTCTGAAGTTACTCCTAATGTTCCTCTCTAAACCCCATTTTCATCTCTGCCTATTTCTTCTTCTTCTTCTCTAGGAGTTTTCCTATTGCTTCTTCTATTTCTCCTAGTGTACCATCTCTCACTTCTTCTACACCTACATCTAGTGTTCCTATCACATCTTCATCCTCCACTTCCTCTTCTCATGTTCCCATGATCACTCATAATGGTAAATTACAACCTCTCAATGTGCCTCTCACATCTCCCACAATTCCATTACATGACATTTTATCACTCATGCATGTTGTTGGAAAATTACAATCTCAGGTCTAGTCTCTCACTCTTGAAAGCAAGGCCTACTATGCATCTATTGATAATAATGCTCTTCATGGCAATCCCATTCCAAAGAAAATTTACAATTTAGAATTTCCTAAGGATTTCATCATGCCTACATTCTCATGCTTTGACAGTACTGGAAATCCATATCTACATCTCAAGAATTATCATTTAGCTATGACATCCTACTCGAATGATCAATTATTGCTCAAAGATTTTTATCATAGTCTAGTAGGTGAAGCTCTTCAATGGTACACTCATATACCTTTTGGATACATTAGCACATATTATGATGTGGAATATGTTTTTCTCGACGTTTTATGCTCAACAATGGTCCTATAGTCACACATGATCGCCTACCTAGCTTACATCAAGGTAAGACATAACCGATTCTCGATTACATCTTATGATTTAATTCTTGCATGCATCAGCTAGTGTTTCAACCTATTGATCTAGAAAATAAATTCATCTTTTGTCAAGGCTTGATTCTTGCTTTAAAAGAATGCTTACAATATGACACATGTGAATCATTCACACTCTTATGTTATAAGGTCATTGATCTAGAACAAGATCTAATTGATACACATGTTATAGATATGCCATTTACTTCTATTTTTTCGGCATCACCATCTCACTTTTATCCACTTCCATATGTAATGCATCCCCAATGTCTCCATATCCTCCACCTCGTAAAAATATTCCATCTCCTCCATCACATAAGTGTCCTCCATCTTCTCCACCTCGTCACTCTTCTTTTAAGTCATCAACATCTCCTACTCGAGAGCCATTTCCTTTCTTGTATTCTACTAGGCCTCACAATCTCATGTGTGCTTTACTTGATAAGTTCTTAATCTTATTACCTTCTAATAAAAATCATCCTAAGCATCGATTATATTTCCAAAGTGTGACCTTCTTTATTGTAATTATTGTCGATCAATGGACATCGTGATAATGATTGTTACACCCTACATTATTAATTACAATAATTAGAATACAAGGGTGTCATTATTTTTTAATCTTGCTCTCATGAGAAGTATGTTTCTCCACATCAACAAAAGTATGCTACTACTTCAGTTCACTTGTCACCTTCTCCTACTTATAAGGTAGTTATTCATCCACCACATAAGGTCATTATTCATTCACAACCTCCATATCACTCATCTACCACTACACCATCTCATCTTCCACACAATTATCCTACTTAAAATTGGATTCCTAAGTCATCAATATTTTTCTTCCCACCATTGCATCTCCCATCATTGACATAATCTCATCAGGTATTTATTTTGGCTCATACACTCATGCTTCTTCCACTTCACATGCTTCCATAGCTCTATGCATGCTTAATCTCTGGTAGGTAACTTTTTTCACCTCAACATCCAATGACACACTCGTGTTTTTATGGTTATTACATGAATATTGAGGAATGTGTTATAATAATAACCTTGCTCCAATTTTACATTACGCGGTTCATTGATATATCTATCTAGCATACACTATCACACCATTTCTAGATGACACACTCTTTCTTTATGGTTTATTATTAATTTCAAATGGGTCTTATATAAATTTACCTCATCATCATAGACAAATTCTTGGGGGCATCACTATTCTTCCCTCCCTCCTTCATCATACTAACACACGAACACATACACTTTTGTAATCATTTAATTCACATTGTTCTTTCAAATCATTCATTTTATACATACATTTATTACCATTTATCATTATTCATACATACAATACAATGTTTCATCAATTATCTATCTATCATCATCATTCATTCGTCAACATCATTCACAAAATTTAAATACAAAACCAAATATACAAAAACAATCATCGCATCACGTATCAAAAACACATCAATACAATACAATAATGTCAATCAGCTATCTATATATATCATTCAAAATCATGGCTACAAAAATGCAATCACTAGGGGGAAACCCCCATACATCGCTACATCAATACATGTCATACATCATGATTTTTATTGCTATATACAACTATGGGATCTGTAGAACAAAATGCTTCACCGTTCAATCTATGCCGCTAGTCACGACTCCCTAAATTTGTCCACTTACCTTAACAATAAGGCCAACTCAACTGAATTCTGCACAAAATGGCCCTATATCTCTACATTCTTTGTGAACACATCCTATGCTAGGGATCCTCCACCTACATCCTCCCTCACTCACTTTGAATCTCCACATAAACATCATCATTCTTTCTCAACAATACAATACAAGTAGCCACCGATATTTCTAATAGATCAAACAAATGAGCATGCTCACCAGAATAATATCCACTCACTCTAGCATCTAACCTCTAATGAGAACATCAAGATTACTTCCCTATTTATATATTCATTTTTACTAAAGCTAGTTCAATCACATTCGCATCAACAATCAATAACCAATAAAAATTTCCTACAAACACACACGAAACATTATTTACTATACTTGAAATTCATAATCAAACAACTACTTAACAAACCAAAACTATTAAATACTCATGCTCTTCTATTGCGACCACTACTACATTATCAACACCGAGGGAAGGTGTTTTCCCCTCTTCTCCTCCAACTAGTGGTACTCCCACTAAATCCACAATAACTTGAAATAATAACACCCATTGGATCACTACCCACCACACACTTTATGCCTCAAGTACATCCCACATCATCAATCTATATAATCTCTGTCATCACATCTATCTCATCTCGCACTGGGGGCACTAATCGTGCACTTTTAGGTCTTAATATCACTCCTACTCTCCTTGGTGCTCTAATGGAGTACACCCATACATATGGCCTTAGAGGCACATCTTCATCCATACCAAAATGACGTGATAAATTATTTTCCTGAAATAACTTGGCAACCCCTAGAAATACGTCCTCTAACCACATGGTATGTCGGATGCATCAAATATCCACTACATCCTTCACCATCCTCTCATAGGCTTGAGATGTCCTCCATATAATGGCACTGGGCCCCATGAGATCTAGCATCGATCTATACATATTGGTGTCCAACCTCTTGCTCCAAATAACTACTCATCTCCCAACAAATATATCTAGCCTCGCCCACTCGCACGGGGTCCACTATGTGGTCTCAAAGTATCACAATATTCTCATATGCCCAGATGTGTAATAATGTGGTATCTATAATTTAACCCCCATGGTCCTCCTACATAAATATATATAAGTCCATGTATAAATTCTCTAGCACACAAAACACTCATGAATATATGGTACCATCCTCCTCTCTATGGTGACATATATCATCCATCTTATACAAGATGCCTACATCTCATCCCTCCACAACCACCGATGAATTAGTCACCAATACAATGAAATTACATATTCGTAGAACACCTAATCTCAATATAACATCTAGGATGGCATGGGTCCCAGTCTAAACCTGAGTCCTTGTAAAAGACCACTTAACGGTCCTCATCTATCTCTCGTGTATCATCCATGGCCATGAACCCTCTCACCCACTACTGGAAGCCTCAATATGCTATATACATACTCAAGAGTCATAGTAATCTCTCCGATAGGCAACAATAATGTGCAAGTATCTAAGCACCACCTCTCACAAAATGCAGTAATAATCAGCATATTATGGGGTACCTCCCCATCCTCACCATGTTCCGTATGCCAACATAGCCTAATACGTCCCACTATATGTCTGATAGGCCCAATCCCAACAAAGTACTCAAGTTTCTACCTCCAGTGGAACTATATGGAATGGATATCCCTCTTCAAAATACCAAACAACAAAAAAATTATGACATTATCACCTCATACACATGTAAAAAATACTGCTACTAGCATCAATTCCCACATTCCTCACGTTCGATATAAAATATCCTCTTATGTCACCAATACCTAGGAGAAGGATGTAGGCACCCAGAACATGGTCACCAACACCTAGATTTTGCACCTTTGGTGTCCTAAGGGACATTATCACCTTAGCCACTCTTTCCCATGTCAAAAATGGCTAGAAAATCAAAAACACAAATTTTGAAAAAAAACATAAACAAGAACTCATTTCTACACATAGTTCGAAAAAAATCATACTTACCAACTCGGTTGTCATGTGAAACACCACGACCACCGCCGCCATCTCAAATTGGCTCAATCATTTTGCTCTATCTTGTGGCCTTATCACAGACTCAAAGCTCAAAATCACACTTTCTCAAAGATCAAATGAAGTCACTATTCATCTTTTCATATTGTTGTTTATAACAACATGTAAATTTACCACTTGACTATCATTAGTATTTGCACATATTTTCCTAACTAATACATGCTACATTATTTTTCTCATATCTCGAGCCTTACTACTTTGTTTTATCCCCCGCTTGTGCCACTCAATTCCTAATTTCTCATATTGTCATCTTGCACACATTTTACAACACTAAATTGTCATCTGACACATTTAACACTCGATATACACACACTTTTGTAACATCTACTATGCCTCATTTCACTCACTCTTACATACTTGTACATCTACTTTCAGCTCGTGGTTCCTATTTTGTCACTTCCTATATTGCTAAAAGGGGGACATACAATTGGGGTCACTCCATGATCCCCTCACATTGCTACACAATCATGCCACATCTCCAATTCGACATTATAAAAAATTATTCATACACCACGTGACATTTGATACCATCTTTCTAGAATTCCCCCAAATGACTTAATTTGGGGGAAACAAAAAAAAATATCTCCGTGAGTAATCCATCATACACATTCAATCTCAACATAATTTTCTACTACTCGAAATCAAATCAATCAATCGACACAAACACAATGTATTTTACTACTCCTCCCAGATGACCTAACTTTGGAGTTACATCACTAATTTCCCAGATGACCTAACATGGGAAGTCACTCTATATTTTCTATCACTTCCAGATGACCTAACATGGAAGAAATACACATTGCGGTAACACCCTTGGAATGGTGGAAATGGGATTTCATTGTCTTTCCCATACTGATCCTACATGGGTTATTTTTCGTTGGATTGAAATGAATCAAAATAATAAAAATTTGGCCTTTTCCATCTATAAGCAACTAGACCTTTTGAGGATGTATTTAAAGTCAGCGATTAAAACTAGACCTCTCTCCCTAACACTCTTCCTCTGGTGGAAAGATGCCAAAATCCTCATTTTTCACACACACAAAATTAGGTTTTGGTAAATTATCACTCCCTGCCCCCTTGAATCTCCATCAGTGGCAGTTTTGAATTCTCTAAATTCTCTAAAATCAAATCATAAAATTTTACCAGTTGATTCTCACAATAGTTCACCATCTCTATTCTTCCCACAAAGTTTGACACGAAGATCCATGGTTCACCACACTATATACTCACATTCTATGTGTACTTCTGCAAGAGGGATTCTCCAGACTTCTCACAGGTATGTTCCTTACTTCCTTTACACTAATTTAATTTCATTCAAATAACATAAAAGTGGGGAGGAAATTATAGACACAAAATCACACACATACTATTATTCTACTATACCACCAAGTATGTTGTTTTATGTATGGATCTTGTGTAAGAAAATTATTCACTAGTGACCCATTGTCTAGTCCATATATTTTCTTTTCTTGTTTCTATTATTTTATCTCTCGCATCTGTCACTCTAATATAAATTTTTGGTCAGGTCACAAGGATCCATGTCTTTCATTCTTTGCATGTTTGATGTCAGTTATCTCTATACACCAATGCCCAAGAATGGACACTAGTGCCTAGGCACTCCTATCCATCTTGGATGCTCGTGTCCTTTTTTTTCTCGCTCACATTTTTGACATTTTTAGTCAACACTTTCGGTTTCTCACTCCTATCTTGAGGTCCTAGTCGGCATGTTAGGTCATTAGTGTAAGAATTCAAGAAAGATATCTATATATAAACACAACATACATACCATCATAAAGAAGGGAAATTTTTATAAAGGGATATATATCTACATATCAAAAGGACTGCATTTGGGTGTATTATTTGTACATACACAATGCATAGTAAGGGGAAGCTTCAATTCCATCCCAAACATTTATATTTTATCTATCTATCACCTAATTATCTTTGTGTCACTAGCGTGACGTAAACCTAGGAGAAGTATTGCACACACAATCACATATAACTACATTGGGTCTTAAATGTAGTTTAGCACTCGGTCATAATTTCACTTGTTTGATAGCCGAGGAAAGTCCAACCCCTCATATTACATATTTATTTTTTAGGATTTAATGTAGTTTGAGGGTTTTTGCAGGAGATTATTTATGTTTTACATTTACGAGTGACTCGGTGATCCAATTGTGACATACATGTGATCAACAAAAAATAATAGTGAAACACTAGCGATGCCGAAGAAACCATATTTTGAGCTTCTCTACAGGCTCCAATGCCTAGAAGAGGTCTATGGTGCTCTAGGAACCCTTGCCCTACACAGGCACCCCAATCCAAGCATCCCTAACACTTATTCATTTCTCTTATTGTGCTCGCAAGACCTCAATTCTTTGTTTCATCAGTTCATCTAGCTCGAACACACTTTGGGATAGTCAAAATTATGGTAAGTGCCCTTACTATCTCATTTGCTTTCATAATTTCATTAATAAAATTATTAACCCTTATGTTTAATTATATATCATTGTAGCAAAGATTTGCATTCATATTTTATTAAAATATATAGATTTTATCAATCGTATATGGTAAAATAAGGGGTATATTTTATAATTCAGAATTTGTAATAGGTCGGGGTGTTAATACTAGATGAGTGAGGAATATTTGGAAATACGGGTCTTATAAAGTATAATATGACTCGCACATGACATTTCATATGTATAAATATAGAATCCCCCTTAGCACTCCACTACGAAATGAGGAAATCAAACTCCTTGTCATTCTCCTATTCTTTATACAAATGTGAATACAATATAGAAATCCATCCCTTTATGGTTTACCTCATTATTAACACAAAAATAGGTGTTACTATATAGAATGTACTCGTAATGAAATATTTTAGAGTTTTTATAGATAGATATTTATAGAATAGAAAAGCCTTGAAGTTCCATTGATAGATAAATGCTTAGTAATACTTGGACTAAATTTGGAATGTTTGAACTTGGCAAGATTTTCTCTTAACCCGGTTTCGAGTACTTTGGAATTATGTAGGGCATTATCTTAATATCCTCCCTTGATTTAGGGAATATTATGGAATATCTTAATAAGACTTCATAGATGTTTCCCAAATAATATCTTGAGAATTCTAGTTGAATAATTGAGAGTGAAAGAATCACTTTTAGACCTTTCCACATAATATAATTTTTAATTAATGAAAACATAGATAGGAGACTTATGATGAACTTAATAAATTTTACCATTAAATCTCTATAAACTAGTAGCTAGATCCAAACACTAGTGTCTTGTGCTAGTGTCCTACTAGATATTAGTGTCTAAAATATAAAAGTTGTAATGGAATTTTTGGGAGAGGTATGCAAGATGGTAAGATATGTTTGTGAGTAATTATACAAGTATTGTATATGTCTAAGAACTAGATTGAGATAGTAAAAAATTATCTTTAATTATTTTTTTATTAGGGGTAAATAGTTTTGAAGGGACTATACCCTGTTACAAAATGTGCTCAAAAGCCAGATAAAGTAGAAAAGAACAGTCCATAGTTTTGAAGGGACTATACCCTTTTACAAAAAGGCTCCAAAACTAGATAAAGTAGTAAAAACATCAAGTTTGGATCATCATCTAGAAAAAACATGTATGTCCAACTATAGTTAACCGAGGAACTATATCAAAAGATCAAAACAATAACAAAACTGCCACTAAGCAACATGAAAACAACCTCCTAATAGCATCAATTTTTTTTTGTAGAAATAATTGTTCTCCTCACTTGTCTTCTTTTTCAATATTTGTCCTTACCTTCTGTAGAGAGGTGAAGAGTGCCAAGGCAGTGACATGGGTGGGATCCTTCTTATCCAACTATGAGAGATTCAAGTTCCTTACTGGTTCTGGCTCCCAAATGGCAGTAGGAATGTCGCTAAGTACACATACACTTTTGACATGCTACTCCAAAAATTGTAAATATCCTTAAGCACAGACATGGTATAGTCATGCCTTCCTTTTGCATTTCCCATCATGTTATCCAAGTGAGTTAAGATTCTTGAAAATTTCAATAATCTGATCATTATCCTTCTCGTCGAGTTATTTTGCATCTTCATTTTTCCTTCTCTCTTATAAACCTATTTGAGTTCTTCTTTCAAATCCCCAACCTCCTTTTCCAGATTGAAAATCCTATTGAGAAGGACAACCTCCCCTTCCATAGTAGAAGCACCAATTGGATTGCTGATATGGAGCAGATTTTTAGCAGACTCAATTTCTTTACTACTATGAAGGATTATTTGGGAGGGGAAGGGATGATTGAGGGGGTAAAGTAGATTTTTGGTTCTGAGTTTCCTTCGACCAGTAGCAGTGGTGGGGACGGTGGAGTCAGGGTAAGAAAGGGCAGGGGCAGTTGGAATTGAATGATGTTGAGAAAGGAAGTGGTAGTGAAGTAGTAGAATGGGTGTGGTTTTGAAACTCAATAATAGAGCATTCTAGTGAATTTAAAAGATAATGTGGAAAGATAACATGCAAATTCCTTCTAAAATGATTTAGGAAAACTAAATGTTTGAGAGGAACCATCACATATATGCCTTCTAAAGTGACATACCTGACAATCATCCTTACAATTTCATCAAATGGCTCTGGAATGGAGGTCACTTTTATGCATGTCATAACAAACTCAATATTTTCTCCATCTGCTAGGAATTTCTTGGCTTCAATTTTCTTGTCAACCCTCTTGTTGAAGAATTTAGCACCTTGAAGACTCAACATCATGACCTCAACAATAAGCTCTTCAGTTATTTTAATGCTTATCTCCCCATATTCAACCATTCTTTTCTTCCACCCAAATCGTGAATTGAAGAGAAATGTCTTGATCATGACCCTGCATTTTTTCAATGAGGTTTGAGACCCCGCCCATTTGTAGATAAGTCCATATGGTCACATCCTCCTTCTAGATCGGGTCGTAAATGGGTCTGTTTGACATGGAGCTCCACCGATTATGTTGTTGTTTTTCTTTGTTTCCCAATGCAATACATTTCCCCAAATTTTGTTCTTGGCAATGTCTTTACATACCCAAAAGCGTGTGAAGGTTGAGTGAAATTATTAGCCGTGTGTGAGGAGATAATCACTCTGAATACAACGAAGGGCTTCTTAATGATAGTTTTTAATTTAATATTTATCCTTCATGATGTCATTATTTACTTTGCTAGGGAGGATGGCATCACTAAACCAAGTTTGCATGTTATTAATATCACCATAGTTAGCAAGATTATCTTCCACTTTGTTGCCTTCACGATATGAGTGGATGATTTGACTGTTTGCAAAGGATTTACAAATCTCAATAGATTCATAAATGAAATCCCTAATGGTCCAACTAGGGGGTTGTGCTTGATTTAAAATATTTATTATGTTTAAAGAGTCCCCTTCAATTATAATATTGGAAATATTACAATCTTTAACAAGTCCGATCCCCCATAGTCTTTGTTAGAGCTTCATAATAGTGATTTTTTTGTGGCCCATTTTACTAGCAAATGCAGCAAGAAAGTATTTTTAATTAGTAGGAGAGGAAATGATAACATATTTAATGTGTGTTTATATGTGGAATTCATAATTAATGGATATAAGAACAATTCATAATTATCAAGCACATAATTACCATATTTAGGTGACTACATTCCCCTCCTTTGATCTAGTAAATGAAAGTTTCTAGGTTAACATGAATTTATACCTTAGTTTGTAAACACATGTTGTTTTTCTCAATCTACTTGATTTTATTCAGTTTTTAGGATGTTTGAGAATGCCTCCAAGAGAAAAAAACTGCAACACAAGAGTGTATTCAATGGCCATAAATAAGGAAAATAGAAAATTTAACTCTTAATATTATTGAAATCGTCATTTTTAAAAGTATAGAGGATAAAATAAGGATTACCCATTTATGTGATGAAATAAAAAAATTAGTATATGGAGAAGAACATGCCCCTTACCAAAGGTATAGGGTGCAAGAGATTATAACATAAAGTACGCAGAAATGGGTGTGTAATCAAGTCTCCATTATGAAAATATTGAAGTAGCATTAGAATAAACTTAAATGTTGGTGTGATTAATATACAACACTCAAATAAGAGTGGAGACACACAAGTATAAAAATTGTAATTTCACATAATGTTGGGAATTACAACTCAAACCCACCTTCTCTTAATAAACCACATCATTAAAAATGGATCTAAGTTTGTAAATGCTTGAACATCTTGAAATTTTTGAAAAATCTTGAAATAGAAATCACACTATTTAAGGTATTTATGCCCCCAAAATATATAATTAATATTATGAATCCATAACTCGTATTATATGTAATAATCATGCCCTTATATTTATAATAATTGCAATAAATATACAATCGTTACATGCCATATTAATTATCCCCATGTATTTGCAATGACTATATTGGATATGAAACATATATCTACAGATATAATAATGTCCCCTAAATTTGCAATAAATATGTTGAATCTATAATTTGTAAGTGTCATAATAATAATGCCCCTACATTTTTAATAAATGAAGTAAACATGTAATGTAACCTTTAAACTATCTCGTATAATGTAATCTATGTATATTCCATGTATATTTATATAATAACCCCATGAACCCCCCCTCCTCTTTTTAGGTGAGTAAAATTTCATGTAGATCATTAAAAATTCAAATTGAAGTGTGTCCAATAATCATCATATAGAATGTTGAAATAGGTGGCCAAAACTTAGTACCAACATGGATAAAGAGAGTGTGATATAAATAATGGAATATAGAAGATAAAAACACAACAAATGTACAAGTAAACCATCTCAAAAACAAATTCATGCATAATGCTAGACATACAACACAAAATGGTCACATTTCTACACATAAGGGATAAAAATGTTTTCATACACATTATATTTCAAGGGGCGTATAAGAAAAGGATACTAAGGCCAAAAAAGTAAAAATTAAGTGTCAATTACACATTACAATAAATTTCATAGCCACACAAGATAAGCACTCATAAATCCAAAGTGTAAAGAAGAAACTAGTAATAGACATAAGGTGCATAAAATAAGATATGCTAGTCGTGTGTATAATCTATATCATGTGTTAGTCAAAAATTCATGATAAATAACATATAATACCACATAATATATAAACATAAATAAGATATGTTAAGTAGAAACTATGAGATAAAACAATAATACCTAATGGTGTATAAAATTACTTCAATTGATAAGGTAACTAGAAGGGAAACTCCAACAACTATGATTATGTAGAGTTAGGTGTATCCTCAATCATGCTAACATACCTTTTGAAATGAATCTATTTATGAAATATAGAATATTTTATCTAAAATTCCATGTGAAAAATAACATATATAAAGTAAAAAAATAATAAATCAACTCATGCTCACGTCCTAATTATGTATTTTTAGCATATTTGAAATATTCTATTTTTTATATTTTTGAATTTGATTTTGGTATTCTAATGGTCTTAAAAGTGAACTATCCTATGAGAATTTCAAATAGAGGAGGGTTAGGAATTGTGCATGAGTACCCAAATAGATGATATGTATGCATTTTATAGCCTCAAACAGGATCATATTCCATAGTAAATAATGTTGATATATAAGAGAATGCATGGAATGAACCACTAGAGGAGGATTGTGAGTCATCATGTACCATGTATAAAAGAGTATCATGCCTCTTTAATCTTAGGTTATAGGATATTTTGAAAAATTTGTTGAATGTTGTTGGATATTCCATTGAATTACATATTATTTGTATTTATTATAGCATATGTTAAAGGGGTGGTAGTATAAGAGTTTTACCACTTGATTCCGAGAAATTTTATTAGATAGACTAAGTGTAGATGGATTTACCATTTCCACACAAGGAGTAGAATTAATATTAGTAATCATAACTGAAAAATTATATTCATAAGGGATTTCATGAATAGTGACAACTTAATTCTAATAGATATACGAAACAATTATGAATAGTAGAAGAAATTGAATGGAGCTTATGAAGCCAAGCATACCTTATAAACATGACAAATGTCCAAATAATTTAGAGAAATATGAAAAGTATAGGTATAATAACTTCCAAATTTGAAGGTTCAACTAAATATGTCTTATAGATCCATAAGAAGCTCAAGAAGTAGGCTTCAAGTGTTGATCATATTATCTTAGAGAATTAATAAATTTCATAATATATAGATTGTCACATTAATCATTATCAACTATAACACTACGAACAATTTATTTAATATACTATTGGATGTATATAGTGAATTTTTTTATCTAAATAATTATCTACAATTTCAGTTTCATTTAATGTAAGCATAACCTATAGAGTTATATTAGTAGTGTTGATACCAATCAGCTATTCCAATGGATGACTATATGATGGCAGAGCAAGATGAAATTTGTATGCATGATGAACTTGAATATTTATAGGATTGATCATATGTTGAGGTAATTGATCATTGATAATTTTAAGATTTAAATTTAAATTTAGTTTCAACTTAGGATCTTCTTGATTTCTATCAATTTCAATTGCTTGATTATCAATGACGTTTTAAACTATAAACTTTATTTGTAAACATCAATTTTTAGAATGGAATATGCATAAATGATAATCATAATACATGTCTATATTGAATGATATTTATAGATTTTTTTCTTGCATTAACATCCATAGGTGGAGGAAGAGACATGACGTTAGACTCTGGAATGTGTTAAAGTACAATATGTGGAGCTAATTATAGCCATGTGAATTGTCAATTTGTAAGGGATTGATATTGAATCTTAGATAGTTCATATATATCATTGTATGTTACTTTATATTCATTCATATTTTTGTTAGATTTATATTTGAATTCTTTTTACTTGGAAACTTTGTCTTGGGAATAAATTGGAAATTATGTGAATATCAAAGTTTTTTCATTTCTATAAGATTAAATTCAAAATCATTTACGATAGGGAAACTTTTAGTGGAAAATATTTATTAATTCACAAATATTCTAGTTTTTGAAATTTGAAATTGGTGAATATTTAGGGTATAATTTAGGACTAGTTCACCAAAATTTTCTAGGTACAAGTTAATTTTAGGGGTCAATTCACCATTCCCACAAAATAGAAATTCACAAAAATTTCTGAATATAGTCATTTGGTAGCATATTTTTATGCTACCAATTGACAACATATAGTATGTTGTCGGTTGGTAGCATAACAAATTATACTAACGAACAACATTTTATGCTACTAGCGGACAACATAACTTATGTTTTCGGTCTGGTAGCATAAAAATGGTGTCATCGATAGCATTTTTTATGCTACCAACCGACATAACTTATTTTTTTGGCCGGTAGCATAAAAATGGTGTCATTTGATAGCATTTTTATAGCATCGACCAACAACATATTATATGTTGTTGGTTGGTATATAAAAATATGCTACCGATCGGTAGCATATAAAAAGATACCGTCTAGTAGCATTTAATAGTGATGTCATGATGTCTTAATATTCTCCATTTGTGTGAAAGATAATTTTCACATATTCGCCAATATTTTCTAAGGCTTTTTTTGGAGGGACCCATAAAATTTTCCCCGATTTACTGCACATGTATAACTCAAGTCATTTAAATATTCAATTTTTAAAGCATGATAGACTCTTGTAAGAGAGAAAGTAAAATTAATGTGAATATAGATTGAATTTAATTTCCTTCAAGTGGATTATACATATTAGTAAACATTGTCTTGTAGCATAACTTATAATCATTAATATTCTCATTGGCGTCTTTCTTGATTTTTCATATTTGATAGTAGGAGAATTTATCACTAATATTGATAGAAAAGTGTGCTAAAAAATTAATTTAAAAAACATTGAAGTTCCTAATATATTGAAGAGGTAAATCATAGAACCATTGTAGAGAATAATATTTGTGATTTTTTAGGAAAACATTTGTAAGGAGAGTATTGTTTTAGGCATAATCTAGGAAATATGTATGAAACTAGTGAATATTTTGTTTTATATCTTATTTAACTTCACGTGAATGAAGTTTAAGGGTGGAAAACCCATAGAAAGATGATAAAAATTAACCTCATGTGCTAATTGATTATGAACTAGAGCATGTGAATCCATAACATGAGAATTTTTGGACCTAATTTTCTCTAATTGTAATATTTTAGACTAGACAGTAATGTGAATAATTTTCACAATGAAATGATACATCAAGGGATACATGCATGTGTAAAAGAGGTTATTTACATTGGTATAAGTAGGTGGAATATGTGTAGGAATGTTTTGAATAACTAAAGGTACACCTATACTAAGGGTATATGTAGGCATAGTGGATGAATGAACATACATATTAGAAATATGTGGTCTAGATATAGATAATTTTATGACTCCATTCCTATGAATGTAGAGATATGATTAAAACAGTTTTGTATTGTTATCAATAATTTATAAAAATTCTTTCTCATCCTCCTCATTAAATGTTTTTACGTATGATTTTTATTGAGCTCATATTGATAAGGTTCAATAATGATATCCATGATAAATTTAGTGAAATGGTGTTAATGTGACATTACTTGTATGGGTCATCGGAAGAGAGAATAATAAACTTGTCTCCCTCATGGAGGAATTTTACATATCTATATAATGTGGAGGAAATAGATCCCATATCATGAATCCATGTCTTCCCAATAATATATTATAAGTGCAAGGAGAATCTATGATGTAAAATGTAGTAGGAATTGTTGTAGGGCCAAATAGTATGTACCTAATGTAAATTCACCTATTTTACGTTAAGTAGTACTATCAAAACTTTCAAGAACAATATTTGACTAACATAAAAATTTCATATAGACATCCACTTGTTGAAGCAAGATGGAAGAACATATATTCAATGTGGAACTATTATCAATAAAAACCCTCTTATTCAATTTTTTCTAATGGGGGATGTACTAATTAATGGATGATATGAGTCCCTAACATCCTTTGGTGGTAATGTATTGTAATTTAAAATGATGGCCTCACAAGCCTTTTCTTTAGAGAAAGAAATAATATCATATAGCATACAAGATATATAACAAAATAAAACCAAAATAGAAAACTAGTATTTGAGATAGTAAGATAATGACAACCCTAAGAAGAAAAAGGATATGTAAGCTCTAGGGTATGTTAATTTATTTATCTCTCATTAAGGAGGGAATTCTATCTACTTGACTCCTAGCATTTGAAAGAGAAAACACTAAGATAAATCACAAGAAAAGATACAACATGAATCATTTAAGATCCACATGATCCACATACTCAGCCTAGGCAATCATCCACTTAGATATGAAAATAAAAATTCAAGTCAAGCTAGGGAAAATTTTAAGTATAATCACATTGTTGCAAGATCATGATTATCAATATGGTTGCATACATTCTAAATATCACATGTTAGGAAAGAATGACATATGATTTTATCCATCTTCATAAGTAGCAATGATGTCGGTGGTACATAGGGCTTTCCACAACCCACCTAATGTTTTTTTACAAGACTCTCTCATTGTCAAGGGTTTTTAAGATTTAATCAGTTATAGAGTGAGCATTACATAGTTTCATAGGTCCATATTTGAGAAAAGAGTAGAAAACAATACTTGGATAATCACAAAATATTGTAAAATATAAAATTATCGAGGTTAAATGGTGTAGAAAAATGGCTATAGATGGGGTGTGCTTTAGACCATACCATACGATTTCATCCAATTAGTATTACGAGGCACAATTTTAGTTACGAAGCTCACGGAGATCATTTCCAACCATTTCAGACATTAGGTCAGCCCGGATAATCATAAAAAATAGAATATCAGCTATTTTCTCTTATCGCTCCCGCTTTCTAGTACTTCATTTCATTTATTTTTTAATTTTCTATATTGTTTCATGTATTATCCTCATATTTGTAAAATTAACTTTGAAAATTAGTAAATTAGGATAATATTCAATTGGTTATTACCCCATTTAAGGATTAAACTAAAAAAAAAAATCATTTGGTGAACCTAAATATCATTTTGTACATCAAATATCCCTAGGTTTTATAATGATTCTTTATTCTTTCACACCATGGTTGAAGTTACTTATGAAGCATTTACTACGAGCATTCAAATGATATAAATGCATACATAATTACCAACCCTCATAATATGGATCTTTCTTATATGCCTCTTATGAGGAATAAAAAAGATCCATAATTCTACCGATCCTTTTCCTAATGATATCACATATGTGGTTCTTATATATGCCATTCCAATAATTCTCCCCAACCTCCATGGTAGCATATAATATTAATATATATATTCCTATGTCTACCACTTATTTTTAATCTCCTCTTATCTCTCATATTAAACAAAATTATTCTTCCCTCACCCATGCCTTATAATCCTTGATGTATGATCTAAAATCCCAAGTTCTTCAACTATAATAGGTACTACTACATCCTCATCTTCTATAGATTCCTCACTTCTTCTGCATATTCCTCTCAAACATGAGGTTGCATCTTATCCTCTTCCTCCCGATTTTTTTCCTAAAATCCCACTTTTCAATGGTAAAGAATATCAAAAAGAACATATTAGATCATTTCATGTTGCTTTCTTAGATTATGCTTTTGATGATACATTATTAAAAAGTGTTTCATATAAGTTTACAGGATTATGCATTACAATGGTTCTATGATTTTCCTGTTCATTCTATATGATCTTTTACTCCATTAGAAAATCTATTTTTAGCACATTTTTCTATTAACATTGGTACTAAAATATCTTATGCACAAAAGGATAAAATAAAAAAAGGATCTCATTAATGCCTTAGTGATTATTTCCTACTTTACAAAACTTATATTACTAAAATGAACAATGTCTTAGTTGATTATGAGTTACAAGACCTATTTTTACAAAGCATGCTCCCTCATATAAGATAATCGGTCGTATTTGACACCTTAACTTCCTTTGATCACTTATTTCATTTCCGTAAAGACCATGAGGAAAATTTCATTTCCACAGAAGGATCAAATATGGTGATGAAGCTTTTACCCAATCTAATGCTAAATTCAAAAACAAATCTAATTTTGTAAGAGTAAAGCTATAAAGCCCTGATCTAAGGATAAGGCCAATATTAATGCTATGTCTCAACCAAAAATTATCCAAATTCAAACTCCTCGATGAAAATTTACTAAATTTACAATACCACCATGGGCAAAGTGTTACAACTATTAGACAATAATCTTATCTCTCTCTCGCCTCCACCGCTCAAGTTGGGTTCTAGTTGTCCCCAAGATAATAAATTTAATGAAAAATCATACTTTGACCATCTCTCGTTTTAATGCAAATTCTACAGATAGATTCTTTAAAATTAAATATATAATTCAAGATGTAAATGATTCTAATGCAATTGAATGGGATGTGATTGATGCATGTAAACCTATCAATTATAATGCTAATATAAAATAGTCAATGAACCACTTCCTAAACATGAACAAGATACACCTTAGGTAACTACTAACCATGCTTATAACGTGGTTCCACCTCCAAAATTTATTAATGCTCCTTTATATTTTCTTGTTAGTGCTACTAATGCTTCTTCATTGGTTATCAATTTACTTGATGCATATTTCTATGCCCTTTTTACATCATCTAGACTTCACATTCCTTCATCTATTGTTAATTGAGCTCTATAAAATGTAATTATCAATCTAATTTTTAATAATAACACATGTTTGCATCCTATTTTATGTTATATTAGATTCCCATATCGCAAATTTAATGTAATCCACTAAAACCTTTTGGGAGTATAACTCTTTCTATCATAGTTTGGCATCATACTATCTACAAGCCATTTGTTGTAGTATAAAAATCAAACTTTCTAAAATGGTATTAGGTATTCCTTGTCTCAGGGGTATTAGGGTTCCATCCATTATGCATCAATGTTTCAAATTACTACACGAGCCTCGGGTCATTACTATCCAAAGTATATAATTTATAACCCCTATGCATATTAATCCTCAAGCTTCACAAGTCCCTACCACTAGTGCAACCTCCACTTTAGCTAACATTGTCCTTATTATACATATAACTACAATCAATATTATACCTACAAATTATGGTCTTATGATCTTTCCACACACTCCTAGTGCTAGTACCACACTTTCACCGTTGGCTACTAGCCCAAATAGGTCACCTCAAATTTCATTTCATATCACTCACTCCTGACATATTTCTAGGTCTCATAACCCTTCATATAGGACTAGGTGGTCACATAGAATTCCTGGTACACATTACACCTCTAGGTATTCAAATAGGTCTATTTCACCTTCTCCATAGCACAACTCTATAGGACGCAACATTCCTACACACACTATCCCACACATGGCCTCACATGACACTAGTCTCTTGACTGTGGTCACATGCATAGAATTCATTCAAAATGGTCGAAGGTGAGAATTCTCTCAAGGTACTCATTCGATAACTCATACACTAATCACACTATTGGGGGCATACAATCCCCATTTCCCTACGATGCACTCTATTTATTAGTAAAACTTGACTATTGAGGGAAATATTACACATGAACCTCACTTAATATACACACACTAGGGGAAATCTTTCTTTTCATTTCTAGTTACATGTTATTTATTCACAAAAAGTCGTAAACATCTAAATATTCCCCCTTAGGGAATTAGTGGACAACACATCCTTATCTTCATAGAATAGTTTTTCATTTATAAACTTTGGGGCCTAAAAATTAAGTAAAACATTCAAATATACTAAAAATACAAAAAAATTCAAATAAATACAAAACATCCAAAAATATTTGCATCAATATTGCATAGTTGTCTTTATTGCATGCTTATAATATTCATGTTACACATCACTTATCATGTTTAGCTTGATACATAATATGCTTAATATAATTTTCTATAAACATGCACATTCAAGTTCTATGTTAAGTTGAATTTAGGATACACATATATTATAGCACAATGCAAGATACTTGAAACAATTGTTTACTAGTTCTTGGCAACTACTAGGGGCATCTATTATCACATTTTCTCATATACAGTGTTATTTTTACAATTTTTACTATGCTAATTTCTCTTACCTCATTCACTCAGTATATACATCATGTCATAATATTTATTACTCTAATGTTCTAATGGGTGTGTCATGTGTAATATCTATTTGCAGGTTATTTACAAATCAAAATCATTTTCAAATTATGGCTTGTTTCTTATTTTACATTCTTTCTCTTTACTTTCACATGTTTATGAGTGATTACCTACATTAATTGATTATTTCTTATTAACATTGAAATCCTCAATTGTTTTATGACATACTTGAGTGGTGTCCAATGCATATGGATTTTTTTCATGTTGTTCTATTTGTATGTCCTTGCATGCTTTTTCTTATATCTCTTGCATTGTTTTCCTATTGCTTATTACTAATACTTTGTTATATTTTATATTATATTTCTATGTATGTAACATGGTATCGACCATGTGCACTCCTTTATTTCCTTGTAGGAATCATAAAACACATATACACATCAGCTATCGATCCTCTTCTTTGGTCCATACTAATAATGCTCCATCCGACATGCTAGGAAATTTAGAACCGGAAATAGAATGAAAAATTATAAATTTAGACATTTTAGAGGTTCATAAAATGGCTTAGAAATATAATTTGGTGAGAAAAAGCATATGGACCAAACCATATATAAAATACCATACCGTCATGAGACTATGTCCCATTTCATACGCTTCCATCCATGGGGCATATTTATTACTTTTATCGGTTGGTACAATTTTTTTGTGACATTTATAGGTTCTTTATTCATTTTCAATGACACGATGCATGGTAGAGTTCTAATTATGGTGGTGGAAATGGTATGTGCAATCTATTATTGCCTTGGTACATTATGTCATCATTTTCAAATAAATTTGGTTCATGTTCATCTGTAATGAAACCTATTCATGTGTCTTAGGAAATGTCAAGGTGATAGTTATCCTCATAAAATTGACTTCTCATTTCTCATATTTTTGTGGATGAATAAAAAGTAGCTAGAATTCTCCCTTATAGTTATCTTGACTTTGTGGGGTGGATTTTCACTTCTTTCTATTCCCCTTGGCATATTCCACTTGGTGAGTGATCACACCCATGTCCTTCCAACCAACACAAAGTTGAAACAATATACATGGAAATCATAGCAGGAGTACTCTCTCTCCCTCTCTCACAACAAATCATGTGTAATATTTCCTTTGTTTTTATTTTCTACTTACATATTGTTATTTTTCACACTAAGTTAAATTTTTTTATTTTAAAGTTCAATTCACTATATTATGGACATTGACTACAATTTTATCTATGGTACTCATCTAAAAAACACAACCAAAATAAAGCTCGGGTGAATTTAAATCAAGGAACTTTAAATGAAGGCAAAGTGTATCTACATTCTTAGGTGAATTTTCCTCTAAGAATACACTTTTCAATTCCATACTTAAATAGGGAAAATATAGAAACTAATGTTGGTAATCCATGTCTTGCAACAACATAAATTGTATAACACTCTTTCACTTTCCCACACTTACTAAATTTTTCCAATTATGCAATCCCTATCTATATCTCACTCATTATTTCTTGCATACACAACCTATTTATTTGCATAATAGTCATATTAATCCATCAAATCAAGATACACTCTCAAATTTTACAATTCCAACTTTCATATTTCATGCATATATATGTAAGACCATAGTGTCAGAAGGGCCATAAAATCCATATGTTATGGTTTGACCTAGCCACTTTGGTCCATGTCCCTCTAATATTAATTTTTATAATTTTAATTCCTTTGGTACACTTCTATTTGGCCTTATCAAAGTTTTCTAAATCCATAACACATATATAAGCAATTTATTCATTTTTCATTAATAAGATCATTCTATCTACATGACTCCTAACATTTTAATGAGAAAACACTAAGAATGTCTAAAAAGAAAGCTACCGCATGACTACCTTGAGCTCAAAAAATCTGCATACTCATTCTAGGGTAGTCATCCACTTGGATCTACAAATACAAAATCAACTCAAGGTAGGGAAAAGGTCCAAGATAATCAAATTAATGACATATCATGATTATAAATATGATTGCATATATTTTAGATATCACATGCTAGGTGAGAATGAAGTGTGGTTTGATCCATATTTGAATTAGTGAAAATGTCAGTGGTGCATAGGGGTTCCCACAATCCACATAATATTTTTTTTCAATACTCTCTCACCATCAATGGTTTTTGAATATTTAATCAGTTACACGACAAACATCATATATTTTTTTAGGACCATATTTCATATAGAAGTAGAATAGGAAGCATTGGATAGGCATACACAATTTCAAAAGATGAAAGCATAGAGGTAAAAGGGTCAATAGAAAGGGCCATAGTGTGGGTAGTAATTTAACCATAGAATACACTTTTTCTAGGAAGCTCTGTGAGGTATAGTTTCGAGATGAATCTTAGTTAGATGATTTCCATCCATTTTTAGTCATTAGGTCAGCATAAATTAACATAACAAAAAAATTCCATAAGTCCTATTATCGCCAAATCACAACACCCTCGATTTACACAAGTTTGTATGCTTGATCTCAAAGTGTAACCGAGTAACATTGGATCATCTCTTAAGTTGTGAGACTTGCGGGATTGGGATGATCCTCCAGAGAAAGTTGGTTCTTACTCCTAAGCTATTTGCCATAATCTACTCTAATGCAAGAAAACTATATATTCCTAATCTAACTTTCCAAGGGACCAGGGAGAGAGAGTGCATGAAAAAAATCCTACAATAAAGCGGTGATACACCAGAAAAGGAGTGTGAGAATAGTCTTCCAAAGTGTGAAAAGTAGAAGAAAAGTGCATACTAGAAGGGGTGATAATAGTTCTCCACAGTTTAGCAAATACATTCACAAAAACATTTCATACATACACAATGATAATGAATCCTTGCAAGAGCATGAATAGACACAATATATAGGTAATGAGATTGAAAGGGAAAGAAGAATATAAACAAAAACAACAAGGAAGAAACATCCACAATTTTGTATCTATTAATTCATTGATATGCACAGTTTAATCTACTAAAACATAAGGGCCTATATCATCATGTAAGGAGTACACTATAAGGGATTGTAGAACATTGGCTTCACAAAACCAATTTGGCAAAAAAATTTCTACTCAAAACTATCTCCTTTACAATGAGCCCAACACTCTAATTTATAGAATTCTGAGGGGAGAGAGAGATGAAAATCCTAAAATATGTCTTCCCACCACTTGCAAGATGTCATAAATGAATTGAAATGATGGTATGTTGCTTGTAAAATCCCCCATACTATCCCATAACTTGCAGCAGTGAGAAATGTCTGCCCATGCTTCATTGAATGCATCTCAACTACCAAATAAAACATTATTTCGAACTGGACATGTTTTCAGAAATATCTCCACAAATCCTTCATAAAATTCAAGATTTCTTGATTAATTTATGTCAGTATCGGATCCACAATTCCAAAGGTATCAAATTTTTGTGTTGTATTTGAGAATTGCAAAAGATATGGCATTCTGAGTGTAGGAAGGCATTTTTGGTTTGCCAGGGATTTGTCATCTAATGGAACCTGGGTATTTAATTGACTGGAGTTGAAGATGTTTCTTTTATTTTCATATATCTATCCTCATCAAAATTAAGAAATCCAAATTTGGAAAGTCAAATTTCATGAAAATTGGAGCTCTGGGTCGAAAGTTGTGGCTGTTTGAAGTTCGAGAGGTCATAATACATTGTTTCCTTTATATTTCATCCTTTTCACCTTTTCACGTCCCACATGTACCGATGTCCCAACTACCCAGAATATTTTCTCGATCCATCCAAAATACTTGGCTCCTTTGTATTGTAGTAATTATGGGTTTTCATCTTCCACGGGTATCGTGTCCCTACTGTCCCGATCAAATTTCTTTACTCGACCACAGGTCTCCTTCCTTTGTGGCTATTTTGGAAAAATCGATTTTCATGTCTAGACTATCTCGATGTCCCGTAGAACACCGAGAAATTTTTTTATGCCTTTTTTGCAATAATTTATTCCTTTCTATTTCATCTATTTCACCTTTTCGGAGTCCAACTTTACCAGTTGAACTTGTGCGGCCTAGGAAAAACACTTCCACAATACATTAAAAGAATCCATTTTTTTCGAATTTTTCAATTTTTTCTAACTCCTTGAAATTTTTCCTTGGATAGGGAAGTTAGAGAAGAGCCAAAGGGACACCTAAAACTTGATTTTGGCCTCACACCCATTCTACTTACTCAAGCCTGAAGAAATTATGCAAGTTATCCAAATTACCTCAAGGGGTGAATTTGGGATAACACCATCCTTTCATAGTTTATTTTTAACCTCTTTAACTAGATTAAAGATGATCTGCGATTGATGAAAATCATTATAGACACTGTCGATCATATTTAGTCACCCTCATTCCCCATTTATTTATTAGACATAGAATGGATTCATGAATGACTTATTGAGACCCCGCATGACCTCATGGCATTGGAAAATCTTTCACATTCTATTGCCATCAATTTGGAGTCCTTATCCAACACTCAATCTTCCATTTCAATATTTTTCATCATCAACATAATCCAACAAGGTATAGCGCACTTATTTGAATTATTTTAATCATATTTTACATCATTTAAAATTCATAAACACTCATCTTCACACCCCAAGATAGCCACCTTATTATGCCTTTCTTTTCACCATAAATTTAATTCTTTAGCCAATCTTCCAATTTATCGTGATTTTCGCCAATCCCCAATCATCATTGATTGGAGCCCCGACTCCCTTTTTTTTGTAATTATCTCTTTACATGTACTAAAATATTTTCTTTGTATCTATTTTGTCTCCGAGTCCCTCTACTTCATCTTAGCATTGTCAACCTCTGTCTTACATCAAACATAGTCTATTTTACTAGCCCTTGTTAACATTAATCATTTTGACCTCGATCTTTGTTGATTCCCAATTTCCTTCGATCCCTATAATTTACCCTTATACTGATATATCATCATCTCAATTTTAAAATACTTTATAATAATGTCTTGTCTTTAGATGAATTTTCTAGGACAGGTACACCCCATCACAAGAATCTATGATCTCCCAATCATAAAACAATTTTTTGTGTGGGAGTAGTTCGCCATCATCTGTGACATTTCCTCACACTAGAAATTGAAGATATTTAGGATCAGATTGAAGTGATACAAGAAGAATGGGAAGCCACATAATAGTCCTTTTTGAGTATTTCAGAAAACTCAAGCTCGCTACAACCCTAACTTGGGCCTCCTATCAAGCGAGAGAAGGATCTCACTATGCCCCTCAAATTTTAAACATATTCTCATTATCTCATTTTCTATCACATCACTTAACTATAAACTTCAGTTGATGTCCCTTGAGTATCCCATCAGTTCCTAGGATCAGTATTTACTTGAGCAATGTGTTTAATCATTATATAATATCTATGTTGCTCAGTTGTTTTTGCATATAGGTCCTCGCAATTTATGAAAGGAGGGTTCCTCAACATTGTTCATGTATCCATTCATCTTGAATTGCATTTTTCTATGTAAGTATCAGTAAACCCAACTAATTTTAGATTTTTGGTATTTCAATATAATAGAAACAAAATATTTCACCTCAAACGTCATGGCAAGTCTAGTGGGATGCCTAGTCCCTTTTTTCTCTGGATTTTTTTGTCTTTTTTGTTTTTTCCTTCTTGTCAAATTCTCCAACCTTTTAGCTAGGAGTGCTTTGTTTTCATTATTTCAAAAACATGTTAAAAAAATAAAGAAGGAATAATGATCACAGTACACCCTTTTTCTTTCATTCTTTCTTTCAACATTACATTTTATCTCATTGGTTTTCATCAAAGTAAACATTTATTTTTGTAGCTTAGAATGAACTTTCATATCTTCTTGTTCACATGGTCTAACAAGGAGTTAAATGAATTGCATTCATAAAACTCCTTCACAAATAATAAAATAACAAATCCCATAAAATTCCCATTTAATTAGTGTTTAGGTCGAACTACTTGGATTTCATCACCAAGAGGAAAATCCAACTTAGTGTTCTGGCCAAGTATAAAAAATATAGTGGGTGGTATATCAGCTAAAAACTTGAAATCTGTTATCATTACGGGACTATGAAGTGATGGGGTATGCCCCAATATCATGCTTCATACCATATCCAACATAGATCTAGGCCTCACATACCTTTGGTTATATCAAGGAATGTGACCATAATATCACCTAACACCAACCATACCTAACCTTTTCTTAATACCCTTTCAATCATTTTCTTATTTCACACTTTTCTTAAATTAATCAAGATAATCAAATTCTTTTTGTGTTTTATTTTTAGATGTTTTTAGACAACCATTTTTCTTTTTCTTCATTGATTTTTTGATTGGTTCATGATTTTAACTAGACAACAATATCATCTTCAAAACACCAACAATATGACAAATGGTATTAAAAAAACTATTGGCTCTCTCAAGTCCTATTTTTTTAATAATCCAAACATAATTGACTAATTTCAATGACCGTAGGAGACTGATCAAGACCCCTTGCATCCTCCTAGTACTCATTCATCTACATCATACATTCTAGATCCATCTATCCCATGGTTCTTCAAAATTGGTAATCTATTATTTTTCAAAATTCTAGACTCTAACTCGGTCACCCTTAAAGCTTACCTTACCTCTCAGGGTGTCTTCCTCCAAAATTCAGATCTAGAATAAATACCTCCTATTACTACTACCACCTATGATCATTTCAAACCATTTACCCTAATCATGAGCCATTAAACCAAAAAACCAACCCCTATTCCACTTCGATGAATCAATGACATCATTCCTCGCTTCATCCGCTCCTATCACTAGTTTGGACCTTAACACCATTTCATCACAAAACATAATTACTCAACAATCACCACAACATTCAAATTCCTCATATAATTTGTAGACTACACGCATCCACACCGCTAACCTACCTCCTATGTCCACTCATGTGGAATCTAAAACTCTTCCCCCTTAGACCGTCTAAGTTACTATCCCTCTCACTACTAGTATGGTTACAAAACCTATGTCCTCTATTCGAGCTTATTTATGACCATTCCCACTTCCATGCCACTCATCAATACGATTTCCATTGCCCCTACCCATCCCCTTTCACAAACATTGTCTACGGTGCCTATTTTACAATATAGCACCCTTGTTTCTCAATATGTACCATATTCGACCTAGTCTTTCATCCACACATATATTCCTCTTCCTTATAAATATGTTCAATTATGTTCATATCCATTGATTTCTCAACATGATCACAACATTAAAAGGATTCTCCCTCCTTTTCAACATTACACACCACCTTATCACCCATCCATCCCAAAATGATCCTCTGTAAGTACTGATGAACATGATTACAAGCATTAAGGTCACTACTATGGGTCCTAAGATTACCCTTTCCTACAAACAATCGTGCAATGAACCCATCCATTAATAAGTACCTTTTAAGGCCCATCCCCCACATTGGGAACTCCCAAAATTCATTAAATTATATAGTAAGGAGGACCTACGACATGACATTAGGTTATGTTGTCATGCATTCTATCCCATCACACATGAACGTGATATTATGTTGAGTAAATTTCCCATGACCATGTAGGCCTACCTTGACTGTTATAATATTATCCCACAATAAGGAAAGTGCACAAAGACAGGGGACCAAAAAGCATCCAAAAATCCACTTTTTTGTCATTTTTCCATAACTTGCTCGCGTTATGGCTTGGGCACATTATAACGTGACAAGGAAAAATCAAGGTTGCATTATAACACGATCACATTATGGCTTGGATTTACAAGTTGAAAGCGTACTCGCATTCCTATTTCTAATGATAGTATCATTACAAACAGGAACACGAGCACGTTATAATGTGAGTGCATTATAACACACTCATGTTATATTGAGCTCACATTTCATCTTCTTTGGGTTTTAAATTCCCAATCCATAGGCTTGGATTTTCCTTGGATATCCAAACCTAAGGTTTGGACTGTGTAATCCATGAATAAATCCATGTTTGAAAGAAAAACATCAAAATATCACGTGTACACCCCGATATCTCATGCATTATAACATAATATTAAAAAAATTATACTACGATGTCAAGCTCATTTTTTACCTTGGTGATGATATAATTCTTTCTAAAATCTAATTAGTTTAAGGCTTTCATCCATAATTTCTTTTACTAGTGCCTTCTTTTCTTTCCAAAACCTATGCATACATTTTGGTGCACAATTTATGATTTTTTCATCCAAATTTTAAAAAAAAAAAAGTGGTTTATTTCTAAACTCCATTCTACAAGCACTAAAAAAACAAAAAATGACTTTTCTCAAAGTTATGGGGGTGTACACACAAATATTTCATTTTCAAGATGTGTGCACTTTGAAAATTAATAAAATATTATATATTCATCCAAAAATCATGAAAAATAAGTGGGACCTCATACATGCTCTTAGCTAACTTTCTACTAAAGGGATTTCAAAAATAATATATAGAACTAAAAAAATAGGAGGGCACATACACAATAGATTCTTATCTTTTTGACACAAAAATAGACATACTTTGAGTGCACACGAAATTTGACCCTCTTAATCTCCACCATTTTCAAAAACAATTAGTAGTTTAGAAACTAGATTCGAGTTCCATACTACTTATTGTTTTTTTGTCAAATTTTTAGCCTATGTAAGCCAAATTATTGAATGAATTTTAGGTTTCACTGATTTCAAGAAAAATGTGTCCACTTTTGACCCCCTTTTGGTCCCCTATTTCCATGCACTTTCCCAATATTCCCTCTTCTCTTTCACACAACTTGCAAAATTGTTCTTACAAAATTTCTCCATCAATATTTCCCATAATATATCCATCACTAATCTCTACACCATTAAAAATTTTTAAGACAATTCTATTACATATTTCTTTTCAGGATGACGGGGATTATCAATCAATTATATTTCTCTCTTCCACAAACTGAGTTAATTGATTTATTCTCTTAATCCCGTGCTAGGCATATATCATCAACCCTCCATATCCAATCCTTCCATAAATTAGATAAGTCCTTTACCATGGCCCGAAAACTAGATCTTCTTGCCCTTGAACATGGTAAGGTTAAACGCAGGTCTAAGAAACCCAAACACGAGTCTCAAATTAAAACTTCCTCTATCAATTATTGTGTGCTCTCCAAGGTCGACGTGGGGATAAAATGGGTTAGTGGAAGGGTTATCATCTTTTGGACTACATAGTTAAATCTCCATCAATTCTTGTTGATTATTTTGAAAATTTTCCCTCAAGGGTCGAATCTACCCCTATTTCGGGAAGAAACCTCTTCAAGATCCTTGTCCCTGAACTACTTAGCCAATCCTCCACAACCCCTCCTAGGTTGGATGAGGAAAAATATCCCATCTCTAAATATAACACCAGTCAATCAAAATCTAACACCATTAATTATCATCATACTATTAATATTGTCAAACATCTGCTACTTACACCCTTAACACCCGGTTATTCTATGATAGAGATGCCATCCGAATCATCCAACTCTCATAGTATTGTCCATCCTGCTAAGATCATAAGTCCTCTTACACCTATCACGTCCTCTTCTAGATCCACCCATTTCCTCTTCAAAATCCCTAGAAAATACATCCATCATTGAAATTTTATAAAGATATTTTGAAGACTACATCATCAGGACACCACATCAAGAGTCTCAATAATCCGACTACACAATCCAAATATCATTCATCCCTAAAAGTACAAATTATACCCCACAATATTCATATAACCTTATCACAAAATACACATCTACTTCCTTCCATATTAGGGCCTCATCCCTCATCTAAATTCATGATTACCATTACAAAACGTAGGATCATTCCTCAACTTACACCTAAAATTTCACATACAACACGACCCTCGTTAGCTCTAACCTATAATAATCAAACAATATACTAGAACCATTTACCCTCACCATCATCTCAAACAAATACAATAGGAAATTATACTAGCATCCTCAAAAATCTTATCCAATCATCTACCATAACATTAACCCCTATTAAGTCATATGACTCCTAAGGGTGGAATCCCTCTTGGTACAATTATGAAGCATTATGTACATACCATCAGACACTAGGACACTCCACTAAGGACTAAAAATACCTCCATGATACAATTCAAATATTTTCTAGCAAATAACTTCTTTCTGTAAATCCAAATCATCCAGATGTAATCAAACCTATCCATCAAATCAAACCAACTCATCGAACCTTTAAAATTTCTCCTTTTGAACCATCACCCAACACCACATCCACATCCAACAAAAGTAATGATTCCTCCATCACAATGTTACTCCATTAGATAGATGTTATTTGTATAAATACAAGATTGTGTGCACAAAACTCAAAGGCCTCAAACCAAAACAGCCCAAATTATCTATCTCCTTTGCTCCCCATGAAGCACCTAATCCATCATCTTCTAACTCTAATTTTTTTTATCACATCCATATAAAATATCGCCATCAAACAACTCTAGCATGCTCCCGTGAATATTTCTCTCTATGATATTTTTCAAACTTCTCCACAAAGACCAACAAGTAATTATTGAGGCTCTCCAATCCCTCTTAGTACCATCAGACAACCCTCAACCATTTTCTAACCTTGTCGAACTCTTAAAAATTATACTACTATTTCCTTTGAAAATTATGAGATCCCATCCTTATGACTGAATACCATTATCTTCCACTCTTCGTCACTACCCAAATCAAGGATACTCGTTAAGATAATTATGATTGATAATGGTGCTAATATCAACATAATATCCTCTCGGCCTTCAAGAATATCTAGTTACCTAACATTATCATTTCCTAGTCACCTGTTGTGTTATGCACCTTTAATGACATCATTGCCCCTACATTAGGCACATCATTTTACCCATCAAAGTAGGCGTTAAAATCCTTCATGAGCTCTTCTATCTTCTTGTAGAAGGAGAGTTCTATTTATAACATGTTATTGGGATGAAATTGGATACGTTCTATGTATTGTATCCTATAAACATTATATCAATGTATAAAGTATGAAAATGTGATGAAAATAAAGGTAAAACCTTTACTATTCCAGTCGACACAAATCCTATCACATGAATTACAAGCCCAATGATGTGGTACTTCCACTACAAAATTCTACGTCCTTAGACAAAGCTTCAACACGATCTTCCATCCCCGCGTCTAAGCTACAAGATGATAACTCCTTCAAATATTTTATGTAACGTCTCATGTTGGGGGAGTACCACCTTCTAGCCCTCATCTTTCTCCCTACACCAAAAATGTATAGGAGACCTGACAAACAACCTATATATGAGCCTAATGTAGGGAATTTCATTTCCTTTGGAACACCTTTCCTTTGTATGCAGTTAGTATATGGTGGCATCAACCATCCTTCATCTCATCTTGACACTCAAACATATGCTAAGACCTTCTCCTCAAAATTCTCGTTCCTAGATAGACCTTAGTTTGCGCATACTTACATTCAATGTTAGGAAGTTTTACATAGCCTCCCCTTTAAAACTATGAGAAAACCTCACGAAAAATATGGTCTCCTCTTCAATATCCCTTCTTTAGAACCATCATCACCCAATTTTAATCCCTTGTCTCTCTCATCATCGGGGTAAGTGCAGGAAGTTGATGGACAAATATAGGGTCATCCGTGGACATCATATTGCAAATAACAACATAATATCAACTTGTAGGGATTATTAGCAATACATACACTCAAAATTAGATAAAATTATATTAATATGAATCGTAGCATACGGAATCTAGTTTCTAAAATACTAATTTTTGTAAAAAATGGACAATATTAGCTATATTAAACACTCAAAATTCAATGACTTGGTATTTTTTTTTAAAAACGCCGATAAGATTATAGTCCGTTTGCCCACAATTTAGATGACCAAAAATTGATATATATTTTTTTCCTTTGGTGAGAAGTTATATGCCACTATCTATCTTGGGATGGATTTTATTTTGTATTTTTTTAGTAATATTATATTTTTATGATTTTTTCCGTGAAAGTGGTATGAAAACATAAAGAAAACATAGCACTTTCCGTTTGCCCGCCATAACTTCATCAAAAAATATTGAAATCAAATAAAAATTTTTTTAACATGTATATAATTTCACCATGGTTGGGATGGTATAAGTTTTATCACATTCTGATAAGTGAAACAAATTTTGTAGTCTTAAACGTAGACATAAACATTCACAGGAAAAAGTGTCTTAAAGACCTACTATTAGTAAAAAATTATAAAATGATATTTATCCTCTTCTATTCACTTTAAAATCAGTATTTCTACAAAGCTAATAGTCTCCCCTACGCAATGGTACCATTTTTATGACATAGTTTTTACTTTTCGGCATGGTTCAAGTCCAGAAGACTAAATTTGATGTTTTGTTGTTTTTAATGTAAAATTCAGGATTTGATGTCCACTTAATTGTCCCCCAACTTGGTGCACTTACCCATCATCAGAATCAATCTCCAAAAATGAGGACACCTTAACCATTTTTCCAAACATTTTTTTAATCAATAAAATCACCTTCTGACTACTCTTATAAAACTAGTGATGAAACTAAGTCCATTCTGCTAGTATTACGTGAAATAGTAGAGGATGATTCCCCTATCATCAAACGTTCTTTAATTCCACGATGATGAATGCATCCTATCCTATATGGGAGTAGAGGATAATTTTATTCAAAATAATCTACCACCTGACACATCTACACTCCTTAATTAATCCACTATCGACATCAATATAGGGAATTCACAATAACCTTATGTATTCAAAATTGGCCAATATTTAGATTAGAAAGAATTAAAGGAATCCACCACTTTCTTTCTGAAAACATCCAAGGATTTGCATGGTCATATAGTGACATGCCAGGAAATTCCTCTAACATCATTTTCCACAACATCGTCACAATTCCTAATGTCAATCCTGTTAAGAAAAATCTATGTAGGATCTTTGTTAGAGTAGGTATTTACCTTAGCTCATGTTCACCTAGGTACATTATTTACCTTTATTGTATTTATCCTTACCCACTTACGTGTGTGGATATTTCTTTTATCTTATTTAGATATTAAGAGATATTATCTAGTTGTTAGGTATAGTTCTTTCTTTGACCTATGGTATTGAATAGATCCTTGATGTCTAGTTCTCTCATAAATCTATGGTCTTGAGTAGTTCTTTGATGACTAGTTATTTCCTTGATTTATGGTTTCATCTACGACCTTGATTGGTTCTTAAATTGTTATTCCTTTCCTATTTAAGCAAGGCCCATTCTCAATGTATTGCATTGAGTTCCATAATAATATATGATATTGCTACTCATTTATTTGCAAACTTTTTATGTAAAGTTATTGTGGAAAATTACTTTCATCTTATTGATTGTCGTGTTTGATTAGCATTTGTTTTCTTGGTTTGGTACGATCTGGTTATTGTTCCTTTCATGGTATCAGAGATGGAGATTGTTGTTGGCATCCATCTGTAAGTTTTATTTTGCAAATAAATTCATTGTATATTCATATATTTGGGATTTGGTCGTATTTTGTTGTTGCATGCATTTTTATGCAAAACGGAGGGCTCCATTGGATCTGAAAGGTGGGAAACCCTAATATCAACCATTTTTGGAGGCAGTCATTTTTCTGGGTTTTTTGTATTGTTGCAAGGAAGCACTTGATCTGCGCTTGAGATTCATGCCATGAAGAAAAATTCATGTGATTCTTTTTGGGTCTGTTGGACTATTAAAATCCTTAGCCCTTGGTCATATAAGGGCTTAAAGCTTGTGATTCCTACTAGTAGGTGCTTAACTTCAGCCCCCTTTAATTTTGTTTGTTTGCTGAAGGCAACAACAATTTATTTTGTTTTAGTGGCAACTAAAATAAATAACAAAGCAAAATATTAAAAAACTTGTATCTTTTGATTGGTAACTCGGTTTTGAGTGCCATTTTTGCAATAGTTCTTGTTTTTTCATGTTCTTTCCATTAGAGTTATTTATTTTGAGACTTGCACTATAATTATAAAGTGCCAAATATGGAGGAGTGTTGTAATCAATTGTGGATGTAATTTCGGCTGAGCCCGACGTCAACTTCTGGGAGTTGCATTTTGTGTCTATCATGGATTCTGAGAATGATATGCTTTTCTCTAAAGTATGTGGACTTCAAGAGGATATTGTAAAATTTTTGGAAGAAAATAGATCACTCAAGAATCAAAATTCTCTTCTACAATTACTCATTCACGATAAGGATACAATAATACACTTCCTGCAGAACAAACTTGCTAGCCTACAACATCACCATCATATTGTGGACAACCATATCCATGCTCCTAGTCCACTTGTAGCTATTGCTCCTAAACCCACTGACATTGATCTGTCATTCTTTGATTATGTTCCTGCTCTTGATGCTCATACACCTATGAAGCTTGTTATTGCATGTTCTTCCACATCTATGCCTATTACAGTACCACATGTTGTGTATCCTACTTTTGCTCAGTTGTATGGCTTTTTTGAGAAGCATACCACTGCATTCAGATCTCACATGCTCCATTCTATGGGTCTCACTAGCAATATCATTGGCAGACATTCACTAGGTATTGTTTCCTCTCTTCCACATGTTAAGTGGAATTATCCTCATGACATTGGTTTTTGAAAAGATACTTCATTGGGATCACACATTGATAGAGCTCATTTTTTGTTCCCTTAACTCTTTCTAAGGATCATGAGCAACACATGAGTTCTGCACCTTCACTCAAGATAGAGAAACCTAATGCTTTAGCTGTCAAACATGATTAACCTAACACACATTTTGATGTTCTTTTTCATGCACCCATTATGCATTTTGCACCAAGTCATATGCAGGCATCTTCTTCATCCATCCATGTTGATTTGTGGTAGATATCTAATCACTTGTGGAAGCAACATAGGCATTCATTGAAAGGACTCTATAGGTGTTGCTCCTCCACTATTCGGCCTCTTGCTCCACTTTCTATACCTTTTCACTATGATGCTTCTTGTTTTAAGAATTTTTCTTTAGCAGGTGTAGTGTATCTCTCTAGTTTGTTGAGAGATTTTGTATCTGTATTTTCAATGCTTTTGCCATGTTGAAAGTATCTTTTGTGAGGGATCTATTCTAGTGAATTCTAGTGTTATTTTGTTAGTGTTTGAGTAGTTGATTTTGGGAAAATCATACAGATTTGTAGCATCACTCCACCCATTCAGCAGTATGGGAGGGTGTGGTGATGATCCTGCTTCTTTAGTTTTCATGTCCTTGCCTTGTTACCTTGGATTTTCTTGGATCATGACACTCTGGAGTTTGTGTCCTTGCCTTGTTGCTTTGGTTATTGTTCTTGGATCATGGCACACCTATTTGTAGTAGTTGGTAGAATTTTGTTTGGTGTTTTTTTATACTTTCGACATCACTCTATTGATAGTCTCCTTATATGGAGCTATTCTGGTGAAACCCAGTGTCAGTTGTTTTTGAGTTTTGTGATCGAGCAGTGGATTCAGACCATAGTACACACCAAAATTCTTCAGCATTATACAATTTTTTTGAGCCGAGCTTCTTGGGATGCCTTAGAGTGGGTCTTTACTCTCTTTACTTTGTTGTTATTGGTTTTGGGTACCTTGCAATGTCCCTTTTTTCCTAGTTATTGTACATGAGTACCTCATTAGGCCTAGTTATCGAGACTCATACTTTGGATATGCCACTTCTATTTTGGCCCCTAGCTTCACTTGAGGGGGGTATTAGAGTAGGTATTTACCTTAGCTCATGTTCACCTAGGTACATTATTTACCTTTATTGTATTTATCCTCACTCACTTATGTGTGCGGATATTTCTTTTATCTTATTTATATATTAGGAGATATTATCTAGTTGTTAGGTATAGTTCTTTCCTTGATCTATGGTATTTACTATATCCTTGATGTTTAGTTCTCTCCTAAATCTATGGTCTTGACTAGTTCTTTGATGACTAGTTATTTCCTTGATTTATGGCTTCATCTATGACCTTGAGTAGTTCTTAGATTGTCATTCCTTGCATATTTAAGCAAGGCCCATTCTCAATGTATTGTATTGAGTTCCATAATAATATATGATATTGCTACTCATTTTTTTGCAAAGGTTTTATGTAAAGTTATTATGGAAAATTGCTTTCATGTTATTGATCCTAGTGTTTGATTAGCATCTGTGTTCTTGGCTTTGTATGATCTACTTATCATTCCTTTCATATACACCCTCGTATAGCCCTACTCATAAAGGAAGAGTTACAATATCTTACTCATTAACTATCCATAATGGGTATCTAACATTGTACCCATAACCAAAGCCACTAAAAAGTAATGTATCTACACAAACTTCTGAGATCTCAATCTTTCTTTCCATAAAGAGGACATCCCTCTTCCTAACAGTGATCATCTTGTTGACCTCATGGACGACTATGTGATGCTACCCTTATGAATGGTTTTTCTAGGTATAATTAGATCCTCATCATGCAAAATGAGTAGCATAAGATGTCCTTAATTACCCCTTAGGAGACCTATTCCTATGGTGTCGTCCTCTTTGGTCTCAAGAATGCAACGGCCACTTATCAATGTGCTATGACTTATATCTTCCACGATATTATCCATAAGACCTTATAAGACTGTGTTGATTATATCTTGGGTAAATCCAAACATCGGTATTCTCAACCAAATGTGTATTTGGTATTCTCCGGAAATATTTTTGGGTTTATTTTATTTATCAAGGGCATTGAAGTAGACCCTATAAAAATAAAATCCATCATTGATATGCCTCCTCCTTCTAATATCAAACAACTTTGTAGTCTTCAAGGTAGACTCCAATCATTCTACTACTTTATTTCTCAACTTTCAGATTGTTTTAAACATTTTCATCATCTCCTCCAAAAGGATGTCCATTTTAAGTGGGATGAAAACTGTCAAAAGGCCTTTGAATACCTCAAATAATATCTCCTATCACCACCCATTCTCACACCTCCATGCAAGGGTGAGCCATTTTATCTATATATAGTCCATGAACCATGCCTTGGACAGTACCTAGCACATCGAGATGAGAAGGGTAGAGATCATGTCATCTATTAATTATGTTACTCTTCATGAATATGAAACTCATTACACCGAACTAGATAAGTTATGTTGTGCCTTGTACTTTGTGACTTCTAAGCTTTGTCACTATCTCCTTAATCATAAGACTTATTTCATCACCAACTTCAATCCTCTCAAAGCTATGCATTCCAAACCATATCACAATGAGCACGTCACCGATGAATCATGCTTATGACTGAATTTGACCTAGAATTCATGTCATATAAATCTATCAAAGGGAAATTCATCGTGGAAAAACTCACAAAAGATCACCTCCCTAATAATCAACCACCTCATGAACAATTTGTTAACAAATATAGAAATAGTATCTATTAAGAATACACTCCCCTCATAATGAAACTCTTTTTCGAAGGTTCTAAGTGTCAAGAAAGGGGGTGAAGATATAATCCTCATACCTCCTTGGGGCCTCTCATTCCTCTATCTTAAAAACTAAATTTCAAGTGCACCAACAACATGACCAAGTATGAAGCCCTCATTATGTGTCTTCAAACCAATTTCATGCTTGGTGTTCAAATCCATGACATCTCGTGGGGATTCCTAACTTAATATCATTAATTAAATCAAAGGAACTTATCAATGCAATAATGAAATTTTACAAAAATACAAAAGCATTATTGAATTCCTCTTAGAATTGTTCAATCAATATACATTCCAAACATTTCTCTGCTCATCTAAAAAAATTTAAGACACCATGACTTCTCTTTCATCACTCATCCCCTTATCAACTAAAGATTCCAATTTGTTCATTTTAATAAAATTGATCAACCATATCATACCAAAAAACTCTCTTCTTTTAATATTGTAGGAAATAGTGAAACAAATATTTAGTACACTTAATTATCTAACTATCTTTCTAAGAATAAAATGCCCTCGATCTATCTAAGAATGCTAAAAGGTATTTTCTACAATGCTCTAACTACTATGTAATCCTACTTGGTTTCATTTATAAATGTGAGTTTAATGGCCTCCTACTTTGATGCCTCAAATCTCATGAATCCACCTATAGACACCTAAAATATGCTTACACTTAGCATTTCATCCAATCCAATTAATTAACAACACTTCATTAATTCCCCCTTCTTCACTCCATTCTCGGATGCCCATACATGACACCTTCTCGGTCATATTCCTCCTATAATCAGCTTATTTGGCTAATATGTCTCTTATTAGCTAAACATTCCTCCTTTCAACCATTTGGAACCTCCCTAGTTATTTCTAGACCACTTCTATTGGCTTCGTAGGCTATCTATCAATTGTTATTAGTTATCCATACCCCTACCAACTTTCAATGAGTATTTAATCACTTGCTAATCAAGTTTAACTAGCCTAAATCCTAGTTAAATAGACTAAACCAAGATTAACTAAGCCTAAAGCATGTTTATCCTAATATAACCCTAAAAGTGCTTATTCAACTTTAGTCCCACATGCACCTAAAGTTCAAACTCTTCCATTTGGAAAACTATAAATAAAAAGGTCACCCCTCCCTCTCAACCTTACAACTTCACTCACAAGTACTTCTCTCTTAACCACTTTGGAAAGGCTTTAGAAATGCATTTGTCACTTCATCCACCATCACACTATTTTTCACTTTTTCATTTCTCAAAAAATTATCACAGTTAATGGAAAATATTTATAAAAAAAAAATCAAAAACTTTGTGAAACCTACAACATCAAGTTTATCTTTTCATCTCCTTACTATCCACTAAAAATGGTCAAGCAGAAGCCTGTAACAAAACACTCAACAAAATCCTCATGAAAATTTTTGATCAATCTGTTAGAAATTTCCATCTCCAAATTATTTTTTTCCTTTGAGCCTATCGGACTAGCATCCATACTCAAGTGCAAGTGCTACTATATTTTCATTAGTCTATTGCTCCGAGGTTTTCCTCCCTCTTAAAGTTAAAATTCTATCCCTCTATGTATCCCTCAAATATTTATATTTTTATGAGGATTATCTTGAAGCACTTAACAAAACTTGAATTATTATATGAAAACCACCAAGAAGTCATTGAACATTATCATGTCTATCAAGAACACATCAAAATAGCATACAATAAACATGTCAAATAACATGACTTTAATATTAGTGATCTTGTCCTCAAAGAGAATAAAAATGTAACTACTATTGAAAGGAGTCAACGTGGTAATTTTACTTTATACTAGATTGGTCCATATATAATCACTCATAAATATGGGTCTGGAGATTATCACTTAGCCTCCCTTGATGGTAAACCTAAAAAGGAACCCCTAAATTCATTACACTTGTAACCTTTATATTGTTAACACATATAATTCCATGACATTAGTCACATCAAATATCTCATTCCATCAAAATATATCACCTACCATTGTAATGATTTATAATTATGCGATCTCCCATCGTATCCTATTTTTATGACTTTAAAGATGAGCATCACATTCTTGCTCATTGTATCTTCCACATGGATAAGGTATTCCTTAGAAGTAGGAACTCCTTAATCATTACTTCCATCTTCCCCTTATTTTACCAACTAAAAACATGTTAAGGGTACACATGTGTAGTTTGTACACACATATTTTCCCCTCCCCAAATGGTCTACTAGGTCTTCCCTAGCTAAAATAAAGTCAAATATATATGTATGGATGTATACTATCAAAAATATAGACTAATCCCTTAAAGGATAGTTATTACATCAAGTACTACCATAAAAATATGAATTGATCCCTTGAATCAAAAGTTTTAAATATTACATCAAAATATGGCCATCAAAATCAAAAAATTATAGACCAATCCCTTTAAGGATGAATACCCAATAATATAATGGCTACAAAATGGTTCTTGCATCGGTCCGACTTCACATCAAAAGTCAAAATAATCCTAGTAAATCTTCCCACATTGATCAAATTTCCCATATAAAAGAAAACATCATGCATTGATAAGTTATCACACAAAAATACAAGCTGGGGCACAAGCCTATAAACCATCAAAGGAGAGCCTATTCTCCCCATACAAACTACATATGAAACCTTCCCATGTTGAAAGAAGGTATATAATCTCATTCCATATATCCATGATCCTACATGTGACTAACTATTGTTAGTTATATGTTAACATTTGTTACAAGGCCTCAAGTGCATTGTCATACATATTAAATTTACCATCAAATCATATATATATATATATATATATATATATATATATATATATACATATATATACATATATATTAAATCCGTTTAAAATAAATCATTTCACATTTTTCCTTGACCATGATGAAGTAAATTAAGACATACAAAGATCACTATGTTTGAGTCACATCACATTAACATCATATCAATACATCTAAATTATTCAAACATCTCAAAATCACATCACAAACTCATATATAACATCAAATCAAAATCAATCACATCACATGAAGAAAAATGATAATCATATATATCTTATTAAAACAAATTATACAAAAATATTTAAAAGGGATAAATACATATGAGTCATACAAAAATCCACCAACTATGTGGTAAATTTAAAATCAAATAATCTATCACCCCTTAGCCTCCCTATGGTCCTCCATCATGTCACGAGATCTCTCGATGTTACGAAACACTTGCATTTCTCTTGGAGGTGCTCTATTGAGCTGATCTATTCTTGCTCGCTTTGTACTAAATATAATGAGGCACATATATAAAGCTCTCTATCACAATCCACTCATAATATTGCATCTCATCTCCTAATGCAAAATACTACTCTATAGACACAAAACTTGGAGGTCTCATTTTGACCTCCACCTGCTCACGATACTCCTCCTATAGCAATAATGGAATTTCCCACATCTTCCCCTACTCTATTCTCCACCGATTGAATCCTATGAATTCATTCTTGTCTCCCCATATTTTCCTATAGTTTCATCCACTTTCGGTGATATTTGTCTCTATGCTATTGAAAAGAGTCATGCTCTAAGCATGTCCGATATCATTCCTACAACAAAACATCCCTCTCCCAAGTGAGCCATATCCCATTCCACTATCAACTAGTCCCTCTCTATGAAAATTGCATCAAATGATGCCTACAATCTACCTAAATCCTCATCTCCTCCTCCTCTACCTCTTCACCTCTCCGTCTCCTCCCTAATTTGTCTCCTCGGGCCACCCACTAAAGTGTCTACCACTCACTAAAACCCTCAACCACCTTTTTATCATCAAAATTATCACACTCGAGATCCACTCTCTTGTCAAACTTCTTTCAGTCATCTAACATGGGTGTTGGCATATCTATCTCTAAATCATCTCGTTGATAGAAAATTGACTCACTGTATCTTGTGTAAATACGAGTTTGTGTACACCCCGGGAAACTATACAACCTCAATCATGTATACTCGTTTGCTTGAATCCACCACAACCATCTCAAACTATCAAAATTTACATCCATTCTCAGCCATGCATGGAATCTATTATATGGCCTCCAAACAACATCATCTATAGATAGCCCACTAAGGCACTCAAAATAATACGCCTCATCATGTTCTACTCCATCATCACACATGTAATCAAATATCCTTCTCATAAAACCCACTACATATTTTTGGGTCCCCTGCACTCAAAGGTATATATAATGGCCTCACTATAATAATATGCTCATAGACCCAATAGTGAGGAAGAAACCCACATCCAAACCAAACCTTCTCCTAGTCATATAACACAATATCTCATGATATATCTATACTAGTATGTTATACCCCTGTGCATACACAATCCTATGATTTATGATATTGGCTAATACATCCACTAATGTCCATGAAAACATGTCTCCTCCTAAACTTGATAATGCATAACGTGAAATGGCTAGCATGACCATTGACATCATCTAATTCCCTATCACATCCTCATCATAATAGCTTTCAATATGAAACCCCTGCAAAGTATATTTGATACCCGAGGCACCATCTCTATATAACTACCTCAATTTCTAGAGATGGGTCTTTCTTGTAATAGATAGTATCCTCTCCCCGTGAATAGAAAATCTTAAAATATGGTACACATCCTCCATTATAACCCTCATCTCTCTAGTAGGGAACTAGACTATCCCTTTACTTGGGTTCCACCTATCTAATAAATCCACCATCACCATGGCATCTCTCAAAATCCATTGGAAATGGTGGAACCCCCAATGAAACGACCGACAAATCATCCCACTCTACATTTTTCACATCATCTCTAATGTCCTATAGCATATATGGGATCCTACACTAGAGGTATATATTATCTCTAGCCTATAAAACAAGACTAATTTTATCCATTAGTCATTTCATCAAACAAATAAACCAATCACCACCAATGGTCAATCAACAATAATCAACACATGTTAAGTTACGGTGATCATACAAATATCTACCAATCATATGATCAGTTACAATTGGGAGTTCCCTTCCATAAATTTCTAAATACGCAAAAAATTAAAAAAATCATAAAATTCAAACCTACTTACCCCTCTCCTCATCCGCTCCCTCCTCCAACCACTCCCAATTGACTCCATTTCTCAAATCACTCAAATCAATCAATTAGATCTCTTAAATCACAATTCAAACATGTGAAAATGAACCATTCATATACAATAATCAAATTATATATATCCTATATATAATATCACCACTGAATAAAAATTGGTGTTAATTATCCCCATAACCACCGATGATTAGAAATTTCCATCGACCCAATTTGTTTTTACACATTTGATCAAATTTGGTCTCCTAGACCTTTCTAAAAGGACTTTTAAACCATATAGAGCTCACAATCCTTTGATTTCATGCCTAACACATTTTAAAAACTATGGTTTTTACCATACATCCATTTTTGCACACATTTTGGATAAGCGCCTCTAACCCATTAGTCTCACGGTTTTACACATCCATGTGAGAGCACTCCCATTAGATCCTCTCCTCCTATTAATTATCCCAAAGAATGCATCCTGTACAACTCCCAAATTAGAATCTCCCCTAGGGTTGTATAATGTCACCTACCAAGTGTTTCCAAAACTACTACCATCTATTTCTATTCCTTCATATTGATCATTTCATAATACAATCAAACCTTGGAGCATCTTTAAGAAAACCTAGTCACGCTTTATAATTATTTTTAATCCAATTACCAACATATTCATCCAATGGATTGAAGGGGGAATAAAATCCTTACCAATATCCTTATCATTAAAAAAGGCAACTATTTTTTTCACGTATCATGTGCCTATAGATAGCTCATCAAAAAGGAAAATGTAGATATCGATTTTTCACCCCTTGGGATCCCACACATATTAATCATGGTATCATTATTTATATTATTATCACTATCATCAATCCATTACCCCTATAATCTAATCATAAACATACATTTACCTATTTATAATCTCATTTACCCTTCCTAACCACCAAAAATAAACCTAACCTAAATTACCCTAACTATTCTAATCCCCTAACCTCTTCCTACCCAGATTCTTAATATCCAATTGTTCCTAAAACAACCTCAATACTCATATGGAAAGTGGTTTCAAATATTTTCCATCCTTTTATAATTTTTTAACCCCTTTGTCTAGATTGATGGTAATCCATGATTGACTATGATTGTTGCAAACTTCATTGATCCTATTTAGTCACGCTCCTTCCCCATTTCTCTAGTTAGATAGAGATTGGATTCACGAATGAATTGTTGAGACCCTGCATGACCTCATGACATTAGAAGATCTTTCACAATCCACTTCCATCCCTTGGTATTCATTATTTAGTACTCAATCTTTCGTTTCAAGATTTTTCATCTTTAACATCATCCAATAAGGTATAGTGTAGTTTTTTCTATTATTTCAATCATATTTTTCATATATATTTCATAAACACTCATCTTCACACCCCTAGATAGCCACCTTATATTATGCCTTTATTTTAGCCATTAATTTAATTTTTTAGCCAATATTTCATTTTACCAAGGATCGTCATCAATTGGATCCCCAACTCCCTTTTCCTATCAATAGCTCTTTATACGTATTGAAATATCTTCTATTTGCATCTATTCTATCTCCAGAGTCCCTCTACTTCATCTTAGCATTTCCAACCTCTGTCTTTCATCAAACATAGTCTGTTTAACCAGCCCTTGTTAACATAGATCATTTTTCCTCGATCACCTTCAATTCCCAATCATCTTTGATCCATGTAGTTTCCCACTATATTGATATATTATCATCTGATTTTACTAACAAACTTTACAATCATGTCTTTTCTTTATATGACTATTCTAGGACATGTACACCCCATTATAAGCATTTAAGATCTCTTGATTATTCAACAACCTTTCATGTGGGAGTAGTTTGACATTTTCCATGAACTCAGCATGTGTGTCAATTCCCTCATACCCAAAATCAAAGATATTGATGATACACTTGAAGTGCTAAAAGAAGAACAAAAATCTATGAAACAGATTTTGGACCTACACTTACCTTGTAATATGTTTTTATAAAATACATTGTAGCTACACTTACATATTTTATAAAACATGTTGTATATGGTAGAGACGTAAGGTTGCATATTTCTAATGAATTACTAGCTATAGAACTCATTAAAAATGGATATGATGAAATAATATTTGATGGAAATCAGATTTACAAAGTTAATGGAGTTGAAAGAAATAAAAAACAAGGAGGTGACCACAATGGAACTTCATCAAGCATAAGTAAAGAGGTATTTTGATAAATAAGTAAAACAACTACAATAAAATTAAGAGCGGTGATATTCTTCTTAAGTGGAATAAATAATGAACTAAACCAGAAAGCACATAAAATTTGATTATTTTTAGAGTGGTCCATATTTGATCACAAATTCTAAACAACACAATACCTTTCATCTCTAAGATGAATGGTGACGAGATTCCCATTTCGGTTAATTAAATTTACGTTAAAATTTTCTATTGAGGTCTCGTTTCACCATTGTTTCTTATAAGTTGTTGAGTTTACTTTTGATGCAACCTAGAATCTACTATGAATAACCCAGGAACATTAGCACATCACTCAGCCTGGGCTGAGCACTCACCCAAAGTGCACAAAGGAACCAGGTCCCTCTTTAGTGTTGCTTGTGCAGGATGTTAGTGTGATGGTGATAAAACATATTCAGATCCATAATTAAACATAAATATTCCACAAAGTGCATAGCCCGAACTAGATCTTAGAGAATCATGAATTAAACAATAACTTTAATAATATTAACCATAAATGAACCATATTAAGTTATGTTTAACACCATTATCCAGCCAATATTATCCATTTCATTAAAGAATGTAAAACATAGAATCTTTTTGCATTATAAAGTATATCCATAAGTCATGTGTGCTTAAGATCTAGCAACATAACTCTATAATAACTCGGTCTCTCTAAACTAAAAGTTCAATACATATTTATAGAGGTGGGGACTTTCCCTTCACCACTTATGCACTTATCAAAATAGGTTGCATGTTGATAATAGACATGCACCTTTACAATAGCATGCATACATGAAAGTGTTATAATAATAGATGTCATATAGCTAACTGGAAGAAGCATTCACATTATTATCTCAAACCATGCATGACACTTATTAGTTGCTTGTTCCCAAAATACCATTGTGTGTTGCGCACATATCAATCTCCATGTGTGTTCCGCACACTATCTCTAAAAACATCCCTTATCCATAAAAATAACTAGGTCTTGAGCCAAACTATTATGGCACTCCTTTCCTTCCCTATCTTTACGTGCCTTCAAATGCAGCTTGTTCTCGCAGGTGCATTTTTTATGTTCCTTCCCCTTAGAACAATATTCTTTCTACTCAACATTACCCCAAACTAAAGGAAATTTTCATCTTGGAAATGGGAATTCTTTCTGATGTTCCCAAATAATAAATAATAAGTGATGAAATAATTAAAGAATCATTACATAAAAGAATGAGCCTTCACTCTGTATCACCCTCTTCTTCAACAGGGAGGATCAACTCTAGATACTCAGTTTTGATTTTAGCCTCCAATTTCAGTCCGTCATTTAGCGTGGTCCTTGTTTTCTCTAGAATGTATGTTGTTATGACATCTAATTCATCCCGAGTGTTCTTATCTTTCTCATTCTCGTAGAACTCGGATAACATTGGCCATACCTAGCATCATTCCTTCCACGAGGTCCATCTTCTACATTATGAGCTTCCCAATCTCATCAATCCTCTCCTTATTTGGATCCGGGTTGTTGTGAGGGATTAGCGCTTTTGTCTCACCGGTGCCAATCTTTCTGTGTGCCATAATGTCTTATCTTTAATTGTTTCTAGAACTTCAATATCTTCTACAAGATTTTTGGTCCTTATTACTACTTCTGGTGCTGCACACAAATTAAGAGCTTGTTCTTTTTTCTTCAGCTCATCCTTTAAGGTCTATAGCAATTCCTTGTAAGTTAAAAATTTTCTAATCATAAAGGCCCTTGCCCTCTCTACTTTTTTTTTATCATCTTTTGGTGCATGCATTCAAATTGGTTCCTCTTCTAACACCATATCAACCAAAGTGTGCACATAATGCATAGTAGAAGGAAATGTTTTAGGTACCTTAGGATCAAGAAGAGGCCTTGCTTTCAGAATATAATCACCAATTTCTACCTCCATGCTAACGAAATCCTCATTATTTTTTTGTTTTTATTCCTTCTCTTCATTTAGGTGTGCTATCTCTACGTTTTATCCTTGTTATCCTCCATCAATGCTCAAATGGTGGCGGCCTTATCAACATTTATCCATGTCACCTTAGCAGATACCTTGACCAAGGCATTATTGACCTACTCATTAGACATTAGAGTAGGATTTATCGTCATGTGCCTACTCGGGGTGCCTTCTTCACTCTTCACGAGACACATGACTCTTCACATACATCAAAGTCAAGTTTGTCTAAATGGGTCTGCGCAGACCATTGAATAGCTACTTCCTTGTGCACATAGTGGACATATTTAGATCCATCAACTCCCATCCATATAACTCCTTAATGCCTACACTACTATGAAACCGGCGCGAGATGTTTTTTTCTTGTGTCCTTAGCATAGCCCATACTAGGGATAATATACTCCTCGCTTTTTCTTTCTCATTTTGTTCTTGTCCCTTTAGGAACCTAGAAGCCAAGTTTTGGACTTGGTCCTTCTCCTACTTGACTAGTCATAGGTGTGTTGGTTTTCTTGCGAATAGTTTCTTCTACTTTTTTCACCCCTTCTTCATATTTAATTTCTTTGTCCCTTAGTTCCTCCACATCTTCAAAGCTAGACTAGAGTTCTGGTGCTCTCTTGATTCCTCCACCTCCTCGTTAAGTTGTATTTTTTTTCTTCTCTTTTTCTCCAGTGCTTCTTTCTAAGGGAAGAGTCTAGGTGACCTTCGTAAAGGTTGATCTATTCTAGCGCCTTATGTCCTAGTTCTTGTGAACATCTTCTTAAACTAACGCACCTCCTGGACTATTTCCACATCCAAGTCTTCCTCTCCTCATTACTCATGTGGGGAGTATTTATGCACTCACTCTCCACTTTGTATGTGGGTTGCCTCCAGCCTCTATGGTCCAAGCCTCCACTATCCTCATGTTCTTCTTCTTCCTCTATCTCTATGGCCAAGCATCCTTTAAAGATGCCACATTTTCAACTGTGTGTTTACCCTTAGGCAGTCCCTGGTAGCATGAACTCATTCTCCACATACTTGTTATTTTCCAATCTAGGATTAAGTTGGAAGTAGAAAAGTGTGGCTCCACTATCTCCAATGGCCAAACTGATTGGTTCCATGTTTATAATATCAGAAATAATCCTCTCAATGCAGGAAGATCAACTTGGATAAATGTAATTTTTTTTAGAGAATATTAGTAACAATATACCTTGTCTTCATTAAATCACAACTAGAGCACATCAGTAAATGTGTGTGCTTTGAGGTGTGGAAATAGCGCATTGTGAAGGCATATGGTAGTTTGTACCATGGACTCCATGTCCCATCCTTCATTGCAAACTACGTGATGCAAAAGTGTTGATACACCATGAATTTTACTACCTTACCTACGACTAAAGGTAAATCCTTAGGAATACATCATTCCTCCTCAAATGTCACACATAGTTGGCCATACCATAGTTCTACCCTTTGTTTGAATGAGACACTCATTGTTCCTTCACACAAGTACTTCTCAAACCTCTCAAGTAAGGGACTTCTTCTCCACGGGGTATTCCCAAATTTTGTTCTTTGGCCCATCGGGCACTCCAATTTATACAAACATAAGAGATAAGAGGATAGTGCCAAAAATTATCTTTTCACCTATGTGTGCTTCCTTAGTAATTGTTTCTACTATGTATCCTACTAGATTGTAGACTTCTCCTTATGACATCTTCTTGGAAACATGTAGCCACATGGTGTTTACCTATGACCATCTCTCTTGATCATTCAATTCGGTGATCAGATGCATGACTACCTATACCACCGGGTACTTCCTTAATTTGTAGATGTCCATTCTATATAGAACTTTGGAGTATCCCAACTCCTTACTTGTGGATATAACATCTACCTTATCAGTTAGATCACTAATAACATATGTCCATGTGCCCTTCGATCATGTCAATGTAGTAATTAGGGTTTCTTTGATTCTTACACTCCATCCAAAGCCAAAATAGAATAAGTCCTCATGGACTTTTCTCATAATGCCATTGGTATAAATATTCTAGTTTTCTAAAATATGGGAGTTCATACAACTGATAAACCCCTACCTTCTTGAGAAACTTCTCCCCAACATCGTCATACATTGGCATGTCATCCACCATGCACTTGTTGGTCTTCTTATTCAACAAAGCATCCAACTCTCCCTTGTTGTTAGTGGTGCGGTGGTTGTAATCACTTACTTTACATCTGTGGATATGGGAATCCCAATCTTTCCTAATGATCACTCCTTCTGGATACTACATCTCTAAAAAATTACTCTTGGGAGCATCTTCAACCTTGACCTCCACCTTTTTCTTCCCCTTTGTACCTATTGTAGGTGCTTTCTTTGGTGCCATGGTAAAAATCTCACCTTTTCTTCTCTGTCAAGTAATCCCTCATGCCCTAGCTCAAAAATGTGTGCCCTAGCTCGAAACACCACGCCCTAGTTCAAAAATATGAGCACTAACTCCTTCTCAATTCTTCTCGCTTCACCGAAACCCTTATCTAATGGGGATGCAAGCCACTTCTATACATAAATCCACTCTCCACATCTGGTTTGTCAACTCTCCACACCTCAATATGTTTCTCTTGGCTCGGTTGCAACTATTTTTCTTGAATACTTATGATCGCAGAGGTAAAAATGAACCCGCATCACGTCCTTATATAGATTTCTGAAAAGTTAATGTATTTATTTCAACTTCACCTACCACCAATTCTCTCATTAATTGACCATTTTTCCCAAGTTCCACATGGTATACCTTCACCCCAACTATAACGTTTTATTTTTCCTTCCTACCTTTCCTGTGTAAACTCCTTCTGCGTGCATCCATACGTTGAAGTACCTTGCCACTACGCATTCCCCTAGTATTTTCCACAGCCACATCTTACCTTGTGTTATACTTTTCATTCATTTATTTCCAACTATGGTCTTCTCTAAGATCAATCTTATTTCTAGCATCTCCTTTCCATCTTTAAATAACATCTATAACAAGTATGTTCTTATGTGTACCCATTTTTGAATAACAAATAACAACCACCCCACACCAATGGTATGTGTAGTCCTCTGTGCATAAAAATACTTTAGATTGTAATTATCTCCCCTTTGTGTAAATGCACTTATTATACAAAACACCAAACTAAATTAAAAAAGCATAGCGAAGAAGAAGGAAATACACTAAAAGAAATACAGAAAGGGAAATCTATACTAAATGGAAATACTGCCTTATTACAAACACCAAGAATAATTATTTATAGTAGGGCTTCAACCTACTCCCATTTAAGTAATAGGTAACAAAGTGTTCCATCAATCACCTCTAATTGACAAGTGCCTAATTCAAGGGTGTGAGTGATAACATATAGTCCCAACTAATGCATCTCAAGTTTTCATGGATGGTACAAAACCTTGGAATCATAAAGAAGTACCATTTGTCCAACATCAAGCTTCTTTTCCTTGATTTTTCTATCATGTCATGCCTTCTAATTGGCCTTTTCCTACTTCTAACTACAACATGCTATGATGTGCCTCTCATTCAGTTGTATTAACTTGTCAATTTTCTCTTCTAATGCTTTCTCATCAACTAGACCTCCCACACGTGCAATACGCAAAGAAGGTAACATGAATTTCATGGGAAGAACCGCTCGCTTTATGCCAAACACCGATTGAAAAGGTGTAGCCTTATTCAACCTCTTGTAGGTTTTTCTATATGACCAAATTACAACAGAAATTTTATCATCCCAATCTTTCCTTCCAACGTCATAAAAATATTCAAGGTCCGGCTCAATATCTTGTTGAAATACTTAGCAGTCCCATTTACGAGGGTGATAACATGTAGTCTTGTGGTGTATGACCATAAACTCATTCAAAAATATCCCGATTGTCTCATTCAAGAAGTTTGTGCCCCTATCACTTGTACAACTCATTGGACACCCATACCTAGTAATAATATTTTCCCATAAGAACCTTATTGATGTAGCTGTTGTGTAATCCTTTGTAGGTGTTGCTTCTACCCACCTTGTAAGATAATTTATACAAGTCATTTTTAGCGCGATCCAGTTGCTACACGCGGTGGGGAATTAGGACCCAAAATTCTTTGGCCCATTTTTCAAAGGGATCTACAATAGGAATAGGCCTCGAAGGCATTTAATCTCTTTTCCCAATTTTTCCAAGGCGCCGATAAAGTGATCACATGCCTTATAATACTCTTTAAAATCCTTTTACATGGTCCCCCACCATAATCTAGCTAGTATAATATTGTGCGTAGTGATGTCACCTACATAATACCCACCTAATATACCACCATGAGCCTCTTCTATGATATCGGTGCGCTCATGTTCCAAAGACACACCGGCGCAAAGATACTTCATCTCATCCTAGTTTATATAAGTCACCACCTGATTAACATGAAAGGTGCGGCATGAATTGCAAGCTATTTCTTGTCTAAGGCTTTCATTCCTTCTTGCACCATACCGTATGTAAAAACACACCAATATCCTCTAATTCTAAAGGTGTGTGATGTAACTTGTACAACTATGCATCTGGAATTGTATCTTTAATTGTCTGCGTGTCATTCTTTGATTGAATTCTTGACAAGTGGTCTAGGCCAGAATTAATTTTACCTAGTTTTACCACGATTGTAAAGTCAAATTCTTGGAATAAGAGCACCCATTGACATATGTCCACCTATAAAATGTGCTTATTTATCAATTATTTTAATTCCATGTGATCTTTATAAAATACAAAAGGTGTTGCTAGCAAGTATTTTCTAAATTTATGTAGTGTGTAGATCATCAACAAGGCCTCGTGCTCTATAGTTACATAATTTGTTCTGCAAGAGTCAACTTTCTACTAGAAAAATAGATTGAATGATCTATAATACCTTCTCTAGGCTTAGCAAACATTGCACCAATGGTTGTGCAAGAGGCATCCACATGTACGTGAAATGGTTGGTTCCATGAGGGAAAATGTAGAATAGGCATTATAATAAGTCTCTCCTTCAATGCCTCAAATGCACATTGTTGTGGTTCTCCCCAATAAATTTTTTTATTTTCATCCGAGTAACTCTTCCAAGGGTGTGTAAATCTTCACATATCCTTTGATAATTTTTTTATAATACCCTATGTGGCCCAAAACTCGTGCACTTCACTCTAACTAGTAGGCTCCTTCATGCCTACTATAAGCGTAACCTTATCCGGATCTACTAAAAACCTTTCTTGTAGATGATATGCCCTAATGAGTTCCAAAAGGTGTAGTGAATATTCACTTCTTGATATTTAAAGAGATGTTTAACTATGTACATATTTCAAACATTAAGCACAATTTGTCACAATGATCCTTAACAAGCCCATATACCGTGTCAATCATCCAAGTAAACCTACAATAATTTGTGAATAAAATCTTGGAATGCTTGAACAACTATGCACAAAAATACAACAGGTGCATTCTTCAACCCAAAGGGCATCATAGTATATGCAAAAATTCCCCATTTAGTGGTGAAATTAATTTTCTCTTTATCTTCCTATGCAATTCTAACTTTGGTGATACCCCGAGATCCCATCCATAAAAGAGTAAACTTTGCACCCTAAAATTCCTTCTAATATTTCCTCGGTGAAAGGCATAGGAAAAGGATCAATCACACATGCAACATTTAGCTCCCTGTAATCCACACAAATCCTAATCCAACCATATTTATTTATATTGATTACCATGGGGCTAACCCACTTTGATTCTTCTAGGGGCTTAATGATGCCAAATTTTAACATTTTGTCAATTTCTTCTTTAACCTTTACACACAGGTTAGGGTTCATCTTGTAAGGTCTCTTCCTTACCGGGCACACTTCTTTCTTTATCTTAATATTTATCTCACCTAATGACTCACTTATCCTCTTTAACTCATGGTAGCCCCTAGGAGTACATACTAGAAGTCAAGTAGTAACTCAATTATATTTGCTACATTAGAATCGGACATATAATATCCAATTATGGCCTCCTTGGGTTCAGCATCTATGCCAATGTTCACTTTGTCTTCATAGGTTCATGATAGGTGCACACATTTTTATCCGCACTTTGTAAGACCTCCCACGTACCTACCGAATGATCTATGTCTAAATCTTATAATTAGTTATCATCCACTATGTGGACCATCTTTCCTTTCTCCCTCTCAAATAAAATGTGTGTAAATAGTTCAGCATATGTATCATCTACTTCATCATAACACCCTCCTTGTTATTCCCCACCAAATAACTCCTGAACAAGTTCTTCAACATTTTCACTCTCTCCCATAGTTAAGTGCTCCATAACCCGTAATGCCTCCCTTACCAGAATTTTAGTAAAAGTTACTCAAAATTATGGCTCATTCATGTGATAAATTATTTCCAATTTCTAATCTCCCTATGCAGTTCCGCATAAACATACCAAGTGTGTGCACAACCTTGCAACATGGAATAAATTTTGCACACCCATAGTGAAGGTAGTAAATATTCTTTCCCCTCTATCTAGAGTCTCTCACACTACTAAACGTGGTGCTAGACCAGTTGATTACCATGACATATGCAAATTTGAGTAGGTGCATTGCTCCAGAGAAACCGGGTTGTCGAGAGAAATTCTTACTTCATTTCATTCTATGAGATTATCCTTGTGAACCACCCACCAAAGTGTGATGTCATCCTCGCGCAGAGTATATGATAACATATTTCTTCTCTCCACTAGATCTATCCACTTTGCTCCTCTATGGCATGAAAAAATATCATAAGGTTTCCTTCTCCAATATACCAGGTATAGAGTTGTTACATATCCTCCTAATACAACAAGGTTTATTCCTCCATGAATATATGCTTCTTACTTCGCACCCAACCATCTCATAGGTTCCATGTGCCTAATTATCATAAGAAATACTTGTAGCATCACTAATAGACTATGCATCTTCCCACTGGAGTATTCCATAGATTTCTCAAGTACTTCTAGATCCTTAATGATGCGCACATAAATTCTATTCAAGTCATCCTCACTCAAAGGCTCAACATAAAGTGTAGAATTATCATCTGTCAAAGGGATAATAACTTGGTATTCCTTGTTCTCAAGACTTATATTTCCTTGTTGAACCATAGGTTAACATTATTTTCATAACACCAAGGGTGCCCAACTAGAGATGGGAATTTGTCTACTTCTGCAAGTGCTAAGACCTCAATGTCCCCAGTGAACTTGGCCCCTTGAATAGTAATGGATGCATACTTTAAAAATCCAATTGGAGTGGCTTTAGTTTGATTAGACATAAATAGTATATTAGAATATGGATGTAATGGAGGTCTACCCATCTGTACCCATGCATCTAAAGTAAGCATACTCACTTATGTGCATGTGCCAATCAATATATTGCTCAAAATCCACCCATATACAACAACATTCAGAGTGGTCTCCTTGTCCTAATCCAAGCTATGAGGGGGAAGATTAGCATGTAGGATTTGTTATCCATTATCAATACCGTACAAGGACTGTTTCCTTTTAACCAATTTCCTAATAATGGAATAATATTATCCTGGCACAACATCTTGCATAACTCCTTCAAATCATCAATATCCGACTAGACCATCTCCGTTTCCTTCTTTTGTTCCAACTTCTTTGACTGTTCCTTTAAAAATTGTATTTTACCCTAAAGATTTCGAGTACCTTCATGGTTTCCGGATAAACCTTCTTCTAGTGTGTAGGATCTAGATATCTTACATGTAAAACCTTTTCCTTACTAATGGTAGGATTTTGTTGTAACATCTCTCTAGAACATGTAGCTTCAATGTGTGTAGTAATATTCATAGGTACTACCTCAGGTTCCAAAGTACAAATTTAGCATGCACTGATTTTCTATGGCGTGTTGTATCCTAACCATCCATGCGCCCTTATTTTCCTATTTATGTTGTTTGCTAAGATGCTCATATAAGTTTGGGCATTCCTCATAGTTATGACTCTTCCCACAAAAAGAACAAGTAATATTCTAAGTACATTCACACTGTAGTGGTCAAGATATCCACATGTAAAACACGTTCCATGAGGAAACTCACCTTGTCTACCACCATGGCCTCAGCCCCAAATCCACCATGGTATCCTCGACCTCTGACATGACCTCCTTCAAAGTTCCCTTTGTTCGATCGTAGCACCCTTGAGTGTGATCATGATCATGGTGCTCACTTTTAATTTTAGAATTATCTTATACTTTTTTCTCGTTATACACCAATATCTATAGCTTCATGGATATGGACAATCAAACTCCAAAGATTCAGTATTGTGATTCGTGGACCAAAAAATATTACAATAGAAAGATACATTATTTCTTATTATGCATTGTAATAATGGGTAGTGGCTTGCATCATGGTCTAAGTCACATATCTCACATTCCACCAATAATGAAGGTATCGACCTATGGGGAATTTATCCTTAGTGTACCCTTCCACTTGAAAATCAGTACACCAAATTATAGTGCATGTCTCGTGAGCTGAATTGGTCTATATTTTCTAAAACTATTTTTACATAGCTGCAATCTATGCTTCTAGGAATGGGCTCACTCCAATGTCTATACTTATGACCACCTCATCATGCAACTCTACTTCAAGTGCTTCACATGGGTCTCGTATATTGCCTATGTGATAGCGCTATCCTAAAAGGTGTGATCTAGCCCCCAATGAACCACTGTGTATGTTGGCTTGCATGAATATCATATGAAACCTTAGAAAAAAGTGTTTTTAAATGGGCATCATATTCCCAAACACTCTCAGTAGTTCCCTACTTAATATCCTTGAGCATTATTATACACTTTTGATTGAACTCAAGAATATAAAACTCCTTAAGGAAAGCATCCTTTAATGTTGCATAATCTATGTAAGTCTGATCAGGGTCAAACTTCTTGTACTAACTATGAGCACGTCCCTACAACATAGTTACAAATTGAATTTCCTTGCACTTAGAATCTTTGATTCCTTTTGTGCACCATAGTATCTCACACACATGTGTGTGCTCAATAAGCATATTCTATTCCCCTATAATCTAGAAGATGAAGTGACATATCCATGTAAATGTTCTGGTTTGGTGAGGACCATGCTTACCTGATCTAGAACCTCATGTGTTACCTCTACCTCCAGACTCACCGAGATCCACAAGAACTAGAGCCACCTATGCCCTCTAATCCTCCACTTGTATCTAAAAGTAGACCAGCGGATGCACTACCCCGTGTCCCTGCCGACACTAAAATTTTCCTCCATAATTTCTATTTCATTAATGTATGTATTAGGAATAGGATGTTGTTAAGTGTAATTAGTAGTAGCGTCGATAGAAGATAACGGCGCACAAGACAAGACGGTGCCACCAATAATGTGGAGTACGGTATGAATACCAAAGTACAATAGGAATGTTGTAAAAAGTAAATATTTGTCGTAAGTGGTCCGGTAATGTTAAAATGTCAAAGTTTGGGTAATTAGAGAAGTAGGGTCTACATGATTAGGAATTAGAAATATTATATTGATAATAAAGACAAGGAGTGAGGTCATAAATATTTTGTGTATTTTATTTGTAAAAAGTCTAAAAATGTGGAACCCATGTAAAATGATAAGGTTTATCTTATCTTAACAGATAAGCCTACATGTACAGATAAGAGTTAAGGTATGGAATATGATTCGTCAGAGTGGATTTCTTATCCTATCTTAGAGATAAGATGGATAAGCCTGGAAGTTCTATAAATAGAGAGGCTACCCCCCTCATTTAGCATAGAAAGAAGTAGTGAGAAATATTGTAGGAAGTGTGCAAAGGAAGCCATCGCTTAAAGGTGTGTCAAGAAGCCATCGAGAGGTGTAATTGTAAAGTTTCTCCCATAGTCTTGTCAAGTACCTCATGGGTGAGATTGTAACAATTTCATGTTAATATTATAATTTACTTTGATATTTCAGATTTGTCATCATTCCGTCTTATCATAGTCGATGGTATTCTTGTGTTATGTTGTTGTTTTGTTTCCAGATTACATCCACCAAACTAAAGGTTGTGCATTAGTAAATAATCATAGCACGAGGAGTTCCCGGTGAAGAATTATCATAGTGCCGGATTGGTGATGACATTTTGGTTCCATTGCCAGGACCATTCCTCGTTGGTGGATTTTCTGGAGAGATATTCCCACTAAGTCAAAAATCAATTGGAGGGTAACCTTGTTTTTACTGTGCATAGTAGTTACCATGGTAAAGTCATTTTTACCGTGAATAGTAGTTACCATGGTAAAGTCATTTTTACCGTGAATAGTAGTTACCATGATAAAGTCATTTTTGCTGTGAATAGTATTTATCACAGTAAAGTCACTTTTTACCATGAATAGTATTTACCGCAGTAACTTCACTTTTTACCGTGAATAGTGTTTACCACAGTAAAGTCAGTTTTTACCGCAAAGAAGTCAAGTTTTACCATAGTTTATCGTGGTCATTTCTATTTTACTGTAGAAAGGTGTAAAGTCACTTTCTAGTATAGTGATTCCAATTATTTGTGCACATAAGTCTTGTTGATTGTACTTGTGGGTTGGTATTTCACGGTGGTTACTTTTGAAAATGGGAAAGATTCCTGTTTTTTCAGCTCAATCTAATGAAGATGCTTCTTCTTTCATTCAAGAGTTTAAACGATCTTGTATTTGTAATGGCCTTATAAGAAGGGAACAATGGACTGAATTTTTCCTACCTTTTGGATGGTTCAAAGACTTAGGTGGTTTGAAACACTAGGTGATAATGTGAAAAATTCATGGGATTTATTAACCGAAAGTTTTTGAAGAATTTGGTGAACAATGAAATATGTAGATCTCATGATTGAGATCACAAAGCTATCCCAAGGAGAGAAGGAGAAGATAAGGGATTATCATGCTCGTGTTCTAGAGCTAAGGAGGAAGCTCGATGCCCAGATCCGGAAGGAAGGACTAGCGGATGGGTTGATGAATGGCATGGATAATCTCCTCTGTAAGCACTTCATTCTTGGGATGAAGCCGAGATAAGACAACGAGTGAAGTATGACCACCCAGCCTACCATGAACAAGCAAAGGAGATTACAAGAAGGCAAGAAGAAAGAATGGAAGAGGAGCCCAAAGAAATTGTTGTTAAAGTAGAGCCTACACCAAAGACCTTTGGTCCGTAATCCACAACCACTCCCGGTGAGCACAAATATTTCTCCTAGTACATCTACTGAGTATGAAGATCTACTTAGGAAGATGGGCCAGTTAACTATTAATCTTCTTCAAGGAAAGGAATTTAGTTCTCAGGGAGGAGATAGAGGTCCAAAAAGAAATATTTCTGAAGTTGTTTGTTATGGTTGTTATAAAAAGGGTCATTATAAGTATAATTGTCCAGATAGAGCTTCTACATCTGGTACAAGAGATAATGATAAAGGAAAAGCACCTGTGAATTCTCTTGATGTAGTAGATAAGAGTAGAAATAATGAAGTAGATGTGTTTGTAACAAAAAGAAAGAAAGAAAAAGATAATCAAGATGGAAATGATCCTAAGAAGATGAAAGAAGAAACTAGTAAGAAACATAGGAGAAGAAAGTTGGGTGTGCAGGATTTTCTGGATTCCACAGGGCAAGGACCATACTCCATCTTGGAAGATCTGTCCAAAAGGCCTACAAATATTACATATGGTCAACTCTTGGCTATGTCTTCGAGAAGAGGCGGAGTGCATGAGGTGGACTCAATGCTCAAGAAGGAAGGAGGTTGAGGTCCCCTGTTTTGGAGGCAGAGGCGGATCCCTATGCTCCACAAGCTGAGGTATTATGTAATGGTATTTCAATTCATGATGTCTTAGTTGATGGAGGTGCTGCAGTTAATGTAATGACCGAGTCTGTAATGAATATGTTGGGTTTAAAAATTGATCACCCTTCAACACTTATGTTAAGGTCATTAAATAAAGGAAAAACTAAACCAGAAGGTGTAGTTTCAAATGTGGCAATATCTGTTATGGGTGTGGTATGTGTGGTAGACTTTCGTGTGATGAAAATGGTACTGCACAATGCACCCAATGCTGCTGGGAAGACCATGGCTAAGGAGAGTTCATGCAAGAAACTACTGGAATGAAGGTTTCATGACACTTGGATGTGGTAGAGAGAGGGTGAAGATAAACGTGATCCCTCGACATCATAAAGCAGAACCTGTGGATTCAAGTGATGAAACTGATGATTGGACATCCTCTGATTACTCTAGTACCAGTGAAGTGGACACTGAAGATGAAGAAAGTGAGGTGGATGTTTCAGTCATGGATATCCTTCCAGTCACACCAACTCATGACCCCATAAAATTATCTGAAGAAGAAGTTGATGATCGTCTCCAACAAATAAAGATTGGTGATGTGTGATGGAGAGTGAGAAGGAATCCTACCTCCACTCTTTCAAGGTACATACACCTATTCACTTTTGATTACAAGGAACTCCATCAAGTAAGTTGGGTAGAACATTGTATTGAGTGGTAGATGGTGCTAATCCCATAAAGCAAATGCCATATAGAATGAATCCTAATTTTTCCAAGACCTGTAAAAGAAGAAATAGATAAGTTGCTTGATGCAGATTCATATTTTCTCGTGGAGAATTCGTAATGGGTTTCTCCCATTGTGATCTCAATAAAAAAGAATGGGAAGCTACGCATTTGTGTTGATTACAGAAGCTCAATAAGGCAACAAAGAAGGATCATTACCCTCTTCCATTTTCATATCAGATCTTGGACGAAGTAATGGCCAGAGTGTTATAGTTTTGATGATGGATATAAATGGCTACAACCAAGTTCGTATAGCAGAGAAAGATTAGTCAAGACCACGCTCACCACTCCTTGGGGAACGTTTGCTTATAGAGTTATGCCTTTTGGGTTGTGTAATGCTCCAAAGAACATTCCCAGCGTTTGATGAATAGGTGTTCAACCCTACATTGGGACCTTCATCGAGTATTTCGGATGATTTTTACATCTATGGGAGAAAGTTGGACCACCCGCACTGATGGAGACAACATTTCAAAGGTTAGATGAAGCACAAGCCTCACTAAACCCTACAAAGTGTGTCTTTGGATGTTCTAAAGGTGTTTTGTTAGGGCATGTCAGATCCAGAGATGGTATTGGTACTGATCCTGATAAAGTTTCAAAATCAAAGATTTACCATTTCCTATGAATAGAAGTAAGTTGAGATCATTTTTAGGCCATGTGGGTTACTATAGAAGGTTCATCAAGAATTTCTCAAAGATTGCACAACCACTAACCCAGTTCTTGAAGAAGGATGTTACTTATGAACCAGGAAATAAGGCGCATGAAGATTTTGGACAACTGAAGGAAGCCCTGGTGTCTTCACCTGTTTTGAAGAATCCAGATTGGAGCAAGCCATTCATTGTGTACACTGATGCCTCAGATGCAGCACTAGGAAGTACTTTGAGCCAAAAGGATGAAAATGGGAATGAACATCCAATTTACTTTGGGAGCAGCATAAATGAGCAAAGGCTTTGAGGTAAACTATATCAGAATCGAAAAAGAGGCTCGCTATTATTTTTGTCAGTAAAGAAGTTTAGAAATTACTTGCTAGGGTAGAAATTTATAGTTGTAGTCAGAATCATCATCGTGCTCAAATATATTGTCAATAAGCCTAACCCATTAGGGAGGATAGCAAGATGGATAATTTTTCTACAAGAATTTGAATTTGATATTATAGATAGGCCAGGAAAGAAGCATGTCAATGCAGATGCACTATCTCGAGCCTATGATGGTTTAGGATCATCTGATGATGATGATTTTCCGATGCAAAGATTGTTCTCCTCGACACAATCCCTAGTGAATACATAAATATTTGGAATTATCTGAATGAATTCAAGTTTCCTGATGGTGCCAATGCAAAGACTAAGAGAAAGATTACTCAAGCAAGTCGTCCATATTCTATTATGCATGGAGCATTATTTTGAATAGGACCTGATGGACAGTATAAGAGGGCAGTTGGACATGATCAAGGAAAGGAGCTGCTAGAAGAATTCCACAATGGTACATGTGGAGGGCACTTCTCTAGACAACTTACAGCAAGAAGGATCTTGGATGCAGGTTATCACTGGCCCACTCTTTTTAAAGATTGTTATAATTATTGTAAGACATGTGATATTTGTCAAACACATGGTAACCGTAAGACTTCATCAGCTCCATTATGTCCTATTCTTCCCCTTGGTCCCTTTGAAAATGGGGAATAGACATCAGAGGTCCACTTCCAACTACATCACGCCAAAATAAGTATATTGTAGTTGCACAGATTATTTAACCAAGTGGGTCAAGCTAGGCCATTGAAAACAACTTCCATGGATGAAGTGGCAAGGTTCATATATGAACGCATTGTCACCAGATTTGGTTGTCCATTAGAAATTGTAACAGATCAAGGAAGCCACTTCATTAATGAGGTGGTAGAAGCCCTAGTCAATAAGTTTTCTATTAAGCATAGGAAGGCAACAACATATAAGCCAAGCACAAATGGACAGGTGGAACGAAAATTTTTTGTGTTGTGTCAAATTCTAGCAAAAGATGCAGCCTTGCAGGTACATAAATGGGATAAAAGGATTCATGCAGCATTGTGGGCATATAGGGCAACATCAAAGTCAGCAACAGGATACTCCCCATTTCAGTTGGCCTATGGCATTGATCCAGTTCTTCCTATTGAGTTTGATATTCCCACTGTGAGAGTTATGAAAATGAAAGGATGGATGAAAGTGATTCAGTAAAAGAAAGGTTGGTACATCTTCATTTGCTAGAGGAAATGAGGGAAATAGCAAAGGATACAAGCCATAAGAAGAAAATGAAGCAAAAGGAATACTTTGATCAAAAGATCCAATGGTCTCCATTTCATGTGAATGACTTGGTCCTAGTATATGATTCCGTATACAAAAAAAAGAAGACAGAGAAAATTTCTTCCAAAATGGATGGGGCCCTACAAAAATAGCATCTGCAGGCATGAAAATGGTACGCACTGACCGGAGGAATTGGATGGCACTCCCATTACGAAATGGGTCAACCACGACAAGTTGAAGATTTTCCAAGCACTGAATATTCTACTCCGAGGACTGAGTAGAAGCTAGAAGGGGGAAGATGTCGACACTAAAATTTTCCTCCATAATTTCTATTTCATTAATGTATGTATTAGGAATAGGATGTTGTTAAGTATAATTAGTAGTAGCGTCCGATAGAATATAACGGCGCCATCAAGATGTGCCGCCAATAATGTGGAGTACGGTAACAAACCAAAGTACAATAGGAATGTTGTAAAAAGTAAATATTTGTCGTAAGTGGTCCAGTAATGTTAAAATGTCAAAGTTTGGGTAATTAGAGAAGTAGGGTCTACATGATTAGGAATTAGAAATATTATATTGGTAATAAGGACAAGGAGTGAGGTCATAAATATTTTGTGTATTTTATTTGTAAAAAGTCTAAAAATGTGGAACCCATGTAAAATGATAAGGTTTATCTTATCTTAAGAGATAAGCTTACATGTACAGATAAGAGTTAAGGTATGGAATATGATTCGTCAGAGTGGATTTCTTATCCTATCTTAGAGATAGGATGGATAAGCCTGGAAGTTCTATAAATAGAGAGGCCACCCCCCTCATTTAGCATAGAAAGAAGTAGTGAGAAATATTGTAGGAAGTGTGCAAAGGAAGCCATCAGTTAAAGGTGTGTTGAAGAAGCCATCGAGAGGTGTAATTGTAAAGTTTCTCCCATAGTCTTGTTGAAGTACCTCATGGGTGAGATTGTAACAATTTCATGTTAATATTATAATTTACTTTGATATTTCAGATTTGTCATCATTCCGTCTTATCATAGTCGATGGTATTCTTGTGTTCGGTTGTTGTTTTGTTTCCAGACACGCCCACCAAACTAAAGGTGTGCATTAGTAAATAATCATAGCACAAGGAGTTCCCGGTGAAGAATTATCATAGTGCCGGATTGGTGATGACAGTCCCAACGGTGGTACTAAAATGAACTCCTATAGTCTACGAGGTTGTACTAATCCCATAAGTTAGTCTAAAATTTTGTGCACTTGAGTTTTATGCCGACAATGCACTCACTGAAAAGGTACCTCAAAAACAAAGAAGATTTTTTCCAACCATAGATGCACTATATACTTGATTTAATATTTTTCTACTACTCCCCAAACTAGCTTGTTGACTACTAGTTGTACTAGATACTAGAAAAACAAGCGCAAGGGCTAGGTTGTCCAGGTAGATTTAGATACACACCCATGGCCCATGTCATCTCTACTAGTGTGCTTTCATATAAGGTAGAGGAGGATTCCCTATAATTCTTTCCCAAATGGAGGAGTTCCAGATGCTCTGGCTCCACACCTTCTACATGAGCTCCAAATCCTTCATGAGCCATCTCTCTCCTCAACACCATCTATTTTCTAATATCATGGTGTTTCTCTATCTCCATCGTGTGTGCCTCATTGTATTTAAGCCTCCTTTCTTCTCTTTTCCTCTCTACCGCTAGGTCCTCCATCCTTCACCAGAATTTTACTTCCTCACACGTGGTAGGGTTTAGCTAGCCATCAAATTTTCTTCCAAGTTGAGGGTTATCATCAAAATTTCGATCACCAGTGGAATACTATGTGGATAAGTTCAACTAGGATAACGTAAAAAATAGAACTTAGCTACCTCCAGGCATGAGTAAGTGGAAATTGAGTACTCCAAATTATAGTTATTAAGAACACCATGGAACCAAGTGTCCACAACGCTCATCCAAATCAGATAATCATCATAGAGGGCCTGAAATTCTTCCTGGTCCTAGACAAGTGTAAGCAACCAACCACTCATACAACTCTACCGAAAAGATAGAAAAGAATATCTCATACAAACATTCATACAAATTTTTCTCTACCCACGCATGTGTGTCAAACTCAGATCCAGTGTTGAACCTCTAAGCATATTCATCTTCTAGATATTTAATCCACTCCTCAAAACTTGCTAGGGTCAACCGGTACGTCTCCTTCATGAAACATCCTGAGAAGATTTTAAAAATAGGTCTCGGCAATGGAGCTAATGATGTAGCCTAAAATATATTATGAATAACTCATGCATTGTGGCACATCACTTAGCCTAGGCTAAGCGCTCATCTGAAACATGCAAAGGTACCAAGCCCCTCTTTATAGTTTCTTGTGCACGATGTTAGTGTGATGGTAATAAAACATATTTAGATCAATAATTAAACTTAAACATTCCATAATTAATAATCCATATCTAGATCTTAGAGAATCATGAATTAAACAATAACTTTAATAAGATTGACCATATATGAACTAGATTTAGTTACGTTTAACACCATTATCTAGTCAATATTATCCATTGCATTAAACATTGTATAAAACAAAATCTTCTTACATTACAAAGTATATCCATAAGTCATGTGTTTATAAGATCCGGAAACATAACTCTACAATAACTCGGTCTCTCTAAACTACATGGTTTAATACATATTTATAGGGGCGGGACTTGCCCTTGACTTCCTATAGTCTTCTCAAAATAGGTTGCATGATGATAATAGATATACACCTTTGCAATAGCATGCATACATGCAAGTGTTCTAATAATACATGTCATATAGCTAACTGAAATAAGCATTCCTATTATTAGCTCAAACCATACATGGCACTTATCACCTGATTGTTCCCAAAATACAATTGTGTGTAGTGTAAGTCTCCATCTCCATGTGTGCTCCACATGCTATCTCCAAAAATAGCCCTTATCCATAAAAACAGCTAAGTCCTGAGCCAAACTGTTCTGGCATGTGTTTCCTTTCCTATCTTTATGTTCCTTTAAATACATATTTTCCCGTGCACGCATCTTTTTGTACCTTCCCATTAGAACAATATTTTTTCTACTCAACAACTTTCTTCAAAGTGTTACATGCATACTTTTATTTTTACTTTCCTTTCTTGTGTGTGTGTATTGTTTAATTAGTACTTCATGTAAAAAATTGTTGTTCTAGGAGGTATTTTTTTAGTTCCTTGTAGTTCTAAGGAGTTACAATAGTTAGTCCATGAGTCTATGCCCAATGGATGCTTAAGGATACTGATTTCTTCATCTAGTGGGAATACTTCCTCAAAAGTCACCAAATCATTATCAAAATAAGATTCCATGCTTATTCAGATCACTTACTCATATTTCATGATTGAATAATTTTGGATACAAGAGAAAAAGATAGGAATTAAGAAAAAATAGTGTTTGGCATACTTCAACAAGGTAAACAAATATGTGTGGAAGGCCACGTGAGATTCCACATGTATGGGGACAAATCCACATGATAAAAGAGATATGTGTGCAAGATTACACATATCAAGTAAATACAAAACCATGTACCATAGGAAATGAGAACAACCTTAAAATCTGATTACATCAACAAAATAAAGAACAATTTATGTGCCAAGCCCCATAACTAAGAAGTAAATGTAAAAGTCTTCATGAAAATAAAAGTACAATGAAGGTATAAAAGCCATGGAAATCCATGTGATACATATAGTATGTGAACAGATCCATACAAAAAGTAGAGATAAAGTCCATGAAATAGAGGAACTAACCACCGAAAGCTACGGAGGTAAGAAAGGAAAATAGAACCCGCAAAAAAATTAGTGTGACAAAGAAGAAATAAAAATATTTGAAGATGATGAAAATAAAAACAAAACATAAAAAAGTAAAATATGTTTGAAAATTCACATAATACAAGAGCAACATGCACAAAAACCCGCAAAGGAAAGCCACATGCCATGGGAAATGAGACCCATGCGTGAAGCCACACAAGTCTACGAGAATCTCATGCAAAAGGTGAAAAATAAGAAGGAACAAAAAAACATGTGTTAAAATCCATGTAAAAAAGTGAAAAACAAGAAAGGAAAAAAGTGTTCACGTGACCAGAGAAAAATCACGAAATGTTTTTTTTTCTTTTTTGAAAACATGGAATGTTATTTTTAGAAAATTTTGTTAAAAAAATGTATGAAAAGTTAAAAATGATGAAATCATGCATCAAGATATTATTTTAAGATGAAGAAGTTATAATAATATAACAAAGCATGCGAAAGAGAAAGAAAAGCTATTTTTCTATTTCTAAAAGTGCAGATCATATTTTGGGCACATGACTGGATAAAAGTGAATTATGAAGAATATTTTTAGGAAACATATAAAGTAGGACATGTGGATTTCATTGACAAGGGATATTTTTGGAGCAAAAGGATTGGGCATGCATTTTTTTCCTATTTTTAGAATTCAAACTTGCATCTCTAAGATTTTCCTTCTCCCCTCTCATTTTTTCTATTAAAACTCCCAAATACATTGTAAAATATATCTTTTTCCACTTCATTCATTCTTATTGAGCATTTCAATTTTCAAGGTGATAAAGAAAGGGTCACGAGTAACTCTCTATGTTAATTCAACCTAGATTAGATAAATAAATGACCGCATTTACCTCTCATAGTTTGTATTTAGTGCATAATTTGTTTTAAACTAAGTTTACCTTTGTGATACATATATGTCCTTGTATTAATAGTTTAATTTTCATGTCTTCTTATAGTTTCATGTTATTTTATAAGTCATAGGTTGTTTTTAACAATTTGTGTGCATGATTTTATTATGGAGCCATTTGTTACCCCTTCTTTGTCTTTTTCACGATTCAACCCTAAACTCTTATGTGAAGTGCGTTTTCTTTGATATAGTCATTTGTAGTTAGTGTATGGTGTGTGTGGCTCCCATGCTCCATCTATGTGATTCCAATAAGTATAATATCTTCAAAAAAATGTTTTAAGAAAATATTTTTCAATTTTTTCTCTTCTTTCCATCTCCTCTTCCTTTCTTATTTGGTAGAATATAGTAGTTTTAGAAATAAAAATATGTTGGGTGTTGCACTAGGAACCATCCCTCTCTGGAGATATAAATTTCACACACAACCTAGGATTGTTTCCATTTTTCAATTCAAGGGAGAATTATCACACCATTCTCCTAAAGGTGCATTTCAAAGTGACAGAAGGAAGCTCAATCCTCAAGTTAAGTTTAGATTAATCTAATTAGGAGATAACTAAACATGACTAAGTTATCTAGTTGAGTTTCTAGATTGAATGGAGAGTTATATTGATGTTATATATTTTCATGGATGAGTCATTGTTGAGTTGGGAAGGGGTTGCACATTTTTTTGGATTTTAATTTCATATCATTTATTTTACTCACCCGAAAAAATTCGTGAATGATTGGATTTTTGAAGAACTTGAATTGATTTTAGATTTGCATGACTTGGGAGATATCTTCAGTTAACTCAAATGCATGATTTGAGTTAATTTAAACACACCCTTTTGACTATAATAATGTTTTTTAGCTTTAGTCATGACTTTAGTCAACTTGAGTTAATGAGGTGGATAGGATTTTAGGATATTCAATTTATTTGAATAATAATGTGGATATGTGTGGATTTATTTAATTAATTTGATATTAAATTAGCTAATAAAATTATCTAAGGGGGTGATAGGGTGTAATAGAATTAATTAAATTAAATCTAAAAAATGACAATAGGTTTTACAAAAAAATTGAACATTTACAATGAAGTGGTTATTTAGGGTGTCTACATTTTCCCCTCTTTAAAATGTTATTATGGAGTAATAACACTTTAAATATGGTACATACATGTAAAACGGTGAATGGATGATAACAAATATATTTAGATAAACTTGATATTCCCACTAAATATTTTGGATGCCCTAGTGAGTATGGATTTGTAATAAAGGTTCCCCTTGAGAAAGTGGGTGACACATTGAAGTGGTGGATAACCACTCGATGGGAGAGAGAATAATTGATGGACAAGGAGTTGAAGAAATGACCTCGAGAAAATTATTTAATAGGTTACGGAGGCCAAAATGGAGGAATTCGGGTTAGGTGAAGGGTATAAGTAGAAGGGTGGCAGGGGTTTAAAATATAAGAGTTTTTATTTTCTATTAGATTTTATTTTCCCCTTGAGTGAATTTTTTTCTCCGAATTGTGAAAGATATGGAACGACGTTGTCAATGTAGGAATCATGTAGATTGCATACAAGAGTTTGGATAGGGAGACAGATGATGACGACATAGTATGTAGCCCAAAAATTTTACTTTTGAGTGCATTTATTATGATTTAGACCTAATAGATAATTTAAAAATGATATTAGTGTACGCATGTAGTTGCACTAGCATGACCCATAATATGTCCTAGCATAGAACAATAAACACTAGTGTCCATATACGTGTAAAAGCATGAAGTGATAAATTTTCTATTGCGTTGAATGTGCTAAAGATAGAGGTAGGTGTGTGGATGGTACATAGTGTATGAGCTAATGTAACATACACTAGTGTATATGTATATGTGATAGCATTACAAGAACTAGCATGGAAGTATACATGCTAGCATAAGACTAATTGTGCTAGCATAGTTAAGAAGATGTAAACTAAAGTTAGGGGTTTTAAAACTGAAGAAATTGCAATGGATTAATGGTCTAGTAATTTTGTTTTACATTTTACCGCAAAGATTATATGCATTATATATGTGTGAGTGTCATTTCGACTTCAGTCATTCGAGACCATATATGCATGACCGAAGAGAGAGATAGATGAGGGGTTATATGTGCATTGTTAGAGGTGACATGCCTATCATGTAGTTTGTGAAATAGTTTTTGTCTTTCAAATTATTGATTTTTCACTAACACTCTAAGGGTAATCCTCGCTTCTTGTGTATGGGGATGCTCCCATTATTTAATGGAAACTACCTAAAATTTGTGGGTGGCCATTAGGTTAGGGAATACATAGGAAAATTACACTAAACATGTGGAAAATTTCTTATACAAGGTACAAAGGAGGAATTTACAAGAGAGATGTAAAGTGGTGTTAGGGAAATTAGGAGAGAGAGGGTTACTATTGTGACTAGGCTTACAAAATTGACATACAATAGCTATAGTAGGTCCACATTCAAATAGAAGAACATAAATATACTAATAATGATAATACTAACAAATCATAGACATAGAATTCCACTTGATTCTTTTATCAAAGGCATAGACACCTTTCTTGGTTTTATAAGATTATTATCTAAAAAAAGTTAAAAAGTAGAGAAAGAGTAGAGCAATAGAAGAATTACACCTTTATTACTTGATGTAGTAGTGGTAAATATCAAAAACATACATTCAACCAAAAATTCCAACCCCTTGGAATGGAGAAGCCATTCCAATTTATAACATACTGAAAATTACTTTTCATCTACCACCCCACAGGATTTTTCACCTATCCCCATCACTTGTGACCTTTCATCTTCCTAGGATACATAAGTGATTCTTTTTCTTATTAGTGAAAAATTAGTATCACAATGTTAACATTGAGGGTCACTTAATTTAATAGGATGAAATATAAATAAATACATGCTTAATGAGAAATTAGAATATGGAGAGAGAAGAGTTGCTTTATTAGATGAAGATAAAGCTTTGTTAATGAAGAACTATTTGTTCATGATCCCCAAGGGATATTTTATGGAATGATCTCTTTTATTTTTAGGAAATGGCTTATATATGAGAATCTTGAATTCTTATCACTCATTTAATTGAATCATTGAGATTGTATATGCTTTCTCCTATGTGGTATGTGAAGACACTCCAAAGTGTTGAATAAGTGTGTAGAAACATTTTTGTCGAATTTTAAAGGGAACCTTGGATGACCACTTTAATTACCTATTATGATCCTCTCCTTTAATGATTCTTATGATAATTTCCTCAATGACCCGAATTTTTTTGTTTCAATACCCAAACATGCTTCATGATGTTCTTGATTTCAATTTTTTATGAAGTGACCATATGTGGAGTTACTACATAAAAATTAATCCTCCGATGAGATGTATATACATTCCAAGCGATTGAATTAGTCTTGAATAACATTTTTATGGTATTTATGATGTGGTAAAAACATGATGGTTTTTATTGCAAGAGTTACGACGTAAGGGTCATTGATGTAGGAGAATCATGGAACAAAATACAAAATGACAAGATGACCTCCTAAGTCATGTTGGTAGAAGCAAAAAGAAGATGAATAAGAGTCTTAAAACCATTATGAAGAGTCTTTGATGACTAATAAATTCAAATTTTTAAATTTAAGGTTATCCCTCAAAAAGGGAATTTGAATATTCAAGTGAAAATAAAACCCATTTTGTGTTTCTAATTAATGTAAGAGTTATGAGAGAGAAAAGGGACATGTTTTAGGGATTTTAGACAAGTATTCATGATATCTAGGCTGAATATGGATCAAAATATGTCTCAAATAATGTATTTTGTATGTATGAGAATATGAAAGGTCTAGGAAAATCATCTAAAGGATGATTAGGCTAGATGAAGGGATAAAGAGAAGTGTAATAAATGGGCTCAAGATTTTTTTATAGGGCATTTTCATTTGAGAAAATGAGAAAGGAAGAAGAATCCTTGAGGAGAGAGGATTTTTGAAACATTTTTGTAAATAAATTATAGTGATGTAAATGAAAAAAATTGTTTTTGCATGAATCACTTGTTTGATGTTGCAGAATTCTGAGTTTGATGATATAGGAACTTGAAGTTGCTTGTTTTATGTGTTGAGAAAATAGTGATGGGAATCCTTGCAGGTAATGTGATAAATGAATGAAGCAATAATCCTTGTTTTCTAATCATGAAGCTTGTTACTGGAACCTTGGGAATGTTAGGTAAGACTGTGAATACTTTGGACTGTGTGTGGTAGTTCTAGTTCTTGTTTGAAAGGAAAGAAGAGTCATTGATTTTACTTATGAAAAAAGCTTAGTTAATCAACCAAGAGAAAAATATCTCCTTAAAGAGAATGATATTCTTGAGTTGTGGAGCTCAATTACTTAATTTTAGCATGCAATCGAAACTTTCTAGAAAACAAAGAACCAACATCGGTTAAGGGTAGACCAACATCGGTCAGGGGAAGAATGGCATCGGTCAAGGGAAAGTAGGAACTAGTGATGGTTAGGCATAAACTGGCGTCTCATTCTACACTGTGTGACGAAGTTTTAATTAACTCTCGGGAATTATATTTATTTTTAGCATTAAAATAGATTTATTAATTGTAATTACATGGCTAAGTGCCCTAAGTCTAAAAACAACTATATGAAGTTAAAATTAGGGTTGAGAAGTGTGTGGATCATATTTACAAGATAATTATGTGAGAGATAATTCTTTGTGAAAAATAAGAAAAACTTGAAGGAAGAAATTAATGAACATCTGAGAGGTGTGGAAGAATGTAAATCTTCATTGTATATCTTGTCAAAGTATTTGGATAATAGATTGGCTTGTTTCTTGGTGGACGTAGCCCACACTAGTTGAACCACATTAAATTTGGTGTTGATTTATGTCTCTTGTTTCATATATTTCTTCTGGTAGAATATCCACTTTTATTTTCATGTATGCTTAGATCTGATTTATTGTCTATACAACCGGTTTGCTAACCCCAACAATTGGTATCAGAGATTTGTTTGAGGGTTTTGTGTGTTGAGATTTACTCACAGAGGGTTTTCTGATTGAGTGGAAGCGACAACAATGGTATAAGATAATAAATACAAGGTAGAGAAATTTGATGGCCGAAATTATCAAGTATGGAAGATGAAAATTGAAGATTATCTGTATCAAAGAGATTTGTATTTAATGTTGGATGAGAAGTCTAAACCTACAAAGATGACTAATGAAGAATGGAAGATTCTTGACATAAAGGATTTGGGATCTATAAGATTGAGCCTAGCAGCATCCATGGCTTCCAATATTACGTATGGCTTTCTACAATAGACTTAATGAAATCTCTTGCTAATTTATATGAAAAACCTAGTGCTTCAAATAAAGTTTATTTGATGAAGAAAATATTTAGTTCTAAGATGCATGAAGGTGAATATACTTCTAGTCATTTAAATGATTTCCAATCTATTATAAATCAATTAAAATTAGTTTCTATACCATTTGATGATGAAGTAAAATCACTTTTATTCTTATATTATTTGCCTGATAGTTGGGACAACTTGGTAATGGTTGTTAGTAATACAACATCTGCTAATAATATTTTGAAGTTTGATGATGTGGTTAGTATAATCTTGAATGAAGAAATTTGTAGGAAGAGTAGAAGAATCATCATCTGGAAATGCTTTGAATGTAGAAAGAAAGGGTAGGAAGAAGGAGAGATCCAAGAGTAAGAGTAATGGGAAATCAAATTCAAGGGATAGCAGATCTAAATCCAGAAGTAAGGGAATTACTTGTTGGAAATGTGGAAAGAAAGGACATGCAAAGAAAGATTGTTGGTCAAAGGATAAAGAGAATCAACAACCAAAAAAAGGTAAAGAGGTGAATCTTGCTTCATCAAAGGTAATGCAAGATGCTCTTATTCTTTCTTTGGACAATAGAATTGAATCATGGGTTTTAGATTCAGGAGCTTCTTTCCATGCAACCCCTAATAAGGGTTATTTCAGAAATTATGTCTAGGGAAATTTTGGGCATGTTTATTTGGGTGATGATGAACCTTGTAGTATTACTAGTAAAGGGGAAGTTCATCTAAAATTGTAGAATGGAAATACATGGGTATTGAAAGATGTGAGGCATGTGCCAAGCCTCAGGAGGAATCTTATTTCTACAGGGAAACTAGGTGAATCTAGTTGCATGGTTACTTTTACAGAGACTCTTGGAAAGTCACCAAGGGTGCTTTTGTTGTGGCAAGAGGTAAGAAGGTAGGAATGATTATATTTATCTACCTATATTACTGATTCATTTTCTGCATTATCTACTTCATATTCAGATGCATGCATGTGGCATAATCGGTTGGGTCATATGAGTCAAAAAGGAATGCAGATCTTAAAGGCTAAGGGTAAGTTATTAGATTTGAAATATTTAGATCTTGATTTCTGTGAGCATTGTATCTTTGGAAAGAAAAAGAGAGTGAGATTTCTCAAATTTGGGGAACTAAGAAGGATCATAAATTAGAGCTTGTACACTCAGATGTGTGGGGACTAGCTCATGTAGCTTCTCATGGAGGATCCTAGTATTATGTTACTTTCATTGATGATGCTACAAGAAAGGTATGGGTTTATTGTATTAAATGTAAATCTGATGTTTTTGATACTTTTAAAAGATGGAAAGCCCTTGTTGAGAATGAATCAAATTCTAAGTTAAAGTGCCTTAGATCTGACAATGGTGGTGAATACTATAGCAAGGCTTTCAATGATTATTGTTCAATGAATGGGATACATAGAGAAATAATGGTTCCAAGAACACCACAAGAGAATGGTGTTGTAGAAAGAATGAATAGGACAATCATGGAATGTGCTATAAGTATGAGAATACATTTTGGATTTCCCTTGCAATTTTGGGTAGAAGTAGTTGATACATGGTTTATTTGATTAATCGTGGGCCTTCAAGTTCACTAGATGGAGGAATACTAGAGGAAGCTTGGACCGAAAAGAGGTAGATCTTTATTTTCTTAAATTTTTGGTTAGAAACTTTTGTGCATGTTGATAAGGAAAATAGGAAAAATTTGGATGCAAAATCCAAGAGGTGCACTTTCATTGGTTATGGATCTAGTGATTTTGGTTTCCATTTTTGGGATTTAGAGAATTCTAAAATTATTAGGAGTCGTGATGTTGAATGGAATGAAAAGAGAATGTACAAGGATCAAATTTTGGTACCCAAGGATGAGAAAATTGAGAAGTTTATTGATGAAAATGAACTCGGGTTTTAAAGAAACACCTACAGAAATACATAGTAACTGTGGTCGGTTAGTCCCTAACCGGCATCGAGTTAGATGAACCACCAATAGTTACAGAGGATCAAACCGACATCGGTTAGTAGAACTGACATCGATTAGATGTGACCGGCATCGGTCACTATTAGAAGTGGATACTAATGTTCAGGAGGCCCAGATTGAGCCTCCGGTACCCCAAACTCCTGTGAGAAGGTCACAAAGGGTAAGTAAACCTCCAAAAATATTTACACCTTCTCTATTTTATTTATTATTGACTAATAATGGTGAACTGGAAAGTTTTGAAGAAGTAATGCAGGATGATACCCATGTGTAATGGGAGCATGACATGGATGAGGAGATGGACTCTTGGAACAAGAACTAGATTTGGGATTTGTTTAAGTTGTCAGCAGGTAAGAGGACATTGCAAAACAAGTGGGTTTACAAAATTAAGGAAGAAGAGGGTGGATAGAAAAGGTACAAGGAAAGGCTTGTAGTAAAGGGATTTTCACATAAAGAAGGTATTAAATTTGATGAAATATTTTCTCTTGTTGTTAAGATGACTTCTATTCGTATTGTATTGAGTTTAGTTGTAGTAGAATATTTGCATTTAGAGCAACTAGATGTGAAGATGGATTTCCTTCATGGTGATTTGGATGAAGAAATTTATATGCAACAACCGCTTGGGTATGAAGTCAAGGGTAAGGAGAAACTAGTGTGTAGGTTGAAAAAGAGCCTATATGGGCTCAAGCAAGCTCCAAGGAAATGGTACATGAGGTTTGATAGTTTTATGCATGAGCATGGTTACTTGAGATGTGAATCTAACCATTGTGTTTATTTCAAGAAGCTTGAAAATGGGAGCTATATTATTTTGTTACTGTATGTGGATGATATGCTTATTGTAGGATCTAGTATGTAGGACATTGGTGAGCTTAAGAGAAAGTTAGCTCACACATTTTCTATGAAGGATTTAGGAGCTGCAAAAATAATCCTTGGCATGCAAATACATAGAGACAGGAAAAACAAGAAATTGTATTTGTCTCAGGAGGATTATATCTACAAGGTGTTAGAAAGGTTCAACATGCAGAATGCAAAACCTGTTAGCACACCTATGGCTGGACACTTCAAATTGAGAAAAGATCAGTGTCCTTCATCACATGAGGAGGTCAAATACATGACATGAGTGCCATATGCTTTAGCAGTTGGAAGTCTCATGTATGTTATGGTTTGTACTCAAGACCAAACATTACATAAGTAGTGGGAGTTGTGATTAGATATATGGCTAATCTAGGTAAAGATCATTGGAAAGTAGTCCAATGGATACTCAGGTATTTGAAAGGGACATCTAGCATGCATTTATGCTATGGAGGTTTGGATATTTCATTACGTGGCTATGTTCATTCGGATATGGCTGGAGATCTGGATGGTAGGAGGAGCACTACTAGATATATTTTCACAATAGGTGGAACAACAGTTAGCTAGATTTTGAGATTACATAAGGTTGTGGCTTTGTCTACTACAAGAGGTAGAGTATGTTGTAGCTACAGAGGCTAACAAGGAGATGATATGGATGAGTAGGTTCATGGAAGAGTTGGGAAAGGAGTAAAGAGATTGTAAACTATTTAGTGACAATCAGAGTTCATTTCATTTGGAAAAGAACTCAATGTTTCATTCGAGAGTGAAACACATTCAATTGAGATATCAATTAATACGGTAGGTATTGGAGGATGGATAGTTGAATATGGAAAAGATTCATATGACCAAGAACCCCGTGGATATGCTAACAAAGCCATTAGAAAGGAGAAGTTGGAGCTACACTCACTTTTATTGGTCTTCGAGTTTGAGACTCAAGAGGAATAAACAAAGCTAAGGAAGAATCCAAGAATGACGTTGTATAGGTATGGTGCAGCAATTAGACTCCAAGTGGGAGATTGTTGAGTTGTGGAGCTCAATTACTTCATTTTAGCATGCAATTGGAACTTACTGGAAAACATAGTAACCAACATCGGTTAAGGGCAGACCGACATTAGTCAGGACGACTAGAATCGGTCAAGGGAAAGTAGGAACTCGATGACGATTAGGAAAAAAGGTCGTCGATTACCTATGCGACAAAGTTTTAATTAACTCTCGGGAATTATATCTATTTTTATAATTAAAATAGATTTATTAATTGTAATTGCATGGCTAAGTTCCCTAAGGATAAAAACAAATATATATGAAGTTAAAATTAGGGTTTAGAAGTAAGTGTGTGGATCATAATTACAAGATAATTATGTGAGAGAGAATTCTTGGTGAAAAAGAAGAAAATCTTGAAGGAAGAAAGTATTGAACATCTAAGAGGTGTGGAAGATTGTAAATCTTCATTATATATCTTGTCAAATCTTTCGATAATATATTGGCTCGTTTCTTGGTGGACGTAGCCCACACTGGGTGAACCACATTAAATCTGGTGTTGATTTATGTCTCTTGTTTTATATATTTCTTCTGGTAGAATATTCACTTTTATTTGCATGTATGCTTAGATCTGATATATTATTTGTATAACCTTGTGCTAACCATAATAGATATTACATGGATTGAGTTATAATCGTAGTTAAAATAATAATACTCTATCACGATATTCCCATAGAAGAGTTCCTTGATTACATGTGTTTGATAAGTTTCAAGAATTGAGTCTTTGTTGCTTGAAAACTTTTATGGAAGATGATAAATAAATTTGGAATGATTACATTTTCATTCTTCATTCAGAACCCTTAGCTTATAGTTACAACCATTACATTACGCGATTAGGAAAGAAGAAAAGGAGGTGAATTTAGAAGTTTAAAAGGATTTGTAATCTCATTGGTAAGCTAGAACTCACAAGGGAGTTGAAATATACCTAGAGTTAAAATTTGGAGACTTGAAGTTGAATGCAAGGAAAGTAGAGGTTTCTTTAACCCTGGTTTTGCAGACAACATAGTCAAGCCATGGCCATGGTTTGGATTTAGGAGATGAAAATCAATGTTTTTGAGCCTGAAATTTTGTAGAAATAATGTAGGAAATATCTTTGAAGATATTCCAATATAAATTTTTCCTTCCATTGGTCGAATGGGATTATTTTCTTGATGTCTCTCTCTTGAAAAAGTGAAGCAGTCAAAGACCTAGTTTTAGAGGTCCATTCATAAGGGAAGTAGGTTTTTATGATAGGTTTTTGTCCTAATATTTGGCACATAGATAGATTAAGTAAATGGGTACTCAAAAATGTATTTCTTACATCTTTAAACATTAATATAGTGAAAATAAAATTTACCATATAGTGTACCAAGAAGGTAGGAGCTCGATTCCAAGGAAGTAAATTAGAGGATTGAGGAAGAAAATCAAAGAATTGTTGAATGATGTTTGGGGCACATATTAGTAAGGTTAAATAGTAAATGAATACAGTAGTCATTTGTTGAGGGTCCTTCTAGATTATTGTAACCATGAGCGGACCAAGCACTTTGTTCTTAGGAGCCTTGAGGATACTTAGGTACTTTTTTGAAGAGGTAGTTGAAAACTTGGACCAACTCATTTTGATATAGATGATAACATAGATATGAACTTGCGAATAGGGGAAGGAAATGACAAGAGGACATTAGTTTCTAAAATTCAAATTTCTCAATGTAGCAAAGGAGAAAATCAAGACTAATGAAATAATTACGTTGATACGTGGAATTTTGATTATTTAAGCCTGTTGTTTCAAGATTTTGGTTGATCTCATCTCATTTTTTAAGGAGAAGCATGGTGGATAGGTGGATGATCCACAAAAGACTTGATAAGGCAGAAAGTGTCCGACATTTCCAAGAGATAGTCAAGAGAGACCAAGATAAATTGAAAGGAAAGTTAATTACTTATGCACACTTCATGAAAGAATATGATTTTCATGGAATGACATGGTATGGACATGGGAGGATAGGGTATGGTTTAGATAGAATGACATATTATTTGGAAGATTAAAATTTACAATTGAGCCAAACTATACCCTAGAACAAGACCATTGAAATAGTGAATTAGATGGCATAGATGGTTTTGAATGTTAATAATATGATGAAGGAATGGAAATGGTATGGAGATCTACATCATTTGGTATTAGAGCTAGAATTTTTGTTTTGAATGAAATTTTATTTTTAATTTCTCACAATACATCATGAAGTTGTTTGATTGTGAAAGTGCAAGGTGAAGAGACAAAGGCAAGAATGGACATAGAGGAACTAGTGGTGGAGTTTATGAATCTAATAGGAAAGAAAGAAAGGAGAGAGAAGATCCAAAAAGAGAGCAGATAAAATAATAATAGAGATATGGAGGGAGAAAGAGTTGAAAGCATTAAGAGAGGATGTCAAGAAACTAGAAGAGTTGTTGATGAAATAAGATAAGATAGAGAAGTCATATTGGTGATGTAAAAAGGGTCAAATGGCCTATAGATCATATTTTCAAGAGGAACTAGAGGATGCAAGTGAGATAGGTTGTCAGAGATGAAGAGAAAAAGATAAGGAAAATGAGGAACAAGACAGAGGAAGAAGAGGTCTTGTAAGTTGTGTATAAAGGAATTCAGAGATTGGATGAGGATAGACAAAGTGTACCAAGTATAAAAGTAGGTTAATTATGAGGTATGTAATAAATTTCAAGTGAAAAATGAAATTTTCTTAGTTGAAAATAATCTAGAAAGTGAAGAAGACAAGTTTTATAGTATTGTAAATAATGAAGAATTGTGTAAGTTGCATGCGAATAAGAAGAAGTATGTCTAGGGAACGTGATTATGGTGATGGTACTTAAGAAATTATTGATGAGACATAAGAAAATAGGTATTTAGATAGAATAAAATGAGGAAAAACATGGAAATGTGATAGGTCCGAGGTGTGAAATAGGTGAAGAAGAAGAAGCTAAGGTCCTAGAAGAAGCCTTGAACTTGTTTTTTCAATATGAAGATGATAAGAAAAGTATAGTGCACCAAAAAGAACTCGAGAGGAAGATGAAAAGAAGAAAAATTTGAAATTAAAAGAGCATATAGCAGTAGGTGAGGATGATAAGTAGGTTTGTGAAGAGAGAGAGGTCGAGAAAGAGGAAAAATCAATTGATAAAGAGAATGAGGATGATGGAAAGAAGAAAAGTGAAGAGTATGGACAATTTTCAGTCCATTTGAGCAAAGAAAATAATGTAATTTTTTAAAGCAAAGTCTATGAAGAAATGGAGAACATTATGAACCATGAGGAACATTGAATATTTGTTGTTTTTCTATTTGTTTTTATAGGTGTAGCTGATGAGAGATCAAAATGACAAATATGGAAAAGGAACTCAAGAAGAAAATAAGTAATATTAAATCAAATGCAAGGATAAAGACACAAGTATGTGATCCAGGTGGCCAAATAATGAGCAAGGATAGTATAAGAGTGGGAGTTAGAGAAAAATTATCCTAAGAAGATGAAGACATGGCTCGCAAACAAACTACGTGGACACTTCTCTCCTCCTTGGGAGTATGATGCAGGAGCATCATGGAAAAAACTACAAAATTACAAGATGATCTCCTAAGTTATTTTTGTGGAAGCAAATAAGATAAATATGAGTCTTGAAACCATGAAGAAGATTCTTGGATGACTAAGAAATTCAAAATTTTAAATTGGAGGTTTTCCCTCCAAAAGGGAATTTGAATTTTCAAGTGAAAACAAAAGCCATTTTATCTTGTCAATGAATGTAAGAGGTATGTGAGACAAAAGGGACATGGTGTAGGGAGTTTAGACAAATAGTCATGAGTTCTAGGTGGAATATGGATCAAAAGATGTCTCAAATAATGTATTTTGTATATATGAGCGTATGAAAGGTATAGGAAAATCATCTAAAGGACCTTTAGGTTATATTGAGGGATAGAGAGAAGTGTAATAAATGGTCTCAAGATTTAGTTATAGGGCATTTTCATTCAAGAAAAGGACCAAGGAAGAAGACTCTAGAGGATAGAAGAGTTTTGAAAAAAATTGTAAATTAATTATTGTGATGTAAATGAATCACTTGTTTGATGTGGCACTACTATGGGTTTGATGATATAGAAACTTGATGTTTCTTATTTTATGTGTTGTGAAAATATTTATGGGAATCCTTGCAGGTAATGTGATAAATGAATGAATCAATCATCTTTGTTTTCTAATCATGAAGATTGTTACTAGAACCTTGGGGATGTTATATAAGAACGTGTGTGGTATTTCCTAGTTCTTGTTTGAAAGGAAAAAGAATAATTTATTTTGCATATGAAAAAATCTCATTCAATCAAGAAAGAGCAAAATATCTCCTTGAAGATAATGATATTACATGGATTGAGTTATAATCAGTAGTTAAAAGAAGAATACTTTGTCACATATATTCCCATATAAGAGTGTCTTGATTTCATATGTTTGATTAGCTTGAGGAATTGAGTCTTTGTTGTTTTAAAACCTGTATGGAAGATGATAAGGAATTTTTAAAGATTAAATGGTCATTCTTTATTTATAACCCATGTTTGTAGTTATAACCATTGCATGGACAATTAGTCAAGAAGAAAGGGAGGTGAGTTAAGAAGTTTGAGAGCATTTTTAATTTGCAGGTAAGCAGAACTCGCAAGGGAGTTGAAATAGACTTGGAGTTAAAATTTGGAGACTATAAGTTGAATGCAAGGATATTTGTAGAGGTTTCTCTAACCCATGGGTTTTGTGCAATGCACAATCAAGCCTTGACTATGGTTTGGATTTAAGAGATGGAAATCAATGTTTTTGAGCCTGATATTTTGTAGAAATAATGTAGGAAATATATTTTAATATATTCCAAGATAAATTTATCCTTGCACTAGTTGAATGGGATTATTTTCTTGACAGTATCTCTCTTGAAATAGTGAACACAATGAGAGACCTAGTTTTAGAGGTCCATTTGCAAGGGAATTAGGTTTTGAGTATAGGTATTTGTCATGATATTTGACACATAGAGAGATTAATTAAATGGGTACTCAAAAATATATTACTTGCATCTTGAAACCTTAAGACAATGAAAAAAACATGACAAAGGCAAAGTTGTATCAAAGCTAGTAGGAGCTCATAGTCCAAGGAAGAAAATTAATGGATTGAGGGAGAAAATAAAAAAATTTAATGATGTTTTGGAACATCTTAGTAACGTTAAAGAGTAAATGAATATAGTATTCATTTTTTCATGGTCCTATATTCTTGTAAGCATGAGTGGACCAAGCACTTTTTCTTAGGAGCCTTGAGATAGTTAGGCACTTTTGTTGAAGAGGTAGTGGATCACTTGGACCAAATCATTTTGCTACAGATGATAGCATTGATATGAACTTGTGAATAGTGGAAGGAAGTGAGAAGAGGACATTAGTTTCTAAACTTCAAATTTCTCAATGTATCCAAGGAGAAAATCAAGACTAATGAAATAATTATGTTTATATGTGGAATTTTTATTCTTTAAGCCTATTGTATCAAGATTGTGGTTGATCTAATCTCATTTGTGAAGGAGAAGAAATGTGCATATGTGGAGAAGCTAAAAAGACTTGAAAAAGAAGAAAGTTCTTGACATTGTCAAGATCTAGTGAAGGGAGGCCAAGAGAAATTCCAGGAAAGGTAAGTACTCATGGAAACTTCATGAAAGTAGATGATTTTGGAACATGGAATGACATGGTATTGACATCGGAGGATAGGATATGGTATAGATAGAATGACATATTATTTGAAAGACCAAAATTTTTAATTAAGCCAATCTTGACCCTAGAACAAGACCATTGAAATAGTGAATTAGATGGCATACATGGTTTTTATTGTTAATAATATGATGAATGAATGGAAATGGTATAGAGTTATGCATCAATCACTTTCTCATTTCTTGAAATGTTCACAATTCACCCCAATGATCTCAAGAGACAACTCCATGATGTTCAAATATTTTTCATTCTTTTCCTTATCTTATGAGATGGGTCTTCATCATGCAAGTGAAAGGATTTTCACTAAGTGAAATTTGTGGTATATGGTCACTTATTGAGATTAGATGAGGTAATAAAAATGTCCTTCCTTATTAAGGCATGTGTAGACACCGTGTTTTCATCAACCCACCTACTTCATCTTATACACACATTATTTAATCTAAAACTTATCATTATGTCATTATCCTAAGTCACCCTCTCCTCATCTAGTAAAATTAATTTTTAACCCCCTCAAAAATTACTATTTACCCATCCCAAACTACCTTAACCTCTTTAAAACCACTTAAAAATATCTAAACCACCTCAAACCTATTTTATCCTAACATACTAACCTCCGCAACTCAACCACAACCTCCTCTCAAACCTTTTTCATCATCATTTACCCAAAAACCCCATTTAGGAAGTGGTTTCAACCATTTCCTAAATGTTTTCCTAAAAACCTAGATCACAAAATTTTACCTAATCGCTAGCGATTATAAATAGGAGTTTTTTCTCCTTTCTCAGGGATCTTTAGAAACCTTTTCTCATACTTACTCTTTTTTGACTCAACAACAAATCTACATCATTTCTAGAGATCATCAAGGACCTATATCAACCTCAAACTCTTGAAAATACATCATTTTGATAGTCTTTTTATCAATCATCTTCCAACAATTGGTCATCAACTTCAATCAGCTCCATCCGACATTTGGAGGCATATTTCAGCCTACTTCCTCATCAAGAGGTATTTATCTGTGTTATTTCATTATTTAAATTTCATAGAAAAATAAAAACAACCAAAATCATCAATTAAAAGCTTTGTTTATCATTTTCATTAAAGTTTATAATTTTCACAAGAATTGTTAGTGATTTCTTGAATCACCCACGATTCTACTCGATCATCCGCAATTCCTCTAAATTGCTAGTGATCCATGTCAAAATCAGTTTATCAGTTTATTATCAAATTTTTTCAATATTTTGGATTTAGCTTGTCCTTTGCAAGCATGGATTTAATTTAGATGGAAATACATGGCCAGTCTCATCCTATTATAAGCATCTACAAACTTCACATTGTTTAATGACCCTTCCTTTTGGAACAATACAACAACCTTCATGAGCTTACATTGTGTGTAATACATTTTTCCACCAACATTAAAGATATAGAGGACCATTTTGAGTTCCTCCATGAGATCCAACAAGAAACAAATTAGTTTTGCTACGACTACTTTGAACTTGTTCATATTGCCTCCAATTTGGCTTGGGCTACATTTGAAGTTACACAGAACTTACCCTTCAACCTTGAGTTGTACATATTCTCATCCATTATCTAACTATATTTTTCAATGTACTTAATTGTATCAAATCGAGATGACATGCTCCAAAGAAGTCCCTTTGGATTACTAGAAACCACCTTTGCCAAGAAGCTCATTTTTCCATCTATCTAATATTTTTTGTTTAGATGTCTTTGATCTTCAGTGTCTTATTCATCATAATAATAAGGATCTTTATCTAACAACATCGACAATCATCATTGTGGGTATTAGTAAACCTTTTCATCTTCCGACGTCAGTTTGTTTTTGTTTTTCCATTTTATTAATTAAAACTAGAAATTGAAAAATCTTTGGTACATTATGACACACCTAGTGGGACCATTGTCCCTTTTCATTCATTTAAAATTAATTATTTTTCACCTTTTAGGTTTTGTGCTTTGTAATCACTAACAATCCAATCAAATCGCCAACTATTTTAGTGAATCACCAGAAATTCTTGTGAATCTCCAACGATTATTTTGAATCGTCAATGATCTCTATAGAGTATTTCCAATTTCTTAGTCGATGGCCTCTAACTTTCATTTCTCGTTCATGTTCTCTATTTTCATCTAACCCTTGTAGGTTTTTTTTGGGATATTTTTTATTGTTGTGCTACAAAAATAAAGAATCAAAAATTGAAAAGGAAGCATTTTCATTACATTTTTGTCTGCTATCCTCATTAAAATTAAACTATAGTTTGGGCTTAAAATAAACTCTCATTCTACTTGATCACATAGTTTAATTAGGAGGTTAATAGATTACATTCACTTAATCTCCCCATACACAACCAAATCACTTTAAACACAACTTACACCAAAACATTCCTACCCAAGTGGACCTACTTGAATTTCATCACAAATAGGAGAAATTTACTCAGTGTTCAAGATGAGTATAAATAATTGGTTACTAGTATATTGGATAAGAAACTCCCTTATCACTGTGGGAACATGAAGTGAGGGCATAGGCCCCAATACCAAGCATTTTACCGACACTAACACAAATTTAGGCCACATGTACCTTTAATTATATCAAGGAATCCTTCCTTAAACATCACCTGCACCCATCCATAGAATACCATTTCCTAGGATCACATCATCCATTTTACACATTTCACACTTTTTTCCTTCATTAATTGAGATAATTAAAACATTCTTCTACGTAATTTTTTGTTGCTTGTAATTCACAACCCATATTCATTTTTTTATCTTAGGTGATTTTTTTCTGTCATGGTTACTACAAGATAACAATACTCCTCCAAAAATATGAAAATATGATAGAAAAATTTCCAATAAACTATTGAAAACATCCAAACATGCATTGAAGATGCTTCACATGTAATTGAACAACATCAAACATCTCTATCACCTCGATCACATGATCAAGAACATCCAAATTCTCCTAGTAGAAGATCAAAATCATCTGAAATACACGATGATGAGTTGTTTTATTTACTTTTTAAACACCTCATCTCCTATATTTTGTTTAATCCATGTGTACACACTGAACTTGTATTTCTGGTTATAATGTTGAACATTTCCACTTTGTATCTTGAGCTTATGTAACATATATTAGTTAATATAATTATTACTAAGTTTACTTTATTTTTGGATTATGGGTATACATTTATTATTCCGGATGTAATGTGATGTTAATTAGTGATTTGAATAAATGTCATCCTTGATTTACAAATATTTTTTATGTGTATCCACTAACATGCATCCAAATAAACTCATTCACAAAGATAGAGGTCGTCTGCAGAATCGATATGAAGCCAAACATCTCGTGAGCCATAGGAGGTCACACACATATATACATCCTTGATTATTAGGAGTTTTACCAACATGGACACTTCACCTAAAATTTTACGTGTTAATAGAGAAGCATTTATGCAAAAAATAAGAAGATTCAACACCATCACCTGATTACGTGTTGCAACTCAAACAAAGAACTAGTTGATTTAATTTATAATTTAATAATTGGTTGTTCTCTTAATTAGTTAGTTAAGTTATGTTATTATATTAGAAAATGTCCTAAACAGCTTTTTTTTTGCATAAAAATTTATGGATTTCTTGGTTAAGATCTTTTATTGAAGCCAACCATAACTCCTCGTGTGAATTTATCTCTTCACGCCTCGCTGAAATAAGGGATATAAAAAGAATTTTAACGCTGAAGAAGATATAGATCCATAGATATAGATTTTGCTATATTTTTCCATTTGTAATCTTCATGATGATGAAATAATAATCTGAGTTATGTTAAATTGTTGTAGACATAGGCCTTATGAGGGATTAGCACCCAGGCAGGGCCCACTTGCGTTTTTCTAATCCTCCCCTTTTGTTTTTTGTTTTAATTCATTGCATGATTATAATTGCAGCAATTTATTCCTTTATCTATAATCTATTTTTACATACTCTTCCATAGCCATAGTATTTACTTTTAGTCATAATCTAGTTCATTCCAAGTATTGTTATTTCCTAATTGACATAAATTTACCATTACACTCCTCAAACATCTATAATTGTGCATACAACACTGGTAATATTGAAATTTTATGTCCCTAGGTCTGATAATCAAATGATTGTAGATTAATGAACATCATATTAATTGCTACAAGTTAATTTTCACCACCATATTTGGTGTCATATATGAGGATACTTCCAATTTATAAGGTTTTGAATGTTTTTATTTCATAGAGTAGTTTAGGTTTTAGGAAATTCACTTCCAACCAACCCCCATTAATTTCTATTAAATGAGTTGAGTTAGTTGATAAATGCACCACCCAAGGGATGTGCATGGTATATTTTTACCTAATCCAAAAGTAGCACAAATCTCTTCATATACCTCTGAGGATTATGAAGAAGAAACATCCATACTAGGTTTGTTGTTTAAAGACAATCCTCCAATTGAAACCTCCAAAGTTGCTCCTGAGCAGCCAGAGATGGCAGAAGAAGTAAGTTAGTATGCTCAAAATGGGGAAACAACCTTTTAGTTCCCCATCACTAACACCAATGCAGCTTCTGGTATGAAAAATATTTCTCCCTCATCCTTGACCAAATTTCATGGATCTATGTCAAAAGATACAAAGACCTTTCTATTTGAGTTTGATGTTTTTTGCAGGATTTATGATTATACTACTGATGCACATAAATTAAAGCTATTTCTTACTACGCTCAAGGATGCATCCTTGATATTGTTCATGGGATTAGGAGGAAAAGCTATAACCACATGGGCACAAATGAAGGAGAAATTCCTTGATAAGTACAAGATTTTTACATACCAAGCAACACAGGAGTGATGAAACCTACAAAATGGGAAGAAAAAGGATGAACCATTAGAAGACTATTTGTAAAAGTTCCTATTCTATGTTTAAAATTCAAGGAACATAGAAATACCACCTGAATCTCTCAAATTTATCTTTTTGAAGTGAATCATTACAGAGAAAATGGGTGCTCTGAATCTGATAGTAGTAGGAGACATTCCAAAAGCTACTTTTGCATAAACTTGTGAATCCTATAAAAAATAATCAAGAGCTACTATGAAGAGGGTGAGAAATGTAAGATTAAGAGGTGCATTAGCTACCAAAACAATTAGGGACATGTTCAAGTCACATATTTTCAGCATGTTAATTGATCCAAGTTAATTTACACCATCATTTTGGTGTTGTTTCTGGTTATTCTACCAAGTTATAAGGTTTTTGAATAAGTTTTTCATTTCTTAGAGTATTTTAGGTTTTAGGAAATTTATTTCCACATCCCCCCACTAATTTATGTTCAATGAGTTGAGTTAGTTAATGCATGCACCACCCAAGGGATGCCCATGGTATATTTTTACCTAATCCACAAGTAGCATAGATCTCTTCATATACTTATGAATATGCTTAAGAAGAAAAATTCATAGTAGGTTTTTTGTTCGAAGACAATCCTTTAAGTGAAGGATCTGAACCTACTCTTGAGTAGCTAGAGATGGCTGAAGAAGTAAATCAGAATATTCAAAATGGGGAAACCATATTTGAGTTCCCCATCATTGACAATAATGTAGCTATTTGTATGAAGAATATTTCTCCTCGGCCTTGCAAAACTTTCATGGATCCATGGAACAAGACCCAAATACCTTTGTGTTTGAGTTTTATGTTATGTGTAGAAGTTATGATTATACTATTGAAGCTCATAAACTAAAGCTATTTCCTGCTACACTCAATGATGCAACCTTGATACGGTTCATGGGATTGGGAAGAAATGTTATAACCACATGGGCACAAATGAAGGAGAAATTCCTCGGTAAGTACCAGGATTACTCCAGACCAAGCAACAGAGGAGGTGATTAAATCTACAAAATGGAACAAAAATAGGATGAGCCATTAGAAGATTATTTGGAAAGGTTCCTATTCTCCATTCAAAAGTCAAGAAACACCTAACTCGCCACCTAAATCTCTCAAATTTTTATTTTTAAGGGACTCAGTGAGGAGGATATAGATTCTTTAGATCTGATAGGAGAAGGGGACATTTCAAAGGCTTATTTTAAAGAAATCTATGAAGCTCAAAAATTGCTCAAGAGCTACTATGAAGAGGGTAATAAATTTAAGATCAAGAGGTGGATTAGCTACCAAAATAATTGGGAACATACCAAAGTCAAAGATTATCAACATGTTTAAAAACATGAAATGAGATATTAACAATGACATGACCAATTAATTAGATGTTATACATGATAAAAAGAAAAATGAAGATGCGAAGTAATAGCACCACAGAGTATTGTCATAAATGTAGAAGGAAGAAATCTAACTCGTAGATGTAGATAATTGGCTAGCATTTCTCAAGAAAGGGAGGCTTCACCTGATTTTAAGATGTTGGAGATAGAGGATAGGTATATTTTCTATGTTTCTCAAAGAAAACCATGGCCATCGAGGAAAGGAGGTATGACACAAGAACCTATAAACTAATTTAAAAATTGGTCTAATAATTTATATATGCAGCCCCCACCTTGGGCTCACCCTCGAGTTTGGGCCCCATATCCCAACCAATAACAACAACAATGGCAACCTCAATTCCAAGACAAAACACAAAAACAATGGAAACAACCTCCTTAATCACGTTAGTAGCCTTGGAGAGGAGGACAACAAAGTGGAATAACCCAACTACAAATTACCAACAATCTTATCGTAAATCTCCTTATTCATAACAACAAGCTCTAATGCCAAACCCCCAAGAAATATCTCAACCAAAAGCTACCAAACTACCAGCTCATCCAATGCTTAACCCTAACAATAAAATTTCTCATCCAACCTATTCTACCGAACTTTATCAATACCCTATATATTCTATTGATATAAACAATATCCATCTTCACTCAAAAAGAGAATTTCATCCACCAGTTGGACCCACCATTACTAAGATGTTGGGGAACCACAAACACTATAGGATGATCTACAAAAATAGTAGAATATGTTGCACTCGACCCACAACAACCTGAACAAAATTCCATCAAGGGTAAAACACAAGGTAATGAGCCACCATTTCATGAAAGGTTACAAGAAAATAAGAATGACCTCACGTCATGATATGATTTTGATTTTTTCCAACAAGATAAAAGACATTTGTGTCAAAATTCCATTGATTCATACTATTAAAGGCGTTCCCATCTATAAAAAAATTGGTTAAAGCTCTATACATAAATAAACTAAATAGAAAGAGGAAAGATCCAACTATTGTGTAGGTCATTAGACAGCTAGCTGATATTATGCTTGGGAACTCAATTCTTCCAAAATACATAGATCCAGTAAGTCTTTTAGTAAATCATTACAAGCAATTACAAAGTGATCAAGAATACACTGATTAATTTGGGGATAGAAATAAATGTGATGAAAAAACAAATTATGGATGAATTGAAGCTATAGGGACTAATACCAATAGCCACATTATTGTATCTTATAGACAGATCAACGGTGAAGGAGTCCTAGAGGATGTAGTATTAGTGGTAGAATCTTGGGACTACCCTACTAATTTTATTGTTCTTCAACCAAAAGCAAACTTGGGAGGATATCCTATCATCTTAGGAATACCATGGTTGGAAACTACTAATGCATACATGAATACATATCTGGTAATATGATTATCTCTAATGTAAGTGATACCAAGAAGCTCATGATTCACCCACCTACACAAGTGTTCCATGAAGAATACCAAACTGTTTGGGTTGAAGAGCCAGAAGAAGACCAAAGTTCATTTCAATAGGTCATGATGCTGAATAAATCATGCATAATTGAAGTGTTTTTCTTTCTAATGTCCTATAAAATAATTAAGGGAAGAGTGAAAAAGTAGATGGAAAATTATGGTGTATAGGATGTCCTAAAAATAAAATCCTTTCGCATGAAAGCACTATGAACATTCTAGGTAATAATTTCATCCTTCACCAACTTATTCCACATGGTTGTATATTGAATTATGTAAGTATCAATGTATGCTCCATGACTGATCTCTCTAAGCAAGTGCAAATTACTCTGGGAAATCCATTTAATGTGAACAAAATGTCGAGCATGTAGCAAGAGCATCTTTTAATTTATCTTCTACAGAAACAAAAGACAACATTTATATGAGACTATGGATACATGCATTAGATACAACCTAAGATTTGTACACGTAAGATATACATAAAAGAAACTTGTAAGCCAATAAGACATCCACAAAAAAGAATGAATCTAATGTGAAGGATATGGTGAAAGAATAATTAAAAAAATATTGGATGTTGGATTCATATATATGATTTCGGATAGTTAATGGGTGTCACCCTGTAATTTTACCTTAAGAAGAATAAAAATTGAGGATCCGTGTAGACTATAGAGATCTGAATACAACAAAAATAAGGATCATTTTCCACTTCCTTTCATTGATCAGGTACTTGACACTCTTCTTAGAAAGAAATATTTTTCTTTTCTCGGATGGCTATATTGGCTACAACCAAATTTGGATTATAAAAAAGGACCAGGGAAAAACCACATTCACATGCCCATAAGGAACATTTGCATTTTTTTCTTCCTTTTGGTTTGTGCAATGCACCTACTACATTTCATCGAGCATTTTTTTAGATCTAACCAATGACTGCATAGATGTATATATGGATGACTTTACAAAGTATATGGAAGTACTTTTAATGAAGCAATGGAGAATTTGGAAAAATTTAGCAAGAGGTACAAGGAGAATTACTTGTCCTTAGGCAATGAAAAATGTTATATGATGATGTCTTAAGGAATAGTGTTTGGGCATTATCTATCAATTGTTGGAATTTAGGTAGATCTAGCAAAAACATATGCCATTATAAATCTGTTAACACCAAAGAAGTAGAAGGATGTGAGGATATTTTTGGAACATGTTGGGTATTATATAAAATGTATATATGAATTCAATAAGATTGCACCACCATTATTTGTCATTCTGGGAAAATATGTTTCCTTTGAGTGGACTAAGAAATGTGAGATTATATTCCAAACTTTGAAGCAAATGTTGACTTTTGCACCTATGTTGAGAGGACCAGATTGGAGTTTTCCATTTCACATTCATATTGATGCCTCAGATCATGCCATTGGAGATTTTATATGATAGAAATATGGAATTCTAAACTACACAATCTACTATGTCAGTAAGAATCTATAGCACGCTAAACTCAACTATACAATCACAGAGAAAAATTCTTAGCATTGGTTTATGTTATCAATAAATTCAGGCACTACATCACAGGTTATCTAATATTCATTCATACTAATCATGCAACAATTAAATATTTAATCAAGAAACCAGTTGTAAGCAGCAGAATAATCAGATGGTTACTACTCTTGCAATATTTTGATGTCACCATTATGGATAAGCTTGGTAAGGACAATGTTGTAGCTAACTTTCTTTCAAGAATGGAGAATAATAATGAATAACAAGTAGTGAATGAATATTTTCCAGATGAGCGCCTATTTTCTATTTCCACTAGAACACCTTGGTATGCTGATATAGCCAATTATTTGGTCTCGGGTAAGACACCTCCACACTATTTATATTATGAAAATAAATACATTGTTGAGAAAAGTGTGAATTTTTCTTCAATATCTGGATTCTATTTCACATGGGGTGGGATAATATTATGAGGATATGCATAGATGATGAAGAAATTTATGATGTCCTCAAATCCTACCATAGTGAACCATGTGGAGGAAATTTTTCTATAAAAAGAACAATACCTAAAGTATTGACAACAGGGTATTACTAGCCTACACTACATAAAGATGCAACATTGTGTATAAGGTGTGATAAATGCCAAAGAATGGATAAGCCTACCAAGTCAGATGAAATTCCACTATAACCTTGGTTAGCATTGCATTCATTTGACAAATGGGTTTTGGACTTCATTGGTCCAATAGATCCTAAATCTTAGCAAAAAGAGTACATTTTGGTGTGTATAGATTACCTCACTAAATGGATAGAAGTGAAAGCACTTCCAAATCAGAAGAGTGAGAAATTTGCTAAATTATTATATGACCACATTTTCATGAGGTATGGAGTACCAAGAGAAATTGTTATAGATCAAGGTACACACTTCACTGCTGAAGTTATTTTTGATCTAGCTAAGGAATATGAAATCAGACACAGGAAGTCTACACCTTATCACCCCCAATCTAATTATCAAGTTGAGGTAAAAAATAGGAAATAGAATCCATCTTGACAAAAACTATTGCACTCCATAGGAAATATTGGGTAGAAATACTTCCAGAGGTAGTTTGAGTGTTCAACAAAACTTGGAAGACAACAATATGATTTACACCATTTGATATTTTGTACAATAAGACTAATTTTCTCCCTATCGAATTTTATCATAAGACACTAAGGACTGCACTTGAACTAGGCATAGATTTTTTTGAAGCTCAAAGGTAGAGGATTATCCAACTCAATAACTGGATGAAATGAGGAGACAGGTTGTGCATAATACAGAAGTGATACAAAAGAAAAGGATCAAATGACATGACAAATTCATCAAGACAAGACAATTTCAAGAAGGTGATTTGGCTCTCTTATTTGAATCTAAGTACAAGGACCACATGGGAAAACTCAAGACAAGGTGGCTAGGCCCATATGAGATTGAGAAAAATTTCCCAGTGGATTTGTGAAACTCACTACCATAGATCTGTGAGATTCAAACTACTAGTGAATGGTCATAGGTTGAGTTTGTACAAAAACCAATTGATAGGAGCACCTTTGTGTAGCAATTCAAAGGATCTCAAAGTAGGATGGAGATGAGAACATCATATTTAAGGCCAAAATTTGAACCTGTTAGTTGATCTTCTAAAGTTGTTGAAGAATGATATGTTCAGTGGACTTGGTATATTTAGCTTATTGAATACTCCAAGGGTAATCAAAAGTGATGTGATCAGCGTTGTTTGTGATCAACACCAATCAACTAACATTTTTTTCTTAGAATTTTTTTGCAAGATTTGGTGCATTTTTGAAAGAATTGCATGGTCTATGATAGAAGGAGATGGCGCAAAGAATAAATTTCCACTTACAGAAATATATAGAAAGTCCCTTATTTTTTTTCCTATTAGTAGAACTTGTGATTACATGAAGAAAATAAGGAACAAATTGCACTATGCGAGTACTTATGAAGATGACTTGAACCAGAGAGAAACATTCAGCCTTCCCTTTATGGGAATTAACTAATTTCACTGAGGATAATTTAACATGCCTCTACCTACACTTATAATAATTTATACAATGCATGTAGCATTGTAGAACCTCAACCCGTAGCATCATGATGACTCTACATGTAGCCAAAGGAACAAATTACGACAAGGAACATATCACCATCATCTAAGGCACCTCTCGAGATAAGTGTACTTAATTCACTTTATTAAAGTACTTGATAAAATAATTATGTGTGATTAAAATTTATTCCGTCTCATGAGTGACTTTATAAGCCATAATATGCCACCAATTTTCACTATATGATTTTTCACCCACATCACCCCACTTCTTGAAATGACCTCACTTAACATGCTTGTACCCCTTAAATCAAATTAATGCATGCCTTTTCACGGTGCATGTAAGTCAGTTACAAAATTAGAAATCATCAAGTACTCAAAATCTTTACATTTACTCATTTTTTATCATGATCACGCAAACTGCAATATTTTTCCTCTCAAAGCTCAAGAAGTTTATCAAATTTGAAATGGGAGGAGACCTAATTTGAAATGAGCATACAGACCACTCATAGCTTCACATTCAGCCAAAAATATTGTAGTATTTCCATGACAGAGCAAATGGATGGACTATATTAATAAGTTTTAGGGATTCAACGAGTCCTTAGTGATAGAGTTTAATGCCACATTCAAGGATAGAAAGGCTACTATTAAGGTTTTGAAAGATAAGGTGGATGAAAAATTCTAGCTGTAGTAAAATGACTTCTGATAAAAGGTGAACTATTTCCTACAAAGGAAAATCCAGATGAGGCTCAAAGGGAATTTGGTGATGATGATGATAATTTTTTAAGTGATAGACAATGTACATTACGCACTTCCCTGAAACCCTTTTGGGCTGATGTTGTAAACTACATTATAAAATACTTCACCTATGAGGGTAGGTACTCAAGATTGAATACTGTGCATTTTAAATTGCTTAATCATTTAAATAATGGAAGACATGTTAATGTCTCTAATTTCTTACATGAAAGATTAAATTAAATGAGTAAGGAGTCTTAGAGGGGGTGGTCTACATTATCTCATCATTGTCTTATTACCTTGATTTTCAAACATGCATTAGAGAGGGAGCACCCTACAATAAAATGGGAAGAGTTTGCTAGGAAAAACACATTGATTATTTTTTAAGAAAAAGGAAGAAAGAGAGGAGAACAACAACTAGTTCTTCCACACCTGGAATTAAAACCATAGCTTCCACTTCTTTTCCTACGAAACTTCCACACCTACAGAAACACATATTCATGAAAAACCTCCATCTCTACATGAATACCCTATGCCCATCTCTCACGATTGGATTATTGTTGCTAAAAATTTTCTAAACATATCTACACTTGAGTCCTCTTCCTCTAAGGGAAACAAAAGTTCCTAAAGTAAATCCCTTGAAATGCCTAGGAGATCCCATAGGCTTCGTAATAAAAATCCCAAAACCTCAAAGCCTAGGAGAGATGTTATTATCTCACTGGACAGTGATGTAGAGGAGGTTAAAAAGATCAAAAACCTATACCAATGGATATTGAGCAGGGTGGTCATGAAATTGCATGTGAAAATAAGGATATGGAAGACACCACTAAGGAAATGGAAGAAATAAAGGAGGAGGAATATGATGAAAAACTTGTTCATGAGATCCCTACTAAATCAATTAGGGTTCAGGTAGAGGTCGTTCATGCTAGGGAAACCCATAAACAACATGAAGGTGAAGCATTGATAGATAAAGTTGAAAGTACACCACATTTTGCTATAGTTAATGAAGAGCATAGAGAGGAAGCACTAGATCATGTAGTGCTTGAACCACATATTGTTGACATAGATATTGTGGATGATTTTCCACCACATGTTGAGGAAACAATAGGAAATATTTTTAATGAACTTGAGATGAACTCTAAGATGAGGATATATCGAGACCATACAATTGGATAGCCCTGGAATTATTCAAGATACAATTCATGAAGTTTCAGAGCTTGTTTCCCCAACATTGCCACCGAGATAGGCTACGGTAGTAAGTTATTATCATTAAAGTTTTCAAGGAACCCCCAAACCAGTTTGCATGAGCATAGACAATCAAACAAAAAATTTCGATTGCTAGGTGAAGAAATTTGAAAATTATGTTAACAAGCTACAGTGTAAGTGGGAGAGGGAAAAGGAATAGATGATCTTCCAACATCAATAATATCTTGAAGAAAAAGATAAATAGCTCATGGCCAAAGATAATGAAATTGCAAGACTGAAGAAGAAACAAGAAGACACTATTCAGGTAACAAATGATATACTCAAATGTAGGCCACCTTCAAATATCTATGTTGTTTTCTTGAAGGAAAAATGCTATAGTTAAAGCTCACTTACATAGATTCATATTTACAGTCTGATCGACATCAAAGTGTTGCATGCAGTTTCTTCAGGTTATATTTCAAAATTCCCCATGAGATCTTTGTGCTTCTATGTGAGCTATATATGTATAATTATTCTTTGGAGTATGACAGAGACTAGATCAATACACTCTATATTAGGGATGTGCAAATTAAGGAATTAAGTTCTTACTTCAACAATGAGTTGTATAGAGAGAAGAAAATGGTTGAATATAGGCACTTCTATAAACTGCAATCATTTATGATAAGGGAATAGGTTAAAAATACCAAATCCATGATTAAATATTATGGGAAACATGTGAAAGTCTAGGAAATTAAAAATAGGGTTTATCGAATGAGACATGAATCTCATGATGAAGCTAGAAACCACATTAAATTTAATGGTCGGGAGATAGTACAGAATGCATGATGCACTGGTGAGAAATGTCCCCTAAAATGTAAAGAAAGGAAATGAATTCTTATCATAATATCATTCCAAATTTAGGAGAATAAATGCATATATTGAAGTCTTTAAAGGATGTGAAAAAATGTGGTTTCCTATTGGTTATTATTTACCAATTTTGCACTATCTTATACGACATTGGTCTATAAATAGGGAACTGAATGAGGACATACATAACAACATAATGGAAAGATATAGGATGAATTTTAGATGCATCCTTTCAGATCCATAAGTTGTATGAACCCTAGTGGACTTCAAGAGATTGTATAGTATCATTCAAGCCAATCCAAATAAAATAGAAGAACCAAAGAATGTTTGAATGAGGACATTCAAGATGCTAAGTCTGGGGGTGTGATGAGATGTTTTATTTACTTTTTAAACACCCCATCTCTTGTATTTTGTTTAATCCATGTGTACCCCTGAACTTGTACTTCTCATTTACACTACTGAACATTTCCAATATATCATGAACTTGTGACACATATATTAGTTAATATAATTTTTACTAAGTTTAATTTATTTTGTGGATTATGGGTATGCATTTATTCTTTTGGATGCAATGTGATGTTAAATAGTGCTTTGAATAAATGTCAGCCTTGATTTCCAAAGAGTTGTTATGTGTATCCACTAACATGCAACCAAATAAACTCATTCATAGTATAGAGGTCATCCGCAACAACTAATATGTAGCCAAAGGGACCCATTCATAGCCAAGCACCTATAGCCACATGAGGTCACACACATATATAAATTGGTGATTCTAAGAAGTGTTAACAACATGGAAACTTCACCTAAGCTTACACGTATTGATAAAGAAGTAGTTATGTGAACAAGAATAAGATTCAACACCATCACTTGATTATGTGTTGCAACTCAAACAAAGAACTAGTTGATTAAACTTATAATTTAATAATTGGTTGTTCAATAAATCATTTAGTTAAGTTATGTGATTGTATTATAAAATCTCCTAAAACGTTATGTTGCATGTAAATTTCTAGACTTTTGGTTAGGATCTTTTCTGAAGCCAATCAGTAACTTCTAGTATGAATCTATCTCTTCACACCTCTTCGAAATGAGGGATATAAAAGGAATGTTAATGTTGAAGAAGATAGAAATCCATATATAGAGAGTTTGTTGTACTCTTCCATTTGTAATCTTAATGATGATGAAATAAGAATTTGAGTTCTATTAAATTGTTGTAAACATAGGCCTTAGGAGGGATTAGTACCCAAGTCAGGACCCACTTGCGATTTGCTAATCATCCCCTTTTGTTTGTTATTTTAATTCATTTCATGATTAAAATTATAGCATTTTATTCCTTAATCTATATTATGTTTTTACATGTTTTTCCATATCCATAGTATTTACTTTTAGTCATAATTTAGTTCATTTCTAGTATTCTTATTTCCTAATTGTAGTGATATTAATTTACCTTTACACTCCTCAATCATCTGTAATTTGCATACAAAACTGACATTATTGAAATTTTACGTCCCTAGGTGTGATAATTAAATTACTATAGATTGATTAACAAAATATTAATTGTTACAAGTTAATTTTCACCATCACCTGATCCATCTAGTCTTTATTTCTTTGATAGAGGGCATCCCATCTTTTCTTAAATCCTAGACTCAAAACTGATTTTTCTCAATGCATACCTTACTTTTAGGGGTGTTCACCTTCAACCATTCACACCTAATCAACAATCTCCTGCATCTAACCCCTCATGTTATTTATCATGGCTTATTGATCCAAACCATGAGTCGGTAATCTAGAAAATACACCCTTACCCCACTAGCAATCAATCAAAAACATCCAATGTCATGCCTTCAACTCCCATCATTACATTTGACCTTAATGTGGTCTCCTCAAAGGATATAAACAATCAACAGCCTACATCTTCACCAGACCTTTCATTTGGTTCTGTTTCATCCCAAAACAATACCAATACATCTTCATCTATGTTAACCTCGTTAGTCTATTCTACCATCTAAACTCCTTCGTGAATTCAGTAACCATCCCATCAAGTGCATCTAAACCTTCCCCATTCTAAAAACCACATCAGCGGTCCAAATTGTAGTTATGTCTATCCCAACATTGATACCACCCATTAACACAAGTTTTATTTCTATTGTCCACCCTTCCTCACAACAATCATCTACCATCCCTACTTCCTCTCAATTCATACCTCAACAATCTCAACCTCTCATTCATATCTCTTTTCCTTTCATCACAAAACTTAACAGTCTTAACCACTCATTCATTCCTCTATTCCTTTCCAACACATATCTCAACCATCACAAACTCTCATGAATGCATCCATGCCTTTCCAATATCAGTAGATTTAACCTTCACATCCTTTAGTTTCACAACCCATCTATAACATTCCCTTGGGTAATCACCTTCATAAAAACATCCCACAACCATATCAACAATCAAATATTATATAATCAACCTAGTTTTTCCTCATCCAATACACAATAACAATCATAACATGACCCCCTTCAAGCTTTGATGAAAAAAATATCTATCCTTGAATCCTCTTCCATGTGTACCAGGAATAAATTATCTTATGAAAAAATATGCAATCAACCCATCCACCCATCAATACCATACAAATCTTATCCTCCTCATTGGGAACTTCCTTTGTTCCTAAAAATCTATAGTAAAAATAACCAATAGCACATTTGAGCCTTCCAACGTGCTGTTACCTCATAGCACATGACCAAGACCTTATGTTGAGGACATTTCCCATGTCCTTAGCTAGCCCTACTTTATACTGGTATAACAACATCCCACAATAATAAATCTTCTCATTTTCTTAGATTTCTCAACTACTCCTTAAAGTAATTTCAATTAATATCACCTGTAAAATCACTATCACCAACCTATATGCAATCAAACAATTTGAAGATGAATCTATTTCAAAAAAATTCACCCACTAGAAGGGCATTATCAATCAACTATCATTTTCCTCCCATAGAATGAGCTAATAGAATTATTCTCTTGCTCTTGTGCTAAACACATCTCATCGACATTACAAATCTAATCTTTCTAGACATTTGGTTAAGCATTCATAATGGATCGCAAACTCAAGCTTCACGCTTTTGAAGAAGGTAGAGTTAATCTTAGGTCAAAAATCCAAAACCTGAGTTTTCATCCAAACCATCTTCTAGTCAAGATAAATCTAAATCATCAACCAATGTAGTAGTCATAAATACCTCAGCCAAAAACATCCAACCACCGAATGCTCTCACCTCAACACACTTATAAATCTATAGGAGAATATTATAGTGTAGTATTTGAAAAACTCCTAGTAGATAACATGATCACTCTCCCTCCTATCCACCCCATCGATACATCCATCTCGAACCCCTCTTGGTATAGAGAAAATGATTACTTTAAATACCATAGGGTCAAGGGCCACAACATCAAAATGTGTCATTCATTCCAAAAGTATCTTAAAGATCTTATCGAAAAGGTGCACTACACTTGGATAACCCAAATGCACCTCAAAATCAAAACTTGGATGTCTTCAAACAATCTTTCCTTAATCACTCCCCATCTACCAGTCAACCATAGTCCAATACCATCCAAGCTCATCATAATATCAACAATGTCATATCCCAACCGTCTACCAATCTCTATGTTGCATCAACAAACCAAGTATGCACATAAGTAAATACACCCACTATTCCTATCATAGAAGAGAATACACCTTTTGTCTACATCCACTATATCCATGACTAACTCACCCAAAATCTCTTCATAAATATCACAAAATAAATTATTCATACAAATTTTGAAAATCATTTTTCCCAATATCACTGCACACACTTTGGAAACCCGTCATACAACCAAACGCTCCTCATCTATAAATATAATCATTATAACGCACAACCATATTACTCCTTCAACACAAAAATTAAAACCATTTTTCTCCATTATAGAGCTACATCCTTCATCTAAATTATTCATCATCATTATGCAATCAAAGGCCCTACTTGAGCACACATCCAAAGAAAACACACCAAACGCAGTCCCGCAACATTTGTCAAACTAAAATAAATGTCACTTCCTTTAACATATGCCTTAAAAGGATATTATGAATCAAACCTTGAAAGGTTACTTCAACAATCCATCATAAAACTACCCCCTCTTAAGTCATCTAATTCTCGAGGGTGGAAGGCTTCCTAGTATAACTTTGAAGACTTTTGTGACTATCATCGCATACCAGGACATCATACAGAAGATGGTAAGGCCCTCATTTCCCCTATCAAAGGAATTCTTCCTATAGATATAGCCACATCAAAAACATATTGTAAAACATCTACACTCACATTTAAACCATCCATAATGATTGAGAGTGGGGATTATTCTAAGAAAACCCCTCCATATCAAATCAATGTATTATGCATAATCACTAGATAACGTACCCACAAACCTAGTGCCTCAGATCAAGAAAATTATAAATTTTCTATTCCACTCACTCCCAAGTAATCTAACCAAACACCACCCACTAAATCCAAGGTTTCCATCCTTTCTGCTCCTCATACACAATCTACCACTACAATAGAAAATTTCATCATCAAACAAATTCACCAAGCTCTAGTCAATATGTTCCTTTATAAACTAGTGTAAACCTCACCTTCACACTAAAAATCCATGATCGAAGCTCTTTAATTCATATCAGTTTCCTCAAATGATCCACACCTTTTGTAAATATACTAGGCTCTCTTAAAACATCCACTACTATCTCCTTTGACAGTTCCAAAATACCATCACTAAAACTAGTGGACCATGATCTACCCCTCTTCATCACCACTCAAATCAATGATATCCTAATGAAAATATTCATTATTGATAATGGTGCCAGTATTAATATCATATATACATATGCCTTTAATCATCTTTGACTACCTAACACCATTATTTCCCAAACACTAGTTGTACTTTGAGTTTTAAACAACACCATCACCTCCACATTGGGTACAGTCATTTTACCACTTAGTGTTAAACCCCTTCCTGAACTCTTCTATCTGGTAAAGGGAGAGTTCTAATATAACATACTATTAGACCGACCCTAGATATGCATTATGCGTAGTATCCCATCAATGCTCCATCAATGTATTAAGTATGAACACAAAGGTAAAAATTTACAGCCTCGGCTCCCAATCCTTTTAGATCTGGTAACACGACCTATTATCTGAATGATGTGCTTGTTCCCAAATCAATCCTAGGATCCTCTCGATGAAGAATATACTAGTTCATCCATTCCATCATCCAAATTACCAGATGAATCTACTTTTGACAATGTTATACAACGTATTTCACTCGAGGAGTATCACCTCATTATTCTCAATTCACTTCCCACGCCTAAGACATATGGAATACCCGATATACAACCTATGTACAAACCGAACATCGAGATAATTCATATCTTATGGTCCCCCACATCGTACTAAATATATTATCTATGGAGGGATCAATCACCCTTCTAAATATCTCACTTATCAATGTTGTGATATGTTATTTATATCATATTTTAAATTCATATATAATCAATTCTTTTCGCAAAGATGTATCTTGACCCATTTGCTCCTTGAAATGATTCTAATTTGGACATTATGAGTAGAGTATCCATGACCTAATCATCCAACATTCCCTCAAACCACATGAAAAATATGGGCTAGGTTATGAGAGACACCTTTTGAATCTTCTACACATGCTATATCCAAAACCATCATAGAATTGGAACCATCTTCCTCATCCACGCAAGATGACCCTATGGACATCGAAAATACCGTATCCATCCCACCTAACTGTTTTATTCAATACTATTACATTAGGACCATTAACTTATCAAAATAATCATGATACTAAGACAATTCCTCTCATCTGGTCTGAAATAATAGAAGAAGAATCACCCACCATTAACATCCTTCAATGTCAAGATGATCAAGCTATCCTTTCCCATATGGGGAAAGAGGATCATTTCCTTCAGAAAGCATTCCCACTTAAAACCTCGATGCTACTCAATGAATCCATTACCAATGTTAACATAAGATCTCCACAGGAACCTCACATAGTTAAGGTTGGTCAATCATTAGATCCATAGGAGTTAAATGATTTTTCCACCTTATTATCCAAATATAATCAAGCCTTTTCTTGGTCATATAGTGATATGTCAAGAATCAATCCCAACATTGTTTTCCACAATATCGTCACTTATCCTAATGACAAACAACTCAAACAAAAGCTACATAGGATTCATCCTCACATATCTCTTTTCATCAAAGAAGAGTTACAATGCTTTCTCTCCACTAATTTTATCATACTCATTGACTATCCTGTTGTCGTGCAAATGTGCAACAGGGAAATAGAAATTTCCAAGCACGACAACTATACCCCTATGCCGAAATTTTCAAGCTTTATCATTCCTAGGTAACCCTAGCTCTATCCATTCAGTCCAAATTACCTCCCAACCAATGTTATATCATCCCTCTAGGTGATTTAGGAAATTCCACATTCCCTAGGTGATTTTAGGACTTCATTGAAAATGCATATTTTGGGAGTCACGGGAACGACTGTCACTAGCCTTCCCAGGATAGGATTGACCCCCTGAAGTGGAACAGAAGGGAAAAATTCAACATGGAGGTGAATTTATTACCTTATGGCATCAAAGAAATGATTTTGGAAGGTTTAGAGAAGTTTTTCAAGACTTAGAGCACTCTGAGTGGAAAATAGGGTTCACAAGCCTAGAAAATACACATGCCTAAAATAGTCATCGCGCTTGAGAAGAAGATTCCAAGAGCTCAAAATGGATTTGGAAGTAAAAACAACATCTTTTGAAAGAGTATTGCAAGACCTACATGATGGTGAAGTAATATTTTTCACAACACCTTGGCGCATATGACTAGAAGGCAGTTTTTCTCAGGCACAAGTGGAGTCCTAGATACAAAATATAATTTTTCAGGGATCATATGATTGAATTAAGACATGAAACCCATATCATTGGATTAAAACTTACATTTACAGTCAGAATCATATAAAATTTCACCAATAAATTCCATCAGGAGCTCAAGTTATCTGCGTTCCAAGTTACCCTCTCAAAGGTAGTTCAGGACTTAATCATTTTCTCGAGAGGACACGTGTCAGCACTAGGAGCCTGGTGGGATTTCATGGCCCCAAATTCCCTAAGGTTAGGTAAATAAACCCTTGTAAAATCTTCCCAGCCCTCATGTGACCATTGGGACCCTCATATGACTTCCATACTTGACAAATCAGCCCCCAGGTGCTTATTTGGAGCATGCCTTCCCTACCATCGGATCGGGTGCCACGTGTCAACTCTACAACAACCATGGAATTTGAAGTCCCTTGTTCACTTCAGGTGGGGGACATCATACCTTTTAAAATTCACCCAGCCCCCATAGGGAGTCTTTGGACACCCATGTGGCCTCCTCTTAGCTCTTAGTGCTTTAAAGTAGTTTTTACTCCTTCATTCCCTGTCGTTGGATCAAACGCCACATGTCATGCCCTTGATCACCGTGGAATTTGATGTCCCTCATTTCCCTGAGGTCAGGAACACAAAACATGGAAAATTTCACCCTAACCCTAATATTTCATATCTTTTTAAGAAGTTTCTAAGTGCCGCTTTCTTCACTTCTGACTTCTAATAGTTTTTGTGCACTCCATTCCTCCATTCTTCCTCTGCAACATTCTACCATCACCCTGCCATTGTAAATGCTCATACCAGCTTGACCAAAACACTGAAACAAGATCCCCATGGTGATTTTTAGGTCTCAGAAGGATCTTTCATCAAAACAAGAAGGAGAAACGAAGAGCAAGAAGAAGAAAATGGTGAAAATCTCCATAACCTAAAAACAAAGATCTAAAGAAATATTGCAAGCCGGTGCATGAATCAAAGAACCATTTGCTGATGTTCATTCCTCTATCCAAGACCATTAGAAAGACACCTTAAAACTCCCCCTCATGTGACAGAGTAGCCATAACAAAGAAATCTCATTTCCAGCTCAACGAAGAAAGAAGTGGGATTTCCCATCAAACCAGTTGTCGCGAATCAAGTAAGATCGCACGTGAAGCATCAGAAGAAAAAACCCACATAAAAAATATAAATTTATTTGTAAATAGAGGAGAAAACCAAACCTGCAATTTTCAGGTCCATTAATGGCTACCGTACCCAAAGGCACTGCCAGGTCTGAAAAATAAAACTTTAAAATCTCCTAAACTATTAAGCAGGTGGATCTGAAATTACAAAGAAGAATATTGTGTAAAAACCCATATAAAAAAACTTCATTCCACGTCAATCGACTCCCAGAGGCCAAATTTCTAAAAATAGCAGGTCTACTACATAGGAACTGCTATTTTGGGAAAGTTAGCAACATAAGAACCTGCAGAGGAGACGAAGACATTGGAGGTAAACTACAACTGAAAATTCACCAGAACAGACATTTTTGGCACTTACTAAAAATAGTAAGTGGGCCCTCGAGCACCTGCTAAAAATATAAATTTGATCTAGAAGAAATGAGGAACATGGGGAGAAAGAGGAAAACTAAGCCACAACATCTAGTTGAAGATCGAGGAATTGCTTTTCCACACTTACTAAAAATAGTAAGTTGCTTTTTCAAAGGGAGATATGAAGATGAAATGGATGGGTCAAAAGCCGACACAACCCTTTGCCTATGAGTATGATGTGGAAGACAGTGATGTCTTGTACATGGACCTAAATGACCTTAAAATTCAAAATTCAAAAGAGAAAATTTATAGAATTTGAATAGCTACATGAGCCACATGTCTACAAACCATGGCTATTCCGGGCAATCCTCCTATGAAAGACCCAAATTGCTCTTCCACATCCAAGAAGATATCACTTCTGATTTGAGAGAATCTATTTGGCATAATAGACAAAGTGTCAACCACTACTTCATTGCCACGAGAATCCTCAACCGTGAATAAGAACACGCCATGAATTGGAGAGGCAAAGACAAATTCCAACACCACAAAGGTGAGCATAGATTTCCAAGCTGGAGGATAGAAGTTATATAACAACCACTTTTTGTCACTTCAATCTTAGAGAATTTTTATTTTTTTTTTTTTTTTTTAAATCTTACCTTATGTAGCTGATTTAAATACCCATATATTTAAATCCAACATAAGCCTTAATGTAGTCCCTTTTCAATAATTATCATGAACCATGTGCAACTGTATGAGAGAATACTGAACTCACAAGTTCTCCCTCAATGCTCTTATGAGCCATACATACAAGTGTATCCCTTTGGTTCTCCTTTAACAGGATATGATATATAAGTGCTAACCCTTAAGTGTTTACCTGAGTTCCACCTATGAAATCCACAGCATCTCACAACTTACTTAATGGTGAAAACTCAATAGTATAATCAGCAGTTACACTACCTTGCGCAAGGTATCCGAGTCATGTATACCATACTCTATTCCATGACGACACACTCGCCATTAGGAAATTTTTGCTTCACTTTAATCACTTTTTTGGTTATAAGCTTATACGATCAAGTGATGTTATAAACAACTACAAGTCTTACACAAGGTACAAGCCCGGATTAACCTACACGAAGCTTTACCTCGATGTCATCCTATGATTCCTATGGGAGAGAAAGTGTCTTTGTAATGATTCTCTTCATTGCTAGATTTCTTCCCTTCCCGTAGCCATCATATGTTGGCATCGGGGTACCAACCCATGGGGTTCCATCCACCTTGTAACTATAACAAGCTTGTACTTAAGCAATACCACTCTACATTTTAAGGTCTTGAAAAGGGAACTCAATATAGTTGTTATGTGGTAGTATTCAAGTAATGACAACTGTCATTAAACGGATACGTCCACATAATAGCGGTAGTGAGTTAACCTGTCAAGAGTCTTAAAATGAAACATGGTATCTTAATAAATTAAACATGATACATTGTTCTAGTTCCCGTGTCTTCATCACTTAGTGAAGAGTATATAGAGTCTGTCCCCTAGAATCATAGTAGGTTAAATGTAGTTACAAAACTACTCATTTCTTCCTATGTGTTTTAGATATGAGATAGATCAATCTTTAGAACTAAATTCCCAATTGTATAGTTTGTTAATGATTCAATTTCCATCATATCGAATAATACCTTACATTATCATGGAGTAATAACTACCAATGTTATTCTTAATCCCATTAGTAATCATGCAACTATATAATTACTAATTATGGGGTACATATGGATTCGATCCCGTTACCCTCCTTTCAAAAACACTTATGCTATATTATTAGAATCATGTTACTTAGTTTTACCTCAAAATTTATTCTTGTCAAGTTTGACATATCGAAAAATATAAATCTTATTCATTTTACGGTTCCTGTTTTAGTAGAATTCCCAATTCTCTTGAGCACTTCTATAACCATTTCCAAACCTCAACTTAGGTTTATTTGTATGGCTACTATCACCTTGGCAGTGTATTCATTTTCCTTGGATCCTTGTACCAATTTCCTTGGCATCCAAAATACATTCCATTAATTCCAGCTATCAGATCATTGCTATCATTTATATGACTACACCGTCATATCCTAATCATGGTTGGTTTCAGCTATAAATTTTTAGGAGCTGTCATCACCAATCCGGCACTATGATAATTCTTCACCGGGAACTCCTCGTGCTATGATTATTTACTAATGCACAGCCTTTAGTTTGGTGGACGTAATCTGGAAACAAAACAACAACCGAACACAATAATACCATCGACTATGATAAAACAGAATGATGAAAAATCTGAAATATCAAAGTAAATTATAATATTAACATGAAATTGTTACAATCTCACCCATGAGGTACTTCAAGAAGACTATGGGAGAAAATTTACAATTACACCTCTCGATGGCTTCTTCAACACACCTTTAATCGATGGCTTCCTTTGCACACTTCCTACAATATTTCTCACTACTTCTTTCTATGCTAAATGAGGGGGTAGCCTCTCTATTTATAGAACTTCGTGCTTATCCATCTTATCTCTAAGATAGGATAAGAAATCCACTCTGACGAATCATATTACATACCTTAACTCTTATCTACGTACATGTAGGCTTATCTCATTAAGATAAGATAAACCTTATCATTTTACATGGGTTCCACATTTTTAGACTTTTTACAAATAAAATACACAAAATATTTATGACCTCACTCCTTGTCTTTATTATCAATATAATATTTCTAATTCCTAATCATGTAGACCCTACTTCTCTAATTACCCAAACTTTGACATTTTAACATTACCGGACCACTTACGACAAATATTTACTTTTACAACATTCCTATTGTACTTTGATTTACCGTACTCCACATTATTGGCGGCACCGTCATCGACGGCGCCGTTATCTTCTATCGGACGCTACTACTACTAATTACACTTAACAACATCATATTCCTAATACATAAATTAATGAAATAGAAATTACGGAGGAAAATTTTAGTGTCGACATCTTCCCCTTCCTAGCTTCTACTCCGTCCTCGAGTAGACTATTCTCAGTGCTTGGAAAATCTTCAACTTGTCGTGGTTGACCCATTTCGTAATGGGAGTGCCATCCAATTCCTCCAGTCAGTACGTACCATTTTCATGCACAACTGCTATTTTGTAGGGCCCCATCCATTTTGAAAGAAATTTTCTCTGTCTTCTTTTTTTGTATCTGGAATCATATACTAGGACTAAGTCATTCACATGAAATGGAGACCATCGGATCTTTTGATCAAGGTATTTCTTCCGCTTCATTTTCTTCTTATGGCTTGTATCCTTTGCTATTTCCCTCATTTCCTCTAGCAAATGAAGATGTACCAACCTTTCTTTTATTGAATCACTTTCATCCATCCTTTCATTTTTCATAACTCTCATAGTGGGAATATCAAACTCAATAGGAAGAAGCTGGATCAATGCCATAGGCCAACTGAAATGGGGAGTATCCTGTTCTTTGACTTTGATGTTGCCCTATATGCCCACAATGCTTGCATGAATCCTTTTATCCCATTTATGTACCGCAAGGCCTGCATCTTTTGCTAGAATTTGACACAAAGACAAAATTTGTTCATTCCACCTGTCCATTTGTGCTTGGCTTGTATGTTGTTGCTTTCCGTGCTTAATAGAAAACTTATTGACTAGGGCTTCTACCACCTCATTAATGAAGTGGCTTCCTTGATCATTACAATTTCTAATGGACAACCAAATTTGGTGACAATGCGTTCATATATGAACCTTGCCACTTCATCCATGGAAGCTTTTTTCAATGGCCTAGCTTCAACCCACTTGGTTAAATAATCTGTGGCAACTACAATATACTTATTTTGACGTGATGTAGTTGGAAGTGGACCTACAATGTCTATTCCCCATTTTTCAAAGGGACCAAGGGGAAGAATAGGACATAATGGAGCTGATGAAGTCTTATGGTTACCATGTGTTTGACAAATATCACATGTCTTACAATAATTATAACAATCTTTAAAAAGAGTGGGCCAGTGATAACCTGCATCCAAGATCCTTCTTGCTGTAAGTTGTCCAGAGAAGTGCCCTCCACATGTACCATTGTGGAATTCTTCTAGCAGCTCCTTTCCTTGATCACGTCCAACTACCCTCTTGTACTGTCCATCAGGTCCTATTCGAAATAATGCTCCATGCAGAATAGAATATGGATGACTGGCTTGAGTAATCTTTCTCTTAGTCTTTGCATTGGCACCATCAGGAAACTTGAATTCATTCAGATAATTCCAAATATCTATGTATTCACTAGGGATTGTGTCAAGGGAGAACAATGCTGCATCGGGAAAATCATCATCATCACAAGATGATCCTAAACCATCATAGGCTCGAGAGAGTGCATCTGCATTGACATGCTTCTTTCTGGCCTATCTATAATATCAAATTCAAATTCTTGTAGCAAAATTATCCATCTTGCTATCCTCCCTGATGGGTTAGGTTTATTGACAATATATTTCAAAGCCTGATGATCCATTACAACTATAAATTTCTTCCCTAGCAAGTAATTTCTAAACTTCTTTACAAGATAAAAATAATAGCGAGCCTCTTTTTCAGTTACAGTATAGTTTACCTTAGCACTGCTCATTTGTCTGCTCCCAAAGTAAATTGGATGTTCATTCCCATTTTCATCCTTTTGGCTCAAAGTACTACCTAGTGCTGCATCTGAGGCATCATTGTACACAATGAATGGCTTGCTCCAATCTGGATTCTTCAAAATAGGTGAAGACACCAGGGCTTCCTTCAGTTGTCCAAAATCTTCATGTGCCTTGTTTCCTGGTTCATAAGCAACATCCTTCTTCAAGAACTGGGTTAGTGGCTGTGCAATCTTTGAGAAATTCTTGACGAACCTTTATAGTAACCCACATGGCCTAAAAATGATCTCAACTTACTTCTATTCATAGGAAATGGTAAATCTTTGATTTTTGAAACTTTATCAGGATCAGTACCAATACCATCTCTGGATACAACATGCCCTAACAAAACGCCTTTAGAACATCCAAAGACACACTTTGTAGGGTTTAGTGATGCTTGTGCTTCATCTAACCTTTGAAATGTTGTCTCCATCTGGTGCAGGTGGTCCAACTTGCTCCCATAGATGCAAAAATCATCTAGAAATACTCTGATGAAGGTCCCAATGTAGGGTTCGAACACCCTATTCATCAAACGCTAGAATGTTGCTGGAGCATTACACAACCCAAAAGGCATAACTCTATAAGAAAACGTTCCCCAAGGAGTGGTGAACGTGGTCTTCAGCTAATCTTTCTCTGCTATACGAACTTGGTTGTAGCCACTATATCCATCAGCAAAACTATAACATTCTTCGCCAGCTACTTCGTCCAAGATCTGATCTGAAAATGGAAGAGGGTAATGATCCTTCTTTGTTGCCTTATTGAGCTTCTGTAATCAACACAAATGCGTAGCTTCCCATTCTTTTTTATTGAGATCACAATGGGAGAAACCCATTCTAAATTCTCCACAGAAAATATGAATCCTGCATCAAGCAACTTATCTATTTCTTCTTTTACAGTCTTGGAAAAATTAGGATTCATTCTATATGGCATTTGCTTTATGGGCTTAGCACCATCTACTAGCTCAATACAATGTTCTACCCAACTTACTTGACGGAGTTCCTTGTAACCAAAAGTGAATAGGTGTATGTACCTTCGAAAGAGCTGGAGGTAGGATTCCTTCTCACTCTCCATCACAGCATCACCAATCTTTATTTGTTGGAGACAATCATCAACTTCTTCTTCAGATAATTTTATGGGATCATGAGTTGGTGTGACTGGAAGGATATCCATGACTGAAACATCCACCTCACTTTCTTCATCTTCAGTATCCACTTCACTAGTACTAGAGTAATCAGAGGATGTCCAATCATCAGTTTCATCACTTGAATCCACAGGTTCTGCCTTATGATGTCGAGGGATCACATTTATCTTCACCCTCTCTCTACCACGTCCAAGTGTCATGAAACCTTCATTCCAGTAGTTTCTTGCATGAACTCTCCTTAGCCATGGTCTTCCCAGCAGCATTGGGTACGCAACAGTACCATTTTTCATCACCTGAAAGTCTACCACACATACCACACCCATAACAGATATTGCCACATTTGAAACTACACCTTCTGGTTTAGTTTTTCCTTTATTTAATGACCTTAACATAAGTGTTGAAGGGCGATCAATTTTTAAACCCAACATATTCATTACTGAGGACTCGGTCATTACATTAATCGTAGCACCTCCATCAACTAAGACATCATGAATTGAAATACCATTACATAATACCTCGGCTTGTGGAGCATAGGGATCTGCCTCGCCTCCAAAACAGGGGACCTCAACCTCCTTCCTTCTTCGAGCATTGAGTCCACCTCGCAACTCCCGCCTCTTCTCGAAGAGATAGCTAAGAGTTGACCATATGTAATATTTTTGAGCCTTTTGGATAGATCTTCCAAGATGGAGTATGGTCCTTGCCCCGTGAAATCAGAAAATCCCGCACACCCAAATTTCTTCTCCTATGTTTCTTACTAGTTTCTTCTTTCATCTTCTTAGGATCATTTCCATCTTGATTATCTTTTTCTTTCTTTCTTTTTGTTACAAACACATCTACTTCATTATTTCTACTCTTATCTACTACATCAAGAGAATTCACAGGTGCTTTTCCTTTATCATTATCTCTTGTACCAGATGTAGAAGCTCTATCTGGACAATTATACTTATAATGACCCTTTTTATAACAACCATAACAAACAACTTCAGAAATATTTCTTTTTGGACCTCTATCTCCTCCCTGAGAACTAAATTCCTTTCCTTGAAGAAGATTAATAGTTAACTGGCCCATCTTCCTAAGCAGATCTTCATACTCAGTAGATGTACTAGGAGAAATATTTGTGCTCACCGGGAGTGGTTGTGGATTCTGGACCAAAGGTGCTGGTGTAGGCTCTACTTTAACAACAATTTCTTTGGGCTCCTCTTCCATGCTTTCTTCTTGCCTTCTTGCAATCTCCTTTGCTTGTTCAATGGTAGTTGGGTGGTCATACTTCACTCGTTGTCGATCTCGGCTTCATCCCAAGAATGAAGTGCTTACAGAGGAGATTATCCACGCCATTCATCAACCCATCCGCTAGTCCTTCCTTCCGGATCTGGGCATCGAGCTTCCTCCTTAGCTCTAGAACACGAGCATGATAATCCCTTATCTTCTCCTTCTCTCCTTGGGATAGCTTTGTGATCTCGATCATGAGATCTGCATATTTCTGTTGTTCACCAAATTCTTCAAGAAAACTTTCAGTTAATAAATCCCATGAATTTTTCACATTATCACCTAGTGTTTCAAACCACCTAAGTGCTAAACCATCCAAAAAGGTAGGAAAAAATTCAGTCCATTGTTCCCTTCTTATAAGGCCATTACAAATACAAGATCGTTTAAACTCTTGAATGAAAGAAGAAGCATCTTCATTAGATTGAGCTGAAAAAACAGGAATCTTTCCCATTTTCAAAAGTAACCACCATGAAATACCAACCCACAAGTACAATTAACAAGACTTATGTGCACAAATAATTGGAATCACTATACTAGAAAGTGACTTTACACCTTTCTACAGTAAAATAGAAATGACCACGGTAAACTATGGTAAAACTTGACTTACTGCGGTAAAAACTGACTTTACTATGGTAAACACTATTCACGGTAAAAAGTGAAGTTACTGCGGTAAATACTATTCACGGTAAAAAGTGACTTTACTGTGATAAATACTATTCACAACAAAAATGACTTTATCATGGTAACTACTATTCACGGTAAAAATGACTTTACCATGGTAACTACTATGCACGGTAAAAATGACTTTACCATGGTAACTACTATGCACAGTAAAAACAAGGTTACCCTCCAATTGATTTTTGACTTAAGTGGGAATATCTCTCCAGAAAATCCACCAACGAGGAATGGTCCCGAACGGAGCCAAAATGTCATCACCAATCCTAAGCACTATGATAATTCTTCACCTGGGAACTCCTCATGCTATGATTATTTACTAATGCACAACCTTTAGTTTGGTGGGACGTAATCTGAAACAAAACAACAACCGAACACAAGAATACCATCGACTATGATAAGACGGAATGATGAAAAATCTGAAATATCAAAGTAAATTATAATATTAACATGAAATTGTTACAATCTCACCCATGAGGTACTTCAACAAGACTATGGGAGAAACTTTACAATTACACCTCTCGATGGCTTCTTCAACACACCTTTAAGCGATGGCTTCCTTTGCACACTTCCTACAATATTTCTCACTACTTCTTGCTATGCTAAATGAGGGGGTAGCCTCTCTATTTATAGAACTTCCGAGCTTATCCATCTTATCTCTAAGATAGGATAAGAAATCCACTCGACAAATCATATTCCATACCTTAACTCTTATCTCTGTACATGTAGGCTTATCGTTAAGATAAGATAAACCTTATCATTTTACATGGGTTCCACATTTTTAGACTTTTTACAAATAAAATACACAAAATATTTATGACCTCACTCCTTGTCTTTATTATCAATATAATATTTCTAATTCCTAATCATGTAGACCCTACTTCTCTAATTACCCAAACTTTGACATTTTAACATTACCGGACCACTTACGACAAATATTTACTTTTACAACATTCCTATTGTACTTTGAATGTTACCGTACTCCACATTATTGGCAGCACTGCATCGACGGCGCCGTTATCTTCTATCGACGCTACTACTAATTACACTTAACAACATCCTATTCCTAATACATACATTAATGAAATAGAAATTATGGAGGAAAATTTTAGTGTCGACAAAGCGTAGACACAAAACTTCCATAGTGAGTGAGATGGCGAGAACTCATGTTGAGCACAATCTGAATGTTCCCATCAATACTCTAATCTTTTTCATTGGGTAGTAAACCCATGGTTTCATAGAGGTTTAGTATTCGGGATTTAATCATCTCCCGACAATTTTATGCCAACCGTGTCCCATCCTATGGGCCCTTTTAGCATTTATGTTAAACTGATTATTAATGAATTATCTTTAATACATCTTGTTAGTTGGAGTAACTCCAACATAAACATTCATCAAATCATATTTTATACGATAGCAATCAGATAGATCATATACTTTATTTATCCGTTTTATGGAAAGACAGTTTGCTTAAGCAACAAGGAATGATCTATTCTCATTTCTTATTTCACCTTGAGGAATTAAGTTGAACTCTCCTTCATGTTAAGGGAGTTGGATTAGTTTTATCAATTATTTAAACTTAATTTCCTTAAAAGGTTTAAGTTTGCCCAAAAGGAACATCAGCAAGTGTTTGGGACTTAATCATTATACGATAAATATTAACATTTCATCCATAAATTTAATCATAACAATTTATTTATAATATAGTTATTCAAAATTTATCGGAGGAATCACCCTCCATTATGCTCACATAAGAAAACACATCAAGATTCACAACTAGATGATTTCTCATCTACGATGCATTTAACCTTTACTGGTCTTGTGAGGAATCACTACCTCTTGCTAACAATAATATTGATTTCCCATAAGTTAATCAATCTAGATTACAGAATTTAACAACACTACTCCGTAGTGTAATCCATTAACCTATCCCTTATGTTACTAATTTATAACTTCACAACTCGCCCATTAAACCTGCTAGGTTCACCTAGTCCACAAGACAGTTGTTATATTCTAAAATAGAGAGAGTTACAACAGCCCTCCATTACAATTTTCTAATGATCCCATTTTCATAAAATATCATAAGTATAAAGCCATTCTTATACTGACACTACTACAACATAATGGTATTCATTAAAGAAATTACAGAGAGGGATCAACATTCTTCGATAATATGAAGCGAGTATTTATTGAAAAAAATATGGAATCCTTTCCATGTTACAATAGATCGTAAATGTACATAGTATATTTTCACAAGAGAACCTTTACTCGAAGTCAATAAATAACTTCCTCAACATAATTAAAAATATCTCAAATCAACCATTAGCTGTAATTTTATCCTTAGAAAGTAAGCATGTGGTATGATTAGATAACCAAGACATTTCTTTACTTCACGCCAGTTACCTTCACTCAATTTCCTGCAATGGTTAGGCAAGGTCAGTTCGAATGAAATGAGAAAGAAAAGTCCTTTATCCCGTTTATCAATTTATGTCATTAAATGTTAGAATGAATAAATACTGCAATAATCTCATTCTAACAATTTAATCATATAATTCCACAACATCATACTTTAGTAACCTACTTTGCAATCATTAAGAATAGTTCTTTTACCTCTTTCATTACTCTGCAAAGATAAGGCCTATGCACTACTTCACAAAAAATAAGTTAAAGAAAAATTGGATAAAGGATATTGATACCCAAGAAATGACCATCAAATAATCAATAACAAAAGTTATTAAAAATACGATTGAATCACATAAAGTTAGATAGAGTAATCAGACTCTTATCAATCACGGTATGAATCTATATCATCCCATTAACAAATAGAAATTTCTGCAACTAATGTTGTTTCTCCAGAATTCAACAAAGTATAATCCTTGGACACTCAAGGTAATCCAAGCTATGGAAATGAAACCAACCAGTTTCATCAATATCAACACACCCATCAAATAGATCCGGTTAATACACGTGACGTTTATATGTCATAGCTACAGGATACGACATATTCTGCACTATCCATTAATATCCTAAGAAGGAAATATATATCTATACAACTCAAGCTACATATCATAGTAACTTAAATAAATTAAGTTAATATAGACTCGATTGCCTATCTATTCCGTATTGTACCTTCTTTAAAAAAACTAATCATTTCAAATTATATCTCACCACATTCTACTGCAATAAGAATATGAATATACAACCATTCAAAAGCTTATTTATGCTTGCGTATAGTGCTAAACTCCCCGAATTTTCTCAATGATTAATACATATTACTCCTTAGTAATGAAGATATGTTTCCCTTGATTTAATCATCCTACTGAGAGAATAATCCGTTACATAACTTTACATAATATTAATATTAAAATCTTCTTGAAGAGAACGATTTTAAGAAGGGAGACAACTAAGTTTCCTTTCCATTATTACACCTTATATATGGATATGCAAAACTTATCAAATATATCCATAGTGTAATCCACCAAGACCCCTTGGTTTTCAAGTAAGACTTTATAGTTCTTTCAAGGAAACATAAAATAACCAACTCTTTTCTTCATTATCCATCCAAATCCCAGCTCAAAGCAAGTTTTCCTCTAGTAAGTGTCGATTATAGAGATATTATAACATTAGACTCGAATAGCTTCCTAAAGAGAGAAGAATGGTTTTCCATACTTGGTAGATAATAAGTTAGGTTCCGCCCTTCGAAAACCAATTCCCAAATTCATCTTTTGTTCTCTAATATCAGTTCAAAACTAGCTTAGATAACTTCTAAGGAAGATAGTAAATAATGAAACTCCTTATAATGGAGTGAGCCAAGGCTCTACAACTCAGCAATTATTTACATCAACCGAAAGTACTTCACAAATCCTAAGCAAAGGAATATTTAGGATGAGGTTGCAACCAACTCGCCGCTGGATGATGATGGATTATTATACAAATATCCTGCAACTCAGCCTCTGTTTCCCCTCATCTGCAATGAAACCAGGAGTAATCCCTGCTTCTTACCATTAACCTTTCTAAGAGCTACAAGGTTCAACATATCATGTTAGAATAACATGAAGATTTATTAGCTCACAAAACACCTATCAAATCGAGCCATGTCTTAAAAGGTTAATACCTATATTTGCTTTGGGGAAAGAAAATTTGAGGAATAAAATTTCCTTGCAGACCCATCAAGGGTAAAAAGATTACATTGACAAACCAGCAAGTCCTCAAACCTAGCAGGCTCATGGCTCATTAACAATCAACTCAATGGGGATAAAAGTAGACTACAATATATACTATGTGTGAGATAGAAGTACCAACAGAGTTATTCCCAAATCTACCTATGATCCTACCCAAATATACTTATTTTCTACGGTGATATGCATAGAGCAGAAGTGAGAGTAATATACGCCAGTATCTAGAATAGGTTTAATTGCTAGATCTATATACCCATTTGAGTCAGGTAAAAAGGAAACCCATATACCCAAATTTAATTAATTAATTTTTTTTTTTTTGCAAATCATTATATCATTTGCACAAATACCCGTTATTATCTGGGTCATCCCAAATCAAACAATGCAACGAAAAACAGTGGTTCAAAATCCTCTCCCAGTAGAACCATCTACAGTCATCATTATTGAGCATGATTCAAGTAGAATAAAAGATAAAAGGATAATAGTTTTCCAGGGTTACAGTCATACCATTTTCCACTTCTTCTCGCACAAAAACAGAGTATAACAAACAACAACCCCAAACTAACACATACCCAAATTTTTCTTAGCACAAACCAAAATTTCCAATATGTATTCATTCTAACCTCGATTGTTTAAAAATATAAAAGGGATAAAGAATGTTTCTTGCCTGGTAAAATGGCAGGCCAAATTCTTTTCTTCTACTTCCTTCGCAGCCCCAAATCATGCACAACTTCGAATCAACTAGGTCGCATTTCCAGCATTCCTTGCTCAGTGAAACATTTTTATATAGCAACTGATTTAGAAATCGCATGGCTTTACAGTCTTCTACTCTAAGAAATTCTCCATGCAAAGATACCAAAACTGGAGTTTTTCCAAATTTACCAACAAAACTAAATGAAGCAGTTGCATGGAATTCACCTCATTCGGGAGCTTTACAGATTTCCAAAATATTAAATGCAAAATTTAATGACATTCAATGCGGAATTGCTACACCAGTGGCTTATCCATCGCCACCGCCCATTACTCTCCTCCAAAATTGGCAAGGGGTTATTTCAGATTTAAAACCTTCTTTTCCTTTTCCCGAAATCATCTAAATAACATTTACTTAATTACTTTTCATAACTTAGGTCGATTAATCCTTTCAAAAACATAGGTTATAATATTGTATAAGACCAATGCTATAGCACATGCATAGCCTTATTGTTATTATTTAAATGCCCCATAACTCCCATAGAGATACATATTACAAAGTGAAATCAGCTATAATAATTTCATAATTCCAATGTAAGTATCATGGCCTAGGATTCATAAGCCGAGTCCACCGACCATAGTGATTGATCGTTAAAGGGTTTGTTAGAAAATTGCAGTAACTACGTTCACTTGTCTAAAACATATTACCTTTTAAGAATGGAATGATGAAATACACTATTTCATAGGTAGCATATTATCCTTAAAAAAATTTTAACCCGGCCCAATGTAATATCATGACCCAATGCCGCCGATATCACATATTAAGTCATCTCATCAATGGCTTATTACACATATTTTAATTATAACCAATTGTACATGATTACAATACTTCATATCTCAGTTACCAACAAATTTTCTTGATCAAGCAAGAATGTTCTTCGCAAATGCAATCTTAATATTAAAATACGAAATCGGGGTTCAAAGTGAACATTATTAAAAATACCCAATTCCCATCACTTTAGTAGGAGAAATATAACACTTCCTACCCTTATTAAGTGCATGGATTCCATTATCCACACAACCTATTAAATCAAACATGATGTGGCAATTGAAGATGCACGTTAGAATCTAGGAGTCTTTGCATTAAATTCTTTGACTTAGTTTTATCTTTCAAAGGATGGTTTCAACTCCTTTATGATCTTGAACTAAATTTGTGGAGTGTTACATTCTTCCCCCCATAATGAATCATCATCCTGATGATTTCATCTCATTTCTCATAGCCAATTCATTCATATACAAATTACACACTTTTTAATTTCAAGTGTTTAATCATTGTCTTCACCGGAACTTGAGATTCACATCTCATAAGTTCACATTTACTAGATGTAATTACTTGTCAACTAGTAAACCATTATATTATAAGCAACACATCATAGATATATCTCTTCAACATTTTGATTTATGTAACCTTATGTATTACTTACAAAAGGTATTCTCGAGAATCGCTTTACCAAGCAATGCAACATGACGCTGCTAAATTAACCCAGACAAGTCCAGTCACAACTATCTCACATCAAGGTATTACAACACTTGAAGCTAGTCAGAAGGATTGTTTTTAAGGTCATATTAATCATACTCTACCTCAAAATAAATCCAACTCATATTTTATCAAGCTTAAAACTAGCATTTACTCATGTTAAACATAAGTAATGAAACAACATAACTGCTCACATTTAGCTCAAGTAATGCTAGATTAATAATGTTATAGTCATATAATCCCATACTTATACAACTGTAATCTTATTAATCTAGTTACTTTAAGTTCAAATATCAAAATTTCTTGAACAATTATAAATTATTAGTCCATTGATACCTTAGTAGATCAGATTATCGACCTATATATCCTTGAGTTGTATGGACAAACAACTCATATGAATTGGTTAAGACAAATAATTCTTAAAATTCTATACAGTCATGTATAATATTGATACAACATGGTAAAGGAGTTACCTCCCATAACAATTTCATCATGATTTGACTAATCATTCAAGTAAGGTCATACATCTGATACTTGATCATAACAGTATGAGTATATACTTCCTCAGTTTCAATAGCCAGTATGGACTAAGTATTTTTTTTTAATATTAGTCATACTTTACTGTATCCTTAGACAAAGATACATTTTATAGTAAACCAATCATCTCATAATGTAAGTTATGAGTTCATTAATGAGATCAAGTAGATGTAGTGTAACTGACAGAGTGTCTACACAATGATCGCATTGATGAAAAGGATCAGCAGAACCTTATGAAACATTCCAAAGCATGTGGCACCTCAATTCAATGATTCCCAAATTTACAGTTCAAAAATCTGAGACTGGAGTTAAATAGCCTTTACTTTAGCAATCATGTAACTCCTACCAGCTTTAAATTACCAAGTATTTTACAACCAAGCTGGTTGTATTTACCATCTTTGGCACATAATGTTGATAACAATATTAAATTTAAGGACACTTTTGACTCTAAAACCTTAAAGGTTAGTTTACATATTCCCATGAAATCATGAATATCAAGTTACATATCTGAATTTCTTCATTACACTTTTCAATCTCTAGATTCTTACTAGGTGTAAAATTTTACCAACCTCGCAATGTTGTATCAGCCCGTGAAATATTATTGGACTGTCACACTTTAAATTCAACTCAAGGTATCAAATTTTACAGACAAGTCTACATTAGCAATGAGTTCCATGTCCTTATATGATATCTCAGGATTACTTAGCATCTCAGGCTAAGTAATTAACATAGTTATCATTCAATCTTACAAAAGAGTGTCTACTCAATAACACTTAAGTAAATCAGTCAAACATATTTGACCATAACAATCCAAGTAGTACATTAAGAGAATGATTATACAAATAATCACATGCTACCACAAGGATAATATCATAATAGTTAATATTCATATCAATATTTATTCCTATTACTTTCCGCCCTTAAGAAGCTTTAAGAACTAAGGTCATAAGTACAGTCCTTCTATACCTTAACAAGGTATACCGTTCGGTTTGGAGAGTGGAATTTTTACATCTCCATAGTATAAGTTTAAAACATGTCTCTTACATCTGCATTTAGCCTTGTAAACATCCTTTACTTCTACTAAATTCCAATTCCAGATCCCTAGAAATCTTATTTTGTCACGACTAATCAAGGTTGCACCATCCATAACATATAAGAATTGTACATAGATTTATTTCTACATGATTTGGATATCATAAGGATGCATTCACCTGAATCTATCTTCTAATCACTTTACCATTGCATCTTGTTATATAAACAATCTCATGCAACTCTACTGTAGTCCAGATACATGCAAATCAACCTTATCGAAAGATTTCCTTCTTTCTGAAATGAGTTCAATCAATGACTAAGTCATGATAACTGATACCCAGTTATGGTTCCTGTAATTTTGCTTATTATTGCTATTAAGAATTTCTGAATTCCATTTCGTCTCAGTTTATTCACTTCACACTAAGAACTCAACTGCATTAATCTTGCATTTGATTAGCATCAAGAAGTTTTTATTTAACTTTCCCATTATTATGCTAGGATGACTTGTTTTCTTTTTCCACGAAACTATGGTAGACTTTACTGCTAAGTTTTACTCTGAAAGGTCCCACTTTCAGACTCTTTCTCATCCTTTATCTCTCTTCTAAAATTAGAAGTAAAGAAGAGCTAATGCTCTTACATGCTTTTACCATATAAACTAGCATTTTATTATGGTTCTGACCTAAATGGCCTTTCAAGTCACTGCCATTGCAGTAGTTAGTCTTCCACTAAATACCACCTTTATCCTATGCGGATTTCTTTTAATATTGGATTTATACTCCAATTTTTATCATAATGCAGTTTGATTAATCAAGTAACACTTTACTGATCATCATCATTCAACCTAAGTTGTTTTGCTTGGCTGCTCTTATTCACACTTACCAGCTGCTCCCTGCATCTATCCAGTATAGTGTGCCATGAAGGAATATTAGAGTATTATTTAACTCTTTTACCCCCGAACCCAAATCTTAGTTTGATCGGCTCGTCATCCATGGTACATCCTTCATTCTCCTTATTTTATTTATAAAATAAGAATTTTCTAAGCGATTAAGCCCAAGAGCTGCAACCTTGACTCTAATACCAAAATATAACAACCACTTTTTGTCATTTCAATCTTAGAGAAATATATATATATATATAATCTTACCTTTTGTAGTTGATTTAAATACCCATATATTTAAATCCAACATAAGTCTTAATGCAGTCCCTTTTCAATAATTATCATGAACCATGTGCAGCTGTATGAGATAATAATGAACTCACAAGTTCTCCCTCAATGCTCTTACGAGCCATACATACAAATGTATCCCTTTGGTTCTCCTTTAATAGGATATGATATATAAGTGATAACCCCTAAGTGTTTACCTGGGTTCCACCTATGAAATCCACAGAATCTCACACCTTACTTAATGGTGAAAACTCAACAAGATAATCGGTAGTAACTCTACCTTGCATAAGGTTTCCTAGTCATGTATACCATACTCTATTCCATGACGGCACACTCATCATTAGGAAATTTGTCGTTTCACCTTAATCACTTTTTCGGTTATAAGGATTTGCAGTCAATGATGTAAACAGCTACAAGTCTTACACAAGGTACAAGCCTAGATTAACCTACACGAAGCTTTACCTCGATGTCATCCTATGATGCCTATGGGAGAGAAAGTGTCTTTGTAATGATTCTCTTCATTGCTAGATTGCTTCCCTTCCCATAGCCATCATATGTTGGCATCGGGGTACCAACCCATGGGGTTCCATCCACCTTGTAACTATAACAAGCTTGTACTTAAGCAATACCACTCTACATTTTAAGGTCTTAAAAAGGGAACTCAATATAGTTGTTATGTGGTAGTATTCGAGTAACAAAAATTGTCGTTAAATGGATACGTCCACGTAACAGCGGTAGTAAGTCGACCTGGCAAGAGTCCTAAAATGAAACATGGTATCTTAATAAATTAAACATGACACATTGTTCTAGTTCCCGTGTCTTCATCACTTAGTGAAGAGTATCTAGAGTATTGTCCCATAGAATCCAAAACTACTCATTTCTTCCTATCTGTTTCAGATATAAGATAGATCAATCTTTAGACCTAAATTCCCAATTCTACGGTTTTTTAATGATTCCTTTTCCACCGTATCGAATAATATGTTACATTATCATGGAGTAATAACTACTAATGTTATTCTTACTCCCATTAGTAATCATGAAACTATATAATTACTAATTATTAGGTACATACAGAGTCGATCCCGTTACTCTCCTTTCAAAAACACTTATGCTATATTATTAGAATCATGTTTCTTAGTTTTACCTCAACATTTATTCTTGCGATTTGATTTATCGATAGATATAAATCTTATTCATTTTGAGGTTCTGCTTTAGTAGAATTCCTAATTCTCTTGAGCACTTCTATAACAATTTCTAGTATTGCTACTATCACCTTGGTAGTGTATTCATTTTCCTTGGATCCTTGTACCAATTTCCTTGGCATCCAAAATACATTCCATTAATTCCAGCTATCAGATCATTGCTATCATTTATATGACTACACTGTCATATCCTAATCATGGTTGGTTTCATCTCACAATTTTTAGGAGCGTAGACACCAAACTTCCATTGTGAGTGAGATGGCGAGCACTCATGTTGAGCACAATCTTGATGTTCCCATAAATACTCTAATATTTTTCATTGGGTAGTAAACCCATGGTTTCATAGAGGTTTAGTATTCTAGGATTTACTCATCTCCAAAGCAACTCTATGCCAACTATGTCCCATATCCTATGGGCCCTTTTAGCATTTATGTTAAAACTGATTATTAATGAATTATCTTTAATACATCTTGTTAGTTGGAGTAACTCCAACATAAACATTCATCAAATCATATTTTATACAATAGCAATCAGATAGATCATAAAACATTCATCAAATCATATTTTATACAATAGCAATCGAGATAGATCATATACTTTATTTATCCATTTTATGGAAAGACAGTTTGCTTAAGCAACAAGGAATGATCTATTCTCATTTATTATTTCACCTTGAGGAATTAAGTTGAACTCTCCTTCATGTTAAGGAGTTGGGTTAGTTTTATCAATTATTTCAACTTAAATCCGTTAAAAGGTTTAAGTGTTGCCCAAAAGAAACATCAACAAGTTTTTGGGACTTAATATTTCTATGATGAATATTAACATTTCATCCATAGATTTCATCATAACAATTTATTTCTAATATAGTTGCTGAAAATTTATCGGAGGAATCTTCCTTCAGTATGCTCACATAAGTAGACACATCAAGATTCACAACTAGATGATTTCTCATCTACCATGCATTTAACCTTTACCGGTCTAGTGAGGAATCACTACCTCTTGCTAACAATAATATTGATTTCCCATAAGTTAATCAATCTAGATTATAGAATCCAACAACACTACTCCGTAGTGTAATCCATTAAACTATCCCTTATGTTACTGATTTATAACTTCACAACTCACCCATTGAACCTGCTAGGTTCACCTCGTCCATAAGAAAGTTGTTATATTCTAAAATAGAGAGAGTTACAACAGCCCTCCATTACAATCATCCAATGATCCCATTTTCATAAAATATCGTAAGTATAAATCCATTCTTATACCAACACTACTACAACATAGTGGGATTCATTAAAGAAATTACAAAGAGGCATCAACATTCTTCGATAATATGAAGCGAGTATTTATTGAACAAAATATGGAATCTTTTCCATGTTACAATAGATTGTAAATGTACACAGTATATTTTCACAAGAGAACCTTTACTCGAAGTCAATAAATAACTTCCTCAACATAATTAAAAATATCTCAAATCAACAATTGGCTGCAACTTTATCCTTAAAAAGTAAGCATGTGGTATGATTAGATAACCAAGACATTTCTTTACTTCATGTCCAGTTACCTTCGCTCAATTTTGCAATGGTTAGGCAAGGTCGGTTCAAATGAAATGAGAAAGAAAAGTCCTTTATGCCATTTAACAATTTATGTCATTAAATGTTAGAATGAATAAATACTTTAATAATCTCAATCTAACATTTTAATCATATAATTCCACAACATCATTCTTTAGTAACCTACCTTGCAATCATTAAGAATAGCTCTTTTACCTCTTTCAGTACTCTGCGCAAAGATAAGGCCTATGCACTACTTCACAAAAAAATAGTTAAAGGAAAATTGGATAAAAGATATTCATACCCTAGAAATGACCATCAAATAATCAATAACACAAGTTATTAAAAATACGATTGAATCACATAAAGTTAGATGGAGTAATCAGAATCTTATCAACCACGGTATGAATCTATGTCATCCCATTAATAAATAGAAATTACTACAACTAATGTTGTTTCTCCAGCAATTCAAAAATATAACCCTTGAACACTCAAGGTAATCAAGCTATGGAAATGAAACCAACAGTTTCATCAATATCAACACACCCATCAAATAGATCCGGTTAATACACATGATGTTTATATGTCATAGCTACAAGATACGACATATTCTGCACTATCCATTAATATCCTAAGAAGGAGATATATATCTATACAACTCAAGTTACATATCATAGTAACTTAAAGGAATTAAGGCAATATAGACTCAGTTGCCTATCTATTCTGTATTGTACCTTCTTTAACAAAACTCATCATTTCAAATTATATCTTACCACATTCTACTACAATAAGAATCTGAAGACACAACCATTCAAAAGCTTATTTATGCTTTCGTATAGGGGCTAAACTCCCCGAATTTGTCTCAATGATTAGCACATATTACTCCTCAATAATGGAGATATGTTACACTTGATTTAATCATCCTACAGAGATTCAATCAGTTACATAAACTTTACATAATATTAATATTAAAATCTTTAGTAAGGATCGATTTAAAGAATGGGAACAACTAAGTTTCCTTTCCATTATTGCACCTTATATATGGCTTAGAAAAACTTATCAAATATATCCATAGTGTAAACCACCAAGACCCCTTGGTTTTCAAGTAAGACTTTCTAGTTATTTCAAGGAAACATAAAACAACCAACTCTTTTATTCATTATCCATCCAGTCACGACTTAAAGCAAGCTTTCCTCTAGTAAGTGTCGATTATAGAGATATTATAACAAACATAAGCTGAATAGCTTCTTAAAGAAAGAAGAATAGTTTTCCGTACTCGGTAGAAGATCAGTTAGGTTCAGCCCTTCAAAAACCTATTCCCAAATTCATCTTTTGTTCTCCAGTATCGGTTCAAAAATAGTTTAGATAACTTCTAAGGAAGATAGTAAATAATGAAACTTCTTATAATGGAGTGAGAGAAGGCTCTACAACTCAACAATTATTTACATCAACTGAAAGTAATTCAAAAATCCTAAGAAAAGGAATATTTAGGGTGAGGTTGCAACAAACTCGTATTTGGATGGTGACGGATTATGATACAAATATCCTACTGACTCACCTCTGTTGCCCCTCATCTACAACGAAACTAGGAGTAATCCCTGCTTCTTCCCATTAACCTATCTAAGAGCTACATGGTTCAGCATATCATGCTAGAATAACGTGAAGTGTTATTAGCTCACAAAACACCTATCAAATTGAGCCATGTCTTAAAAGGTTAATACCTATATTTGCTTTGGGGAAAGAAAATGTGAGGAATAAAATTTTCTTGCAGACCCATCAAGGGTAAAAAGATTACGTTGACAAACCAAGCAAGTCCTCAAACCTAGCAGGCTCATGGCTCATTAACAGTAAACTCGATAGGGATAAAAGTAGACTACAATATATACTATGCATGAGATAGAAGTACCAACAGGTTATTCCCAAATCTACCTATGATCCTGCCTAAATATACTTCTTTTTACGGTGATACGCATAGAAGGAAGTGAGAGTAATATACACCGATATCTAGAATAGATTTAATTGCTAGATCTATATACCCAGATTTGGGTCAAGTAAAAGGAAACCCATATACCCAAATTTAATTAATTATTTTTTTATTTTTTGGCAAATCATTATATCATTTGTAAAAATGTCATTATTATCTGGGTCATCCAAAATCAAAAATGAAACGAAAAACATTGGTTCAAAATCCTCTCCGGTAGAACCATCTACGGTCATTATTGTCGAAACACGATTCAAGTAGAGTAAAATATAAAAGGATAATAGTTTTCAGGGTTACAGTCATACCATTTTCAAATTCTTCTCGCACAAAAAAGAGTATAACAAACAATGCAACTCCGAACTAACACATACCCATTTTTTTTAGCACAAACCAAAATTGCCAATTTGTATTCATTCTAACTTCGATTGTTTAAAAAGATAAAAGGGATAAAGAATGTTTCTTTCCTAGTAAAATGGCTGGCCAAATTCTTTTCTTCTTGCTTCCTTCTCATGAGTCCCAAATCGTGCACAACTTTGAATCAACTAGGTCGCATTTCCAGCATTCCTTGCTCAGTGAAAAATTTTTATATAGCAACTGATTTAGAAATCGCATGGCTTTACAGTCTTTTGCTCTAAGAAATTCACCATGCAAAGATACCAAAAGCTGTATTTTTCCAAATTTACCAACAAAACTAAATGAAGCGATTTGCATGCAATTCACCTCATTCGAGAGCTTTACAAATTTCCAAAATATTAAATGAAAAATTTAATGTCGTTCAATGCGGATGTGCTACACCAGTGGCTTATCCATCTACCACCGCCCATTACTCTCCTCCAAAATTAGCGAGGTTATTTAAGTTTAAAGCCTTATTTACCTTTTTCCCCGAATCTACTAAATAACATTTACTTAATTATTTTTCATAACTTAGGTCGATTAACCTTTCGAAAACATAGGTTATAATATTGTATAAGACCAACACTTTAGCACATCAATAGAATTATTTTTATTATTTAAATTCCCCATAACTCACATAGATATACATATTACAAAGTGAAATCAACTATAATAATTTCATAATTCCAATGTAAGTATCATGGCCTAGGATTTATAAGCGAGTCCATTGACCACATTGGTTCATCGTTAAAGGTTTTGTTAGACAATTCTACAACTATGTTCGATTGTCTAAAACATATTACCTTCTAAGAATGGAATGATGAAATACACTATTTCATAGGTAGCATTTATCCTTAGAAAACTTTTAACGTGACCCAATGGAATATCATGACCCAATGCCACCGATATGACATATTAAGTCATGTCATCAATGGCTTATTACACATATTTTAATCATAACCAATCATACATGATTACAATACTTCATATCTTAGTTACTAGCAAATTATCTTGATTGCAGGAATGTTCTTCGCAAATGCAATCTTAATATTAAAATATGAAATCGGGGTTCAAAGTGAACATTATTAAAAATACCCAATTCCCATCACTTTAGTAGGAGAAATATAACACTTCCTACCCTTATTAAGTGCATGGATGGTGTTATCCACACAACCTCTTAAAGTAAACATGATGTGGCAAGTGAAGATGCACATTAGAATCTAGGAGTCTTTGCATTAAATCATTTGACTTAGTTTTATCTTTCAAAGGATGGTTTCAACTCCTTTATGATCTTGAACTAAATTTGCGGAGTGTTACGGAAGGTACACCCAACAACAGAGGCAAGGAGGACAAACCAACCCCATTTTCAAACAAATTCAAAGAAGACAAGAGCTATTCGGAATTTAGGGACCTCCCCTTTGTCAAACAACCAGTCATGTTGGGAGCTGATGTGATGTAAATCCTTTGGATGGTGAGTTTCCATACATCAACGAGAACCTTGAATATTTTCACTAACATAGAAACTGAAGAAGTTAGAGAAAGAGAAGAAAGAGTGGAAGAGGAAGTAAGAGCTCAAATCAAAGAAATCGAAAGACTTCAAGTCGAGGTAGAAAAAATAGCGATGTGAGAAACCGCAAGTGAACAAGGAGTATATGACTCATGATCTAATATTCAAGCCACTTCAAGAGGTCCCGCATGTTGTTGACTCCAACACTCCTCTCATTCAGGATTTACCTCCTCCATCAGAACAAAGAATGGTTGATGCACCTGTCATTGAGCCTAAAACCGATGAGATGTTTCCATGGATGTGGGAAACGATCATCCTTGACACTCACATGGTGCAACAAGTAGTAGCTCCCGATATATCAGCAATTGTCGCATTGGCTAAAGAAAAAATATCAAGAAATATCACGCAGACAACATCACGATTCTACGAGTGAGGAGACAGGTAATTAGTATATTGAAGTAGCTTGGCCAAAATTAATCAAGCCAGTGGACGAGATGACACCAACTGACTATGAGATGAGCACGATCCAATTGGGACCAGCTACTCACAAGGGATATTTACACATATTCCAACAATCTTCTACTCACATGATGGCAAGGAATAAAGAATATAAAGAGAAGATAAAGGGACTAGAGGAGCAAGTGCGAAATCTTTCATCTTATGTGCAACACTTGGTGGAACCAAGCACTATAACACTTCCTATTGAGAAAGTGGTACCCATAAGCAGCTTCGATCCAGAATCCATCAGAAGAACACACGGGTTCATGATGCAAGGCTGATAAAATAAGTAATGGATCAATTCAATCTACGAAAAGGGAAGTCAACACTTCAAGAGGCGGTCAAGCTCTTTGCATAAATGTGCACCACCACTAATAGAATTTGAGCACTCAAAAATATGTGGGAAAAGAAAGAGATTCTTGGGAACCTCTAGGACCGAGTAGTGAGTGAGATGAGGAACACTCATCATCAAGAATTTATCGATAAGAAGGTTTTTAAAACTCCTGTGGAAAACTTGACACATGTATGTAAGAGGGCCTTGGAAATCAGATTTGAAGCAATCAATTGGGCATTCATAGAGCTAGAGGAGAAATAAGAACAAACATACAAGGTGTAGGATAGTATAAATTGGAAAATTTAGAAAATTGGAGTACCACAATGAGCGAGCATTCAGCTGCTGATGATTTTATTGGCTCTTTCGAAGAATATGTTAAGAAAGGGTGGGAAACCCATTGTCCTTCACTAAGGATACCCTCGACTTCTTCTCATAAATCGAGCCTCCATTGCACTTATCACGAGAAAAGCATTCATCATGGTTCGGGAAGTGCAATGACATCAACATGTGGTGATGGATGGGTGAAACCTTGAGCTGCATTCATATCCCTCATGTCGAAAAAGTAGAACTAGTGGTGAATCATTTCAACCAGGAGTTTGGAAAGACAGAATCCTTCTCAGGATCACAAAGTGTAGAGCAGTCAGAGAATGGAGCTAAGTCCACCACAACAACTCATCCTTCAGCATAATTTTTCTTCTTCTTCCTCTTCTTTCTCTTTCTTTTCTCTTCTCATACAACACCCTCTCTCCTCAATGTTATATTTTTACATTGAGAGTTGAACTTTTTGATATGACTTAAGTGACTTCAGAAATGTAATGTAAATTTAAGTCACCTTACTATTATAAAAGGGACTTAAGTATTTAAAAGGATGTGAACAGTATTAAGTCACATTAAGGTATTCGAAGAGTCACGAGGAAGATGAAAAGTTTTCCTCCTATTCTATAAATTGTAACAAGATCCTCATTTGAATTTCTTATGAAAATTCTTCTTAATTTTTGCTTCTTAGATGTTGGAGCTGTTTTTGTGAATTCATGAGAGAGTTATCCTTGTGAAGAGAGAAAGAGATAGCAAGTTTCTTCCATTTCTCCTATTACAAAATGTCTTCTACTTCTCACACTATGTGTAAATTCTTCTTGAGCTTCAATAAAGGAAGAAGGAATTTTAGCCTCTTTGATTGAGGAGTTTTTTGGTACTTTGTGCCCATTAAGCTTCATTTGGTCTTGTAGCTATTACGCAGATTTGTTTTCTTCTATATTCAAGTGCATGTAATGAAACTTCTAGCTAGTGTATGCAAGTCTCTGATTTTCTACTTGTAGCATTAGTTTTTCTCTTTTCTAATTTTCCCATTCCCTTTCCCGCCTTCCTAGCAAAGTCATCTCTTGTAGGTATATGCAAGAAATTTCCATAGGGTTAGTGGAGTGCCCTTGTTGGATCCCCGGCTGAAAGGCCACCAGGATAAAACTCACATTTCACTCGCGCATGCACATACGGCAGCTACACCAGTTAAGTAGAGGGACTTAGACTCCCAGAGCGTTGGCAAGATAACCACCAATTTGTCCCTAACAAATTTTCTCGCCAATAGTTTTTGGCACCCACCATGGGGCAGATTTAGCAGCATCTACACCCAATATATGACCACAAGGTCCCAAAAATTTAAAAAAAAATAAATCAAATATTGAAAAAATAAAAAAGGAGTTCATGAAATTCCATTGCCAAAAGATACACTACTGATTTGTGCACATGAATTTTCACATTCTACAGTGCCCTTTCGTGTTACATTGCAAAATTTTTCAAAAGCTAGCTGAAAGAAGATACACCAGGTTGAGCAGGTCGAGAGGTGTTGCTGATTCCAATTTTGAAGCTTTGAAAAATCAGCAAGAACAAATTAGAGATAATCCATACTTCTTCTCTCAAGCCTCCTCTCCATCTGGCACTTTGAGTAGTTCTCCTGGAAATCCTATCCAAACTCCTTCAAATTCTCCAATTTTTCAACCATCATTGAACATCGAGTTCACGGAAGAAGAAGAATTTGAAGAAGCAAGAGCTGAAATAGAAGTAGAAGAAATGATGGTAGATGAAGAAGAAATACCTCAACCCATTGTTCCATGGGGAAGGAATACATGCCCGCTTGCTCTTGAACCCCCTCTTCACAATCTACCAATGGGTTCCCACAAGAAATTTCCAAAGTTTAAAGGTGACAACACACAACATATGGAAAAAAACATCATTGTTTTCATGAAATCATGTGGAATTCTTGATGTCCAACATGAAGACATTGTTGTAAGATTGTTCATGGAGTCCCTCCAAGAAAAAGTAGAATGGTTTTACCTCCTACCTTCCCGAGTCCATCACGGGTTGGAATGACATCAAGGATGCCTTCAAAGAGAGATTTAAATCAACGAAGGACTGTCAAGATCTCCTAGTGCAGTTGGCTCAAATAAATAAAGGAGAAAATGAAACCATGAGAGACTTCATGGCTCGTTTTGAATGGTTTCTTCGTAGGATACCTGAAGAGGATTCACCATCTGAAAATAATGTCAAGAGATTCTTCATCAATGCTCAATCACTGGAGGTAGGATTTCTCCTACGAAGAGTTCAACCAAGGAATATTGTAGAAGCACAAAGATTGGCCATTGAACTTGATGACGATCTCATCCTATCCGGAAAGATCAAGAATCCCTCAAAGGGTAAATCTCAACGTCCTGGAGATGAAAGAACCAATCCTTTAATGCATAAAATGGTAAATGAAATGGCATCATTGAGGAGGGAAATATCTGAACGAGTATCTTCTCAAAGAAGCAACAAAAATCAGATTGTAGGAGCACCCCAAAGGCTCACCTTGGAGGCCCCACCCATGAGTGTAAATTGCAGATTTCAAGAAAGTGAAGAAGAGTTTGAAAAAGAAAGTGAAGGTGGTGATTTCCTAGAAAGTGATGAGTTTGATAATGATACACAAATCAGATTTTGTGAGTATTATGGAGGTTATGAAGAAGATGAAGAAAATGCACCCAGTTTCTCATGTGTGGTATTCACTTGTTCTCAGTCTGAGAAAAGATCATTTCCCTCCACTTCTGTAAAAGAAAAGAAGGTTGATGATCCTCCTATGGTGACTCCGAAAAATAAAATAATCAGTCGAGGATCTCCACTTCCATCCTCCATGAAGTCTGCATTGTTGGATCCTGATCCCGTAGCAAGTAAGAAGACTCCCGTAATCCCAAGTAAGTCTTCTGATGTCTCTTCCAAGCCTAAATCTAAATCTTCTCCTGTAAAATCTAATACCTTGAAAGCTTCTAGTGTACCTTTCAAAATACCCTCCATTCCCCAAAAATCTACTCTTGCTTCCAAACCTATCCTAAATCCAAAAGTAGTCCCTTCACCCCCTTTGTCCGCATCTACTCCCTTTGACTTCATAGAATATGCAAACAAAGCCAAAGTGCAGATTACTGAAACTAAATATTTGCGGACTCATCCTGAACAATTTGAGAGGTTTGTCTAGTATATCAAGAGTGGTAGTCTAACACCCAATGTTGTAACTTCTAGTTCCAAAGGCACACTGCCAATCTCACCTACACCTCCCTCACAAAACATGCTTTCTCTGAGCGCATCAAAGATTGATAAAGTTGAACCTTTCTACATCTCCCTGCTTGTTGGAGAATATGTACTGAGTAATTGCATAATAGATTCTGGTGCCTCAGATAACGTGATGCCTTTAAAGGTCACTAAAGCTCTCAAACTCACCATGGCTCCACCTGGTGGCTCTTGTTACTCTTTGGAGTCGAAAAAGGTCCCACTTGTAGGGAAGGTCGAAGATGCACAAGTGTCTCTCACCAAATTTCCAAGAAAGAAAATTTCAGTGATGATTTTGGTAGCCAATGTCCGGCCTCATTTGGAATGTTGTTGAGTAGAAGTTTTTGTTGAGACTTGGGAGGTAAAATTCAGATGAATTGGTCATCCACAACCATACCAATGAAGGGAGACATGGAGAAATTGCTTCTTGAGAAAAAGATGAGGTACACTGTGTAAAAGTCCGAGAAGCCCAAAAGCTAACATTTTGTACCAAAATACCAGGTGGATGAATCACTTGGTGACAACAGAGGAGGGAGAGGATATCCCCATTTTGATAGGGCCAGACATGCCTTCCCAGAGAGATTTGGATTTTGAAGAAGCATTGAGGAGATTCAAGTTACAAGAGGGCAGCCCCGAATTGCTGGATGATGCAAACCATGAAGAAGAGGATATGGTTCTTGAAGATTTTCAAAAAGAAAAAACAACTTATATGCTTATCTGTGATGAAGAAATTTTCTCATTCCCATTTGAAGATGAGGACTCCCTTGATCATGTCACCCAGGAAGAGACCAAGCCAGTCTACAATGAGCCCTTGAGCAATAGGAAAGAACTATCTATACAAGAACTGCTAAGAGCCGTGGAAGAAACAGAAGACCCTGAGATCAGTCTCGAGCTCCTGATGCAAGCCACAAATCTGCAAGACAAGCATGAAGCTAATTTGGAAGCCTTAACCAATGTGAAGGTTGGCCATATTGAAAAATATGATGGTACTCTAGAGCTAATGGTTGATGGATGCAATAACGAAATGGAGATATTTTCTTTCCCTTTTGAGGATGAAGATTCTTTCCATGATGAAGAAATCAAAGCAAGGAGTCTCGAAGCCTCTGAAGATGAAGCTCTTTTTGATGAAGGATCGATAGAGTGCAGTGATTCCCAAGATGATGGGGTAATCCCTCCAGATAGTTTCCTTGAGCTGCATTCCTCAAATGTGTACAAAGATGAGTTAGGAAACAATGAAGCATAACTCTGTGAAAGAAATTTTTGATGCAGTAGAATTTGTAGAAGATCCCGAGCTGATTCTTGATCTCTTCACTCGTGCCATGGACATGCAAGACAAGTATGAGTTTTCCTCTGATCCTCCCGTCAGGACTCAAATGCCTCACAAGGGAATAAAGATAAGGGATGATTCAAATGTTTCTCATGAAGAAGATGTCAATGAGCATAGACCCGGAAAGAAATTAACTCAGAAGATTCAAGGAATTGGAATGAAAATCAGCATTGGGGCAGTGATGAGATGCTCTATGGAGAATCAACTATATTTATAAACATGGAAGGCAACTGACACGATGAAACCGATTTCAAAGAGCATGAAGGTAGTGGAATTTCCAAGAAAGGACCTAAGCATCAAGAAGATCACATGGACTCACTCCTACCAAGTACACAGATAATTTTGAAAGCACCTAGCTTTCATAAGTAGTTGAGGAGAGGATACTTTCTGGAACCCATCAACGGCTTCGTAGAACATCATCATTCGGTGTTGCCTCTTCAGGGGTAACTTTTGAGAAATAAAAAGTACTTCAGTGAAAGTGGGCTGTCCCTCACTTTGTACCATAGGTGATTAATAGGTGTGTTTCCCTTCTTGTTGTGTGTTGTGTGTTTTATTTCTACCATTTTTTTGTGTGTGTGTGTGTTTCCTTCTTCTAATCTTCCTTTCTAGAAGTTGTACATGAATCCGCAGAGCCCAATGGATAAGGCACTGGTCAAAAATTAGATGGTTTAAAATTGAGATTCTACATTCCCATGCCATGTATTTACTTCTCTCAATCCATGTCATGTCCCCAAGTGAGAGCCAGTTGTTGTCATGCAAATGTGCAACAGGGAAATTGGAAATTTCCAAGCACGACAACTATACCCCTATGCCGAAATTTTCATGCTTTATCATTCCTAGGAAACCCTAGCTCTGTCCAGTCAGTCCAAATTACCTCCCAACCAATTTTATATCATCCCCCTAGGTGATTTAGGAAATTCCATTCATTCCCCTAGGTGATTTTAGGACTTCATTGAAAATGCAAATTTTGGGGAGTCACGGGAAGGGCTGAATTGTCCTTCTTAGGATTGGATCGACCCCCTGAAGTGGAACGAAAGGGAAAAATTCAACATGGAGGTGAATGGAATACCTTATGACATCAAATAAATTATTTTGGAAGGTTTAGAGAAGTTTTTCAAGACTTGGAGCACTCTAAGTGGAAAACAGGGTTCACAAGCTTAGACAGTACACAGGCCTAAAATAGTTGATGGGCTTCAGAAGAAGATTCTAAGAGCTCTGAATGAAGTTGTAAGTAAAAAAAAACATCTTTAGAAAGAGGATTCCAACACCTACATGATGGTGAAATAATATTTTTCACAACACCTTGGCGCATATGATTGGAAGGTAGTTTTTCTTAGGCACAAGTAGAGTCCCAGATCAAAACTCTAATTTTTCAGGGATCATATGGTCAAATTAAGAAATGATACCCATAATCATTGGATTCAAAATTCCATTTAAAGTCAGGATCATATAAAATTTCACCAAGAAATTCCACTGGGAGCTCAAGTTATCTGCGTTCCAAGTTACCCTCTCAAAGGCAGTTCAGGACTGAGTCATTTTTTTGAGAGGACACGTGTCAGTACTAGGATCCTAGTGGGATTTCATGTCCTTGACATCCCTGAGGTTAGGTACATAAACCCTTGGAAAATTTTCCAAGCCCTCATGTGACCCTTGGGACCCTCATATGACTTCCAGACTTGACAGATCAACCCCCAGGTGCTTATTTGGAGCATGCCTTCCCTGCCATCGAGATCGGGCACCACGTGTCAGCTCCAAGAACACCGTGGAATTTGATGTCCCTTGTGCACCTGAGGTGGGGGAAATCAGACCTTGGAAAATGTGCCCATCCCCCATAGGGAGTCTTCTAGACACCCATGTGACCTCCTCTCAGCTCCCAGTGCTTTAAAGTAGTTTTTACCTCCTTCATTCCCTATCGTTCGATCAAATGTCACGTATCATGCCCTTGATCACCATGGAATTTGATGTCCCTCACATCCCGAGGTTAGGGAAATAAAACATGGAAAAATTCACCCTAACCCTAATATTGCATATCTTTTTAAAAAGTTTCCAAGTGCCGCTTTCTTCACTTCTAACTTCTAATAGTTTTTGTGCACTCCATTCCTCCATTCTTCCTCTGCAACATTCTACCATCACCCCGCCATTGCAAATTCTCATACCAGCTCAACAAAAACACTGAAAAAATCTCCCCATGGTGATTTTCAGGTCTCAGAAGGATCTTTCATCAAAACAAGAAGGAGAAACGAAGAGCAAGAAGAAGAAAATGGTGAAAATCTCCATAACCTAAAAACAAAGATCTGAAGAAATATTGCAAGCCAGTGCATGAATCAAAGAACCATTTTCTGCTATTCATTCCTATATCCAAGACCATCAGAAAGACACCTTCAAACTCCCCCCTCATGTGACAAAGTAGCCACAACAAAGAAATTTTGTTTTTGGCTCAATGAAGAAAGAAGTGGGATTTCCCGTCAAACCAGTTATCAGATTGAAGTAAGATTGCACGTTAGGCATCGGAAGAAAAATCCCACATCAAAAACATAAATTTATTTGTAAACAAAAGAGAAAACTAGACCTGTAATTTTCAGGTCCATTAATGGCGCTGCCGTGCCAGGAGGCACTACTGAGTCTAAAAACTAAAATTTTAAAAAAATTGGACTATTAAGTGGGCAGATCTGAAATTACAGAGGAGGATATTGGGAAAAAACCCATATAAAAAAACTTCATTCCATGTAAATATAACTCCCATAGGCCAAATTTCTTAAAATAGCGGAGTCTACTACATAGGAGACTGCTATTTTGGGAAAGTTAGCAACAAAAGAACACCTGCAGAGGAGATGAAGACATTGGAGGTAAACTGTTTGAAAATTTACTAGAAGAGATATTTTGGAACTTAGTAAAAATATTAAGTGGGCCCTCGAGCACCTACTACAAATAGAAATTTGGTCCAAAAGAAGCGAGGAACACGGGGAGAAAGAGGAAAACTAAGTACTGCAACATCCAGGTTGAAGATCGAGAATTTCTTTTCCACGCTTACTAAAAATAGTAAGTTGCTTTTTCGAAGGGAGATATGTAGACAAAATGGACGGGTCAAAATCTGACATAACCCTTTGCCTATGATTATGATGTGGAAGACAATGAGGTCTTTTACATGGACTTGAATGACTTTAAAATTCAAAATTCAAAAGAGAAAATTTCTGGATTTTGAATAGCTACATGAGCCACATGTCTACAAACCATGGCTATTAGGGTGATCCTCCCGTTGAAAGACTGAATTTCTCTTCCACATCTAAGAAGATATCACTTCGATTTGAGAGAAGCTATTTGCCATAATAGATAAAGTGTCAACCACTACTTCATTACCATGAGAATCCTCGACCTTGAAGAAGAGAATGCGTTGTTGAATTGGAGAGGCAAAGAAAAATTCCAGCACCAAAAAGGTAAGCATAGATTTCTAAGTGGCGGATAGAAGCTACACTGGAAATAGAGGCAAGGAGGAAAATATGACCCCATTTTTGAAGAACTTCAAAGAAGACAAGAGCTGCTAAGAATTCAGGGACCTCCCCTTCATCAAACAACTGGTCATGTTGGGAGCTTGAGTGTTGCCAATCCTTTGGATGGTGAGTTTCCATACATCAATGAGAACCTCAAAGATTTTCACTGATGTAGAAACCGAAGAAGAAGTTAGAGAAAGAGAAGAAAGAGTGGAAGAGGAAGTAAGAGCTCAAATCAAAGAAATCGAAAGACTTCAAGCCGAGGTAGACGAAAGAGCAGCAGCAAAAACCACAAGTGAACAAGGAGTATATGACTCATGATCTAATATTTGAGCCACTTCAAGAGGTCCCGCATGTTTTTGACTCCAACACTCCTCTCATTCAGGATTTTCCTCCTCCATCAAAACAAAGAATGCTTACATCGACACTAAAATTTTCCTCCAAAATTTCTATTTCATTAATGTATGTATTAGGAATAGGATGTTGTTAAGTGTAATTAGTAGTAGCGTCTGATAGAAGATAACGGCACCGTCAGTACGGTGCCGCCAATAATGTGGAGTACGGTAATAGTCAAAGTACAATAGGAATGTTGTAAAAAGTAAATATTTGTCGTAAGTGGTCCGATAATGTTAAAATGTCAAAGTTTGGGTAATTAGAGAAGTAGGGTCTACATGATTAGGAATTAGAAATATTATATTGGTAATAAGGACAAGGAGTGAGGTCATAAATATTTTGTGTATTTTATTTGTAAAAAGTCTAAAAATGTGGAACCCATGTAAAATGATAAGGTTTATCTTATCTTAATGAGATAAGCTTACATGTACATATAAGAGTTAAGGTATGGAATATGATTCGTCGTAGTGGATTCCTTATCCTATCTTAGAGATAGGATGGATAAGCCTGGAATTTCTATAAATAGAGAGGCCACCCCCTTATTTAGCATAGAAAGAAGTAGTGAGAAATATTGTAGGAAGTGTGCGAAGGAAGCCATCAGTTAAAGGTGTGTTGAAGAAGCCATCAAGAGGTGTAATTGTAAAGTTTCTCCCATAGTCTTGTTGAAGTATCTCATGGGTGAGATTGTAACAGTTTCATGTTAATATTATAATTTATTTTGATATTTCAGATTTGTCGTCATTCTGTCTTATCATAGTCAATGGTATTCTTGTGTTCGGTTGTTGTTTTGCTTCCAGATTACATCCACCAAACTAAAGGCTGTGCATTAGTAAATAATCATAGCACGAGGAGTTCCCGGTGAAGAATTATCATAGTGCCGGATTGGTGATGACATTTTGGTTCCGTTGCCGGGACCATTCCTCGTTGGTGGATTTTCTGGAGAGATATTCCCACTAAGTCAAAAATCAATTGGAGGGTAACCTTGTTTTTACTGTGCATAGTAGTTACCATGGTAAAGTCATTTTTACCGTGAATAGTAGTTACCATGTTAAAGTCATTTTTGCCATGAATAGTAGTTACCCTGGTAAAGTCCTTTTTGCTGGGAATAGTAATTACCGCAGTAAAGTCACTTTTTACCGTGAATAGTATTTACCGCAGTAACTTCACTTTTTACCGTGAATAGTATTTACCACAGTAAAGTCAGTTTTTACCGTAGTAAGTCAAGTTTTACCATAGTTTACCGTGGTCATTTCTATTTTACTGTAGAAAGGTGTAAAGTCACTTTCTAGTATAGTGATTCCAATTATTTTTGCACATAAGTCTTGTTAATTGTACTTGTGGGTTGGTATTTCATGGTGGTTACTTTTGAAAATGGGAAAGATTCCTATTTTTTCAGCTCAATCTAATGAAGATGCTTCTTCTTTCATTCAAGAGTTTAAACGATCTTGTAATTGTAATGGCCTTATAAGAAGGGAATAATGGACTGAATTTTTTCCTACCTTTTTGGATGGTTCAAGCACTTAGGTGGTTTGAAACACTAGGTGATAATGTGAAAAATTCATGGGATTTATTAACCGAAAGTTTCTTGAAGAATTTGGTGAACAATGAAATATGCAGATCTAATGATCGAGATCACAAAGCTATCCCAAGGAGAGAAGGAGAAGATAAGGGATTATCATGCTCGTGTTCTAGAGCTAAGGAGGAAGCTCGATGCCCCGAGATCCGGAAGGAAGGACTAGCGAGATGGGTTGATGAATGGCGTGGATAATCTCCTCTCGTAAGCACTTCATTCTTGGGATGAAGCCGGAGATCGACAACGAGTGAAGTATGACCGCCTACCTACCATTGAACAAGCAAAGGAGATTGCAAGAAGGCAAGAAGAAAGCATGGAAGAGAAGCCCAAAGAAAATGTTTGCTAAAGTAGAGCCTACACCAAAGCACCTTTGGTCCGAATCCACAACCACTCCCGGTGAGCACAAATATTTCTCCTAATACATCTACCGAGTATGAAGATCTGCTCAAAAATATGGGCCGCTTAACTATTAATCTTCTTCAAGGAAAGGAATTTAGCTCTCAGGGAGGAGATAGAGGTCCAAAAAGAAATATTTCTGAAGTTGTTTGTTATGGTTGTTATAAAAAGGGTCATTATAACTATAATTGTCCAGATAGAGCTTCTACATCTGGTAAGGGAGATAATGATAAAGGAAAAGCACCTGTGAATTCTTTTGATGTAGTAGATAAGAGCAGAAATAATGAAGTAGATGTGTTTGTAATAAAAAGAAAGAAAGAAAAAGATAATCAAGATGGAAATGATCCTAAGAAGATGAAAGAAGAAACTAGTAAGAAACATAGGAGAAGAAAGTTGGGTGTGCAATATTTTCTGATTTCACAGGGGCAAGGACCATACTCCATCTTGGAAGATCTGTCCAAAAGGCTTGCAAATATTACATATGGTCAACTCTTGGCTATGTCTTCTGAGAAGAGGCGGGAGTTGCGAGGTGGACTCAATGCTCAAAGAAGGAAGGAGGTTGAGGTCCCTATTTTGGAGGCGAGGCAGATCCCTATGCTCCACAAGTCGAGGTATTATGTAATGGTATTTCAATTCATGATGTCTTAGTTGATGGAGGTGCTGCGATTAATGTAATGACCGAGTCTCAGTAATGAATATGTTGGGTTTAAAATTGATCGCCCTTCAACACTTATGTTAAGGTCATTAAATAAGGGAAAAACTAAACCGAAGGTGTAATTTCAAATGTGGCAATATCATTATGGGTGTTGTATGTGTGGTAGAATTTCAGGTGATGAAAATGGTAGTGCTGCATTGCGTACCCAATGCTGCTGGGAAGACCATGGCTAAGGAGAGTTCATGCAAGAAACTACTGGAATGAAGGTTTCATGACACTTGGACGTGGTAGAGAGAGGGTGAAGATAAATGTGATCCCTCGACATCATAAAGTAGAACCTGTGGATTCAAGTGATGAAACTGATGATTGGACATCCTCTGATTACTCTAGTACCAGTGAAGTGGACACTGAAGATGAAGAAAGCGAGGTGGATGTTTCAGTCATGGATATCCTGCCAGTCACACCAACTCATGACCCCATAAAATTATCTGAAGAAGAAGTTGATGATCGTCTCCAACAAATAAAGATTGGTGATGCTGTGATGGAGAGTGAGAAGGAATCCTACCTCTAGCTCTTTCAAGGTACATACACCTATTCACTTTTGATTACAAGGAACTCCGTCAAGTAAGTTGGGTAGAACATTGTATTGAGCTGGTAGATGGTGCTAAGCCTATAAAGCAAATGCCATATAGAATGAATCCTAATTTTTCCAAGACTGTAAAAGAAGAAATAGATAAGTTGCTTGATGCAGGATTCATATTTGCTGTGGAGAATTCAGAATGGGTTTCTCCCATTGTGATCTCAATAAAAAAGAATGGGAAGCTACGCATTTGTGTTGATTACAGGAAGCTCAATAAGGAAACAAAGAAGGATCATTACCCTCTTCCATTTTCAGATCAGATCTTGGACGAAGTAGCTGGCCAGGAGTGCTATAGTTTTGCTGATGGATATAGCGGCTACAACCAAGTTCGTATAGCAGAGAAAGATCAGCTGAAGACCACGTTCACCACTCCTTGGGGAACGTTTGCTTATAGAGTTATGCCTTTTGGGTTGTGTAATGCTCCAGCAACATTCTAGCGTTTGATGAATAGGGTGTTCGAACCCTACATTGGGACCTTCATCAGAGTATTTCTGGATGATTTTTGCATCTATGGGAGCAAGTTGGACCACCTGCACTCAGATGGAGACAACATTTCAAAGGTTAGATGAAGCACAAGCCTCACTAAACCCTACAAAGTGTGTCTTTGGATGTTCTAAAGGTGTTTTGTTAGGGCATGTTGTATCTAGAGATGGTATTGGTACTGATCCTGATAAAGTTTCAAAATCAAAGATTTACCATTTCCTATAAATAGAAGTAAGTTGAGATCATTTTTAGGCCATCGGGTTACTATAGAAGGTTCATCAAGAATTTCTCAAAGATTGCACTGACCACTAACCTTGATTCTTGAAGAAGGATGTTGCTTATGAACCAGAAACAAGCGCATGAAGCTTTTGGAAAGCGAAGGAAGCCCTGGTGTCTTCACCTGTTTTGAAGAATCCAGATTGGAGCAAGCCATTCATTGTGTACACTGATGCCTCAGATGTAGCACTAGGTAGTACTTTGAGCCAAAAGGATGAAAATGGGAATGAACATCCAATTTACTTTGGGAGCAGACAAATGAGCAGTGCTGAGGTAAACTATACTGTAACTGAAAAAGAGGCTCTGGCTATCATTTTTGCTGTAAAGAAGTTTAGAAATTACTTGCTAGGGCAGAAATTTATAGTTGTAACAGATCATCAGGCTCTGAAATATATTGTCAATAAGCCTAACCCATCAGGGAGGATAGCAAGATGGATAATTTTGCTACAAGAATTTGAATTTGATATTATAGATAGGCCAGGAAAGAAGCATGTCAATGCAGATGCACTCTCTCGAGCCTATGATGGTTTAGGATCATCTTGTGATGATGATGATTTTCCGATGCCAAGCATTGTTCTCCTTGACACAATCCCTAGTGAATACATAGATATTTGGAATTATCTGAATGAATTCAAGTTTCCTGATGGTGCCAATGCAAAGACTAAGAGAAATATTACTCAAGCCAGTCGTCCATATTCTATTCTGCATGGAGCATTATTTCGAATAGGACCTGATGGACAGTACAAGAGGGCAGTTGGACGTGATCAAGGAAAGGAGCTGCTAGAAGAATTCCACAATGGTACATGTGGAGGGCACTTCTCTGGACAACTTACAGCAAGAAGGATCTTGGATGCAGGTTATCACTGGCCCACTCTTTTTAAAGATTGTTATAATTATTGTAAGACATGTGATATTTGTCAAACACATGGTAACCGTAAGACTTCATCAGCTCCATTATGTCCTATTCTTCCCCTTGGTCCCTTTGAAAAATGGGGAATAGACATTGTAGGTCCACTTCCAACTACATCACGTCAAAATAAGTATATTGTAGTTGCCACAGATTATTTAACCAAGTGGGTTGAAGCTAGGCCATTGAAAACAGCTTCCATGGATGAAGTGGCAAGGTTCATATATGAACGCATTGTCACCAGATTTGGTTGTCCATTAGAAATTGTAACAGATCAAGGAAGCCACTTCATTAATGAGGTGGTAGAATCCCTAGTCAATAAGTTTTCTATCAAGCACAGGAAGGCAACAACATACAAGCCAAGCACAAATGGACAGGTGGAACGAACAAATTTTGTGCTGTGTCAAATTCTAGCAAAAGATGCAGCCTTGCAGGTACATAAATGGGATAAAAGGATTCATGCAGCATTGTGGGCATATAGGGCAACATCAAAGTCAGCAACAGGATACTCCCCATTTCAGTTGGCCTATGGCATTGATCCAGTTCTTCCTATTGAGTTTGATATTCCCACTGTGAGAGTTATGAAAAATGAAAGGATGGATGAAAGTGATTCAGTAAAAGAAAGGTTGGTACATCTTCATTTGCTAGAGGAAATGAGGGAAATAGCAAAGGATACAAGCCATAAGAAGAAAATGAAGCAGAAGGAATACTTTGATCAAAAGATCCGATGGTCTCCATTTCATGTGAATGACTTGGTCCTAGTATATGATTCCAGATACAAAAAAAGAAGACAGAGAAAATTTCTTCCAAAATGGATGGGGCCCTACAAAATAGCAGTTGTGCATGAAAATGGTACGTACCGACTGGAGGAATTGGATGGCACTCCCATTACAAAATGGGTCAACCACGACAAGTTGAAGATTTTCCAAGCACCAGAATAGTCTACTCCGAGGACGGAGTAGAAGCTAGGAAGGGGGAAGATGTCGACACTAAAATTTTCCTCCAAAATTTCTATTTCATTAATGTATGTATTAGGAATAGGATGTTGTTAAGTGTAATTAGTAGTAGCGTCCGATAGAAGATAATGGCGCCGTCAAGATGCGGTGCCGCCAATATTGTGGAGTACGGAATGATCAAAGTATAATAGGAATGTTGTAAAAAGTAAATATTTGTCGTAAGTGGTCCGGTAAAGTTAAAATGTAAAAGTTTGGGTAATTAGAGAAGTAGGGTCTACATGATTAGGAATTAGAAATATTATATTGGTAATAAGGACAAGGAGTGAGGTCATAAATATTTTGTGTATTTTATTTGTAAAAAGTCTAAAAATGTGGAACCCATGTAAAATGATAAGGTTTATCTTATCTTATGAGATAAGCTTACATGTACGAGATAAGAGTTAAGGTATGGAATATGATTCGCCGAGTGGATTTCTTATCCTATCTTAGAGATAGGATGGATAAGCCTGGAAGTTCTATAAATAGAGAGGCCACCCCCCTCATTTAGCATAGAAAGAAGTAGTGAGAAATATTGTAGGAAGTGTGCGAAGGAAGCCATCAGTTAAAGGTGTGTTGAAGAAGCCATCAAGAGGTGTAATTGTAAAGTTTCTCCCATAGTCTTGTTGAAGTATCTCATGGGTGAGATTGTAACAGTTTCATGTTAATATTATAATTTATTTTGATATTTCAGATTTGTCATCATTCTGTCTTATCATAGTCAATGGTATTCTTGTGTTCGGTTGTTGTTTTGCTTCCAGATTACATCCACCAAACTAAAGGCTGTGCATTAGTAAATAATCATAGCACGAGGAGTTCCCGGTGAAGAATTATCATAGTGCCGGATTGGTGATGACAGTTCATGCACCCGTCATTGAGCCGAAACTAACGTTATGTTTCCGTGGATGTGGTAAATGATCATCCTCAACACTCACATGGTGTAACAAGTAGTAGCTCCCGATATATGAGAAATTTTCACATTGGCTAAAGAAGAAAGATCAAGAAATATTGTCCAGACAACATCACAATTCTATAGTGAGGAGACAGGTAATCAGTATATTGAAGTAAAGTGGGCTAAAAGTAATCAAGCCAGTGGACGAGATGACACCAGCTGACTATGAGATGAGCACAATCCAATTGGCACCAGCTACTAATGAGGGAGATTTGCACATATTCCAACAATCTTCGCTCGCATGATGGAAAGGAATAAAGAATACAAAGAGAAGATTGAGGGACTAGAGGAGAAAGTGCAAACACTTTCATCTTATGTGCAACACTTGGTGGAACAAGCACTATAACACTTCCTATTGAGAAAGTGGTACCCATCAGTAGCTTCGATCCAAAATCCATCCGAAGAATGCATGAGTTCATGATACAGGGCCAAGAAAATAAGGAATGGATTGATTCAATCTCTGAAAAAGGGAAGTCAACACTTCAAGAGGTAGTCAAGCTCTTTGCATACATGTGTGCCACTTGCCAACGAGAATGTGAGCACTCAAAAAGATGTGGGCAAAAAAAGAGATTACTAGGAACCTCTCGGGACTAGTAGTGAGTGAGATGAGCAACACTCATCATCGGGAATTGATCAATAAGAAGTTTTTGAAGCTCCTACAGAAAACTTGACACGTGTATGGGAGAGGGCCTTGGCAATCAGATTTGAAGAAATCAATCGGGCATTCACAAAGCTAGAGGAGAAAGAAGAACAAACATACAAGCTATAGGATAGTATAAACTAGAAAATTCAAAAACTTGGAGTACCCGCAATGAGTGAGCATTCAACTGCTAATGAGTTGATCAGCCCTTTCAAATAATATGTCAAGAAAGGGGTGGGCAACCCATTGTCCTTCACTAAGGATACCCTTGACTTCTTCTCAGAAATCGAGCCTCCATTGCACTTATCACAAAAAAGCATTCATCATGGTTTGGGAAGTGTAAGGACATCAACAGTGTGACCAATGGATGGACTGAAACCTTGAGCTACATTCGTATCCCTCATGCCAACAAAGTAGAACCAGTGGTGACTCGTTTCAACCAAGAGTTTGGAAAGACAGAAGCCTTCTCAAGATCACAAAGTGGAGAGCAGTCAGAGAATGGAGCTAAGTCCACCATAGCAGCTCATCCTTCAACATAATCCTTCTTCTTCTTCCTCTTCTTTCTCTTTCTTTTCTCTTCTCATACAACACCCTCTCTCCTCAATGTTATATTTTTACGTTGAGAGTTGAACTTTTTGATATGACTTAAGTGACTTCAGAAATGTAATGTAAATTTAAGTCACCTTGCCATTATAACGTGGGACTTAAGTATTTGAAAAATAGTATGAAAATTCTTAAGTCACATTAAGGTATTCAAAAATTCACCAAGAAGATGAAAAGTTTTCCTCTTCTATAAATTGTAACAAGCTCCTCATTTGAAGTTCTTCTAAAAATTCTTCTAAATTTTTGCTTCTTAGATGTTGGAGCTATTTTTGTGAATTCATGAGAGAGTTATCTTTGTGAAGAGAGCAAGAGATATCAAGTTTATTTTATTTCTCCTATTACAAAATGTCTTCTACTTCTCACACTATGTGTGAATTCGCTTGAGCTTCAATAAAGGAAGAAGGAATTTTATCCTCTTTGATTGAGGAGTTTGTTTGTACTTTGTGCCCATTAAGCTTCGTTTAGTCTTATAGCTATTATGAAAATTTATTTTCTTCTATATTCAAGTGCATGTAATGAAACTTCTTGATGGTGTATGCAAGTCTCGATTTTCTACTTACAAACATTAGTTTTCTCTTTTCTAATTTTCCCATTCCCTTTCCCGCCTTCCTAGAAAGTTATCTCTTATAGGTATATGCAAGCAATTGTGGCGGGGTCGTGGAATGCCCTTGTTAGATCCTTGGCCAAAAGGCCACAGGATAAAACTCACATTTCACTCACATATGCACATACGGTAGCTGCACCGCGATTAAGTAGAGGGACTTAGACTCTTAAAGCGTTGGCAAGATAACCACCAATTTGTCCCGAAAAATTTTCTCACCAACATATCCACAATGGGTCTCTAATATATTAGTCGTAACCAAATTCTCAAGTTATGCATCTCTACCAAATTTTGAGATCTCAATTTCACCTATCCTAAAGATCGCTTTCCTCTTCCAAATATCAATCAGCTCATCGATCTAACAAATTTTCATGAGATGTTATTCCTTTTGGATGGCTTCTCTAGTTACAACCAAATCCTCATCGCTACCGATGATCAACACAAAAACTTCCTTCATCACTCCTTCGGGGAATTTATGTTATCATTTCATTCCCTTCGGACTTAATAATGCAGGATCAACTTATCAACGTGCTATGAAATACATCTTCCACAACCTTATCCACAAAACTATGGAAGACTACGTAGATGAAATTTTAGGAAAATCTAAACAACGTAAGGATCATATTGCCATCCTCAAATTTATATTCACTCATCTTATTCAATATTTCCTTCATCTCAACCCCACTAAGTGTGTGGTTGATGTTCTCATAGGTAAACTCCTAGGGTTCATTATATCTATTTGGGGAAGTTAATTAGATCCCGCCAAAATAAAATATATCGTTGAAATTCCTCCTCCGTCAAATGTCAAACAACTTCACATCCTCTAAGGTAAGATTTATTCTATCCATCACTTTATATCACAACTTTCAAATCAATGTCAGCATGTTCATCATCTCCTTCAAAAAATCGTTAATTTCAAATGGGACCATAAATGTCAAATATCCTTTGATGAGCTCAAACAATATCTTCTATCACCTCCTATGCTCACACCTCCATGCAAGGGGGACCTTTTTAACTTTATATATCTACTACCAATCATGCCTTGGGTGTCATGATCTCTCATCAAGATAAGTATGGTCATGAACAAGCCATTTATTATATAAGTTTCATACTCCATGAATACCAAACTTGTTATACGAGAATCTAAAGATTTTTGTTATTCCTTGTACTTTGCAACATCCAAACTATACCATTATCTACTCAATCACAAGAATTACATTGTTACTAGTTTTAATCCACTTAAAACCATGCATTCTAAACCATATCATAGTGACCGCATTACTTGGTGGCTTATGCTCATGACCGAGTTTGATATTGAATTTATCCCATAGAAATCTATCAAAGGGAAATTTGTCATGCAAATAAACTCTCGAGGCTCCTCTTCCGAAAATCAACCACCTCACAAACAATTCCCTAACAAATCTATCAACACTATCATCAATCAAGAATACACCCATCTTATTTGATGGGTCAAAGTTTCAAAGCAAGGGGATGGGTCAAGTATTGTCATTATACCTCCCTAGGGGAATCCTATCCCTATATCCTTCAAATTAAACTTTGAATGAACTAGTAACATGGCTAAACATGAATCTTTAATCATGGTTCTTCAAACCAATATCATGCTCAAGTGCTGAAATCCTAGACATCTATAGAGACTCACATCTTGTCATCAATTGAATCAAAGGAACTTACCAATGTAAAAATGAAATTCTAAAAATATAAATCCATTGTTGAATTCTTCCTAGAATCCTTCAACCATTACACTATCCAAATATTTCCATGATCCTCTAACAAGTTTGCAGACACCATGGCTTCTTTATCATCTTTCATCCTCTTATCAACTAAAGATTAAATTGATAACTCTAAAATATTCATTTTTTTCCACATACTTGATCAACCATCCCACAAAAATGAACTCCCTTCCATTAACATATCATATGTTACTTTGGTATCCTTTAGAAACTCATCACTAATAAAATCAAATCTTTAAAAAAAAAAGACGTTAAGAAAATTTATGACACCTTCAACATCAAACTTAGATTTTCATCACCATACTATCCTCAAGAAAATAGACAAGCTGAAGCCTCTAACAAAACACTTAATAAAATCCTCATGAAAAGCTGTTGACAAAGTAGGGGAATCGGCATATCTAAATCATGTTTACTCTTTAGGCCTATCGAACAAGCATTTTTACTCCTATAGGTGTTATGCCCTTTCTCTTGTTTATGGCTTAGAGGTTTTTTTACCCCTTGAAGATCAAATTTGATCACTTTGCATATCCTCAGAGATTTCATCTTTGATGAGGACTATCGACAAGACCATTTAGCACAGTTAGAATTATTAGATGAAAAACACTTAATATCTCTCGAACATCATCATGTCTATCAAGAGCACATCAAACACACGTATAAAAAACATGTAAAATAATATGACTTTAATATAGGTGATCTCATTTTCAAAGAAAATAAAACATTTAATACTCTAGAAAGGAGTAAATTTGGAAAGTTTTCCCCTAACTGGATCGGTCCATACGTTATCTCTCACAAGTATGGATTGGGAGCTTATCGTCTAGCCTCCTTGATGGTATACCTGAAAAGGAACCTCTGAATTCCTTACACTTGCAGCCTTTCTATTGTTAACATGTTGACCGTAATAACAATAGTCACATAAAATATCTTCTTTTCATCACCAACCAACCATCTTATCATCGTAATGATTTGAAAGTATGTGGTTTTCTGTCACTATCTTCAAAACCTTAAAGATGAGCACCATGACTTTGTTCATCACATCTTTCACATGGATAAGTTGTTTCTTAGTAGGAACCTCATATTCATTACAACCATCTACCTTATGTATCAATGTAAGACATGTTAGGGGAACACATGTGTATTTTATGCACACCTCTTCCCATCCTCAAAATAGTTTATTTTGGTTTTCCCTTAGCTCAAAATAAAATCAAAAATATCTATCGATGCCTCTTATAAAAATAAATAGAATGATCACTCGAAGGAAAACTATAAAAATTATATTGTTAAAAAATAAATCAGATGATCCCTCGAAGGATTAATCCCTTGAAAGATGGCTATCTAAAATCAAAAATTCAAAAATTATAGACTAATCCCTCGAAGGATGGCTACCCATGTAAAAATGCTTTCCGTTTTGAAATAGTTGGGCCATCTCTCTATGAATCCATTAACATGAAAACCTACTCTCCCACGTAACCTGCATATGTTGACCCTTCACATGTCCTAAGAAGGCACACTTTTTAATTCCATCTATGTCTAAGATCCTACATGTGATGACCCATTGTTAGTCATGTGTTAACATTTCTAATTGAAGGCCAAAAGTGCAAGTTCCTTCACCATATTTATTCCCATCACCTATGCATCAAATCTAGTGTAAAAGTAATCATTTCATGTTTTATTCTTATTTAAGAGTTAAAACACATTTTGATATACATTAAGATCACATTAATGTCCACAATGCATAAACACTCAGATACCATCATCATCTATCAAAAACACATCTATCAAACATTTCAAAATAAAAACCAACATGTGAATCAAATTCAAAATCATCATCATCTCATATATATAATCATATCAAAGTATATATGTACATCATTTAGAGACTCAATAGCTCCATATCTCAAAAAAACTATATCAAATGTAGGATTCACAAAGAGTGTATATATCAAAATATATCAAAATACATCAAATACATCATATCTATCTAGTAAATTACACACCTACAAAGAAGTCACTACCACGAACAATGCTCCCATGAGCACCCCTAGCACCAATGTCTCCACCACCATCTACTCCATATGAACCTCTACTCATCCCTTCTCCATCTAGACCACGAAATGGATGACCCACACTTGTTGTACTAACACTTGGACATGCTCCTTGATGAGCTAAATGTGTTTCATAATAGAACACAGAGGAAATTTCCACACAAATAGATCCTTATAGTATGCTAGCTCATCACATACCAACTAGTAGTTGGGAAAGCTAACCATACCATGTTATCTTATCTGACCACTAGCTTGTGCCCGAGCTGCCAACTCGGCACCTATCACAAATGACCTTGTAATAATGAGAGCCATTTTTAAGGTATTTTCATTTTTTTTATATCGATCTCTATCGGTTGTAGCCTATGCCGATTGCTAACTAAGGGTATCATGCTCACCCTGTAGTCCATCCCTCTCCACTATCAAGCCATCATGCTCATTCCTCAAATTGTCTCTCTTTTTGGTCACTATAGGATGCTCAGTCTCCACTGCGGCCTTCTTGGCCTCCAATCATGCAATTTTATCCTCTATAACTTCTCTATCTACACCATCATATTCCTCACCATCCCCATCACCCCTCCGGTATGTCCCCTCTATAACGGCCCACACCCATCTACTTCCTCAAGCCGGATATACTCCTCACCATGTAGCATATACCCCAATCCACCATGCAAAGTAAATACCACAATCACAATGACATCATCTATAAGAACTAGATTTCATTCATCATCAACACCCATGGATCCATCCTCATCATCCATATTAACATCCAACCCGTGTAATCGGAAATGGAGTCTCCACATCCCCGTCATCACATCTATACAAAATCAGATCCCTCAACACATTAAATCAAACCAAATTGTCACCTGATGTGATTGAATCTAATAAGCTCCCACTCCCCTCCTCACCGACCCTATATCCATAATTCCTACTGAGTGACATTCAACTGAATCTCCTATCCCTCCCATATTGGAAATCTAATGTAGGGCCTCCATAAAACATCCCTTGTTTGTAATCTTGAAAGGAATTTCCTATAGTACTCCTCACCCCACATTGATCCAGCTTCCCGACATCATAACGCCATCACATAAAACCAGCTAATCTCCCTATCATATCAACATCTCCCCATGGAAAACCATAAGGACGAGCCATAGAAATATTTTGAAATTCCCAAAACTATAGTAGAAAATTGACATCAATCCGGATTCTCTTCTAGATCCTCTAAGAAAATAACTCCCTATAGGTCTGTGCTAGAAAAGCAAGGACCCATGCAAATACATTCCTATGCTCCATCATCTATGTAACTACACCCATCATCATCCAAGGAAACCGACCACCACCATAGTCGGAAAATAAAAACATGTGATCCCCATCATCATCATAGTCATATAAACACAACCCTCTGTCTTCAAAGAATATAGAGTCTCGATTATAAAAAAACACATGTTGTAAACCCCATACCATTTGCATCCTCCCCATATAATATCCTCATCACATCCTCCCTCTCAATATCATCAATACAATATATGCCCTCTCCATGCATAGAAAATATAGTAATCATATGAACATCCTCTAGGGTGATGGTCATCTCACCCATTGGAAACCAAAAGTATAGGTGACAGGGTCCCACCTCTCCATCAATTAGAATAATAATCTTTGATTCCTATAGATGCATCTATAGTAACACATCCCTACAAAACCCACATCTTGTAAATGTGACCAATCATCATCTTACATAGCTTCTCTCATATCCCCTAAAATCATTAGATCTTATCTATGATATTTAATTTGTCCTTCACCTACATTAAAAAAACACAAAATCATGGATTAGAACAATATTTCATCAAAATTTTATCAAATCTATACAGAAAAAATCGATCGCTAGCTATTTAGTCCAATCACTAGTGATCCATCCAAATCACTAGTGGTCTATAAAAATCATCGGTGATTCATGTGATTTCATAAACATGTCCAAATACGGACATTAAAAATAAAATAAATAAATAAATAAATAAAAACACACAAAACAACAAACAAGGGTGCATACATCTACCTGAGTGGGCCTCCTCTGCCTTCCAGACACTCCTGCAGCCACCAATGTGCGAGTTATCACTCTTTAATCACTCAATTAAGCTCTCTAAACTCACAAATTACAAATGAAAATTTTCCTAAGAAAATTGACTATTTATATGCACCATGTAGGAATCGCGACGATTCCTTTAATCACTAGTGATTCACCCTAATCACCGATGATTTTCCTTAATCACATGTGATTCATCTAAATCTATAGTGATATGACATTTCCTATTAAAAATCACCATTTTCCAATACCGATAATTATTTTCAACCACATTATTGCATTTTCCAACAATGTGCCTCATTTTGAGGACCCCAAAACTGGTCATCCTTCACAAGACTCATTTTATGACCTCAACACTTTGGTAAGCCATAGGTCTATAGGATGCAAACCCTTTGGTTCCCCTATCACTTGGATTCACACACTTTTATCTATCCCTATGAATCATATATCTATAGGACATGAACCCTTTGGTTCCCCTATCACTTGATTCTATGGTGATACCCATCTTGTTTCAATACCTTGTCTTAGAAAATTTTCAAACAAAACACACATGTCAAACATATCCGATAAAATAAATTAAATTGGTGATCCTTGCACTACATTGATATCACCCCCATTTTAAGGGGGAGTCACCCATCCTAACACTAAATAGGTTATCTGACAACATTTTTTCCAGCAATTTGGTCGTCACAAACTACTTGACAAAAGGGGAAAAATATAGACAATGGGTTTTCTTCAACCCACCTACTTCATCTTATACACAATATTTAATATAAAACCTATCATTATTTCACTAGCCTAATTCGCCCTCTCCTCATCTAGTAAAATCAATTTTTATCCACTCAAAAATTACTATTTACCCATCCTAAACTACCTTGACCTCTTTAAAACCACTTAAAAACCTCTAAACCACCTCAAAACTATTTTATCCTATCATCCTAACCTCCCCAACTTGACCATAACATCCTCCTAACATTTTTACCTCATCATTTACTTGAAAACCCTGTGTAAGAGGTCATTTTATTTTTGTTATTTCATTTTATTAAGTTAAAATTGGAAAGCAAAAACTCTCTGGTACAACATGATCTTACTACAAGGTTTTAGGTGAGTGTTTAATAAAACTATCAAGTAGATAGCATAAAATGAAATAGATATGATTTACCATTCTTACAAATATGATTCTCCAAATTAAGATCATAACTATCTTTCCTTTCCTATCTCCCTAATATTCTTTGAATGGAATCATCCTTAGAATTATCATGCACCTTCTTATTCAGATACCTCTTATGGGAAGGTTTCTCCACCTTTGAGAAATATGCATTTGGATGTCAATGAAGAGAAGGGGTTGTGATGGATCCCTCTTACATGTCTCAAGAGGATTCATGGGATTCTCAATGACTCTCCCTTTCTTACAAAGATTCCTAGAATAGGGAAAATCCTTGCACCTTTTTTTCCTCATCTTTCTTTTCGAGATTCTTTCTCAATGGCTCTCGGATGTACGGAAATGAGGTTTGGCTAAAATATTTCTTTCTTTGAGGAATGACCACATTGCCAAGTGTTTGGCTGAGTGTTTAAGAACACTATTGTGAATGACTTCACATTAAATAGGGATGATTTATTGTTCTTTAATATATAGTTCCCCACAAGAAGATCACCTATTTACTCTTCTCAACTCTAGAGTACTTCTTGAATGAAATTAGATCCGGATGTTTGCATACCTTCTTTCTCATATGCATCCCATGAAAATAGGTGATTTCTTGATTCTTCACATATGATGGCTTGAATACTTTGATGAATTTATTTTCCTATTTGACTTTTTGCTTGGAGATTTGATGATATATTTAGGATATGATGACCATCAGTTTGCTCCATGAGTTTCTCATTTCACTTTTAATCAAGATGAAAATCATTTTCACTACATAATTCATTTCTTTGACTAAGATCTCACCTAAGTAGAAACATGCCTATAAAATTTGAACACCATTTCTCAATTTTCTCCTCATGGAAACAAACTTCTTTCTCTAGATGGAAGGATTGACCTCTAAATGGAACTTGAGGAAGAATCACTTTTTGACCTTCAAATTACACTGATCTCATCACCAAGGCTTGATTAAGTGTTTAGAATCACTCTTAGAAGGTATAATTTTTTTATATGACTTCCATTCTTACTCATAGTGATCTTCTCTCATCATTCTTATGATAATCATCCTCTTGATGACTTTGAATTTCAATGGAGCTCTTGATTCTTTTCAAACTCTTCATTGACCTCATAATGTTTTGGATTTCACCTTCTACAACTTGACACACTCTGATATGATCCTTAACACAATTTTGATCCGAATATTTCCTTATTGTGAAATCATAATGACTTTCTTGTACCACAATTAGAATGAGTTAGGTCATCCATCTTCTTTCCTCAAATTGTGCCATGTAGAAACCACCTTAGGATGATGCTTTTGGATTCTCTCGAGATTTTTTGAAAGGTTTATTTTATTGTTTGGGCCATGAAATAAATTTTTGAATTTTTTATAATGGAAAAAATAAACAAGATGAATTAAAAAAAGTGCTTATCAGTAACTTTCTACACTGCTTGAAAACCAAAACTTTCTATTTTTACCAAGCGGTCTTTAGAAAGCTATTATTTTAGAATTCTTTGAAAATTTACACAATACTTGTTCTATGAAGCTCCTAATCCACTTAGGATATTTCCATTGATTATGATGGAATTTTTTTATAAAATTTATATTTTAATACATCTAATTTTTTCCAACATGTTATTTTTAGAAAGTTTCCCAATTGACCCTTTTTGGTGTTTCTTATTGTTCCAGGATGTTAAAGGCTACAAATTTTCTAATTTGGGAAACTTTCTATGTTTAAAGTCTAATTGTTTAGAGATCATGATATTTTTATTAAGTATACATATTTTTTTCAAATTACGGTGAAATCACCATCACCGTGTTTTGTTTGCACCAAAATCTTTTGCTCTAATATTCACCGTTTTCCATCCATTTGAAACTCTTGGAAATAAAAATGGAATTTTTAGGGTTTTGAATTCCATATTCATGATATAAACGATTGAATACATTATTTTCTTGTTGTCATATTCATCATGATGGCATTATAGATAGAAAAACACCATAAAAATTTCAACTCGATCGGATGCACTTTGTTTGAAAAATACGAACAATTCATGTTTTTGTTGGCCATATTTGTCTAAGGAAATTTGGGTAGAACCTCTAGTAAAAATTTAAGTTATTAAAGGTGTGGCATAAGGAAGAAAATAGGAATAACAACTTATTCCAAAGAAATCAGTCTAAAATCTGTTTAATTAAGCTTTTATATCACATCGTTGACCATGGTTCAAATCTAAGTTAAATAGGAGCCCGTGGGAGGTTAAAAACATATTTTAATGGTGCAATGGGGAAAAAATGGATATTGGGGGATTAAAAAAATTCCTTGGATTAGGATGGAGATAAGTGGAAGCATGGGAGAAAGTGTGAGTGAGATGGAAGTGCTAGGAAAACCACCTGCGAATCGAGAGAGGTCGCGTGGAGGTCAGTGCTTGAGCATGGGCATGGGAACATTTTACTTTACCTTTTATACCCTTGGAAAATGGGTAAAATGGACAAAAAAATTCCCATGGTCAATTAGGGATGTAATTGGAACCAAGATGGATAAGTTAGATGAGAGAAAAGAGTTGAAAAATCACTTGTGGAGCCTATAGAAAGTCATATGAGTGTCTGGGGGATGAGTTTAAGCAAGGGCATAAATTTTTTGTCCCATTAGGGAAATGGGGACATAAGGACAAAAATTTTCTCATGGTGAGGGAGTGAGGGCACACATTGATGTCCCTCATGTCCCCCTTATCCTAGGGGATAAACATGGCACACGAGACACTTAGGACACCAGGTGCTCCAAAGTGCACCTATGGGAGGAGGATGGAACATGTTTGTGTCCCTCATGTCCCCCATGTCCCAAAGGGGACAATATGGACAATATGATGTCAAAAGTGTGCCTTTTCATTAATGGAAAGCCTCATTTTACACTAGCTGACCAAAAATAGCCGAAAAATTACTTCTTTCACCCCAAAGGATTAGGATTGTGTTATGGAGTCAATTATTATATTATTTTGACTCAAAAATACATTATATTATCAATGGAGCAGGTTTAAGAAATTTAATCTTCCTTCAACTCAAAAAATTGGGCCCTTTTTAGAATCGCTGCGAGGGTAGTTGCAATGTTTAAACTATCGCAAGGAGCATTCAATTATTGGAGAAAAATGGATGTTACAAACTTGTACATAATTATCATACATTTAAAATTCCTAATTTTTTTCTTTTAACTCCATACAAAAATCCTAGAATCGTTTGGAGAAGTTGAGGTTTTCCATTAGATTTGCTCATTCCTTGCACCTAAAAATCTCGTTGTTGAGAAAATTATCCCTGAATGATAAAATATTTCCTAAAAAATTCTAAATTTAATTCAAAACCTTCAAGGCTTCCTAATACCACCTTTATATACTTGAGAAATTTTCGAACTCTTTTGGGGGATGCACACAGGCCCGAAATGCCTTTTTTAGGCTTCCACCAAGACTAGTCCTTCTCCACACTTCACTAATTAGAATGATGAACCTTATTAGACTCTCTTTCATACTAAGGTATGTCTGGTTATTTCATTAGGACCTTATTTAAGGATTTAATGATGATGTATTAGGAGGTAGGTTGGCCAAGAGGGAGACTCGAGATGATTGGAAAATATAATTTGCATTTTGGATAAGTTGTCATGTTTTGAATTTTACATTTTGGGTCAGTAATTTTACATGAAAATAGTTGGCTCTTACTTGGGGAAATTTTATCATAAGGGGAGATAGAGAACCTCATATTTTTCATGGGCGAAGAGACTAGTTCCTTATTTAAATTGGAAAAAATATCCAATTATGTCACACTACTAGTACAAGTAATGAACACACATAAGGGAAAACCAAACAAACACAAAAACCTGAAAGGAATGGTTCATTTAAGACCCCCTTTGAAAAATCATTAGAGAATGGATGGAAAATCTTTGAAATGGAATTTTGAAATGATGGTGAATATTCAATAAAGCGATTCGTGGAAAAGGTAAATTTATAGGAAAATTTCTTCAAGCTGTTTCATATGGTTAGACGGGTTTTAGACAAGTGTTGGATGGATGGGCATAATTATTTATGAACTGATATAGGTTAAAAGGATGCCTATTTAGGTTGGATGGTCGTCTAACCTATGTTGGATGGTTGTCTAACACAGGTTGTAAATCGTCAACATAGGTTAGACGACCGCCTATTGAGGTTTTTCATTGTGTACCATGTTATTCGGATGGTTGTTTCGATTAGATGTCCTACTCTTAGATGTTCATCCAACAGAGATGGAAAAATGACCAAATGTTAGGTTGTCCAACTAAAATAGATGTCCATCCAATAAGATATGGACAGATTTTGTTGGTTTCTTGGGTGGCTCGTGTAAACCGTACACCTACAAGAAGATGGGTGGCTAGCTTTCACACGTGTCCCCAAACAGGTTGCCTCAAACTTCTCAACCAATTTTTATCACCACATTTCCCTTAAACCCTTATGAGCCCTATATATACCCCTACGAGGTTCATTTCTTCAATTTTCATGAACTTTTCTAGCACTCTGAGCTCTCCAATCTTCTACCAAACTTACGTGTACCTTTATTTCCTCCCTCTCCTACAAATTTCAACAATGGAAAGCACCACATCGATCCCTACAGCCAAATCCCAATACAATAATATCATGTGCCCATAGATTGTAGCACTAATAAAAATAAAAGACACACCACATGAATGGCCACAAAAACACAATTTACAGGGCTTGTCAACATGCCCCAATTTGAAATTGATACTTTTGTTCTTGATTACCTACTTGCGTCTTTACAACCGAGAAAAAGAGACAGTTTTATGTTCTCCTTGTGGATTATACATTTTATTTCATAATTTATCCAGATGTACATCATTTAACTGGCTTACCATTCCAAAACCATCCGCCCGTGACTACAAAGGTGGTCCTTACAGATGAAGACAAAAATATTTGGAGTCTCATTACAATGTGTAGGTTGATGGTAAGTTAAATATTATTTTCAACTGTTTGTTTTCTTAATATTACTCGACTACCCAAGCATCTAACATTTCTTGTCTGTTGTTGCAACTCCTCTTAATCATTCAAAAAGAGGCCTTGTTATACAAGGTATTACACAAAAATTATTTCTTGTAGTTGTATCGCATTTTGTTTTGGGTAGTTCAAGTATATAATGCGGACACTAGTAGGGAAATAATTCGATTGGTGCACATATTTTTCCAATTGAATAAAAACATATGTCACCCACATCAACATTACGAATATATCTGATAAATCCAAGATTGTATTCTCTTCTAGAAATTATTTAATTACTTTTTGTTGGTACCCAAATTGATTCTCCCTTTATGACTAAGTAGCACCGTAGTTCAAACAAGATGCTTGGAGGCAAATAAATCAGAGTGTGAGTCATTTTGTATTCGGGAGGGATTTAGCTGACTCTTCATTCACTCAGGCATGGAAGAAATGGATAGCACCATGAACATGGTTTGACCTACCCTAACTACTTTAGGTTGTGCCTTCAACCAGGGTGAGAGGACCCATTTTGTAACCCATATTGGTGAAGGATATCAAGAGATCCTTCTTTGTATAATCTTCATGAAAACCTTGAGAAAATATAATCAATAAAACACAATCTAACTCTCACGAGTTTTCACACTAGAGAGTGGAGATGTTTCTGGACAATGTTTAGGTTACTAAAGGAAATAATTGAAATCTAATTGTTTCTACATATTTTAGCAGTGGAATTTTTAAATCCATGTGGATACATAGTACAAATAGAGGTATTTCATGTAGGATTTATCATTTGAGAATTTTTGGTGGGAAGTTAAGCAATATAAACTTAATTATACTAGATATTTGAGAACTATTAATGTTAAATCATAGCAACCCCAAATGAGTTATGGATCTACTTTTCTAAGGCGGGGTCATCTAGTGTGATTTACATAATATGGGACCACCTCTCAAGTTGTGGGACTTACGGACTTGAGATTCCCCTCCGAGAAAGAGAGATTCTTCTTCCTGATCCTAATGCTAAACTACTCCTAATGCAGAAATGACATCTAACTATACCTATCCTAACAATGCCAAGGAGATAGGGAGAGAGAAAGTGCATAAAGAGGGAAATCCTACACTAACGAGGTGATAACACCAAGAAAAGGGGAGTGTTGGTCACCATCTCAGCTACCTAAAGTGGAGAGAGGTGAGCAAAGGAGAGGGTAGATAAGATGCACCACGGACCACGAGATAGATTTAACACAGAAAACCACTTCAAAACCCATTAAACATAGCTCCCATGACCTACAACAAACATTAGAATATGCACAATATACCCTACAATGATGAGAGGCGAGGAGAGACAATAAAATAAGCAAAGTATGGATAGACGCATCAAAAATGGAATTTATTTCTCCGAAGTTCACATATTACATCGTTAGTGGGAAATAGCTAAGAGAATGCCATTACATAGAGGTGAAAGGAGGTTTAGACTCCATTTTCGACCGTGGGGAAGAAAAGAGAGAAGGGGGCAGGGAAGAAGAATGAACAACTTTTACAATGAATTTCCCCCGTATTTATAGATTTGATCGGAGAGAAGAAAGAGAGAGGGAAGTGGGAAAAGTAGGTTAGAACTCAACCACTACTATTAATGCTTCTGATAAAATCTACCCCCAAATCTTTCTTTCTTTGCATCGACCCTTAGTTCAACGCTTTGAAGGAAGAGGAAATGACGGAAACAGATCAAATCTGATCGGTTGTTGAGACAAATGGATCCTACATTGAAGGCCTAAAGACATTTTCCTCCATTTCCTTTACCTAACCTCCTCAAAAATAAAGTCTCAGACCTCCATTGCATGGGTGAGGCCGAGATCTTTCCAATGGTGTCAGATTTGTAATATTTTGAGCCTTGAGTCGAAAGATATGCCCCTTCAAAGTTTGTATTGGATCCATATGAATGGATGGGGAAAATAGTTTGAAAATGGGTCCCCCTCTTTAATATGGGACACATGGCACCCTTTGGTTGGCTGGGGAGATGCACTCCAACTTTTTCCTTTATGCCTTTTGAACGAAAGGAAAACTTTCACTTCTTTCCCCAATCCCCACCTTGGCTTTGACTCGGGTCTAAATGCTGAATTTTTCCTTGGCAAATTCGGGGGCCATTTTGTAACCAATTTACAGGATTTGAATGATTTTTATGAGGTTCCTCCAATGCAGGGTCATGATTCGATCCAATATTTAGCTCGAGAGGGAAATGTGGATAACAATTTGGTGACTCATGGGGACTAGTAGCCTTGAAGCATCCATTGGGCATGAAGTCTACCGATAAATAATAAACTAATCTAAAATTTTGAATATTTGATCCTTGAGCCACTTGAAACTCACTGAAACTTGAAGTTGGACTTCACCAAAAGCCAACTGAATGCACTGTGCAAGAGCAATAGCACCAAAAACTATGTACAAACTGAAAATCATACATGCTCCAAATGGAACATGTAGAGTTTCCAAAAGCAATTCTTCTGCTAAAAACAAACCTACCTACTCTACTTTAACTAAGAGAAAAGGTAACTCAAACAAAACCTACAACCGACAGGAGAAATAGCTTCCTTCCTCAAAAATGGCAACCATGCAACTGATTTGGCACTGAACATCGCTGGTTAGATGAAGGAAAAACTGACAATAAGTCGGTCCTCCACCCAAATCATCAAGGTATCAGCATTAATCGGAAATACCTCCTCAAGCTAACTTGCATCAGACTTCTAGAGGTGTTGATGGTGACCCTTGGTACTTTTATGCTCATCCTCATGCCCTAAAGTAGGCATGACTAGTTTTGGTTTCTCCTTGGCTCCAATGAAGCCAAGTACCTGATTAGGCATGGTCTGATCTTTTGGATGTGCCCGTTTCTTTGAAATTCAACTCCAGAAATGGATTCTTCTTGTGGACCTTCTTGGATGGATGGTGTGGGAGAGATGGGGTCTTCGTTGTTTCCTTCCTCCTCTTTTGAAGAACATGGAAGATCAAGATCTTCCAACCTTGGTTCCAGAGGGCTGTTATGAAGTATAGGATGTTGTTCCTGAATGTTCTCCTTCATGGTAGTAGGTTCATGTGCATGGAAGATGGATGGAGGAGTAGATGATGTAATCTCCATGGGCTCCTCTCCATCAAGACAATCCTCCAAGTCAGACAGGTAATCTACCTCCTTGTTGTCCTGCTGCAGGTGCTCAACCTCCCTCATGGTGTCCTCTTGATCTGCAACTTGCTCACCATGGTTCCCTTCATCCTCAAGCATGATGTTTGAAAGATCAAAATATTCTTCAACATTAGACCTTTAAGGGGATGAAGTGGGAGGAATAATCTGAAGGTTCTTCGTAGCTTGATCCATACTTAGAGCCTCTAAAACCGTATGCTCCTCCTCCATCATGGGTTCATCAATCAAATCAGTCCCTTGAAATGAAAGAAAAAAATCTTCAATGATGTCTTCTTCATTGAGTGGCCTCAACACTGATTTTATCTCTCTCATCTACTCCTCTTCAATGGGGCTTGGGACTAATTTTTCCTTGTCCTATTCTTGTTCTTCTTCTGCTACAAACTCAGACTCACCACCTTTGGTTCTTCAATATTGACCTCCTCTATTGGCTTGACCATCAAAGGGACCTTTGTAAACCCAAAGTTGGCAGCCCAACTCTTCATATTGTCTGTCATTTATTTTCGTTGGGATTCTCTTGTTGTTGTTCTCCTTGAATTATTTATTGAGTCTCTTCCCAACATGGGCTTGGGAAAGAAAGAGGAGTGGTAGGTTGGGGTTCAACCAGCTTTACAATTGTTTGTAGTGGGGAGGGTTGTGGAACTTCTTGTTTGTTTAGAGGGGATGACTATTTGGAAGGGAAAAGGACGGAAAAGGCGAGATGAGGTGGAAGACTAGGGGATGAAGAAATGGATTTCACACTTGAGGTAGCATTCAATGGGAAGCTTGGAAATTGAAGCCCAAATTGAGATAGTGCTACTTGAGGAGTAGAGAGAAAATTACCCCATAATGGTGTAGGATTTACCCATTGACAAGGTTGCTCGACACCAAGTTCATAGGCCTCGATCTCCTCAGCCCACCATGTAAGTTGAGGCAACACTTCAACCATGAAGTCAAGCTTCTCCTGAGGGCTATAGTGTCTTAGAAAAGGGCCTACCCATGGACAAGGTGCCCGCAATCAATTCTAAAAGCCCACATTTGATATGTTTCCTTAATTAATTGAACCATTTGACCTCCATTTTATGAATCCTTTCTAGTAGACCAGCATCCTCTACGTAACTATCACCATCATATGCATCCCCTTATTCTTGATAAGCTCCATAGTCAAATTGGTTTGACACTTTGCTCATATGGGTAAGCATAATGGTTCTAGTTATAATCATAATGCTGATTTAGAGGAGTTTGAAAATACATTGGAGGTGGATTGCATTACTAGGGAATGAAGTCATGATTGCACAACTTCATGGAATGGGAGAAAATTAAAGATATGGAAGAATAAAATGGATGAAATGAGTGGAAATGGATGGAAAAGGTCTCGCAACTTAGAGAATGGGTTTTTGACTAGACGGAGTCACCGGATGTGCTTGAAAGTGCCTCCAAAGGCTGAAATCTTCACCAAGTGCGCATCGAGCCACGATAAAAAGAAGTGATAAGGTGATTCAAACTGTCCCACTAGGCATGCCAAAAATGTTAATGCAAAATCACAGCACCCCCAAATGAGTTATGGATATTTTTTTCTAAGCCAAGGTCATCTGGTGTGATTTGCATAATATGGGACCATCTCTCAAGTTGTGGGACTTGTGAACTTGAGATGGCCCTCTAGAGAAATTGATTCTTCTTCCGATCCTAATGATAAATAAATCCTAATGCAGAAATGACATCTAACTAAACCTATCCTAACAATGCCAAGGAGACAGGAGAGAGAAAGTGCATAAAGAGGTAAATCCTACATTAACGAGGTGATAACACCAAGAAAAAGGGAGTGCTGGTCATAATCTCAACCGCTGAAGTGGAGAGAGGTGAGTAGAGGAGAGGGTGGACAAGATGCACCACAAAATAGATATAGATTTCACACGAAAACCACTTCAAAACCCATTAAACACGGACTCTCGGGACTCGTAACAAACATCAAAATATGCACAGTATACCCTACAATGATGAGAGGTGAGGAGAGACAATAAAATAAGCAAAGGATGGAAAGACGCATCACAAAAAAAAAAAATTATTACTCAAAAATTTCACACGGTACATCATTAGTGGGCAAGAGGCAAGAGAATGCCATTATAGAGATGTGAGAGGAGGTTCAGACTCCATTTTTGATGGTGAGGAAGAAAAGAGAGAAGGGGGCAGGGAAGAAGAATGAACAACTTTTACAATGAATACTGGCCCCGTATTTATAGATTTGATCAAAGAGAAGAAAGAGAGAGGGAAGCGGGAAAATTAGGTTAGAATTCAACCATTGTTGTTAATTCTTCGATAAAATCTTCCCCCAAACATGTCTTTCTTTGCATCGATCCTTGGTTCAACACCTTGAAGGAAGAGGAAATGGTGGAAATAGATCGAATCTGATTTGGTTGTTGAGACAGATGGATCCTGCATTGAATGCCCGAAGACATTTTATTCCATTTACTTTACCTAACCTCCTCAAAAATAAAGTCTCAAACCTCTATTGCGTGGGAGAGGTGGAGATATTTCCAATGGTGTCAGATTTGCAATATTTCAAGTTGTGAGTCGAAAGATATGCCCCTTAGAAGTTTTTATCGGATCCGTACAAATGGACCGGGAAAATAGTTTGAAAATTGGTCCGCCTCTTTAATATGGGACACATGGCACCCTTTGGTTGGCTTGGGAGATGAGCTCCAAATTTTTCCTGTATTCCTTTTAAACGAAAGGCAAACTGTCACTTCTTTCCCCGACTCCCCGCCTTGGCTTTGACTCGGGTCTAAATGCTGAATTTTTTGTTGGTGGAGTTGCGGGCCATTTTGCAACCAATTTGTAGGATTTGAATGATTTTTCTAGGGTTCCTCCTATGCAAGGTCATTATTCGATCCAATATTTATCTCAAGAGGTAAATATGGATAACAAGAACCTTTACAAATATTGGAACACTCACGAGACAAAATGCTTGAAATAGCCAAAATATTCCTTCAACCAGAAGGTGTGTATCAATGGAGGCCCTGAGATGCACGATTTCATACACTCTTCAAGAATTCAACACAAAGGCTCATGTCAAAGACTCAATTAAAATTTAGAAGACCCTTTTTATATCACACTCATGATACACTCATGAAGTGACAAACAATCCTTATCACTAAAATGCAAGTAAAGTGAATTTAAATCACTTATTTCATTATGAAATGAAATCTCTCTTCATAATGTAATTGAAAATGCCACAATTATTGTCATGAGGACAATATTTTTGTGATTTCAAAGGATTTCTAATGTAATCTTGTAACAAGCACATACATAACTATTTGCAAACATTCGAAATAAAAGAAAACAAAATTATGCTCATGATCAACACAAATTCATTCAAGGTTCATTAGATTCATCGGCAGGGAAAATTTCTTCAACAATCTCAAATATTTTCAATGGTTATACATATGCAACCATCTTGACATGATTAAATCTACAAATATAGGCAAATAAACAAGTTTCTCAGACGGTCTCTTAGAAAATTGGTTTTCTCAAACTTTCTTATAAAAATTAAACCCCCTTATTCAAGAGTATTCGATTGCATTTATACAATTCAACTCGCTCACTCATCCTAAAATTTCCCCCAAAATTCTAAATCTTCGAGAGAATATTCCTCTTTACAAAATATTGTTTAATCATGTTTATTCCCTTGAAAATATCTTATCTTCTATAATTAGGTGGATAAATTATGAACTCGATCACATTTTCAGTTCCTCAACTATGACTGGGATGTCATGTCATAACTTTTGACAACCTCTTTAATCATTCTTTTATCTTTTCATGCAATAAATCCCTTTTTAATAATTCTCAGGTGGCTCCATATGGCTTGATCTGACAAGAAATCCTTTTCACCTTTGAGAATACACCTTGAGGAATATATGCCTACATTTTTGCCTCTTAGAAATGAGTGTCCTCATATGGATTATGCCACATCAATCAAATACCTTCAACTTGGGATAACACAGGGAGGTTTGTAACTCAACTATCCGCACGTTTGATGCATTTTGGCCCTCATTTTGAGAGGGAATTTCTAGGACCTCAGCTCATTCCTTCTCTTGGGGAAAACCCCCCTTTCTCCGGGACATGGGAATAGGATTAGTTCCATGCCTCATGTTTTATCCAATCACCGAGTTACATGTAATATTTTTCCCTCCTGTCACTCTAAACATCACCCCTTATCACTCCAAACATCCCTCCTCAAGGCATTCCTGACAAGTCGACCCTTCACAAGGGAAGGGGAAAATGGCCTTTTTTCAGGTGGTCTAGGCCTCCTGGATTGGGTATCATTTGACCAAAATAGAATTGAGCTTGAGGAAAGTATGGGATGCCTTAGGATGACGTTGGAAACTTTGACAGACAAGGGGATGTCCAAGGGCCTAACATGGTCATATGTCGATTTTTCTGCAAGCACCCGAGAAATTCTGACTCAACTCAAAGCAATATGGTCTCTATGGCATTTTTGAGCTTCCCCTTTATTTATCTATGTTGTGATTCTGAGTCAGCCTAGTATAAAGAGGAACTAGTGAAAGCCTCCACATCTTTCTTTGGTGCAACTTCAAAGGTGAGGTCCAGAGGTAGATCCTCAAATGAGCGTGGGTCCTCCACGTGGTCAGAACCCAAGAGAGTTGCACCGGCTATTGAAAAATATTGAGCATGGGCAGAGCCAATAGAAGCATCCATGTGCCTCCTCGGTGCTCTTTCAAAAGTAAAATTCAGGGGTAGGTCCCCAAACAAGCGCGGGCCCTCTACGTGGTCAAAACTTGAGAGAGTTACATCATCCGTTGAAAACTATGAGTATGAGAAGATCCAGTGGAAGCCTCCACATGTCTCCTCGACACTCTTTCAAAAGTAAAATTTAGGGGCAAGTCCCCAAACAAGTGTGGGCCCTCCACGTGGTCAAAACCCGAGAGAGTTGCATCGGCCGTTGAAAATTGAGTATGGGAAGATCCAAGGGAAACCTCCATGTGTCTCCTCGGCACTCTTTCAAAAGTAAAATTAAGGGGTAGGTCCCCAACCAAGCGTAGGCCCTCCACATGGTCAAAACCCGAGAGAGTTGCATCAACCATTGAAAATTCTAAGCATGGGAAGATCCAGCGGAAACCTCCACGTGTCTCTTCGGCACAACTCCAAAGGTCAAAACCAGAGGCAGATCCTTAAATGAGCACAGGCCCTCCACATGTCCTTTTGTGGGTCTTAGGAATTTACCTTATACTTTCATGCCCTTCACCATAATGCATCAAAATATCAAATAGACCCACCACACCGCATCCAATTAGAAAATACCATGTATCCACGGATGTTGGGACAAGATTTACAAAGGAGACACAATCGTGGAAGACATCCAACAACAAAAAAATCATAGAGAGAATACTGCAAATAATACCAAGACTCAATGTGATCCATGACCCAAGGAAAGGACTTGACAATGACACCCTAGTGAAGGAAAAGAATTACGCATCCACACAGGAAGACAAAAAGTGCATCAAACCAGGTGGGCTGAAAATTTAACGAAAAGGGGAAAGATTACAATTGAGCACCAACACTTTCTCTCATGAAGCTTTCTACCAATTGTATGACACAAAAATTCCAACTATAATTAATGATAAAATGATTGGTCTCCATGTTTAAGAACAATAAGTAACAATTACTTTAAAAGTTTTCACATTATAACGATTTCACATTATTTATTTTTAATACAATAATAATTGTGATATTATCTTTTGCATAGAATAGTTATGGCTGCAATATCTCATAAGGAAGCTAATGTTTGAGGTAAATCCCATCTGGATATATCTTTAGATTCGACATGGATTTACATGAATCAACAACAATACGATTTCCTCGTCAAAAACAACCTAGAGGTTGATATCTCAATCACACCTACATTCTATACCATCACATTTGTCTATAGGTATAAACTTTACTATTTATATAATTAACCAATTTAACCTACTAGTATAGGTAATAGGATGAAACAAAATCAACCTATGTTATGTAAGTAGTACAATATTTTAATATTTCTACATTTATTGTGTTCATAAAGTTATGAGTTTGATGATGAAGATCAACTCATTCTTAGTGTCAAGATTTAATTGTCATGTCTGTGTCTCCAAGCATGCAAGGTAATGTATAATATTTGGCATGTTTTTTTTAATTACAGAAACAATTTAACTATTTACAAGGCCCAACGGTATAATGATTAGTTTTATAATAATTTTTAGTTTGCTTCTTGAGATTAATAGATCTTCTCAAAACCTTCCAAGAAATCCACCAACACGTGTAGTCCAAACAAAAATAAGATCTTCAGAAAAGAATATAAGGTTTCCTATAGACTCGATGAGGAACAGTTCATCTTATAACCACAAAATTTCTTGGATTCTCACTAGGTGGTGTCTTAAGTATAATGAGCACCCAAGTTTTGAACAACATCAAGCTTGACGATGAGTATTTGGGCTTCAATAGTGGCAATGCAAACAAGGGTAACTATTTTGACATGCATGATATGATACAATCTACTCCACCTCCTCAACCACAACTATAACAACATCTGCATCAAGTACTAAAATCTCCTCCTCTTCCAAGTAAATCTCCACTCACATGATGATGAGAAGACATATTTTGAATTCAAAATCTGATATCATATAGTATGAGGGCATAATTCAAGAAGTTGTGATGTCGGTGTGGATTTAATGCGTAATTGGGAGAGGATGGCTAAAATTTCAATTAAATAAATAAATAAATGATACCATAATGGTGCTCAAAGGCATTCATTGTTTCTTTGTTATAGAAATCCAACTTGAGGAAGGCTTGACATTTTTATAAACAAAGCTCAGTCAAGTACAATTTCATATAATAATTATTATGATGATGATATTATAGACATAATGTTAAACAGGTTGGAGAATCTTAATACTAAAGCACGGGCTTACTACAACATATGGGCTAAATACAAGACAAATGTTTTAATAGAAAATGCAAAAAAATAAAAAGTTGTGGTAAGTCATCTTTTACACGAAAAATCATAATATTATGAGCACCGCAATATATTATTTTGAATTATCTAATAGACTAATGTATTTATAGTTTTTTTTTCCAAGAAAAATTTGAAAAATTATTAAAGAAATAAGTAGTTGTATTTGAAGCACATTTGAAGAATGCCCACAAAAGATTGAATTCATTTGTACATGCAAAGGAAAAACTCATAATACTAAATAAAAATAATAATACATTGAGAAGGATAATCAAGGAGCATCAGATGGATCCAGAAATCTTATTAAAGGAAAAGATAGATGTCAATCCATCACTTTTGTCATCAAGAGATGTTAAGGAGAAGAAGAATATTCTTCAAAATATCAATACCGTAGTGCAAGATTTACAGGCATCAGGAGTTTTAGCAGATAACACTATACATACTAAGCACATTCCTCTGCCTCTTACGTAAGAAAATATCAAGCTTCCTATGACATAAAATTGAAAAAATTAGTTAGTTTCACCATGTGATAGGTGTGTTGTCACAATTATGACACTAGCATAGGAATTAAAAGATAGTGGCCAACCAATTTTTCCTTTTTTATTCCGTGTGGTAGATGTAAGGACAACTATGATTCAAAATCATAGGTAGAAAAGAGGATTCCCTCATAATGTGTTCTTATATGACAGAACTTTCTGGAAGCTTTGAAAACCATTGACAACCCACAATTTTGTAAATGTATTGGCCGGTGATGCTTTATGAAAACATGTATTCATAAATTATTCGACTCTTGATAGAATGAATAAAATCCTTTTTTGAATTCGAATTATATTAACTATTGTATTGCATTTGTTAAATGTTTTCAACAATTTAATATGTAAACTTGTAATTGGATTTTTCTCACTGTGAATTTTTTTATGTTACTATTTGGAAGTGTAAACATTAAAGGATGGTTCAAGACACATAATTTGTGTATGTTTAAAAATATTTATGTTTCGTGCACAGATAAAACATTAATCGACAATCATATAAATGGAAGCAAATAAGGCAGTCTTTATTTCATTATTAAGCAAAATATTAAAAAAAAAAATTACAAGTAAAAAATTTCTATTAAGACTAGTTGATTATCATTAATGAATATGAAATATATCAGTATCAAATCATTGTCCACTTTCAATAATCTCAAGAATGTATATAAGAAATTATAACTCTAGAAACTAAAACAGATCATGGTGTAACTCGTGGCACAACACGTTCATTTATTTCTTGTAACAACTGGAGAATCGAAGCATGTTCATATATGTGTTCGGATCCCCCAAACTATTCAAAATGTTACGAATCCTCTTTTTCTATGATAAAATTCCATAATGCAAGTTCTTGCTCATAAGGTAAATTTTCCACGAGTGCTGGATACATACAATCTCGAGAAAACTTTCTAAATTTCTATCTAATCTATTTCAGGACTTTTGACTTTACAAAGGACAATGCACCGAATACCCTCTCATCTTCAACAAAACCCAAAATTATTGTTTGAAAATTTTCATATAGCTAAATTTACTTGTTTAAATCCTCTCGCAAAATGCTACTAGAATAAATATTCTTCCAAAGTATTCTAATGGAATAATTTTCATCGGCTCTTCAAGAAAGTGAAATCGCTCTAGTATAGTAGTGGAAAAATCTCGAGACCGAGAACTCAACAACTTTTCGTAAAATTCCTTCAACAACTTTGTTTATCTCTTCTCATTTGCAGAAATGTTCAATTAGACTAGTCATGTATTTGACAAATAAAGCACTGATGGATGCATCAAGAATGACACCACATGTATTCTAAAACTATGGATTGAAAATTCCCATTTCTTCAAGTAACTTATCCTTTCTGAATCTTTCACGGATCTTTGCAGATAAAGATAAAGAAATATTTTTAATTTATTTTGAGTTTTAGATAATACTATTTCATATAAAATGTGTGTCACTCTTACTTACTCCATCTCTGACCAGCTAAATCTACTCTTTTCCGAAAAGTATGAAGTGGTATCTCTTTTACATATGCTGGTATACACAGATGATCATGTATATTGAATTTTAAGGAGAAACTTGCATTCTTAAGGTATGTTAACGCATTCCAAATTTCAAAAACAGGACCCTTAACACTATCATTTGGCATATATAAACAATCTAAACCTAAACAAACATTTTCTAAGTCTTATGAAGTTTGTTATGTAAATGTAACGCTCTTGTGCATGCTTTGTCAAAACATTTAGCTCCTTCAACATTGGCAAGAATTCCACAGAGTGTAAGTAAAGTTTCGATATCTATAAGATGGTACAATAAGTCTTTAGCTTTATCCACATCCCTGTAATATTTGTACATAAAACTTATCAATGAAGGATATTCTTCAAATATTCTACAAGCGAGGCTCATACATTGAGATCCATTTGGTATCTACATATTTGAGAATATTTTTTCCATCTATCAATCCAATAGCAAATTTTTGAAATTTTAAAAATCTCTTTGGACTGCTAGAGTAATATGCATGCAAATCTCTGATTAGCTCCTCCACTTTGGAAATAGTTTTGAAATTTCTCACAATTTTATATGCCAGATTCATTCTGTGAGCCATGCAATTGGAATGGATTACAATAATATAGGGCGGAGACATTTATCTGCAATTGTACACAGAGACCGTTTCTAGTCTTTTTATTACAACCTGCAATGTTTGTTCCAACGTAAACCAACATTGTTTCAATGGAAAAATCATCCATACCTACAACATCCTTCAAATTCAAAACACTAACTTATAAATGTTTTTCAGAATTACAATTTTCACTCATTCTATGAACTGCTAAGAGATGGGGATTTCTTATTTCATTTGCGAATGTTTATTCATAAATATAAACCCATGAGGTATTGTCCATAGTTTTAACCTCATCAATTGAAAGGGAAATAAATTTTGATTTTTATAGCCTCTTTTAGATCCTCCTTTTCCACCAGAGCAAGACATTTTGCTATTTCCCAGCCACTAGTATCTGACCAATGTGATTGTGGAACATTTGTAATCCAATTACGCGATACATAATTTTATTTTTTGAAAAATATGAAATGGGTCTTCCCTTTTTCAATATATGGAATACAGTAGAAAATTGAATAATTTTCGCATGCATTTCAGTCTCCATAGCTTTGCTCAATTTTGCAACAATTGTGCCACCTTTTTCATTTATATTTTTCAAACACTTTTGTTCTTTTTCATATTCTTTTGCATATTTTACATGCAAGAACTCTTTTGCATCTTTCCATTTATGAGTTCTTACTATGCTCCCATCCTTTTTCTTTTGGGAAATATATATTTTCCACTATTATTTTTGAATGGTGTCTAGTTTTAGCTGCATTGTGTGGTATTTCCCTTGTTTCCAACTACATATTTTGCATCGACATTGAGTTGGAACATCATTATTATTTTTCAGCTCTATTGGTTCAATAAAAGGATATTTTGTTGCATAGTAAAACCTAAAAGTTGTTCCCATTGTCCAGTTTTTCCTCTTTCTTCTGATATATATTTTTTACTTTCTTCAACTTCAACTTGTGCATTTGGTTCCTCAGCAGGAATATCTCTATCCTCACGTGTCCTTTTTTTGAAAATAAACACTAGAATACAAGCTTCCTCTGTTGGTGTTGGATGATAATTTGATGAATCTTCCCTAGATCGATGTCATCAAGTGAATGAATATTTTGATCAATCAGATCATTAAAACCAAAAGGATCATCAAGATTGATAGTTTGTGAAGGTGTTTGAAAAATGTATGCATTTAAAATTGTAATAGATATAGTATTAATTATTTATATTATTAACATCACTAAATAAAAATAAAAGAGTGTAAAGAGTATTTTAAACATACACTGAAAAATATAGTAATAAAAATATAAATTAGTAGACAATCTGGACCTATTATTTTCCACAGATCTAGACACATCAGTGGTTTTTTGTGAGTTTCCAAAATATCCAAATAGTTTCTTGTTACTATTTTTGAACTTGAAGTAACCTTATTACTTTTCTTTCTCGAATCCATAGAAATGAAACCAAACAAGGGCGATCCACAAGTGAGCTTTGAGTTGGAGGGTTTTGAGCTAGACGGCTTTAAGTTAGACGGTTTGAAGTTAGACGGTTTGGCGTTTGACAAATCTAAGTTAGACGGCTTTGAGTTGGATGGTTTAATTTTATTGGATGATTATATTGAATGGCTCGATTAGACGGATCGGTTGGATGGATCTAATGAATGGATCGAGTTGGATGGCTTGGTTGGATGACTATTTTGGATGGCTTTGTTAGACGGATTGGTTAGGCCCGATCATTGGATGGATCTATTGGATGGATCTTAGATTGCCTAAGTTGAGAGGTAATGCTTTAATTGATGACAAGAGGTTGGGCATTTTGAACTTTGGGGTTCGATTCTATGGAAAATATTTCAAAAAAATTAGACGGTTATGTATGTATTTTACTATACCTTATACCTTATATACTTTGGCGAATATGGGCACAAGTGTATTTAGACCATTGGCAAATTACATACATAAGTTCATTTATATGTGTAAATACTAGGTGAACTGAACCATACTAAGGACATGTTGGTGGAATTTTTGGTGACGTAGGTGGACACTTTGATCGCTGAATATTTGCCATTTTCAATTTCTAAAAACTTGAATATTCACAAGTTTACAAAAATTCACCACTAAAAGTTTCCCCACTAAAAGGAAACACACCAAAATGGAAAGCAAGCACCTAATGGAAAGGGAAATTATAATACATGGGGAATTTTATTGAGGTGGGAGAAGAGTGTATACACACCCGAAAATGGGTTGAGAGAAGTATGTACCATCATGGAATAGTGTGTTGACTTAGTACTTTTGAATCTCAAAGATAATCATCTGATCATGTCATGCTCTCATGATATCTCTCGCATAGTTTGAGAAGAGGGAAAGAGACTAATATTCTAACTTCATACTCGATACTAATTAGAAAAATCCTTCACATCCAATGATTTATTTTTTACCTATTTCAAATTTTTGCATTTATTATTCTTATCTTGAGGCCTCGCAAAGCACAAGGGTCCACTCTCTCATTTTTTCAAAAATGGAGTCCATATTTTTACTGAAGTAAGGAAATCATCATCCTTGATTGAATTTTTCAACATGTAATCATATCTAGATTCACCAAATAATTTGGTCATGGTGAAAATAATTTGACTCTAACTCTAATTACAAGACTCCTACATATTCTCATTCTTTTTTTCTAAATGATTACTCTTTGTGCTTATCGACTCATCACTGACCTTGATATCACTTTCTATGATGGAGGTGTTATCTTGATGACTGAAGAAATCCATAGGAGATTTAAGAATTTACTTTTCCTATGGTTAATCATCGATGTAGTATTCTTTAAAAAATGGGAAAGAGGAAGACATACCACCGCTTTCATTTTCATTCACAAACGCTTCAAGAGAACATTTATTTTACCTATTTATTCTCTCTCATTGTTAAACGTTTGTGCATCAAAATAAGGATCATGACTGAAATCATTTTTTTTCTTTCTTATTCATGTCATAAGTTAGGATCTTAAGACTAACTTGAGGGTCTTCAATTTCTTCCACAATTATCAAAATGTCTTAGACATATTCCTCCTTCAAATATGCCACATACTCACTTTCACCTCCATTTGAAACATATTTGCATTGAGTCTCACCAACATGATTACAAATATGATATTTAGATGGAAAGACTCATTTGAAAACTCCTCCTTCTTCTGATCCAAATTTCTCCTCATCTAGGGGTTACCTTCTTGTAAGTTCAAGAATACCTAGTTTTCATCATTTTCAAATAGAGAGAATAGATCCATGCTACACACGGGAAGGGCACACCTTTTAGTTCAAGTTTTTCAAATCATCCTCATGGTAGGAGGAAGAATAAAATATTGGGTTAGCAACATGAGAATAACCCCCACTCCATCCCACACATCTCCTAGAAATTCTTCTTCTTCACATGGAAAAGGGAAGACTCCAGAATTTATATGGTGATCAACATTATACTCCATTGGTGATGATAGGAAAATAAAATCCTCAAAGAGGTAATGCTCTACTTGTCCATCCATGATTTTCTCAAGAAGGAAGTTATATTCTTTTATTTTCTTCATTTCATCATTGGGGATTTGTGCATCAAATGAATAACTAGAATGAGAAAGAAAACAATCAGTAATTACCTCAAAGTCATTCTTATGAAGAATCGGGGTGGGGAAAGAGGTTTCATCTCTTGAACATCTTCATGATCGTGGAAATCTCAGCAAGCACTGAATCATCCCTCAAGATGCAATAATTCTCTTGTGTGGTGCATACTTCTCCTCCAATAGATGTTGCCTTGAGCTAAAATAAATATATGAATGGAAGTCCAAATTTCACGCTTTCTTCATTATCCTTCAAGGTGTTAAAAAAAAATTTCATTAGAAGGATAAATAATACGTAATTCATGACAAACACATAGGACTCTTTAGGAACATACACATCATAATATGGAGAATCGTTAGAATATTCTTCTGAAATATGAATCTCTTCTTTTCATGGAGTGTTTCAAGTTATTTGTACCTTTCTTACATAGCCTCAACATAATTTAGAATCTAAAGATTGGTTTGGGGATCAAAATTTCCTTATGCAATACTCAAAATTATTTTCACAAACTCCCTTTTCAAGGTACCCATTTCTTCATCTCTATAGGAAATTAAAACATATAAAGGAAGAGAGACAAAATACAAATCTTTGAGTTTCTCGATTAGGCTGCGTGAATTTCAAAATATTATCATCGAGAGATTATTCATCTTCATGCTTTTCATTCAAAATGTTTTATCTCCTCTTATTTTTCCCAACATTCCCTTAGATTCATCATCGTCAATAGGTGTAATTCCCATCCTCTTTCCTCTAGAAGCATTCCACTTCAATTGAAGTCACAAGAATTTGATGGTAAAATATTCACAAGTGGAAATTTTATCTATTATAGATACTGTTTCCATAAAATTTACAAAAATGTTACTAAATTTATTTCCTTTTTCTAGTTGCAGAGTTATTCTTGAAGAAAGAGACCCCTTTATGTGCGAGAATCCATTCCTTTGAGAGAGTTGGTCTAGAATGATAGATGCTCAAAAATATTGATTTATTGGTGGTCATATTATTCTTCACTATTGATGTCACTCACTAAGTCTTTGAACACCAATCTTGAAACTACATTTTTGTGATGTGGGAAACAAAGTTGACATTGATTCATTCCTTGATAGAGTCTCCTTAAAAATATTATTTGTAATTTGATATCTGATTTATTTTTTTCAATATTTTTTTTTGAGAGATCTTTAATTGTGCATGAGGAAGATATCTCCTAAGCAGAGTCACCAAAACCTATTGGTGAAATAATTTTCTGTGTTGCAAATTATTGAGTTTTCTGCAACGCTCAAGGGATAATCCCCTCCTTCTCATATATGGGAGTATCCCATTATTGAATATAAACTACCTAAAATATGAGGGTGTCGACTAGGTCAAGGATCACACAAGAATACTCCACTAAACTGTGAAAAGTTCTTATATAAGGTATAAGGGAGGAATTTGTAGAAAAGAGAGGTAAAATGGAGTTAGGGAAATAAGAAGAGAGAGAGGGTTATTGTTGTGGGTAGGTGTACATAATTCACATATAATAGCCATATTAGGTCTGCATTTAACTAGAACAACACAACAATGCTAAAAATGACAAGACTTAAAAATCATAGACACATAACTCCATTGATTCATTTATCAAATGTGTAGACACCTTTCTTGGTTTTACAACATTATCATATACTCAAAGTTGGAGAATAGAGAGAGAGAGAGAGAGAGAGAGTATAGGAACATAAGTAGAGGAATACAATAATTACACCTTTTTATTTTTGATGTAGTAATGGTAAATCTCAACAACATACATTCAATCAGCACTTTCCAAACCCTTGGAATGGAGAAGCAATTCAAATTTATAGAATTAAAAAATTTCTCTTCATCTACCCCCTACATTTTTTTTCACATATCCCCATCACTTATTACCTTTCATCTCCTAGGATACATAAGCGATTCATTTTCTTATGAGTCAAAATGAATCTTACAATGTTAACATTGAGGGTCACTTAAGTGAATATGATGAAATAAAAAAGTACATTCTTAATGAAAAATTAGAATATGGAGAGAGAAGAAGGAAGATGGAGAAGCATTAACCAATCCAATGACGATGAAGCTTTTCTAATGAATAAATTTCCATTCATGATCCATAATGGAGATTTTCTAGACTGAGCTCTTGCATTTTGAGGAAATGTCTTATTAATGAGAATCTTGACTTCGATCACCTATTGAACTAAAGAATTTTGATTTCATATGCTTCGTCCTGCCATGACATGCAAGGACACTCAAAATTTATGAATACATGTTTAGAAACACTATTGCGAGGCATTGCAAAGTGAACTTGGGATGACCACTAGCATCACCCATGATGATCCTCTCCTGTCATGCTTCTTATGACTATTACCTTAATGACCTGAATTTTGATGTTTCAACACCCACATAGGATTCATGATGTTCTTGATTTCACTTTTTTCTAAGTGACCATATGTGGAGTTAGAACACCCAAATTAATTCTTTGATGAGATGTAGAGACAATCCAATCCATTAAATTAGTGTTGAAGAATAGAGTTGTGATGTGTACAATGTGGTAGAAACATGATGGTTTTTATAGTAAGAGTTAGCACATAAATATCACTTTCTTATGTCACTACACCTTCGCAATTGACCCCATCGATCACAAGAGAAAAATCCATGATGCTTAAATATTTTTATTTATTTTCCTTCTCTTCTTGAGATGTATCTTCATTATGTGAGTGAAACAATTACCCTTGAGTGAAATTCCTGGCATGTGGCCACCTATTGAGATGAAATGAGGTGAATGAAATTTCCTTCCTTCTAGAGGCATGAGCATACTACAAGGTTTTAGATGAGTGTTTAATAACACCATCCGGGATAAAATGAAATAAAGATGATTTCCCTTTCTTACAAATATGATGCTCCAAATTAAGATCATAACCTTATTTTCTTTCTTATCTCCCTAATCTTCTTTGAATAGAATCATCCTTAGAATGTTCATGAACTTTCTTACATAGATGCATCTTATGGGAAGGTTTAGCCACCAAGAAAGACACATTTGAATTTCAATGAAGAGAAGGAAGCTGATATGGATCCCTCTTACATGGCTCAAAATTATTCATGGCTTCCTAGAATATGGAGACTTTGTGCACCTTGTTTTCCTCATCATTTTTTTCAAATTTTCTTGATCAATGTCTCTTAGTTGTAATTGAATGAGGTTTGGTTAAAAAAATATTTGAGGAATGAAAACATTACCAAGTATTTGGTTGAGTGTTTAAGAATACTATTATGAATGACAATAAATGTAATCGGGATGATTTTGTGTTCTTGCATACATGGTCCCCCACATGAGAATAACATATTTACTATTCTCAATTCTAGATTACTTCTTGAATGGAATTATATAAGGGATGTTTACATACCTTCTCGATCATATGCCTCCCATGGAAATAGATGATTTTTTGATCCTTCACATATAATGGATTGAATACGTTGATGACCTTATTATCCTATTTGAATTACTTCTCTAAGCGATGACAACTGATTCTAGATACAATGAGCCTCATATTTCTCCATGAGTTTATCATTAAATTTTTATCATGATGAAAACCATTTTCACTACAAAATTCATTTCTCTAATAAATATATCACCTAAGTGAAACTTACCTCTTTCACCCTGAAGGATTAGGATGGTGTTTTGGAGTCAATTCTTATATGATTTTGACTCAAAATAAATCATAAGATCAAGAGAATATGTTTAAGAACTTTAATCTACCTTAAACACAAAAACATGGCCCTTTTTTATTGGGAACTGTGAGAGGCAACTACATTGTTTGGATTGACTCAAGAAACCGCAAGCCTTGGAGAAAAATGGATGTTACTAACTTGTAAATAATTATCATACCTTTAAAAACATAAATTATTTCCTCATTACTCCTTACAAAGCTCCCAAAATCATCGAAGAAGTTAAGGTTCATCATTAGGTTTCTCATTCCTTGCACTTGAAAACCTATTGTTTATCAAATTATCCCTAAATGATCAATCTTTCATAAATCACCCTAAATTTCTTCCAACACATTCAAAGATACAAAATACCACCTTTGGATAATTAATACATATGTATAACTCTCTCAAGGAATGTACACAGCCTCTAAAATGGAAAAATTTGGCCCTTTTAGGCTTCCACCAAAACTCGTCCTTCTCTCGCACTTCATTGATTGGAATGATGAATCTTATTACACTATTTTTAATATTAAGGGATGATTGGTAATTTCATTAGGACCTTATTTAGGGATTGAATGATGATTTCTTAAGAGGTAGGTTTCTAGGAGGGAGACTCAAGAGGATTGGAAGGTTGTATTTACATTGTGGCTAAGTTGTCATGTTTTAAATTTTTCATTTTTAGGTCAAGAATTTTAATGACAACATGTATATTTCTCATATTCCAAACATTAGATTAGATTAGTGTTTACTAACCGCATTATTTGAGAGATGGCATAGTGAGAGCCAAGTATTTTAGATTACCGAAATCGAAGATGGGAGTGACATTGGAGGACATGTACTAGATTTTGTGAGTTTTGATACGGGATAGACTTATACAATGGGATGGTAGTGCAACATGGATTTTTTGGAAGCACAAACACTAAGAGGGGGTGAATCAATGTGCAATAAAACTTCCATTTATTCAAATTTTATCCATTCATTGATCATTCATCAACTTAAACATAAAAATTCAACAACCATTTAACTTAGCATAACCATTAATATTAATCAATGCAACATAGCCATGTAAAAATATGGAAGAGGAATAACAAGAGAAAATTGAAACTAAATTTAAGCAGAAACCTTCAAGGGAAAGAAAACCCACTGAAACCAAACTTTATATAGTAATGTTTAATATTTAGTGAGGCATTAACCCCAAAAGGAGCACCAATCCCTAGTTTAATAGAGAACAAAACCCATATAGAGTATCAACCCTTGATTTAGTAGATCACCAACCATACAAAGGCCACCAACCCTACAAGGAGAGAAACCCATGTTTTAGTATAGCACCAAACCCGTAAGGAACACCCACCCCGTAGATGACATAGCACTAACTAGATCCATCTGAAATGAATTCTATATCTGATTTTTGCCTCAACAAATGATGGTGACTCTACAAATCTCACTCTCCTCTCTATCTCCTTCAAAACATATCTCAAGCCTTCATTCCCAAAATATCTTCCTTCAACTAATTTTTGCATCTTCCCTAGCTCACCATCACCATATATCTCTCTATAACAGCATCACATACTAATTTCCCTCTCAACAATGTCACAAGGACCTTCATCACCTTCCTTAATCACCCTCCTAGGTCGTACTTGTCTTCCCTCTCTCAACTAACTCAAATGAGCCTTCTAACTTGCTTTTATACCTATTTATTTTTCATAAAATACCGGTTCAACCATCATAATGTAAAAACACTCCCAAAAATAATAATATGATAAAAATATCACCCAAAGGACCATGTAGGTCTCCATCATCACCTAGACCCTTATAGACCACCTTTGGGACACAATAATCCCTAAAACCTAAATCAAGCCAACTCGCAACCAAGGAATGAACTACGGAAAATCTAGCTTCACCAAGACATGTAAAACACTTATACAGTATAATGTTTCAAAAATATCCATAAATGATTAAACAACTCACACCATGAAACCCTCATGAAATCATGCACAATCAAGCACCCTAAAAATATCCTTCAAAATAGTAAGACATCACTTGGCCGATTCTCAAAAAAACTCCAAGTATGACATATCAATAGAAATATCTTGATGTCGATCATCACAAAACTCAAACTAAGCCATAAACCCACCTATAGAACCTCTAAAACATCTTTACTCCCAAACCACTCCAATTTTCCAAAACCACCCAAAAACTCAGTCCTCATAAATAAGGCACACTTGACCACCTAGGACCTCAACCATGACATGAAACCATCATGGAAATGAATAAAAACTCCAATTATTCTATAAATTCTGAATTAGTCAATAGGTACAATGTATAATTTTTCCGTAAATTGAAAAATCTCCATAAATTTTCTTTTTTGAGTGGGACGCACATATAACCAAAACATCTAGAGAAAACTTGGAGAAATATGGAGGAGTCCTATACAACATATAATCATCACTTTAGATAAAGGAATCAATTCTAGACCTCTACAATCAAATTCTCTCAAGTCACTCAAAAGTTAGGGTTTCAAGAGGGTTGAAAAATAGTTTAAGTTCTTACCGATTGTTAATATAAATGTGATGAACCCTTAGGATTGAAAGTCCCCATACAAAGCATACACTCCTTAACGAGCATCCGAAATTAAAAATCAGCCTTGGTTTCTCACCTTCACAACTTAGTTTTTGAAAAAGTATCATAACTTATAAAATATTCAACATTAGGTCCTAAAATTTGGGTTACATCATCATGTCAAACTTCCATACACTCTCTAATGATCACCATTTCCCAAATATTCCTAGAAGTATCAGTTCCACCACACTAGGGAATTCTTTCTCTATGATTAGCTATAAAAACATACCTAAAATTCCACATCAAACACATGTACATGCACATTGAGACACTTATGAGTGTCCCCACACATCATCTAAAATACCATCATGCACTATTCATGCTTAATCATTGGCTACATGCTTTATTTCACCATTCCATACCTCAACCTACTCTTTAGGTCTCACCAACAAGCACTGAAACATGCTTATTGAACCAAATCTAATCTCAACATACATTTGTCAATCTTGTACACCTTTAATAACCTTAAACACACTCAATTATATATAATAAACATCATCCATGAATTTGTAAGCCATCATCACACTCCACCAGGTCGTCATATACTAATCCAAAGCCCATGCAACACCATGCAATCTCAACAAGACAAGTAACCTCCATGCTCTATACACCTTTTTACATTATCGAAACTTAATGACAACACTTCTATCAAAACAAATTGACACCAATGAAAACACTATGCTAATAATCTCCCCTTTTTCATTGATGGAAAACCCATTGATGGTAAAACACACTAGACTCAAACTCCCCTAAGGAACACACATGTCATCAACTCATTCTCCCCCTTTTGACATTAATGAAAAAGCTACATACCTTAAAAGTTTCTTCTAACATCACAAAGGGATCTCCACTTGGTTGGAAACATTAACCAGACATGACAACATCCATTTGTAATATTTAACACTACTTTGACTCTTTTGAGCAACACAAGAACAATATAGCTCCCCCTCAATATATACATTCTTCAAAAAATAATACTATAACATTATTCAATATAATGAAACCTTATTACATAATATTATTCAAGCTCTGATTGTTCATACCCATATTTTAAACTTCTTCATGCCAATATTTTTTTCCTTGATGCCTTAAAACATGTATCATTACACATGCATTGCTACATACCTTGAAAAAAGTAAAAACACTTATATTCTTCATACATCTCAAGATTGTACTAACAACACAAAAAATTTCTAAGCTTTCAACTTCAACTATGTCAATGGTACGAATGATTGTACATACAAATCTTAAATGTTATGATGATGTATCTTTATTGTTATGACTTGCAACATCAACTTTCATATCATTGACACATTTACATCCTTAATATTATACCTATTTATTATGAGCCCAACGAAGCACATATAGATGGGGTTGGCAGCACCCTATCTATATATGGTATCCCTTATAGAGAGAATAGAGATAGGCGGTCACTCATCTTGATAGCCAATCCATATATACATATACCCATATCTATAATCTTCTTCAAACTACATTTAGGACTCCTCCTGAGATAATACATGAATTCCTTGATCATAAATCACTTAAGATAACACATACCTTCTTTTCTTGAGCTTACATTAAGTACTTAAGGATATCAAACTCCCTTACTCAATATCAAACATAAAACCTTCTTACCTACTTTATTTGTATATTTAACTTGTCTTACCTTAATTTGTCTCTTAGATCAATGTACCATCTTAATCGAGCTTCTCAAATGACATAGACTTATTAAGCCATTATACTCAAAACTCCATAAAAACTCAACCAAACATCATATACCAGATTTAATTACTTTGAACAAGTCCACAAATGGAAATAAACTTCCTCTTAAGATAATGTACTCACCATACTTTCTTTAAGATACCTCATCATGTCTTGAATTACTCATACACCTACACAACTCCTTTAAGCACTATTGGATTTATAGAACAAAGAACTAGATCATGCAAACCTTGTTTCTTCTTCATGATGAGCTAGAAGACACTTAAACTCTATTATCCTTAGATTAAATCATATTATTCCTTCTTGATGTAATACTTTGCTCCCGGAGATCAACCTAGATAGTATGACTATCATCTAACAAATCCCATTTCATACTAATGAGAAACATTGTCAGATTATGTTGACCCGCTTACAACTATACTGGACCTTTAAAATTCCTTGAATAACATCATCATTCTTCATACTAGTATATTACAATTCTCACTCTATCAATATACCCCGCTTCTTCTTGATCGAATATTTAGTCCTTTTCATAAAGAACATATTTTGATATAGATGAAATCAAACCTAAAATTCTCGTTCACAATTGTCACATTCATCACAACTTTCTTAGCATCCTTTTGAACATATTTTTATCAGTGCACATACCTCAAGACAAATCCTAAGGAATACACTTCAAAATATATTTTCTCAAATTTTCAAATCGAGTTGATAGTATAACCTAATGCATTCCTTCATTATGATCAAAATATACATGTGATCAATTTGACTACTGCAATACATACCTTGCACCATATTTCTCTATGACATGTATCATGTTTAGCAAAACATTTTCCTTATTCATGTCACTTTCATGGAAACTCGGACATACCATACCTCACTTAGGATTATCAAACTCCTCCTTAGTCCATGTTTTTCATGTTAAGTACTCATATATCTAATGATGCATTTCTCAACTTCTATACCCAAACTTTCATACATACTGCTAGATCTAAAACCATCTTCAATGATTTTTCTCCACTCTTGACATAGTCAATTATTTACATTCATACCCATATAGATGTTCTAGGACTAGTAGATATCTCTAAACACCATCTTGAGGAAGCACATAGATATTGACATTGCAAAGAAAATGTACATACCCTATCAAACTCATATTATCCTACATTGAACAAATTTTTGTCATCTTCTTGACCGAATTCCAAACATGTACCTTCACATTCTCTAGGAATTCACACATAATCCTGACATAGCTTAATTTATTGAATCATATTCAAATAATCTTGACACATTTTTCTTTACACTAAGGATATCCATCATAGCACGAGAAGTGTGAAAATGACCCTCCTTGTATACCATCATACCATTTGATCACTTTTTACATCACTCATCACTTCAAGACTCCTTATCATATGAATCTTGAGGAGTCCAACAAAGTAACAAGGCAAACCACACACCTTTGAACATAACTGAACCTTTATATTTTACTCCCACAAACCAATCACTACCATTAAGTGCATTAGATCATAAGGTACTAAAATAATCTTCAACAACAATATACTCAAGCCTTGATTACACAAAAAAACAAAATATGAAGCATTCAACATTCAATAATCACCCTTCAAACCCTACACTATTAGAACATGTAGAAACATATTTTATGATCCCTAAGATACTTTAGCTTAACTTGAACAAACTCATAAGCTACCTTGATCTTCCTTCTTAGACTAGCCTTAATAACAACATGAATTATTTCAACTGATAATGCAACTTTCTCAAACATGACTAACTAGAGCTAAATAGACTTTCACAATACAATATCAAGTATGAGACTATGCACTATAGGAATACCATCTTCATGTTTCAACCTCATTATGTAAGGAAAGAGAATAACATGTTTGTGACACACCTATTAACCTTATCTTGATTCATTACCCTATTGGACCTTCAAGAAACCTTTCGGACAAGAAAAATCTTCCTCACACATTAAATCCCTTCTAGAAACTCAAGGTTTCATGAAATATGATTCAATAACTTGAATTTCCTTACTTCTTTAACTTAACTACATGATTTGATTTCAAACTAGCCTTGACTATCACAGGTTTAACCTTATTGAAAAGTCAATAGGACTATGTTATTTACAATGCATGACTAAAATAGATCCATATTTCTTAACTTATTTTGCATGATCATATTTGGGAAACCATACTTTCTTAACCTTGGGAGAAACAACCTTCTTGTTTTGTCTTAGAGCAACATGATAATAATGTCTAGAAATATGACCTTCTTGGTGTCAACAATAGCACATAACACTATAGAAACCACTTTATTGATGATTCCTTCCATTTCCCCATGGATATAATATTTTGAAATACCTCCTATAGTCCATTGTTATATGACCATCCTCATTACAAGCAAAAAAATAACCATGAAAAGAGTTTCCATACCTTATTACATTAGGTTGTCTCGATGAGGTGAGACCTTGTATAGATGTTCTTGGGATGAGAACCTTAATTTTCATCTTATTTGGAACTATTTCTAGCTTTTTAACTTGGTAGATTAGTCTTATAATCATCTCCAATGAGACCTAGGTCTGTTTCTATCATTTTTAGACCTCTCGACTATTTAAAATATCATCTATGGCCATAGTACTTTTCTCAAACCTCTCATTGGTCTTCAACCTGCTAAAAACCTGCTCTAAACATGTCTTCAAGGACCTCATCTAAGTTTCATACTTTGTGCAATCATCATCTTTGGAACTTTTTCTACCTCTTCCTTAAGATTGACACATTCTTATTCATTTGTTTTGATTTTTTATGTCATGGATTCAACTTGAATCTCATTCTCTTTCATATCCTTTGATTCTGACTTCAAATTAATGTTCTCCTTTCTATAGAACACTAATTTTTCTTATAGGTTAGCCATAACTTCAATTAGATCACATGAATTTCTCTTCAATTTTTCATACTCATATTCCTTTTTCCTCAAACTTACAATTGCATCCTCCTCTAGTTGATTCTTGAGACTTTTTATGGTTACTTCATCCTTCTTGGCCATAACTCTCAACTCCTAGTTTTTTTCCTCAATTTCTTAGAATTTTTTTCTTTTAGGATAACATTAATATTTTTAGGCTTTATCCAAAGGTTGTGCTCGATACCAATTTTGGAAGCACAAACATTGAGAGGGGGTGAATCATTTTATAATAAAATTTTCATTCATTAAAACTTTATCCATTCATTGATCATTCATCAACTTAAACATAAAAATTCATCAACCATTCAACTCAGCTTAACCATTAAGATTAGTCAATATAACACAACCATAAAAACATATGCAAGATGAATCACAAGAACACATGGACACCAAATTTTAGTGGAAAACCCTCAAGAGGAAGAAAACCCAATGAACCAAAACTTTATATACCCATGTATAAAATTTAGTGAGGTACCAACCCCACAAGGAGAACCAAACCCTATTTTAGTAGATCACTAACCCTATAAGGAGAACCAACCCATTATTTAGTTGAGCACAAACCCTATAATGAGCACCAACCCCTAGTGTAGTAGAGCACTAACCCTATAAGGAGCATTAACCCCTAATTTAGTAAAGAACCAACCCTACAAGAAGCATAAACTCCTTAGATGACTTATCACAAACTAAATCCATATCAAATGAATGAAATATCCTATCTTTTGCTGCAATAACATATGATGAATCTATGAAGCTCACTCTCCTCTCTATCTTCTTCAAAACATCTCTCAAGCCTTCTTTCCCAAAATCTCTTCCTTCAAGTTGATTTCTACATCTTCCTTAACTTTCCCTCACCTTCTCTCTCTATAAAAACATCACATACTCACAAGCCTCTCAAAAATTTTACAATTACCTTCATCACCTTCTTATATCAACCTACTAGGTCACACTTTTCTTCCACTCTCTCAACTAGCTCAAATGAGCCTTTTAACTTGCCTTTATACCTATTTATTTTTCACAAAACACATGGGTTGAAAATCATAATGTAAATACACTCCCAAAATATTATAAAATGATAATAATATCATCCAAAGGACCATGTATATCACCACCATCACCTATACCCTTCTAAACCACCATTGGGACACAATAAGCCCTAAAACACCAAATCAAGCCAACTCGTCGCCAAGGAATGAGCTAGAGAAAAATAAACTTCACCAAGCCATGGAAAACACTTATAAATGTTTTATAAGCCTTCATAAACCTCCATAAATCATGAAAAACTCAAAAAAAAACTCACACCATGAAACCCTCATGAAAGCATGCACAACCAAGCACCCTCAAAAAAGCCTTCAAGGAACATGCCATAACTTGGTCAATTATCAATAATAACTCAAGTATTATATATAAATGGAAATATATTGATCTCATTATCATCATAAAACTAAAACCAAGCCATAAAAACACTTATAGCACCTCCAAACTAGCTCTACACTCAATTTGCTCCAACTGTCCAAAACTACCCAAAAATAGTCCTCATAAATAGGGAACACTTGACCACCTAGGAACTTAACCATGACCTAAAACCATAACGTAAATTAATAAAAACTCTCATTATTCTATAAATACTAAATTATTCAATAGGATACAATGGACACTTTTTCCACAAACTAAAAATCTCCAAAAATTTGAATTTGTTAGTCATTCCCACATTCATCCAAAACCTATAAATCACACATATGGAAAGATGGAGGAGTCCTATAAAACAAAAAATCATCACTTATAAAAAATGAATCAATTCTAAAACTCTACAATAAATTTCTCTCAAGTCACTCCAAAGCTAGGGTTTGAGAGGGTTAAAAAGCAATTTTTCTTCTTAATGATTGTTCATAAAAACATGAAAATAAAATAACTCAATTATTCTTAGAAAATATTCAAAAACTAGCCTATTAAATAACCCTCAAGATCTCAAGTCCCAATGAAAATCACACACTCCCCAATGTGCATCCGAAAGTCAAAAATCAACCTTAGTTTCTCACCTTCATGACTCGGTTTTGGAAAAAGTAGCATAACTTGCAAAATATTCAACATTAGGTCCTGAAATTTGGACCACACCATCATGTAAACCTTCCATACACTCTCAAATGATCACATTTTCCCAAATATTCCTATAATTATCATCTCCACCACACTAGTGTCTATTTTCTCTAAGACTAGGTCTAAAAAAATACCTCAAAAACCACATCAAACACTTGTACCTGCACTTGCATACACGTTTTAGTGTCCCCACACATCATCTACATGGTAATAATGGAATATCTATGCTTAACCAGTTGTTACATGATTCATTTCACCATGTCATACCTCAACATGCTCTCTACACCTCACCAACAAGCACCTAAAACATGTTTGTTTCACCAAATCTGAACACAACACACCTTGGCCAAACTTGTATGCCTGTAAGGAGCTTCAATAGACTCCATGAATTGTAAGAAGAATTCTCCATTCCTTTTCAAGCCACCATCACACTCAACCAAGTCACGATATTCTTACAAAGCCCATGTAACACCTCTACAATCTCAATCAAACGAGTAACCTCCATGCTCTATAGATCTTTTGGCATCAATGTATCTTAATGACAACACTAATATCAAAACTCTTTAACATAAGTGAAAAAACTATGCCAGCTGGATTTAGGCACATATATGGTCACTATTTATATTGGAGGACATATACGTAAAGGGCATGATAGTTCATCTTTGTGAATGCATACTGAGAACATGAAAATGGCTAGACTACCAAAATACCTTATGGCTCTTATCACTGGAAACCTATTGTATGATAAGATTGGCAATAATTTCTAGCTAGGATTGATTGTCATAGTGGAATATTTTATGGATGGTACAATATTTGCACAGGGTTCCTACATGTTTTCTCATTTATACGAGAGATATACATTTGGTTGTATACATAGGTCAAAGGAGCCTTGGTTTGGCTAAATTACTTGGATTTGGTCTTGGGACCATATTTCCATTAACTAACCATTGGGTATTTTGATAGACATACATCGATAGGATCCATCACAATTTGGATAGGTGTTGGTCATATGGGACACTAGGGAGACCTAACATTTTATAGACGTTCTTTTGATGATTTAAAACTACACATTATCACATGGAGACCATATAGGAGGTATAGGTGGGGTACATTTTACACATAGTCGGTCACAGTGGAGGTTGAAAATTTCATGATTGGGAGCTATGGTCACATTGTGGAGAGATATATGTGGGACAGATTCATGAAGCGATTCTGAAGTTATACAAGGTATACCGAGAGGAGATGATTCGTATGCATGAGTGACATGGGAGACAGTGAATTTTGGTGGTCATTTGAGACATAGGGTAGCCAAAATAGTTGTAGATATATGATACTGCATGTTTGGGATGCACAAGCCCATATTGAGGATCCATGGATGAGAAGGTGGACGCTACATGGTATGTAATAATTATTCCCCTAAATCTAATTATTGGACAGGTAATTATAGCATCAAGTATAGTAGTAGTATCCAGGGGTGTATTATAATAGAGGGGGGTATATGTAGAGGTAGAATGGGCTAGTTATAGGCACAAGCATAGTTACAAGGTCAAGGACTAGTTCGGTGTATGCACCATTACCGATTGGATAGGTTCTAGCTCCATTACATCCTAGATATATTCTATCTCAGTCGACAGTTCAAGTTCTAGATCTAATTCCATTACAAGTACCAGTACATATGTAGGTTCAATTATATGTGCTGAAAGTACAGGTGTAGGATCCATTAAGGCCACCGAGGCTTGTAGGAGGACAATGAGATGAATATGGGTTTGGAGAGAGATATTCATGTAGATATGTAGGTGGTGATGATAGTTAATGAGATGAGGGGGAGGAGGATGTTTGGGGTCAACTTTCACAAGTACCTCCTCAGAAACTTTGGCTACAAAGCTAACATTACATACACAGAGAGGTAGGTTAATGTGGGAGAGAGATATTATATTGATCGTTTCATATAGAAAACTACAACATGTATTTGCTTTGAGAGAGATAAACTTGCAGCACATGCACGGTAGCTAACGGTGGAGAGGAATTCTACTTTCCGCATGGAGGAGGGAGGTGTAATGAGATCATTTCTATAAGATGTGATTGTTATATCGCATGAGGTAGAATACTATAGAACCTTGTACAAGGAAATGGTTCTTGATGGCTAGAGAACCCAAAAGTTATAGTTAGAGGACAAGTAATAGATCCATGAACACATGTATATCTTAGAGGCCTTTAATACTAGTAAACTCTATTCAAATGTTGCCACCAAGGGGTAAGGATGAGAGACTAAGCAGTCCAAATGTTGGAGAGACCCATCTATGACTCGATTTATGATGTATGTGTATATATATTATGTTTTTTAGTATATGCCTCGTGATGAGGGAACTTTGATGTGTATATAGAGAGAGAGAGAGAAAGGATATATTTGGGTGTAGACATTGGATTTGGACATTCGACATTGTATATATGATGATGAGATGGTTCATTTTTTGTTATTTTTGCATTATTGACATGATGGTATACATAGTGTAGATGATGATGTTGTATCATGATTTTATGTTGATAAATCAAATTTATGACTTCTTTGGTAACTTAACTTCCATTCATATTATGTATTCTAGAGAAACCTATTTTACTATTACACATTATAGTTAGCACCATGATTATTGAAAAACCATAATGAGCAACCCATATGTGCGTAAGAAAATAGACATATAGATAAAAAGTTAAAAATCCCAATAAATTTTGTAATTGATATACACCATGGTTATAAATAAACCAATATGCTTACAAAATACTCATAATTGGTTTTAAAAAGTAATAAAAACAAACAAAACAAACCAAATATACCCAAAGTAAGATTATTTACACAAAATTTATATATGAACTAATATGTTAACATCGAATTTATAAATATTTCATGTTTTAGTTCACCGAGAAGGAGGATTACCTCATAGCTATCAATAGTGGTCCCTAGTTTTATGGAAGATAGTGTTGCACCTTGCTAAATGGCATCCTAGTCTGGATATGAGAAAGTTTGAACCTTGTGCCCTCCTAGTCTAGGTTAAGCTCCCTTATTTTATTGTTGATTTTTGGAGACCGAGGTGTTGAGGGTGATAGCAAAGCCCTAGGTGATCTATTAGCTATTGATATTATGCCTCTTCAAGGAAAAGGATGGTCTTAGCTAGAGTGTACATGAATTTGACCCCTAAAAATTGTTACCCACTTTTATTTGTCTAATGGTGTAGTTGAGAAAGATCTAAAGTACAAATAGTCCCCTATTTATGGTGGGAAATGTAGGGCAAGAGGTCATGGGGCCAGCTCTGTAAGGGAACTTCCTAGGAGTGGAAGTTGAAGACATAGCTACTTGATTCTTGGTGCGGCCTATGTTTCTAAGTAGGAACCCATAATTGACCCATCAAAAATTATCTCCACTCAGACAACAAAATATCTAGGAAATGCCTCTTTTGGGCCGCTAACAAGTGGATATTTGGAGGCTATTATTGAATTGGTTGGAGTTAAGCCTAGCATGACCACCCCTTGACATATTCCCCGCATCCCTGTTTTGGCTCAAGACTAGATGCAATCACCGAAGATCTAGAAGGAAAATCTAACGATTACGAGGAAAAATTTGATCCTAGTGAGTCGGAATATGAACATGATTTATCCTCCAACTATGAATCGGAGGGAAAAATCGAAAAAAACATTAGCGTCCCTGTTCTCTTGGAGATAATAACTTAAACAATGGAATATTTTGAAGAGGATAGATGGAAATACTATGAGTAGAAAAATATGGCATTGGAAATCTAACGTAGATCCAAAACCACAAATCTGGAAAACATGTGTTCAAATCTGGTTGTGGTTGAAAATTAATCCCCTTTGGGTAAATTAGAGGTGGTTTTTGGGGACAACACGAGGTCAAGAAGAAGACACCACTAGAGATGAAGAAGCTGATTAAGATTCTACACCCCGATTTGATCCAGACTCCCTCAAGGTTCTCGACTTCTAAGAGGGAGGAAGCTATAACGAGCATATCGAATCGTAATTTGGGGTGGATTTGTTGATGATTCGGATGATGGGTGGAACACGGTCTAGTCAAGACAGGAAAAATGTAAACATTCATCCCCAAAGTGTGATAGAATCACAAGGAGAAGGTACAAAAGTAGATGGATCTAGCACCCCTTTGATTCTTTGTCTGCTACTATTTTGTTGAAATATCATTTTCATGTTGATGTCGGTTGATAATCTTTCTGACTTATTCTAGCTTGTTTCTTGTTTGGTATTCTCATGGTTATATTTGGGTGGTTAGACCCTTTTTGGTTGTTCAGGTAAGATCCTTGTCAAAACACCTTTACCCTTAATAAAAAAATATGTTAACATCATACTTTCAATTAGTCGAGAGATAAAGACAAAAATTAAAACAAACCCAATATACACAGTAATTGATATACACCATGATTATGAATAAGTCAAGATGACAACACAATACTTAAAATTGGTCAAAACCAGATTTTAAAAAATTCAAAATAAACAGTAATATGGACACACCAAGGTTATATACAAACCAAAATGCTAACAAAATTACTTACAATTGGTCAATAATAGAAACAATGCAACACAAATTTAAATAAAGACATCTAACTATGCCCCTAATGTGTTCCATAGTGAAGATTAAGAATATTTGAATGCCCCCAAGCAAGGATACATGCAAGGGGATTGGATCATATTGAAGAGTGGAGTTAAACAACTCCTTATAAAAATCTAATTGGATCCACATTGAAGAATGATTTGAGATTGATTGGATCAGCACTTCTAAGAAAGGATTCATGCAAGGAAACACGTGAGAGCTGAGATTTCCCAAGTGAGGATACATGTGATTTTTGATGATTGTTTGATAATTATTCTAGAGCTTGTTCATATTTTTACATTAAATTCAATACATACAAATCCTTTTACACACAATATAATATTTATCATGTATATTTCATCTGTGATACATTAGCTATTATATAGCCATTCTAATAGAAAATTGGCTTCCTATTCAACAGAAACTACACTAACAAATAACCCGTATAAAAAACTAACCAAACCTATAATCTATTCGTGATATATTGTTGTTTCAACAATATATATGACTAACCACCCAAACAACTATTAACCATTTACCATACGGTAACTACCCAATACAATGTGAACATTAATTTTCCTAACAACTATATGATAATTGAAACAAACATTAGGATAGGAGTTGAAATTTTCAATATTTTTGTTGTGTTGATAGTTGTTGAGAATTTTTAAAAACATTTTTGAATGTCTTTGGATTTTGACTGATTTTTTTTTAAATGGTTTTATATTGTTTTTCATTTTGTCATTTTAAGGTTTTAGAATTTTGACTTTTAATATATTTTTGAATTGTTTGAAATTTTTGTGCGCCAATGATAAATACGAGGTGGCCTAAGATCTTTCCGAACATTGTTCAAATGATAAATCTCATCAAGATCAAGGGATAAAATATAATGGATGTGGATGAACATGGATGTTGTAACAAGTTACACACATCCTAACTACTAGGAACACGTGACAAAAGGGAGTTTGGAATGAAAAAGTAAGCAAAATAGGACAAGGTGTGAGATAGGTAGTTGTGCTAGTATGCCAACATCATAAGAGATACTTATAGATGATTTAAGAATATATATTTTTAGATGAACCAAAATCAATGGTTCTTTAAGCTCCTTGGCATATTTAGTGGATAACTTGTATGGGCTAAATCCAAACTTTGCGATAATGATGTAAGGTCCAAACTAATTAGGTTCAAACTTTCCTTGTATTTCACACTCCTTGGTTGTATTATTCTCATTTTCCTTTAGTATGGTCACCAATTTCAAACTTCATTGGTTTTATTCTTTTTGGTAACTACTGGTTGATTCAATTTCGATACAATTTCAAATAATCCAAAGAGTTTAGCCTCTTCTCATCCAAGAGGTGAAGTTATGCAAATCGTTCTTGTCGGTATTCATCTTTGATGATAATTTCTTTAATGGATATGCAAAGTGATGGGATATTGACCTCTATAGGTAGCACATATTTAGTGTCATAGAAAAGGGAGAAGGAAGTAGCTCTAGTTGGAGTACAATAAGATGTTCAATATGCCTAGAGAGAAGGTTAATGCTACGAATGTCACTTATGATCATGTTTTTCAACAATATTTTCTAATATTTATTTTATCATTTTATTGGAGGCATCTTCTTGGCCATTACACTGTGGATTGTATGGATTTGACCACTTGAGTTGGATATGAAAACATTTGGATAACTCTTTGACATTTTTGTCTTGAAAGGACATTTTGTTATCTATGACAATGGGGAAGGGATTCTAAAATGGCATACGATACGATTGAAAATGAACTTCGAAATATTTTAACTAGTGAAATATGTTAAAGGAATTGCCTATATCCACTTATTAAAATACTCATTTTATATGATAATGAAGGTATGACCATCAGAATATGTGGGCATTATTTTTCTTATTAATTCAATCCCCATCAAGTAAAAATGACAAGGTTAAGTGCTATGTTGAAGGGGTAGTAAGCTGTGTGTGAAAATGATTTTGTGTCTTTGTCATGCTAGGAAATTCTTGAAAAAATACATGCATCTGACTCCATAGTCGGCCAATAATAACTCATGTGCAAGATCATTTTGTTAAGACTATGTAACTTGTGTGTGTACCACAAATACTTGCATATACTTGAATAGGGTTTTGTGTGCTTCCTCCTTATTAAGACATCTTAAGAGAGTCCCACCATAGCCTTATTTATATAGTGTGTCATCAAAGAAATTTGTGTTAAGGATCTTTTGTGGTGGGAATTCATATTGTTAGGGTAGGTTTTATCTCGGATGAAATTGTAGATGTCATGGTACCAAGGATTTGCATAACTATCTCACATACCATGGTTGACTCCTGAAAATTGTATGTGAGCACCAAAATATGTTCAATGAGAAACTCATTGTGTTTTAGATTGCTATCAAATTCAAGAAGTTATGCAATAGTAGAAATGACATATGTTGATTTGTAATGTGCACTGAGGAACTGTTCAAAGGTATTGAGATGAAAGTAACCTTTGAGACTATCTACTATGAGCTTGTAGGGAAAACGTTCATCATCTCTAACTTGATATTGTCCCTTGACTTGTTTAATGATCAGGAGAGAATATCCATAAAATATTAATTATTTGAGTCACCAAGATGTAGAAAATATTAAACCAGCTATCATGGATTCATATTCAATGATGTTATTTGTGCAAGAGAAACCAATACGATGAGAGTTTGGGATAAGATCTCAATTTGGTGTGTGTAGAATAATACTAGCTCCTAACCCATGGATGTTACAAGATCCATAAAAATAAATTCCATGAGCGAATTGCATCCACATACTGATAGTTATTCATCAAGGAATTCAAAATGAAGCAATTCTATACATGGTAATGGTGTTGTAGATATTTTATCTATGAGAACCTTTCCTTTAATTTCTTTCTAATTGGTAAATTATATATCAAACTCACTGAGTAGAACAACCCATCTAGACATTCTTAATATTAGAAAATTTCTAGATAGTATATATTTAAGAGGATCTACTTTAGTAATGAGCTTAGTCATCTAAACAAGCAAGTAATGGTGCAAATTATGAAATGTGAATTCTACGTCCAATCATACCTTTTCAACTTATGAGTACTAAAGTTCCTAAGCAATAAGATTTTGCTAAGTAGTAGATCATTTGTCCCTGTCCTTTTTATTATGATGTGCAAGAAAATCCTCGATGACATGTTTTGTAGTGGATGTATAGAGAAGAATTTAATTATTCTAAGTAGGTGACATCACTACCGAGAAGAATGGATAAATATACTTTAAACTGGTGAAAGAATCATGAAATTCTGAGTCCATTTGAACTAGACATGTTTTTAGAGTAGACTGATTGAAATGGTGACATTTATATGCTAGTTGAGAGATGAAATTTCAAATGGATTGAATTTTCCCTGGAGACCTTGCATGTGTCGTAGATTCTTTGGGAGTCATCTCCATGATTTATTTGACTTTAGCGGAATCAAATTCAATTCCTCTATGTGATACTATGAATCCCAAGAGTTTTCCTAGAATGATGTCGAATAAACATTTATTATGCTTAAGTCTAACCTTATACTCTTGCAATTTCTCAAATATGCGTCATAAAATAGAGGGATGCTTGAATATAGTTTTTATTTGGAAAGGATGTCATCTACATAGTCTTTCATGATGTCATGTAGCAGGTCATGGAAAATGAATTTCTTTTCTCAGCGATAAGTCGCTCCTACATTTTTAAGGCCAAAGGCACGACCTTATAAAAAATGTTCCCTAGGTTGTTGTAAACATTGTTTTATGTTGATATTCCTTGTGATTTATATTTGATTATAACTTGAAAAACCATCCATTAGAGATAGAATTCCATGAACCACTATAAAATCAATAATCGTATTAATGTTGGGCAAGGGAAAATCATCATTTGGACAAGATTTTTTTATATCACGTAAGTCGGTGCAGATTATGATCCCTAGTGTCTTGTTTTTATGTTATACCTACCATTAATAAACTTTTCAAAAATTCTTATAGCGTACCAAACACATTTCTTTTCTGCATTTACAAAAATGACAAGGTTTTTGTCTCTTGACCATTTATTATAATAGGATTGGGCCTCATATTAAAATTTTCTAATCTATTTAACATAATATCTAAAATATGATTTTTGTATGAATTGGAAATATGAACGATACCTGATACAAATTGATTCATTAAAATATCAAGCTTTACTAGCTCATTTTGTACAATAGAATATAAAGAATTTATTTAAGATTGGATCGAAAATGAGCACTAATTTCTTTAATCAGTGATTTTTCTCAAAACTCTCACATCTTCTAATTTTCAATATCATTTGAGACAATACTTGAAGCAATGACTAAAAATTATCATCCAAAAGAATCTCCAATGAAATACTTTTTTTCTCATGATTAATTAATGTATTTTCCCTACGATGTGTTTGAGATGTTTATTATAGTTATTGAGAATTTTTCCTTAAACCATGAATCATATATTGAGGATTGAATGTTCCATATACCTCCTCTCTACTTTCATTCCCAAGATATTCTTTTTCCAAATCAATTTGAATCAAAACTAAATATCCACTTGCACTTCGTACACCCTCGAATGATAAATTAGGGAACTCAAAGTAAATAAATAAAGGGTTCCGCCATCTTGGCTTCCAGAAATGATTTTTTTCCAAATACCCCATATATGAATATTTTGGGATAGTGGTGATAGTGGCGAGTGTTGGTGGTGGTCTTTGGTAGCATTGATATCTATTGTATAAAACTAGTAGATGGTGGAGGCATTACAATTAGACATCATATCAAAATAAGGAACATAAAAATAATGGAATAATTAAAAATGAAATATCTATTTTAGAAAGAAACATTAATTAAATGTGTATAATGTAGTTTTGATGATGCTTGCCTCCATGTATGAAGAGGAGTGCGAAGGGAATGTAAGGTGACATCAACACCTAATTAACCATAAAATTAATTAGGAGCTTCATTCCAAAAAAATCAAACCGTGAAATATTGAAATGAAAAACTTAAGTTAAAAGTTATAAACATACCTTCACCAAGTAGACCACTATTCATGATCCTACATAGGATACATTTCTTCAATTACGTATCTTGATCCTATGATAACTTGAGAGGTGGTTAGAAATGTATAATATCAAATAATTTTACATTAAAAACATATGTAAAAACTAACATTTAATTCAAATTATGATTATCATTGATTCATTACTACAAATTGGAATTTCATATATCTATAATAAGGGAATGGTTTCTTATTTCCATTTGACAAGGAGTGAGGATCTCCTCATGTGTTCATAAGTTTTGGTTGATTGAGGCATTGATTCCTCTTTCTCCCGAAAGACATCTATAGAGCCCCAAGTGTGTAAAGTCCTTTTAGAGTTACTTCTCTTTGTTGATACTTGATTTTATGGCCCTATTCTATTAAAATTTAATCAGTAATACAAATCACAATAAAATAATAAAATGATAGTAGTTTGAATAAATGAATTGATGAATTGAGAAATAGTAAAGTTTCAAATCACCTCCGGCTCTTCAAGGGAAAGGAAAAGATGTGAGTCTTATGTGGAGCATGGTGGGAACTATGTTGTTGTGTAAATTGTGTAAAGCTTCATAATATAAACACACTATATAACTTAAGATAATAACGACAATGGTGTCATTCACAATATAATTAATTAGGTCAACCCTTATCTTGGAGGATAAGTTGGTGTGCCAATCATATTTTTGACTACCTAGGGTATGGAAAATGTAAATCAAGGCCCGGTTTGGAATATCTATATATTTTCCCTACAAAAAAATATGAGAAAGTAAAAATCCACTAGTGCATGTAGAAGCAGTATGTGAAGTCCTAATTATTAACTCCCCTATTGTAATGATTTCAAAAAGTTGAAATCAAAACAAAAATTTCTAAATTATTTACTCACAACTAAAACCCAAATAAGATTTTGGAGTATTCCATTGTCTTTTGTGACTTTCCACATTCCACGACCGTCCAGCTACCATGTCTATTGGTCTTCCACACTTCCTCTAGACATGTATAAATAAACATGTATGATATGTATTAATTATCAATTCAAGATTATTCATTTTCTATCAGTGGTATCAAAGCAGTTGGAGTGGCCTATGCACAAGAGTTCAGAGGAGGCTATTTTTCTGTTCTGTGAGTGGACGAACTCACCTGCGATCTTCCCAGCTCAAGTCTCTCCTAACATGTGCACCTGCTCACCTGTGACTTGGCCTCCTACATGTGCGCAACAGTTAGAGTCCTTGTCTCCTGACAAATAAAAAAATGTGTGGAGTGTTTGATAACTATCTGTGTGTTTTATTTCTTTAGAGATTTGACTTGGACCTGTTGCGGTATGCATGTTATGTGCAAAGTGACTTGTTTCTATTTGCCTGGAGATAGCGGATTGGACAAGTGACTTGTTCGCAAGTGACTCATGACACATGTACCTATAAATCTTCGACCTCTGACCTGCTAGTTGGCAGCCTCGCCCTGAGTGCAGACCAAAATTATTTTGGTGCAACGGAAATTACCATTACTGGAGTATGAGTTGATAGAGCAAGACGTGCATAGTAGCATAAGCGTGAAGATATAAAAAGGAAAATGAAGACTAGTAAAATTTGTTGACCTGTGAGGAGTATCAAAATGTCCAGCAAAGAAAGCACACAGTTTACCTTGGCATCATCCTACTTAGACGCGTCCATAAAGACCATATTTACAGTCCTGCGTTGAAGGCTTTTGCTGTGGAGTGCATTCAAGCCCCTTCATTCATTCATAAAATTTTCTATAAAGCTATAAAAGATGAGCGTGAACAACTAGCCTATGATCCTATGCAACGGTCTGAGAGCATGAAATTCATGCCCAGAGATGTTAGTAACATTGCAAGTAACTGTAGAGACTTGTATCATTTGAGAGAGACAAATTCAAGCCCACAAGAGCGCCAAGTATCTACGCTTTGCCAGTATCCAAAACTTGCAACTCGAGGACATAATGAACTAGGTCTTGTTTGACATCAAGACGGAGAAGAGTCATGTCAAGCTTGTATAAGGATACGATGCAGATGATGAACGCAAGATCAAATTCCCTCAGGCACATTCGTGTTGCATTGCACGAGCATCCGAGCTCACTTCTTCATCCATTTCTTTTTTACAAATGAGAGCACATCTATCATAGAGATTCAAAGAAATCGAGACAATATCCTTTCCACATAAAGAAGATAGGACACATCGCGATGTAACAAGATGATGAATCTAGAAAAGATGATGATGATTATTTATGGGTTACTTTTATAAAAACAATGAAATAAGAGGGGAATTTTGGAGTATTCCATTGTCTATTGTGACTTTCCACATTCCATGACCATCCAGCTACCGTGTCTATTGGTCTTCCACACTTACTCTACACATTTATAAATAAAGATGTATAATATGTATTAACTATCAATTCAAGATTATTCATTTTCTATTATAAGAATATGTTGCAATAATATTTTTCAAAAAATTACTAGTACTTGGATCGATTGGAAGGTTGTAATGTGACTAAAAGTACTTTACATCGTCATATAGATCAATGATGCTTTGGTGGTAATAGTATCTACATATTTATGGGAAAGTACACTTAAATGGTGGATTTATTCCAAGGATGTGCTAAAGTAGAGAGTGTGAGAGGGTATTTTAACATGAAAAACGCCATTTGAACTCTCATAAATGGAGAGAAGGTAGTTTATTGTTTTGGTGTCCATTTCAAAGTAAGGCATGTAGAAAATCCCATTGAAACTACTTGTTTCAAACCATTTGAAAAGGAATTAGGATCTAACAAAATATTGATTAAGCGTGGAAATACCAAGTTTCTATAGGTGAATTTATGGAATGTTTTTAGGGGTTTTGTCTTTCCTTTTCGATGAATTTTGGAAAATATAAGTAACTATAAAGGATATCATGTAGACTGTGAATGATATTTTTTATGGATTTGGGGAAATTGAAGGGTGTTTATTTTTTGGATATGGGTAGGAGGTTTTAGAAAAAGTGAAAAATAAAGAAATATTGCTCCACTTATAGAGAATGAGGAACCGGAAACATAGTGGGACCCATGCCATAAGTCGGTAGAAGGTTCCATGATATCAATCAAGTAGCATGTGCCACCGACCAGTATTATAAACATGTTACTTAATGGTAGTATGTTTATGTTATTAGTTAGCATAAGATGCTACTAACTAGTAGAATATTTTATGCTACCGGATGATAGTATGTTTCACACGGTAGCACATGTTACCGTTCGGTAGCACATGTTATCGGTCAGTAGCTCACATGCTACTAGTCGGTTGTTATAAAATAATTCTACCGGATGATCGCTGCTACCATCTAGTTACGAGGCATACCATTTTTTTCAACCATGTAAAATATTTTTCCTTGGATTTTCCATAGCTTTGAATTTCATTTTCATATATTTTCCAAACAATATATACAAGATTTTTATAGGGGTCTTGAAATTTACCCTGAGCTCGACACATGAACATAATAATAAAAAACTTAATTTAATTCAATTGAGTATATTTATTCATTGATATGAGTTACATATAGGGATGAATGACCATATATCATGGCTTTTGACCTTATCTCCATCCCTAGAGTATCTCCACAAATCTCCCTACAAACCTCTAGTCTTACTCTAACAAGATTATCTAAGTGAGTTGTAATAAAAATCACATTAAAATATTTCAAATATCTCTAAATATTATTATTTAATGTTCACACTAACTAATATTTCCTAACATTACCCCATAGTGTGAAAATGGGAGAAGAGAAACAAATCATCTTGCAAATGCTTCTCCTTGAAAACATTGGCTAGATGAGGTATGCTCCATCGGGTTGTCTCTTTACCCTTGGAAAGGTGTAGTGACAAGTTGAACTCCCTAGGTATGTTCCCGCACGGTGGGTTCTAAGTTTTGATTGAGGCAAATTCATATATCTCCCTCAATAGTTGGAAAATAATCCATATTAAGCTACATCAAAATATTCTCTTGCCCCAAAAAGATAGTTCTACGGGTACATGTCCCTCTCTCCAAAACTTCATACAAGAGGTTTTTAAAATAAACCAAAAACAACAACTCAGGGCAAAGAACAACAACAAAAAGAAAACACACTTGAACTAAAAATGTACATAAAATGTCACTATAGCAAAAGCATACCTATCGCTAGTGATTTGACGAGAGGTCCATATTTGACCTCCTACCTCTGTTTCCTCCATCCTTCAATATACTTTTGTTTACTTCTACAAATTTAGCTTTGAGTATTAATTACCTCTCTCTTACAAATCAAATGTTGGATTCCACTAAAAATATGTTCATAAGGAATTTTTAAATTTTTTATTTCTATTAAACTTTTGGATATAAACTATTACAATGATGAATGGATGATAAATACAAAAATGATGACAAATATGACAATATTTTACTCTAGCAATACGACGCAATTACAAATGACAAATACAATATTGATGCTTTTATCGACATATGGATTGACGATGACAACAAATGACATAAATAAGACTTATGGTATTGATGTGAATGAAAAAAATAAACTAGGACTATGAAAATTTGGGATCTAGAAAATAATAACCAACTAAATATTGGTTTTAATAAACTAATTATATAAAAGACAAAATACACTTAAACGATGATGTTAGACTCCTTGAAACTATATTTTAGATGAATGCAACATTACATCATGGACTAACTTAAGCTAAAATATTTAAATCTAAACACATATTAAAGACTTTTAATTGGATATTATTTTAAAATGACAAAAACAACACAAATGGTGTTCAATACTAAACTATTACTAGCAAAAGAATACATGGGTGTTTGTGAAAGGTTGATAGGCACGCATGATTAGTACCTCAAACCCCAATAAATATCATGAGATATTTAATCCAAGAAGAGAGATGTCACAATGGAAGTGTCCATATTACTAACATAATAGTTGATTGGTTGCTTCAAAATCCAAAAATCCAACTTTCTCCTTGTGATATCAATAGGGATGTAAGCTGTGACACCTAATTTGACACATCTTGTGGATGAGATGAGAAGGAAGAGAAATACACCCTTTTCTGTCACTATTAAAAAGAGAGCTCCTTCAAAATGCACCATCCTTGGGTGGCACAGAATTGCTTCTTCTACCATTAAATTTCCTTTTGAAAATATTACTCACTTGCAATGCCTTGTGTGTCACTTTTTAAAAACACGAGAGATGAGCGTACAAAACATGAGAGAGAAAGAGAGAGAGAGAATGTAATGCCCCTTTTTTGGGGTCCTTTAAACAATGGTCATATATACAAAAAAATTAAGATAATTAAAATTTATTTATATATATATAGACATATCAATTAGTAAAAATATCATTTCAAATCCAGTGAATAAAATAAATAAATGTTAACAAAGAATGAAATGAATGTGTTTGGTGATAATTTGATAGTGGTCTGTGTAAGGTGGAGAGTATTGGCGTTTAGGGAGGAGTTGCATGTGGCAGGAAGCTTGGATGGCAGGATAAAGCCACCCATTTAACCAAACATGGAGGAAGTCACATCCTAAGAGAGGCTATTTAGACCTGTCAATATCCTTGCATAATAAAACAAGAACTTTGTTTGAGATCCAGAGGCATAACCGTGATGGAACCCAAGTTAATGTTGTGAATTTAGCAGTAATTGGATAGTTCCAACAAAAGCAGAACTCTTATGATTAAATAAATCAAAAATTATGCGGAACGGTGCTAAAAGGAGCTACATCTACATCTAATAGTTGTCCTTCAACCAATACGTCTTGGGTTAAATCAGATTTTCGCTGAGATAAAACCTTAACCCAAATATCTTCCCATTTTTCTATACACAAATTGAACGATCTGGATATGTATCTGTATTGAAGCGGGATCAATTGTCTCTGAGAGGAAACGTCTCCCTGCTGCTATTTTTTTGTTTTAATGCTGCAAGAGGATGTGGACGCCTTCAAAGGCACATGAACAGTTGGAAAAAATGCACTTCAACCAAGTGTCATCTCAAGGAATGCGTTGATTACAGGATCGGTTTTTCCAAAGGAAATGTGTGGTTTCTCGGGAACTAAACAAAACAAAGGTCTCGTTAATAATTGTCCTAAAATCATTACCAATATGGTTTGAATCATCCCTGCGCACAGAGATAAATATGTAGCCATAATGTCTCCTCATTCCTTTTCTGCACACGAATTGATCGATCTGGGTTTGGATATGGGTTGGAAGCGGTTGCAATGTCTATGAAAGAAAAGAAAACAACAATTGTCATTGTTTTTTTTTGTTGTATACAGAAGAAGAAAGAGATTAAGGTGAAGGAGGTGTTGCATTCGAGTGGTGATGCCTAGTTGTATTGATTTTACTTTTCTACTTCTGAGAACCAGTGCGATGTAGACTATAACCCTTACATCTAACATTTCTTTCCTCATGTGCTTTATATTTTACTTTGAGTAGTCGTTGTGTTATTCTAAGACAATGGAAGTGCCCTTTACTACTAGTCCACGTATGTCTATGCAAGATTTGTCTCTTTCACCCTTCCCTGCGCCAAAATGAGAGCTAAGAAAAGGCAGTTTTTTTCAAAGAGTAGGAGCAATCGGTGGTTTTCAGAAGAGGATGTATGGAACTCCTTAACCATGTAAGCTTCATTTTTCGTTTTATAACCCATGGTGGCTGTGTATTTAGATGTGTGGTAATTATCTTGGTTCCCAATAACCATGAGGGAACCTCAAACTTTATCATCAGTATGTCAATTAAACCTGTGGTGGTTGTGTATTTTCTTGCTTGGTGCTTGGGTTTAGGGATGGCATGTGTGAATGGATTTGCTCGGTGCTTGAGGAGAACAAATGAATCTGGAGATAATTTTATTTACAGCAGTTTTCCCTTTCTAGGAGGATAATCATTTTATTACAACTCATGTTCTCTTGTCAAAACAGTAGTGTGAAGTGGGTTTTGGGCAGATGTTTTGGTCTCTTTGCTTGAGTAGTTTTAAATGCATGGTCTGAATTTTGATGAAGGTATAAATTTTCTCATGAAATGTCTCAATGAAATGGGGGCTCAGGGAATACAGGGTATATACATTGGGTTCCTTGAAAGAGCTTTAGAAACCCTCAAGAAGATACAAAATGTAGGTTCTTAAAAAGGTTATTGAATGGTAATTTTAAAGGGGGTGCTTTAACCAAACATGGTCTAATGGGCTGCGATCATTGTGGAGAATGATCAAATAATTTTTTGGAACGGGTATTGAAGCTTTCAAGCAAATACAAAATGGTGGAATTGTGGATGCATGGAAACTGCTTGATGAAATGCCTATTAGACATGCAGAACCAATCCCACAAGTTCGACTGGCTTCAATCCTCGTACATGGTCTCCTTACCTTCATATTTTATAATTTTCATATAATTTGGTTCTTCGTTTACAATATAATAGAAATATTAAACCATTGGATACTTAAGAAATCGGATGTTTTAACCAGACTGTTAGTGCGAAACAATAAAACTCCACCTTGTGAATTATGTTATCGACTTACAATTTGACCATCAACCATGTTGCTACCACAACCTTATACGTTGCTAACTAGGGTATCAGAATTAGGTACTTGTGTCCGCTGGTACTTGCGAGAGTTTAAGTCGTCAACTAAAATAACCATTTCAATCTACTTCAAAACTCGAGAAAAACACAATATTCGAGAGACTCGAAAAATAACTTTCGAGACCCAAACAGGAAATGTCAAGTTTCATCTGTGTTTCTTTTTATGTGGTGAGTCGCATCATGCCATATATTATCCCCAATCAACCGTTTTTCCCTTTTCACCTCCCCCTCTAAGAGCCTTGTTACCCGTCTTGCAGGTTTTAGTAAGTTGTTAAAAGTGAAAAGTTGGTTTTCGTTTTTGGCTCACTGTTTCAACCTTGTGCGAGGAAATTTTTTCCACCTTCAAAAACCTATAGAATTTCTACTATATAATTGCTTTTAAACTTCGGTTTGTGGAAAACCACATTTCTAGTTAGTTTGGCAAAGGGGTTTTAACTAGGTCAAGTTGGACTAATTATGACCGGTGGCTCTGGAAAACTAGTCATCATTTTTAATCCATTTACCGAGTTCTCTATTTTTTCAAATACGGTGAATTATCCATTTATAGGAGATCATGTAGGAATTTTTCCATGGAGCATTCATCTATTGGAAATTAGTTTTCAGACGAGAAATTGGTTGCTTTTGCAACAGGACTAGTTATGACCGACGGCCTCGAAAAACTGGGCGCTATTTGCAAACCATTCGCCAGTTTTGAACTCCGTCAATTCCTTTGAATTCTCTTTATATAGGAGTACAAGTATAAATTTACCCATTGTGAATTTTCCCATCAGAAGATAGCTTTTGAACGTGGTTCCTTAGCCACTGAGCTAAAATTTGACATTTTCGCAACTAGTAGAAAAATGAAAAAATAAGGCATGCAAAACCCTAGTCGGAGACAATAAAATACCGTGAAAACTTCTCGACACTTATAAATCAGTGTATGAAACTCTCTCTTGTGGCTTGTGTGAAATCTAACTTTTGGAAAAATAGTGCTTCTCTCTTCTTTGTCTTCCCTATCTCTTTCTCTCTCCTCCCTTAGTTAAGAAATGAAATAAAATGAACATTATGTCCCTAACCCTCTCTTGTTGTGTGTGTACTATTATTATTATCTAAATGGAAAACTAAAAATGATAATTATGCTAGATTTAGGTGGATGCCATGCCAACAATTTTTATTGACTCATGCTCACATGGTTTTGCAGGATGCAAATAAGATGGTGAAATGACATGGTTGTAATTAATTATGTATTATTATAATTTATATATGTTAATGGGAAAAAAATATTTCTATGTTTACAATAAAGTTTCATCTTCCTATTGCTATCAAATAAAAGATTGTCCTTGTTGTGCATGGAGTTGTGATAAACTTGTAATTGTTCTTTGTCATCGAGTTTAAAGAATTAGCCAAATATTATTTAATGATCTTCTTGACTTCATTTATAGCTATGTTGTGAAACTTACATCATGTATGGTAGAAAGAAGTATCTCTTTGTAAATTAAAATGGAATTGTGCTTTAAACCCCTTCAATTCTTCATCTTCTCTCGATTATTACATGACTAGTAGGTGAACCTTGACACTATACAGTAAAAAAAAACTTGATATTTCTTCCATAATGAGTGATCCCCATCGACCACAACCATCCTCAATATGGGTGCTAGTGTTTACTAACTAATAGTCTTATTCTCATGTGTCGTGCTTCGATAGGACCTCGTGATGATGAGTTGTGCCTTGTGTATCGCTTTACAAATATCGTATCTAGTATAAACCTATAGACTTGGTCCTAACGATGTGTTGAACCTAATGTAAATTAAAAATCATGATTTATCCCATGGACTTAGCGCTAAGCATGTTATGTACTTATGATATGAGGGTTTGGACCATGAGTGGAACCCATGTCGTAAGATACCTATTTATGAAACCTATGAGTTTGAATCCCCTTTCTCTTCACAAACAAGGGTGTTACCTTGGAGGAGTGTTTCTAGTTGTGCATAAGTTGTGGGGTAAGCATAATTGTTTCTCTAGTTTATCCTTTTAGTATGGTGTAGGCCTCTTTTCGGTGGTAATGAGAAATTAGTCGAATGTGGACCTCTTATGAGAATTAGGGTGAATCACACATTAATATATTTTGACCACTAAGAAGGGTAGTCGTTAGAAGGTCATAAGATGTATAAAATTATAATGGCTTGTCACCTTGTAATACACATCTAATACATATATTGCTCTAAAAATAATTGAAACTTGAATAAGCTTGAAATCATTCTCCTCGGTGATCATTTAACCTAGTAAATGAGAAAATTGCAATACGTAAGGGACGAAAATAATCACCACACCCCTCAATGTGGTTTAAGAAATATTATTAAAGGATTAAAATTAAGGAAAATGAAATTTGAGGACTGATTCTTTTAACTCGAGGAAAATCCTCTACTATGTATCATGATCAATGCAAACTAAGCATCTAAGGGAATTAGATTTAATATACGGCTAGTTGTAATAACTTTAAAAAAATAGTGTAACCCTATTGATCAAAATCTATTATTAAAGGAACACATAGTCTATTTACTCTTGAAGTAAAAACTTCCTTTATGTTGTGCGAACCTCCCTCGTTGCAACTTAAGATTAATTGTAAAGCCAAGAAGCATGCCTTTAGAAAAAATATCCTTATAAAAAAAACTAGTAGCCTCATGTGTGTACATATGTTCCTTTCAACAACCAGGATACATCATTATGTTACGATAAGGGAAACAAACAAAATTAGATGGAATCATTACAAGTAAAATGTTAAGAAAAATAAAGATAATGTAGTCTAGTTTAAAGAAGAATGAAGGACCACATGATAAGTGTTTTTCAAATAATTAAGGTCAATAACATAAATATGACTGTAATAAATATGTAAAATGGAAAAGTTTTGTGTCATGGATGGTGCCTATATGGAGTTTATATTGTAGTTGAATCATTATGTTGTGCCTTGTCATTTGGGGAAAATTGGCCTTGATGTGCATCATGTATTTTCATGTTGTCTATGTGGGATAATGTTTATGCAAGTGTATCATGTGTTATGTGTTGTCCTAAGTGATCCCTTTTGTTGTCATGTATCAATCAATGGATGTCAAATATATATCTTTCATTATTTTTACTATTGTATTTGTGTGTCAAATTTGTGGGCATTACATTTGGTATCAGAGCGGAGGTTCATGCTCTCAAACCTCTAGGATAGCTTGGAATTGTGATGATTTTCATGATGGTGGTGGAGATGGGAAGAAGAATGTGATATATGTTATGATGTGAAAAAAATTGTAATTTTGGTATTATGAGCACGCACGTGTTGTGCATGTCACTTAGTTTTTATTACTATTATGTTGATGTGCTTATGATGAGAGTATTCACTCTCCTTTTCATGAACTCAATGAGAATTTCACATGTGATGTGCCACCTTGTTGCATGTGAAAATAATGTTATTGTGGATTTTGAGTGTTGGATTGTCTTGTTATTACGTGTGATATGTAGGTGTGTTGATGGGTTATATGACCAAACTGGTGTATAGAGAATCATATTGTATCATGATGTCGCCACTGTGTTGTGATGAATCATGTCTATCACCATGTTGTATTACAATTGAAAATATGTTGTAATGTTAGTCACCATGTTCATTATATGTAGAATTTTTGTAATGTGTGATTGTTCATGTCATGAATTAGGGGCATACGATGATCGTATGACCCCTATTGTATAATACTTTCACTTTGGGTGCATTGTGTGGAAATGTGATGTATTGTAACCTATGAAAGTAATGATTATGTTATATCTTATATATATCATGCGTAAGACGTTATGGTTAATGTTCTCACCAAATAATAGTACCCTTTGATTTGCACAAGCATGTGTGCTTGAGCTCACAATGTGACTTGGTAACATGGCTACTATCTCCAAGTTGTGAGACTTGCTACTTGAGATAGACCTCAAGAGAAAGTTGGTTCTTACTCTTAAAATACCTGCCATAATCTACTCCTAATGTAGGCAAAACTATTTAATCCTAATCTAACTTTCCAAGGGACCAAGGAGAGAGAGTGCATGAAAGTAAAGCCTACACTAACAATGGTGATACACTAGAAAAGGAGGGAATGAGAATAGCTTTCCAATGTGTGAAAAATGGAAGAAAAGTACATACTAGAGAGGGTGATAAAAGTTCTCCATAATCTAAAAACTGCATTCAAATCAATATTTCATACACACAAAATGATAATGAATCCCTACAAGAGCATAAAATAGACACAATATATTTGCAATGAGGTTTAAGAGGCAAGAAGAATGTAAAAAAACATAGCAAGGGAAGATATGTCCATAACTTACATTCATTGTTTCATTAATATGCACAGTTAATTATATTACAAAATAAAGGCCTAGATCACCATGCAAGGAGTCCACTACAAGGGCCTGTAATACATTGGCTCCATAAAACCAAAATGACAGAGCTTTTCTACTCAAAAAACTATCCACCTCTTTAAAATGAGCTCAGCATTCCAATTTATAGAGTTTTGGAAGAGAGGGGAGAAGGGATGTAAATCCTGAAATCCACTTTTCAACCAATTACAATTTATGAAAATGAATGTGGTTGGTGATTTTGGACTGCTGCAAGAAGCAATACCAAGGTGTATCATAACTTGTTGTAGTGAAGAATGTTTTCCCATTATTATTGAATGCTCCCTCAACCACCTTTTAACCAAAAATAGAATTGGGCTATTTTCCTTAAACCACACCATCAAAACTCCATCAATTTTTATATTCTTTAATTTTTTGTCAGGATCGAATCACAATTCCAACAAGATCAATTTTATAAAAATCCATTGAGAATTGCAAAAGTTATGACCTTGAACATAGTTGTTTTGGGATTACCATGCTTCTCTATATTACAGGATCGAGAAATAAATTATTTGGTTGGAAAGGTATTTTAAAATATTTCCCCTTCTCTTGTGTTTCTCCTTTCTCATAAAATTGATCAGGGCATTTAAATGTGTGGTGGACCCCATTTATCTCATCATTTCTTTTATATGAAGGGGGAAATTAATTTAATGTTTTAAATGTTTTAGTTCTAATCAGTAAGGCCAAGTTGACTTTGTTTTTTCCTTCATTGTCAAACTCTTCATATGTATTAGTGAGATACCCTTATACATATTGGTGCCACCTTATTCCCAACTCACCTTACATTGGATCCAACTCAATAATTACCTCATTCCCTATGCGTTGAGTCACTCTTCACCTCGGGCTTCGCATCCATCAACATTCATCGACCTCATGCCTTGTATTGTGGGCCCAAATCTTCCACAGTGAACTCGGCTCTTTGCAACCTAGGCTGCTCATTACGCTCCAACCCACTTCTCCTACAACATGAACCTTCAACCTCCTTTGTACCTACATGGCCTTCTTCGCTTTGTGTTGACCGGGTCGTGAGGTCTGTTGACCCCCGTCATTGCTGCATCTTATGTCCACCAACTTCCCGCACACAATGCAATGTGGCCACTTCGGCTTCTCAAAGACATACACGTCTCAAGTTCACATGGGACACTTGGGACCCAATTCCCTGCCATTGCTGCACATACATTGACTCCCCTGAATTTTGTTGATCGGGCCAACTCCCGCACAATTCTTCCTCCTTCGGTGAGTTCAAGTTTTCATGCACTCATTGCCTAACTCGGTCAAAGCCACCCAAGATTTATTTCTTCGACTTAGCCGCAAATCATTATTTAAGACTATCTTGGAATTTTTTGCACAAGTGTCTAGGGACATTAAAGATGAATCCATCTATATTTTCTCGATTAGCTCACCATGGGCTTGAATAAGGGCTCGCTTCGCTTGTTACTTGGTGAATCTGTTGGGCCAACTCGGCCTCCAAGCTATCGACCACTCTTACTTAGCTTCCACATTAACTTAGGAATTCTTGAGTGACATGTAGAGCTCGAACTAGTATAGACTAGCTCACTTTTGAATCAAAGGCTTAGTGCATTCTTCAGGAGCTCGGTGTCAAATATAGAATAGCTCGTCATAGACCTTTGAACAACATGATCTGTGCAAGGCCTGAATTATCCTAAACAAACTCGTGTTAAGATTGATTCCTCCTACAACCGAATGGCTCATTTTGACGTGACTCATCTCCTTATTAAATCTCAACCTATCTATTTCTAGGCACCTTGGTAGCCTCATACTTCCACTAATGGCTTGTTCCTTCAACATTGATTCTTTTGTGATGACACATCAACTATGAATCGATTATGGTCCATTCTCCTCGAAGAGGCTCGGTCTCCCTCGTCTTTGAAGTACTCCATTTTGTCGAACTCAGCTAGGTATCACCTTTATGTATTCATATTATGCATCATGGGGCTATCCCTGACGGCCTTTACTAGGAAACCTACCTTCGTTGAAATCTCTTTGTGTTATCTAGCTTTTGTGATGACACGTGGGGAAGAGCACTTGACACCACAAACTTGGGCTTCAAGTGACCCTTTTGTGACTTGATCATTGATGGATTGGTACTTTGATGTGGCGATTAAGTGTCTAATGAGATATTTTGTGCTAGTTCGTAATCGGTCCTTCCATTCACCTTACAACATGGAACTTGGCCTAAAGGAGCTCGGTATTGAACGATTCGCCATGCCAATGATGAGTTAGCTCACTTATTTCATTAGGATCTTGTGGGTTCCTATGATGACTCGGTCAAGAGCTTGAACATGCATTACCCATCAATATCTTGGTCTACTTTTTCTTTAGGTGGCTCGACACATCAACTTGGCCCTCCTTTAAGCCTCTATTCTTTCAGAGTCTTTATCTCGATGCTTGTTTGGTCAACACAGCTTGATATAAAAACATCTCAGTGGTGATTCGAAGAGATTGGTATTCTTGGTAATACATCCGCCATGTATGATAAGGGACCATCTCAATCATCCATTTAGCTAACTCAATACTTTCAACCATGAATTGGCTCTGTAGCCAAAATAGCTCAAACCACCATCCCTTTTAGTGCTTGGCGATCATAGATAGCTCGATCCACACATCAATTTTCCAACCCGGTTGGGATAAAACTAGCTTTCCCCAATTATGTAGCTCAATTAATAGCTAAAAACAAAACTTAGTGGTAATATAAATAGCTCGGTTATGCACAACATAGTTTGATCACTACTTTAGAGATCTATGCAATTTGATCCTTTCAGGTGTGGAGTTGCCCGAAGTGCCCAGGACACTTTTTTTTCAATTTCTTGCCTAGAGGCCCACCTTTCTCATCGCTTCTTTCCATATCAAAAGTTTGAACTTTGTAAATACTAAGAAGAGGAAAAATTTCCTCTTGTAAATTTTTAACTTTCTTAAGATCCTAATTCTATCCTCGGGTACTTGAATTATGTCTTTTTCCTTCGAACTATTTTATATGAGAGTCCTCTAGTGCGGGGTATCTCTGTTGTCCAATTTCACCCAAGGGGTAAAATCTAATAAAAATTTGGTGACTCAAGGGTACATTTTCCTGATAAATGGAGTATGACCAGCTGCATGTAACGATCCATTAGGCATGGAGTATGCACAGTCATCACAAGCTAAACTGGATTTTGAAAATCTTGACCTCGGAGGACCTGGAATGTTGTATCTTACATCCGGAATTTTCTTCTTCTTTTCGAACTATCAACTTCATAAGAAAATATTGAAATCAAGATTTTTGAGAGTAGAAATTTTTTTTAAAACTTAAATTTCACCTTTTCCCAAAGAATCGCCATCCTTGAGACCGAGTGATGATTGTTAATATAAACTGTAACTATTGTCTCGAGGCTGATCTTCTTAGCAAGGTGAAGCATAATGCTAGATTGGAGCGAAATTTTTACTTGGACATCATGGAACTCGTTAAGTTTTGATTTTCTTTCTTCCTCGAGAATTCCACTTTCAAGCATGCTAACTAAAGCTCGCAAAGGCTAGAGTTGGTTTCTAACTCTAGTTGCCGATTGATTTCTTGATTGTTGCATGGGAATTGAGGATTTTTTCAGCCTTTCTTAGAGAGAATCATATATATTTCCTCCTTAACTGATTTTATTTTATCTGCATTTATTTTGATATGATATTTCAACCATTACATGCAACTAGGGGTTTTTACTACAACAAATTTTTTCGAAGCAAGATGAATCTTGTATACAAGCATGCACTATAAGAAATAGAACATGTGCACTAGCATTAGGGAAATGAAACATACTCTAACAACAACAGTGTGCACAAGAACTTAGAGGAATTGGAAATCCTAGACTAATATGTACAAGGGTGAGAAATTTTCCTTCTAATAACAATGTTTGAGGTAAATTCCATTGACTGGAATATATAATTATTCACCATCTAACTTAGCCATCTAGAAGGAATTGTTACCTTTGCATTCGGTGATCATATATGGACCACTCCATATGGCATTGAACTTGGAATGCTTTCAGGATTTTCACGATCACCTTCCCACTTGATACCAAGTCACATGTTGGGAAAGTCCTAGCTTTAACATTCTTGTCAAAGCTCCTTTTGATCAATGCTTGATATTTTTCATGGTCTTCATTGTATGATCTCTTGATTCCTTCAATTCCGTCAGCTTTGCATACCTTATTTCCATGGGTTCAAACTCATCTAGTTCCATTTGTTTCATGAGTTTCAATTCCGGAAACTCGAGTGATATAGGTAACACTGCTTCCTTTCTGTATGCAAGATTGTAGGGAGAGATGCCTATAGAACTCTTGGGTGTGATCTTATCGTCCCATAGAGCTTATTTGAGCTTTGTATGCTAGGTTCTCTCGATTCTCATCAAGGGTTCTTATAATGATCCTCAATAATTTTTTGTTTGTGGACTCTTCTTGGCCATTACAGGGATAATAATTTGAAGAGGTAAAAAGGTATACACCATTCTTGATAACCCATTGAGTGATTTCAGTGACAAGGAATTCCAATGCATTATCTAATATGATAGTGGCAGGGAATCCAAACCTTGTGGCTATCCTTTCATAGAAATCCAAGATGTCGAATTCATTTTCCTCCTTGAGTGCCATCACTTTAGTCCATTTGGTGAAATAGTTAGTTGTTATAAGTATCCACTTATGGCCTTGACTTTAATTTGGATTAATAACTCCAATGAAGTCCAATCCCCATTTCATGAATGATTGATCTACTTAAATTGGGATGAGGGGCAGCACCGATAGACTTTCTTTTCCTATGAAGAATGCACACCTTTTGCATTTATTTATCCATAATAAGAAATTATTAAACATCTTAGGTCAATAGTAACCATCCCTCATGATTTTTAGAGTTGTTATTCGTGGAGGAAAGTTGCCTCATGTTACTGCGTCATGGAAATCATGTAAGATCTTCTCAACTTGAATTTTTGGGACACACCTCGATAACACCCCATTCACATATTTCTTGAATAGGATTCCATCAATGAGCACATACAAAATGGATTTCAATCTGAAATGTATTCTCTTATTTTTGTTCCATTATGGAGGGCACAAACCTATTTGGAGATAATGCACAATGTCTTGAGTCCAACATGGGATGGGTGCAACATTAGCTAGATGTTCTTGATCATTATGCACTTTGGTAGTATGACAGCCTTTTCTTCACCTTTTGAATCAGATTTTGGTTTGGAAGTGAGCTTCTTACACAAACCTTTTCCATGAACTAGCTTGGTGACTTTGATTATAATATCATATTCCATTACGAGTGATCCGGTTTGCTCTGTTCTCATTCAAATCCTTCTTTAGGAGAAAATCCTTAACACCATCTTGAGAAACTAGCAGTTGAATCTTATTGTTAAAGACCACATGTCTGAGTTTTTAACTCCTAGTAATAGCAAGAACATGCTTCTCAATAAAAGAACACTTTACTTCACAATCTTCTAGGATTTGACTGAAGAATCTTAAGGGTTATTCAGAACCTTCTCTATTCAGCTATACTAAGATAGTTGAGATTGTGTGTGATCCTCCAAAATCATACAACATGAAGTCATTTAAAAATTTTGGGTTGATAAGAGTTTTGGCTTGTGATATTACATACTTGATAGCCTCAAAACTCTCTTTGCCTTCTATTGTCTATTTGAATGTAAGACTCTTCTTCAACATCATTGGTAATGGCTTCACAAGAAGCGGAAAAATTAGGCATGAATTTACTGAGATAAAGTTTATCCTTCCTAAGAATCTTTGGAGATATTTCTTGTTTGTGGTAATGGAAGTGTTTGGATGGCTTACACTCTTTCGAGATAAATTGTTAACACTTCCCTTAAAACAATATGGCCTAGCAATTTTCCTTTATGTGACAATAATACACACTTTTTTAGTTTCAATGACACTTGAATCTTACGCATCTCGAAATACTTTCCGAGGTGAAATAGATGGTATATTGCATTCTTTTAGAAGACATTGATATCATCTAGATATATCATACTATCTTGTTGATTAAGCCTTTCAACACCATATTCATAGCTCACTTTGAAATTTTGCTCGTGGTATTTACGGTCAAATGGCATTTTCTTATAATCATATGTGCCCCATTTCATAGTGAAGGTTTTCTTGAACTAATCTTCCTCTTTCACCATTATTTCGTTATAGCTTGAGTAGTTGTCTAGCAATGAAAACATTTCCAAACCGATTCTGACTGTAATATTTACTCCATTGATGGAAGTGGGTAATGATCTTTAAGTGATGCTCTATTTAGATCATGGAAGTCTACACACAATATGATTTCTCTGTTTCTCTTTCTCACTAGCACCAAGTTTGCAACCCAACTTGAATGTTTGATAGGGAAGATGATGCTAGCTTCAATTAGCTTGTTCAACTATTTTCTCATGAGAGGTTCAATGTGAGGATTCACTAGCCTTTGCTTCTGTCTAATAGGCTTAGATTTTGGATCTAGCTCAATAGTATGTTGTGCTAACTTTGGGTTGAAACCTCTTAAATCCTTATAATTCCATGTGAATACATCTGGGAATTATTGACAAAGTTGAACAAATTCATATTTCTCTTGTCGAGTATTTACTTTTCCAATTTGCAATATCTTGCCTTCATCTACAAAAATGGACTCGATTCCTCACCCTTTACCTGAATGTTTTCTTTTTCCTTCTAGAATTGATCATTTGGGTTGAATATTTACTCCAAATTTACAAGACCTTTTGTTAATTTGTTAGTTCTCAGCTGCGTACCACTTGATCACTATATTGCTACTCCAACTTGTCTTGGTTTCTAGTAGAGAACTCATCTTCTTCTTGTATAAAATTGATAATTTGCTAATCATTCTCGAAGACTTGATAACTTTTGTTGTTATCGGCACATGTGGTCTTACAACCTCTTTGATATGAGGCTGATATTTCTCACTTTTGATACTTTTCACAACATCAAATGCTTCCCCAATTGTTGTAAGTCTATTTGTTGCTTCATTCTTCTTTATTGGGTTGGAATAAATGTTAAAAGCTTCAAAATATTCAATGAGATCCCATACCTGATTTTTGTAGTTCTTCAACAGATCATTCTTGGCAGCATTTTCTCCTCTAACTTGGTTCATGATTAGCTCACTATCTCCAAACACCTGTAAGTATTTAATAATTCTTTTTCTTTCCCAATGCAATCCGTGAATCAAGGTTTCATACTCGGTTGTGTTATTAGAGTAAAAAAAGTGAAAATAGAAAGTAGGGTATTATTTTTTACCTTGTGGTGAAATGAGCATAGATCCTCCTCCTGCACCTCATCTACTCCTTGAGCCATCAAAGAATAACTACCATACTTCATTATCACCTTTGCGATACGGCTTGGTGATGCTTAGGGAGAGGTTTATTTTCTTCATGCAAACAATAGACTCCTAATTTATCTTCTTTCATTCCTTGTATAGATCAAATGCATGCCTTTGGTGTGCCCATTCATCAAGATTCAAGTCCGGAATGTCACCAAATTTAGTGTCTAATTCATAAGTGCTTGGACAATCTTCTTGATCAAATTATAAACAATTCACATTTATTGGACTCGGTGTATGAGTCTCAATATGAAAGTTTGAAATATGAATGTATCTCGTATTGTATCCCTAGTTCCATACCTTGTTGTGAATAACATGTGTGACCAATCAACAAATAAATAACATCTAATTTTAGCAGTGAAGTCTCTTGACAAACACAATGCAAAGAGTGTTGGCAGGTCTATGACTGATAAATCTTGCAAGATGGTCACATTCAGACATGCATATAATGTGAGGTTCAAATATTTGATTACGCCCACCATTGTTACTATTTTCCCATCCAATTGCACCATGCCTTGGAAATCCCTTTATATAGAAGACCCAGTTTGATCAGCTATTTGTTTCAACATGTCCGAGTTTCTTACTCTAGGAATCAATCATTGAATTATGCACCAAATTGTTCCCAATGATTAATGAGATATAGAACGATGGAGGCTTAAAAAATATCTTTCTGGTCACCTTGATTTCCTCCTTGGTGAGTACCTTCTCTTGCTCTTTGGATGATTGATTCGATACATACCAATTCATTATGGTAGCTTGCAATAGGTCTCTTTAGCCCTTGATAGCTAATGAATCCACATTGAGATGTTTACATTTGTTTTCTTCATCTATTTGAATGATGTTAAATGGATATGAGCTATCTATTTGTTTCCCCTTTCTTTGCATAATTTTTCCTTGCACATGGGTTGTTACCACCGGCACTTAAGCTGGTTTAGAAGGTGGTGTGGCTTGACCTTGCACGTTGGGAGCTACACTTTGATTACTAATACCTTGTTAGGTGATAGAGGGTTTTGAATCATTTGAATTGGATGATTTTCCCTCTCCAATATCTCTTTTCTTGGATCGTGTATTTGATAATACACTTTGAGACAAGGCTTGATTTATAACAAAAAAATTCAGCCTACAAATTGACAAGTGTGGTTTCATTCAGATGTGCCTCTTGTTGAGTTGCTTCCTACTTTTTATTTCCTTCTTGCCTTGTTTCTTGTTCCACGCCTATTTTTATCACCATAAGAGCTTTATTTAAAGCACCATTGAAACACATTGACTAGTTATGAGGTTGATTACATGGGAAGCACGAGTCATATTCTTAGGCCATGTTATATTGCACTGGTACCAAGGCTCTATATGTGGACGTATCATTAGGATTGTAAGGTTGAAATGGCCTATTAGCAAGAGGTTTCACTTGGTTCTAATTTGTAGTTTGAATGGGTGTCCTATTAGGATGATATGGAGGTCTATTGGGCTAGGTTTTTACTAGAATGACCTAAAATTTTAAGATTTTACGCCTCTTAAATGTCACCAACTCATTACCCAAGTTTTACAATTGCTTCATGACTTCTTGGAGCTCATTTGAGGTGCTAGAAGATGAGGTAGAATATTCGTTTGAACTCGATTTCTTGGTACATGAATGGGAGATAATGTAGGTGCTTAACTAGTGCTCGAGCTCCTATTTCTAGATAGAGAGGCATAGGTGGTCTAGGTGCAAGTTTATGGCTTGGATTAAGCAATTTTTGTCTCTAATATCAATGTTATAGTTTGAAATTATAGTTATACCTCCCATGGATTCTATCATCATTGCAATATCTAAATTTAGAGCTTTTAGGAAGTGTAGCAAAGCACCCTCATCTGTTGGTCTCATGACCAATAGAATCCTATCCCACATCCATTGGAATTTGAAGTTGAAATCATTCATCAGTTCACTAGGATCCCTCTTAATTGTTGTCAATTGTTCCAATAAATAAAAATTATCTCCTTTTTCCCCAAATTGATTATGGAGGGTTATGCACAGATGGCCCTAAATCTAGATACACCCTATTGTTAGAATTTTAAACCATTGTAAAGCTTTACCCTTAAAGGAGGATGCTAAAAACTTAAATGCAATGTCCATTTCAGAAATTTTGTGAATTACACAGACATTTGCAATGTCTTAGATGTGGTTAATCGAAGTTCTATGGTTCTCTCTAGTGAAATATGGAATGTTCTTTAATGTCAGAATGGAATTATATTTTTTGCATTGAGAGCCAGTGGGATGCTTCCTATGAATTTGACATATGGATTTGGTCACGCCATCCTAATTGGTCGAAGAACTCTAGTTGATTGAATGAAAGGACTACATGGTGGAGGTGTGGATAGTGTTCTATTTGGTGGACATGGAGACCTTTGAGCTCTTCTCCCCCTTCTTCCTTTTCCTAGTGAGAGCTACAAGTATTCAAAAATCCTTCCTCTCTAGTTCTCGACCTTGTTTGAATTCTTCTCATAAATATTCGAGTTTGACTGCTTTGAATCCAAAGGATTATGCCCATTTGTAGTCACCAGGATGTGCAATTAAAAACTTCTTACAAGCTTAAAACATCTAACAATTACACATCAATCTTTTGCAATTAAAATTAAAACTTCCTCAATCCCACCGGGCATGCCATAAACTATTATCACCTGAATCACAGCACCCTCCAATTTTAACAAGCATGTGTTCTTGAGCTCACAGTGTGACTGGGTATCATGGGTACTATCTCAAAGTCGTGGGACTTGCTACTTAAGAAAGACCTCCGGATAAAGTTAGTTCTTGCTCCTAAACTACCCGCCACAATCTACTCCTAATGTAGGCAATACTATCAAATCCTAATCTAAATTTCCAAGGGACCAGGGGGAGAGAGTGTATGAAAGTAAATCCTACACTAATAATGGAAGAAAAGTACATAGTAGATAGGGTGATAAAAGTTATCCATAGTCTAGCAACTTCATTCACAACAATGTTTCATACACACACAATGATAATGAATCCATAAAAGAGTGAAAAATAGACACAATATATTTGCAATGAGCTTAAAGAGGTAAGAATAATGAAAACAAACATAGCAAGGAAGATACATCCACAACTTGCATTTATTGCTTCATTGATATGCACAGTTAATTCTATTACAAAATAAAGGCCTAGATCACCATGCAAGGAGTCCACTACAAGGTCCTACAACACATTGGATCCATGAAACCAAAATGACAAATCTTTTCTACTCGAAAAACTATCCTCCCCCTTTAAAATGAGCTCAAGCATTCAAATTTATAGAGTTTTGGAAGAGAGAGGGAGAAGGGATGTAAATCTCAAAATCCAATTTTCAACCAATTACAATTTATGACAAATGAATTTGGTTGGTGATTTTGGACCTGTAGAAGCAATCCCAAGGTGTATCACAACTTATAGTAGTGAAGAATGTTTTCCCATGCTTATTGAATGCTCCCTTAACCACCTTCCGCCTCCAAACAATCGGGCTTGTTTTCCATAAAAATAATGATCAAACTCCATTAAATTTTGTATTCCTTGACTATTTTGTGTTAGGCTCAAAATCATGATTCCAACAAGACCAATTTTGTAAAAATCCATTGAGAATTGCAAAATTTATGACCTTCTGAACAGAGGTAGTTGTTTTGGGATTGTCAGGCTTCTCTTGTATTACACGTGACTGAGAAATAAATTATTGGGTTGGAAAGATATTTAAAAATATTTCCCTTCTCTTGTGTTTTTGCATTCTCATAAAATTTATCAGGGCATTTAAATGCATGGTGGACCCCATTGATCTTGTCATTTCTTTTATATGAAGGGGGAAATTAATTTAATGTGTTAAATATTTTAGTTCTAGCTAGCTCGGTCAAGCTGACTTTGTTTTTTCCTTCATTGTGAAACTCTTCATATGTATCAGTGATATCCCCTTATACACATTGGCACCACCTTATTCCCTAACTCTCCTTTCATTGGAACCAACTCGATACTTACCTCGTTCCCTATGCATCGAGTCACTCTTCACCTCGCGTTTCACATCCATCAACACCGCCGACCTCATGCCTTGTCTCTGCGGTCCCAACCCTTCTAAATCCAACTCAACTCTTCACAGCTCATGCCACTTGTGCCACTCCAACTTGCTTCACTTATAACATAGACCTCCAACCTCCTTCACACCCGCATAGCCATCTCTTTTCTACGTTGACTTGGTCATGAGGGTTGTTGACCTCCACCTTTTCCACATCTTTTGTGCACCAACTTCCCCACACACAATGCAATACAACCACTTTAGATTCTCGAGCATACCATACCGAGTTTACAGGACAATTGAGACACGATTCCTGCCATTTCCACACATTGACTCACCAAAGTCCGTTGATCGAGCCAACTCCAACATAATTCTTTTCCTCCTCCAGGTGAGTTTGGGTTTTACATGCACTCGTTGCCTAACTCGGTTGGGCCACCCAAACTCTATTTCTTTGACTTAGCCATAACTCATTATATTTATATATCTTGGCATTTTTTCACACAAGTGTCCTAGGACATCTAGGCCGAATCTATCTCGCATTTGTCGATTATCTTTCCATGGGCTCGACTAAGGGCCCGCTTCGTTTGTTACTTGGTGAATCTACCGGGACAACTCAAAGATCCAAGCTATTGATCACTCTTACCTAGCTTCCACATTAACTTGGGAGTTCTTTAATGACATGTAGAGCTCAAACTAGTATAGACTAGCTCACTTTTACCTCAAAGGCTTAGTTCATTCTTCATGAGCTTGGTGTCAAATATAGAGTAGCTCGTCATGGACCTTTGAACAACACGATCTGTGTAAGGCCTGAATTATCCTAAACAAACTCATGTTGAGCTCGATTCCTCTTGCAACCGAATGGCTCATTCTAACGTGACTCGGCTCCTTATTGAAGCTTGACCTATCTATTGTTAGGCGCCTCAGCAGCCTCATACTTCCACCAATGGCATGCTCCTTCAACATTGATTCTTTTGTGATGAAACATCAACTATGAATCGAGCCCAGTCCATTCTCCTCAAAGCGGATCAGTCTCCCTCATGTCGAAGTACTCCATTTTTGTTGAACTTGGCTAGGTATCACCTTTACGTATTCATAGTATGCATAATGGGGCTATCCCGACGGCCTTTACCAAGAACTCCAACCTTATTTGAAATCTCTTGAGTTATCTAGATTTTGTGATGACACGTGGGAAGAGCCTTGGCACCATGAACTTGGTTTTCCTACAATTGACAATTTTGGGACTCGATCATTAATGGTTGGGCACTTTGATGTGGCATTTCGGTGGTCTAATGGGCTCCTTACTTCTAGTTAAAACTCAGTCATTCCATTCACCTTGCAACATGGAACTTGGCCTAAAGGAGCTCAAGTATTGAATGATTCACAATCCCAATGATGAGTTAGCTCACTTATTTCATTAAGAGCTCGTGGGGTCCTATGAAGACTTGGTCAAAAGCTTGAACACGCATTACCCATCAATAGCTCAGTCTACTTATTCTTTGGATGGCTCAACACATTAACTTGGCCTCCTTTGAGCCTAGAATCTTTGAGTATTTAACTTGATGCTTGTTTGGTCAAGCACAACTCGATATAAAAACAACTCGGTGGTGATTCGAAGAGCTCATTTTGCTTGGTAATGCATCGCCATGTATGATAAGGAACCATCTTGATCACCCATTTAGCTAACTCAATCCTTTCAACCATGACTCAGCTCAGTAGCCCAAATAGCTCAAACGACCATCCCTTTTAGTGTTTTACAGTCATAGAGATAGCTCGGTCCATACATCGATTTGCTAACTAGTCAAGATAAAACCATCTCACCCCCTATTATATAGCTCATTTAATAGCTCAAAACATAACTTGGTGGTAGTATAAATATCTCGATTATGCACAACATCGTTTGATCACTACTTTAGATATTTTTGCAATTTGAGCCTTTCAAGTGTGGAGTTTCCCGAGAAGTGCCCCAAACAAAAAAATTTTGATTCTGCTACTGCGCAGCCCACCTTTCTCGTCACTTCTTTCCATATCAAAACTTTGAACTTTATAAAGACCAAGAAGAGGAAAACTTTCCTCTTGTAACTTTTCAACTTTCTTAAGACCTTGATTTTGTCCTGGGTACTGAATTTTATTTGTATCCTTCAAAGTGTTTGTTATGAGAGTCCTCTAGTGTAATCCATCTCTGTTGTCTAATTTCACTGAGGGGTGAAATATGATAACATTTAATGTGTGTGAATCATCATTGTGTTATTAATTTAGTTATGTGTTATGTTGTGAACCTTATGTTGGTGCCCATTTTAATCCTCTATTATATTTCCATCTTTCCCCTTTGGTTTGCATGCTCTAAAAATGTTTTTCTTCAAATTTGGTGGTCTGCAAGTTTCCCCATCTAGATTGAATGCTTTAAAAGGCTCATAAACTTATTATTTTGCCCCAACTTGAAAGAAAAATACATGCAGGCTCTGTTTTATGCCCTAAATTTCCAAATCCATGGGCCTCTAGTCATTTTTCCATCTTTCCCGGCCTTTGGAGCTCAAAGTTGTTCGTTTCATGCATATTTTCCCTTGAAAATCAATCCCCATGGTCAAAAATTGCCTAAAATCAATTTCCCTTTGTTTTTGACCAAAAAATCCTTCACCCACGAGGAAAAAATCAAATTCAGGCATCTCTGGTAAATTTTGTGTTTTTTGAGACGTATGGGTGTCATTTGCCTATCAAAATTAATCCCAAGCCTCTCCTCAAGAATTGGCGAGTTTCTTTGAAGACTTAGTGTTTTTTGAGTTTTGGCAAAAAAATCCAAATTTCCCCCACAACTCCGCAAGAGGGACACGTGTCATGTTCTTATTCATAGGTGGGATGGAAGGCTGGTGGGGACTTAGGTGATTTTTGCCTTTTTGGTGAAAAGGGGAAAAGGTAAGGAAAGGCCCGCACATCCACCAAGCCAATTAGGTGTGGACACGTGGTAGGGCGGGGTCAGAAGGGAGTGTAGACCAGTGGAGGACTTAGGAATTTTTTTCCTTTTTTGGCGAAAGGGATGAAAGTTGCGAAAGGGGCATAGTGCCAAGTATAGTAGGGAGACACGTGGCAGGCACAGAGGAGAGTGCAGGCTGGTGGGGGCAGAAGTAAATTTTTCCCTTTTGCAAAAATGAGTTAAAGTAAAAATTTGAGGCATGGCTCTATGAAAAATCAGAAGGAGACATGTGGTAGGGAAGAAATCGAAGGCGCGGGCCCGCGGAAGAAAAGTGATAAATTTTCCCTTGGCAAAAAAAGGGGTTAAAACATGAAATAAGCCCGCAGATTCTTAGTGATAGAGAAGTGGACATGTGTCAAGGATAGAGGTGGAGGTGCGGGCCGTGGGGAAAAAAGTGAAAATTTCCAAAATTTCCAAAAAGGTGGAAATGTGCTAGAATTGAGCCGTGACTTCAATGGGACCCACCATATGCCACGTGTCAACACCAAATTTCAAGGGTGGAGGGAGGAGAAAAAAATTCAAAATTTTACATTTTTCCAAAAATGTTAAAAAGTCAAAAAGTGATCCCAAATCTATTCCCAATCATATTTTGACACGTGGAGGGCTCAGATTGAAGGGATAAAGGCAAATCAACAGTAACTATACATTCTTCAATTTGGCTGCCATTTTTGCTCCAGAAGCCTTGAAATGTGAATTTTACATCAATTTTGATCAATTTTTGGCAAATTTGTGTCGTTTGTGCTCAAGGACCAATGCAATTGGTTTCAAGGATCAATTTGCAGATTTGAGGTGTTTTTGAAATGATTTTTGCCCCAGCCCATCCAAAACGTGAAATATCAAATCAAAAAGTTACAGAATCAAATTTTGGAATGATAAGGATGAAATGATGAAATGAAAGGGGTTTGCATGCTTGGAGAATGAAAAACGTGCCTCCACAATGGATAATGATGAAGGATTTGTAATGATTCACCTTTTTTGAAACACACGAAAATTTTGTTGCAAATATGTTAAACATCCCTATCTGTGAATCATGTTGGAATTTTGTAACAAACTTGATGCTTGGCATATTCTTTTCTTGGGAAAGAAGGATCAAATGTAATTGAAATTTATATAATGCATGTTTTGAGACATGCAAAAGGTTGAAGAAACTTAGAATTTCATGGGAAAATATGGGAAGAATCCCATTCTCTGAGAAACCGCCTAAGAACCATTTCTAATTCATTTTTGCATCATATTTGTTTCATGTTGAGTTGGTTTTAGTTATAAAGCCATCAACAAGCTCTGAGATTTTTATTATAGCATTCCCTTGTTGATAGATTTGATCATTCCTAGATTATTTTGTGTTGTCTCTTGGAAAAATTTGCATATACTTATGTTTCATAATGTTTTCAATTTGTGTTTCTTTCTCATGTTGCAGTCTTGTGTTTAAAATCTCTCTTGATCATACATGGTCTCATTTCTTGTTGATAGTTTAGTGGCATCTACAATCTCACATTCATAAGAGATTTCATCTGATAAAGAGATAAACAAATTTAAAATCACTTTACCTTCCTTGAATTCTGAGATTGTTTGTAAACCTTTGGGTGCACCTTAGGTCATGATAAAATAGAGATTTCTAGATACTTTGTTGGTTCATCTGCTTTAAGCTTTTATGGTAGGTTGTCAAAGATTGTGTGGAAGAGTGTAGATCTAGGCCTCCATTTGGTGCACATATCCTAGTTGAAGGAGTACCTTAACCCCTTTGAAGCATTCTATTGTTTAGGTCTTACAAATTTCTTGTAAAGGTCCTTAAAGAATTTGGCAAATTCTGGTTAGTCTTGTCTAAAATCTCCCACCAAAAATTCATTCAGAATAACTAATCCTACCCCATACTACCCTTGCATTGCATTATGTGTCAACAAAAGAATCTAATCCATTTACAAAAATGCACAAAGCAAATTAGGATCATACAATGTCTTCAGTAACCCTTTCCTTGCATTGAAAATATCTCCATAATCTGGGAGTGACAACTTGTGAAAGTCAGATTTGGAGTGTTGATCATATTTTCCCAAGGCCTTTTCATACTATTTGCATAAATTGAGGGATATCTTCATCTCCTTCACCATTTGAGGGTTACAAAGTAGGTTCTCTTACCTTGGTTGAAAGGCACAACCTAAAACAGTTAGGACAAGATCAAGTCCTATTTGAGTGCTATCCATCTCTCCACAAACCATGAGTGCCAATTAGATCACATCCCGACTACAAAATGACATACAACATGATCTATCTGTCTTCAAGCTTCATGCCATATCTCTTACGCTGCTCAGGGACGAAAAGGAGAACAAATTTGGGTACCAACACCTTACACTAACCAACCCTCGGGAAGTAATTGGTAAAAAGTGTATGTTAGTAGAGAGGAAATGAGTAATGTTTACCAATCACTCAAGCCGAGTACAAGATAGGAGTGGAATCTTACGTAGGCTTAAAATCTACTTCTTTTCATTTATTATGTATGGCACATTACCTAATGGGCATCATATATATTGTGTTTTGATGACACCTTAGGCTCACTTTGGATGGATGGTGAGTTGTACCTTTCTCTCTCCCTATATGGTTGTTGTATAGATGACATGTGTACCAGTGCATTGGTATACCATTGACCCATCACTCAAGCTGAATATGAGATAAGGAGTGCATTCTTACATAGTCTAAAAACCTACTTCATTTCATTTGGTATGTATGGCACTTACTCATTGGGCACCATGTTTATTATGTATCACAAACACTATAGGCTCGATGAGATGACAACCTATACCCTTCCCTCTCAAACTATTTTGAGCCTTGTGGGAGTATGGAGGGATTATTCAGACAGAGATGGTGATAGTTATAATATTTTATATGTTATTTTATCAGTTGAGGCTCAATGTATGAGTGTCAAAACTCAATGAGTACCCCTTTGGTGGCCGTATAAGGCCACATAGTGATTGTGATGTGTTATTTCTCTATACATATTTTATTTGTAAATTTAACTTTTCTTTTCTCTCTCTTTTCTAGAACCAGCAAATTGTTCTATTTACTTTTGGTTGAGTTATCATTTTTAATTTTGGGAATTTTATTTTATAGTTGCACTAACATGATGGTTTTTGCACTAACTGCGGATAATTAGCCATTTATTTTGATTTGATTGAAATTTAAATTTAAGTTAGAATTCTTCCTTGAGTTTTAATTTATTTTATTGCTTTGCCCAAAGTGATTGAATTTGATACCATTTGGAAATTTCACTTATTGTTTTGGAATGTTGGTTCTAATGTCATTATGTTTTGGATTAGGGTCATGGGATCCACCATGGAGTGGTTGGACCTATGGACCCACTTTGTTGTATGGAGGTATACACCAAGGGGGTCATAGGGCTATGTAGTTGTTGGACCCCTAGAATATTGGCCAAGTATGAAGGCACATAGGTGCGTAAGGTCCCAGTTATGGAAAGGCGTGCAAGGCAAAAGCACGTAAGAGAAAGGTTTAAGGAAGCACATAGCACGCGCGATGCATGAAAGGAGGTTCGGGACTTAGTCAATTTGAGCACCTAGGGTAGAACATGTGAAAAGCATGACCGGTTGCACGTGGATAAGGTGCCAGCCTAGTGACAGGTTGGCCCCGATAGGGGCATGCCTTGGATGGAATCTTCTAGAAGAACATCATGAGATAAAGTGGAAAGCTCAGGCCTGGAGAAGCATGCTCGCATGAAGGACCACATTCAACACTTGGCACCAGATCTAAGGGCGTTGGAGGGTGAGTTGGCAGTATAGGAAAGCGATAAATACAAGTGCCTACGGAGTAAAAGATATATGAGTTTTGAGATATAGCGGGTTAGAGAGAATGTGAGTTTGAGAGGCAACATGGGCGAGCTCTGCATAATTACTGCGAGGACTCTGTTAGTGGATAGTTGCATCAAGGAGAGAATGTACTAGGCATGAAGTTGTAAATTTTCTTTTGATAGCTTAGTTACATAAGTCCAGTGAAATGCATGACTATGGTTTGCTTCTCTATGACACTCTGTAATGGTTCAATGAATGTAATGAGGTTACCTGATATAATATATACATGAATATCAATGGTTCTAATGCATATTTCTCTCTTATGAGTTCTCTTTCCTTTCATGCTAAGTATGAATGCTTGTATATTTCTTTCTGTCATAATATATGTTCTAGATTCTATTAAAGCACTCGAGTCTGAAGTGACTACAAGGATCTAGAGGCTATTCTGAGCCCTATGGTTCTTGTATGTCTTAACTTCCCTCCTGGAAACTCTTACACTAATCATAGATGATGTTTCCCACTAAACTCACATAAAAGAGAGACTCGGTACCCGCACATGCCTCGGGTGAGCGCTCAACTTTCACTGGGTGATAGGCCGGCATGCATGGGGTTCCTTCCTTTTGTGATGGGAGTAAAAATGACTACATCTTGGTTTCATTGCAGGACCTCTTTTCAAAGTTGTAGTGGGATATAGCATACATCATGATATGTGTAATGAGTAATGATAGAGTGATTAACATTGGAAAATGTTGAATCATGGTTCAAGAGCATAGAGGATGAATTTTCTTAGAGATTCACCTTTGTGCAGGTAGAAGAGAACCTCTACCATGATCTATATGAGACCTTCTTCTACTACTTCCTAGTAGAACTATATGAATGGCTTTCAACCTATGCATCTAGATCAAGTTAGCGTTATGGATCACATATGTGGACCAAAGAAGACTACCAAAGGCTACAGGATGCAGATCTGATGTGGACCCATGTTGTAGATCATTGGTGGAGAGGAGTATTGGCTAGCTACACCATTTCTACGTATTCTTGTCTAGAGGTTACTGAGTTTGAATTTCTATGAGAACCTAGAGGAACATTTCTATGAGCTATTCCTCTAGCTATGAAGATATTAATGGTTACCATGAGTTTAGAGGCATTCCCAATGGCCGGCTAAACCATTCTGAGTGCTGGGTAAGGGATCTTGGGTAGAGGAATATGGAATATATCACAACAGAGAAGGAGAGGGAAGAGAGACAGATTAAGTATAGTGAAGCACCGAAAGGGAGATTGTTAGATGACACAAGGCCGCTAGTGTGATGGATCTTTAGAGACAGAGACATTATGGAAAGGAGTTGAGGTTCATGTGGAGGACGTGGAACCTGAGCGGTATATTCTACCCCATCTTGGCAAGTGCATGAGGGAGACCCCTTCAGCTTATGCTTCATCACACGAAGAAAGGAGAGTTGTTGGGGCATATCCAAACCCACCCAATGATCGAGCCACAGCACTTGGTTTCTCAAACCGGGAAGAAGTGTTATTCACCCGATTGATATCAATGGAAGAGATAGATCCACACCTAGGAGATATAATTTTTCATTTCCCTCTTCTATGGCTGCATATATTCCATTATTCGGAGGAGTCTTTGGACAAGGGGCAAGTGTACAAGCTTTGATTTCACATTAGGGAGTGGCGTGGGACATATTAGTGGTGGCGGAGAATTATCATAAACCATCGATGCACAGTTCAGTGGGACCATGGGGTGCTTGGCACAACTCCTATAGGCCCTATTAGACCCAGTGGTTCTGGTGGATCTGGTGGCTCTAGAGGCACAAGACCCGGTGGACCTGGTGGATCAGGTGGCGGAGGAAACACCAAAGGGAACCAAGGCTCTAGCTTGTGAGAACAGGGACCCTAGCCACCACCTCAGGTATTCTTTGAAATGTCTCTACATTTTCTAGATTACAAGGGCATTGAGGATGCTATGGAACATGTTCACAAGTGTGAACTGCTATGGTGCACAAAGGGTATCACAAACCTAGAAGAAGGCTAGTCAGTTTGTAACCACGTTGTAAGGGCATGTACATAGCTGGTATAGGAATTATGACCCTCATCAAATGGTGGTGGACTACACTTCTTTAAAGAATGCATTCTTGGTAGAATTCCATATTCTTGAGTTTGAGCAGAAGAGCATTAGCACTTTGAAGGAGATTCAACAAGGAATGGAAGAGAGTGTGCGGGAGTATGATGTGTGCTTTAAAAATATCTTGTCTAAATTATCATATGATATTCACCCTTCATAGCATGCATAGTGGTTTGTTGGAGGATCGGTCACCCCTTTCAGAAGGGCCTTATCTCATAAAAATTTTATAGACCCACGCGAGGCATTGGAGGCTTCCTACATGCCGAGGCTATTGGTAGTGTTGATATTGGCATTAGCCCATTCTTGGAGGCTCAGATTCTTTGTTATGGCCAAGCAGTTGGAAAAATTATCTACAAACTCAGCCCATGAGACTCGCAAAGTGGTTTGTGGTGCATATATTGTGAAGTAGAGGGGCACGTTAAGGATAATTTCCCCTAAGGATGGTGCACACTATGATAATAGATTGTGAAATTTTTCATGGGGACCATGATGCAAGTAGATGTCCCTTACTACAACGCATGATCAGGAAGAATGTATCTTGTTATTGCAAAATTTACACCTCTACAACCCATGATACTAAGGACTATAGGCTCATTGATTAGATCCATGAGGCCATTTATCATGGGGTGTGCCAAACTAGAATTGCCAGTGGTTACAAGGTGATGATCACCGTTATGAGGAGTGCACAGATGGAGGCATGCGAGGAAGGGGTTTTCAAGGAGGATTCCATGGTTGAGGTAACCACGGAGGAGGAAGGAGTGAGTTCCCATGTGGAACATGTTTCAATTTGTGGATCTATAGAATAGTACAAATATGAGTGCCGAGACCTTTTGCGGTGATCGTGGTGCAAGAAGAAGCATAAGTATCGGGAGTGCTGGAATTATTTGAGCATATGAATCAGCAACCTTTGGAAGGACAAGGGCACCGCAATGGTCAGCATTAAGAAGGAAGACATATAATGGATGCCTCGGGTAAAATAGGATACTGAGTTTGGAACTCCATGTCTTGGTAACAAAAAGGGAAGAAGCTATGCACGCAAGAGAGGTACAAGCAAGATAACCCCGGTTTCAAGGAGGAGGTCATTCATGGAAAGTATCTAGATCTCGCACATCAAAAGGAGATATATCAAGACACCATGGATGTTATTCGGAGCTTACAGGGGGAGATCCAAAGTGTCTCAAATGAGAAATCCATGAGGGAGAAACAAGGAAGGAGAGTTGAGGCATAAAAGGATGACCTAGATGAGGTCAAAGAGGTGTGTAAAATTATAAGGTAGGAGAATATCATTTGCTTGCTAGGATCCTAGTTAAGAGAGAAGGTACCATGTGCCGAGAGAAGAGCATGAGAGATAGGTCTTGCATGCAAACCTTCCCCCTCATAGCCTCGACTATGACAAGGAGATTACATTGAATGCAGTTGTAGATGGATGGATCCTCAACAATATCCTCATTGACATAGGCACGGAGGTTAATGTTTTGACTTTGGATGCATGGCATCAGATGGGAAGACCTGCATTACAGCCATCTTCGAATGTGTTGTATATGGAAAACAAGACTAAGGAAATTCCCATCGGTGTCTTGAAGGATGCAACTATTACTATCCAGGGAGCCAAGTTTACTGGGGACTTCAAAGTCTTGGTGCTCGCCGAGGTGGACAATTTCCCAACACTACTTGGGTGCCCTTGGTGTTACAAGAATAATGTGGACCTTTAGTTCAACAAAGGGTACATCAGCTTCAAGAACAAGGAGGAATGGGTCATTATACCTCGGCTAATGGGAAGTCGGCACCCTATATTGAACCATTGGGGGAAGAATATATGGATAGGATTATATGTACGCTCAATCGAGACCCTACGATGATACACCCTACTAACAGGGTTATCCAATTTGAAGATGCTCGATCAATGAGTGATACTACTTCATCGGCATGTGACAATTGGGCACATGAGACTTATGAATTAATGGGACGGTAGTTGAGAGGGTTAGTAACCAAGGTAACAAAGGCATGCATGGTTAGGCACCTTAGAGGAAAAGAACTACCCAAGTATTCAGGAGGAGCCTTCTCTGAGATCTTTCTGCAGGAGGTGGAAGCTCAGTGGAAGGATGGAAAGGAATGGAGGGGTTTTAAGTTATTTCTTACTCGGCACAGTACCTCGGTGGTAGGCCACACATCACGAGATCCTTTTGGAGTGGCGCGAGGTAATAATTTCTCTCTCTATCAGATTTTCTAGGAGCAATGTACCCACCATCATCAAAGATTACCATGGGAAGGAGCCCACCTCTTTCCATATCCAAGAGTGTGAAATGGTATGGAGAGAAGGTGTAGAAGCTTTACCACCATCCTCTGGGTGTACAAGCTCTATTCTACACTACAGGGTTACACACATGTATGGTACATTCATTCGGAGACATGCCGCTAGACAAGGAATTAGCAAGAGCTCACGGCTGACCTTATTCAAACCTTTGAGTATCGAAGTACCAAACCATCAGTTGATAAGGCCTTGCAGGATATCAAGCACCTTACCATGGGGGATAGTGCTAGGATGGAAGATAGGCTATTGGAATTACTAGGTGAACTAGGATCGGAGGTGCGCTTGAAGAAGTAGAGGAAACAGAAGAGTTACAACTTGAGTGTGCATGTTTGGAAAAGGAGAAGGGAAATTTGGTAAATTTGATTGATGGAAAGGAATCAGAAATCTTAGATGTTAGCCATTCTCAGAGGGATGCACGAGGTAGTGGAAAGTGCAGATACTCACAAGCATGCCTACCATGACCCTTTAAAGATGAAGAAAGTTAACATCGGTTCAAAAGAACCTAAGGAAGTTGTTATTGGAGATTACTGGATGAAGAAGGAGGTATCTAATATTATTGATCTGCTGCATGAATTTGAATATTTATTCTTGCACAGGTACCATGAGCTCAAAGGTGTTCACCATTCCTTAGGGGATATGAAGATAAAACTAAAGGATAGTGCATGCCCGGTTAGGAAAAGGCCCTACCAGATGAATCCCAATTTGTGCGTGAAGGTCAAGGAGGAGATAGACAAAATGATAGCTTCTGGGATCATTGAGTCAAGTAGAAGAATTAGATGGGATAATTCTGATGGTAATCAACATCAAGAAGGATGGGTGGATTAGGATTTGTGTGGATTATAGGGAATTTAACGTAATTTATTCATTGATCCATTTCGACCCCCTTTCTTGAAGAAATTTTGGAAGGAGTCATTGGATGCAATGTCTATTCCTTTACGGATGGATTTTTAGGGTACCACCAAGTCTGGATTGCAAAGGAGGACCGGGAGAGAAGACAAATTTTGCTACCAAGTGGGGAATTTTTACATATGTGGTCATGCCCTTTGGATTGAAGAATATGCCAGATGTCTTTTCACGCATAGTGGTGTAAGCATTCTAGGACTTCATCCATAAGTTTCTTTAGGTCTATTTGGATGATTGGCCCGATGATATGGTCCAGTTAAGGACCATTGTGACAATTTGAGGTTAATGTTTGAGAGGTGTAGGTAGTTGAGGATATCCCTCAACATTAAGAAATGTGTGTTTGCTACACCCTTTGGGACTTTATTGGGGCATATCATATGTAAGGAGGGCTTGTTGGTAGATCCCGCTAAGGTTGTAGTTATTGTGGGGTTAAGGGAGCCTACTAGCCAGAAAGCACAGTGTATGATTCCTTGGGCATACGGGCTATTACAGAAAATTCATTAAGGGATATGCCAAGATCACCGTGCCTTTAGAGGAGCTGCTTAGACATAAAAGTGCCTTCCATTGGGGAGAGGCACAATAGAGGGCATTTGATACATTAAAAGATAGGCTTATCACCATGCCTATTTTACGTTTTCCCTCTTAGGACAAGCCCTTCCATGTCCATGTAGATGCCTCAGGGACCACCATTGGAGTAGTGCTTGCATACAGCCAGGTGAAGGGATTATTGATCATCCTCTATGTTTTGCAAGTAGGAAGTTGACACCAACAAAGCAAAACTATACCACAACCGAGTGTGAGGCATTGTCAATTATCTATGTGCTCTTCAAGTTTAGACGATTACACTGCTGACAACACCCTTTTTGTTTTACACTGACCACATGGCATTAAATTATTTAGTAAACAACCATGTTCTACAAGGATGCATATGTCTATGGGTCTTGTTGTTTCAAGAGTTTGAATTCTCCATTGTAGTAAAGCTGGAAAAAGAAATTGTGGGCACGATCATCACAAGAATTGACTCGGGGAGGACACGAAGAGTATTGAGGAAACAATGATAGACACGTAACTATTTAGGTTGTAGCGTGCGCCTCGGATTTGAAAGAGATTGTAATATTTTTAAAGAAAGGTGTGGCGCAGGAAAAATGAAGAGATTGAAAAGAAGTAGTTGACCATATGCATCATGCCCTACATGTTAATCAATAGAGAGTTATACAAGTTGGGACATGATGAAGTTTTTTGAGAGTGTGTCTTAGAGCATGAGCGCCTAACCATCATCGAGGAAGCACACACGGGGAAGTGTGGGTGGGCATTATGCGGTGATGCCACCACGCACAAGATATTAATGGCAGGTTTGTGGTGGGAAACCTTGTATAAATATTGTAGAGATTATTGTAAAGCGTGTGACCATTGTCGAGTGCATTGGAAAACCGGGAAGGAGAGGCGAAAAGCCTTTGCGCCCTATTCCTAGTGCGCTGCCTTTTGAAAAAGTGGGTGATAGAATTTGTGGGATCTATTGCACCACAGAACGCGTGGGAGGCTGGGTCATGTTATGTCATCACTTGCATGGATTATCTCACAAGGTGGGCAGAGGTAGCCCAACTAAAGACTACACGACAACAACAATGTGACAAGGTTCTTGTGGGAGAACATTATCACAAGATATGGATGCCCGTTGAGTTTGACCAGCAATAGGGGTACACATTTCTTGAATGAGACCTGTGAGGATCCTGTTATCATATTTCATGGTGGCTCATCACAAGACTATGCCCTATCACCCACAAGAAAATGGAACCATGGAAGCATTCAACAAGATACTGAGTCATACCTTGACCAAGATTTGCGATGTCGAGAAGACAAGATTGGGATGACAAAGTATCGGTAGTATTATGGGCTTACAGGACAACGTATAAAAGGATAAACAAAGCCACACCATTTCAATTAGTGTTTGGCATGGAAGCTATTTTTGATTGAATTTATGTTACCTTCTCTGTGAATAGCACGTGCAGGAGGATTAGACAATGAACAAGCATTGGAAGAAAGGATTGATGAGTTAATGAATCCAGATGAGAGATGATCACTCACCGTGTGGAGCTAGACACGATGAAAAAGTAAAGCAAAAGGCTTGTCATGATCACCACATCAGGAACAATAAGTTTGAGGTTGGGAATATGGTGTTATTATATGATTCTAAGTTTCTACGCCATCCTGGGAAGTTGAAAGTCCATTGGTTGGGTCCTTACACAATCTTGTACATCCTTGATTCGGGCACGTGCCAGTTACAAGTGTTGGATGGGATGAAGTTTCTGGACACTTCAATGGGAGTAGGCTGAAGCCCTACTATAAATAAGTCTTCTTGGTGTTTGTAGATAAGGAAAAATTTCCAGTTATTTTAGAAGTTTCCTTTATGCTTTCCCTTTCTTGTGTTTCCCTTTCGTGTTGTTGTTTTGTTTTACACCTTGGTTTCCAGTAACCTTATTGCTATTTTTGAGAATTTTTGAGTGTGTAGAGGACCACACATCATTTTAAGTGTGGGGTGGAGAAATGTGAAGGAGCGCATGATTAAGGTACCAAGGAAGTTGTGTTGAAAAGCCTTGTTGAAAGAGGTATACGAAGAAAGATGGAAGATGAATGGTTGGTGCCAGGGTAAAGCTACTTGTAGATCCCACGTACTAAGGAGAAAGCACATTTAAGCAACACGAGGTAGGTGAAAGCAAGAATCAGGACAAAAGAAGTGCCTTTGGCGCAGGTTACACGCGCGTAAGAGTCTCCTGTCATGTTAGATTGGTTGCGCGCCAGAAGGTTGGAGGAGTTTTTGTGCAAGGTTGGGCATGTGAGTGAAAGCACTGAAGATGGGATTTGTTTGAAAAATCCACATTAAATGAACAAAGTACGGTGGTAGGTGAAGTAGCATTTAATGTTCAAAAAGAGAAAAACTATAAGTAAAGGGTCAAGGCTCTTTCATTTTCACTTTACGAAATAGAGAAAGGAGCAAGTTTTATAAACTAGGGTTTCCAAATTTGATCATGCAAAGAAAGACCTGTGAGATCAAAGCATGAGCAGCTAGTTTGAGTTTGCAAACCAGAAGGAAGGGGTTACACGGGTGTGAAAAGGGTTGTAAGGAGGTGTTGTCTTGTGGAGTTAATTTGATCCCAGTTAGGGTTCGGAAAACTAGGGCACGGGTTCAAGAGATTTATATCACGGATTTGAGATTAGAGGCTAGAAGAATTGGAAGAACAGAGTAATAAAAATACCTCGACTATGGCACCCAAGAAAGGAAAGGGAAAGGGCAAGGCAAAATAACAAGAACTCGATGTAAACACAAACAAAGAATGGTATGTAGAGATGCAATACCCATATGGGGTGATGATGGGGAAGGAGTGGGAATCCCACCTAAGAAATGTACCTGTAAGTGATTATAATCACCGAACAAGCATGATAGAGAAGGAAATGGAACTGGAATTAGTGTGCCCCACCAGTAAACAAACACCAGAGGGTTTGTTGATATATAATGATGATGTTAAGGTCAAAATAGAGAAGGCAGGGCTGTTGCAACTCTATGAGTTTCCCTATTTTGGAAAACTAGAGCACTTATACCAATGGTTAATGTCGCAGTACACAAAGATTACTTCCACTTTGCAGGGTGCAAGATGCGCGTTACTCCCCAGCTTATCTCACAATTTACAGGCCTCATATGTGAGGGAGATAGCTTGGAAGATGACCTAAGCGTGACAAGGAGGCTATTTAGGAGACCATCACCGAATATGCCTGCAAGAAGGGGTCGAGGTATTATGAAATTTCAGACATCAAGGACCCCATGATGAAAATGGCTACACATCTGGTGACTAAGTGAATGGGAAAAAAGGTGGACATAGGTCAATAAACCTTGGCTGCATGTTTGCGAAAAATTGCAAAAGGCACTATATATAACTTGTCTGCTTACATCATAGAGGAAATTGTCAGTTGTGTGAAGGATGGGGACAGAATCCTCTTTGGAAATGTCCTCTTGACCATTGTATTTTGGAGATTGGAGTGCCTAATGCACCGAAAAGTTTGTATGGGAGTACCCCACCAAGGATCCTTCACCACGAAGAGGTTCGAGAAGTATGCCTGTGATACAATGACAACACCCCACAAGGTGCGGCTGGAGAAATGGTATACGCGCCTAAGGAACACATTTGGGGTAGAGTGGAGAATCTGAACAACTCCCAACAACCACTGAGGGGGAATCTGAATTCATTGTTTATCAACATTTCTGCTTGGGTAGGTTCAAGCTAATAGACGAATCATGGAGCCCTTGGTGCAAGCTTCCCTTCACGTTCACTGCTCAATACTTCCAAGCGGGAGTGAACAGATTTAAGGAATCAAAGAAGTTAAGGCTAGAACTAGGTAGTCTGGACTAGGAGCATAGGGAGATGAGAAAGAAGCTGAATTACCTCGGTGGCAAGCGTGCATACGTGGAGAGGTACGTGTCGCACGAGATCCTAGATAACAAGGCCGATGACACTACCCATCGTTGGAGGATCCGTGGCATGTGTGTACCTCCATATAAGGCCGAAGTTTGAGAAGGGTGCATATATGGAGAATGAAGTCTCCATACCTGAGGATCCCATGGGTAGGAAGAATCCCACACCAAAGAAGAGAGGGAGAGGAGAAGATAAAGCACCAAGTGTGCAGACTGCTCAGATAGTGAGCATGCCAACCACAAGTGCTAAGCCAAGCACCTACATATGGAGAAAGAAGTCCCCTGGTGAAGGAGAAGACACCAGAAGTAGAGGCACCTAGGAAACCCCTCACCAAGGAAGAGTCACCTAAGGGAGAAGATAAGGCTGAATCCCTGTTCAGGAGCCACCTCTCAGGAAAAAGTAGAGGGTAGATGAGGAAGCTGACTCGGAGGCGACCGACAACTTGGAGAAGTACATGGGTGGAAGAGGGGATGAGAGTGAAGAAGATGATGGTGAGGAAGATGAGCTTGAAAATACCAAGAGCCACAAGTCTTCAATGTCTATGACTCAGAAGAGGAGAGTGGAGATGAGAAGCAAGAGTTTGTATTCGTGTGGCAAAAGGGTGCACAGGATGAGGAAGGCCTTTGGATACATGGAGGGAAAGAAGAGGTTAGCAGGGAAAAGTAGCAAGCGGTAAGTTTCACAAAAGAGCATATCACCGAGAGGTGGTAGCGAGACAAGCAAAGAGAAAGCTCAAGGTCATGGTAGATAAAGAGTTGGAGCATAGCGTGGACATAGTGCTAAAGGAAGGGAAGGAGGAGAATATTGAAAAAGAGCATGATAGCCTGGGAGGAGGTCCCACTCTAACAAGTAAGTTTCCCCAAAGGCACGCGCTCGGGTAGGAGGACTCTTGATACGGAGTAGAGGAAAGTAATGGGCTACGTTGATGACACGAAGAAGGTGCTATGCATGTGATTCCAAAGCACTATACCCACAAAAAGGATTTTAGCCATGGGGTCTTTTGAAAAGGATGGCACATACCCCAGAACAAAGAAGATGCTCTCTTGGGCGTTTGAGTCCCACATTGATGAGCCAAACTTCAAAGTTTGTCAGGGAGTGCTCATAACATTGCCAGAATCTAAGGGGGTCAATCCCTTAGTGAATGCTTAGGAGCTCTCGAGACGAGCAAGTCTACAACACACTCAACAAGGTCGCAGATTGAGACCAAGGCTAGACTCTTCACGTGAAATGATAGGATAAGAGTACGAAGGAAAAACTAGGGAAGAAGGAAGAGGAGCTGGTGGAGAAGACCCAGAGCTTAAAGCAGGAAGAGCTGATCAACACACAACTAAGGTGCAAGTTAAAGGAAGAGAAGATAAAGGTGCAGAAGTATACAAGAAAATGGAGTCTATCAAGGGCACCATCCTTTTAAAGCACCCAGACTTAGCGCCACCCGCATGAAGTACTCATCCCTTCTGGAATGTATAGAAGATCTAACATGCATCCTCACTATGGAGAGATGACCTTTGGCCCTGGAGTCTACGAGAAGAAGTGGCCGCGTGCTTGAAGGAGGACAAATTAAAGGTGGTAGTGCTCATTACTAAGTATAGCCAAGTTCTCATAGAGGTTAAGGTCACTGCCCAATCTGCAGAGGCCACGTATGATACATGCGCAGATAGAGATAAGGTGGTAAGCTCCTTGGTCGCCACACTTGAAGTGGAGCTAAAAGAGTTCCAAGAAAATAACAAGGGGAACAGGGTGGAAAGGGACAAAGTTCTGGCTGAAGTAGAAAGAAAATCAGAGGCAATTGAAGCCTTAAGGAGTTCGATCAAGGCCCGGCTAAAGGAACTATACCCTCAAATTACCAGGAGGATGGACAAGCTCAAAGACCTAGGAAAAGAGATGGAGCAGATCATGGACACTTTGGGCACCTAGGGAATTGGCCTGAGTTTTGACAAAGTGAGCACCCTGGTGGGAAACCTTTATTCTGAGGCACAAGGGTGAGGTCAAAGTGTGGAATAAGCTAGAGGCAGACTTACAGAAGGATTTTCCTAGCTTGTTGAATTAATGCTCCCCCCATTCTTCATTCTTTCCCCAATTCTTTCATTCCCTTATTCTTTTGTAAAGTGTAAGATTATACATTGGTTCCCTAAGGTAGCATGCATCTTGGTTGAGTAAAGTGTTTCCAAGGATGGAGAACAGGCGTAGTGTGGGGTGATGTTGGACCCCTGGAATATTGGCCAAGTATGAAGGCACATAGGCATGCGAGGTCCTAGTTATGGAAAGCGCGCAAGAAAAAAGTAAGCAAGATAAATTTTTAAGGAAACAAATAGCACAGAGACACGTGAAAGGAGGTTGAGAACAAAGTCAATTTGAGCACCCGAGGCGAGAACATGTGAAAAGCATGACCGGTTGCGTGTGGATAAGGTGCCATCCTGGCAACAAGTTGGCCCCGATAGGGGCATGCCTTGGATGGAATCTTCTAGAAGAACATCATGAGATAAAGTGGAAAGCTCAGGCCTAGAGAAGCATGCTCGCATGAAGGACCACATTCGACACTTGGCACCAGATCTGAGGGTGTTGGAGGGTGAGTTAGCAGTGTAGGAAAGCAATAAATACAAGTTCCTGTGGAGTAAAAGATATACAAGTTTTGAGATATAGCGGGTTAGAGAGAGTGCAAGTTTGAGAGGCAACATGGGCGAGCTCTGCATAATTACTACAAGGACTCTATTAGTGGATAGTTGCATCAAGGAGAGAATGTACTAGGCATGAAGTTGTAAATTTTATTTTGGTAGCTTAGTTACATAAGTCCAGTGAAATGCATGACTGTAGTCTACTTCTCTGTGACACTCTGTAATGGTTCAATGAATGTAATGAGGTTACCTGATATAATATATACATGAATATCAATGGTTCTAATGCATATTTCTCTCTTATGAGTTCTCTTTCCTTTCATGCTAAGTATGAATGCTTGTATATTTCTTTTTGCCATAATACATGTTCTGGATTCTATTAAAGCACTCGGTCTGAAGTGACTGCAAGGATCTAGAGGCCGTTCTGAGCCCTATGGTTCTTGTATGTCTTAACTTCCCTCTTGGAAACTCTTACACTAATCATAGATGATGTTTCCCACTAAACTCACATAAAAGAGAGACTCAGTACCCGCGCGTGCCTCGGGTGAGTGCTCAAATTTCATTGGGTGATAGGCCGGTGCACATGGGGTTCCTTCCTTTTGTGATGGGAGTAAAAATTACAATAGTAGTATTAAACTACGAGTTATTATGCCATTTGGGTGGAGGTGACGGGGCTCTATGTGCCTAGGGTCATAGGGTGACTGGCCTCATTAAATGGAGAGATAAAGTGACGGGACTCTTGGTGAGTGACCTAATATGGAGAAATAAGGAGATGGGGCTCTATGGTGAGTGACCCAACATGGAGAAATAAGGTGGTGGGGCTCTGTGTTGAGTAACCGACTTTGTTATGGGACTATGATTCTTTCTCTATTGGGAGGTATATGGATATGTTTTTTGATACTTTCGGAGGTATATGGAGTTGTTTTGTGATGTTTTGGGAGGTCTATGGAGTGGTTTATCTAATTCTTGGAAGGTATATGGATTTTTTTATGATTCTTTGGGAGGTATAGTGAGTTGTTTTCGATGCTTTGGGTATATGCGATTGTTTGGTGATGCTTTGGGAGGTATATGGAGTTGTTTTGTGATGATTTGATAGGTATATGGAGTTATGTTTATGATTCATGAGTACTCACCGATTTTGGTTATGTTTTGTGATGTTTAGGTGTCTCACCTAATTATTAGAGCATTTCTTTGAATATTGGCGAAAGCAGATAAGGGTAAAATGGCTAGTGAGAAATACCTATTAAATTTGGTTGAAGGTTGTTGCGTGCGTATGACTTCTTGATCCATAATTGATCGTGAGAGCTTCCTTTTGGCTATGAGTAACTACCTGAAATGAACAATGAGACCACCAAAAGAGATTAAATAGCATATGAGAGTGGACTACCTAGCGTATGTTAGTTCCAGGAAGTGTGATACTCCCTAGAAGGTTGTCAATCCACTGTTTATAACAACTCCATGTTAACAATAAATGAAATCCTACTATAGTTAAAATGATTTAGGTATCTCATTCGACTACAATAAGAAAATTTGTTCACAATAGGATAAACTATGATTGAATCTGAAGGGCAAGGTCTCTATCAAAGTACTGGTAAACTGGTCAGGGTCTAGTTTTGGGCTATTTTGGGTATTTGGTGGGGAATTTATGCTATGTTCTGGTCGAGGGTAAAACATAGAGGCGACATTGGTCTAGTGTAACCAATGATAGTTTAGTAAAATAGCGCGATGGTCATGGGTAACTGCGTCGATCTGATCGGGTAATAAAAACTTATTAAAATGTTGGTGTTGATATGGGATTTGATCGAGGTGAATGAAAATGGGGAGGGTAATGGAAAGGTCTCATGGAGATCTTAGGTATACTCGAGAGGTGTTGAAACAAGTCAAGTATGGGAAATTTAGTGGTGTGGGTGAAGGAATGATCAAACTTGCATGAAGGTAAATGGTGGGAGAATGGGAGTGTAAGTAGAAACTAATAGTATAAATAATAGAGCCTATTAAAATGAAAATGGATGAATGTTGGTTAACAAAATACTTACTGTTATATGAGCTTGGTGGCTATATGGAAATTGTAGTTAATCAGATGGATATAATTTAATGTGGTGATGGTGCTTCCCTGGATGCTTCTTTGAATGCAAATGGCTCTGTGATCACTTCTGATGCTAGTTGTGGATGTTCAAATGCGTTTATGAATGCTAGTTCTACTTACATGTAGCTCTGGTTTCCTCTCTCTTTGCTTCTCGAATGTGCCAACCTTGAAATAAGGTTGTTTTGGGGAATAAATGGTAACCAACGATGGTTCCGGGTTGACCGGCGGTGGTTTAGGGTGACCGGTATCGGTTATGGTGGGATTTTCTAGGTTTACTAAAAATGGGCAGATCCGCTTAATTTCTTGGATCTTGTTCATTTTTTTCTACGATTAGAATGGAAGCTTCCTTTCTAACGGGCGGGAAAGTGGTTAGAGGGAATGTAGGCTTTGATTTTTAGGGTTTGGGTAGGTCTTAGTTAGTTATGGCAACATACTAAGAATAGGTTTGGAGTGAGGTGGCTAGGTGAGGTGGTGGTGTGAGAATTATCTTAATTAGGATATTTAAAATAATAAATATTGTGAGGACATGGATTAATTTAATTAATTTAATTAAATTAATATTAGAGTGGGGTGAAAGGGGCCATGGTTAGGTGAGTGTGTTCAAGGTGATTATTTGATGAGGGACCAAGGGGAGTGTGACCCAATTTTGGTGTCTACATTTTTCCCCTTTTTGTTGTGTAGCTTGTATTGGTAAGCGGCACTGACAAAAATAAGATGTGGTTGCCCATGTGTGGGTGAAGGTGATCCCCCTCAAACCACGAACTAATGAGGCGAGAAGGTAGAATCGGTAAGTGGTTTGATCTAAGGTAAATGTGATGAAAAGGAAGGTGGGAAATGGGGGTAAAGGTGTAGAAATTCCAATGGTGTAATCCAGGTAATGGATCGGGGTCAAAGGTAGTAATAGTCAAATGCGCACACACATATAAAGCGTGGCATGGTACTAGCTTGAAGAACCAGAAAACTCTACATTTTCTAAGGTCAATAGGTTTATCCAAACAAGGTTGAGGTGATTCCAGTATCTAAGGTATAGGATGTGGTCGGGGAAACACAATGCGTAGGTTAGGTGCAGGAACATTTAGGTATGGTTCGGTACACCAAAGGTTGGGTCAAGATAAACGGTCATGGAAAAAGGAAAGGTAAGCTCATTAGATCAAAAACATAGGTAACAATGGCACAAGGTATAGTGAGCACATGAGGTCACATGTCACTAATAATGGTCCACGTCTAAGTAGATAGGTCACGGCACGAGTAGGGCCGAAGTAGGGGTAAAATAATGAGTCCCCAAATGATGAAGAGGGTAGGTGGTAAATGAGGAGGTCAGGTGGGTAAAGGGAAATGTCCAAGTTAGGTGTGGGTGAGGTAAAAAGGATTTAGGTTAGAAAATTAGGGGTAATGGGTAGTAATAAGACTAAGAAGGATAATCGACGGTTATAATGAACCAATGCCGATCGCCATGAACCGACCACGGTAGGCTAGGGTTCAGGACCGATGTCGGTCAAAGTAAAACCATCGCCAATAAATTCGGGTAGGCTATAAAAAAGAAAAAGTGTCACATTTTGAAAATCATTTGTCATTTACCAAATTGGAGAAAATGACAAGAGAGAGATAAAGAGGTGGAAAGTGACCAAACAACACATGGATATGAGTTGGTGAGCCGCAGAGTGAGTGATTGTTGGTCGATAGGTGGGTCTACAAGCGTGGTGATTGGATTAGGTGATTGATTGGATTTGATTTAGCCGGGAAGATGAGTGGTGATGGCAGAGGTAGGAGAGGGATTCGGTGGACCTACGCAGTGGCTTGAGGTGCCACCACGCAAACGGCAGCGTGATGAGGTAAGAACCTATTCCAATTCTTTGATTTTTTTAGTAGATGGAGGGTAGGAGGAATGCTACGCCCTTAACCTACTTCTTGTATTAGGATATGAGTAGCCAACTTGTGGCTTACCATATCATTTTATTATATCATTTATACTTTCTCATGCTTAATAGGCGAAACAGGTGATGGCCATAACATATGAATAGTATATATAGATGACGTAGGTAGTAGTTCATTATCATTTGAGCATTTGAGTATTATTATATGGTTTGGAGGTTGCCCCCTCAACGTGGCAAAGTGATTAAAATTACATATTGAGATCATTATTACTAAATATTGTGTTATTTGGTGTTATATTGTTTCTCATAATCTAAATTATATGAATAGTATATATAGATATAGTAGGTATTAGTTCATTATCATTTGAGCATTTGAGTACTATTATATGGTTTTGGAGGTTGCCCCTCAACGTGGCAAAGCGATTAAAATTACATATTGAGATCATTATTCGAAATATTGTGTTGTTTGGTGTTATATTGTTTCTCATAATCTAAATTATACTATTAATTTCATGACAAGGAATCGAGTAAGAGGAAAATGGGGTTTGTTTTGGGAAGAAAGTATTAAAATTTTAAAGTGGGAGTTTAATGAGAAAAGGGAACAAGGGAGGGTAGATTTAAGGAAATGAGGAGTGGGAATAGCAATTGGGTAGGTACTACTTTGGGGAAGTGGGTTGAAAGGAGGGTGTGGGAGATAAGGGTAGGGCGGCGTGGGTTTGGTGCCGCGATAGTGACCAACGTCATTTTCTCTTAGCGGCATTGGTGGGTAAGGATCGAGTATCGGTCACAAGATGTGATGACCGATGTCGGTCTATGGTAGACCGTGGTGAGTTTAGGGCTGACCAATGCAGTCATTAGGCTAAAGAGGAAAGCCCTTAAGGAGTGAGTGAAATGGACGTATATGACAGATAGGTAGGGGTAGGGAGAGTTAGGTAGCCTAGTGGGGAAATTTATGGGTATTGGTAGGTGGGGAATAAGGAAAATTGGTGAGAGGGGAAAAATGAAAATAGGTGAGGGTACAGGCATGGGCGATGATAGGTAAAATGAAAAAAGGTGAGGTTTCGATGCGTGGGTAGATAGGTGGTGTTCATTTAGGATATATGGTGGTGAAAGGGTGATTTAGTTAGGGTAATTGGTGTAGTAGGGGGTAGCGAGGTTGCATGTAGGTGTGATCAAGTTTTATTGATATGATTGGTTGTATGTAGGCCAAGGGACTAGTTACAAATTAAGGATAGAGTACCTCCCTTAATTGTGGAGATACGGGGAAGATGACATGTAAAACAGGACCGTATATTGGATCCATGTTGTAGATGTGCATCGATTAGTGTGGGACACTACTAAATATGTAGTCCTAAGAGGTGAGTTTGATGGTTTCCTCATTGATAAATGGGATTAAACCAATACATTCCATTTCTTGACCATAGATTTGGTGAGATCACGATCACCCTAGAGGATGTTTACATGATCCTACTACTTCCTACAAGTAGGTACATAGGTGTACTCAATCTCCTAAAAAGGCATCCGAAGAATATCTGTTACTAGTGTTTGGAGAGGGGTTGGCATTTTTAGGATTCCACAGTTCTAGCATGAGCTAAGGCATGATGTACTCGAGCATACCTCAATGAGATCAAAATAAAGTGGCATGTCCACAGTAGTGCTTTGATGGAGATAGTCTTCTATTTTACACTACCGGAAAAGAGGGTGGGAGATTCCCATAGTCACTAATGGGGGTCCTACATGACGTGGTGTAAAGACTCGGTTTTTCGGTTTTCATGGGGGCATGTGTTCTTGGTACAACTATATAGGGATTTGTGGGCATATGGGGGACTACAACAGTTTGGCCTATGCTACAAATTCTTGTTACATTGTTGGGCCTATGAGCACATTGTGTGTGTGCACCCAATTGGTATGCCCCGATCGCGCATTCGAGCTAGGGTTTGTTTGAGTGGGCTATAGGTGATCAATGTTGGTTATGGGAGCACCGAGTAGCTAGAGTGACACATGATGTAGCCTATTATAGGCAATTATTACTAAAGAAGCGAGATCAACACCACAGCGTGGACATTATTTAGAGGTCATATGTAAGCTATCCTCATAATGAGTTTCCCAAGATGGTGACGGAGATGGATGGGCTATAGATTTACATAAGTCAAGCTAGACGGTAGTTTGGCTTTCCACAGGAATATACCCCCACCCTTCCCTTAGTATAGGATAGATGATGTAGAGAAGCCTATGTCTCCACCATGACCTATAGTTCCGACTGGGTAGGAGGAGTAGTAAATCGGACATTGATGAGATAGATGATGTGGGGGGTGACAGACAGTATACAAGAAATGGTAGGGTGCACAACGACGAGCAATACCATCGAGGTCGGTGAGCTAGATTTGGCTAATGTCATAGTGCGGAGAGATTCCCTACATGGGAGGTGGCTACCACGGTGACCTAATTGGGCATAGTACATGGAAATCGCGAGGGGGTTGGCGCATAGGTTGTAACCCTGCACAGAATAGGTGGCCACTTTTCGTGCACATGGAGTAAATGGACTAGCACACCATGCATCGAGGAGAGGGAGAGGGAGAGGTTAGAGATGGAGATGGGGTGTAGGTAGCTTCCCTTTAGGTGTGTAAGGTGATAGGTTTATATGGATAATTGACCAAGGCACGAGGGGACAAGTTACATGTTTGAAGCACCAGTTGGTCATTACACACAGCACAAATAGTGGCTCTTGAGCCCAGTATGCAGTGCGAGCTCGGGGACAATGGCACCACCACAAGGGGTAGGGATAGGGTCTTGTTATTCAAGAAGGAGCAAGGGAGGGTAAGAGGTGATGGCACCATGAGATGGTACCCACTTTGCTAGATTGAGAGAGAGACACCATGGGTAGGAGAGATACTGCTAGGATCATTTGATGGTAGTGGGGGTATGTATTATCATATGCCGAACACAAAGCACATCGGGTCTTGAGTGAGAGGAGAAGATCTGCACACATATTGTGGAGAGTACATGGGGCCAATGATCCCAAGGGCGATTCACGGTGAGGCACTAGTGCACGAAGGCCAGCTCCAGAGGCGAGACCATCGAGGCCGAGACCTGGGGTGAGACAAAGGGAGGTCACCGAACAAGGATAGAGGAGCGGGGAGGAGATAGATGAGACATGTTTGGACATCATATGGGGAGATGATTGAGCTCCATGCATGATTATTTTATTGTTGATATCATATTTTTGACATATATACCGGCCTGTGTGCGAAGATAGTGAGGATGTACATGAGAGTTTTAATATTTTGTTATATACACCGGCCTACGTGCCAAAGATATTTGAGAGTCATGTATATGGATACACATGTTTAGATGATTGATTTATAGATATGATGGTGATTATGGTCATTATGTGTATATGGTTGTGTTTAACTTGCTATTTTGATTTGTATATGTGATGGAAACTAAGTAGTGTAGGCATGATAGAGCCAGGTCATAGGCATGGATCGAGTCAGGTTTTTGGTTTAGGCATGGATGGAGTTAGGTTAGGCATGGATGGAGTCAGGTTATGCATGGATGGAGTCAAGTTTGTGGTTTAGGCATGGATTGAGTCAGGTTGACTTAGGTGTGATGAAGTTTAGGTTTGTTTAGGTATGATGAAGTTTAAGTTTGGTTTAGGTATGGTTAAGTTGGGATTGGTTGAGTTTGTAATTCATTAATTTATGCAATTAATGATGATATGGGTCATGTTAAGATGTTTTGTAGTAAAATGCATGTTAATGGTAAAGAAATGGTAGACATAATGAATGCATGAGTGATGATGGTAAAGATGTGAACCAATTATTTTTGGTTTGGTTTAATTTCTAATTATTTATATAAAAAGGGAACTAACTAGGGTAGAATGTGATTAGGAAAGGGAAAAAAGGAATTGGTTAGGGTAGAGAGTGGCCGAGCTAACCTCCAAGGGCCCCATGCCCTTGGAGTGTTGCCTACATAGTCCCAGTGAAAAGGGACCTTAGGCCGATGTAGTTCTCCCATAAGCTAGGGAAAAATTGGAGGAGGTATGAGAATGGGTTAGTAGGTTATAGGCATGGTTGAGTCGAGGTCATTTAGGTATGGGTGAATTGTGGGCACATTGGTATGGGTGATTTTAAGTTGATTGTGGTGAAAGAGGAAAATTACCCAGAGATAAGCATCGAGGATCTAGTCCTGTATAGGATGATCAATATGTAATGAAGAAGGTTAAAAGATAAGAGGAGGAAAGAAAGCCACTTGATTGGTAAGGATCATAATGGGTGGGTCATACCTTAGATAGGTTGATGAATGTAAGACCCTAAAGACATTGCATGATTGATTATTCTAAAGGTGAAGAGTAGTCACATGATCACCAAATTTCACGGTTCCAGCAGGTCCCTTGAGGTGGTAGGAAATGAAAGTGTGAATGGTGAGAAGGTGAAAAGTGGTTAGTTTATATGGTGTGAGGGAGCATGCCTTTTGGAAAGAGATCTAAGATCACAATAAACAAGTCCATGATGAAAAAGGTTTCTATTTTGACTTATATTTGAGATAGACTAATCGATGCGGGAAGTCTATATGGGATGAGGAAATTAACTCCTTGAGGTCTTCACGAAGATGATTGATATGGGAAGCTTCGGATTCTCTTTTTTTTAGCAAGTGATACATAGTTTTCCTTCGAGGGAGCAGTCTATTTATAGCAGCGATGTAGAGAGAAATATGTCCTTTTGAGGGATTCATATTTTTATTGGAAGTTTGACTCAAGGATTTAAATCCCATGTGAGGGATTTTAAGTCATGGACAAGACTAAGGTGAAGAATCATATTCTTGTTTAGAAAGCAAGGTGAAATGACCATGGGATCTCATCTGAAAGTAGATGAAAAGTATCCATGAGAATCATGCCATGTGTAGAGTCGTGGTACACATATTTAAGAGAGGGTAAAAGAGTGATGGGTATGCACATGATTATTTTTTAATCATTGGGGATGGCATAGTGAAAGGAGGGAAGTGAATAGCGCTCAAGGGATGAGCATGAAAAGAGGTAGAAGGTGAGGTAGGAATAAAAATCAATAGTAGAATGGTCTAAGATTTAAGGCATTAAGGGGTTCGAGTTTGGTTTATCGTCGAGTGAAGATAAATGATATGCACCGATCCATAAGAATGAGTCATGATATATGGTCCAATCCAATTAGGGGAAAATTTTCCCCATTTAATTTTTTTCTCGCTTTGGTTACATGTTGATTTTCCTTGAGACAAGGTCGCCAACTTGGAAAGTTTGTTCTGGACATGTTTTTCATAGGCATGTTTGATACGTTTTTGGTAAACTTGAAGATGGTCAAGAGAATTAAGATGACATTCTTCTAATAACTCAAGTTATGTTAAATAGTCCTGGAAAAAGTCATCATCATTGAGCATGTCATGGAGAGAAATGCAAAGTGATGGAATATGTACTTCGAGAGGTAGAACAACCTCTGTACCGTAGACTAGAGAAAAAGGTGTGGCAGCAGTGGAAGTGCAAATACTAATAGTACAGTATGCCCATAGGGTGAAAGGAATGTGTATGCTAGTCCTTCCTAATATCATTAACCACTTTCATGAGAATTTTGTTCATGGTTTTATTAGTGGATTCAACTTATTTGTTGGTTTTGGGTAATATGGTGACGAGAAACTTAGTTGAATATCGAAGGCATCATAAAGTTTCGCAAGGTTTTATTTTTGAATTATTTTCTGTTATCAGTGATGAGGCAATGTGGGACACCAAAGTGAAAAATAATGTGATGATTAATGAACTCACATATTTTCTCAACTTTCATGGAGATGAGAGGTATGGCTTCAACCCATTTGGTGTAATATTTGGCAAAAGCGGTGATGATGCATTCATGTGTTGGGAAATATAGCGGTTGATTTCTCCAACAAGATCCAAACCCCTTTGAGAGAAGGGCCAAAGGTCATGGGAAACCTGTAAGGCATGACTAGGCTTATGATGAAGATTGGCATTTTACAAAACGCTTAACATAGTCGCAACAAACATGGTTAAGGGTCACCAAGTAATAAACTAGGTGAAGAAAACACTTAGCAATAGCAAGGCCATTGAAGTGACCTCCACATATTCCATCATGAACTTCCTTAATGGTATAGGGAATTTCAGAACTTGTAAGGCACCGTAAGAGAATACCATCAAATCCATGCTTATAGAGGAGGCCACCCATGATGATGTAACGAGAGACCCTTTTAAGAAAGGAACATTTTCCATTACGAGTGAGGTTAGGAGGCAAGATTGAGAGGGAAAGATAGTCTGAGTATTGTTTATACCAAAGGTCACGCGGGTCGGGAGCGGTGGTTCCAATAGAGTAAACTTCACAAGGTAAATAAGAGGGTGATTGGATTCTTTGTATGGTGACAAATATTTTAGAGTCGGAGGGAAAGGTATACGAGAAGCCAAGCAGGCCATGGTATCTCTAAATTTGTTGGTAGAATGAGGGATGGTTTGAAGGACGTAATAGTCGAAGGTGGTCAAAAGTATGTCCACATGATGCTTATACTTTTGAAGTATATCATTACGACACTGGTATATACCCTTGACTTGGTTTATGACCAATTGAGAATCACCAAAGATGTTGATTGACTTAACATCTAAGGTGTAAGTATCCTGGAGACCCAATACAAGTGCTTCGTATTTAGCAATATTGTTTGTACAATAAAAATCAAGTTTCAACGACAAAGGCATGGGTTCACCATCAATTAGAATGAGGATAACACCAACCCCACCCCCACGCTGACACTTGGAACCATCAAAGAAGATTTTCATTTGGTAAGCAAGTTCATCCAAGGAAAGGGTAGCAATAGACTCATCTGGAAATTCAAAATTAGAGGGTTGATCCCTGGAAATAGGTGTGTCGGCCAATTGGTCGGTGATAGCTTGGCCCTTGATGGAATTTTGATGGATGAATTCGAGGTCAAGGTCAGCTAGAATCATAATCCAGTGCATGCGGTGGTTGATTTTGGTAAGGTTTGGCATACATGAAGTGTAAGGGGTCAGTGTTGGTCACAACATAGGTTTTGTGGTTAAGTAGGTAATGGCGGATTTTGGTGGCAACGAAAACTAAGGATAAGAAAAAAAAATTGGCATTGGTGTATCGAGTCTTATAGTCCAAAAGAGTATGGCTTATGTAATAAACCGTCTGCTCCCTATGTTGTTCATCGTGATGAGTGAGCATGGCCCCTAAGGAGTGATCGAGTAGCAGAGATGTATAGGTAGAAGGGTTGATCTTATTTAGGTGGAATGAGTATGGGTGGTTGGAGAATGTATTGTTTTAAATATTTGTGGCAGTCATCATCTCATTTAAAGGAGACATCCTTTTTGAGAAGATGATGAAATGGTTGACATCGATTAGAAAGTTGTGAAATGAAATGACGAATAGACTGCAACTTACCTTGCAAGCTACGGAGCTGCTGTAGATTAGTGGGTGGAGGCATTTTGAGAATGGCCTTGAATTTAGCAAGGTCAACCTCTATACCACGTAAGGAAACAATAAATTCTAGGAGCTTTCTTAAGAGAACCGTGAAGACACATTTCTTGTGTGAAGGTGAACACAATACTTAATGAGGTGGTCAAAGATGGTTTTTAGGATGACAAGGTGCTCGGAGCAGAATTTAGATTTGGTAAGGAGATCATCCACGTAATCTTCCAATATACGGTGCATGATGTCATGGAAGATGTAAGTCATAGCCCATAGATATGTGGCACAAACATTTTTAAGGAAAAAGGAATGACTCGATAGTAGATGGTCCCCCAAGGGGTGATGAATGTGGTTTTTTGTTAATCCTCTGGGGAAAGCAAGATTTGGTTATAACCTGAGAAACCATCCATGAGTGATAGCATCTCGTGACCAGTGGTAAGGTCACCCAGTTGGTCAATACCGGGTAGAGTAAAGTCGTCTTTTGGGTAAGCTAGGTTGAGGTCATGGAAATATGTGTAAATGTGAAGTCCCCATATCACCTTAGTGACTGGGACAATGTTATAAATCCATCGGGGATAATCAATGGGTAAGATGAAGGAAACGGAAAGAAGGAACTGAGGTACTTCTTTGACCATAAGATAAATGTGGGGGTGCATTTTCCTGAGCTTTTATTTCATGGGTTTGCCATCGGAAATGGTTACGATATTGTGGACCACTATGATGGGGTCCATACCAGGCATGTTTGGGTAAGACCAAGCAAAAGCATGGTTATGACTATTGAGAAAAGAAGTGATGGCTTGCTATTCAACAATATCTAAAGATTGGCCAATCTTTAGAATGTGTGGGTCATCCTGAGTGTGGATGTTGATTTCGATAGTCGATTCGTTCAACATGGTTTACGTCTTAGATGGTAACAACCGATGAATATATGATTCTTCTGCACAAGGTAGGTGAGTATAGATTCATCATCTTGACATTGAATGACATTAATAGAAGGTGTATTATCATCAATCATTTTAGGATACAAGAAGGGAAGAGAAGAGGGAGCCTTGCCCTCATGTTGATAAGTCAGAGGCCCCAAGGAAATGGTGTTTATGAAAAAAAAAAATTTAGGAGGGATGGATTTTGGATCCATCGACTCTGTTAGTGAAGGTGGTGAAGAAGGTGGAGCGGTGAAGAAGGTGGAAAAGGGTTGATATCCTCAATGAGTTTGATGTGAGCCTTCTTGGTAGGTAGTTCAGCAAAGTTAATACCACTATGGTTGTTATGTTTGTGGGTAGTACATGGAATAACAAAGTGTGATGGCCTTGCTCATAAAATCCAAAACCAAAACCCTTCCACGCACATTGGTGTAGGAAGGTGTGGGAAAAATGACGATTGGTGAGTGACTAGAGGTCGGCAGAAAATGGGCGGGTTTGTGATGGTGGTTCAGGTGTATAAGTGGTAGTATCAAGTCCCCCATAGGTGAGATTAGTGTGAAGGTGGGGAGGACCGTAAAGGAGATGCTCTCTATGCGGTGATCATAGTGAGGGTGTTGGTGAAGGCTTCCATACTCTTGTGGAGTAAGGAATGTGTTGACATTATATAGGTGATACTCCCAGAGTGAGGCATTGAAAAATACCTTCCAAGGGATCGATGGTCGATATGTGGGTAGTTGGGATAGACAATGTGTTAGAGATTGCATCGAAGGTGAAGCCAACTAATTAGGAGGCTAACGGGTCAACATTGGAGAAGTTGTGGCGGTGGTAGGGATGGAGGAGTTAGGTGTAGTTGAGGTAGTGGTGGCACTAGTGGGCAGAGGTGTAGGTGAAGAGGAAGTGGTCATGGATGTAGAAGGTTCAATTAGGTTAAGAGGATAATTCCTCACCATACCCACTCTCTAACGAGGATTTAAAGATTCAACTTGATTTTTCTCAAAATTAACGCATTCAAAATTTCCTTAAACCATTCCCATTGGATATGAAATTTCCTCACCTTTCCATTGATATAAAGAAGTCCACCAAACTCCTTGTATTTCAAAAGTTATGGGCCAGCGGGCCTTAGGGTGAAAATTTTCCCAAGAGTGGGCTTGCGGGCCCAAGGGAGATTTTTTTTCCCTAGGGGGTCGGTGGGGCATGGGGATAAAAATTCCCCATAGGTGGGTCTACGGGCCGCGGGGAGAAATTTTTTCCTGGGGGGGCGAGTCGGCGGGGCCGTGGGAGATATTTTGAAATTTCCCATGTGGGGCGAAAAGCCACCTTTGCACCCACACTCCGTGAGTCCACAAGTCCGCTGAAAGGGACACATGGCACCTCCTAAGCCAACATGGGGAAAGCGGGGTGGTGGGGATAAAATAATTTTAATGCCTAGAGGGGCGAAAAGGGTAAAATTCACCTGCACCTCCGCTGACACATCGCGATGCCACATGGTAGCTTCGATTGGTTGTGGGCATGGTAGGGCATGGGGAAAATGTAGAAAATTTTCCAAAATTTTATGAAAACGTAAAGGGAAAAAAGGAACCCACTTCCCCACCGATGCCTCGTGATGCCACGTGGCAGCCCTTAATTAGATATGGGCTATAGGGTGGGGGGAAAATTTAGAAAATTTTCCAAATTTTTTTGAAGCACTTAGTTTAAAAAAGGATCCACCCCCTCTTCCAATGCCTCATGGTACCACATGGTAGCCTCGATTAGGCTGTAGCGGGTTGGTGGGGCTGGGGAAAATTTAGAAAATTTTCCCAATTTTTTTTGATTAGAATTATTTTTGACGCCAAATGAAGAAAAACTTCAAAAGGCCATAACTTTTGATAGAGAGCTTCAGTTTTGGAAAAAATGAGGACTTTCTAGAAATATCTTGATGTCCTCTTTACATGATTCATTAAATTTTATTTTGATAAATTTTAAGGAGTCAATTTCAAGAAAACGATCTACAAACTTTACAGTAAACTGGTAAATTTTAACTTATAAATTTTCTCAATTTGATCTTCTTCCTCTCTCAACATGTCAAGTAGACATGGAGAATTTTTCTTAGATAGATTTAAGAAGGATTTCAAGATTCAATTTGTCTGATTGATTTGTAATTTGAAAATCTACATCTCTTGACAACAAAATGACTATAAGAGGGTTGAGCCCATTTTTGCAAGGTTTGAAGGATTCTCCCTTAAGTGATTTTTTCTAATTACATTCATTTATAGCCTAGCATGTTCAATTTTAATGTTTCATTGTTATTTCTTGATTGCAGGTTCGGTCGGTTCATTTCTAGTAAAAGTTGTAGAGTTTAACATGAAGCAAAAATGGAAACAAAAAAATTAACTCAATGGTTCTTATTTTACTTTCCTTACAAATGAATTCATTTCATGCTAGTTTCAAATAGGTTTCATTCCTTCAATCAACTGATAAAGACAAGAATGTAACTTTTATTCTTTTCAAATCATGCACTTCACAAAACAAAGTATTACATTTTCTTCCATATGCATTTCTTTCTTTCAAACAGAGATTACAACTCACATATAGGTGATCAAATTCAATACAATGATGTAATTTGAGGAAGGTTATACAATCCTTTATTTATTTCAAAAGACAACTTTACAACTTACTTCTTTCATTCTTCAATTTCATCATACAGAACACAATTTCTTGCTTTCAAAAGAACAGAACAAAGTATGTCTCTTTCACATTTCAATTTACACTTTCATAACCAATACAACATCTTTCCATTACAAAACATATACAAGTTCACCCACTTCAAGTGGAAAGGTTACAATAAGATTTCATTTCACAAGGGACTATCAAACTGTCTTTATCTCAGTTCCAGAACAACAACATGCATATTTCTCATTCTTCCAAATTTTGATCACAACAAGAGTAGGGGAAAGGCAACGCTCTCCACCCAACAAGAACATCAATAAAGAGGAGAATCCATCCTTCTTCATTGGCCCCTTTGAGACCCAACCACAATGCAATAAAATATGTGATTCAACTCATGGAAACAACAAGGCTTCCACAAACACACAAAAACATTTTCACAATAAAAACATAGTCCAAAAAGAATGTAGTTTCAACTACATTAAAGCATGACAAACATTACGAGGCTTCATCAAGTAAGCCAAAGGAGAAAGAAACTATGGGGATGCTTCTTATGCCTCCCAAAAGGGAAATGGGTATCACCACCTGAATTACAAACCACCAAAATATAGTATATCAAAACCATGACATTCCTTATGCCTCCCCAAGTACCCCTTATTCCTCACATTTCCTTATGCCTCCCAACCTCTTATGGCACCCCATATGAGTAAAGAAATGCAAGCTATTTCTTGTAAGGTGGAACCCAAATCCCAACTCCCTCCATCCTTATACCTCCCTAAAACACACTTGTTGCCTCCCACAAAATAAACCCCATAGTCTTCTCCTACACCATTCCTAGGCCATCTACCCAACATCCCACAAACATGCCAAAAATTCACACATTAACATTTACATTCATAAAAGAAGATCATTTCAAGAGCCAAGCTCTTACCTCTCCATGATGGAGTTTTCCAAGTTCAAAACAGTAGTTGTTTCCAAGAAAACAATCAAAAATCCACAAACAACAAGCATGCAACAATCTTCAAACTTCTCCAAAACAAGAGCTCCCAAAACAACGAGGAATTCACCCAAGAATGAAGTCTCAAAGTGAAGCAACCCAAAACAAAAAGGAATTCAAATTTTATAGAAGAGGAAGGGAAGAGGATGAGGTGGATCCATGTAGGATGCCACATCACACATCCTCAACCCAACCCCAAAATTCAACTTCATTCTCAATGCATAATAAATAGGTGGGTGAAAAATATGATAGTTTACTTACATACTCAAATCCAACCCACACCCCAAAGGACTAAAATTAAACCATGTAAGAAAAGTGCAATTAAAACTTATAATTTGACTTACAAAATGCATTATAAAAGTCTAAAATCAACCCTCTAACCATAGGTATGGTTGGTAAATGAATTTAAGAGGTATGGGACAAGTTTAACTTGTCCCACAAGCCTCCAACATCAGCCTCTAAGGACAATTTCGAATTTCCAAGAAGATGAAGTGTTTCACACTCCAAAATCAACTTACGCATTACTTACAAAATCACTTACACATTGCTTACACATTCTTTCAACACTTTAAATCATAACCAACAACTATATTAATTACATTCTCATGATATATTTTAATTAATTAAATTAACAACATGCTTACCCACAATATTAATACAACATTTAATAAATAAAGAAAGGGAAAATGCATCACAAAATAAACACATGCAAACATTAAACAAAAGGGTCAAATAAATAAATACACATAACCCCTTGGTCACATTTAAAGGTGGTTCCCCCATGGGAACCCCTAACAAAACAACACACAAACAATACAAGTTGCCATGGTGACCTTGTTGAATTCATCTAGAATTCCAATGTGGTTGGTCTCCAATCCCCGATGTTTGTTGTGATATTTTAACCTACAAAACACAATACCTCCTTTGGCCTTGTGGCCATATAAAAACATCAAAATAATATAAATAAAATTCCAAAATCATCTAGATATATGGATCACAACAACATCTAAGCAACCAACAAGATCATTTGCAATTTTACTCAACAACTATATCATCATCAAATAATTTCTATTTCTAGGTCTACTCACAATATCAAATATCACATGTCTGAACAACATCCATAATATAACCATGTTAAACAATATATCAACATCAATATCTAAAATGTCTCTAATAATCATCATGCATCATAATTGAATCAAGTCAACAATAATCCATGATCTAACATCTAACATCATACTATAATAAAGTCCATAATCATGTCCATAATATAATCAGTAGTATCATGATCAATATCAAAAGGTGTCAAAGGGAAGTGGGCACTACATCCCCCTCCCCTTAGACTCGAATTCCTCTAGAAGTCACTTTGGAACAAATGGAAAACCAGAACTCGTAGTAAAGTAGCATCCTCCCATGTAGTTGCAGTCTCATCATATCTGTATCCCACTTTACACCTGGACTTGATCAACCTCTCTCTGCCTAAAAGGCCTAGGGTCCTATGATCTATGATGAAAATGGGCTCCACCATCACCTGCCCCTAATCTGCACCTGTAATGAGGTCTAATCTAACACATGAGAAGGATCTGAAACATATCTCCTAAGAACTGAAACATGAAACACATCATGTATGTGAGACAAGCTAGGTGGCAATGCTAGATGGTAGGCCAAAGGGCTGATATGCTCCAAGATCTCAAAAGGACCCATGAATCTAGGAGCTAACTTAGAACCTTTTCCATAATAGATAGGGCTCTTGTGTGACTTAACATGAAGAAACACCTTCATGCCCACATCAAAACTACGATCGGTCTTATGATTATCTGCATACTTCTTCTGCCTATCATGTGCCTCTTGTAGTCTCTACCTGATCAAAACCACCTATTGCTCCATGTCCCACAACAAAGTTGGTCCAAGAGAAACCTTGTCCTCTAACCTATCCCTAACTAAGAGGTGTCTGCACTCTCTACCATACAAATCCTGAAAAGGAGCCATGCTTATAGAACTCTGAAAACTATTATTGTAGGCAAACTCCACCAAGTACAGGTACTCCTCCCATCTATAATGTTGATCCATCACATACATCTGAGCATATCCTCTAAAATCTTATTCACCCACTCAGTCTATCCATTTGTCTTGGGGTGATATGTTGTGTTGAAGTTGATTCTCATCCGAGGGTGTGCTGCATGGTAGTCAGAAATGGGAAGTGTATAAAGGATCGTGGTCACTAATGATCTTCCACGGAATCCCATGTGTAACCTAAAAATCTCATCAAGATATACCCGTGTGCCACTACACTAGTTATATAAGTGGTCTTTACTAGAGAAAAGTGAGCCACTTTTGTCAATTTATCAACCGTGACCATGATGGTGTCGTGGTGATATCTTGACATCGGTAGCCCAATAATGAAGTCCATGGAAATGGTGTCCCATTTCCACTCCGGTATAGCATGAGGAAAGAGAAGGCCAGTTGGATGTTGATGCTTGGCCTTCACTTTTTGGCACTCTAAACATCATGACATGAACTGGGCCACGTCTCTACGAAGTCCTCTCTAATGATACAACTGTCTCAAAGTAGTGTGCATCTTCTTCACCCCGGATGGGATGAATAGGGTGCCTGATGTGCCTCTGTCAAAATGTCCTACCTCAAGCCTCCATCTGGGAACATAAATCTGACCTCTATGTCCTGAGAAGGCCATCTACCTCTAGTGAGAAACCATCAAACTTCCCTTCAAGGGGTCTCTGGACTCGATCTCTGCTCGAACTATAATGTAGAAGTTGTCAAGAGGAAGTTGCTGAAGAATCTGCTCCATAAATCTGTGCCCACTAAAGTGGCCATAATCACATGTCTCCATCTGCTGAGAGCATCTACCACCACATTATCCTTCCCTTTCACATGCTCTATCTCCATATCATACTCACAAAGCAACTCCATCAACACTGCTGATGAGCGTTGAGATTGGCTCTGCGTGAAGAGGTGGCGAAGACTCAAGTGATCTATCCTGAGTGTGAATCTCGACCAAGTAGAAAAGTTCCTCCATCAAACCAAAGCATGCACAACTATCACAAGCTCAAGATCATGAGTCAGATAATTAAGCTCATAATATTTGAGTTTGTGAGACTCAAAAGCCACTACTCTTCCCCTCTGCATCAACACACCTCTAAGTCCTACTAAAGAAGCATCCGTGCAAATGAAAAACTCACCCTATGGATCCAGAACTGCAAGGATAGGTGTTGTAGTGAGGCATTCCTTCAATGTCTTGAAGGCCTACTCACACCTGTCTGACCAAACAAACTTCTTCCCTTTCCTTTGAAGGGAAGTGATGGGGTGCGTAATCCGAGAGAAGTCCTAAACAAATCTCCTATAGTAACCTACTAGTCCCATGAAGCTATGCACCTCTAGTCATAGTAGTGGGTGTTGGCCAATCCATAATAGCTCTAATCTTGGAAGGATTGATGGTGATACCTTTCCCTAGAAATGATATGTCCCAAATACTGCACCTCTGTCTGAAAGAATGCACACTTCTCCAAGTTCCCATAAAGTTCTTTGCTCTCATGAAGACATTGAAGAACCTGGTGAAGGTGCCCCTCATGCTCCTCATGTATACGTGAGTAAATCAAAATGTCATCAAGGAAGATGAGCATGAAGTGATCTAAGAAATTCTGAATACCCCATTCATCAAACTCATAAATACTGTGGGGGCATTAGTCAAACCAAAAGGTACCATTGTGAACTCATAGTGGCCATATCTCGTACGAAAGGTGGTCTTATGAATGTCCACCTCCAAAATCCTCAGCTGATGGTAGCCTGACTTAAGGTCTATCTTAGAGAAAGTTGTGGCTCCCTTCATCATCGATCAAACAAATCATCAATGCATGGAAGGGGATAATGATTCTTGATCGTTACCTTATTGGTTAGCGGTAATCAATACACAACTGCAAGGATCCATCCTTCTTCTTTACAAAGATCACCGGTGCACCCCAAGGGGACATGCTAGGACAAATTAGGCCCTTCTCTAGAAGGCCCTCAAGCTATAACTTGAGCTCAGAGCTCTAGGGGTAGTCATCCGATAAGGTGCTCGTGAGATAGGCTCTACTCCGGAACCAGATCTATATGAAAATCAATCTCACGTGGGGGTGGTAACCTGGTAGCTCCCCTGGAAAGACATCTACAAACTCTCTCAAAATGGGATGATCATCTAGTGATGGTCCACTAGACCCATCCTCGATCATCATTTCATTACCGACATGTAACAACATACATCTAACAACCCGTCACACACACCACTTAAGCTACATAGTGGAGATGGTGTGAATAGAAACGGGTCTCCTGACCCCCACTATCACTACCTCAACTCCTAGATCATCTATGTAAGATATGATCTTGTGGTAACAATCCACTCTGGCTCTGTGTGTAGATAACCAGTCCATGCCCAAGATGACTCCATAAGAGCCCAAAAGGAAGGATACGAAGATCGAGGTAGTGGTGAAAGGTCCCAAATCCACCACACACTCCTTAACTAAGGAGTCTATAGAGATCTTGGCTCAGAAGCCATCTCAACATCCCAACTATGACCCTACCTAACTACCACCAGCCTGCATTTCTCTACTAAAGATGGTGTAATAAAAGAATCAGAAGAACAAAATCAAACAAAATGGAGGTAGGAATGCCTCCAATGTTACCTGTAGTCTCAATAACTATACTTTGATGCTCTTCCTAATGGTTCTAACCACTATGTACATCCTATGATTGCGCCCCATATCACCAACAATAGTAGGCTCTGAGATTTTTGTCTTACCCTTGTTATTAGGGTTTGTGGGTAGTCTCTCCAAAAATGTCTAGTAACACCACACCCAAAACAACCACTGATCCTCTCCCTTGTGTAGTGTAGAGTTCAGGCGGTACTCTGGAGGTCTGTGGTGTGGATCCTAATGATCCGGCTCATGGTCTGCTGAGGGTCTCTTTGGTGAGCTCCTGAGTGAGCTCTCTAGGCACCCTGTGTCTGATGGGACCCCTAGGAGGAGGCCCCATACTCTGACCTCTCTGTGCATCAAACCTCTGTGGAGGTCTATAAGGTGGGTGGGACTATTTTTGTTGTTGTTGTTGTGGTCTAAAAGATGACTATGTTGAACCCTATCCACCATGAGGAGAGAGTACGCCCCCTTGATCTCGTTGTCTACATCTATATGTATGCGGCTCCGGACTCGGTCTCTAGCCTGTTGGGTCTTTCCCGAGTCTCCTCTGCTATATAGGCCTTCTCGATGGCCTCAGCTAATGTCTGTGGACAATGGATCTACATTGCACCTCCAATGTCTAGATTCAGGCCCCGGATGAACCTGTGGATCCACACCTGCTCATCCTACATGTAATCAACATATTGGAGTAGATCCAAAATCTACTCTCATACTCAGCCATTGTAAGAGATTCTGTTGGAGGTCATGGAACTCATCTATCCGTTGTTGTATGAACCTCGTGACAAGTATCTACTCTAAAACGCTCCTCAAAGAGCTCCCAGGTAACTATCTCAGAATCAACATGGAGCTTCTACTCCTCTGTCCACCACCAGACACCAGCTCCATCCCTCAGTAGATGGATCACAACATGAGCTTTCGTGTTTTTAGAACAAGGACAGAGCTTGAAGCACCCGCTCAAGCTCACTAACCAGGCCTCTTACCTGAAATCCACCTATGTCACTAGAATAATGTGATGATGGTGAAGCTTCAGGATCTCCTGATGTGATCTCTAGTTGTGGTCGATGGCCTCTAGGCCTCTCTATATGCTCATCCCTAAGCCTAGGGCTCTGAGACCTCTCCTATGTCCTGAAACTTGGTCACCTGTCCCCTCTATGGTGACTCTACTCTGGATGACTCTACATGGAATTTCTCTCCTCCATGCTCCTCATTGGGTCGAGGAGATACATGACCCTCAATGGAAGTGACTCTATCATGTCTGGCTGCATGCCCTCCTACTGATCCTCCACGTAGAGTGACATTAACATCTGAAGAGTCTACAAAATTTGTGGTAGGATAGCTGCTATGACATGCTCTGGAGGTGGTATGCCTAGGTCTATGTGAAAAGGCTCCTCATCTTGTCTGTGCCTCCTACACAGAGCAAGATGAGAGTTAGTTCCTTATTCTAGGTTTTACTTAGTTTCCATGTTTACTAAAATATGTAATTTCTAAACTAAGTTGTCTTCTAGATTTAAAAGTGTGCTAGGTTTAAGGTTCATGTCTCAAGTTTTCTAGTGTGCCCAATGGCCCAAGATTTTGAACCACTCTCTGATACCAAGTGTGATGCCTACTAAAACAACCCACTTGAGACCCAAGAACAACCTAGGATTAGTTAGGAAAATTATGGAATAATTTTTTTTTTTTTAAAAAAAGAGTCTACAACTAGGTTACAAGACAACAATTGTCACTAACAGAGTTCCAGATCAATTCTAATCTACTAGAATATACTTTTCTTTTGTTAACAATTATTAGAGGTCACAAGGTCCAAAATTTAGGGTTAGAAGGTTCAATTAGGTTAAGAGGGTAATTCCTCACCATACCCACTCTCTAATAGGATTTAAATATTCAACTTGATTTTTCTCAAAATTAATGCATTCAAAATTTCCTAAACCATTCCCATTGGATAGGAAATTTCCTCACCTTTCCAGTGATATAAAGAAGTCCACCGAACTCCTCATATATTTCAAAAGTTATGGGCCGGTGGGCCTTGGGGTGAAAATTTTCCCCAAGAGCGGGCTGCAAGGCCCAGGGGAGAAATTTTTCCCTAGGGGGGTGGGTGGCATGGGCCGTGGGAGAAAAATTTCCCCATGGGGGGTTTGCGGGCCATGGGGAGAAATTTTTCCCAAGGGTGGGTCGGCGGGGCCGTGGGAGACATTTTGGAAATTTCTCACGTGGGGTGAAAAGCCACCTTTGCACCACCGTGCTCCCATGAGTCTGCAAGTCCCAAGTCAGAAAGGGACACATGATGCCTCCTAAGCCAATGGGGAAAGCGGGGTGGCGGGGATAAAATAATTTTAACACCTAGAGGGGAAAAAGGGTAAAATTCACCCACGCCTCCGCCGACACCTCGTGATGCCATGTGGTAGGCCACGATTGGTTTTGGGGGTGGGGGTGAGCGGGGAAAATGTAGAAAATTTTCCCAAAAATTTTTGAAAATGCAAAAGGTAGAAAGGAACCCACTTCCCATGCCGATGCCTTGCGATGCCATGTGCAGCCCCACTTTGATTGGTTGCGGCTGGTGGGGTGGTGGGGAAAATTTAGAAAATTTTCCAAAAAGAAAATTTTCCAAAATTTTTTTTGAAGCGCTAAGTTAAAAAAAAGGATCCGCCCCCTCCACCAATGCCTCGTGGTGCCATGTGGAAACCCTCGATTGGATGTGGGACGGATGTGGGGAGGTGGGAAAATTTAGAAAATTTTCCCAAATTTTTTTTTTTTTTGACAGTTAGAATTTTTTTTTTGATGCCAAATGAAAAAACTTCAGAAGGCCATAACTTTTGATAGAGAGCTTGGTTTTGGGAAAATGAGGACTTTTTGGAAATCTCTCGATGTCCTCTTTACACATAGGATTCATTAAATTTTTATTTTGATAAAGTTTAAGGAGTCAATTTCAAGAAAATGATCTGCAGACTTTATAGTGCAAACTGGTAAATTTTAACTTATAAAATTTTCTCAATTTGATCTTCTTCCTCTCTCAACATGTCAAGTAGACATGGAGAATTTTCTTTGATGGATTTAAGAAGGATTTCAAGATTCAATTTTTTTGATTGATTTACAATTTGAAAATCTACATCTCTTGACAAAATGAATTGTATAAGAGGGTTGAGCCCATTTTTGCAAGGTTTGAAGGATTCTCCCTTAAGTGTATTTTGTCTAATTGCATTCATTTATATCCTAGCATGTTCAATTTTAATGTTTCATTGTTATTTCTTGATTGCAGGTTTAGTCGGTTCATTTCTGGTAAAAGTTGTAGAGTTTAACGTGAAGCAAAAATGGAAACAACAAAATTAACTCAATGGTTCTTATTTTACTTGCCTTACAAATGAATTCATTTCATGCTAGTTTCAAATAGGTTTCATTCCTTCAATCAAATGATAAAGACAAGAATGTAACTTTTATTCTTTTCAAATCATGCACTTCACAAAATAGAGTATTACATTTTCTTCATACACATTTCTTTCTTTCAAACAGAGATTACAACTCACATATAGGTGAGAAAATTCAATACAATGATGCAATTTGAGGAAGGTTATGCAATCCTTTATTGATTCCAAAAGACAAATTTATAACTTCCTTCTTTCATTCTTCAATTTCATCATATAGAACACAATTTCTTGCTTTCAAAAGAACAGAACAGAGTATGTCTCTTTCACATTTCAATTTACACTTTCATAACCAATACAACATCTTTCCATTACAAAACATATACAAGTTCATCCACTTCAAGTGGGAAAGGTTACAATAAGATTTCATTTCACAAGGGATTGTCAAACTATCTTTATCTCAGCTCAGAACAACAACATGCAAATTTCTCATTCTCCAAATTGTGATCACAACAAGAGTAGGGAAAGGCAACGCTCTCCACCCAACCAAGACATCCAATAAAGAGGAGAATCCATCCTTCTTCATTGGCCCCTGAGCCCCAACCATAATGCAATAAAGATGTGATTCAACTCATGGCAACAACAGGCTTCCACAAACACACAAGCAACATTTTCACAATAAAAACACAGTCCAAAATAGAATGTAGTTTATAACTACATTAAAGCATGACAAACATTACTGAGGCTTCATCAAAAAGCCAAAGGAGAAAGAAACTATGGGGATGCTTCTTATGCCTCCTAAAAGGGAAATGGGTATCACCACCTGAATTACAAACCACCAAAATATAGTATATCAAAACCTTGACATTCCTTATGCCTCCCCAAGTACCCCTTATTCCTCACATTTCCTTATGCCTCCCAACCTCTTATGGCACCCCATAATGAGTAAAGAAATGCAAGCTATTTCTTTGTAAGGTGGAACCCAAATCCCAACTCCCTCCATCCTTATACCTCCTAAAACACACTTGTGCCTCCCACAAAATAAACCCCATAGTCTTCTCCTACACCATTCCTAGGCCATCTACCCAACAGCCCACAAACATGCCAAAACATTCACACATTAACATTTACATTCATAAAAGAAGAGCATTTCAAGAGCCAAGCTCTTACCTCTCCATGATGGAGTTTCCCAAGTTCCAAACAATAGTTGTTTCCAAGCAAACAATCCAAAAATCCACAAAAAACAAGCATGCAACAATCTTCAAACTTCTCCAAAGCAAGAGCTCCCAAAACAAGCAAGGAATTCACCCAAGAATGAAGTCTCCAAAGTGAAGCAACCCAAAAACAAGGCAAGGAATTCAAATTTTATAGAAGAGGGAAGGGAAGAGGATGAGGTGGATCCATGTAGGATGCCACATCACACATCCTCAACCCCAACCCCAAAATTCAACTTCATTCTCCAATGCATAATAAATAGGTGGGTGAAAAATATGATAGTTTACTTACATACTCAAATCCAACCCACACCCCAAAGGACTGAAATTAAACCATGTAAGAAAAGTGCAATTAAAACTTACAATTTGACTTACACAAATGCATTATAAAAGTCTAAAATCAACCCTCCAACCATAGGTATGGTTGGTAAATGAATTTAAGAGGTATGGGACAAGTTTAACTTGTCCCACAAGCCTCCAACATCAGTCTCCAAGGACAATTTCGAATTTCCAAGAAGATGAAGTGTTTCACACTCCAAAATAAACTTACACATTACTTACAAAATCACTTACACATTACTTACACATTCTTTCAACACTTTAAATCATAACCAACAACTCTATTAATTACATTCTCATGATATCTTTTAATTAATTAAATTAACAACATGCTTACCCACAATATTAATACAACATTTAATAAATAAAGAAAGGGCAAATGCATCACAAAATAAACACATGCAAACATTAAACAAAGGGTCAAATAAATAAATACACATAACCCCTTGGTCACATTTAAAGGTGGTTCCCCCATGGGAACCCCTAACAAAAACAACCACACACAAACAATACAAGTTGCCATGGTGACCTTGTTGAATTCATCTAGAATTCCAATGTGGTTGGTCTCCAATCCCCGATGTTTGTTGTGATATTTTAACCTGCAAAACACAATACCTCCTTCGGCCTCGTGGCCATATCAGAACATCCAAAATAATATAAATAAAATTCCAAAATCATCTAGATATATGGATCACAACAACATCAAGCAACCAACAAGATCATTTGTAATTTTACTCAACAACTATATCATCATCAAATAATTTCCATTTCTAGGTCTACTCACAATATCCAAATATCACATGTCCGAACAACATCCATAATATAACCATGTTAAATAGTATATCAACATCAATATCCAAAATGTCTCTAATAATCATCATGCATCATAATTGAATCAAGTCTGGGAGGAGATGATGTTAATGTTAGCACTCCCATCGATCATAACAAGTCGTACATGTATATTATCAATATGGATGGAGATGAAAAGGGTTGGATTAGGGTCATCAGTTTGGTGCGGTGTTATATCTTCATTTGAGAAGTTGAGGGTGGCTACTTGGTGAGTAGGTGGAGGTGTAGAAGAAGGTGGTAATTTGGTAAGAGAGGCTACATGATGCGATGTAATAATGGAGGCTATGGGTGTAGGGTCATTGGGTAAGACCTCAATAGACTAAAGAACCTCCATGAGAGCTTGCAATCGGGGTTCGAGAGGTTTGGATGAGGTCATATAGGGACATTTTAAGGGAGAATTGGTGTAATTGTTTGATCATTGTGCGATGTATAACCCCGTTGGAAATAGGATATGTGGAGCCACAGATAGTGACTTTCGGTGTGGGTGTAGATGGTATGTTGGGTATAGGGTTGGTCGGTGGATAGGTTTCCTTTTCCTTTCCTTTGTCCTTCTAAGCATGGGTAGGAACATGGATCATGTTGATTTGAGGTGGGGAGGTAGGTGAAGTAGGTGATCCATGAAAGGTATATCGACGGGAAGGGAAGAAGCTAAGAGGAGGAAGGAACCTTGTGAGATGAGTTAGGCACACCGAAATTTAGGTGGAGGTTTTACAAGTTATTTGATGTGCACCATGTTAATTTCAAACCTCGAAGGTGTCTCTAAGAGTTGTGTGGGTGGAGGTATTTGTCAGCGACTAGGAAATGAGGGAAGAAGCTGTGGAAACTAGTGCTTTGGAAAAATGGGGTCCTCATCGAGAAGGTCATCATCATCAAAGTTTTCTTCGGGAGGACACTGTTGGACAAGAGAAGCTTTCAAATCCTAATGATCCTCTACATTGTGTCTTAGCACATGATGGTACACGCAAATTTGGTTTTTTCATACCCCTTTGGTTTGGGCTTAAGTGGATTGTAATGTCTAAGAGGGGTAATGTGATGACGGAAGTTTCGAGGAGGTTGGTTAAGATTTTGGCACAACATCCTGCTAGTGGATCACAATGGGAGGTGAATGCGTGTTTGGGTGTAGGTGCGAGATCATTGTATACGAAGGGTCTTTATAAGAGGGGAGTTGGTTGAGCCATAGTCTTCAATGTTGGTCATGTCCTTAAGTAAGGGTATGGTAGATGAATTGGAAATAGAGTGTGTGGTTGGTTTGACTACCTTATTGGAGGGTAACGGATATTTTCCTTTAGGATGCAACTTCTTGGGTAAAGGTGATATGGGCGCACAAGATTTAGAGAGGAAAGCATATGGTGGAAGAGGGAGGGTTACCCATGGGGATAACTAAGGTGTTATGGAAGTATATAGCGTAGGTTTTGCAAGAGGTGTAAGGGAAAGGGAATGAAGTGTCGTGGGTAGTGAAGAATTTATCGATGGTATTGGAGGTATGGGTGGTAAAAATTTTATAGGTGTGGGCGGAGGTTGTGTCGGGCACTTGGGTATATTAGAGGTCTATGAGGGAGGAATGGGCTACTATGTTCTTGGTTTACCAATGAGATGGGGGTTTCTTAGCTAGGGTCAAGGGGTGAGGTCCTAGGATAGATGGAAGGGTGAAGGTGATGAGGGTGTGATTGGTGAGGTTGGGGTATGAGATCTAGGGGATTGGTTCTTCTATTTAGGGTCAGATTAAATTTGGTGTTGGCTTTGGAGGATGTAGCTAAATCTAATTTGATGGGTGGATGAGTAAGGCTAGCCATTGGGATGACCCCTAAAGTAGTAATAGGTTTAGGCAAGGAAGATGATGTAGGTGTGGGTTTAGATGTAGATGCATGTTGGGTTATGGGTAGAGGTGTAAGTTGAGCCATGAGTGGTATCATGGGAGAATTTGTGATAGTTGTGGTTGTGTTTGGTTTGGTCGGCCGAAATACTTTTGGATAGATAGTGGAGGTGTCAGTGAGTGACATCTGCATTTGTGTTGAGATAGGAAGTAGAAGACGCCCCCAAAGTAAGGCTCTATCCACATAATCCAGGCAGTCGGCTAAGCGTGAGAACAGAACTGCAAAGTGGGTGGGGTTGATGTGGATCCAATGGAAATTCCCATAAAATGTGTTTTAGAAATGGGGAATTCACTAGCTTCAGCCTCTGTGGGTAAGAGAGCCGAAAGTAAGTCAGTAGGATCTTGAGTGGCTGATGGAGAATGGTCACCTAGAGGTAACGACATTTCTACTAGATCTTTAATAGGTGGAGGAGATGACGGGTACTCCTCTTTGGGTGGAGGATATGAACAAGCGTCTCCCATGGGTCGAAGAGGTATTGTTGGTGATGGCTCTCTAGGTGGAGAAGCTAACTTGGTGAAATGGTCTTGATGTTATGAAGGCTACTTCACCGGTGAGGAGGAGATGAAGGGTGTTCCCTCGTGGGTGGAGGAATAGGTGAAGTGGGTTCATGTGTAGGTGGAGGACTCAGGCCAAGATTTCCTCTATGGAAGAAATGTGAGGTAATAGGGAAGCCCAGTGCGTCCTTTGAAAATAGCATGGACCTCGTGGGTATGGCTATCATTAATTGAGGTCTCTCTAGTTTGATCAGAAGAAGGGGTGTGATTAGGAAATGGTTTCTTGAAGATGTGTAGGTTTTGGTTGGCAGGCACATTAGGATTATCCAAGACTAACTCGTCGTTCTTGAGAATTTCCTAGACAATGTTCTTGAAAGTGATGTAATTGTTGTCATTATGACCTTTTACCCGATGATAGTTGCAAAAGTCATGCTCTTTGTACCATGTAGGTGTGGGGCAAGCAGGATCAAAACTAGTGTGTGGTTTTATAGGAGGAAGGGTGATGGCTCCAAATTTAATGAGATTTTCTAAGATAAAAGAATAAGGCTCCCCAATTGGGGTGTATTTCCGTTGTTCTCGTCTGAATTGAAAGGTCTAAACAGGAGAAAGATTAGATGAGGGCTTATCCTGATTTGATGGATGAGTTGGGCGGCCTTGAGTACCACTATGCATTAGTGGTTCCCTTGGATTTTGAATAATTATTCTATGGTTTCGAAGAAGAAGAGGTATCATTTGACTTAAATGTCGAGTTCTTATTGTGTAGTTGAATTTTCTTTTCTTGATGGCCCAAATCTCTAGCTTTCGTGCCATGGTGAATGCCTCATCGAAGGTTCGGAAAGTCTGCACCTGCAAGGTCGGTGAGATATGTCTAGCACAATCCGAGTGAATATCTCTATGACTTCGGTTTGTGGTAATTAGAATGTGAGTTGATTGATCAGGCTATGCTAATGAGTGACAAAATCCATGATAGACTTGTCATCATATTGACACGTAGAGTAGAGGTCAATCATGGTAACCTTCTTAACAACATTGATGGAGAAGTGATCCAAGAAGGCTTGGGCTACCTAATTAAATGAAAAGATAGAATGCCTAGGTAACCCACTATACCAATCTAACACGGGCCGGTTAGAGACATGGGAAATGTCCTCAGGAGTAAAGCATCATCATAGGTGATCAGATAACAACCATGTTTGAAAGACCACAAATGTTGTTGTGGGTCCTCTTTGCTATTAAAGCGGTTAAATTTAGGCATCTCCCAATGTATGGGATATGGACAAATAGGAATAGATGGGTGTATGGGATCATTGCAAATTTCGTCGTAGGTGAGAGAGTTGCGCGAGCTGAAAACCGATGCCTCCAATGTCTGCATCTTGTCCATCATTAACTTGATGAGGTCATTGGTAGGTGGTGATGGATGGGTACCTCTTATAGCATAAGAGGGTTGGTGTTGGACATATGATGGAGGTGGCATTCCAGTATATGGCGATGTTGCATAGGTAGGTTGGGAATGAGGGAGTGAGATAGGGTACGTACCCCAAATGAATTATGAATAAAACGAGAGGCTACTGATAGTACATATATGGAGGTAGAAGGGTCGAGGTAACCCTAGTAGTGATGGGGGCTAAGGACTGTGGAATAGAAAGGACAATGTTTTGAAATAGGGTAGGGTTCATCAACACTGGGGGTGGTTATGTTGCTATGGTTATATGTGAGACAAGAGGCGTGGGTGAGGTTATGTTACGGGTGATGGATGAAGTATAGTGGATGTTGCATGTCCAATAGATATGGTAGATGTGGTGGTCATAGCAAGAATAGGGCCTAGCTATGAAATGACTAGGGACAAAAAGAAGATACGGGTAGCCTGGAGCTAGAAGGGCCTAACACTAAAGTAGGAACAAGAGTCAGGGGATAGATACGAACATGTCGTATATCAACTGACCCAAGGCGTCTCGAGTGGATGAGTGGGAAAGATACAACTATAAGTTGGAAGGGTTCTGGTCAAGGAGTCATGCGAACTCCTCGTCCCCTGTGGCGATAGTGATAGGTTGGGTAGGATCCATGGGTGATAGAGTGGAAGTTGGTGAAGGACTAGGTGGGAGTGGTTGAAAACTAGTGTGGAATATGAGGGTGTTTGCTTGGCTACGAGTCAACACCATGTGAATAAGTATTGATGTGGTAGGACTTATTTTCGTAAATGATCTGTAAATACAGTAGAAATAGGAAAACTAGACGGTGGTAGGTGGATTAGGTACAAAATGTTAGCTAGAAATTTGAATAGGCTAGCCGATGCCGGTTAGGGTAAGCGAAGTCAGTACTGATTAACCACGATTGGTCACTATGGAAAATGGATAGTTTTCCAAAACAAGGAAAATACTAGTAATCTGCCAGGTAGATAAGATGCAGATGGATTTTATCAGGACAAAGAAGATGATGAGAGTTATTGAGACTCTAAATAACAAAGAATATGAAACAAGGGTCCTTTTGGGTAGGTTAACCAAAAGAACAGTAAACCAATGCCGGTTGGGTAAAACTAGTGATGGTTAGAGGGTAATTGATGACGGTCGTTGGACCAACACCGATTACTGTTAAATTGAAACAGAGATGAATAAAAGGTGGTTGTGATTTAAAATCAAGTGTGGAATCAAACCCAGAATTCTGAGAATGATGAAAATGGGGTCTAGGAACACTCAGACAAAGTTGGAATACACCAACTATGATAAGGATCGTGCAAGGAGAAATAAAAAGATGAAGAACGTGTCCTCTCACCTCAAAAAGCAAGCCAAGTAGAAACATTCAAAAAAATACGATCTTAAGAGTTATCTTTCCTTTATGTTAGTTTAGCTTATGTTATTTAGAAGACTGACTCATGAACTTTAGAATAGAGTTTTTGGTGAGGAATGCTTCCTACAAAGAAGGAGATCTAGAAGGAGAGGTTTCAAGTTATTTTATGGTAGGGCGGGCCATCCTCGAGATAATGACTCGGCGAAGTAACGAGCTAGGTGCCCACTATACATGCCGCAATTATGTGATCACCTACGACTTCTTAGGGTAAGATGTTGTTTAAGAATAAGTATATTTTTCAATTTTGTGATGTTCTAGTAAGACTCGGAGAGAGAAGAAGAGAAATTAAGTGCTTTTCTATGATTCATTTGTCAACCATCAGCTAGGCATGACTTCCAGCGTATATGTTTCCCTAATTTAATGTGAGCTAATGCAGTAAACCAGAATGAAATGCATTTGATTTTAAGCCCAAATCGAAATATTGAATTCGATGACACAAAAATATGAACAGGAGAGAGTATGATCTTTCACTAATGTAGTACAAATGAAAGAGAAGAAGATTTCTTTTTATAGCACTAAAACACGATTGTTTTGAGACATATAGAAAGAAGAGAAGATTCTAAGGAGAAATTTTAATGTGAGAACCTTTCAGAAAGGAAACAAACATACAAATTTTCACCTAGAAATGAAGAAATGCAAGGAACCCTGAATGGGTCCCATGTCGTGCCAAAAAAATTCACCTAATTCTTAGAGCGTTTCTTTGAATATTGGCCGAAGCAGATAAGGGTAAAAGGGCTAGGACGAATTTGTTAAATTTGGTTGAAGGTTGTTTGCGCGCGTATGACTTCTTGATACACTGGCCCGATCATGAGAACTTCCTTTTGGCTAGGAGGAACTACGAAATGAACAACAATACCACCAAAAGAGATTAAATAACATATGACAGTGGACTGCCTAGCGTATGTTAGTTCCGGGAAGTGTGATACTCCCAAAGAAGGTTGTCGATCCTTTGTTTAAAACAACTCCATTTTAACAATAAATGAAAAGGTATCTCATTCGATTCTACAATAAGAAAATTTGTTCACAACAAGCTAAGCTATGATTGAATCGAAGGGCAAGGTATCATCAAAGTATTGGTACTAGTCGTGAGTCAGTTTTGGGTTGTTTTGGGTATTTGGTGGGGAATTCGGGCTTTGTTCTTGGTCGAGGGTAAAACATAGAGGCCAACGTCGGTTTAGTATAACCGATGACGGTTCGAGATGGACCGATAGACTGACGGTCATGGGTAAGCTGGAATCGGTACATTCGTGTGACAAAAACTTATTAAAACTTGGTGTTGGGATAGATCGATTTGAATGAAAATGGGGAGGGTAATGGAAAGGTTTTGGAGATCTTAGGTATACTCGAAGGTGTTTAACAATCGGTATGGGCAATTTAGTGGTGTGGGTGAAGGAATGATAAAACTTGCATGAAGGTAAATGGTGGGAGAATGGGGGTGCAAGTAGAAACTAATAATAAAGGTAACAGAGCCTACTAAAACAAAAATGGATGAATGTTGGTTAACAAAATACTTATTTTTATATGAGATTGGTGGTTGGATGGCAATTACTGATCGATCGAGATGGATAGAATTTGATGTGGTGATGGCACTTCCTTGGATGTTTCCGTGAATGCAAATGGCTTTGTGATCACTTCTGATGCTAGTTATGGATGTTCAGATGCATGTGCAAATGTTGGTTCTACTTGCATGCAGCTCTGGTTTTGTCTCTCTTTTCTCTGAATGTGCCAACCTCGAAATAAGGTTATTTTGGGGAATAAATGGTAACCGATGATGGTTCCTAGTTGGTGGTGGCGAGTTTAGGTTGACCGGCTTGATTATGTTGGGATTTTCTAGGATTACTAAAGCGGGCGGATCCACTTAATTTCTTGGATCTTGTTCATTTTTTTGCGGATTAGAGCAGAAGATTCCTTTCTAATGAGTGGGAAAGTGGTTAGAGGAAATGTAAGCTTTGATTTTTAGGGTTTAGGTATGTCTTAGTTAGTTATGGCAAAATACTAAGAATAGGTTTAGAGTGAGGTGGCTAGGTGAGGTGGTGGTGTGAGAATTATCTTAATTAGAATATTTAAAATATTAAATATTGTGAGGACATGGATTAATTTAATTAATTAAATTAAATTAATATTAGAGTGAGGCGTAAGGGGCCATGGTTAGGTGAGTGTGTTCAAGGTGATTATTTGTGAGGGACGAAGGGGAGTGTGACCCAATTTTGGTGTCTACATGAGGATTAATGCCCCTCGTTGGTGGTATGATGTTGATTCCATTTGGACATTTTTAGTTTTAGTATTGTTTTGAGTTGCATGAAACCTCTCGTATGAGTACTAATATGTTTGAGCGTGTGTGTGTCGAGTACTATGCTATGTGGATTGTATGTTTTCTTTCCATTGTTGGATTGAGTTCTTGTGATGTGATATAGTTTTGAAAATATTTATTGTGATGTCTTGTGGACCACTAGTGTTATGTTTGGGCCTTGTGTGGCATCTGGATGTCAGTTGTTGTTAGGCACCCACAAAAATAACTCAATTGAACTAAAAAATGAAATATTAAGAGCTTGAGATTAATAAATACTTTCAGAAAATTATTCACTAAGTAAATAATGTAAATTGGGGCTACCAATATTCACGAGAACATTAATAAATTTTCAAGCCTTGTTTTCTTCCTTGTGGTCACATTTTACCAACATTTGTCTTTTAAATGGTGATATGAGTCATTGATTAGTTCCTCCTTGCTCATGGGTACCTCTTCTAACCTTCGTTTTTGTTGCATCATGGATGATCCTCTTATAACGGGAAGGAGATGTAATGTCCCACTTTTTCCGGGGTCCTTTCAGCAATTGTCATATATTAAAAAATTAAGATAATTGAAATATATATATATATTTTTGTGTGCGTAAAATAAATAAACAAGACATATCAATTAATAAAAAATCATTACAAATCGAGTGAATAAAATAATATTAAAAAGGAATGAAATGAATGTGTTTGGTGTTAATTTGATGGTGGTCTGTGTAAGGTGGGGAGTCTTGGCATGTAGAGAGGATTTGCATGTGGAAGGAAGCTGGAATGGCACGGTAAAGCCACCCATTTACCCAAGCATGGAGGACGTCACATCCTAAGTGGATATTTAGACCTGTCAATCTCCTTCCATAATAAAACAAGCACTTTGTTCGAGATCCAGAGGCATAACCACGATGGAACCCAAGTTAACGTTGTGAATTTAACAGTAATTATATAGTTCGAACAAGATCAGAGATCTTATAATTAAATAAACAGAATGTTGTGTGGAACTATGCTAAACGGAGCTACATCTAATAGTCACCCTTCAACCAGTACGTTTTGGGTTGAATCAGCTTTATGCTAAGATAAAAATTTAACCCAAATATCTTCTCATTTTTCTATAGACAAATTGAATGATCTAGATCTGTATCTATATTGAAGTGGGATCAATTTTCTCTTGGAGGAAATGTCTACCTGCTACTATTTTTGTTTTAATGTTGTAGGAGGATGTGGATGCCTTCAAAGGCACATGAACAATTTGACAAAATGCTTCAACCAGGTGTCATCTCAAGGAATGCGTTGATTGCAGGATGGGTTTTTCAAAGGAAATGTGTGGTTTCTAGGAACTAAACTAAATGAAACTCTCATTAATATTTGTCCAAAAATCATTAACAATATGGGTTAAATCATCCCTGCGTACAGAGATAAATTTGTAGCCATAATGTCTCTTCATTACTTTTCTTCACACAAATTGATCGATCTAGGTTTGGATATGCGTTGAAAGCGGTTGCAATGTCTATGAAAGAAAAGAAAACAACAAATTTCATTTTTTTGTTGTTGTATACAGAAGAAGAAATAGATTGAGGTTAAGAAGGAACTAAATTCGGGTGTGATGCCTAGCTGTATTGATTTTACTTTTTTGTTTCTGAGAACCAGTGTGGCATACCCTATAACCCTTGAAACAACCATTTCTTTCCTCCTGCACTTTATCTTATACTTTGAGTATTCGTTTCGTTATTTGTAAGGAATTGGAAGTGCCCTTTCCTATCGTTTTATGTATGTCTTCGCAATATTTTTCTCTTTCACCCTTCCCTATGCCAAAATGGGAGGTCAGACAAGGCAAGTTCATTTCAAAGAGTAGGAGTAATGGGTGGTTTTCAGAAGAGGCTGTATTGAACACCTTGACCACGTAAGCTTCATTTTTTTGTTTTATAACCCATGGTAGCTGTGTATTTATATGCATGGAAATTATCTTGGTGCCCAAAAACCATGAGGGAACCTCAAACTTTATCATCAGTATTCCAATTAAACATGTGGTAGTTGTGTATTTACTTGCTTAGTTTTTGGGTTTAGAGATTGCCTGTGTGAATCGATTTTCTCAATGCTCGAGGAGAACAAATGAATCTGGATATAGTTTTATTTACAACAATTTTCCCTTTCTATGAGGATAATCATTTTATTACAATTCATATTCTCTTGTCAAAACAGTAGAATGAATTGGATTTTGGGCATATGTTTTGGTCTCTTGCTTAAGTAGTTTGAAATGCACGGTCTTACTTTTGATGAAGGTCTAAATGTTATCACAAAATGTCTCAATGAAATGGGGGCTCAGGGAATATAGGGTATATACATTGGGTTCGTTGAAAGAGCTTTATAAACCTTTAAGCAAATGCAAAATGTGGGTGCTTAGAAAATGCTATGGAATGGTATTTTTAAAGGGGGTGCCTCAACCAAAATTGGTCTAACGGGCTATGATCATTGTGGAGAATGATCAAATCATTTTTTGGAACAGGTATTGAAGCTTTCAAGAAAATACAAAATGGTGGAATTGTGGATGTGTGCAAACTGCTTGACAAAATGCTTATTAGAGATGCATAACTAAATCCCTCAAGTTTGACCAGTTTCAGTCCTTAGGCGTGGTCTTCTTCCCTTCCTATTTTATAATTTGGTTCTTCATTTGCAATATAATAGAAATATTAAACCATTAGATACTTGAACAATTGGATTTTTAACAGACTGTTAGTGCAAAACAATAAAACTCCACCTTGTGAATTATGTTACCGACTTACTATTTGACCATCAACCATGTTACTGCCACAACCTTATATGTTGCTAACTAAGGTATCAAAATTAGGTGTTTGTGTCTCCATTAGTACAGGAGAGATTTTGAGTCGTCAACTAAAATAACCATTTCAATCTACTTGTAACCCGAGAAAAACACAATACTCGAGACTCACAAAACAACCTTTTGAGCCACGAAAAGGAAATGTCAAGGTTTGTATGTGTTCCTTGTTATGTGGGGAATCACATCAAGCAATATATCATCCCTAATCGACTTTTTGTGCCCTTTTTCCACCCCCTCTAGGAGCCCTATTACCCCGTCTTGCATTTTTAGGAAGCTATTAAAAGTGAAAAGTTGGTTTTCATTTCGGCTCACCATTTTGGACCTTGTGCGAGGAAATGTGCTTCCGCCTTCGCAAACCTCTAGTATTTCTACTAGAAAATTGCTTTTAAACTTGAGTTTGTGGAAAAACACGTTTCTAGCTAGTTTGGAAAAGGGGTTTTGTAGGCCTCCGGTCATTTTTGACTTGGTCAATTGGGCTAATTATGACCTGTGGTCTTGGAAAACCGATCGTCGTTTGTAACCTATTTACCAGTTCTTTATTCTCGTTAACTCTTGTTAATTCTCCATGTATAGGATATCATGTAGGAATTTTCCATAGAGCATTCATCTATCGAAATCATTTTTCATTCATGGTTTCCTATCCTTGAGCAAAAATTGGTTGCTTTTGCAAATTGGCCCAATTATGCCCGATGACCCAGAAAAACTTGCGCGCCATTTGCAAACCATTTTCCAATTTTGAACTCTGTCAATTCCTATGAATTCTTGGTATATAGGATTACATGTAGGAATTTACCTGTTGTGCATTTTCCCATCAAAAGACAATTTTTGAATGTGGTTCCTTAGCCTCCAAGCCAAAATTTGACGTTTTCACAACTAGTAGAAAAATGAATAAAATAAGGCCACGTGACCCAAGTCAAGGCAATAAAGCTGTCATGAAACTTATTGACACTTATAAATAATTATATGAAACTCTCTCTTGTGGCTTGTTGTGTGAAATCTAACTTTTGAAAAATAGTGCTTCTCTATTCTCTCTCTTCCCTATCTCTTTCTCTCTCCTCCCTTAAGAAATGAAATGAACATATGTCCCTGACCCTCTCTTGTTGTGTGTGTATTATTATTATTATGTAAATGGAAAACTAAAAAATGATAATTATGTTAGATTTAGGTGGATGTCATGCCAGCGATTTTTGTTGACTCATGCTCACATGGTTTTGTAGGATGCAAATAAGATGGTGAAATAGCGTGGTTGTAATTCATTGTGTATTATTGTAATTTATATATGTTAATGGAAAAAAATATGTATTGCTATGTTTACAATAAAGTTTCATCTTCCTATTGCTATCAAATAAAAGATTTTCTTTGTCATGCATGGAGTTGTGATAAACTTGTAATTGTTCTTTGTCATTGAGTTTAAAGAATTATCCAAATATTATTTAATGCTCTTCTTGACTTCATTTATAGCTATGTTGTGAAACTTACATCATGTATGGTAGATAGAAGTATCTCTTTGTAAATTAAAATGGAATTGTGCTTTAAACCCCTTCAATTCTTCATCTTCTCTTGATTATTGCATGAATAGTAGGTGAACCTTGACACTATACAATTAAAAACAACTTGATATTTCTTCCATATTGAGTGATCCCCACTATGACCATGACGATCTTCGAGTATGGGTGCTTATTTTTTCCAACTAAAACTCCTATTCTCATGTTTCATGCTTGATAAGACCTCATGATGATGAGTTGTTCCCCTAGTGTATCACTTTACAAATATCGTATCTAGTATAAACCTCTAGACTTGGTCCTAATGAGGTGTTGAACCTAATGTAAATTAAAACTCATGATTTATCCCATGGACTTATTATTAAGCATGTTATGTACTTATGAAATGAGGGTTTGGACCATGAGTGGAACCCATGTCATAAGATACCTACTTATGAAACATATGAGTTTGAATTCCCTTTCTCTTCAAAAACAAGGGTGTTACCTTGGCAGAAGTGTTTTTAGTTATGCATAAGTTGTGGGGTAAGCATAATTGTTTCTCTAGTTTATCCTTTTAGTAAGTAATGAAAATTAGTCAAATGTGGACCTCTTATGATAATTAGGGTGAATCACACATTAATATATTTTGACCAGTGAGAAGGGTAGTCACTAGAAGGTCATAGGATGTATAATATTATAATTGCATGTCTCCTTGTAATACGCATCTAATACTTATATTTCCCCAACAATAATTCAAACTTGGATAAGCGTGAAATCATTCTCCTCGGTGATCGTTTAACCTAGTAAATGGGAAACTTGTGATATGTAAGGGAAGAGCATAGTCACCACACCCATTAATGTGGTTTAAACATTATTATTAAAGGATTAAAATTAAGGAAAATGAAATTTGAGGACTGACCCTTTTAACTCGAGGTAAATCCTCTATTGTGTATCTTGATCAATGCAAACTAAGTATCTAAGGGAAGTAGATAGAATATACGGCTAGTTTTAATAACTTAAAGAAAAATAGTGTAACCCTAGTGATCAAATGTTATTATGAAAGGAACACATAGTCTATTTACTCTTGAACTAATAAACTTCCTTTATGTCATGTGAACATCCCTCGTTACTAACTAAGATTAATTATAAAGCCAAGAAGCATGCCTTTAGAAAATAAATCCTTAAAAAAACACTAGTAGCCTCATATGTGTACATATGTTCCTTTCAACAATCAGGATACATCATTATTTTGTGATAAGGAAACAAGCAAAATTAGATGGAATCATTACAAGTAAAATGTTAAGCAAAATAAAGATAATGTAGTCTAGTTTAAAGAATAATGAAGGACTGCATGATAAGTGATTTTCAAATAATTAAGGTCAATAATGAAATATGACTATAATAAATATGTAAAACGGGAAAGTGTTGTGTCATGGATGGTGCCTATACAGGAGTTTATACTATAGTTGAATCGTTATGTTGTGCCTTGTCATTTGGGGAAAATTTCCCTTGATTTGAATCATGTATTTTCATGTTATCTATATGGGATAATTTTTGTACAAGCATCTCACGTGTTATGCATTTTCCTAAGTGATCTCTTATGTTATCATGTATCATGCAATGGAAGTCAAAAAACATTATTCTAGTATTTTTATTATTGTATTTGTGTGTCAAATTTGTGGGCATTACACACACACACACACACACACACACACACACACACACACACACACACACACAGAGAGAGAGAGAGAGAGAGATTACTAAATTCCTATTCCCCTCGTATTTGTTAGAAAATAAGGAGATCCTTGTGTTTCCACAAATAACATTGCATTTTGTTTTATTCTATCTTCCTTGATTCTCACATGATTCTTTAGAATCTGTGTAAAAATTAGTTCTCCATTATTGTCATTCACATGCCTTGAGTTAGTATAACTAGATAAATGATTTGTTTTCATCATGATCAAATCTAGCAATATTATTAAGTTTTATTGTTTAATTTAATGTATTTTTATGATTAAACATCCAAAGAATTCAAAAATTGAACATCCTACTAATCATTCATATCATGCGTCATGAACCATAAACATTTTTGAGGCCATACAAGGAGTTAAAATATTTCCATTATCCATCGACGAGTCACCCATAATCCTCTCCAATTCACATGAATCGAAGGTCACATTTACATGTTTCTCTCTAATAGAATTATATGATCAACATAATGCTAGTGCCTAAATGAATTGTTATATAAGGAAGATAAATTTCCATAAATGTTCTTTCATAAGATCTTTGTCATAATGACCATTCTACGTTAATTTCTTATTTGGATTTTAATATTTTTTTAATTTTGAAAATAAGATTAAAAATATTTTACGATGAAAATGATGATGAATATGAGAGTTATAAATAAAATTGACTTTAGAGAGGCCTATCGGCCAAAATCAATCCCACATTGATTGGTGGGCTTGGTCTGTGGTAACATATAAACTCCAATATATCATGATATTTATGTACGTGGGGTGACATCCACAATAGAGGTGGTCAATATTACTAACATAATTAAGTAAAATACCATGTATAATTATCTCTAAATACATACCTATTATTCAACATAAGATATACCTCAAACTCTAATATATATCGTGAGATATTTATATCAATACTGACAGGACATCATAATGGAAGTGGCCATCTTACCAACATAATGGTTGATTGGTTGCTTCAAAAAATTAAAAAAATCTCCTTTTGAAAATAATGTGTTTGTACCCGTAACACCTAATTTAACAATTTTTTTGGATGAGAAGGAAGAGAAAAACACCCTTTACCCTTTCTCTTGACACCGAGATCTTCCAAAATTCCCCTTCCTTGTGTAGCGCATGAGTTGTCATTGCTTCCATTCAAAATCCTTTTGAATGCATTGCTCATTTATAATGGCCATGGGTCACTTTTTTTTAAAATATGGATGTGAGCATGAAAATTACAAGAGAGAGAGATAGATCGATAGATAGATAGATAGAGACCTAAATTCCTCTCCCCCTCATATTTGTTAGAATTTAAGGAGACATTTTTGTTGCTACCAAGTCTTTGAGTGAATTTTAAGTGTTTTCATTTTAAAAACAAGATTACAAATATTTTAGATGAAAAATAAATTGAATATGGGATTTCAAAATAAAAATTACTATAGAAACCTATCGAGCAACCAAAAATCTCTGCATAATTATGAAAAACACTTAATTTCAAAAATGTCATATGGAAACACCCTCAATCGAATGAATGAGTTTATTTAATGAAATTAAACTACCCATAAGGCCTACCATGTGGCAAAATACTACGGATGTGACATTTTCTACACCTCTAAGGTCGTTAGATAATTACATCCTCTATTATAATTGAAATGTGGGTAAGCATCATAACAAATGACTTGTTCTTCAAATACTATAAAACATGACACAGTTAGATCCATCTGCTAAAACCAAAAAAAAGATATAACTACTTGAAATAAGGATGAAATGTCTCATACTCGTAGAAATCCTTCGTCTGATGAAACATTGACGATTCGACCTTCTAATCAGATTAGTGGAAAAAATGTATTGATTATTCCGTTTGTCTCATACTAATATATTTCTATGCACTCCTTCAAAAAATCATAGTTTTTATGAATGTTTTACCAAAATACACATCGTTACGAGCAGAGAGACTAGAAAAATGAATATTCCGTAAACCGCATATGAATATTTTACATAATTGCATAAAGTTAAACTCATGTGTGAATGTGTGGCAATCCCTTTTCTATTTAACATAAAAAATAATGCATCTTATTAGTCTATGGTGACCCCAAATACAAGCACCATTGTTAACCTAGACATAAAACTCCAATCGAGTTAACCCTAAATTAAAAAATATCCCATGAATTTTCTGCCAATTTGTAAATTTAGTATGGTATTGCCACAAAGTATGTCGAGGTAACCATGGTTAACTTTCATAAATGTTTTTTCATAATCACCAACATCCTCAAGAGATACGAGTGAGGGAAGACTAATTTCTGTTTCCTCTCCCATTTGTTATAAAAGGAGACCCTCATTTTCAACGAATTGAGAATTTGAATAGTTTTTGTTTTAAAAGTAAGATTAAAAATATTTTAGGATGACAATGATAATAAAGATGGGAGTTAAAAATAATTTGAATGGTTTTTATTTTGGAACTAAAATTAAAAATATTTTAACTTGACAATGACAATGACAATGACAATGAAGATGAAAATTACAAAGAAAACAGATTTTAGAAAGGCCTATTGGCCAAATAAACTAAATTGTCACGCATACCTCTTAAGCTTAAAATGTCAACCTACTGACCATAATTTTAGCATTAACGCTTGATCAAATGAAGAGAAAATTCATGGAAAATGTGGGTAGGATGAATCCAAGATGAAGAAACCAATTTAAAAATAACTCTATGCATGTAATTTGATCGATGCAAGGATTTGGAAGAGAAGACAAGACATGTCAGACTGAGCAGAAACACGGCCAATGTTAACACACTGCCATCCAACTAATTCTTAAAAAATGGGGAGCAGTGTCAAACCCAGGAAGATTTGTTCAATATAGAAATTTACTACGGAAAGACACCATATGTCAATCCACCAATCACACACATCATTCTACATATCTTTAGTACTAGATTTCACCTACGAATGATTTCAACTCTCTTTTATACAGTTACGGATCTCCACAATTTAACAAAATGGATTTTCATTCAATAATGAATTTGACTAGAGTTCTACCATATCTGTGTACATACACAACTGGGTGTTTAGCAATCTTTAACAGTGCACAAAGATGAAGAAGAAAATACACTTGTACATACACAATTGTGTGATCAAAAATGCAAGCTGGTGTAGCCATATAACTCAAAACCAACAAAGAATAATAATGCAAAAAAAGTATGGAAACCGGCTTTCCTCGAATTACGTGATCTTTACTAAGTTCTAGATTTGATACTCAATGTGAATTTGATGCATGCAAAAATATGCACACAAGTTTGTAATATCTAAATTTATGGGCCATATACGTGGATGGTTGGTGAGTGTATGTTCGATGAGGTGGATAATTTAAATCTGAAAATGAAGGATTTTACAAGTATGAAAAATGACATTGGATATGCAGGAAAGAACGGATGCATGTGAAGGAATCCACTCTACCGATATTGACGTTTCCTGATACACAATGCAAACAACAAATTGTAATAAAAAAACACTCTTCGTTGTAATGATCAGACTCATGCATGAATGATCCAATTCATCATGCCACCCTTGAAGCACTTGCGTAAGGGCACTCATAGCTAAAACTCACTTTGATACCAAATGATATAATTTGGTTCAGATTTTTTTAAAAATGTTGGTAAAATAGATTCCAATAAATAAAAATAAACAGTAGAGAGAGACACAAAAGTAGTTATATTATCTCCAATTAAACTTTTACAAGAATTCAAATCTTCATTTTCTTGTTGCTGCAAGTTTCCTACAAACTTTGTATGTTGTTGTTGAAGGTTTCTATTTTGTTGGAGGCTCTATTTTGTTGTTGTTGTGGGCCATGTTTTCTATTGCTACAGGTTGTTGGGCTATTACTACGGGCTGCTAGATTGTTGTTATGGGCTCTGCACTTCTGTATGCTTTAGGATACTGAGTTGCTGCTCTCTCTTAACTTTTGTTCTTTTTTTCTTCTATGACTATTTGCTGTAAATTATTTTTGTTACTACATATATGCTGGAGTTAATGAGACAAAAAAAAAAATTCAAATATAATAAAGTTCCCTCTAAAACAGGGAGTTCAAAAATCCCACCCAGAAAAAAATCATTAATTATTGATAGATGGTAGTTGAAAGGAGGGAAAAGATAAATTTGAAAAACATACGGGCTCAAGATTACCTACAAAAATAAATTTTGACACTCCCTCTTAATATTGAGCCAAAAAAAATTCATACAAAGAATGATAATTAATTTTTGGAGCTAGGCGGTCCATCTATGACACCCATATTTTATCTCAAATTCTCAAACCTTTCCTTTGACAATGGTTTAGTAAAAATGTCAGCTAGTTGTTACTTTGACTTGCAAAACTTTAGCTCAATTTCTCCTTTCTCAACCAATTCACGAATGAAGTGATATCTGATTGCAATATGCTTGCTTCTTCCATGGAAAACTAGATTCTTTGACAATGCAATGGAAGACATATTATCAAAAAAATAACAAAACCTCCTTATTTCTTTTCTGCAAATCTGAGAGGATTCTTTTAACCATACCATCTAACAAGTGGCTGATTTTGCTGAAATATACTCTACTTCAGTAGTAGATAAAGAGACAATAGATTATTTCTTTGAATCCCATGATATACTTCCGAACCAGCATTAAAAATATATTCATGTGTTCTTTCTATCATCTAGACTACCTGCCCAATCACTATCCATGTAGCCAACTAACTGCAAATCATCATTAGCAACATATAAAATTCCAAAATTCCTTGTTCCATTCACATACCTCAATATACACTTGTCTGCTTGCCAATGTGTCTCTTTTGGTGTCTCCATGAATCTAGAAATCAAACTAACTACATACATAATGTCTGGTCTTGTTGCAATTAAATACATCAAACTTCCTACCATGATTTTGTACCTTGTAGGATCTACATTGCTGCTACAATCATCTTTAGTCAATTTTAGACTTAATTTAGCTGGTGTAGATGTTGGTTTGTTGTCAACATTCTAAATATTTGCAAAATTTCTTTTGCATACTTTTCTTGAGACACAAAAATGCCTGCTTTGTTTTCTTGACTTCAATGCCAAGAAAATACTTCAACAATCCCAAATCATTCATCTCAAACTCCTTCTTCATGGATGATTTGAATTCATCAATTGTTTTGCTTGCATTTCCAGTAAAAATTAAATCATCTACATACAAAAAAATAATTAAAATCTCACCATTGTTTGCTTTGATGTAGAGTGTGGGCTCACTGTTGCTTTTTCTAAAGCCATTACTAATCAAATAGGAATCAATCCTACTATACCAAGCTCTTGGTGCTTGCTTCAGTCCATACAAATATTTCTTGAGCTTATAAACCTTTCTTTCATGCCCTGGGATTTCATAACTAGGTGGTTGTCCCACATACACTTCTTCTTCAATACTCCATTCAAGAAGGTTGATTTGACATCCATTTGATGGACCTTCCATTTGTGATGAGCAGCTATGGCAATAATTGTTCTCACAATCTCTAATCTTGCTACTGGAGCAAATGTTTCATTGTAATCACGGCCCGGACTTTTCTTTGTATCCTTTGACAATAATTTTTCCTTGTCTTTCAATCTTTCCTTCAAGAGTAGTCTTAGTTTTATAAACCCACTTGACTCAATGACTTCCTTTCCTTCAGGAAGATCTACTAACTCCCATGTTTGATTATTTTCAATAGCATGCATCTCTTCATCCATTGCTTCACACCATTTTTTATCTTTAATTTCTTCTTCGAAGTAAATTGGATCAACTACTAAAAATAAAGAAAAATTAATCATTTCATCATACCTTGACTGCTCATAAATATCTTGTACACTCCTCATGTGACCTTGACGCTGATTTGAGTCGGATGATGATGAAGATGCCTCATTCACTGCTCCTTGTATGCTTTGTTGGTTGCTTTGTCATTTGAAGATTCACCCCTTTGTGAAATGGGTGCCCAACTAGGTGCATTGTTTGCACTACCATCTGTTGTATCAACAACAATAATTGGTACATTTTTCTTTGCTTATGGCTGCTCCACTTCTTGTGCATCTCCCCAAGATGCTTCTTCAATAAATTGAACATCCTTGTTGATTATGAGCTCCTTTGTCACTGGATTATACAATTTGTAAGCTTTTGATTGCTCACTATATCCAATAAAAATGCATTTCTCTCCTCTGTTATCCCATTTTTTCTTCTTTTCTTTGGCACATGTGCATATGCTACACACCCAAAAACTCTCAAGTGCTCAACACTTGTGCTTTCTTCTACTCCATGCCTCTTGAGGTATCTTATTTCTCACACTCTTTAGGGAATCTATTTAGAAAATAGATTGTTGTTCCAACTACTTCATCCCAATATTCATTCAGAAATCCTCTTGCTTTGATCATGTTCCTTTCCATTTCTTGAATTGTACGATTTTTCCTCTCAACTACACCATTTTCTGCGGTGTATACCTTGTTGTGAATTGTTTCTTGATCCCATGCTCTTTACAAAAGTTTTAAAATTCATTTGATATGTATTCTCCCCCTCTATCCATTCTCAAGGTCTTTATGTAATGCCCACTATGCTTCTCAACTAAAGCCTTGAATTGTTTGAACACTTCAAATGTCTCTGATTTATTTTCAAAAAATAAACCCATGTCCTTCTATTAAAATCATCTATAAAAGTAATAAAATAATCACTTTTAGATAAGGAGGGAGTCTTCATGGGACCACACAAATCTAAATGTATCAGCTCAAGAGGTGATATTTCTCTCCAATATTTACTCTGAGGGAAAAGCATTTCTATGTTGCTTCCCTAATATGCAGCCCTCACATACTTTTTCTGGTTGTTGAATAGGAGGAAACCCTTTAACCATTTGCTTTTTGTAAAGAACATGCAATCCACCATAGCTCAAATTCCCATACCTTAAATGCCAAAGTGTAGATTGATCAATGGTTATTGTTTTAAATGTTGTTGTTGCCTCACTTTGCATTCTCAATGGAAACATTTTGTTTTGTGTCATCTTCACTACTGCAATTTGTTGATTGCTTCCACTTCTGTCATATATTATGCACTCTTCATTCTCAAACTTCACTTTGTATCATTTTTGCATGAGCTTCCCAATGCTGAGAAGATTATACTTTAGTCTAAGAACATAAAAGACATCATTGATCTGTCTTTTGTCTCCTTAGTTAAAATGGATATGTTTCCTTTGCCAATGACTACAACCTTGTCATTTGTTCCCATTTTGACTTCAATCTTGATTGACTCATCCATGCTATTAAACATTTCTTTGTTGCCACACATGTGGTTGATGCAAGTATTGTCTAAATACCAAATTTTCTTGCTACCTTGCTTAGCTACATTGCAAGTTAAAAATAAAGTTCCACTCTTTTCATTATTTTTTTGGTTTAGCCTCTTTTGCATTAGAGAAACTTGCATTATGATTATGATTTCTTAAATCATATTCCTTATTTCTACATTCACTTGCATAATGACCAAATTTCTTGCAGTAATAGCATTGCACATTTGTTTTGTCATACCTTTGTGAAGAACCACCTTTGGAAGTGTTGTTTCTCCTTCCTCTTCCTCTTGCTTGTGGCTCTTGCTGACTTTTTCTTCCACCTTCTTATTGGTTGTTAAATATGTCTCTTCCTCTATTGTATGATATTATTACCCTACCTCTAACATTTTTATGTAGCCTAGAATTCACTGCAAATAACCCAAGGTGCATTGGCACATCACTCAGCCTAGGCTGAGTGCTCACCCAAAGCACACAAGGGTACCATGTCCCTCTTTAGAGTTTCTTGTCCAGAATTTTAGCATGATTGGATATGTATATATCTAAATTTATAATAGATAGTAAATAATCCACAATGCATAAGCCAGATCTAGATCTAAACCATATGAAGTGCTTGACTAAAAATTATTATAATAAGATTTACCATGCAATAACCATATTTAGTCACATCTAACACAAATATCCAGCCAATATGATCCATTATATTAAGTACTGTAAAACACAGAAGCTTCATACATCTTAGTAATGTTATCATGAGTCATGCACATGAAAAAAACCAATAGCATAACTCTACAATAATCAAGACTCTCCAAACCGTGTAAATCAATACATATATATATAGATGGAGACTTTCTCTTCACCCCCATGCACCTCCAAAAATAGGATACATGCTAATAATAGTCGTGTGCCTTTACAAGAGAATAAAAAATCATGCAAGTACTAATAAGAGATCTTCTATTAGTTAACTCCTAGAATAGATCCTATTATTAGCTAAAGAATTTACATAGCGCTCGTGTTGATGCAAAACCCAAAATAGCCTTGCGTGAACTACAAGTCTTCGTATCTTTGTGTGCTCCACACTCCATGTCCAAAAATATCCTTGACTGCGATAATTGACTAAGTCCTGTTTCCACCTGTTTTAGGCGTGCTCGTGTTCGGCTATAATTTTACACTTTCCCGCACTCCATGTTCATGCGTGCCCAAACATTCCATGCTTACATCCTTGAGTTATATTATATCTTCTCAACATTACCCCACACTAATTTCATTTCCACCCTCGGTAATGAGTAACCAACTTATCTCTCCAAGAATAAAGAATAATGAATAAAAGAATAACAAATTACTTGATCAAAAAGAATGAAGTGTCACTCGGCGCTCTGCTCCTCTACCAGAAGGATCAATTTTGGATACTCATTTTTAACCTCCACCTCCAATGCCTTTTAGTCACTCAGCACCTCACTTGTCTTATCTGGGATGTCTATCACAATGGCATCCAGTTCATCTTGAGTTATTTTCTCTTTCTCATTTTGTAGAACCCTGACAATGTTAGCCATGCTAGACATCATTCCCTCCATAAAATCCATTTTTTATGCAATAAGCTTCCCAACTTCATTTATCCTTTCTCTGTGTGGATCTTGGGCTGTTGTGAGGGCTTCACACTTTTCTTTTACCATAGAAAGTCTATTTGTGCACTCGAGTGTCTCATCCTTCATCGCCTTTTGAACCTCATTATCTTCTTCAAGATTCCTTGTCCTAATTATTGCATCTAGCACCGCGCACATGTTCAGAGATTGATCACTGCTTTTAAGCTCATGCCTCAAGGCTGTAGAAAGGATTCATAACTAGCAATCTTTCTCACAATGGTGGCCTTGGCCCTTGTTGCTTCCTCTATAGGATCTTTTGGTGTGGGCATACGCACGGGCCCTTCATCTATGACCAGTTTTACAAGTGTGCGTATATAGTGCATTACAAAAGGAAATTTTTCTAGAACTTGAGATTCCATATATGGCAAGTACCTTAAAAACATCGTTTTCAATCCTCGACCATATTGATCAAGGCTTTTGTTTTTACCTCACCATTTCCTTTTCTGTTGTTAGGTGCTTTATTTTTGCATCCTTTTTCTTGTTGTCATCCACGGATCCCACGATAGTTTCTACTTTATTTATGTTTTTATGTGTAACCTCTGCAAATACCTTCACCAAGGCATTGCTTACTTTTTCGTCCAACATAACAGTTGGCTTAACATTTATGTGCCGATTTGGGGTGCTTTCTTCATTCTAGCGAGATGCATGATTCTTCACACACGTCAAAATCAAGCTCATCCATATGAGTCTACATTGACCATGAAAACTATTTTTGTGTGCATGCATTCACCATCTCTGCATCCATCAACTCCTAACCATACAAATCCTTAGTTTCCACAATACTCTGGAAGTGTGCGCATATGATCTTACTAGTATCATCCACATATCCAACCACAAGAGTCACATAGTCTTCGCCTTCTTTCTCCTCCCTTGTTATTTTTCCCTTAGGAACCCAAGAACCTAAATCCATAATCGATCATTCTCCTCTTTTTCTTCTATTTATTTTAGCCCCTCCTCATCATTATTCATCTCCTCATCACGAGGCTCCTCTATATCATCAAAATGCACTTGTGTACCTGCCACACTTTCACAGACTCATCCTCTGCTTCATTCTTAAGCTTTAGATTGCACCTTCTCTTCTCTCTGGCTCTACTTTCTGCAGTGAAATTCAAGGTGACCTTCTTAATGGATGTGATGACCCGTGCCCTAAACCCTTGTTCTTCTAAACACCCTTTTGAATTGTTTCTCCTCAACATTTTTTTCTGCATTTACCTCTAATTCTCCTATCTCAAATACCTCATCTTCTTATTCCAATGGAGGAGTAATCACACGCTCACTTTCCTTCTCATTAGTAGGATTCTTGTGCCCCCTGTGCTCTAAATCACCATTGTATTCATGTAGTTCATCTTCTTCTTCTTCTTCAATCAAAGGTGAGGTTGGTTCCTCATCTTCTAAGGTGCCTACTATATGCTTCCCCTTAGGTGGGCCTAGAAGTTTGAACTCATTCTCCAAATACTTTCCATTTTGTAGCTTAGGCTTCAAATATATATATACAAGGGCCGCACCCAACTTCCCGATAGCCAAACTTACAACCTTCATATTAATTTCATATGATATCATTCTTTCAATGTAAGCAATCTTACCTGGATACACGTAAGACTTCCTCAGTGTGTGGTAGTCACAATCCACCTTATCAGCATTAAACACCAGTCTATGCATGTCTAAGAACCTATGTATAGATGCCTAGAAATAGTGTGTTGTGAAAGTGTATGGTAGCTTACACCAAGGGCTCCATTTTCCATCCTTCATCCTAAAGCGCCCAATGCAAAAGTGTTGGTATACTACAATCTGAATTTGTTTACCTACTACCGCCAGAAGATCCTTTGGTATTCTCCACTCCTCAAATGTGGTGCGCAAGTGCTCATACCACATTTCTATTGTTTTCTTGAAGGGTCCACTCATTGATCCATCACAAGTATACTTGGAAAATATTTCCGCCAAGGACTTCTTTATGTCAGGAAACTACCATACATTGTCTTGTGGCCCATCAAGCACCCCAATTTCGAAAAAAACCAATGACAGGAGTATAGCACCAAAATAATTTTCTCACCTTCTGCACTTCTTCAATGATTGTCTCAACAATGAAATTTGACAAGTTGTATACAACACCTTTTGTCATCTTGTGTGCAACATGAAGCCAAGCCTTGTTGACCTAAGACTAGTGCTCTTGATTGTTCAAGCTTTGTCAAAAGATGGGATGCTTCCTGAATGACTAGATACTTTTGTAACTTAGGGATGTCCATCTCATCCCTCCTTTGGTGTACCCAAGCTCCTTCTTTGTCTTTTCTATGGCCTCCTTATTAGTGAGGTCGCTACTAAGCTCAACACCGAACTCCTCAACCCTATCAAACTTGCAATCAAAGGCATGATGATCCTCATTCGATGCCTAGAAAAATAGAATAAGTCCTCATGGACTCTTCTCATAAGCCATTGATATAGATTTTTAGGTTTGCCAAAATACGGAAGCTCATATAATTATAATACTCCTACCTTGGTCAACAATTTTTTTCCCGTGTCATCATAGATTGCCATATCGTTTGTTGTTCTCTTATTGGTCTAAACTAATAGCAATTTCTCCAAATCCTCCTTAGTATCCTTGCTCCTATGATTGTAGTCGCTAACCTTGCAGCGATGAATGTGTGAATCCTAGTCACAACCCATGAAAACCCCTTCTAGGTACTGCATTTTGAAAATCTTCTCTCGGGGTATCTTCCACTTTGATTTCATCTTCCTTTTTCTTCTTCCCCCTTGTACCAAATTTAAGTTCTCATTTGGGTGTCATAACAACTCAAAATGTGTTATATTTTTACCTCTTTCGAGCTCTATAACTTCAATTTGCATGCCCTAGCTCGAAACCGCGTGCCCTAGCTTCAATCGAAACCCTAGCTCTTAATTTATCCTCCTGCATGCCTTTTCTTTACACAAACTCTTTTCCAAAAGAAGTGTAAGTCAATCCCATGCATAAATCAGATATCACCACCTAGCTTATAGATCTTTGCACTTTACCACCATCTTTGCTAGCTCACTCACAACAACTTGCTCAAAAATTCATAATCACAAAGGTAAAAATGGCCTCACAACCATTCCTTATATATATTTTTAAAATTTATTACATTTATTGCTCCTTCACCTACCACCGATCCCAGCATTAATGCATCATTCGTCAATGTTTTTGTGCTTCTCATTTCGCACCACAATCAAAACCATCGGTGTGCTCGCTACATCTTGGCCACACATTTCCTTCGGACACCCATATGCACCAAAGTACTTCATCATTGTGCCTTCTTCCAAGTAGTTTCCATTGTTGCATCCTACCTCGTGTTATACTATGCATCCATTTTTCCATATGTGGTCTTCATTTAGGAGTAATTTTTTCTCTGCACCCTTCCAAAAAGCACCTACACAAAAGTTTCCTTATGCATACCCATCTTTAGATGACAATCAACTATATTCAACTTGGTAATGAACCCTGTATGTAAACCACCCCACACTAAGGGTATGCACAGGTCCTCTACACATGAAAACACTTAAATTATAATCATCTTATGGCACGCAAGCGCTTATTACACACAACACTGAACTAAATTGACAAAGCATAACAACGATGAAGGAAACACATATAAAGGAAATGTATTAAGGAAACCTAATCTAAGTGGCAATACTTCCTTATTACAAACACAAAGAAGACTTATTTATAGTAGGGCTTCAGCCTACTCCCGTTGAAGTAACGGGCAATTGTGTTCCATCCAAAGCACCTCTAACTAGCAAGTACCTAAATCAAGTATATAAGTGATAACATACGGTCCCAACTAATGCACCTTAAGCTTTCAGGGTGGCATAAAAACTTTGAATCATATAAAAGTACCATTTTCCCAACCTCAAGCTTCTTATCCTTGATGTGCTTGTCATGCCATACCTTTTTCTGTATTTTTCTTACTTCTGACTCCATCTTAATATGGCACACCTCTCATCCAGCTGCATTAGTTTTTCAATCCATTCTAAAAATGCTTGTTCATATGCCTAAAGTGTAGACACCTATAATTACACCCAAGCAATTTAAATACTTAAATTGTGTTAATTATCGTCTTTCTCGCAAATCGACGACATATCATCAAAAGCACTCATTTTCTCTCATATCATCATTAATTAATTACACTAAGCTAATTAATTAAGTTTCCTATCTAAAAAATACCTAAATAACGACCTTACGTTAATAAATCACCCTTCTACCTAAACTAATTAATTATTATTAATTAATTAGCTTTCTCTTCCATTTAACCAATAAATCAATATTTAATTGATTTAATCCCCTTCTAATAGCCTAAATCATACTAATATTCCTCTAATTATCTTCTATAAGCTTACATCTACCTATTAGTTAATCACCTTTGATTAATTAAAACACCCTTCCAACTCCCATGACTTGTTAAGCATAAATTAAACCCTTCTAAAGTAAGGTTACCTTTAATAAAGCAACCTTATCCATTCCTAATCATGTTTTACCTTTATCCCACATGCAAAGGGATGAAGTGTTTCCTTTATCCATTGGGCTATATAAGGAGCCCTCCTTCTACCTTTATACCTACACCTAAACTTCTTAAGAGAGCAAATGCAAAGCATATAGCAAAGAGACTAAGAGCTTGCCTTTTGTTTTCTTGAGAGGTCACCATTGTTAAGAGCTAAAGCTTCATATTCTTGCATTCTTTAAGGATCAAACAAAGCAATTTTTGATTGCCATTGGAGCTAAATAGGTCCATTCATTCTTGTTGGTAATCTAGGAGAGTAGAGATGTTAAAATAGCATGCATAGTTTTGATCTCATGTTTTCAAAGTTATAATGTTAGTTTAGATCTTGCTTAGTTCTCTATCTTGATGGTGTTTATGCTTTGTTTTAGCTAAATTGTAGAACTATTTTAGGTGGTAGTTCTTGTTTCATTTGATTCAGCATTAAGCAAAGTATATATACACACATTTGACACGCCGGTAGGACTTACTCCATTTTCTTTTGCACTTAATTTCAAGTTTTTGTAGTTAAGTTTCATTTTTAGTTACTAACCCTCTTTACACATGTTGATCTAACTTGTTTTTCTTAACTTGTTTTGTTGAGTTTACATGTGTTGAGTCTTCCATGTACGTATAAAAGAGGTGAAGTGCTATCAAAATTGGAATTTATGAGAAAATTTCAAGATTTCTCCATGTTTTCATTTTTAGAGCTTACTTTTTATACATTCTACATGCTAGTTTTGTCAATTTCTTGAAAATTTTAAATTCTTGAGCATGTAGGTTAGTGTTTGATAGTGCTGAGTCTTCTATTTACATATTAATGTGGTGGGCTGCTGTCAAAATTTAATCTTGGTGAGAAAATTTCAAGATTTCATCATATTTTCATTTTTAGAGCTTACTTTTTCATCATTCTACATGCTAGTTTTGTCAATTTCTTGAAAATTTTAAATTCTTGAGCATGTATATTAATGTTTGATAGCGTTGAGTCTTCTATTCATATATTGATGTGATGGGTTGTTGTCAAAATTGAATCTTGGTTGGAAAAATTTACCCATTTTACAGATTAAGAGACGTTTTTTTAACATTTTTTTAGTGCATGTCAAGTGCATACTCGTGAGCATAAGAGCATATGCATAACCCATCTTCTGAAGGCCATAAATTTTTCTCCCAAACTCTAACTCCATTTTTTTGCGTTGGAAAGGTATTGAAGTTAACTAAGCAATGAAAATATAAATTCGGGATTTATACTTATAGAAATTACGAGGGTTTTTTCGCTAGTTTAAAAGCTGGTTATTTTCTAACATGTCTAATGTTTTAATGAATGTTGTATTTTCATGCTTCCTCGATTTAGACCAAAGCGTGTGTATGCTCTTCTCTTGCACCTTTTGGTGATCTTGAGAATCAAAAATAACTTTGATCTATATCTTTTTAGCATTATGATTAAACTTAGAAATTTGATTATTCATTTTACTTAAGGGAATGAACCTTTTACAAAGTATTTTTCAATGGTCCTTTGATTTGAAGTTTTCCATTTCTATATATTTGGGATAAAGTTTGTGTATTCTCTTCTCTTGCACCTTAGGGTGATCTTGAGAATCAAAAGCAACTTTAGTCTTCATTTTATAACATTTGGTAAATTGGAAACTTCATCTTTCACTTTTGGTTTAAGGGAATGAACCTTTTACAAAGCATTTTTCAATAGTCCTTTGATTTGAAGTTTTCCATTTCTATATAGTTGGGATAAATTTTGTGTATGCTCTTCTCTTGCACCTTAGGGTGATCTTGAGAATCAAAAACAACTTTAGTCTTCATTTTATAACATTTGGTAAATTGGAAACTTCATCTTTCACTTTTGGTTTAGGGGAATGAACATTTATCAAGAATTTTGTATGGTTCATTGATTGAAAAGATTTTCTTTACTTTTTAGTTGGATTATTTGTTGTGTATGCTCTTCTCTTGCATCCTTGGATGATCTTGAGAATCAAAAGCAACTCTTAATCCTCTTTTAAATAATGTCATTTTCTTGGAGAACTACTAATGCTTGAATGCAGGACCTAAAAATGCTTGTCAAAGAAAGGAGGAATCAAAATGAAATCAAAAACTACTAATACATTTGTTATACAGGTTGCCAAAAGGTGTTCAAGCAAACCACACCTAATTAAACAAGATAAAAAGAACGACATATTGAAAACATTATATTGCAAGTTTCGGAAAAGGGTACGGCCCTCTCCGCTCAACTAAAACGTAACCCCTTTGGCATAACACCTTAAGCTACAACAATGGGGGTGTTTCGGGAACCCCAAAGTAGTCCACGCAAGAGAGGAACCTTGTGGATGAAGCGGGAAGTGCTCCGTACTACCTACTTGACTAGTGATTTGTTTGTGAGATAGTGTTATAGGTTGTCAGTTGTGGCGACCCTAGTGATAGTACACATAGACGCACTAGTTACCTATTGTTCTTTAAGGGGGTAAAGTAAAGCTGAGATACTCCCAAACTAGTCAATGTAACTTTTTGGGTAAATTGTGCTTGCTCATGGCAACTTTGTAACACCTAGGGTGAGAGAACCACCTAGGAGAATATACTTTGGCCAGGAGCCCACTTTGACCAATCTAAAATAGTGTTGAGTTGTGAATCATATTTTCATTGAGAAACGTGTGGTGTGTTACTTTCACCTAGTTTTTACTTGCCTTAGGGTGAGGTGAAACTCTTTGAAGTGAAGCTAGCATTTTTCGTCATTCTTTTGATTTGTTTCCTTCACATTCTTTTGACACTTTGTTGATCAGAAGGAGAGTGACTACCTTTGTGTTACCAATCGATTGTCTCTGCCACTTTTTTTTTGTCATTTACGCCCATCCATGTTTGCGGCTGGGTAAGTTAAACGTCTAAAGTGTGCGGAGGCGTATTTATATCATTGGTAGCCTTTGTGATCTTGATACCCATGTCAAGATCATCATCATAGTTCAAATTAATTCATCATTTGATCTCCCTTTGACGTGTTACCTTGTGTGCATTGTCTCGACACAATTAAGATACTTATGTCATGTTTTTCATAAATGTGATCTAAGTATCTACATTGTGGCGTTACACTGCGCACATTTTAACACATCCTTAGTATACCTTGACTTGGTTTGGCTTCAAACATTGTCCAAAATCTTGAAGAGTGTCGCTTACTTTGTTTGCGTCATTTCGATACCACTTTGACACTAATATCTCACTTCTTCATAAAGCTTGATTAACGTGTCCAATTGGTGTGGTTACATGGCTTACGTTTGTAATCCTCACCCTTTAACATTTAGGCCTGGTTGGTTGTTAAACTTGTCATGGTATCCTTTGATTGGGAGTCACATCTACCCTTTGTTAATATTTACGCCTTGTTCATTTTGAGCTTGACGTAAATATTGCCATTGTGTTGATCATTTTTGCATCAGACTATCACTTTGCACATGCATTTTACATAGGGAGTAGTTCCTTGTTGATTGGCTTTGTGTTTCACACTTTTGTGATTGTTCTTTATGATTATTCATTCAGAAAACTTGTTTTCTAGGACAATCCCTTTTGATCTCATCGAGATTGCGTCATCACGATGTTTATTTTCCTTAGCCCCCTTGGAAAATCACACACGCATCTCCGTACATAATGAATGTCTAGTTGGTTGCCATTGTGCTGCCCAAATCGGCATGGAGCCTTCTTCACTTTGAAGAAGTTTGATCGCACTATCTAGGTCTAGACATTTGTGCTTAAACGACACAAGAGATGACTGATTATCGCGTGGTTCCTCACGCTTACGACAATAAGGAATCCAATTTTCAGCGTTCACATCAAAGGATGCCCATCATGACCAAACCTCGATTGGTTCTTCGCACTAGAGAACCCATCCGGGTAACTCATTCCCCACCTTCATCTCATAGTCGGTGGTATGATTTGGACGCTTCTAATCCAAATTATTATTCGAGTTCCCCCCACTCTTCTTCTAATTCTAATCCAAACATTTCCTCTTCTTCTGAGGATTCCAATCCAAATATTTCCTCTGACTCTTCTAAGGATTCAGATCCAAACTACTATTTAGATTCATCTAATTCGACTCCTAAGTCATCTAATGTGACTCCTAAGTCATGGTCCTCCCTTTCTTTGCAGGATCCTCTTCATCAATAGAAGAAGAAGGGCTACTAGGACAAAAGTAGTCCACACAAGAGGGAACCTTGTGGGACGAAGCGGGAAGTGCTCCACACTACCTACTTGACTAGTGATTCCTTTGTGAGATAGTGTTACGGGTTTTCCGTTGTGGCGACCCGGTGATAGTACACGTAGATGCACTAGTTGCCTATTGTTCTTGAAGGGGGTAAAGTAAAGCCGAGATCTTTCGCCAAACTAGTCGGTGCGACTTTTTGGGTAAATCGTGCTCACTCGTGGCAACTTTATAACACCTAGGGTGAGAGAACCACCTAGGAGAATATGCTTTAGCCAGAGCCCACTTTGACCGTTTTAAAATAGTGTTGAGTTGTGAACCTTATTTTTGAGAAACATGTGACGTATTACTTTCACCTATTTTTTACTTGCCTTAGGGCGAGGTGAAACTCTGTTGAAGTGAGGCTAGCATTTTTCGTCATTTTTCTTGATTTATTTCCTTCATATTCTTTTAACACTTTAGTAATCAAAAGAGGTGTGATTACCTTTGTGTTTCCATTCGATTATTTCTCTCACTTTTATGTTCGTTTACGTCCATCCATGTTTCATGGGTCAGGTTAGTTAAACATCTAAAGTGAGCGGAGACATTTTCACGTCATTTGGTAGCCATTGTGATATTGATACCCACGTCAAGATCGTCATTGTAGTTAGGCATGGTTCATCACCGCGGACTTCTATAGAGGAGTTAGCTTGTTTGTCTCGTATCATTACAATTTTGATATTTACGTCTTCTTTCTTGTAAACTCGACATAAATACCTATATTATGCGGTTCTGCACACATTCTTAACTATTCATAGCTATACTCGAGCATTTTTTTGCTTAGTTTTATTATTACCTCAATTTCAAAAGGTGTTAGGCACTACCATTTGTGCGTGTTATATCAATAACACCTCGATATCAATACTTCACTTTCTTGCAAAGTAGGTTAACATATCTTGGTGATATTGTTGTGTCATTCACAAATCGTAATTGGCACATTTTGAGATATAGATCTTAATCAAACTTGAGCTTTCTTGTCATATATCTTGATTGGGAGATCACATTTAACTTCATGTATTTACTTACGTCTTGTTCATTCCTTTAAACTTGGCATAAGTGGAGACATCTTGTTAATCATCTGGCATCGCAAATTACTTTGAAACGTAGTTTAAGAAGTACTTCATTTGATTAAGTTTTGGTACCAAACGATTGTTTCATTGGTGAATTTATCACTCTATCACATTGGTATTCTCACACTGTTAATTTACTCTTAAGACGTACATCTTGTGTTTCACTTAGGGATAGTCATTGAATTTTGAACAAATCTACAACTTACCTTAGTGAAAATTATCACGAAAACATGGCTCCCAAGACTCATCTAGGGTTAAAGAAACAAACATATGAGGAACATGACGTAATCTTGGGAAACCTCTAACAAATAAGGGTCAAACCCATTTATCGGACACGATCTAGGACCACTATTTTCTACAGAAAAGGAAACAGAAGAAATGGTCGACCATAGTGGAAATGAATTAGAGTCACCACGTGCGAGACTTTGATTTTGACCCTACTCTACTAGACAAATTTATTCTTAGAAACAAAGACAGAGTGTTGGCCCGGGTCGTCGAATTAGGGGCCAAATTTCCCATCAAGAAGGAACCAATACTACAAACAAATGACACTACTAAGGAAGAATGCCCCTTTATCAATATGGAAGATATTTTAATAGGAGGGCATGCTTCCACTTCTTACACAGAAAATGATAAAGTGGTAGGGCATAGAATACCCCTCCTCAAAGTGCCACAAAGAAACAAAATAGAACTTGAGACAGAAGAAGAACCTCCACGGTACAAAGAGGAGGAACCTTTAGAAGAAGAGGCTATAAACCAAGCCACAATCCAACAACAAATCAGCAACCTAAGTGACAACTTGCTTTGATTACCTCCATATGAGAAAGATGTAAACATGAACATTCAAAAGTTAAGGCCTAAGGTTAAGATCAATGAACTCCATCGAGAAAACCAAGGAGAAGAAGACACGGGGTATCATCGTGTACACGTCCCCGCTTCTCCCACTAGAGAAAAATTACTCACACAAGAAGTGCAATCTATGAAAGCAACGCTTGTGAGCATACAAGAAAGCAATATAGGGAGTATTAGGAAATACCAATACGAAGAACTATGCCCCTATCCTTTTGACAAGACAATGACCCTTCAACCCTTTCCAAAGAAATTTGATATGCCAAAGTTCGACAAATACAAAGGAAAGGGAGACCCAAGGGATCATGTTAAAGATTTCTACATGGCATGTCAAGAGGTGTCTTATAGTGATAATTACCTCATCAGACTTTTTCCTAAGAGTCTCAGAGGTCAAGCATTGGAATGGTTTACACACTTACCACGAGGATCAATTTTCACTGGCGAATTGGCGCGAAAGATTCGTGCATCATTTCTTGTATAACATAGAGAGTGACATCATCATGGCAGGAATTGTGTGGCACAAAACAACACCCAAATGATACCTTCGCCGACTTCCTCCAATGATGGAGAGGGATAACTAGTCACTTCCCTTGTGCTTTCCCGAGAAGTAGGTGGTCGATATTTTCATCCCTAATCTCAACCAGATATAGCTTTCCACCTCCAAATGCATTGTGTCCACACCTTTAAGGAGGTTATCGAGAAAGGGATTCAAATAGAAAAGGCTCTCATTTCCAAAGGTACCCTCAAAACCCAATCTAAAGACAACCAAAGTGTCAAACCTACTAAAAAGCCAAAGATCTTTAACAAAAAAAAAACGTGGTGGGAGACGGAATCATTGATTCCAAACATGTTCAAATGGTCCAAACTAGTCAACCTTTTAAACTGACCAAGGGCCCACTTCAAACACCACCAAAGCAATGAACATTCACCTCCCTTAATGAACCGTTTTCCATCATACTAAAATAGTTGGATGTGGCCCACATGATGACCTATCCTACAACACAACCATTTGATGACAACACTCCTAAACCTTCATGGTATAAGGAGCATGAATACTGAAAAATGCATCATGTTAAAGGTCATAAAATAGACAAATGTCTGCGGCTTTGCCACTATATTCAGGACCTCATTGATAATGGGGAGATAGAGGTGGATAACCTTGGCAAAACACAAACACCTAACGAGAAAATGGGGATTTATAAGGAACCATTCCCTAAGCATGATAAGTCAGAAAAGACAAAGCCGGATCAGGGAGACTCATCCCAAACCTATAAAGCCACAAATTACTTATTTACTAAAAGAGATAACAATCATTACAATTCTCTTATCAGATGTATTCACTCCCCTACTGACCGTGTCAATACCATCTAGATCAAAAGAAAGGATTGCACTGCGGTAACAAGGCGTGCCCGCCTCGTGATTCTAAAACCCTCTCTGTTGACCTCTCAAACTAGTAAATATAACCTTTTAGAACAACTTGAGAGGACACCTGCTAAGATCTCGATCTTAGATCTTCTCAAGATATCTAATGTGCATAAGGACATTTTGTATCAAACTCTTCAAGGGTCGGGAGTGCCTTGAGAAGTTGATCCTACGTACCTTCAAGCCGCGGTGGCAAATATTACACCAAGTGAGCATCTCGCTTTTAAACATAGGGAGGTCCCTACCGAGAATCCTAAACATAATCTTCCCTTATACATTGAGGTAGTTGTCACCTGCAGGAAAATCAAATGGGTGCTTGTGGATAATGGATCTGGATTGAACATCTACACGCTTAAATTAGTCAAACAATTGGGACATATGGAGGTAGATCTTGAGTCCCATATCATCACTATCACCGCATGTGACAACACGGAAAGAGAGTCAGCAGGCACCATTACACTACCCATGGAGGTGGGACCCACTTGCCATCAGACGAAGTTTCACGTCCTAGACTTGGAACTTCCATATAATATGCTTCTAGCCGTGCCATCAACATTTCATCAATGCATCAAGCTAAAGCATGAGGGACATATGGTAACAATACCAGGAGACTTAGAGCCCTTTGCTCATTGTAGAGCTCTTAATAGCTTTGCACGAAATGGTACATATGCATGTCCCTCCGTGGATATGGCCATTCCTTTTCAGTCTGAGGCTATGGAATCCCGGCTGGATTCAGATTCTCTTAGGTCTTGCACTCATGGGGCGTCCACTTCCACATCTCCATTTGATTCATGGGAGATGAAAATTCTAGAATATGGTTGTGGGGAGTATAATGTACAACAAGCACTCTTGGTTTCTGACCTCTCCTTGTCGCCCAAGACTAGAGGTCGACCCAACTACCGCTTCAGGAGACCTAGAGAGGAACACACTATTGGGGCATTCCTACCACTGGAGGCTTGTTAGGCCGAGAAAAAATTTCTTGATCCACATACGACTTGGGTCCCTAAGGAAACTCATCCATCTTGTTATCAAACCCTGGAAATATGAAAAATATAACATAATGATGTACTCCATGGGCTACAAAGACCTAGGATGTGGGAAGAATGAACAAGGAAAAAGTGAACCAGTCCCTCTTCCACATTTCAAAACAGAAAGATATGGCATTAGGATTCACCCTTATGGAGCACACCCCAACGATCAAGATGTGACTTTTCTAAGCATGAGGATAGCTCTAAGTACCTAGACAACGGCGATCACGGATTCCCATTGTATCCTATATGAGGATCGGTCTCCATGAACCTTTTCATAAATAATGTTGTCTGACCATAACACTCATGAACCAACCCTTGACCTTGTGTACCCTTCCCTTGTTGAATGGGACCAACAACGTCATGTGCCACTAGATTTATTCAAGAACGATGAGGCTATTATAGAGTTCATGGGCATAATGGATACAATTCCCATTGGAGATCACAAGAAGGGTTTCTTTATTGACTTAGACACCTGCGCCTACTTTGGCAAGGAGGCTGAACTTCATGGTCAGCAAAATTTAAAGAAAAGCAAGGGAAAGAGTTCTAAAGAAAAGCCTCGGCAAAAATCGAAGTCCAAGTCACACATTGAAAACCTCTTTAAGGCACTGGCTGACAAACAAAGAAGAAAATCAAAGGACAAACAAAGTGACCATGCCAAGGATGAAAATATCGTAGAGACATCCTTGGATGAAGATCTCAACCTACCTCCCAATCCTACGCATATGGAGGATTTATCAAAATTGTTAGTCGAAGAAACCATTGATGTCAACATTGGTACTGAAGAAGATCCCAAGATAGTAAAATTGGGGGCATCACTCTCAGCTAGAGAACAAAAGACGTTCACTATGTTGTTGCGAGAGTTCATTGATGTGTTTGCATGGTCTTACCAAGACATGCCCGGCCTAGATCCAACTTTGGTCATGCAACATGGTCGTGCACGCAGATGCCAAGCCTATCAAATAGAAACTCTGAAAGATGCATCCAAGAGTGGCCTTGTTGGTCAAGGAAGAGTTGGAAAGGTTGCTTATAGCAGGATTCATCCGACCAATTGACTATTCTGAATGGATATCGAACATTGTTCCTGTCTAGAAGAAACCTATCGGTATCCGAATCTGTACGGATTTTAGAGACATCAATAAGGCTTGCCCTAAAGATGACTTTCCGTTACCCAACATTGATATGATTGTTGACTCAACAATAGGATATGAAATGCTATCGCTCATGGATGGCTTTTCGGGTTATAATCAGATTAAAATCGCTGAGGAGGACCAACACAAAATAACTTTCACAACTCCTTGGGGCACCTTCTACTATCAGGTGATGCCATTTGGCCTTAAGAATGCGGGAGCAACTTATTAGCAGGCAGTGACGTGTGATAATATTTCATGATATGATTCATGACATCATGGAAGACTATGTAGATGACATCTTGGGAAAGTCCAAAATAACGAGAGGATCATCCTATCATTTTGTGGCGTATCTTTGAACACTGCATGAATACAAAGTCTCAAGCTAAATCGAAGAAGTGTGTCTTTGGTGTCTTTATCCGGGAAACTATTAGGCTTCATCGTGTCAAGTAGAGGTATTGAGGTAGACCCCTGCTAAAGTGTCTTCCATCACATAAATTCCTCCACTGAGAATATCAAGCAACTACGTAGCTTGTAAGGGGGAAAATTTAAGCCATTCACCGCTTTATCTCCCAAACTTGCGAGATAAATGTCACTCATTCACTCATTTTCTTAATAAGGATGTCACTTTCATCTGGGGACCCGAGCAACAACAAGCCTTTTCTTTGCTTAAAACGATTACTGGCTAATCCACTGTCCTCATGCCTCCCACTTCGGGAGAACCACTTTTGCTTTATATATTTCCACTATGCAATACGCTATTGGTGCACTTTGCTCACCCAATATGACCTTAGCCATAAAGAGAAAGGAGTGTATGATCTGATTCGCACCCTCATCGCCTATGAACTTAATTATCCTCAGATTGAAAAGGCTTGATTGGCCGTTGTTTTAACCTTTCAAAAACTTTGCCATTACTGTTAAATACTAAGACCAAGCTCATATCCGAGGTCGACCCACTCAAGTATTTGTTGTCCAACCCCACCCTCACGGGTAGAATGGCTAATTGGATCATTCTAATCGGTGAGTTTGATATAGAATGTGTCCATCAAAAATTAGTTAAAGGACAAGTACTTGCCGACCAACTATCGGAAGCACCTTTGCAAAGCATAGAACCTTTGAGTCTGGATCTCGCAAATGCATCTTTACTCTACATTGAAGAATCCATCATATGGCGAGATACATTTTGATGGATCTTTTACATTTCATTGTTCAAGTGTAGGAGTGGTCCTTATTACTCCTTCGGATGATCCTATACCATAATCTTTCCGCCTAGTCTTCCCTTGCACAAACAACATTGTGGAATATGAAGCACTCATTACGGGGATGAAGCTAGCCATTAAGTGGAATATTCAACATGTTAAGGTTATAGTTGATTCATGACTAATCATCAAACGAGTTAATGATGAGTAAAAGTTAAGGATGACAAGCTCATACCTTACAAGAAGTTGGTGGAAACTCTAAAGGAGTATTTTGTGCGCATTACCTTTGAGTAGATCCCAAGAGCACAGAAACAGATCGGCGAGATGCCATGGAAATGGTGGGATCTATGCTTTGTATTCTATTAGGGAACAATGTTATGCCATTTTTCGTAGAAAATCTACACCAACCCTCATATGACATCTTTGGAATCTTGCACGGCTTGTGAGGTTGTTGGTCCCTATTCCCGTGGTACGAACCCATTTTCACTGTCTTAAGGACGATACTTTCCCTCCCAATATCTCCCATTCTAAAAGCAAATCCTAATTCACCGGATAGCCCGTTACACCCTTTTAGGAGGTACACTTTATCATCGTGGCTACAACGGGAATCATTACGTTGTTTGAATGTGACTGAGTCAATCCAAGCAATTAAAGTACACGAAGAAGTATGCGGAGCACATACAAACGGAATGGTCTTGGCTAAGAAACTGTTAAGAGTAGGTTCTTTGTTGGCCCACCATGGAACTCGATTGTTGTAATTATGTTAGAAAATGTGTGCTTTGCCAAAAGTATGGAAATTTCATCCATGCTCCATCGCATGACCATCTGCAACCAATCACTACCCCGTGGCCATTCTCCAAGTGGGGACTTGATCTAATAGGAAGCTTACTCCTACCTCATCCAATGGTCATACACATATCATCACTCTGAGAATACTTTACAAAATGGGTGGAGGCTGTCCCTTTAACCTATGTCACAAGAGCACTGATTTCTAAATTCGTCATGAATCACATTATTTGTCGATATGGTATCCTGCTGACCATTATCACAGGATAATGGGAAGTCATTTAAGAACAAAGCGTGAAATTTCTTTGCGAACGATTCCAAATCAGATTGAAATGTTCCATGCCATATTACCCTCGGGGTAATGGACAAGGCGAGGCAACAAACAAGACTTTGGTAAGGATAATGGAGAAGATGGTTAGAAAATCCGTCGAAACTAGCACCTACAAATCCACCCAACCCTCGGGCCTACCGAACATCAATTCGCACTCCTATGGGTGTGACGCCATATTCCCTAGTGTTCGAACGAGAATCTATCATCCCTTTAGAGATCGAACTCCCATCCTGTGAATTTCTCTTGGGACTATTTGGATAAGAATGAAGATTATCGAGTGGCAAGATTGGTGAGTTAGAGCTCCCTGGATGAGAGGCACATTCACGCTCTTAATCACCTAAAGGTATATCAACATAGAATCTCCCACAACTACAACAAGAGAATCATCCCTCGCTAGTTTGAGGTGGGTGATTTAGTTATGAAGGAGAACTAGTTCAACACCAGAGCAAAGTGAGAAAAGAAAGGGAAGTTCGAACCACACTTGGTTAGGACCCTATGTCATAGTTGCCAAGTACGACACCGGGGCATACAAACTGGCTCACCCCAATGGTGATGAGCTCGAGAGCCAATGAACACCATGCATCTTAAGAAGTTCTATGCTTGAACATGGCACAAAAATTAAAAAAATACAAAAACATCAAAAAAAAAAAAAAAAGAAAAAAGAGAAAACAGGTCGTCCACTAGTGAAAACCACACAATTGTGGCACTTTGGACAAGTCCTTGGGTGAAAACTAGTTTCTGGCGCCTCGAGAGGATTCGTTGTTCACAAGCATTCTATATTATAAGGGTATTTGTCTTTGGCCTAGACCTGGTTCTGCCTTCGAGTTTCCTTGTGCACACCATCTTGTCCAGCCTTGATCCGGCTTTGCCTTCTTCTATTCATATGTAAGGGACGTGGTCTTTCGTTATTTCCCATCTTACGCTGGGGGCAACTCAACGACTTCACCTTCTTGTTCATAAGTGTGTGGCTTCTGCCCTTGTATATTCCCCACCTAACGTTGGGGGCATCCACGCTTTCTTGGTTACCTACACATAGCTTTGGAAACCGTTAGAAAACACAAAAACAATAGAAAATTGTTTCAAGAAAACACAAAAACAATAGAAAATTGTTTCGAGAAAACACAAAAACAATAGAAAATTGTTTCAAGAAAACACAAAAACAATAGAAAATTGTTTCAAGAAAACACAAAAACAATAGAAAATTGTTTCAAGAAAACACAAAAACAATAGAAAATTGTTTGAGAAAACACAAAAACAATAGACAATTATTTCACAAAAACCTAAACAATAGAAAATCAGTGCATGAAAACATATCTTACAAAAACATTTACTTGCATTGTCTTGTTTCCTTGCTTTGCTTGTTGCTTGTATAGTGTTTTGCGGGCTTACTTTTGAGTTGTTTGTTGCTTGGGTGTACTTTGTCATAGTTTATCTTTTCTTGCTTAGAATAGATTCATTCTTGCTTATGCATATTGTAGTGGGTTTCGACATGCTAGTGTGTTAATTCATTATTTCTTTCTTAACGCATTTGGTTGTGTTTTGTTACTTGTTAATAAGGCATGGTGATTCATGGTGTATTACATTAATTCCTGGTGTTCTTTGTAGCATTTAGTTTGTGTTTCTTACATGTGCTGCTTTTTTATCATTCACATCACATTACCATCACTATCATCACATCTAGCATCATCTATACATCATATATAAACAAAAATGCTAATTTTTACATCATGCATGTATGCTAAGCTAATCATCACATATCATATCATCAATGGGGGCAAGAGGGGTTGCGCATAATAAAAAATCTATCCCCCGCACCAATATCATCATATCATCCCATCCATATACATCAAAATAACACTTGAAAACAACATTTGATATTGTCTATAGATCTATCATCTACAATCTACAACATGCCTCAAACGATCACATGCGATCACCATCTCTCCTAAGTGTCAGAGCCTCATGGTAAGTTTTCTAAACTAAGCGGTTAAAATGAACTGATTGCGATGTTTTTACCCCCCAGGGGGTATATTAACCTATTTTTCACCGATCGAATGGCGGGACACCTATTTAGCTCACCGTTTTCTCCTCTGTTTGCTGTGGAATAATTATTTTTCTCTTATTTTTCACCGTATTGGGGCATTTTTTGTCCAATACCCCTTTCTTCTCCCCCGGACAATTTTATTGCTCCCTGGAAATTTTTATTCTTCTTCACACCCTCATAAATAATTATTTTTCAAATAATTATTTTTTCTTAATTTTTCCACTAAACAAGGACATTATTTGTCGTTTGTTTCTCTTTTCTTCCACCTAGGGCACTTTTTGTTGCCCCTAGGCCCTTCTTTTTCTTCTTCTCCTTTCTTCTATTGTTTATCATGGTTTAGAAAGCCAAAACAATACAAACATTTACTATATCAAAAAAATCCAAAAACAAGGCAAAAATTTTCAAAAAATTCCTAAAAAGTAAAACACCCTACAAAATGGTAACTTGCTTCTTATGGCTGAAACTTGTGTCTTACACATGGTATTTTCTCCATATCCTGTTGGTTTATCTCACATCTTCCCTGATTAATACAACTCGCGGATCACTGGATTCACTGACCATTCACAAAAGCTAACTACTTGCTTAAATACATACTCTAGGGCACTTTTGGTTGCCTGGTGCTATTTTGTTGCGCACAAACATTTTTCATGGACACCGTGTCCATTTTCATTTCCCCTTGCATGTATCCTTTCTTGGGGCATCATTTTTTAACCCTTTTCGTTAATCATGAACTTGTGGATATCTCTAGCACTGATAATAGAACATTTGTACAACTATCTTGACCGTTGTTGGGTTGGATATGTGCGTTCGTAATTTTTTTCCCTGTTAGATGAGCTTGTTTCCTTCTCGTATTGCATTGCATTTTTGTATGTTGTGTGGAGTTGGTATATTCAGCAATGGAAAATTGTTCGTATTATGGATTTTCATGTCATTCTACAGGTTTGTCGTATGCTTATATTTTTCATAAGGACCGATGACATAGTTCTATGGCAATATGACATGACATCTAAATTGTTTCAAACAAATACATGCCTAGAGGCTAAGCTCTTCTCCCCCTCGACCATATTTCTTCTACACCACTTTCCTTTCAACCCTAATTCTCCCTCTCCTTCGAGGCATCCTTCCTCGTCCCTCTTCTTCTTCCTATATCTCACTTTTTTCAATCATCGATCGACTTCTTCCATCACCCCATCGACACTCAAGGGGGAATCTCTCCCTCCTACTAATTTTTCTTCTATCCCTTCAAAATATCTTATGTCTACTATCTTTGAAGTGGCATCACTTACGCCACCCCAAAGAGGGGTAAATGTAGACACCTATAATTACGCCCAAGCAATTTAAATACTTAAATTGCACTAATTATCCTCTTTCTCGCAAATCAATGACATATCGTCAAAAGCACTCATTTTCCCTCATATCATCATTAATTAATTACACTAAGCTAATTAATTAAGTTGCCTATCCAAAAATACCCTAATTAACGACCTTCCATTAATAAATCACCCCTTCTACCTAGACTAATTAATTATTATTAATTAATTAGCTTTCCCTTCCATTTAACCAATAAATCAATATTTAATTTATTTAATCCCCTTATAATAGCCTAAATCATACTAATATTCATCTAATTATCTTTTATAAGCTTACATCTACCTATTAGTTAATCACCTTTGATTAATTAAAACACCCCCAACTCCCATGACTTGCTAAGCATAAATTAAACCCTTCTAAAGTAAGGTTACCTTTAATAAAGCAACCTTATCCATTCCTAATCATGTTTTACCTTTATCCCACATGCAAAGGGATGAAGTGTTTCCTTTATCCATTGGGCTATATAAGGAGCCCTCCTTCTACCTTTTTACTTACACCTAAACTCCTTAGAGAAAATGTAAAGCATATAACAAAGAGACTAAGAGCTTGCACCTTGTTTTCTTGAGATTTCATCATCTTCAAGAGTTAAGCATCTTTCTTAAAGTGCTTGGGTCATATGGGAGGTGTCAAAAGGGTCTTGTAGCCCAACTTTGATTAGCCCCCATTCCTAGGTTCTTGGAACATTAAGGACAACTATTTTTGATAGCCATGGAACCTACCTAGGTTCCTTCATTTATATGTTGTTAGAGAATAGAGGATATTTAGGTGCTTAACATAGTTAATTTCATAGTTTTGTATTGATAAATGTTAACATCTAATTCTTGATTAATTCTTATCATAATGGTGTTTATAATTTTGTTTAATTCTTGCTAATTAATACTATTTAGGTGTTAGTCTTTGTTTACATTAGCATTAGTTTAAAAACAACACTTGCTCACACAAAGTACCGTAGAAACCTTGTCATCCCAATCTCTCCTTCCAACATCACAAATTTTGGTCAAGGTATGGCTCAATATCTTGTTGAAGGCCTCAATAGTTCCATTTTCCTGAGGGTGATAAGGGGTTTTCTTATGGTGTGCAACCATAAATTCATCCAACAATATCTTGATAGTCTCATTAAGGAAATGAGTACCCCTATCACTTGTTAAACTTAAAGGGAAACCATACCTGCTAATAATATTTTCCCATAGAAACCTTGTTGTTGTAGTTGTAATGCAATCCTTTGTAGGCACCACTTCTACCCACCTTGTAAGATAATTTGTACAAGTTATAATATAGTGTGATCCTTTCATGAGCTTATGCTGGGAAATAGCACCCAAAAATTTAATTTCTAGCTTCTCAAAAGGCTCTGCACTAGTAATAGGCCTCAAAGGCATCTTTTCTTGGTGTTGAAGATTTCAAATGTGCTTGACAATGATCATAGGCCTTACAATATGCTTTGTAATCCTTGTATAATGTTTCCCACCATAGACCAGCTACTAGAATCTTGTGCGCGATGGCATCCCCTGCATAGTGTCCACCTGTAATACTATCATGAGCCTCTACCATAATTAATTCGTGCTCATACTCAAGTACACATCAACGCAAAACTTCATCACAACATAACTTGTATAAGTCTCCATTGATCAACATGTAAGGCATGGTGTGAATAGAAAGTTGTTTCTTTTCTAAGGCCTTCATTCCCTCGGGTGCCACACATGTGCATAAAAAGAAAACAATATCCTCCAATTCCAAGGGTGCATGGTTCAACCTAAACAAATGAGCATCCAGAATTATGTCCTCAATTCTCTACATGTCCTCTCTGATTGAATCCTTGATAAATGGTCTGGACTAGAATTGCTTTTACCAAGATTAACCACCACCGTAAAATTGAACTCTTGAAACAACAGTACCCAACAACATATGCACCCCTACAAAACGGGCTTGTTCACCAAGTACTTCAATGCCATGTGGTCTATATAAAATATGAAAGGTGTAGCCAACAAATATTGTCGAAACTTATGGAGTACATAGATCATAGACAAGGCCTCGTGCTCTCTGTCATTGTATAATTATGTTCTACTTTGGATTCAACTTTCTGCTAGCAAATCAAATAGGATGATCAACAATCCCTTCTCCAGGATGAGCTAATATGGCACCAATGGCCATGCCAAAGGCATCTACATGAACGTGAAAAGGCTTGGACCATGAAGGAAAGCGCAAAATAGGTGTTGTAGTAAGCCTTTCCTTTAGTGTGTCAAACGTGTGTTGTTGTGCCTCACCCCAATAGAAATTTCCTTTTCCCCTAAGTAATTCTTCTAAGGGCGGAAATCTTGGCATATCCCTTTATAAACTTTCTATAATAACCTATGTTCCCCAAGAATCTACATACCTCACTCTAGCTAGTAGGATCTTCTAAGCCCAAAATGATAGCTACCTTAGTAGGATCCACTAATGAAGCCTTCTTTATAGATGATATGTCTCAAGTAAAATTCCAAAGGGTGTGGAAAATATACACTTCTTAATGTTCAAGGAGATGCTCAACTGTTGGCACCTCTTGAACATCAACCTCATATTATCATAGTGATCTTTCACAAACCCATAGACTATCCAATCATCTAGATACACTTGTAAGAACTTGTGAATAAAATCTTGGAATTTTTGTACCACTATACGCAAAAATACTATAGGCATGGTATTTAATCGAAAGGGCATAACTGTGTATGAAAAACTTCCCCACTCGGTGGTGAAAGTTTTCTTCTCTTAATCTTCTTCACTATCCTTACCTGATGATATCCAAAGAATCCATTAGTGAAGGAGTATATTTCGTGCCCTTAAGGAGTAAATAATGTGGGAAAGGGATCAATCACACATGCATCATTTAACTCCCTGTAATCCACAAAAATCCTTATTCTACCATATTTATTGATGTTGATCACCATAGGGCTCACCCATTCTGACTCCTCAATTGGCACAATAATTCCAGAAATTAAAATTTTGTCAATTTCTTCCTTTACCTTAAATGCACAATTTCGTATCCATTATGTAAGGTATCTTCCAAATTGGACATGAACTTTCCTTCAACTTTATCTTCATCTCTCCTAATGATTCATGTAAGTATTTTAGCTCATGATAACCTCTAGGGAATAGATCTTGAAAGTCATGTAATTCAATGAATTTAGCAACTTTAGATTCAGACCAGTAATCTCTGATAATAGCTTCCTTAGGTTCAAAGCATCCATTCCAATGTTCACTTTCTTGGTCTTCATAGGCTCATGGTAGGTGCATGCCTTCTCATATGCATTTTCCAAGACTTCACGTGTACCCTCTATGTGCTCAATATCCAAGTTCTCTACCTCTTCATCATCAACCATGTAGATCATCTTACCCTTTTCTATTTCTAAATAGGTGCACCCAAGCTACTCGGTTTCTAATTCTTCCTCTCCAAATTGCTCCACTAGGTTTGATTTTCCAAACAACTCCCGAAGTAACTCTTCATCCTTTAAATTTTCTCCCATAGTTAAATGCTTCATAACCTGCAATGCCTCATTCACTAGAGGCTTAGAAGAAAAGTAATCAAAGGTCTTATTCATACCTTCAATAATTTTCGCCAATTTCCAGTCACCCTATTCAACTCTATGTAGACATACCATGCGCACATGCAGCCTCATAAGGTGAAATAAAACTTATGCACCCACAAAGAAGGTGGTAAAGCTTCCTGCCTTGCTTTTCAGAGTCTCTCACACTGCTAAACGTGGTGTTGAATAGGATCATTACCATGAAATGCATAGATATAAGTAGGCACATTACTTCTTAGAAAATGAGTAGATAAAGCAATCCTTACTTCTCTCCACTCCAAAAGATTATCCCTGTGAACCATCCACCAGTGCATTTCCATCCCACGTAAAGTATATACTAACATGTTCCTTCTTTCCACCTGACATTCCCATTGAACTTCCATAGCAAGTAGAAATACTTTTGGATTATCTTCTCATGTGTACTTTAGTACCTAGTTGCTACCCAAGTGCCTGATATTGTGTGGCTTACTGACGCACGCAATCGCACTTTGTAATTCATGCCCAATTGTTTATAAGTTTTGTGCACCCAATTTTCACATGAAACACTTGTAGTATCGCTCATTGATTGTGCATCATCCCACTGGAGAACTCCTTCTTTTGATGGCTCAAGAACTTCCAGATCTTGAATGGTGCACACATAAATTCTTTTTCTCAAAGTTGATCCACTCTTTACGTGTGCACCATGGAGAACAAAGAAGAAAATTTGGTCCACAATTTCAAAATTGAGGATGTGAATTATTCATTCCTCAAGTGGTTAATGACTTGAAACTCAAACAATTATGGAATGTTGGTCACTTTAGTGATAGTGGCACCAAGGTTACTGACTCAAGAGGCGATGGACTACTAGAAGTAGGTGTTAATCGAAGGAGTTAAATACCCCAAGCTCTTGAGGTGGATGGGCCGCCAATTTTCTCAAGGATCGATCTCCACAAGGATTGGTTATACACCTGTGGTTGATGAGGTGGTTAAAGTAATGATGGAACCAAGGCATTATAATCCCCATTTGGACACTCTCAAGGTGGCTCAGATTATCGTGGTCCAGACTATTTTTCTTGGCACTAGTAATGCTTTTGTGAAGACATGGAACAGTTTCGGTTTGATGTGGGCTGAAATTGGATCAGATGTGGTAGCTAACAAAATACATGTTTTGGAAAGTGTGCAACAAGGTAAGAAAATTGATGCAATATGATCTGCCCTTCAAATTCCTTCTAAGCAGTTTGAGGTCTCGAACTTGGCAAGTTCCTTGGTTCAGCTGATGATGATAGATGGTGAAGCTAGAAATGATGAAGCTTGAATTATTATGGTAACCAGATTATTTTGAGGAAGAGAATAATTAGATTTAGCTAAATAGTTTTACTTTTGTCAAATTGTATTTCTTGTAGTCTTCACCATCATGGATGGTTTTGTAACTAGAAATCTTCATGTTCTCGGGGTTTATTATTATTATATATATATATATATAATAGTAAGGTTTTGAGCGTCTTTTTTGGTGAACAAAAAGCAGTCGACCAAATTTATGCACTAAACATTTTAGTGCCAAAATAGATGAGGTCATAAAAATAACTTTTATTTGAATACATATCTTGATTCGATCTTTGTAGAATGATATCCGAGATTCTTCTAGACTTCCATGGACTTCCCCTATTTTTTTCTTAGTCTTACATCTTTTCATGACCATCACAAACTTTTTCTTTCCTTCGCAAAAATCCTTCACTTTCGCAATCTTTCTCGGACCTCTGCGGCATTTCCTAAATTTTGTGAGATTTCTCTAACCTCTGCAGAATTTCTAGACTTCTATGGATTTCTTTTACTTTCTCTTAATTATATGGAAATCATCCTTTTTATTATGGCATTTTCTTTCTATCACCCATGGAATACAATTTCCTTTAATTTGCGGCATATGACCTTTGTTATGCGGTATTATCTTATACTCGTGAAACACTTCAACCAATGCATACATTAGACTACTAATCATTTTCAAATCCTCTGAAACACCACAACATCCATGGTATAGTACAAGACACGTGGATTACTAGAGAACCCACATAACACTTTGCATTTTTTTTTCCTTTGAAGTTTTGTATGCAAAATTCAGGCCATATTAACTTTTTATTGATTGATTCAATTCATAGACATCAATGACAGTCATTTCCAACATATGATACTTGTAGCTTTCTTTATGCATCAACATTACTTTGACATCAATGACAATATTTCCAACAATATCCCCCTTTTTCATTAATGACAACCTATATAGAAACCATAAATAAATAACGCAAATTACCAATTTATGTAAAGGTATATCAAGAACACAATGTTCTCTCTTGTTGTAGTTCTCCCCCTTTCTATAACTCTCCTCTTTTGTAATACTTATGTACTACTACGATACACCTTACTTTAATTATCCCCCTTGCTTTAATTCTCCCCCTTTTACATCAATGGAAAAGGAGTAAAAAAACTCTCAAAACACTACCCCTTGGATTATGCATTTGTTAATCTCTTATTGTGTTGTCTTCACTATGATGTTTATGTGATTAAATCCCCCTTATTGTACACTTCCTTCATAGAAACTATGTGCACCATGATACTGGTGCAATGTTCATTACCTCTATTGTGGATGAAAAAATAGAATACTTTCTTCTTTCTCATATAAGATATTAAACGGTTTCCCAAAAGAATTCTCCTCCTCTTAAATTGTTTATGTCATCAACACTTGACATCTCAATCTAATTCTTACATGACTTCAATTGACTCAACTTCGTCTCTTTTCATGACCTCTCCAAGTAACATCCTTCATCACTCTCAATCAAATTTTCATGTACCTCTCCTTCACTTATTATGAACTCAAAACAACTCATTAACTAGTTACAAATCTTGACAACAAACTATCACTACTACTAATATCCATGATCACACTTAGATGCTTACCTTGAACCTTGCATCTTATCTCAAAGGCTTTGTTTCTTTTCCATGGATTCTCTTGGAAGTACTTTATTTTCCTAAAATCCTCATTTGTTTGCATCGAATTTTAATATTGTGTTTCTCTTGTAACTATTGTACATTCATCCTTTTCACCATGCTTCTTAGATTGCTCTTTCTTATTCCTAGCATCTTTAGTTTGATCTTTCACAACATTCTTTTTCTTCAACTTACAGACATTTATGAATTCACCTTTGTGTTTAGCACAAGTATCCACTTTCTGGTTTTGATATGCAAGAATAATTCTAAATTATCTTGCTATATGTCCATACTTATTGGAATTATAACATTTAATATCATCTGATGTGAAAGCAAATTAAATATAGATTTTACCTAAGAAAGCATGCACCAATTTTTTTCCATTCCATCCCTTCTCATTCCTATTTTGTTTGGGAGATTCCACAGTTCTACAAAAACGTGTAATATGGCCATAGTTGTGGCATTTATAGCATATAGGAACATTTTGTTTGTATTTTGAAGGGAATTATAGTTTCTATTTGAAACCCCATAAGAACTTGCATTTGAATTTTTCTTCTTATCAAAACTTCTTGCATAAGATCTATAGTCTACTGATCTATGCCCAACCTAATTGCACAAAAATAACCATAAAAAGAATTATGACACCTAGTTATGTGACCCTACCTTAGGGGAAAGGATCTTCTGTATTTTTCTAAGTTGTCTTTGTTTGTATTCTTAGGAACATGAATCTCTTTCTTCTTGTTGATTTCATTTGGAATGCTTGTACTTTGAGGAACATAAGTATCAGTCTCCTTATTGCTTTCATCTCTAATAGAATATTTAAGAGCATCTACATAGGTCTTTGATTTTTCTATGTTTTTATTTTGTGGTGGAATATTGGTGTAGACACAAAATCACGCACTTGGGTACATTTGTAGGTGCTAAAAGCATACTAGTATTCATATGATTCCTAAGTGAGAAAACTAGTAATTGACAGCTATCTTTAGCCTCTCTGTTTTGTTTCTTGTCTTCTTTCTGGTATTTTACACCCTACATCCTAGTTGGTAATTTACTTTCTTATCTTTCATGACCTCTAACACCAGCACCAGCCAGACGCGCCGCATGCCAGGTGGCTTCATCCCCTTTGGGCGCCTGGCCTCTTTACATCTTACTTGCTATTTTTTAGCCTCTTTTATCTTTTGGGCATCCTATTTTCTTATGTGTCGGTCTTCAAATTGTCAATTACAAAATTAAATGAATGGAATCATCTAAATATAAAGTTATGTGACCAAATGAAAGGACCAAGCTCTAAGTATCTACTATCATTACCTAAGATTGTATCCAAAGGCATCTAAAAACATCAAAGACATTTATCTAGAATCTATACAAGGGACAAGGGAATGCATTTTCTGCATACACTTCATAGGAAGGGGAAGTTCATTTTTCCATCCACACATCTATTTACATTGGTACATCTAGCTATCGCTCACTATCAAGTGCACTTGCACAAGGGCTTCCTAGGGCACGACTCTTTCACACACACAAGATCTGTATGGATTATGAGATGTAGTGCAACACTAAGTCGTAAGTTCACTCAGTCAGGTGATCATCGGGGTTAGTCCAACTTCCCATATTGTATCTTTATTTTTTGGGATTTGATGTAGTTTAATTTTTTTTCTCTTGAACATCTCTTTGTGGGTTACAGGTACATTTTGTAAACAAGGTGTGACATATAGGAGATCAACAAGGACTAGTAGCGATATTTGTGCGACACCAAAAATTAGGTTCCGAGCTACCGCGTAGTCACAGAACCCAATAGAGGTCTCGACACCTAGGCTCCCTCTCCCTAGTCCAAGCGCCCTGGTATGTCTTCATCCGAAAGTTTCATAATTTTTGTGCATAGTTATGACAAGTATGCCCTTCCTATCCATTAGTTTCCCCATTCTGACAACCTTGAGAAAAGCATAAATCAACTAAGTCATTCTTTCCCTCTCTTTCACTTAGGGTTTCATATTTATCTAGCTTATTTCTTGTGTCAAATTTGTACTTTAGCATTTATTTATCATATATGACTCTGCAATTAGGGTTTAGCATTAAATCTATTTTTTTAAATCAATTGGAATCTTCTTTGTCCGTTTTATGATATTATTTGTACCGAGACTAGTTTTGATAAAGCTGTGATCCTTGATTATTGAGTATATCATCTAGCATTTTAGTGCTCTTCTCAAACTTGAGGCATTTGTTCAACTTCAATTTTTTCTTCTCTAATTATTCCTTTAGAATCACAACCTCTTATGCTAGCATAGCACATTTGTCTTCTTTTGTCTTTAACTCGATTCGACATCCACAATCATCTTTTTAATCTCTTCAAGTTTAATCTAAAGGTTGTTGATGATCTTTTGGGTTTCTTCAAGGTCTTGAGATAACTTTGTCTTTGAGGCACCATACTCTTCTTCAAATTTTTGAAACTATTATTTTTGTTTTAAATTATTCTTCTTTAGTATCTTAATATTATCTAGGGCACTAATGATCTCTCCTTCAAGATCTTCGCATTTTCTTTATGATATCTCTTTTGTCATGAGTAATGATTCTTCTTTATCACTATAAGAATTTCCTTTATCACCCTTCATTTTAATACCTTTAAATTGATGCTTATGTGTTTGGAGTTTTAATTTCTTCACTTTATCATCGCCTTCATAAACGTTCTTGAGTTTATTTGAGATTTACTTGGTTGAAACACAATGTCTTACCTTAACAAATTCTGACTTAGGAAATCCAATAAATATTGCATTTGAGCCTTGTTATTGCTCTAGATTTTCCTTATTACTAGTTTGATTTGTAGGAGGCATTGTTGGAGCTATATAACCATTTTCAATGGATAGCCAAATGTCAAACCAAAGAGCCATTAGATAGGTGTGCATCTTTATACTCCAAAAACATAATTAGTTCTATCAAACAATGAAGCTCCATTCAAGGAGAAACCTTCTTGACTTGTCATGTGTGCTTCGAAATCTACCTTCTAGAGGTTAATTTATTCAGAAGGAACCCACTCGATAAAAATTATAGAAAACATACAAATACGAGAGTGGGGTGGATAAATATACTTATAATTTTACTTATTTAAATGTTAATATCCATAACAACAATAATCACATGAAATATAATAATTACACAACACAGATTTATGTGGAAACCCTTTTAGAGAAAACCACATAGATAAGACATCCTATAGCTATTGTCCGAATTCAACCACAAAATTAATTTTATTACAAATATTTTTGGGAACCAACCTATTGGAGACACCAATCCCTAATCTTGAGCACTCACTTATATCACTCACTTTTCATGGGCCCCAAATGTCTTATTTAAATGGGTAATTAGGTGTGTCCCCAAAACTACCTTTTCAACCATAATTGGTTGAATAACCTTTCTATAAACCCATAGGATATATTTAATAAATAGAATTTTACTTCTTATTTATTAACTATAGTCTATCACTTGTAGTTATATTTAATATAAATATCTAAATATAACATTGGGAACCATATAAGTTGTAAATAACCCACAATATTATATTCCAATATGTAATGATACGAGTAATAATGAAGCAATGAGGTCCACAAAGTGATAATAAGGCATGGGAAGGCATGGAAATTCCATCTAAATTAGGACTTTAAGATTCATGTCCTTGGAAACCACAAACTTGTGACTCGGGGGGGAACACAACGAGGAGGGAATTACAAATATACCAGGTGTAGGAATCATTCAACACCACGGTCAAATTAGTGGAGTTAACAAAACGTAATAGGAAAAACCCTTTATTTATATTCGGATAGAGTCCATCTTGATACCAAGCGAGACCAAGTTGTTTGCACCCAAGAGCGAAGCATACTTTTAGAGGGAATCCTTCCAACAAAATAGCATATCATGCAAAAATGGTCAATCTAATGACATGAAAAAATAAACTCTTTAACAAGCAATAAGATATTGGGGGTAGAAACATTACCTCGTGGAATATTTTGGGCTCAAACATCCTCGTTTCTTTCTTGGAGGCTCCATCACGATCTATTGCAGTCAAAATAAATGAATCATGTGAATGAGAGGCCATTTATAAAATGTTGGACTCAAAGGCGGGAATGTTTACAAAACCAAATTAAATGCAATTGCATATGAAAAAATACCGTACGAGGTGGTATGAAAAGGGTCGAACACCCATAGGTGGTAGTCATATAATACATGAAAAATCCAAGCTAACAATTTTTTCCTCCCCTTTCAACCTCAGTAGAGAGAAAAAAAAATGATGTGTTATATATAATTATATATAGGTAAACAATATTGCTAATCCTTGGCATGGTCTTTGGGACCTTTTGGTGAAATATCTTCCTAACCCTCCTCCCATTATGTTGGTGGTCATTAATTTTCATGGGTTGTGAACATTACTTTTTCATTATTCATCTTTCCCTAGGTGATATCATCTCATTATTTGGTTGAGGCTTCTACCTCCTTCCACACATGCCCCTCACCTTATATCTTTATTGATTATTTGTCTTCATTTCACCCCTCTCCCTGTGGATAAGATTTTCCCTCTCCCATATTCTCCTCAATGGTTGATCACATGCTTCCCTGGTTCCACTTATCTATTGCCAAGTGTGAAATGGCCTTTTCCTCTCCTTTATATGATAAAAGGGTGCTTCATATCTTCATTATTCAATCTAGTCCATTCTCTCTACCATTAAAACAATCTTGACCCTTGAATACCTTGATCTCTCAAGCCATCCCTGGGTAATTGTGATATTTCCTTTGTTTTTGTAGATAACTTATCACAAATTGTTCCCCACAAGTAGGTGGCAATATGTATTGCTTCTCATTTTATTTGGTAACCTCATTGTGTGAGGTTAGGCCTTAACACTAGAGGGGTCCAATTTCTTCTTTATTGGGCTTCTTTCGAGGGGATATTTACAAGCAAAGGCATTTTTGTTGCATTGGGCCTCTGGTGAATTGGAGGACAAGTTTAACATCTCAACTGGATTTGTAATTTATGTGTGGTGAACCATTGCTGGAGTCGTTCGTCGTCTGGATGTGTTCTTCCATGTTTGGATTTGGATGAATTTTGGCTCCCCATTCTCCTGGCTTTTCCTTGAATTCTCACTCTGAAAAAAATGTGGCAAGGACTCACAAATTCTTGGCTCAAATGGATGGATTAGTTAAGAATGATGTTTTGGTGGGTGGTTACTATTAGGAAACAACAAACTTTGTTGCAATGAATATTCAGAAAGTTGAATAAAAAGTAACAGATTTACAAAGATAGAGATAAAATAAATATACAAAATACCAAACATGCAAGAGATGAACACCAAATTTATGTGGTAAAACCCCATTTGATTGCTTAGGGAAACATCCACGGTGCAAGATTTCAATCTTTTATTAACTTGAGATTAAAAGATTACAAGTGAACTTGTTATGAGCTACTTTGAATCTTTGAAAAAAACAATACACCTAATGGGCGAAATACTATTAGGATTCCTCCTAAAAATAGAGCGGAAAATTGCAATTAGGATTTTCCTTCCTAAAGATAGAATTGTTATGTTTGTGGAGCCTATTTTCATGTTAGAGTATGGTACACCTTCCATGTGTTACACTCGGGTATTTTTACGGCGGTCCCGCTCGCCGGTGAGCGGGTCAGGGGGGTTCGGGGTTGAAGCCCCCCGATTGAAGGGGGTTTGGGGCGAAGCCCCCGAAGCAAATTTTCATGGGTGGTTTATTAACCCATGGGTAATAGGTAACCGTTATGGGCTGTTTTTGGGCCCATGTTTTTCGGTACCCATTGTTTTGTAAAACCGCCTCTTCGGTTACCCATAGGTTTATGGGACGGTTTTGTTTTTTACCCATTGTTTGATACCCACGGTTTTGTAAAACTGCTTAAGCAATTGTCTATTTATATGGTCTTATGTATATGATAGATAAACAAGCAAATGTATTGCAAATGTGTTTTGAATTTGGGTGTGAATTCTATAGAGTTTGTTGAGCATAGCTCCAAACGGATCTGGGTATTGTATTGAGAGAGTGGAGGCTTGTAATAAAATCTGAGCAAGTGATTCTTGGTGGACGTAGCCCAAATTGGGTGAACCACGTTAAATCTTGTCTCTCTGTGTTGTGTTATTTATTCTGCACTTTTATTTGAGATCTGCAATATTTTTGCATATCGGTTTCTCTTTGTTGTGATTCTATAAGGGATTATTTCGCATATTTTATCTCTTATTTCCTAACAAGAATTGATTGAATTCAACTTTCTAGAAACAAGGGATTGACTCCTTAATTTTTGCTTCAAGAGGGCTCCATAACATGTCATCACCCCCTGCGACATGAATGGGGGAGGCAAGCCCCCGACCCCACTTTGGGAAGTGGGCTACAAAGTGCAAGGATCCAAAATTTAACTTTGTTGTCACATATCTAATAGTTGCATGGAGCCTCTTATTATTGCTTGCCTTTGGAAGGTAGATGGTATGTCCATTCTCGTAAGGTGGGTATGGGGTTGGGCTCAACTATTCCCTAATAAATTGATGTCTACGGATACAATCTAGTGGGCATGCATTACTCAATTATTTCTTTTAACCCCAGGTGTGGTATCCTTGATTGGTTGGGCCTTTTTGTATATAGATATTTGAAATATATTGTAGAGTGGTAAGCATGTTTACCGTCTTGCATAGTATCTTTTAGGTTAGCATATATGGTTACATCAGATTGGTTGCAATTCCTCGTGAACCATTATAAACCTCTACACATATATATCTTTTTGGTTTTATTAATATAGACGGCCGTGGAATTCATATTCCTAAATCGATGACAAAGGTTGTGAACGCACTTGGCTCGGACAATTTGGTGCCTCTCAGAGCATGTACATATATTTATATGCATTTAATTTTCATATAAAGTTCATGTCTGTTTTTATTTATGCTTTTTCTTAGCCCGTTTGCTCTCTTGCTATTTGTGTGAGGCTCGTCAAGGGGAGAATTTTTATGTTCCATGCAGATGTTTTATTTGAATAAAAGAATGTTTATGTTTTGTTATTGAAATCATATTTATTTTAATTTAAGCATAAGCATTTGATTAGTGTGTATGAATAATCAATCAGTTTTTGTAAGTGGGAGTGGTAAGTACAGAAATATCTCGACTCCAACTCAACTCACTATTATTTTTATTTTTTAAGATGATATATTCAACATTTATAGTTTAGTGAATGGCTTAACAATTGTGACCAGTACTCAGCCAATCTCAACAAATTTCATGTATATGTAGAGAGATAAATGGTGCCAGATACATAATCAAAATTGCATGCAATGGACCAAAATGATAATGGTAACTGTGTTGATGAGGGAGAAAAGATTGTGAATGCATCCCAATTTCTTGCTTTCCTCCGCCCAGTAACAAAATCTCTGTTCCAACATTTGTATATTCTTTTTTTAACAACATTGTTTATGCCTTCATAAATTCTAATTTTTGTTTTTGCAATACCATGGCAGGTAGTTGCAGAGATGGTGGGCACCTTCTTGATGGTGTTCTCTATATGTGCTATCGTAGCCATTGGAGAATTATTACCTCAAGGTTTAGGGTTGATGGAGTACGCAGCCACGGGATCTGTGCAATCATGGTGGTGGTTTTTTCTATTGGCCATATTTAGGGGCTCATATAAACCCTTCCGTAACTCTAGCTTTTGCAGCAGTGGGTCAATTCCTTGGTGGCGGTAGAAATCAACTTCTTCTTCTTTTTAGAATACATAATTAGGAGTAGAAATCTTCTTCTTTTGAGGTGTGAATGTTTGGCCAATGTTGTATTATATTCTTCTTATTAATAAAATAGTGTTCTTGATCACAGTTTGGTTGAATTTGGTTGAATTTGTAAGAAGATGTGTGCTTGTAAGAATGTGTGTATCAGGTGCCTGCTTATGTGGTTGCACAATTTACTGGTGGTGTTTTGGGTAGCTGTATTGCAAAGATTGTGTACGGTGTGAAAGGAGAGTTGGGCACAACTAAGCCATCACAGGGTTGCGCACGAGCATTCTTGGTGGAGGCCATAGCTTCATTCTTCATAATGTTCTGGTTTTCTGCGTTGTCTTTGGATTGCAGACATGTATGTACTTCTCACTCTTATAGCTAATTTATTACTATATCAATTATATAAAATAAATATGAGTCTTCTTCTTGTGGGTAAAAGTGGAAAAGGAAGAGCTTATATATCAGGTTAGTTTGTAAATACCATAACTAAAAAATGACAAAAATTAAATTTCATTGCTTTGCATGTACATCCGTAATGAACAAAAATAAGGAACTATAATAATTTTATAAATTGAAAATGCATTTTATGTTATTCAATAGAAATTATGAAAGTTGCATTAGATCTTTCACAACATGTTAGAGTTATCTTAAGTTACATTTGCATTAGATCTTTCAAAACATGTTAGAGTTCTCTTGAGTTACATTTGCATTAGATCTTTCAAAACATGTTAGAATTTTCTTCAGTTACATTTTATTTTTTCTGATTTTTTTAAATCTAAATTATATTGAATATTTTAATGTATGAAATAATAATTTATTTTAATTTTTAATTAAAAATATATTTTATATTATTTAAGAAAAAATATGTAAATTGAATTGAAATTTTAATATGAAAAATACATGACTTTCTTTTTCATATACTTTGACATTATTTATCTCATCGTTTTTATAATGAAAAAATATTTTCATACCAAAAAAATATCATTAATTATATTTAAAATTTATAAATATCAACAAATTGAATTACTAACCAATTATAAAAACATACGACTCAAAAATACTACATAACTTGTTAATTTGTCATATTTCAGCGAAGCGAATCTATATTAATATACTATATACTCTTCCCTTTTCTATACCTAATCTCTTAATGTCATTCTTGTTTTCTAATAGTTATAACCAAATCCTTGTTTTTAATTTTATGAATAATGAGCGCTTACAATTATTATTGTGGTCAGATTGGACAGTTGGCGGGCATTGCAGTGGGAGCAGCCATTGCGTTGGGCATTCTGATTACCGCGTACAAAAATAAAATTCCCTTTATTTTCTTTCCCATCTTAAATATTATGTACAGGATATTCAATTTTGTTCAATTTTGTGTATAAATGCAGGCCCATATCCGGAGGATCGATGAACCCAGCACGGTCATTCGGACCTGCTGTAGTATCTAATGATTATGAAGATGTGTGGTTGTATTTGCTGGCTCATACAGTTGGAGCATTCGGAGGTGCCTTTCTTTACAAATTTATCCACATTCACCACCAACAAATTCTTCCAACTCCTGTATGATCAGATATGATTATATAAGGTTAATCAACCATGTTTTTTCTGAATGTGGATATGAATATACATGAATTTTTATGTTCAAATAAATTTTGGTTCTAATATTCATGTGCCATGTACTATATATTTCTTATTAATAACAGTGTTTTTTAAAATGAAAGTAAAAATAAAATTTAAATCATATATTTTATGATTAAATAATTTATCCACGAATATTTTAAATTAAACAAAATATCATATCTTTATTTATCAAGTTTCAATTAAAATAAATAAATATAATATTAATAAAAAGATTTATACATATAATATTAATTTATTCAGTTTAGATAGATTTAGTTGATTTTAAAAAATTGAATATAAAGATGCATGGTACAATTAATATATAAATTATCTTATTAGCTTGTTAACTGAATTAAATTGGGATAATTGCTAATAAAATCGAATTAAAAAAAAAATTATCAAATCTTTCTAGTAATAGTTGTACTCTTTTATTTGTTGGTAATATAGAGGCTATTTCATTTTTATTTTTTTAATAATTGATAAACTAGCAACATCATCCATAGGTGTTTGTGAAAAGTCTAGGCACAAGTTTATTGGTGTAAAATAAATAATGAATCATTTCAATGATGAATATGTGTTCTTAAAGATGGTATGCACTCCACAAAAATTAGAAATATTATCACAATAGTACATTTAAAGGTCATTAATAATAAACAATGTCTTGCTCACATTTTCAAAACTAAAAATTCATAAAGTGTTGATGAAGATTACAATTTACTTTTAAGCTCCTTCAATCTCAAGACATTTTTTAAATAGTTCGCATGTTATCTATATGATTTGAAATTCTTCACACATGTCTAAGAAAAAACTTGCAACTTAAACATCTGACAAAATAAATTATTTTAATTATGGTTTCATACAATCCCAATTTGGCACATGTTGGAATGATGTTGCAAAAGATTATAGAATCTAGATTTATACCTTAAAGTTGAGTTTGCTTAAAAGTATCCAAAGCCAAGCTATGAACATAAAATTTAGTACATATATCATGCAATCATCTAGTCCACATATAATGGAAATATTAATTTCAAAGTATTTAAAGCCTAGTTAAAAAATCATTTTAACATATCCTCGCTATCATCAAATTCCATGAAATTATAATTAAATCATAGACATTTTCCTACATAGTTCATGTACATCTACCAAGCTAAATAATCCATGTAGAATATGAAGTCTATGGAAGTCCAATCTAACTGCTAAATGGTTAATATGGCTGATGTACTCGTAAAACCACCCAAAATGAACTAGGGTGGTGAATCAGTCCTTCAAAACCTTTAACCAATTGTATTTAACTTGTATAAACCATTAACCATTCAACCATGCATTAATGTGAGCTTAACAACATGAAACAATCATTCATATGAGCATAACCAAGAGAGAGTACACAATAACACAAGATGTAAAGTGGGAAACCCTCAAGGGGAAGAAAACCCATTGAAACTTTTGATTATATTACTCAAACCAAAAGACTTGCATGAATATGACACATCACACAAGATTTTTTTAGTGAGACACCAATCCCATAAGGAGCACTGACCTCTATTTAGCAAGGCACCAACCCCTGCAAGGAGGCTATAACCCCCTAAGGTGATCAAGAACCAACTCAACCACTTAAATATGAATACCAATGAATTAATGTTGCAGCTACAACTGATAGTGATCACAATTTCAGCTCCACTCTCTCAAAACCCTCTTCAAACACATTTTCTCTACTTCACTCAAACTTGCTTCTTCATGGGATGATTAGATCTATTGCTAGTGTTTCTCATCTTCTCAAATATCCTCAACACTTCATACTCTCTCTCATCTCTGGATTTATGCTGAAAACCTCTATCACACACTCTCTTAGCTCACACTTTTCCCTCTCTCACAACTAGTCACAAATGACCAAATACACCTACTTAAATACATGACTATTCTCCTAAACACTACAAGGTCAGCCATGACCATTAAGGTAGGCCATACCAACAAAAATTAAATCCACAACATTATATACAATCATAACATAGACTCATATAGGTCAGCAATGCACCAAGGCACTCAACAAACACAAACAAGACCAAACCCACCATCACCGAGCACTCCATGGACTCCGAGGGCTCAAACAAGATTTTAAAAGACTCGAGAATCTCCAAACATTTCAAATACATCCTCCACAATATCACAAACCTCCGCATGACATCCATTTCCTTAATGATACCACCAAGTAAGAGTGTTTCCTACTCATAATGGGCACCTTCAAATGAACCATTCTTCAAAGATGAAGAAAAAACACTCACCAAACACCTCAACCATGCAATGTATCCACTCACCTAAGAAACACCTATAACCATGTTAGACACCATGAATCAGCCCATAAAGCCATATAAACCTCTTTGTCCTTAAACCAACTTGAACACTCCATAAACTAGTTTTACAAACTTGACCTTCTCACACACTTGCTAACACTTTCAAGATCTCTAAATGCATGTACTAGGATAAATTTTTATCCCTCTTCACTCTCTAATTGATAGGAATCATGAACCAATCCAAAATATTGGTCTTCCAAACCAATCTTCAGACCAAAGCATTGTTGTCCTGAACCAGTCAAACTAGGTCAACTTGTGACCTTCTTCATGCCATCTCATCTCATTTCCATATCTCCAAAAAATCTTGAATCTTGAATCATGTTTTTGTCATATGGGATGTTTTTGTCATTAAAAATGCCATTAATGAGTTGATCAAACTAAGGAATTTGGATGCCTTTGATATACCTTGGGTGGAATAATTAGAAAATAAGTAGCTAAACCCTTCTAATGTTAAAACATACAAATAAGACGAAATCCTTATCTCATGACGAGATAGAGGCCAAATTTAAAGGATTGGACTCAATTAATGGTGATACTGACCTCAACATCTTAAAAGATAATTTTGACAAAATGCACAAAGTGAGGCCCAAAGTAAAGGGCTTGGAGCATAACAAGAATGAAATTCTATTCTATTCATACATAAGCTTTCTCAAAATCATTTTTCACAAAGCTATACTTTTCATCATAGACCCTGGCCCATTCCATGCCTTCCCAAACAATAATAACATTTTCAATAATGTATCTTTGTTTGATGAATCTGGTCTACTCGCTACGGAAAATGAGAGGAAGGATGTTCTTAAGCCTGTTTGAAATGGATTTGGCTATGATCTTGAAGGAACCGTTGAGGAGAGTAATGAGACCTCTAGTTAGCATTCTATTTTACATCTCCGGACTTAGGAATAAACTTGATGTTACCTTGATTGCTAAGCTCTCTTAAGGATTTGGAGATCGTGGCTTCAAGGTGAACTTTTTGCAGATCATGGCCAACAAATTCCCATAGGATTTAATAAAATTATAGGAAATCCATCCATTCCAAATGCTTTATATAGATCCATTTGTATAATAGCTTCTTTGAGGTCATTAAGAGAAATTGGTCTGTCACAAGCAACTCTTTGAGTTTGGGAAAGCTTGTAAGTGACCTCTTGGAGGAATTTCATAAGAGCATGCTCTCTTTCCTAAGATGAATGCTATGAGGAAAATACATCATGGTAGTAATCAATAAAATCTTACAAAATGTCGGAAATTTGGTAAGTTTTACATTGGCTATTTAGATGGCTTTAATTCTATCGACATCGTGTATGAAGTAGATAAGAGATTAGAATTACTTATATGCTCTATCTCTAATCTTGAATAAATGTAGTATTGTTCTGATTTGAGCTCCATGAGATATTTATGGTTCCTCCACTTTCAATTTGTTCCACCAATGAGATGTTTGCTTTTGCAAGGAGATGTCAAAGGGACTATTAAGATCTTATGAAATTCTTTGGAAATCATGGTATGATGCTTCATGGGCTCTCCACCTATATGAGATTAATTTTTTCCCATATAGTCTAGGAGAGATGGTGGTTATGTGGATGAAATGGGTCCACCATTCAATCTAGCTTATCTCCCCTATGGGTCTAGGCTTAAGGTTCCAAATCCTTATTATATGTCCTAACGCCCTCTCATGTCAAAGATGGGTAGTGTCGAGATAGAATTTCTATTTTTTTACTTTTGACGTAGGGATTATTCCAAGTAATTCTAAACCAAATGGGTTATTGATATGATATTAGGGCATACTTGACCACTAAAATGGATACATTATGAGTGGAGGTAAGAGAAAATAGGTGTTTCTCATGATATAACACACGTTCAACCTTGTAACCACTTTATCTTGTCCTTATTGGAAATTGGGGTAGATGAACTATGAAACATTGAACTTGTGTACGTGATGGTGGCTCAGTGTCGTATATTATGAGATTATGTTACATATAGAACCAATGTTATCATTCTCGGCACACCACTACATGGGAAGACAACCCTCCTTATCTTCATTGGATTCAACCATGTTGAAATACCTGCATAGAATATAGTGTGCATACGGAAAGGAGTCTTCCATTCGGTGACAAAAAAATATATGTCTCGACTGCATTATTGGATGCATATAGATTTTCCAAGCCAATGGTACACATATCAAAATCAAAGAGGGTCCATATCACTTGATGTGACTCATGACTAGACATATGACAAAAATGGTGTCTAGCAAAATAGTACATATGACATATTGAAGTAGAAACCTAAATATTTTAACTTCTTACATGCACAAAAATTGTATGTTGTACAAATGTAAACAAATTTCCTTAACCATATATTGATGGATTGGTTCGGTGAGGCCTCACACATTCCAAGAGTACACAATCATTAGGAAATATCAAGATGCATGGATCCCTCATCATCAAGATCTTTGAGGAAGAAAAATAATTTCTAATGTTAAATTTCCTTTGGGAAAGAGCCATATAGTGAAGAATTTGGAACAACAATAGTTTTTCTTGAGAAAACCCTACATCTTCCGAGGAGAGGACTATGAGAGTGATAGAGAACTGACTTGTGTTTAAGAAAGATAACATCTAGATTACTCACCCAAGCTTATGGTTGTGATTTTTGAGTAGTGGTTGCGGAAGTCATAATGGAAGACATAATGAACGACAAGTGTAACAGCACCAAGGATGATTTAGGAGAGGGTGGCACAACTAGTTTGGCAGATGTGGAAAAGGAGTCAGCTCCATAAGTACCCATAGGATGTTAAAAAGCTAGTGGGGGGCGATTGGAGCCACAAGAAAGTTTTTTTAATTCATGATTTTGATGCATCCATCAGGTCCATCACTACAATATGTTATCAAATTAAAGTCTTGAACCATTGAGTTAAAAAAATAAGTTGAAAAACATCAATATTTATAGAGGGATAACACTATTAGAATATTCTCATGAGATAATTCTCTTTTGTTTATAAGAATTTCTAATTTTTAAAGTACTTTAAATAGAGTTTAACTCTCTCATGACATAGCCCACATTAGAAAACACCAATGTTATATATAGAAAAAATAGAATTGAATATTTTCAAATTTTTAAAATAAAACAAACCTTCTTTATTTGCAATATAAACAAAATAATATATAGATTTCATCAACATACATATACGATCAATGTTTTCATATTATAATAGTAAACTAAATAATTTTTTAGATATATTTCATAGTATTTACTCCCTAAATTCGATGTACCATTAACCATATCTAAATTTTTGATAATTTTCATGCCAAACACATGTTGGTTCCAAATTGAATATTGAATTCTTGTTTTTATCATCCCAAACTAGGTTACATTATTTTACACCCTCTTATTGATCATGTTGATGATTTTTATCATCCTTATCAAGACCCTTGATAAATATCATATGCATGTTGTGAGTGTGAAATCAAACCCAAAAATATTTTTGTACAATAACCTTTTATCAAGCCAACCAATTAATTATATTAAAACATGAAGATGAAATTTTCTAATTCCCAATTAAAAAACTTTACAATAATACGAGATATATAAACCAAATAAACAACATAATCATTAAATAAATATATGTTGGGTGAGAGCTTAGAGGATTTTTTGACAAAGGAAACCGTATGTAATTAAATCTTGATAATATTCTCACCTCTAGATTATAGAAATCTCGGGAAAAAAATCTTCTTTTGTCAAACTTTGGTTTACCAAGAAAAGGTTACAACACAATTTTGGCTAAAGTCAAAGCAATTAGACTTACATCCCACCTTTTTTGTGAGTGTATGAGCTAATGTATGAAACTAATGAAACTTGGAAACAAATAAAACCATTCTTTTAGTGTAATAAGTAGGAGTGTAGGAAACAATAGAAAGCTGGAGATAAAATATTTTGTATGATAAACAACTTGATGAATATGCCTTCTTCTAAAAATGACATTCGTATGTGAAAGGTTATTTGAATAGTCTTTTTACTGTGTAGAAGAAGAATACAAATTGTAAATATAATCTCCAAATTCTTTTCTTCTCTACAACCCACTTTATGGTTGATTTATCATTTCATATGCTCTAATACGAATTTTCATTTGATAATTCTAGCCTTACTATGTAAAATAAGAAGCTCAAAGACAAGTGGTTTAGAAATTAGAGAGAATAACTTCTTGTGTAAATTGTGAGATTGAAAATAGAGCTGGACTTCACACTAAGACACAATAGACATACCAATAAAATGCCCAAACCCATCAAATTTGAAGCTCTGTTTGATTTCAACATAACCATTTATCCCCCAGTAAGCCTTGAGAATAAAAGGATTTTCCAGTTCAACTTTTAGCTCAAACATCTTTGCAATTGCTGGGGTTCGACTTCGGTTTCAACATTCAAATCCCAATTCCAAAGCTGCTATAGCTTGTGAATGTAATAGTGTTAGTTTAACATTCAATATACATTATACCCATTGTTAGTATTAGAGTAGGTTGTTTACCTTAGCTCATGTTCACCTAGGTACTTTATTTACCTTATCTTTTATTTATCCTCACCCACTTATGTGTGGATATTTCTTTTATCTTATTTAGATATTAGGAAGATATTATCTAGTTGTTAGGTATAGTTATTTCCTTGATCTATGGTCTTGACTAGTTCATTGTTGTCTAGTTATTTCCTAGATCTATGGTCTTGAATAGCTCTTTTGTGTCTAATTTTTCCTTGATTTATGGCTTGATTTGGCCTTGACTAGTTCTTAGATTGATCTTCCTTTCCTATATAAGCAAGGCCCCTTCTCATTGTACTACATAGAGTTCCATAATAGTATATGATATTTTTGTTCATTTGTTTGCAAAAGGCTTTTTTAAATTTATTCTAGCAAATTACCTTGACTTATTGAGTGTGATGTTTTATTACCATCGAGTTCTTTATGGCTTTGAAAATGTGTTTATCGTTCCTTTTATGGTATCACAAAAGTATATTGTTGTTGACATCTGCTGTAAGTTTTATTTTGCAAATAAGGATTTTTAATATTTATATTTTTCCATTGGATTGAGAATAGCCCTTAGTCATATGGTATGGTCATATGAGGGCTTAAGTTTGTGATTCCTACTAGTAGGTGCTTAATTATAGTAAATATTAGAGTGGAAACTTAATAATATTGTATCTTTTTATCAATAACTCAAATTTGAGTGCCATTTTTTCAAAAGTTCTTATTTTTTCATGCTTATTCCATTAGAACTGTTTATTTTGAGAAATGCACTAAAATTATAAAGTGTCATATTGTAACACACACTCAATTATAAAGTGCCAAATTTGGGGGTCTTATTGCATTCCTTGATTCTTGTATTTTTGGTGATTTTGAGAATGACATATTTATCTACTTTTGCATTAGATCAAATTGAGCCATTAACAACACATAATTACCACACATGGAAACCAAGAATGGAAACAATCATTAAATAAAGGATTATGGGCTTTAACTTCTACAGAATAACTAATGTTCACTAGAGAATATGAGAAATTTCAGTACCAATGCAAATTTGATGAGTGTATGGATTTGATAGGAACTTATGTAAGTGATAGTCTTTTGTTTCGTTTGGAGAAATGTGACTCTCCTTTGAAAATATGGAAAAAATGGAGGGCTTATTCGGTAAGGTGGATCACATGAGAGCCATGCAACTTGAAATTGATATCACCTCTTTTAGTCTGAAGATTTTCCAACAATTATATACTAACTTACTAAGTTCAAGAATTTTTCACACAATAGAGATAAGAAAGATGAAGAGTGTGTTTACCTAATTTTATCCAAGATGAGAGTTCATTCCAAATATTTGCTTCTACCTTTTTCTCTAGCATGGATGCCTTAGGTCACACATCCCAAATGTCTACCTTAGAAACATTTTGTGAAATACTTACTAGGGAAGAATCCAAATTGTCTACCTCGAGTCTTCCACCTCTCAAAAAATATTATTAGCATATAATCCTAAGGGAAAGGGAAAACCAAAAATTTAAATCCAAGTTGACCCCTTCTCCTTCTCAAAGCACTCCTAAAGCTAAAGAAAACAACTCTAAACCCATTGAGTCTTATAAATCTAAGAATAAGTCTAGTCTTTCATGTTCTTTTTGTGGGATAATTGGTCATGTAGAAATTAGGTGTTGGAAGAAAATGCAAGCCTTAGAGGATGCAATCAAAAAACACAAGATCTCTATCTCCACTCCACCTCATTCAATGAGCATGGAAAATACTTAATGCTATTGAGAGATCTTAGTAAATAATTCCAAATAGTTGGGTTATATATTTTGGTACTTCTCATCACATGACTTCTTCAAGGAGTATTTTGTATCTCTAGGTTTGAGTTCTACTTCCAAAATTGAGGTTGGAGATTCTTCCTTTATTTATATTAAGGGAAAATGTGACATACACCTTGATGCTTTAGAAGTATCCAAGATGCATTGTATATTCCTAGCATCACTACAAATTTTCTTTACGTATATCATATTTATCATTACGTTTGACAAAAAAAAATGAATTTTACACCACAAGGGGTAGAAGTACAAACCTTTTTGGAGCCTCATTCACTTGTTGCTCAAGGTATTGTTAATCATGGTTCTAGACTATATCACTTTGATGGTTTTGATGACACTTCCTCCATAGGGAAAGGCTTGGTTTCTCATGCATATTCAGAGAGTAAGCTTTGGCATAAGAGATTCAGACATCTCAATTATAGATATTTGAAGGAGTTGAGCACTCATGGTATGGTTGATGGTCTTCCTAGAGTTTCTTGTCTTGAGGTATTTTTCCTTGGCTATGCATTAGGGAAACAACACCAAGATCCATTCCCTACCAATTTTTCTAAGAGAGCTTCTTTACCAATTGAGCTTGTGCATGGTGCCTTGAAGGTTTTTCCTAACCCCTCTTTCAATGGAGCTAAGTATGCACTTGCCTTTATTGATATTTTATCGAGTCGTACTTGGGTTTATTTTCTCAAGTACAAAAGTGATGTTTTTTCACGCTTCAAATTCTATAAGGATTTGGTCAAGAAAAAATCTTCTAGTTCCATAAAAAAATCTTCACACTGATAATGGGGGGAGTACTTCAACAAAGAGTTTTCTAATTTTTTGGAAACTCATGGCATTATTCACCAACATTTTGTTCCTCATACTCCATAAAAATGCCTTAATAGAATGGAAGAACCAAACTTTGAAGGAAATGGATAACTATATGATGTATTCTATAGATTTATCTCATATATACTAGAAAGAAGCAATTAATTGTGCTAATTACATTCAGAATCGCACACCACACAAAGCACTTGATCATTTGACTCTAGAGGAAGCTTGGTCCAAAACTAATCCTGATGTCTCAATTTTTTGAGTCTTTAGGAGCCATTCTTAGGCCTTTATTCCAAAAGAAGAGAATGAAATTCTTGGATAAGAAGAGGAAACCCTTGATCTTTATAGGGTATTGTGAGGACATGAGAGCTTATCAACTTTTAGATCCTGATACTCATGAGGTTATTTTTGAACACATGTTCAATTTGATGAGCACTTCTCTCCTCATGATTCTTCATCTTCTTCCATGCCTACTTCTTTAGTTCATCTTAAGGATCCTTTTTTGAGGAGGTTTTTGAGGAGTTTTCTGAGGAGGTTATAGATGTCAAAGAGGATCTTATTCCCAATAATGTTGTTATTATGCTTAAGTGGGCCCGTACTATAGTTTCGAGGTAACACCTTTCATACAAGATCTTTCACCCGCTAGGTATCATCATGCATATTTTACGGGTTCTAGAATTTTTTGTCGGGTATTTTATGAGGATCCACGGTCTTTTTTCATAGGCTCATGGGATACATGAGTGGGATAATGTAGTATTATTATTTGATGAAGAATAATACTTAGGATTTGGTATCTCTTCCTAAAGGAAGAAATATGGTTAGGTGTAAGTGGGTATACTGAGCCAAGTATGCAACTGATGGTCCATTGACAAGTATACGGCTTGTCTTGTTTCAAAGGGTTTTTTACAAGTTGAAGGTATTGATTACTCTGATAATTTTGGACCCATTAACAAGATGGATTAAGTATTCCTTGTACTTGTTATTGCTACATCATAGGGGTGTCCCATATACTAGATGGATGTGAAGAGTGCCTTCTTACATGGACATTTACATGTGTAAATATACATGGAGCAACATGTTGGATTTTTTACACGACTCTTCTCTTGTTTGTAGACTCTAAAGATATTTCTACAGTCTCAAATAGGGCCCTCAGGCTTAGTATGAGAAGATGGATTCTTTTCTTCTATATACTAGTTTTGTTCATTTCCACTTTGATCCTACAGTATATCTCTAACATGTTAGTGAGGACATTGTGATACTTGTCTTGTATGTTAATAATTTGCTACTTATTGAAAACTCTTTTTCCCACATTTAGACTATTCAAAGGGCTCTTGCCATGTAATTTTGACATGACAAGTATCGGGTTATTGCATTATTTCCTTGGTTTGCAAATTTCTCGACATGATTCATTTGAGTCAAGCAAAATTACACCCATGATCTTCTTCATCATTTTTATATGGTCGATTGCAAGCCAAGTCCATCTCCTTTCCTATCGAGGATTACTCTTACTTCCACATGTACCACTCCACTTTTTTATCCTACCTTGTATAGATAATTAGTTGGAAGTCTCATGTACTTGACCCATTCTCATCCTAATACTTCATTTACGGTAGGATTTGTATCTCATTTTTACATTATCCTCATAAAAATCACTTTGGCGGGATGCTAAAATGGATTTGTGTTATTTACAGTGCACTTCCCACTTTAGACTATGCTGCACTAGGGTTTCTACTCAGTTGGTTGGATATATAGATTAAGATTGGGCAAGTTCTAATGATGACAGACATTCCACTTCTAGATACATTTTTATCTTGGTTATTCTCCAATTGTTTGGGCATGCAGAAAGCAACAAGATATTGCACTTACATCTTCAAAGGAAGAGTACAAGGAAACAACCATAGCAAGTTAGTATTTTCTTTGGATTTGATAGTTATTGACTGAGTTTGGATTTCCGTATGATTCATTGACTATACTTTAGTATTACAACCAAAGTATAATTCACATTTCTCGCAACCCTTTTGAGCACCAGCAGACCAAGCATATTAAGATTCACATACACTTCATGTATCAACACATTAGGATGGATTTATTTGTTTAGAGTACATTTTGACTCAACAATGAGGTTGCCGACATCTTTGTGAAGCCTTTTATATCACCTCGCTGCCTTAAGTTGTGTGGCATGCTTGCGGTTTTAGAATTTTCTCTTTAGGGATGCTTGTGAGAACATCTTCCTTCTTCTTCTTTCTCTTTCCTTCTAGTAGGATTATTTCCTACTTTTGGTTCGAGATTTCTTCATGGATATATTTGTACATGAGTACCGATCAGTCTTGTTTTGGGACTCATCATTGTGGATACGCCACTTTTATTTTGGGCCCCGACCTTCACTTGAGGGGGTTTTAGAGTAGGTTTTTACTTTATTTCATGTTCACCTAAGTACTTTATTTACCTTATCTTATATTTATCCTCACCCACTTATGTGTGGATATTTATTTTATCTTATTTAAATATTAGGATGATATTATCTAGTTGTTAGGTATAGTTATTTCTTTGATCTATGGTCTTAGTTCTTTCTTTGACTAGTTATTTCTTAGATCTATGGTCTTGACTAGTTATTTGTTGTCTAGTTCTTTCCTTGATTTATGGCTTGATCTATGGCCTTGACTAGTTCTTAGATTGATCTTCTTTTCCTATATAAGCAAGGCCCCTTCTCATTATCTTGCATAGAGTTCCATAAGAATATATGATATTCATTGTTCATTTGTTTGCAAAGGCTTTTGTAAATTTATTCTAGAAAATTGCTTTCAGCTTATTGAGTGTGGTGTTTTATTAGCATCTTAGTTCTTTGTGTCTTGGAACGATTTGTTTATCATTCATTTTAACTAGTTGTAATATATAAATTAATGATAATTGATTACATATGTGAGATGTGAAATATATTTAATCAACTAAATAAATCCAGAAATGAAGTTTCAAAATGAAAGCAACAAATAAATGCATGTACAATACATTTAAAATAAGCAATTAATGTTTAGGCAATTTTGCATGAGATGTTTTGAATTTCTTCATAACTACTTCATAAAATCTCTTTAAAAGATTTCTTGAAAATATACCATTTTAAATATATTTTAAAGTTTTCCATTGCAATTGTAGCACAACCAATGACTTTTAATGGACACTTTGTTTTTAATTTCATAAGCTATCAATGTCATATAATACTATTTTATCATAGTATTATATGGCGTTGATAGCTTAAGTATAATGTTAAAATGACGTGTTAGAAGAATTTTAAAATGTCCTTTTAACATGTTCAAATATAATTTAGGTGTCCTTATAGATGGTTTGGAATCAAACAAAAACTTAAAATACGTTTTGAGATGTTAAATACACACTGAGCCAAACATCGAGTCCTAGGGTTGAATGGGACATCGTATAACTAATCAAAACCACCCAATTCCTCGTGTTAATGTTCATTGTGCATTGTTGCATCCAAATATCAAGAATTTCCTCCTTTTTTATAAAAAGGTTAGTCGTAGATTTTTTGTTTGTGCCACTTTAAATGACCATCCTCTACACCATAATTTTATTTAATTCTATTACATTATTTTGTTATTTTATTCATCCTTCTCTACCACGTGGTTACATGCAGCTTCAATGCTAGCATCATGACTTTAAATCACCCATATTTTTTTCTATTATGGTTTCTTCACCATCCCAAAAATTAATTACGCTAGAGGCATGGCTAATGTGCACTTGATTCTACACGACGACGCTCTGACTTCATGTGCTTGTCATCCTTGCCTCCTTCTTGACCTACCTGTAGGTGAATGTGTATGTGTTTGTTTGGTGATCTTCGTGGTTGCTTTTGGTTGTAGCTGTCTGTGGTGCCTATCCCAGGATATAGATCTGGTGCACCATTTTCTTAGCACCTACATTTTTTCTATCAGGGATGGGCATATCCTACACGGTTATGGTTTTGTTGGGTTTTTTCATCATTTTTTATTTCTTGTTTATATAGTATCAAATTTCTCTTATTTTCCCTCCCTAGAAGCTTCTTGTGTAGTGCCCCCAGCAGTGCAACAGAGGTTTGTCTTTTCATGTCTTTTTTTCCCTAAAAATTTTATTTTATTCGAAATTTTCCTTCTTTGTGTCAGCTGCTTGAGCTTTCCCACTAACATGTACACTACAAATCCTTAAAAATATTGTTGTATTTAGTTCACCATTATGATGTGTTGAATATGGAATGGGAGCACATCTGTTTAGTTTTCCTAATTTGTAGATGCAATGCGATACGGGTGGGCAGGATTAGGAGAAATGACTAATTCGGGCGGCATCACGTGCGAGAGATGGAAGTGTTTTCTTGAAATAGGTGTACCCTACAAATCCACTCCCAAATATTTGGGCATTTTGACATTCAGCGTCAAATTTAGAGAATTTATGAAGATTTATACCTTTGTTTTTCTTTTACCTCTGCAACATAGCCTCTTATGGCTTATTGTCTGTGAATTGTTTGACAAAATGTTCCCACTTTTATTATACAATGCATGTGCCTTTTTGTTTAGTGTTTCTTGACTGTTACATTCCCCAAACTCTATGAAGAGAAAGCAACAACAATCTACAAAGAAATGATATTTTATTGGCCCTGATGACACCATAATGTGAGGGGATATTAAGAGCTCTACACACAGAGGAATTGACTTTACTGTGGCAGTGGAAAACAATCTAGAAAGGATCTTATGGATATTCTTGGGTGGTTGCTAGAGGAATTTGGTATTCCTAAATATTACATCAGCGTGCAGGGGAAGCCATCAGAGTTCCATGAGAGTAAGACATGCGAAGTGTTTGACAAAAAATATGACACTCAAAATGCCTGACAAAATATCTTGAAATTATAAATATGGTGAATATGAGCTACGTTTCTAGCTAATGGTCCACTCCCTTTGGACACCAGGGATGCAACAGTCATCTTGATGCCACAAGAGCCCATTGTACTTATTTATGCATAAAATGGCTCAACAAAGCGGATGTAAAGAAATGTACTCAACATTCCATATGAGCAGGCCACCCTTGCCTTGAACCTTCCGGCACTGAGTTTGTCTTGGTAATTTTCCTATTTACCGCTATATTTTTTTGTTTGTTCTCTACTATCGGTTATCATTATTTTACTACAATACATTGTATTGATAAGATTAAAGGGGGTTATTTAATTTAATGTATCCATCAAAAATACCCATATTGGTTCAGATTTACATCGTAAATTATAGGAGGAGCTCGAATGGACATATCTAGAAGGAATAGGTAGAGTAGGGAAACAACTACCTTTCATGGCTCTAATGGTGGTTGTACAGGACTCAAACCTAGGGTTGAAAGGTGATTCTTGAAAACTACTAAATAGGGTGGCCTACAACAGAAATCCACCTCACAAAATAAATATAAAGAGGTCACCAAAACATTGTGCATTTGTTGAAAACCCTTTAAATTATTACCATAGTGAGATATGGAAAAGGACAAATCCCTATAAACAAGTTTTCGCTATTTTACTGAATGGTTTGATAATGTATGAAGTGAAACCATAGTCATCTATAGACATGGGCATGACAACTGTGATGAAGATAACTTGACCAGAGCCCTAGTTACTTTCTTCTATTAGCCTCATTAGAGGTGTTTGGATGTTTACCTCCAATAAGGGATTACCTTTAGAAATCATATTTTTAGGGGAGCCTAAGGACTACCATGATTGCAGACACCCCCTCACCTCCCCATTATTGTTTATCCAAGGCCACTTATTCCAATCCATTCTCTTGTGAATATTATCAGATCTTGTGTTGGCTCTTTAATTCCTATGGTGTAAAATTAGTTGCAAGTTCTTAAATAAACATCAAAAATCAGGTAGAGCATTATCACTTTGTATACCACAATTGGTATTTAAGGACCGGATATGCATTGTTTATATGGTCAAGAAATATATTATTTCAGGTGGGGTCATTATTTGGGCTTTAGTTGAAGCAACAAACACTTACAAGAGGTGATCCCACAACAATTTAGTCATGCCCATATCCAAATATAGGCTATTAATGGATGGATTGCCAAGTGTTTGACAAAATTATTGGCGTAGCAGCTGATTAACATGATGAGATCCCTCTCCACCATTAGTTCAAGCTTTTGGTGTGATAGCAAATCGTTTGGTATTAGAGTCGGGCGATTAAACGCACTCGACCACGAGTAGTGTGGCGATGGGTGACCTCCCAGGAAATTCCCAGTGTCACTACCTCCTAATGTTGTTGGGCCGATTGGGTGTATACCCGGCTCCATTGTGTGGGAGGGTGTTGGTGTAGTAGCTGAATAACACAATGAGATCCCTCTCCACCATAAGTTTGAGCTTTTGGTGTGACGGAAAATCATTTGGTATCAGAGCCAGGAAGTTAAGCGCGCATAAACAAATGGAAAGTCCATCAAATGGACATTAAGAGTGCCTTCCTTCATGGTGACCTAGAGGAAGAGATATATATGGAACAACCTCCGGGTTATGTCCAAGATTCCTCCCTCGTTTGTAAGTTAAAGAAGTCTCTTTATGGCCTTAAACAAGCCCCTCGGGCTTGGTATGCCAAGATGGACTCCTTCTTACTTACATCAGGGTTTACTAGGTGTCACTTTGATCCAAATGTTTATATTCTATGGCAAGATGACTCCATACTCATTCTTGTTCTATATGTTGATGACTTGTTGATCATAGGAAGCTCTTCCTCTATTATTGATTCTGTGAAGATTGCCTTAGTGAACAAGTTTTCCATGATTGACTTAGTTCTGCTTCATTACTTCCTTGGGTTCTAGATTTCACAATCTGACTCGGGAATCTTGATTTCGCAACCTAAGTATGCTCTTGATTTGCTAGCTCGGTTTCAAATGTCTGATTGCAAGTCTTCTCCTACTCCTTTTCTTTCCGGGGTTAAGTTGGTTTCAGATTGCTCTACTCCCTTGGTTGATGGTACTCTTTACCGACAGTTAGTGGGGAGCTTGATCTACTTGACTCACACTCAACTGATTTATCATATGTTGTTGGGATCATGTCTAGATTCATGCAGGAGCCACATGAGCTGCATTGGAAAGCAGCTAAATGGATCCTTCATTATGTTTGTGGCACTTATGTTGATGGCATACACTATCATGGAGGGGTTGATATTGACTTGATTAGATTCACATATTCTGATTGGGCCGGTGACTTAGATCATTAGAAATCTACTTCTAGCTACAGTTTCTCTCTTGGTTCGGGTCCTATTAGTTGGTCTAGCAAGAAGTAGAATGCAATTGTGATATCATCTACAGAGGCAGAATATAGAGGAGAAATTAACACTGCCACAGAAGCTATATGGCTACAGGATATTGGCGAGTTTGGCATCCACTTTCGGCGACCTACCATTATCTCTTTGTGATAACATGAGCACTATCTCTATTTTTAGAAATCCAATTCAAAGTATCGGTGGGCCGAAGCACATTGAGATCCATATGCACTTCATACGGGAGCTCATTCATGATGGCATCATCGACATTCAGTACATTCAGACAGCTGATCAGATTGCAGATTTATTCACCAAGCCCTTCACTGAGATGAAGTTTCTTCACTTATGGTATCTTCTTAGGGTGAGGTCTTCTATAGCTGCCCATCTTCTTAGGGCTATGTAGTCCTTCTTTTCTTCTTCTTCTTCTAGGAATATTGTATTTGTATATGGGTACCTTATCAGGCCTTTAGTTGCCAGGCCCCATTGACACATCTTTCTTAGTTGTTTAGGAGTGTCTTCCTCTTCCGTCTGACTCATCACAACCGCTACCCTAACTTTGATGAAGGGGGTGTTAGTGTGAGTTATCCTATGTGTCCTCCTCTCATGTTGGAGGGTCATCTCACATGGGTTAGGTTTAGGGTTAGGTTTAGGGTTCATATGTGTCATGCACTAGGGTTACTCAGCACCCTATATGTACCCCTTTTCTATTCATTTATGAGCATGCCAAGACACTCCGTTGTCTTTCCTCTATGCAAGATTTGTTTCTATTGAGAAATTTCTTCCATTACTGATCATTTTTTCCTTACTATCACTAGAGCTTTCATGATTCCGTTGGAGTGCAACTACTTTGTGGTGCCTCGTTTCCGATTCGATTCTTGCAAACTCTTTTCATGGTATCGAGCTACATGATTTTCGTCACACCAAAAGCTCCAACTTATGGTGGAGAGGGATCTCATCATGTTATTCATTGCTACACCAACAAAAATGCCAAGAAACAATCCTTTGAAATTCCAGAAATTTGGCAGTCTCTTCCCCACCACCCATGGAAGGCCTCTGGATTTCTTGATTTCTCCTGGCTTGAGGCTTAGCAAACTATTTGTTTACCTTTGTTGATACATAAATATTTGTTTTCCAAATTTTTGTATACGTGTAAAATGTGCTTGTGCATTCAAATTACTTTTTAACATTTCCTGCAATTTGTGTTTTCAAGTTTTTTATTTTGAATTTTGCATTTATCATGTAATTTTAACTGTTAATTATCAATACAATTTTCGAATTGGAGCTTTGAGCTTTATACATGTTTTATGTTTGTGGGTGTAAGCCCTCTTTCAGAAATTGTGTAGGTGGATTTTGTATTTAATAGAAATCCTAGCTTCTGTGTGATTCTGCCTTGGTTTTAAATCTTGTAATACCTCTCTTAACTTTGATATCAATTTTGGACTTTTAATTGATTCTTATTCTGTCATAGCAACCAATTACATAGTTTTTGGAAAGATTTATGGAAACAACTGCCAAGTGTTTTTAAAAATACACATGTTTTCCTCTCTTTTATCCCATGTAGATGGATTGGCATAGGTTATTTTACTCTCAACCCTACTCACATAACAACCCCCTCAACCCTTTAGCATAAACTTACCTTAAAAAAGAATAGACTGAGCGGTACATACTTTAAAAATGCTTTTGCTTTGCTACAACTTTTAGTTTGGATTTCTTATTAATAGTATTATAGGAAGTTGCAGGAAATTAGCATATATCTTCTGTGTTGCAACCTTCATCACTGTTGCAATTGACTGCACACTATCAATAGGTGTTTGAGTGTTATTACAATTGACCTCTGTCGGTGCTTAATTTTATCAATTTCTTTGTTTTGGCTATGACTAATTCTTCTAATATCATATCTACGTTTCTTTATTTACTTACCCTCTGAGAAAACCTTGCAGTAACATCATTTTCCAACTTGCCTACAAAACAAATATACAATATTTGTACTACAATCACAAATTTACACTCGTAGCATTAGAGTACTAGGTATTGAGAATGTTAATTCAGAATGAAAATTAGAAGTTAGTTAATTTGCGCTAGGCCCAAAAAAATTTATTCCAATAAAAAGAATAATTAAATAGCACTCCTATGGTTGTTACAAATTTGGGATTGAATTATCAACTGGACATTCAACCACCTAATATAATTTTAAAGGCATATTTTACAAGTGCATACAAGGCCTCTTTAAACTGTCAATTGTTTTTATACCCGTACCTTACCTAAACAATCTAATTAGAAATTAAAAAACAACGTTGAACAATATTGATTTCAATCTGTTAGAATTTTTTTCCTTCACCAATAAATTCGCATTTTATTCCTCTCACAATCTATGTGTAGAACAATTCATCCAAATATTGTACGGAAAAAAGTTGTGCAGAACAATTTGACCAGTTCAATAACCTTATTTTAAAAAACATTCAATTAAGGGTCTATTTACTTTTTCATACAACCATGATTCCCTCTATGTTGGAAGATTTTTCCTTATTTCATTAAAGCCCAATTGGGGCTATCATCACCTTTTACAAGAACATTACTTGTACTCTCCATGTCTATTAGTTGGAGACTCAAACCGAACTCTTTCGTAGGGGCGTACCATCCCACTTAGGATTCCCGCTACTTTTTTTAGGACCACTGTTGATCAAAGAACACTTGACGTAACTCACAAGAATTCCGCATGGGAAAGCAAGCCGAGGTTTAAGGGAGCAAATGGACAAGAAGAGCACGCATGTGGAGGGAAAGTTCAACATTTGGGACTTAGCCTATTTTTGAGCATGAAGACCTATTTTTGAGAAGATGGCATGCGGAACACACCAACGATGCAAGGACGTGCACGTCATGCATTGTTTATCTTTAGAGGATCAGATCAAAGCTTTTTTGCATGGAGATGAGTGGACAATAGGATTGTCACTTTAGTTAAGCGTAAGAAGTCTTAGATAGCACATTTGCATGTGTGGTTATGCACTGTAAAATAGCACGTGGCTATTAATAGCATGCAGCCTATTTACGGAATAGATAAGCGGTGAAGGGCAAGTCCCCACCATATATATATATGATGTGAATCACATAATAGAGGGTGTGTGATAAAGATATATAGAGAGAGATATACACATAGAGATATAGAGATAGAGAGGTATACGACGAGATTACTATATCAGATCCATATGCGCATTGATATAGAATACCATTATTGTAAGGATCTTTTTGTTTATTAATAGATGGAAGATATTGGTTGAATATAAGTGTCATTCCTATGTGTAATCGGGTAGTGCATGTTCTTGATTCAATCATGATTATTGTTTAAAACCTCTTCTTTCATAGATCTAAATATGGTATGCATTGTAGAATGATGGATTAGTTATGGATATATATGTTTATTCCTTCATCATGTAAACATCCTGCTCAAAGAACCCTAAAGAGGGACTGGTATGTTTTCACACTTCGGGTGAGCACTCGAGTCTAGGTTGAGTGATGTGTCAAGCATGACTAGGGTGTTATCTAGTAAATTCTAAGCTACATCATTGGTTCGATTGTTTTCAGGATGGTTCACGATGAAGACATACCGGTTAACTCTAGCAAGTATTGAGGAGTGGATACACAATTTGGAGGAAGAATATGCACGACGGTTCAACATTGGATCTAAGTTTAACACACGCACTTGGGTAGAATAGAATCTATATGACAACTTATATGAGAGCTTTTTCACCATCTTTCTAGTAGAATTATACGAGTGGTTGATTGCTTATGCATCTAAGTGGAATTGGAGGTATCGCACACTTGTCTGGACATAGGAAGAATTTCAGGCCCTTTATGATGTTGACCTGATCTAGACTTGTACTATGGATACGTGGTTTCATGGTGTTCTAAATAGTTATATTCTAGAATATTCAATTTTGACGTATTCTTACCCAGAGGTAGCTGAATTCTAGTTTTTGCGGTATCCTAGAGGAACATATCTGTAAGGCATTCCACCTGGCGATCAAGATCTTGATGGTAACTTTGAACCTGGAGAGTAAACCGATGGCTAACTAAACCTCACCACGCGTAAGGGAAGGAACAAGTTTGGTGAAAGATGGCATACCTAGCGGCAGAAAGGTAGAGAGAGGAAAGGTGGCTTAAGTATAATGAGGCATGTGAGAGGGAGATATAGAAGCAGTGTTCCGTTACAGAAAGTATGACATTGAGGAGAGAGATGGCTCGTGAAGGATTTATAGCTCACATAGAAGACGTGGAGCCAAAGCATCAATAACTCCCCCATCTTGGAAATCATGACAGAGATCCCCCCTTGGCTTCACACAGAAGTGCGCTAGCAAAGACTACCTAGGCCGTAGGCGCACATCTTAATCCACCTGGTGACCTAGCCCTTGGGCTTTGTTTTTCGAGTGTCTAGTATGACAAGTAACCAGCAATCTAACTTGGGAAGTAGGAGAGCAGGAGTGAGTTAGGGAGCAAGTACATCAATGGCGGGACAGAGACGGCTTCAATGGTAATTAGAGGTGTGTTTTTAGGCACATCGTCCACTGAGAATGTAAGCGCACCAAATGTTAGATTCACCTCTAGAAGTGGAACTACCTCACAAACTATAGGGGTTCAATATAGTACTACTGTCATAACACAATGGAGTACATCTAAATGTCCTATTCCAGCTACAAGTGGAGTATCAGGAGGTATAGGTGGTTCTAGTTCTAGTGGATCGGTGGTGGTTACGGAGGCAGAGGAAACATAGGAGGTTGGATCGGGTGGTTAAGGTGGTCAAGGTCCTGCGGTAACCACGAAACATTTATATGGAGATGTCTCTTCATCTTCTAGAGTATAGAGGCATAAAGGATGTTGATGAGCATGTGCACATGTGTGAAATCTTATAGCACGTGAAAGGGATCACGATTGTTGAGCGCAAGGCAAGTCAATTCGCTACTACCTTTACGGGGATGAGAACTGACTAGTATAGGAATTTTGACCCTGATCAAACTTGCATGGATTATGCAACGTTAAAGGATGCTTTCTTAAAAGAGTTCTATATCACAGAATTTAATCAAAAAAGTATTAGCACACTCAAAGATATCAAGCAGGGCACCACTAAGAGTGTACGTGAGTATGATGCTTACTTTAAGACACTTCTATCTAAGCTTTCTTATGATATTCACGCCATCCAGCATGCATAATGGTTCATTGGAGGATTGATTACACCATTCAAAAGAGCACTGTCACATAAGACATACACTGATCCGCGTGAAGCACTAGAAGCAGCTTTGCGTGTTGAGGAAATTGGGAGTATTGACACTGGCATTAGTCCATTCTTAGAGGCACAGATTACATCTATGGCCAAATAGTTAGAGAAGCTATCAGCAAATTCAGCCCATGAAACATGCTTAGGAATTTGGTGTACAGATTGTGAAGTAGAAGGTCACACCAAGGATAGTTGTCCTTGTAGAACAAGTATGCTCATTACTGTTGGATCTGTTATTTGAATCATGATGTTAGTCACTATCCTTTGTTATAGCATGTGATAAGGAAGAATGTATCTAGATTTTGTAAAATATGTAGGTACACGACCCATGATACTGAGGATTGTCGATTGATTGGTCAGATCCAGGATGCTATAGACATTGGGGTATGATAGACAATTGTAACAGATAATTCTAAAGGTAAGAATGAGAACCAATATCGAGATCATAATCAAACGCGCTATGATAGGAATGAGGTCCATTTTGAAGGAGGTCATGGAAGGGGATGTGAATATCATGATGGATATAGAGGATGAGGCCATGGTGGAAGAAGAAGTGAGTTTCCTCAAGAAACATGCTATACATGTGGATCCCCTTATCATTATAGGTGTGAATGTCCCAAAAATGTTACATGTTCTTTTTGTGGAAAGAATCATAACTATAACGAGTGCCCGGACTTATATGATCTACTCACAAAATAGCATAAGCGAGGATAACAAAGGCGTATGGATGGTTAGGATCCAGCGCTCGGAGGAAAATCAGTGGATGCCCAAGATAGCATTGAAACCTGAGGCCTTAAGCTGTGAAGATTACCACACGCGTTGAAGTGACACACGTAAGAGACACATCGTACTAGAAGCCTGTGATCACCAAGGAGGAGGTTTTGCATGCAAGGTACCTAGATCCGACTCATCAGAATGAGGTTTATCAAGATACCATGGAAGTGTTAAGGAATATTCAGGGTGAGATATAGTGCTTAAAGGAATAGAAGAAATAATCGAGAGCAGTTCAAATTGATATCGATGATCTAAGAGAAGTGTGTAAAATGTTGCGCCAAGAGAACATTATTCCACTATTGGGAATTTGGTTAAAAGGGAACACTCCATTACGCAAGTATTGAGACGGGATGGCGAGATCCTCGCATGTAAATCTTCCCCGATAGCATTGACTATGACAAGGAAAATACTCTAAATGTTGTTATAGATGGATTGTTGTTGAGCAATATTTTGATTGATACAGGTGTGGAAGTAAATGTGCTTACATTAGATGCATGGGTATAGATGTGAAGACCTCCAATACATCTATCATCTAATGTGTTGTTTATGGCAAATAGGACTAAGCCCACTCCCATCGGAGTTTTGAAGGATGCATCTATAACTATACAAGGGGCCAAGTTCACTGGGTATTTTGAGGTATTAGCACTTGTGGAAGCAAACAGTTTTCTAGCCTTGCTTGGACGCCCTTGGTGTTATACGAATAATGTTGACTTGAGATTCAATAAGGGGTATATTAGCTTTGAGAACAAGGAGGAAAGGGTTGTGATACCTCTAATAGATGGGAAGTATTCACCATATGTTGAGCCTCTAAGTGAGGAAGACTTAAACAGAATTTATGTACGCACTATTCGGGACCGGAGAGGTCAATGATCCATCAAAATAAGGCATCCTCCAATGGTAGGATTCTCATTATATTAGTGATACTATGAGTATTGCTTGTGACAATTGGGCTCATGGTACATATGAACTAGTAGGGCGCGAGGTGAAAATGTGGTTGCACGCAAGAATGGACTTCATTCTATTCGACGGATAGGTAGCATAGTACCTTGTTATACAAGGGCAGAAGATCTTCCTGTATTTTTGAATTCCATGGAAACATAGTAGACAGATTAAATTAAGAGAAGAGATATGTTAGTATATACCTTGTGCAAGACAACAACGCGTTGGTTGGTAGTCCACAGAGATAATCTTATAGAATGGGAAGAAATTGGAGTCGCCTTATATATTAGGTTTGTAAGGAACAATGCACCTACGTAGATTTGTAGTTATCATGGTGATCAACCTATTAAGCATCATATTCAGTAGTGTGAGAACTGCGCCGGTGGGACAGAAGCAGTACCACCTTCACTATGGGTGCATAGGCCTGTATTCTACTCTGCAGGGACACATACGTGCCTACTGGTATGTATATGCAAAACTACATAGAGACGGGAATTGGAAAATTTTGACTACATGAATGATCCAGACCTTTGACTATTTTTCTTCCCAACCTCCAGTAGAAGAGGCATTAAAATTGATCAAGTGCTTAACTATGGGAGATGGTGAAAAAGTAGAAGAGCATATTGAGGAATTTTTTAGTGAGGCAAAGTCCAAAGCACATTTTGAAAAGGAAGAAGAAATGGACTCCATACTACTTGAGCGTGCTTACCTTGAGAAAGAGAATGGAAAGATGGTTTACATCGTGGATGATGAGGAATTTGAGAACCTAGATATTGAACATTCACAAGGGGTGTGCGAGGTCTTGGATAGTGCAGACAATGATACGCACACCTATCATGAACCCATGAAGACCAAAAAGGTCAATATATGATCGGAGGTGAGCCTAAGGAGGTGATAATTGGAGACTAGTGGTCGGACTCGGAAGTAGCAAAGATCATTGAGTTACTCAAGGATTATTAATACTTATTCCCTTGAGGGTTTCATGAACTTAAAGGTGTGCATAAATCACTTGGGGAAATGAAGATAAAGCTTAAGGAAGGTGCACGCCCTGTGAGAAAGAGACCTTACAGAATGAACACCAATTTGCGCAAAAGGTAAAAGAAGAGATTGATAACATGTTGAAATCTAGAATTATCAAGCCCCTTAATGAATCGGAATGGGTTAGTCCAATGGTGATCGATCAAGAAGGATGCATGAATTAGAATATGTGTGGACTACAAGGAGATGAATGTTGTATGTGTAATAGATTCATTCCCTACGCCATTTACCAAGGATATACTAGAAGGAGTTATAGGTCGCGAGATATATTCCTTCACATATGGGTTTTTCGGGTATCATCAAGTTAGGATTACTCAAGATGATCAAGAAAAGATGACTTTTACTACCGAATGGGCAGTTTTTCCTATCTTTGTGATGCCTTTTGGACTAAAAAATGTACTTGTTGTATTCTCACGGATATTTGTTTAGGAATTCAAAGATTTTATTCACAACTTCTTACAGATTTATCTTGATGATTGGACGATAAATGGGCTTGAAAGATCATTGTGACAAGATACGCTTAATGTTTGAATGGTGTAGACAATTGAGTATCTCTTTGAACATTAAGAATTGCATATTTTCTACACCATTTAGAATATTATTAGGGAATATAATCTGCAAGGAAGGTTTTCTCGTTGATCTAGCTAAGGTTAGTCATTCTAGGCCTAGAAGCACCTACCAGTCAAAGTGAGGTGCGTGGATTTTTAGGTCATACATGATATTATAGAAAATTCATCAAAGGGTATGCCAAAATTGTTGTACCCTTGGAAGAATTACTAAAAGGGAAAGGTACATTTTATTGGGGAGAACCGCAACAATGCGCATTTGAGATATTAAAATTTGAGATATTAAAAGAGAGACTTACTACCACACCCATTCTACATTTTCCCTCATGGGATAAACCATTTCATGTGCATGTGGATGCTTCTAGCATGGCCATTGGTGTTGTGTTAGCTCAACTTGGTGAAGGTATTATAGATCATCCAATCTATTTTTCTAGTAGGAAGCTAACTCTTCTTTGAACATAATTATACAACTACATAGCGTGAAGCTTTGTAATGATCTATGTGTTGCACAAGTTTTGATAGTACTTGTTAGCAACCCCTTTTTGTTTTATATGGATCACATGGCATTGAAGTACTTGGTAAACAATCCCATCTTACGAAGTGCATATATGAGATGGGTACTCCTATTTCAAGAGTTTGACTTCATAGTTGTGGTGAAGCCGGGAAAAGTAACTCTGGACCGGACCATTTATTGAGAATCAACTCGGGAGAAGAAGCATAAACAATTGAAGAAACCATGCCATCTGCACAGTTATATAGGTTACAACGCACGCTGATAGAATTAGAAGACATTGTTGTCTTTCTACGAATTGGTATGGAACCAGAAGGAATGAAGGTATTAGAAAAGAAACATGTTGCTATACGTGCAAGCACCGTTTATGTTAATCAGCGGTGACCTCTACAAGTTAGGTAGAGATGAAGTGTTACACCATTGTGTATTAGAGCATGAGCGCAAGGATATTATTGAATAAGCCCATGGTGGTATTGCAGGTGGCCACTATGCAAGTGATGTGAATTGCTGGAATATCCTACTCATTGGATTACAATGGGAGACATTGTAGAGATTGTAAGCTGTATTGCAAGGCGTGTGACCATTGTCAACACCTAGGTAAACTAGAACAAAGAGATGAGATGCCTTTGAGACTGATTACTAGTGTTGAACCATTTGAGAAATGGGTCATTGACTTTGTAGGACCTATTTCACCAGCCGCACGTAGGACTGGATTGCGTTATATCATTACTTGCACATATTATCTCACATGGTGGGTAGAAGCAGCACCTACGAAGGATTGTACAATGGCTACAACATTACTAGGTTTCTCTAAGAGAATGTTCTTACAAGATATGGATGTCCTTTAAGCTTAACAAGTGATAGGGGTACACACTTTTTGAATGAGACAATCAGGATCCTATTAGATGATTTTATGGTTACACACCATAAAACTACACCCTACCATCCTTAGGAAAATGGAATTGTTGAGGCTTTCAACAAGATTTTGAGCCAAACTTTGACAAAAAAAATTGATGTTGGGAGAAAGGATTGGGATGATAAAGTGTCAGCTGTTCTTTGGGCATATAGAACAACTTATAAGAGATTGAACAAAGCCACACCATTTCAGTTGGTGTTTGGCACAAAATCCATTCTCCCTATAGAATTTATGTTACCTTCTTTGTGCATTGTGCACATTGGAGGTCTAGTTGATGAGTAGGATTTAGAAGAGTGTATTGAGAAGATGATTCAACTGGATGAGTGATGAGCCATAGCACGATGGAGTTAGAAGCAAGAAAAGGCCAGGTAGAAAGCATGGCATGACAGAAACATAAGGGATAAGAAGTTTGAGATTAGAAAAATGGTACTTATTTATGACTCTAATTTCATGCGCCATCCAGCCAAGCTCAAAGTACATTGGTTTGGGTTGTGTGTCATCACTCACATACTTGAAATAGGTGCTTTCAGTTAGAATTACTTGATAGAACACGGCTACCCGGTTACTTCAACGGAAGTAGGCTGAAGTCCTACTATAAATAAGTCTTCTTGGTGTTTGTAATAAGGCAAAGTATTGAAATTTAAATTAGGTTTTCAATTATGTATCTCCTTAATGTATTTCCTTCATTGTCATTATGCTTTGTCAATTTAGTTGTTGTACTTGTGTAATAAGTGTTCTCGCATGCATGAAGATAATTACTATGTGAAGAATGTTTATGCGCAGAGGACTACACACACCTTTAGTGTGGGGTGGTTGTTTATATCTAAGTAAAAGACTGTGGGAATTGAAAGGATAAAGGGATAAGCTGTTATGGATGTGCTTTAAGTCAAAAGAAGATTGCTTCACAAAAGTGACCAAAGATGGAGATGAAAGAAGGAACAGTATAACGCGAGGTAAGAAGAGGTCATGATAACTACCAAGATAAGGTACATTGATGAGGTACTCGGGTGCAAGGGCATGCATGGAAGATAATTATGTGACCAAAGGGTAGGGAGGTGCACTAGAAGGTTATAGCTGGGGCGCGAAGATGTACCGCGTGGAACGAAAAAAATTGGTCAATGAATAAGAGGATATTTGGTAGGTGGAGTAATAAATGCATCAAAATTTAAAAAATCTATATAAGGATGGGATGCGAATTCACTTTTACCATTGCGATTAAGATTATTTGAAAGAAGCCAAGTGAGAAGAGCTAAGTGATTGTTTTAAGGTGCTAGAGGTGTGTAACCATTCGTGACGAAGAGATCTGTGCGCAGAAGAAGCTTGTGTCCTCGGTGGTGAAGGGTTTGAGCGAAGCGAGGTGACGAGAGATGAGTTAGGGGCACACAATTTCACCTAGAGCACGCTTAATTGAACTAGGGTTTGCTTCACACATTACAAATTTTGAATGGCAAGGATCTACAATGCATTGCAAGGTAAAAATTGCACACAAGAAAGGCAAACGTGCAGAGGAGTAAAAGGAAAGAAGAAGGTGGTCATCGAGGAGGAAGAAATGGCTCCAGAAAGTAATTTTTCGGAGATGTAATATCCAAAGGGGGTTATTGTCGGCCAGGAGTGGGATTCTCACATAAGGAAAAGTAAAGTGAGTGATTATAATCACTGTACCATTGAGAACAAGAAGGAGCTTGATGTGTTGTTGAACACGAAGACAAATAAACGCACGGTGGAAGATATGTCGAGTGTATGACAATGTTAGTGAGAAGATCTTGCAGAGGATAGGGGTTTACCAACTTTATGAGCTCCCTTATTTCGGGAAGTATGAGCCATTATACCAGTGGCTTATGAGTAGAGTTCATGAGGATGTTTTCCACTTTGCGCAGGCACATAGTCATAATTTCAGTCATGCTCATCTCCACAGTGACAAGGTTGAAAGGCATGAGAGAGGATTTTCAAGATGATGTGATAGATAAAATTGTAATATTAGAGACCAGGAAGGAGTTGGGATATACAAAGGGTCTCACGCGATATGGACATTGACAAACTAAAGAAGTATCCAACAGTACAAGCAAATCACACATCTCATTACAAAGCTTAATGACCATGAAAGGTGGTCACAAGTGAACACCATGTGGTTGTACATTGCCAAAAATGTGTTTGAAGGATTAGTCTACAACATTTCACAGATATCATAGAGACAACGTTGAAGAAGCACATGTAAGAGGAAAGATCATCTTTTGAACGTCCTGTTATCACTAGTGTTCATGGAGATCAGAGTACCTGATGGATCGAAGGAGAAGGTATAGGAGTATCCGATGGAACACAAATTGCCTACAAAACACTTCAAGAAGTACCTATGTGAGGGATCCATGATAGAGTAGGTTAAGCAACTAGGCCGAGAAGTGGTATGATAGGCTTCGTGTGGCTTTTGAGGAATAATGGCGCATCCCCAAGGACTTGCCTTCAATGGTTGGAAAGGTAGTTAAATTTTTGTATACCAAAGCATTTCGTATAGCATTATTTATAATGAAAGATGGGGCATGGATTCCTTGGTGCAAGTTGTCATATGCATTCACAACAAGGTACTTCCAGGCATCAGTACATAGGTTTATAGACGCATGGTGGTGATGTTCAATGTGGATAACGTAGATTGCGACTACCACACACCGAGGATGAAATATGTGTATCCAGGATGGGGTGCTTATGTTGAACGACTCATTTCTGATGTTTTGGGCATTAAACCAATAAGTTTGGCGGTAGGAGATATTGGAGCAGTGTTGGTGTATCGCCAACTGAAGCCAAAGATGGAGAATAACAAGTATGTGGAAGGTTAGTTTGCACTTCCAAAGTATCACCAAAGGGAAAGCATACAATGGAGAACATCCCAGTGCCTAAGCCCATAGAGCCAATTGAAGTGGAGGATGAGGAGGAGGAGAACGAAGATAGTGGTGGTTTAGAGCATAGAGGTAGGAGACATCCTACAAATAAGGGTGAATCTAAGTGTGCCACTACACCACCTCAGCCACAAAAGGGGGATGATGAGGACTTGAATGTAGTCTAAGGGGAGCATAGATTTAAGAAGGTGTTTAGGAGAACAAGGACCCAAGGTGCTACTCTAACCACGGTGCACAGATCACCCAGACTCTCCCCACGAAGGAGGTAACTATGCAAAGAAGGAGGAAACTAAAGTTAAATGAGGAGGTGGAAGAGTCAGAGAAAAGCACGCCTAATTCTCCTATACTTCCAAAGAACATAGAAGAAAAGGGTGAGGAATCAAAGGAAAGAGGAGAGGAGAAGAAGGGACCAGAGGAGATAGTTGCAAAGAGTGTTCAAAGCTATGGAGACATAAGTCCCAAATTTATAAGCTAAGGTATCTAAGAAGCAAAGGTCTAGGAGAACAAGTGGATAGCACATTCCACCAGTCATGGGGTATGTGGAGGAAGTAGGTAAAATTATCCACCCCCGCTTCCAAAGCACGATAGCACAAAAGGATTTTTTTGGCTGGGAGCTAATGGATGAGGATATGGCACTATGCGCACTCGAAAGAAACTATTATGGTCAATGCACACCCATATGGATGAGCCTAACTTTGATATATGTGAATATTCATGTGTTTAAAGACAGCTAAAGAAGGCACCACAATCTAGACATATGATGATAAAGCCTACTATCATGTCAGATGAGCAAGTCAGCAATGCATTGGTGAAGGTTTCTACTGAAGTTACAAGGAGAAACATGGACAAAGATGCAACAATAAGAGCGTTGCGTGAAGATCTAAAGACAAAGGATGTAGAGATAGCACGCATCACACAAGAGAGGGACTTGGTGTAGAAGAAGAAAGAAGTATTTATCAGCTTTGCAGAGAAGATTAGGGACAATGTCATAAGAGCTAGGCCACACTTGGAGGCCAAGGTACCACAGATGTTTCCTTCAGTGATACACTATATACGAAATCTGGTGGACTTGGTACTTGAAGATGAACCTCTTCTCGTACCAAGGCTAAGGAATTCAGAGCAAGAGGAAGAATGAGAGAAAGCGTCAGTGATGTAAAAGATTGCATCATATGAAGGGTTGCTGCAAGCACTACAAGAAGTATTGAAGAAAGTAGACCAGGCTTTAAACATCTACATAGCTCCAGAGGTGCTTATCAACATAAAGACCCTAGAAGAAAGCAATGAGGTCCAAAGAGCAATGAAGGATGAAACATTGGGCCACGTAAAAAGATTTTCAATGGTTAAGTAGAAGCGTGAGGCCCTAGCAAAGCAGAAAGACAAGAGCTGCACATGACTCGGGGAAGAGCTTGGGAAGCTCATTGCATAGAAATGGATCTTAGAAGGAAGAATGACATCAATGTCCAGCATTGTGTTGGTTCTACAAAATGAAATAGGAGAGATTTTGAGGGATGAGTTAGAATCCATTACTATGGACATTCCAGAGAAATCAAAACAAGCACTAGTTAAATGGCAAACCTTGGAGGCCAAAATAAAGGAGGAGTATCCAGAGTTGATCCTTCAAACTGATACAGAGGATGTTGCCTCTTAAAACATTCTTTATTCATCTACATTCTTTCTTATTCATTTTTTCCATATTCTTTACTGTAATTTTTTTGAAAATACACATTTTCGGGACGACAATGCGATTAGTGTGGGGTAATGTCAATCGGAGAGAACACTTGACAAAACTCACAAAAGAAGTCCGAGTGGGAAAGCAGGCTAGGTTTAAGGGTGATAATGGATAGGAAGATCATGCGTGTGGAGGGAAAGTTCACCATTTGGTACTTAGCCTATTTTTGAGCATGAAGACCTCTTTTTAGAAGATGACGTGTGTAACACACCAACAATGCAGGACATGTGTGCCACGCATTGTCTATCTTTAGAGGATCATATCGAAGCTTGTTTTGCATGGAGATGAGAAGAGAATAGGATTGTCACTTCAGCTTAATCGTAAGAATTCTATAGAAAGCACACTTGCATGTGTGGCTATGCCTATAAACGGCGTGTGGCTATTAATAGCATGCAGCCTATTTCTAGAATAGATAAGCGGTGAAGGAAAAGTCCCCACCATATATATATGATGTGAATCACATAATAGAGGGGTGTGTGAAAGAGATATATAGAGAGAGATAGAGAGGTATATGATGGGATTATCAGTATCAAATCCATACCCACATTAATATAGAATGCCATTATTGTAAGGAGCTTCGTGTTTATTAATAGATGGAAGATATTGGTTGAATCTAAGTTTCATTCCTATGTGTAATCAAGTAGTGCATGTTCTTCATTCAATCATGATTATTGTTTAAAAAAATTCTATCATAGATCCGATATGGTATGTATTGTAGAATGATGGATTAATTGTGGATATCTATGTTTATTCCTTCATCACACAAACATCCTATTATAAAGAACCCTAAAGAGGGACACTGGTACCTTTGTGCACTTCAAGTGAGCGCTCATTCTAGGGTAAGTGATGTGCCAGCGTGACTAGAGTGTTATCGGTAGATTCTAAGTTACATCAATAATATTATTAGCTTCAACCTCACACAAAAACATTGATTCTGGTATATGTATTTAAGATTATGAATATCTAAGCCGCAAAACAATTTGCATGGGTACGTATTCCTCTACAAAATCTTTATGATTACAACATATCAATTTAATTTTCCAAACTATAAGATATACTTGTTGATCTAAATCATTGAAAGGTATGCCCCCCTTAATGAACTTTTCTAGCATTTCCCACTGTACACAATGCCTTATCACAATGAGTAGCAGCTTACAAAGTTCTACAAAATCTATTTAACTCAAAAAACTTAAATTTGTCCTCGTAAGATACAAGGATTTGAAATTGCATCCACACAGCTACAAATCCCCTCAAATGTTATTCATCCTTACAACAAAGCTTAAATAAGCTTCCACAGGCTGATGTTACCACTGAAGCAATATCAATGTCAAGTAAATGCCCATAATACCACTTTTTCATTGTCAATGCCAACCACAGCCCACCTCAATCTCAAACTCAATCTCACAAAGATTATGTACACATGGTCGGTTGAAAGAGGGGCTACACATTCTCCTTACTCTTAATAGTCCTCCTATAGACTCTTCTACATATCTTCAATTATTGCAGGCCTGAATGCCCTTGCATACGGAAAACAAATCCATTCTCGCATCACTCACAAGGGTTTAGCATTTTCTACACGCACATTTTTCTTAAAAAAACCTTATCAACATGTATGTTAAGGGCGATAGTTTGGTGGATTCTTGAAAAAAAAATTAGCTACCCTAAAAGAACCAAACATCTGCTCATGGAATACCATAATTGCATCTTATAGAAGACATGGATGTTTGTATGAGGTATTGGCACTGTTTCACCAAATACAACATACAACCACCATACTCCCATCTTTTCCAAGATAACAACTCTCGAACAGGGTGTGCACATCAATAAGAGCATAATGCAAAGGCAATGTCGTAGTTTCAAATGCCCTGGTAGACATGTATGCAAAATGTGGAAGAATACACAAGGCACGTGACCTGTTTGAAAAAATTCCTCAAACAAATGTGGTTTCATGGACTGCGATGATTGTAGGCTATGCACAAAATGATGTTCTTGATGACACTTTAAGGATTTTCAAAGAAATGCCTCCACCAGATGTCATCTCATGGCATGCCATGGGTGCAAGATATGCACAAAATAGGATATGCCCAAAATGGGTTTGTTGAAAAGGCTTTGGAAGCATTTATGAAAATGCAAATGCAGGCATAAAACCAAACTCCGCAACCTTTTCCAGCATCCTCCCAACCTGTGCCAAAATGAGACGTTTAGGATAGGGTATGGATATCCATCCAAGCATAATCGAAAATGGATTTTATTCAGATGTCATAGTTGTAAATGCCCTAATAGACATATATGCAAAATGTGGAAGCATATAAAAGGCACGTCAACTATTTGAAAAAATGCCTCAAAGAGATGTGGTCTCATGGACAACAATAATAGGAGGATATGTACAAAATGGGTTTGTTAAAAAATTCTTGGAAACCTCTAAGCAAATATGATTGTCAGCTGTAAAACTAGACTCCACAACCTTTGTCAGCATCCTCCTAGCCTATAGCAAAATGGGAGCATTAACACAAGGTATGGACACCCATCATATTAATGAAAAATAGAGGAATAAAAAAGATACCTGGTTGTAGTTGGATTGAAATCCCTAAAAAGGGTTTGTTTGGCATTAATGCAGTCAACTTTGGAAAGGAAAGGTCTTAGATTTACTATTAATGGAGGAGGTGAGCTTCGTATCTACTGTCTTTTACTAAAGCATAATAAAAACCTCAAGTTCATCAAGGGAATATCCTTAATGATAAAGGAACCTACATATCAGAAAATGGTGAATGTAAATTTTCTACCTAATTATCAACATGTATTTTATTCCTATATTTTAAAACTCTTAATTATACACACATATAAAACCAATAAGAATAATTTAGTTGGATTGTGCATCTACCAATTTCAACTACTTAAAAGTATTTAAAACCTCATCACCTTGACTATTTAGAGAATGAATAACATCAATGAATTGCACAATCATGTTTCATTTCACATCTTCCACTTCTAATACAAAATTTATTGTTGCTCATTGAATTATAAGGCCTGGGGAAACTATTACAACCCCGATTTCATGACTGTCTAAAATGTAATGTAAGTTTTTATTAATCTTTCCATTAGTCTATAAGTTCTTGAAAACTAAATTAAGATATAACTATAAAGTTTAGAGATGTTTACATTCCTTTTGCATAAAACAAATTTGTGGACATCAGTAACTGGTTGGACAAATGATTGTCATAGTTGACTTCAATAGATAGTAAACCCACTTCTGCACACAATTTCCTATTAAGCAAATGCGTTAATAAATGTAATTGCATGCCTTATGTAGAAAGAGCTAACTGTATGCAAGTAAAGATAAAGGTTTAATTTTTTGTATCTCTAGAAGAACACAACAAAAACTGAATACATATGATCTAATATGATGTATGTAGCAATGTTCTTATTTGTAATGAATCCTTGTCTCTCTTCAATTAAAAAAACTCCCATTTAATCTATAGCATAGATCCGTACTACTCGAACAAATACCAGTTTATTGTAGAACCCGTAGACCATGTTTGACGGTAAAATATATTAACAAAGAATAACAAGACATTTATGAGAAAACCAAGGAAAGTGTGTTTTTATACATTAAACTATGGTTTCTTTAAAACTATTTGTTCCATCAGTCATTCAAATTTATGGAGCTATGCCTCTAATACATTTTCCATCCACCTCCTTGTAGGCACTACGAAGATGACGAGAAAATTTGACGTCAGAAGCAACCTCAGTATTGAACCGACTGTACCCGCATACAACAACTACTATTTGAATGCGTACAAGAACACTATATGGACACCTTGCCTTTAGACAATGATATAATCTATGCAATTTTGGTTATGTAATAGAAATTAGAACAGGCACAAAAGAAAATGCAATAAACAACCATTGCCAATGAAGGTACCATCCAAATCCTAAGGGAACAATTCTACACATAATATTGTAAACCAATCCCCCATAACAAGCAACCCCAATGTAAGACATTGCCAACCTCCACATGTACATACCACAAATTATACAGTGAATAAAAAAAAAAAGACAACCAATATTGAAATACCCCATATTTCAAATTACATTCGCCTAATATACCAAATAAATACATGCGTGCACAAATATTTGTATAAACATGAACAAATAAATAGGTGATTCAACATTAAAAAAATCAAGCATTTACAGATATAAACCATGAAACCTATTAATCTAATTCACAACCCTTCAGCTATTACATTTTATAGACTATAAGTCAATTTTTTGATCCAATTCAAAACATATTTTTTATCATTTCTAAACTTTCCTATATCATTGCTTTTATGATTGATCACAAAAATGAAGCACAACCACCAAAGAAGAATAACAATTTAGTTTCAGGAATTTAATTTTAAAGAAAAAACTTCAGCACAATATAAAAATAGCTTTTGGATGCATTTAGAGAACCATTTCTAAGCTTCTAGAGCGTTGATACTAAGCTCTACCTTACTCGATGTGTTTCTAGCAAACCATGCTATGTGAAAACATAATACAAAAAAAGAGAAAACCTAGAAAAGTTAGCCATAACAAGATGGTTAACCTATTAATAGTTGTTCATCTTGTACAATATCAAAAGTTATAAGTTTTTTTGAATTTAAAAGAAACCTCATATTCAAATTCTTATGCAAGTTGCATAGATGCAAAGTTAATGTTGTTCATCTTTAAAGTGTTTTCCTATGAATTTTTTTATTTACCTATATGGCAAGGTTTCTTTTGAGAAACTCTCTTATTATCATGCAATACAACTTTATTTATTACTCTTCCCCAAATATATCTACAACAGTACGCCCATTTGAAAATAAAGAGCCAACTAACAAAATCCTGGTAACATAGGTAAACTAAAAAGCAAATCAAACACTTCATCCACCAATATACAAACCCAAAAACCCTCACATGTGCCTCCCTACGCCTTTAAAAGCATTGAAAATTTTAACTGCTCATTAGCCCTTACACAACTGAAAAATAAACACATTCATCCTTAGCTAAAATTGTACCCAGTGGCAAAAACATTAAAAACCAATCCACAAAAAAACACCATACAACTAAACATCAAATTACACCAGCCTTGTGTACAAACCAAACCTCCCCACAAAAACATACACACAAACCAAACAACAACAACAAATACCACCTTCCAAACACTTACGGCGTAATCTTGCTCCACTAAGAGCGACCACTAGTAGATAGTATTTGATGCGGTGGTCGTTGATCCTTATTATAATTTAAGTGTTGATTTTTAGTTAACTTATTTGTTGTTTATGTTTATTTAAGGTTTTTTGTAAACTTATTAAGATTTTTTTGTGTATAAATGTTTGTAAGAATCCTAAATATGGGAATTAGAATATTTGTTTCAGCTTTGAAATCTAAGTTTGAGGAGGATAAATCTATGAAAAAGGTGTATAGTGAGTACAATATATCCCTACATTAAATAATTTTTATTTGTTTAGGTTCAAAGCTCAAATATACCAACTCCCTTCTTCATTTGTCTAGGTTATACCCTAGCCCACTAGAAACTTGTGGTTGAACAGAAAGTGTGCAAGTAATTTCACTACATACCCAAAAATTACAATATAAATGAATCAAGTTAGTAGTAAATTATAAAAATTAGAAGAAGCAAAACTGTACTAAATAACATATATTTTCTTAGTGCCCAAACAAACAAGAGACGAGGTTGAATTACAATAAAAATTCAATAATATAATGTAAAATAATCCCACACCCATATGTACACATGATTAGGCCATTTCTACAAATAGAAAATTATTTGATAATTGTAATTTTATCATTATTTTGGATTTTGCTACTTTTTAACAAGTTTAATCTAGGTTTGTGTTGTATATATCTTCAACCAGGGATGGTTGGGGATAGCCATGTGACTTTTGGTAAGTGTATGATCCAACATCATATGGGGACCATTAGAGTCTTCATCTAATTTGCCTTGTAGGAGTCCTCCATCTTCTAGATTGTTGGTTAGAATAAGTTTTCTATCTCTCAATTGAATAAAAGGTTTCAAATGATATTTATAAACACATTGTTAGCACTCCTAACATTTAAAGAATTATTGGCCCTACATTTGGTGGGTCAAACCCGTGTCATTTTTATTCCTAAAAATCCATCTAAATTTGGTGAAATTTGACAATATTTCTATCCAATAAATCACTAAATACTTTCACAAATATATAATACAACAAATGAATGAGTAGATTGAGTGACATGAAGCCTTATTTTTACCATTGGAAATATGAATGAGATGAGCTATGGAATGGTTCTTTTATGAGGTAATATTTCTTTTCAAAATATGATAATTAAACTCTTTGCATTTTTTTTTCTACTTTCTTCATCATTAATTGTGTTGGTTATGAAATGTGCCACTTTGAAGTAAATTAAATGTTGAATTAGCATTGGATGTGGGTGGCATAACGCAGGTGTAAATATAGTGTAAAAGTAGGATAATGAATTTTGATGGCTCCTTCGCATCTTTCTCTCCCTCGAAGCTTTTTTGCGCAAACCCTAGCAATGCAGATGCAAAGCATTTTCGAGTGCGACAAAGAAGGATGGTTCTCCTTCCGCTTATGCTATGGGCGCGATGGATCGGGTGTGGACAATGGATCTAGTGTGGGTGTCAGCCCTCCCCTTTGCCTCCACTTCACCTAGATGTCACTAATGTTATCTTGGGCATGGTCTTCCATAATAATGGTGGTAAGGGAAATGTTCCATTTGGGGGAAACAGACCTATGTTTCTACTTTGATCTCTAGGCCCTTTTCTACTACTAAAATCTGCTCCCATGGCCTCCTTGGGGATTCGGTGCTAGAAGTTGAGAATTTTTTTCCTCAAATGCTTGAAACTGTTGTTGTAATGGACTCTAGCCTAGTCTTCGCTCCCGCATCCGTGGATCACATCGAGTTGGCACCCCCTCATTTCTAGTAGGATTGATATTTACCCCTGTGCAAGGACTTTTTTTATTGTGGCCTTTAGCTCAGATGATGCTAGAGATATAGTTCTTTCTAAGCTCTGGGAACTGTAGAATCATCATTTACTAATGAAACCATGGTTCCCAACTTTCAATCCACTCACGCCGTCTTTCAACATAAAGTTGTTTTGGATTCATTTGCCCCATCTACCTTTGTAGTTTTGGGGAGATGACAGTTTAGCTGTTATTGGTGATGCTTTGGGTACTTTTTTATCCATTGATTCCAATATGGATACCTTCACACATACCACCTACGCGAGGATATTGGTGGATCTGGATACTTCGGCCGATCTTCCTACTTCTATCAATCTCAAAGTGCGTGATAGGGTTTGCTCTCAACAACTAGATTATGAAGTTCTTCCCTTTAGATGCAGAAAAAAAAATTTAACATAATTGGGAATTTGGTTGCTTTGTGTCACATGGTCAAGTAGAAATCTAGAATTGATAAGGTCTCTTGGTGGAAGGATGCCCACCAAAATGTTCTAGTTGTTGAGGAGGAAACTCGAATCTATTGTTGATACCCAGTCGGTGAAGACAAGGTTTCCAGCCTAATCCCATCATTTAAACCTTCAATGGGTGTTGTTGGAGCTATTATGGTGGATCAAGTGTAGACGTTGGTTCCAGCTGCGGTTACAAAATGTGCTAAAATCAGTTTCACTATTGAGAAATCCATAGTTGATGTCTTGGATTCCTCAAAGTTTCGACTTCCAACTCCCTCAGATGAAAATACAAATCCTAATAAGAGTGAGGAATGGACAATCGTTAAACACAAAAATAATTCCTTTTCTATGCATCTAAGATCCCATGTAAGGGACTCTTCTAGGTAATCTAGTTAGTAGCTTGTGCTTTGGGTGCTTTTGTTTGTTGTGTTCTTTTCTTGGGTTTCTTCTTTTCTCCTTTTTCTCCCCTTTTGTTGTTGGGGTTTTCCTCTCTGTTATGCTTAAATGTTTTATTCTGCCTTGAGGGCTTGTTGTACTAGGATGTGGGTCCTCCCAAAACCCTCAACTTTAACCAATTTCCAAAAAAATTGTGTTGGTTACGAAATTAAATATTTTTAGCCCGAAATCACTTTTTTAACACCTTTTCCTAATTATATTATTGCTCAATGACTCTTTTTTAGAGGTCGTTAAGAGTTAAATATTAAGGATTAAATTGATGGTCTTTTAGACCTTTTTTATGATGTTAGCCATAAAATATTTGTAAATATTTGAAATAACCATCTTATACAACTCACATATTAAAAATATAACCATAATTTTTACGTAAATTATATTTATACATACACATATATCAAAAATAATTAAATAAATATAAAAATCATTTATATATTTTATTAATAATATATAAAATAACAAGTGTTTTGTACCTTTTTGTAGGGCAATTTTAAAAATTGTTTAATAGGCATAGGTGCCCATAAAATTTAATCCTGAGGTCATCATGTGTCAAGGCATACACCAATGAATGCTCCTCTTGCCGATTCGATGTTTGTCGAGAAAATGGTCGGTTGAGATTACACATGTCGAGGCATTGAAATCCAATGGCCCTTCCTCCACCGCATTTCCAACCGTCACGCCCTCCACTTTCTTGTGCCTCGAGAATAATGTTGCAAAGGTGGCACAGTTCTTAGAATCATTGAACCCGCTTATAAATACAGATACTGAGATCAAGATCAATCAATGTGTATATAGTAAAATGAGGAGATGTTAGGGTTACAGATTGTGCACCCTAACTTTGGCGGTGTATACCGGACAGCAAAAAAAACACTGGAATCACAAAAATCCGTCAAAAGAAGCGCGCGAAAATTCTCTACACCCCCATCTCCTTTGCCAACTCAACAGACACGTAGATCACCGTACACATGAGCTGGAGTGTGAGGTGTCCAAAAAACTGAGTTTTCACGGTGCGGACCAAATCTAGTGAATGTAACCCCCCACCGGTTACTATATTCGCTGCCACTTATCACTAAATAACTCACTGTTTCCGAGGACTGCGAAATCCACGCATAGGGATATGGTTGTAATTAACAACCACTACGCCGTGTCAGGGAAGCAAAGGAAGTCGTGATGTGCTGTATGCGGATTTAATGCTTGTTATTCATGGCGCCACCTACTCCCAAACCACCTCCAGCTGGGGGTCTGTTTACCGCTCGAACCACCGTGGAATGCAACAAAACAGTGGAAGCCATCGGACCAGGAGGGGAATGCTTACGTTTTGGCCTTGATAATTTTATGTGTGGGTGTTTACACTGACGAAGCTTGCGTTGGGAGCTACTCATACTTGCGACTTCTTTCTTCAGCAATAACTGGAAGTTTCAGTTATATTTTAACTGATCTGCCTTCTTGAATCTTGTCGTGGATGCTTCAAAACAGGTTTCGTTCTGTACAATGTTCAGTTCTTAGTCATTTACTTCTTTTATGGTAACCCTCCTTAGTCGTTTTAATGTGAAGTATTTACTTTGGTGGTTTTACATATTGAAAACTGACAGTATTTTCTGTACACGTCTTGCAGTGGTGGGGAGGAGCTTGTTCGATTGACTGAGAATGATCCACGCAGATGCAGAGCATTCCTTCAAATGTGTTTATCAACACATCAAATGAGCTTGGAAATTGTTTGATTCTCTTCGAATATTTACAGTCCATTCGGTTCTAATAGGTGAGGTTTTTACCCTCACTGAGGCAGTGATAGAAACAATTACAAATACTTCTTCTGTACTGGTAGATTGTGTTATATGTCTTCCTAGTTATGTGATTCCTTTTGCAAAGACTTAAACTCCTATTGTTTCTGAAAATTACAATATACTGAACATTAAAAAAAGCCGGGTGATCCAAAAAATGTGTCAAAAGAAGTGCGTGAGAGTTGAATCATTTTACTTGTTGAATTTATATAAAATCTGTCAAAATAAGCACGTGAGTATTGTATCATTGTAGCATTCGATTGTGCTCAAGTGAGCATGCTCAAAGTGTGATTTTTACTCTCACGTTTCCATTCTTGTATCTATGTACACGGACGCTTCCATTCTTGTATCTATGTACAGAGGTTAAGGACGTACTGATAGTATAACGTAACGTTAGCCAGGCCACATAAGTATTTATATATATTTCTCTTTATTGCCCAGAGAATAAGGTTTGTAGCTGTCCTCGTCTTATCTCTTCATGCCGATAATCTATTTTAAAGAGATTATATTTTATCTCTTCTACTTCTTGATCACTCTTAATGGAACTTGTGCATTTGGTAGCGTAAAATTTGGTTTGATCCTTCCCTTTTCCTCTCTTTGACACAATTGTAACTGCATATTTCTTGAACCTCAAAGCAACAGGCACATACCCATTGTTTGATATACATTATACTTGTTGAATGAATGTAATAATAGTTCAGTGGTTCTCTAAAACCTGCACCGACAAGTATGATGCCATGACCATTAGTAAGGTTCCTATAAGAACATGACCACCTACTGATCCCTGATACTGTAATTAAATGTAGCTGCCTTTGTAATCTGAGACTGTGATAACTACACTGGTACAAGATGACTCCACATGGTTCCTCTGTTAATTGAAATTTTCATGTTACCCAAGCTCCATAGCGATATGAGTCCTTTTGTCGGACATTGGATTCGATAGGCACTCGTAATGTACACACCGAGTGAATCCTGATCATTGTTATGCAACAATGTAGACTAAGTAATTATCTTAGAAAACATGACCATAGGGATATAAATAACCACCCCACCATAGCTATAGGCATCTATTTATTTACTACTACTTCTCATTAATTAATTTTAGGTAATTGCTTCGACACATTGTAACTCAGCTATCCTAGTCTGCTATACTCAATTTTTTTGGATTTCTGTTTATTGCCCAGAGAATAAGGTTAGTGTCTTACTGTATGAGAGGGGATCCAGTCCCGGTGCACCCAAACTTTGGGACACTAAACTGAACATTTAAAAAAACCAGGTAATCACAAAAAACTATCAAAAGAAGCGCGTGAGAATTCTCTACAGCCCCATCTCCTTCGCTATTTTCGACAACTGTGAAATCCACGCATAGGGATATGGTAATAATAAACATCCTATATGCCGTGTCAGGGAAGCAAAAGAGTTCTTAATGTTTGGCATGCGGATTTATTTACTGATATTCATTGCACCAAACACTCCCAAACATCCATCCAGCTCTGGGTAAATGTTAACGCTTTGAACCTTCGCAGAATGCAACGAATTCGTGGAACAAAACGGATCAAGAGGGGAATGCTTACCGTTTTTCGCTGGAAAGTTTAACAATAGAGCTGCCTAATGTTTCGGCCTGATAATTTTGTGTGTGGGTGTTTACACTGACCACCTCTGTGTTGGGAGCTAGTCATACTTCTGAGTGTATTGGGCTAGCTATCAGATGCAGAGAGTGGAAGGTACTTTGTTTTCTTTCTTCAGCAATAATATCTACTTGAAGTGATATTTTAACTTTGCTTCCTTCTAAACTAGAAAGAGTCATTTGAATCTTGCCGTGGATGCTTCAAAAGAGGTTTCGTTCTGTACACTATTCTGTTCTTAGTCATTTACTTCTTTTATGGTAACGAAAACTTAGTCGTTTTAATGTGAAGTTTGGAAAATTGTTCATATTTGAAGGTAATCAAGGGGTTAGGCTCCTTGAGCAATAAATGAAATGGAGTTGATTGATTCAAACTACACTAGTATGAGATCGATTTATAATCAGATAGGATTTATAAATGAATATATTTCAATCATAGTTGATGAAAGCCTTCGTATGTTACAAGAAAGTCCAAGAGGCTGATTTGTCAAAAGACATGGTAACCCCTATTATTAGTAACTGATTCGTATAATTTGGTGATTTTACATATTAAAATCTGATAGTATAATTTGTACATGTCTTGCACTGGTGTTGTTATGCTTGTTGGAGTGACTGATAATGGAAGTGCAGATGCTTGTTGTTATCAACACATTTTTTAGTTTGGCAATTGTTTGATTCTCTTTGAATATCTACAGTCCATATGGTTCTAATAGGTGAGGTTTTTACCCTCATTGAGGCAGTGATAGAAACTATTGCGTATTTCTCTTTTCTACTTGTAGATTGTGTTATTGGCTTCTGTCTGTTACTTTAATGACATTTACTATTGAATGTTACTCAGTGTAATTTTCAGAAACAATAGGAGTTTAAATCTTTCAAAAAGGGTATCACATAACTTGGAAGACATATATATTCATTCAGTAAACATTTCCATTGTCCATTACAAAAACATGGCCATACAATATACTTGGGCCATATAACTACTACTACTATATTGTACTTTTTAAATCGAAAGGCCAATTCCACACATCAAAAATTCAGCCCTCAAAATTAAATATTTACTTTCGAAAATATCATTTCCAAAATCCGAGGAAGGGCGGTGTTGAATCTGCAGTTGAGGTTGAAGCTGGGGTGTTACTTTGCAATTGCCTCCCCATGTTGACATCCCTCACAGGCGTAGTTGGAAATGGATCAGAACTTGGAGAAGCATTCACTCCGACTGCAGTATTATGTGTTGAAACTGATAAAGGGCAATGTATGCCCATTAATTCTCTTAGCATTGGGTGTTGATCAGGAAAAGGATTAATTGGACTGCTCAATCTCCTTTTCCTTTCTAACTCTCTTCTTGCCTTCTCAAACTCCTTCTCCTTTATCTCTTGATCCCTTTGAATCCTTTCCTGTTCCTTTCTCTGTTCCCTTTCTTGCCTTTGAATCAACTTTTGGTGCTCCTTTGTTTTCCTTCTATATTCTTTTTCAATCTTTTCCTGCTCCTTCCTCTCCCTTTCAACAATTCGTTCAGCCTTCTTCTCCTGGATTTGTTCCTTTTTTCTTTGCTTTAATTCATCTATTTCTTTTTTTCTGTTCTCTTTCTCAACCAGAAGCTCCATGTACTGATCTGCGGTAATTAGTAGAGATTCCCTACTCAATCTTATACCAGAAGCACTATTTGACCTTGATGATTCTCTAACCTTTTCCACAGGGAGTTTCAAGAATCTACCAAGAGTTTTCTGTCCTTGGTTTGCCTCACAAGTTTGGTTTGAATCTGCCCCTAATACCCCTACTGCCTCTAACTGTGAATCTGCATCATTTTCTTCAGGTTGACTGCCAACATAGTAGTGCACCAAATCTGAGTCATGAAGTAGTGTTGGATGAGAGGGTAAAGAGAGGCTGACCTCTTCATTATTGAAGTTCAAGTTGACACCAAGATTAAGAGCTGCTTCTTTCATCCAATCGAGAGGGCTATCTTCTGTGGGCAAAGATAGTGATTCATCGATTTGATTAATTCTGTTTGGAGTTTCCAATTGTTGAGCAACACATTCATTTATATTTATCTCCATCTGCTGAGGTTCTGATTCTTTCTCCAATTGTGTGTTAGGCACCATCTGAGCATCTTCACTTTCCTCTAAATCAACCCTAGATAGATGAAGCATATTTTCTGCTGCACCAGCATCATCTTGAAAAGATGTGTCAAATGTTCTGCTTGGTCCCATGTCTTCATCCAAGGCATTGGGATTAAGAGGCCATATCCCTGTTCTTTTGAATCCTGATTTAATGTTGCTAGGTGTAAGAGCCATTCTGAATGCTTTGCTCCCTAACTCTGCTAATTCAGCCCTTTTCACATCTATCCCATGGTTTGCAACTATCCATTTGCGTCTCTCCTCCTTGAAGTATGTTTTGAATGGAGCAAAGACACTCACATCCAATGGCTGTAATTTATGAGAGGTGTGTGCATGCAATGTTAACAAATCAATCCCCAAACTCCTGGCTTCTTGAATTGTCCCCAAAGCAACATGTGAACCATGGCCATCAAAAATTAGTAAATGCCTATTGGTAGGAGACACTCCACCAGGTATAGATGATGCAAAGTGATGTAACCAATTCATGAATAAATCTCTTGTCATCCATGCATGTGATTGTGTTGCCATGCAAGCTCCAGGCTCACAACCTACAATATAATTTTCTAAATGGCTCTTCCCCTTAAAAAGATAGAATCCTAGAATACTTTGTCCAGCAGCATTTACACAACACAATATGGTAATCCATTCTCTGCTTTTTGGGATGATATATGGCACACTCCTACTACCCCTTTTAGCAAGCACTCTCATACCGCAGTTCCTTCTAGCTTGTAATCCAGTTTCATCACAATTCCATATTCGGTTTGGTCCATATGGGTTGGCCTCATAAGCTTTAGACAAATTAATGTAGAAGGAACTGACAATTGATGGCCTCAAACACACTGCTCGATCCTTATCAAGGCCTTCAGCTGTCCTTAATGTTAGATCCGGGTGTCTTTTTTTAAAACCTGCCCACCATGACTTACCCGGAAAACCATCCGTGAATGGGTTAGACCTTGTTTCGCAGATTTGTGCCACACATGTCTTAAGTTGTATAATTTCTAACCCATGTCCCATGTCAGCCATTTCATGACACCAACTCACTATCTCCATCTCTTCTTCTTCTGTTAGAATTGTTGGTGGACCCTTTCTTTTAGTGGTGGTAATGCCCATTAGCCAAGAAGTAAGGGTGGTCGCTGGTATACCCCATTTTTTTGCAGCAGCGCGTGTAGAGTATCCATAATCTTCAACATCTTTCATGGCATTATTCATATCAGACTTGTTCCAATCAGATCTTGGCTTTGACACATTTTGTGTTGAAGGGCTCACTCTTATTGCTTGGACATTTACTTCTTCATGTGGTGTGTCATTGGCATCTTGAGGTGGGGTATTGATAGCCTCTTCTTCATGTTCTTCACTTGGCGGAAATCTTGCTCCCCTAATTTTGGCACATGTAGGTCTTACTCTTTTTGGAAGTTGCCTTCTCCTCATGATGTCAATAAAAACATGCTAAGATAGTTAAATTTACCAAACCGATGTAACTTACAACAATGAGATTTTTAGAATATTGAATCAACAAACGTAAAAGGAAGTGCAGCCATTTGATATGAGTGCCTATGTTCTGAGCAATGGATACTTCAAAAATCAAAGGTGAAAATGGGGCTAGTACAGAGGAAGGCAATGTTATTGAAACAAATACAAATTTGAATTTATAACCAAATATACATATACATGAAAAATGTAGCATGCAATATAGTTGTATGCTTCCTTTTAATGTAGATGCATATTCACAAGCCATTTCGAGCTAAATTAATGAAAGCTATAGATGTAGAATACATGTAGATTTATATTTACAAGTTATTTCAGGATAAATTGAAGAAATATGTATATATATACTTACAAGAAATATACATGTTAGATGCATATTTTATGCTGCCTTTTCATGTAGTTGTATATTTAATGCTTCATTTTCATGTAACTGTATATTTTATGCTGCCTCTAAATGTAGATGAATATTCACAAGTAATTCTGAGCTAAATTAATGAAACCTGTAGATGTATGTGTACATGTAGATTTATATTTACAAGTAATTCCAGGATAAATTGAAGAAATATGTATATATATACTTACAAGAAATTACATGTTAGATGCATATTTTATGCGTTGCCTTTTCATGTAGTTGTATATTTAATGCTTCATTTTCACGTAACTGTATATTTATGCTGCCTTTTCTTGTCGTTGTATATTCTGTAGATGTATATTTAGATTCAGATGTGTATTCTGTAGATGTATCTTTACAAGTAGATGTATATTTCTTATATATCTATTTGCAAATATAGAGCCTTTCCGTAATTCAGCCTGGAATTTCTTGTAAATATACGTCTACAGAACACACAGCTACTTGTAAATATGAAATACAGGTTTCATTAATTTAGTCTGGAATTACTTGTTAATATACATCTACATGAAAATTAGTGGTTGTTTATTACTACCATATACCTATGTGTGGATTTCGTTGTCCTCGGAAACAGTGATTGTTTTAGTGATAAGTGGCAGCGAATACAGTAAACGGTGGGGGGTTCTACTAACAGCTATTGGTCCGCACCATGAAAACTCAGAAATTGAGACACCTCACACTCCAGTTCATGTGTACGGTGATCTACGTGTCAAATGTGTTGGCAAAGGAGATGGGGCTGTAGAGAATTCTCGCGCGCTTCTTTTGACGGATTTTTGTGATTACAATGTTTTTTTTAATGTCCACTATAATCCGCCAAAGTGTGGGTGCACCATGACTGGCTCCCCTCCCATAGAGCCTTTCCGTAATTTAGCCTGGAATTTCTTGTAAATATACGTCTACAGAACATACAGCTTCTTGTAAATATGAAATACAGATTTCATTAATTTAGTCTGGAATTACTTGTTAATATACATCTTACATGAAAAGGCAGCATAAAGTATGCACCAGCAAGGGGAACATACATCTACTTGTAAATATGAAATACATATTTAATTAATTTAGTCTGGAATTACTTGTTAATATACGTCTACATGAAAAGGCAACATAAAGTATGCACCAGCAAGGGGAACATACATCTACTTATAAATGTGAAATACAGTTTTCATTAATTTAGACTGGAATTACTTGTTAATATACATCTTACATGAAAAGGCATCATAAAGTATGAACCAGCAAAGTATGCACCAGCAAGTATGCACGGTGGGTAAGATGTCAGATTAGTTTGCAAAGTAGATTGGGCTGTAGAGAATTCTCAAGCGCTTCTTTTGACAGATTTTTGGGATTACCAGGTTTTTTACAGGCTCCCCTCCCATATGTAGATTGACAAAATAAAATTAAAATTAAATGAATGTGCATCAATATAAGAACAGAGTTAAGAACTTCTTGTATGTGGCACTATGATGTGGAATAACAGTTGATTACGGCAGCTTGGAACTGTAATTGTCATGCACTAGCAAAATAACTCTAACTGAATAAAATTTCAGAGCAGTTGAGGAACTGGATTTATAGGAGATATGAAAAGTGTTGTAGTTGAGTGATCCTTGTGCTTTTTTTTTATTGGGTAAAATTGGTTGATCCTTGTGCTTGTTTTTGATTGGGTGAAACTGATAGGGGTGGATCAAGATTTATGATATTTTATTTCAATACTCATATTTGAAGTTCAATTTGATTTGATTTCTCATTTCAATTCAATGTTTGTTTCTTGAGCCTCACATTTGTTGAAAATATGCAGGTACATAATTTATGGGAGTAGCTGGTATGGAAAATGGTGAGAAAGTTAATGCTTAAAAGACAACTTGTATTTGAAAATGGTGCACTTTGGACTTCTACTTGTGAGAACCTGGCCCAAAGTGTGTGAATGACAAGACCTTTTACACAGTAAAATGGGAACTTAAATTATGTGAAAATTGACATCAAATTGATATGATGATGTGATATCAATTTTGTATAGGGATGAAATACAATTATATATCCTTGTATTAAATACATGTTGACTTTAAATTTGGCAAACATGGAAGTATAATATATGTTATTTTATGTTTAAAAATGATATTGACTATTCTATTGTTGACAGATTCATGGTTGTACATGAAAAGTGACAGACACATCAGTTTTGAGGATACTTTGTACATTTATAGGATAGTATTCATTCCATTATTAATATTTTACTGTGCAAAAGCTGGAGGCAAATATGTCAACTACCCTCACCACTACTTGGGTAATGCACCATGATTGGCTCCTCTCCCTACCCTTTTCGTTCTTCCTAGTTTTAGGCTTTTACATCTTTGGGATTGCACGAATGATAATTTTTTTTTATGCAGACATTTTAAAATAGATTTTTGAGTTGTGATTTGAGAGAATTTTGTTCATTGTTTTCTTTTCACACTTTAAGCTAAAAGTGCATGTTTGAGATTATAATGGTTTTTTTAATGTGAATTAAGAATACTTTTTAAATGCATGTGGTGACTAGGAGGGTTTTGTTTCGGAAGGATGCATGTTTTTCTCGCTTTTGATGACCGAATGTTCTACCATTTTTATTCTTTTTGACAATATTATGGTCTGCAAATTTCTTTCGAAATTAGATCACTACATTTTAGTTAAGGTACCATTTTTTGTTGCAATATTTTAATTTAGAAATCAAATAAACTTGTCTCGATCTTTTAAGATGGTGTCAATTGTATTTAAGATACGAGTTGATCTTTGGTCTATAATTAGCTTGATTTTAATACATATCCAACTAGCAATAATGGTGGTCGGTGAAAAATTTCTTTAATCGTACTCATGAAATGCACTCAGGTTTGTGATCAAGGTGCCTTTAATCCTACCATTTGACAAGGTTGCTCCATTATTATGTGTTCAAATTACGGTTTACTGACCCCATTATGCATTTTGAAATGACATAGCCAGGAACCGTCTCGATATGGTGGAACTTGGTGGTCTCGGTCACATGGTGGTTAAGTTTCACAAATCCTTTGGCGCATGTCACCATGATCAGTACATCTCAAAAGAAATAAAAGGAAGCAAACAAGGTTTTGGGGCCAGATCATTTTCTAATCAGTAGGGATGAAAACTAGATGAAGGAGGTAGCCAAGTCATTGGATTACATAATTGATACGGTTTCAGCTGATCACCCTATGTCCCCTTTTCTCAAGGTTAAAACATAATATTTAGAAAGAATCTTTTTAGGAAGGTTGAAGATTTACAATAGTAAAAACTATCTATTTATATTAGCAGTTGGATTTGCATGCATGCAAATGACATGCAACAATATGGGAATGAAGTCCCTCCTCAATGAAGGTGAGGTTGCCTTTATTGAAAACCAAAACTGTATTTACATCTATACATTCAAAATTGTATGTGGGGGGTGTTTTGAAACATCAATGGAAAGAAAAGTGAATGAGGGAGATGGAATGGAATGAAGAAAAGGAATGGAAACGAATGAATAGAAGGAAAATGTAAGAGTTAGGTAAAAGCAAAGCCTAATATTGCACAAAGAAGAACGATGAATAACTAACACAAATAAAACAAAGTTTGAGTTAGCTAAACAAGAATGAGTAAAAGGGAACACACATGAGCAAGTAGATAATCAGAGCTTGTTCATTTTGAACTAGAACAACGTATTAATATAGTTGACAATAAGATCCAAGACAATATTTGCATGCAAGATTCAAACGCTAACATATAATGAACATAAGAACACCAAATGTTACAAGAGACAATGAATGGGACACAAAGTTCATATTTCATTAACTCTAAAATGTCTTCTCAAAAGAACACAAAGTTTATTTCCTTGAAGTAAAGCTTGCATACAAAATTATTTTCTTCTCCTCTCTCAAAGTCACCCTTACAAATGAGCCCCTAAGTCCCTTTTATAACCTTGAAGTTGGTTACAAAGTAGTTAGGGTTTACATGCACATTAATAGGCATCTTAAGTGACTTTGACTTTTCAACCAACTTTAAAACAAAGTAACTTGAAAATGGAAACCACTTAAGTTATCAAAAAATGTCAAAAGTGAGTTAAACAATAACATCACTTTATAAATAAAAGCAATGGGTACATGTGGACCCCACTTAAATGACTTGGTCACACACATAGACATCTCAGTCAGTAACATGCCACCTAGATGAAGACACCTAGGATCAGTGCCATATCCATTGGGCCAAGATTCCGCCTATCCCGGTCGTACGGGAATGAACTCATCGACCGTGCTCTTAGATCCTCCAAATGACAAGAGATCCGAACTTGAAACTTGAGCCATTCATCCACCCTCCATTTGAGAAACATCCTGTATGAGAAATTTTGTCTTTATTCACATTCACATTAACAATTACACACAATTCTCGACATGCTCTTGTTGGGTTTTTAAATGAAACTTTAACAAACCACAGTCAAGGGACAAAAAGTCCTTCCTCTTTAATGGGAGAGGTTCCCTTATTGAAAGCAAGTAGTAAAATTTATGTACAAATTTACAACTTTCAAAGTGTGGATCCTTGATACTTTGAAAGGTTTATGCCCAAAGATCATCAATACGAAAGAATAGAAGAATTAAGGAGATGAGGGAGGAAGAACATAACAATACCTTTAGGAAATATAGATAGCAGAGTATAACCTTATAAGTATTAAGCTAGGGAGATGAAGAATAGAATCATTCACTTTCAAAACAGATATAATTTCACAAACACAAAGTTCCAGAAATTATAGAAACAAGAACATAAAGTTTCTTAGCATGCAAAGATGGATGTTTCACAAATTTTCAGACAATGAAGGAAGGAGTAACAGAGGAAGAAATGGGAAAACTTATGTATTGACTACTTCGAATCTATTACATCTACAGAGTACCAAGATCCAACCCTAACAACGGGAGGAGAGGCCGTTAAATAGCTTACAAGAACGGTTACATTCAATTATAAAATGGAACTGATTCAAGAAACAGACATCTGAGCTTCTCCAATGCCTCTACCGTTTCCATCCTAGCGGTAAAACCGGATGCATTGAATTGCAGTCGTTTATCATGCCTTTGCAAACTTTAAATTTGAGGCGTCCACGTGGGAAATATTTTTAGGCAGTGCCCGAGGATGCCTTTTGTATTTTGTGCCTTTTAGAGAAATGGCACTTTAGAACATTTTGGCCTGCCCACCCGCTTTTGATATGGGCTTGACATGTGGCCTTACTTGAGTGGCAACAGAGCCGCGGGTCACTTTTATACTTTTACCTCTTTTCAACGTGGGCTCAAAAACTCAAATTGCTTCACGGCCCGCCTTCCCGCTTTGACTTTTGATGTGGGCTCAACATTTGACTTTATCCCTTGGCATGAGCGGGGCCACGGGTCACTTTATAACTTTAAGCTCTTTATGGAAACAAAGCTCAAATTCCCAAATCGCTCCGACAGCCCGCTTTGACATTTCAATGTTATCAAAACACCAAAAGGGCCCGCCTCCCGCTAACACTTGAAACATGGCCACGTGTCCCTTTGCGGGCCAGTTTAATATTTTTTGTGTTTTTACTAAGTCCCTTTCATTTGGCGAGGCCATATGTCTGACCCGGGACATGTGGAGGGCTGGTGCAAGTGTGGGACCTACCTCCAGATTTTTCTTTTTGAAGCTGAGCTGAGCTGACACGTGGAGGCTTCTGCAAACTCTTATGTACTTAGCCGATTCAACGTTTGGCTCTTCCCCTTCTTTGACTCTAACCACGTGGCAATCTCGCGCACATTTGGAGACCTGCTCTTGATTATTCCTTTGAAGTTGCCTGAAGAGACACGTGGAGACTTACGTTGGTCCTTCATACTTAGCCAATTCGGGCTTGCCACCCACTTGACTTCTGTTGAACCCTAGACACGTGGAGAGCTAGCACTCATTTGAGTTTCTGCTTTGGATTCGCACCCTGAAAGGATTCCGAGCTGACAGGTGGCTCCTTTGGCTGGTCCTGGACTCTCCTTTAACTCTGACCACGTGGTGAGTTGGCACTCATTTGAAGACTGACCCTTTAGTCTCACTTCTGAAGTTGCTCCGTTGAGGCATGTGGAGGTTTTTTCCAACCCTCTCATACTTAGTCAATTAAAAGGCGGCTCTATCTCCTTTTCAAAACTAGGACATGTGGAGAGTTGGCACAAGTTGTGGAACTTCCTTTGGCTTCAACCCTTGAAGTTGTGTCGATGAGGCACGTAATTTGTCTTTTGAACCTTCCATAATTAGCTGATTCGGGCTTGTTTTGTCTTCATTTTGGACTTGGGACACGTGGAAAGCTCGCGCCTATTTGAGGATCTGTCCCTCGGGCCCCGCCCTTGAGTTGTATCATTTGGACGTGTCGAGGCTTCTGCTATCACTTGAAACATGGTCATGCCACATCCAATTTGAGATGTCCACGTACTACCAATGGATGTTAGGGAAAAAATTGACAGGGAAGATATGCCCGTCATTCACGACTATGGAGAAAAATAAAAAGAAAGGGAAAACCCCACCTTTACACCCAAATTTCAAATTGTTCTCCATGGAATGAAAAATTGCAAACAATACTAGGCTCGACATGACCCATAGCCAAAGAGAAATATTGACAACAATATCTGAGTGAACGAAAATATTTTTAAGTAAAAGCACGGATTACTCCAAGGTACCGACTCAAAATTTTCAAAAAATGGCTTCAAAAAGAGGGGCATTTTGAGGGCAACAAAAGCTGCCTCTTTCTGGGCATGACTTAACAGAGGAACGAGGCAAGATCAAGAACCATAGAAAAACTTTGAGAAAGCAAGTCAGTGCCTCATCCATTGGGCAAATAGAGTCAAAGGTAAAAACCAACACTGAAGACAAAACACACAAAAGGAAAACAAACCAAAAATAAAGACAGAAACAAAACACAAAGGAACGATTAAAACCAAAGCTCGTGCACATAATATATGTAAGGACCGCCTAGTCACCTAGGACTTAAACAACTTCAGACACGCCCACTATAAGGAAGTGGGAGAGGATATCCATCCAAATAATCCAAATAGAAAGAATTTTCTTTAGCAAAGTGCCGATTTTGAAAGGACCAAGCCAAAGGGAATCAACTTACCATGGATTCCTCGAGGTTCGTTTATTTTTCCCACATCGAACAATGTCTCCCACTCAAAAATATATGGGTCTGTCTTTCTTATCAAAAAAATATTTCACCCTTTGTTGATGAGTTGATAATCTATCAAAACCCGCAACTGTCTTCATCCGACACGGAGATACATGATCCTCTTGTTCAAGGAACTGGTAAAAGTTGACTCTTCAATAGCCTTCATTAGATGCAAGGCTGGTAAGTCTCACTGTTACTGGCAATTGAGCTTCAACACCATACACCACTTGAAATGGAGACATCCCAATTGCTCTTTTGGGTGTAATTCTATCTGCCTAGAGAGTATCATAAAGTTTCTTGTGTCAATTTCTTTGAGATTCATTGACAAGCTTCCAAACGATGGTTACCAGATTCTTATTTGTTAATTCTGCTTGTCCATTCCCTTGGGGGTAGTAGTCTGAAGAATGAGCAAGGGAAATTCCATAACCATAGTAGAAATCCATCATCTCAAAAGAAGAAAAATTTGAAGCATTATTAGTCACAATCTTGTTTGGTACCCCAAACCTTATCAAGATGTTCTCTTTAATGAAATTACACACCACCTCAAAACTAGTGCTTTTGACTGGAATGGATTCTACCCACTTTGTGAAGAAGTCTCAGTAGAAGTTAGCATGTGAGTATGCCCAAGATCTTGGAAGGTGGGTTAAGAGTTCTAATGAAATCCAATCCCCACTATTGAAAAGGCTCATCAATCACTATTGGCTTTAGTGGCAAAGCAACGAACTTAGGTCTCCCAACAAAAGTCTGATAGAGTTCACACTTACCTACCCATTTTGATGCATCTCTGAATAATAGTACCCAACATGAAGGATTTTATGGGAAGTGACAGTAGAAGAGAAATGGCCTCCATAAGCTTGATCATGAAAAGTTAAGAACAACTTCTTCTGTTGCTCTTTGTCTACACACTTCAAGAATCTTCCATCTATGCCTCACTTGAACAAAGCATTCTCCCACAATACATATTGTGCAGACCTTAGCTTAATAGCCCTCTTTTCCTTGGAACTCAAGTGAGATGGACACTCTCCATAAGTAAGAAAATGTGTAATATCAGCATACCATTCATCTGTTGAACTGAGGAAGAGGACAACAGGAACATCAACTGCTTCTTTGGACAATTTTGCATCAGCTCCTTCAACAATAAGCTCACACAAGCCTTTACCCCAAACTAGCTTAGTTGGCTTGATATCAAGGTCATATTCTTGGACTTTTACTACCCAATTGCCTCTCTTAGTTCCAAACTCATGTTGTGTAAGAATATACTTGATGGTTGTATCAAGAACAACAGAGTGAGAATTAAGAATATAAAAAAAAAACTGCTTGATAGCTTTGACCATTGCAAAACCATGTTTCTCCATCATAGTATATTTCAATTCATGAGATTTCATAACACAGCTCATGAAGGAAATTGTAATTTCATGATCCTTAGAATTCTTCAGAGTTAGCACAGTAGCCAAGGTATTCTCTGTAGCATAGCAATAGATGATAAAATCCTTGTTGGAATAAGAAAATGCTAAGATGGGAGTTTTAGCAATGACTTTCTTGATACCTTCAAATGCTTCCTTACCATCGGAAGCCCAACCAAATTTTTTTCTTTCCCTTCATCATATGAGTAATGCTTATATTTAGTTCTATAAAATCAGGAATGAATCTCCTCGGAAGTTTATCTTACCAAAGAGAGAGTGAAACCCTTTTTACTTGTGGGAAGAGGAATCGCTAAATTGCTTGAACTCTTTCGGATCTATCTTGATTCCTTATTTGGAGACAACATGCCCCAAAGAACTTGCCTTTAGTGACAAAGAAAGATAGAATTCTTAGGATTAAGAGAAACTCCATGTTCTCTGCATTTCTAGAGGACCGCTTCAAGGTGTTGAAAGTGATCTCGCCCTTGTTTTAGAGAAAACAATCAAATCATCAAGGTACACAATAACACACTTTCCCATTAGACTATCAAAATCCAAGTCCATTTCCTCTCGAAAGGTGGCACCAAAGCATTAATAAGACCAAAAGACATTCTCTTGTAGGCAAAGGTGCCCCAAGGAGTAGTGAAAGTAGTTTTGTGTTGATGCGGGGTCGACTTCCATTTGATTATATCCAAAGAATCCATCAAGCATAGACAACATCTCAGAGCCTGTGATAGCTTGCAAAACTTGATCCATCATGGGGAGAGGATAATTTTCCTTCAGAGAGGCCTGATTCAAATTCCTGAAATCCACACAAATGTGAATCTCACCATTCTTCTTCCCGACAGGAAAAATGTTGGCAATGCATGTTGAATGATATATAGGGAAGATTATCCTAGCCTTTAGCAACTTCTAGATCTCCTAAAAAATAGTACCAGCAACCTTGGGATTGTATTTCCATTGTTTCTGCTTGAACTGTTTGATCCCAGGTTTCAAAGGAATAAAGTGTTACATTTCCTTCGATGGAAAGCCTTGAGATCATCATATGAACAGGAAAGAACATCACCGTACCTTTTAGTAGATTTACTGCCTTCTTCTTCTCCTCTTGAGTACAACATTTTCCAATGTTCACCATCTTGGGTTCATCAAGACTCCCAATATTAATCTTTTCACATTCAGTGGACTACCGAGCTCCTTGAGAAGCTTTAGACTTAATGTACCTATCATGCTTATCAAACAAATCCTCCAAACTCACTAGCCCTTTAGGGATCTTGTTACCTTTCAATTTGATGCAGCCATCTTGATCCATCTTTTCCTTGATATCTCCTTCATAAGAGGATACACATTCCCTAGGTGAAGTCTCACTTCCTTCAAAATACAACTGGTCAAAATTATCCTTAAGCTCTAAGAATGAGAGCAAGTGTTTATCATCATTGAAAACCTACCAGTTATTTGCATTATCTGGTACGTTGGGCATATGAATCATTTCAATGGTAAATTTCTCCTAAGAGAAATCTAAGTGAGGAGTCAGCAAAGATCCTAAAACAGCTAGAGAATCAGCTCTAGTGTTCCTTTCTCTTAGCTTGACTCAATGGAGAAAGCATCAAGAAACTCGATGGAATCCCAAACAAGATTTCTATAATGCTTCAATCTCCTATTTTTGACTTGAAAAATATCTCTGACCTATTTCACAATCATCTCTGCATCACCACGAGCACGAAGATTCTTCACTCCCATTTCTTTTGCCATGTTCAATCCAAGTATGAGTGCCTCATATTCAGCTATATTGTTTGTATTTTCAAAACAAAGCTTGAAAGAAAAGAATGAATGTTCCCTTCTGGAGAGGTCAACACCACTCCAGCTCCAGAACCAACTAAAGAGCAACTTCCATAAAACTCAAGAGTCCAAATGCCATTGGGGTCAAGAATCACTCCCTTAGGAAGATTTGCCTCATCTTGTGACATGATCATGTAGTTACCATGCCCTATATCTGCATAGATTATTGTTATATCAATTTTTCCCAGAAAAATTGATCAAACACGACCCCATGCAGGAAGAAATTCAAGGGACGATTCCGTCGCACAAGCCCACATTTCAAATCCAACAAACAAGTTGCAGGTAGGCTCTACAATGGAGTAAAGCGAGGTCGGGAAGAGTAAATGGTGTCACAAAAACCAAAGACTCAAAAGAAAATAAATGGAGAATAACTCAAGTCTTTGAGCTCTACGAATGATTCAGAACAATCCCAAAATTGGCTAAGTATGGAAGAATCAGTGGAAGCCTCCACATGCCTCATTGGTGCATCTCCAAATATTAAACTCAAAAAGTAGACTTGAACAAGCGTTAGGCTTCCACGTGTCCCAGAGTCAAAAAAGGGATAGAGCGGGCCCAAAATGATTAAGTATAGAGGACCGGTGGAAGCCTCCACATGTTCAAATGGTGCACCTTCAAGGGTCAAAGAAAAAGGTGATTCCCAGTGACGCAGAGCATACTGACTTCCACATGTCCCAGGCCCAAAAAGGATAGATCTGGTCATTGAAAAGTCAAAACAAGCGCAAGGCTACCACATGTCAGCTCGGTGCAATTTCAAGATGGGAGCCCAAGGTGGAAACTCAAACTTGCGCCAGCCCTCCACATGGCCAGGGGTCAACAGAGGTCAAATCTAAAAGTGGGCCCAAATCGGTTAAGTATAAGAGTGCAGGTGGAAGGTGCCATGTGTCTTAACAAAGGACACACATTTAAAGGCACGGCCCAAAGCGAGAGACTCAAATGAGCACAAGGCTTCCACGTGTCATCTCGGTGCATCTTCAAAGATAAATCTAAAAGCGGGTCCTGGACAAGCGCAAGCCTCCATGTGTCCTAGGTCAGATATACGGCCTTGCCAAGCAAAAGGACTTAGTCAAAAACATAAAGGAATAAAGCAAAGGCATGGAAGAAGCCATGTGTCATCCCTGGCACAACTTCAAAAGAAAAATCCAAAAACAATCCCCAGACAAGCACCAGCCCTCCATGTGGCCATATTCCAAGTCAAAGCAGGATGGCGGGTCGCCAGAGGTAATTTTAACTTTTGGCTTCGTTTCCAAAAGGCATAGAGTATAAAATTGAGCCGCACCTCCGTTGATGCCCAAGGAGCCACGTTTGAGCCTATATTAAATGCGGGCGGCGAGCCCAGAGTGATTTTTGCCCAAATGGAAAATGCGGACGGTGGACCCGAAGATGGTTTTTGGCAAAAGGTAAATTTTGGGTCCGCGGATCCGTTCGCTAACTTGGTTTTCACCCTTTTTGTATAGACCGGCCCAAACATTCAAATGGACATATCTTTCAACCCAATGCCCAAAATTCAACAAATTTGGCACCATTGGAAAGGTCTTGACCTCGTCTACACCATGGAAACCTGAAACTTTAATTTTGGCAAGGTTAGGTGGGTAAAAAATGGGAAAACGTCTTTGTGCCATTAATACATGATCCAATCGCTCCAACAACCAGATCAAATTGGATTTGATCCGCCATTCTTCTTTCTTCAAAGTCTCGAGAAGACATGGATGGCGGATTCGATAGATTGTAGGCGATTTGTTTTCATGGTCGGTAGCTAAGCTTCAAATCAAGTTTCTCGCCTCTTTTCTTCTTCTCTCTTCGTTGCATCTATAAAAGAAGAATTTTTGCTCTTTGTAAAGGGTTGGACATTTTTATTTTGCACTCTCCCTTCTTCCCTTGTCTATAAGAGAATTTGTGGAGTTTCCAAACCTCCCATTCAAGTTGTAATGCAAGATTTTGCCTCTTGGCCACTATAATGCACTATATCAATTTTTGGAGCAATAATATATGTCTATGGATGATTCTCGACCCTCTCATGTGTTTATTGTTGCCTTCTGATCTCTCATTATAGTTTGGTTATCTATACATGGCATTTACATTACATTTCAATGGTTTGTGTTAGCTTACAAAACGAGTGTTTAACATTCCTTTGGCACATCACCTCATTATCTTATATTTATTTTCTTGCATTTTTTCGACCCTGTCTTCTTGGTAAGATAGAGTAGGTTTAGAGTAGATCCTATGCAATTTATTCATGTGCACCTAAATAGAGGAATGGGGCTCGACCTTAATCCGGAGATCTCTCTCAACTCACAAGGTCCCACACTTTGATAGATGCTCCATGTTGTGTAATCACACTGAGGGTCTCAACTCATCTAGTTGCACGCATTCAAGGGTGTTGTGTTTCTACACTAAAAATTTTGGCACACCTGGTGGGACCAAGAGGTCTCCATCCTTATTGCAGCAAGATTGATGTGCCCTTGTTGTGAGTTTTAAGCTTTTAAGAAGCTCTAAAATTACATATCTGGCGACTCCAAAAGGATCAGAATCCACTGGTTTCAGCAGTCCAAGTTTTTCAAGTTCATGAGAAGGATATAAACAAGGTCAAGAACTAGAGAGGAGGGACTATTTTTATATTTGCACTTGTCCCTAGACAAAGAGAGAAGAGGAGAAGAGCCCAAAGGTCTCCATCTACACTAAACAGAACCTTGTCAACACCTCCTCCTGGTAGGCCGTTCATTCAATCAACAAGGGTTCTCAGGCCAATCATAATGGCACAACCACCCAACCCCTATGTCGACTTCACTGGAAACAACCCACTCACTCTCAATGCATAAAATCCAGTCCCAGTTGCAGCATTAAAGAGCATTCCCCATTTCACTAGAGAGAACCAGACTTCTCCTAGTGACCACATTTAAGACATTGCAAATGTTTGTACAATTCATGAGATCACTAAGATGGACATTGCAGTCAAGTTGTTAGCTTCTTCACTCAAGGGTAAAGCTTCACGATGGTTCAGGAGTCTAATAGTAGGCTCTATTCAGACTTGGGACAACTGTGTGAGCTCTTCACAACCAATTTGGAGAAAAGGGAGATAATCTATCCTTGTTGGAGCATTTGACAACCATCAAGAGGGCTCCTAATAAGAAACTGATAGATTTCAAATTTATATTCCAAAGGACATGGGACAGGATTCCATTGGGTCGTAAGGCCCTGAGATGAAGGTGTTTTCTTATACTTTCTTAGAGCTCTAAATTTTGACATTGTTTTAATGATTCAATCAATGGGAGGCACAACCTTACATGCAGCCTATAACATCTCCGGTGAGCACTGAAAAATTGTTTGCTTCAGGCTGGCAAGCGTGCTCCTAGTCCACCCATTCCTCTATACCCAGAACTAAGAGATCTAAGCACTAGTCAAACACCCACATTATCTCCTATACCTACTCCTAAGAATCAAAGTTTAATTGAGGCCTCCACCTCGTCTTCTATCACTTCAAAAGAGATTCAAAAAGTTATGAAACAAATGATTACGAGAACCTAGGGAATGAGCTAGTGACTATTAAAAGGTAGAAATCTTAGAGCTCTAGGCCATATCATCCTCAAGCTCAAGAGCTAGACCCCTATATCATGTAAAATAGACCGCCGATCAGGTTGCAAAATCGAACCAAAACCAAGGACAACCTCAAGTATCTAGGCCTTTACGGTCATATGATCCAAACACACTTCAACATCAAGGGCCTTGGTCCTAGCACAAAACAACATGGCACGAGAATATGATTGGTGTTTCTCATCCATTCAGCCTCATAACCAATCAATGTGTTTTAATGGTGCACTAAACCAGGCCTTGATGGTACAGACCATTGGTGTGTCACAAGAGTCTAGTCAAGAGGAAAATCAGTAGCAAGGAGCTCAACAAGAGGCATCTCCAAGTGAAACTATGCTTGTCAATTGGCAGTGAAGATTTCTATGGTATGAACCAAGCCCCTTCTCAAAGTGTAGTTGCCAATACACGGTCCAAGAAAAGGAATATTGAGAGGGAAAATCATCAAACTCAGGTAATCCTCAACCCTCCATTACTCCATAAGGTATTGGCACTCAGAATACAACTCCCAATATGCAAAGTCAGCCCAAGCCACCTTCCAAACCCACTCAGGCACCAGTTGCAACGACCCATGTGCAAGAGAAAAATGTACCAGAAAGGGGTAGCAAAAGGATAGCTCATTTAACATCATTGAACAAATGAAGAAGACAAATGTTAACATTTCAATGTGGGAGTCATTGGCCATTCCAGGACAAAGAAATCTATTACAAACTGTTATGGCCAATTGTTCAAGCCCAAATCACCCCCTAACCAGCAAGAGAAAGTGTTTACCAATGTGGTTCGGCCTGAGGGAAACCATGGAGGACAACAAGGTAAGAATCTGAAGCCCCCTCCATTCTATGTTTCATTGATCATTGGAGACAAACTGGTACATAATTGCATGATTGATTTGGGGGCAAGTAGCTCTATAATGCCAAAACAAATAGCTGATCAGTTGGGACTTCAATACAAAGTCATCTCCAGGGGCATAGTGCAATTAGATGGGACAGTGGTAACAATAGTTGGAGTCATCAAAGATTTAAGCCTCACACTGCATGCCTACATCAATGTGTTTGTATTACGAAATGTATCAATAATAGACTTGCTGCCACATTTTACATTGTGTTTTTTGAGAGACTTCACTGCTAAGATTGGAGGCTATCTGTTTTTTGATTGGTCGCACATGCTTTTTAGAATAAGGTACGGAGCTAAGGCTACAATCAGATCTGAGCCCATTACAAATTACCATATTGAGTCTCATGTACCCACTGATCAACGCCAATTTTTTGGCCTTTGATCAAGAGGATCTCCAAAGCACTTGTGAAGCGAGATACGAAAGTGGGGTATATCCTAGACTTGACCCTCGACGAGTGGGCAAACAAGAGGCATGTTTTTTACCCCTATAAAGAGATGGAGGAATCTGAGCTAGAAGTCTACTATTTGCATGAGGGGAATCATCCTCTTCCTGACATCATTAAGCTAGACCACAAGGACAATAATGAGGTATGGTAGTTATTCTTTAAAGGCTTAAGAAGTAGACAAGGAGCCGAGGAGGGGCTATGTTTGTTTCTCCCCAAGGTATGAAATACTACTCACCTTTTTGTTTCCAATTTTCTTGCTCGAGACAACACGGCAAGGTATGAGGCCTTGGTCCATGGACTGCATTGGGCAACGAAAATAGGAATCAAGAACTTGTAAGTGTTTGGTGACAGTGAACTAGTTGCTAATCGGGTCCGAGGACAAAATATCGCCAAGAACAACCTATTAAAGAGCTACAAGAACCAGTTATGGGACCTCATCGAGGATTTTGAAGCATTCAACATCAATTCCATCCCGAGGAAGAAGAATGAAGTAGCAGACATTGGCAGCAATTGGGGTAGCATTTGATGTTGTAGAGAGTATCAAGAGTGATAAATCTTATCCCCATATCAAAGTGGTTGTGATACTAGCTATCCCTAATAATAACACAAGTTGGTAGGTCTTTGAGAATGATCAGTAGATTGTCAACTTTCTACAAGAAGAAGTTGAGTTCTCCTCCAGGAACCAAGACAAACTAGAGCAGCAGTATGGCGACCAAGTAGTGCAGCTAACGACCAACAAACTATCAAAGGGTCTTGTAATTTTAGAATCAATCTTCAACCCAAATGACCAATTATGAAAAGAGAAGGTGAATATTCAGGTAAAGGGTGAAGATTCAGAGCCCATTTTCATAGAAGAAGGAAAAACATTACAGATTGGCAAGGTAAGCACTCAGCAAGAAAAATCTGAGTTTATTCAACTTTGTCAAGAGTTTCCATATGTCTTTCCCTGGACTTATAAAGATTTAAAGGGCTTCAACCCAAAGTTGGCACAGCACACTATCAAGCTGGATCTAGGATCTAAGCCTTTCAGATAGAAGAAAAGGCCAGTGAACCCTCACATAGAGTCTCTCATGAGAAAAGAGTTGAACAAGCTTATTAAGGCCAACATCATCTTCCCTATCAAGCACTCAAGTTGGGTTGCAAAATTGGTGCCTGTGAGGAAAAGAAGTGGAGAGATTAGACTATGTGTGGACTTCCGTGATCTAAACAGAGCATCACTCAAAGATCACTATCCACTCCCATCAATGGAACATATCTTACGGGTTGTAGTTGGCTCTGAGAGGTTTTAATTTCTAGATGGATACTCAGGATATAACCAAATAATGGTGAAAGAGGAAGATCAGTTCAAGACAGCCTTCACCACCAAATGGGGTACATATGCTTACAAGAAGATGTCATTTGGACTATCAAATGTTAGAGCAACATTTCAAATGAGCTATGGACATGGCATTCAAAGGCTTAATCAACAATATTGTCTGGTGTATCTAGATGATATCATTGTCTTCTCAAAGAATGTTGCAGACCATCTCTTCCACCTCTAGACAGGTATTCCAGAGATGTAGAAGGTTCGGAGTGTCCTTAAACCCAAAGAAATGTGTATTCTTGGCACATGAGGGTAAATTTTTGGGCCACATTGTCTCTAGAGAAGGGTTAGCAATTGATCCTGAAAGAGTTGAAGCCATCTGGACACTTCCATTGCCACAACACAAAAATTCTCTCCAAAGCTTCTTGGGGAGGATAAACTTTGTTCACAGGTTTGTACCTGATTTTTCCACTCTTATGAAGCCTTTAACAATGATGTTAAAGAAGAGTCTTGCATTTAAATGGAAAACAGAAGGCAAAGAGAGTTTTGAGGCCATCAAGCTCACAATATCACAAGCCCCAACTCTCATTAACCCATACTTCTCAAAATACTTCATGATGTATGCTTTTGGAGGGATAGACACCATCTCATCCATCTTGGTATAGCCCAACAAGGAAGGTTCAGAACAACCCATAGCCTTCTTCAGTCAGAGCTTGGAGGACTACGAGGTAAAGTACTCTTTCATTGAGAAGCATATCCTTGATGTTATTAGGTGCCTGAAAAGTTTAGACATTTGGTCTCAAACAATAAGATTCCACTGCTAGTATCTCATGTTGGTGTCAAATATTTTCTCCTGAACAAGGACTTGAATGAGAAGAGAGCGGGTTGGATCACTTGAGTAATGGAATATGACATTGAGATCAAGGTGACCAAACTGGTTCGTGGCAAGGGTCTGTGTGAGAAGTTAGCTTCCAAACAACAAGTTGAGTCAGTGGATAAAGAAGAGGCTGGCCTATTACTACAAAATGATCAAGAAAAACCAGTGAATGATGCACCTATTCCATGTTGGACCCAAGCCTTGGTGCATTATCTCCAAAAAGGCTTGTGCCCTCTAGAATGGGACAAAGAAAAAATGAGATACTTTAGACTACAAGCCATCCCATATGTGCTTCTTGGTGGTGTCTTGTTTAAAAGGATGTCAATAATGTCTATTGAGTTGCATTGGGATAGGCCAAATTGAGAAAGTGTTGCATGAGTTCCATGATGGAGAATCGGGAGGCCACTTTGCTCCTCAAATAATAGCTCTCAAGATCATGAAAGCTGGTTATTACTTGGCCTATAGTGTTCAAGGATTGTTACTCATGGTTCAAGAAGTGCAAGAAGTTTGTGTTCTTCACAGGAAGGAGAAGTTAGCAGCCCCCCGCCCTTCGTCGATTTCGGTGGATCAGCCATTCATGCAATGGGGACTAGACTTCATTGGAAGGATCAACCCAAACTCAAGCCGGGGCCACAAGTGGATACTTACAAGAATGAGACTATTTCACCAAGTGGACTAAAGCAATGGCTCTTAAGGAAGCAAATGAATCCAACATCTTGGATTTATATGAAGGAATATCCACGGAGTTTGGAGTCCCGCCACTATTATATCAGATAATGCATTGGCATTCCTTAGTATAAGGATCTTTGAATGGGCGATCAAGAATGGTGTGTACCTCAACACTTCATCAAACTATTACCCTCAAGGAAATGGCCAAGCGAGTCCGAAAACAAGAACCTATTAAGGATTATCAGAAGGACTCTTGATGAAAATCAGAGAACTTGGCATACAAATCTCAAATCAGCTCTATGGGCTGATAGGATCACATCCAAAAGATCCACAGGCAGCTCCCCATACAAGCTTGTATATGGGAAAGAGGCAGTATTGCCCATATCATTGGAGTTGCCCACTGGAGCTCATGAAACAGTTAGAGCTAGCCAAGTTTGAACCCATGGCAATCAGGTATGTAGAGCTAATGGAAGTAGGAGAAGCAAGAGAGCATGTAATGCAAAGCATGGAAAAGGATCAAGCATTGATCAAGAAGAGTTTTGACAAGAAAGAAAGAACAAGGACCTTTCAAGAAGGGGACTTAGTTCTAAAGTGGGATGCAAATCGGGAAAAACCAGAAAGCATTCCAAATTTGATGCCATTTGGAGTGGCCCTTACATGATCACAAGGTGCAAAAGTAGCAATGCCTTCCAGCTGGCTAAATTGGATGGCAAAGAATTGTAGATCCCAGTGAACGGGATCCATCTCAAACATTGCTACTAAAAAGGAAGGTTCCACCCTTATAAATATTAGCATAGAGTTTTAATTTCCCTAAGTGCATATGCACATTGTTTTGTTGTAGTTTAGGTTTTGTTTCCCTAAGTGTTGTGGCACAGGTTTTTGTTGCTCCAAGTTTGCGTTGTTATACAGTTCAATGTGCCTCCAATTGAATGCACTAGGCTCTTGACGTTGTAATAGGGAGACTCATAGTTTCATAATAGTTGCTCATTTTCTAATAGAACAAATACAGAGCAACTAAAAATGTGTCCCAGAGTGTTAATTTCCAGAAAACCAAGACCAAAGCACCGAGGCCACCAACTATGACTCTGCGCCTAATGGATACAACAGGCAACCTGGTCTATTCATCTAGTAGGCAAACATCCCTACAAGTCACCAAATTTTTAGCTCAATTTTTCCCTCAAGTAAAATTGATCAAACACGACCCCGCATACAAGAAGAAATCCATGGACAGGTTCCATTACACGAGCCCACATTTCAAATCCAACAAACAGGTTGCAGGCGGGCTCTATAATGGAGTAGTAGGTTCGGGAAGAGAAAATGGTGTCAAAGAAACCAAAGGCTCAAAGGAAAAGAAATGGAGAAAAACTTGAAGTCTTCAGGCTCTACGAATGATTCAGAATGAGCCCAAAATTGGCTAAGTATGGAAGAATCAAGCAAAAGCCTCCAAGTTCCTCAGTGGCGCATCACCAAAATTTAAACTCAAAAAGTAGACTCAAACAAGCACCAAGATTCCACATGTCCCAGAGTCAAAAAAGGGATAGAGTAGGCCCAAAATGATTACGTATAGAGGACCGGTGGAAGCCTTCATGTGTTCAAATGACGTACCTTCAAGGGTCAAAGAAAAAGGTGATTCCCAGATGAGCGCAAACCTTCCACATGTCTCAGGCCCCAAAAAGGATAGAGTCAGCTGTTGAAAATTCCAAACAAGTGCAAGGCTACCACATTTCAGCTCAGACAATTTCAAGATGGGATCCCAAGGCGGAAACTCAAACTTGCGCTAGCTCTCCACATGGCAGGGGTCAATAGTGGTAAAATTTAAAAGTGCGCCCAAATCGGTTAAGTATAAGAGTGCAGGCGGAAGGTGCCACATGTCTTAACGATGCCCATTTAAAGGTGCGGCCCAAAGCGAGGAGACTCAAATGAGCACAAGGCTTCCACGTGTCATCCCGACACATCTTCAAAGATAAATCTAAAAGTAGGTCCTTAGAAAAGTGCCAAGCCTCCACGTGTCCCTGAGTCAGATATACGGCCTCGCCAAGCAAAAGGACTTAGTAAAAAACATAAAGGAACAAAGCAAAGCCACGGAAGAAGCCACGTGTCATCCCGGCACAACTTCAAAAGCAAAATCCAAAAGCGGTCCCTAGACGAGCGTCAGCCCTCCACATGGCCATATTCCAAGTCAAAGCAGGATGGTGGGTCGCCAGAGGTAATTTTAACTTTTTGGCTTCGTTTCTAAAAGGCATAAAGTATAAAATTGAGTTGCGCCTCTGCTAATGCCCAAGGAGCCACGTGTCAGGCCTATATTAAATGCAGCCGGTGGGCCTTGGAGTGATTTTTTTCCCAAATGGAAAATGTAGACCAAGCGGACCCGAAGATGGTTTTTCGGCAAAAGGTAAATTTTAGGTCCGCGAATCCGTTCTGCTAACTGGTTTTCACCATTTTTGTACGGACCCAACCCAAACATTCAAATGGACATATCTTTTGACCTAGTGCCCAAAATTCAACAAATTTGGCACCATTGGAAAGGTCTCGACCTCGTCTACACCATGGAAACCTGAAACTTTAATTTTGGCAAGGTTAGGTGGGTGAAAAATGGGAAAACGTCTTCATGCCATTAATACACGATCCGATCGCTCCAACAACCAGATCAAATTGGATTTTATCTACCGTTATTCTTTCTTCAAAGCACCGAGTAGACATGGAGTGGTGGATTCGACAGATTGTGGGCAGATTTGTAGGAGCAGTAATGGCCAGTAGTTGAGCTTCAATTCAATTTTCTTGCCTATTTTCTTCTTCTCTCTTCTTTGCATCTATAAAAGAAAAAGTTTGGCTCTTTGTAAAGGGTTGGACATTTATGTTTTTCACTCTCCCTTCTTCCCTTGTCTATAAGTGAATTTGTGGAGTTTCCAAACCTCCCATTCAAGTTGTAATGCAAGATTTTACCTCTTGGCCACTGTAATGCATTGTATCAATTTTTGGAGCAATAATATATGTTTGTGAATGATTCTCGACCCTCTCATGTGTTTATTGTTGCCTTTTGATCTCTCATTGCAGTTTGGTTATCTATGCATGGCATTTGCATTGCATTTCTATGGTCTGTGTTAGCTTGCAAAACGAGTGTTTAACATTCCTTTGGTGCACCACCTCGTTAGCTTAGATATATTTTCTTGCATTTTCTCAACCTTATCTCCTTTGTAAGATAGAGTAGGTTTAGAGTATATCCTCTGCAATTTATTCGTGTGTACATGAACAAAGGAATAGGAACCAGTCTTAATTTGGAGAGCTCTCTCAACTCACAAGGTCCCACACTTTGAGAGATGCTCCATGTTGTACAATGACACTAAGTGTCTCAACTCATCTAGTTGCAGGAATTCAAGGATGCTATGATTACTCGCACTAACAAGTATCTCGTGCTTTTAGATCATCGGTCTTTGCACAATATACTCATTTTGTTTCTCGTGAAGCAACTTCTTTATTTTTCCATTAACAGGATCAAAGCGTGCGACCAATCCATTTGAATTTCACCTCCTACCTCCTTACAGAAATTTCTACTTAGCAACATTCCATACGAGGGAGGAATATCAAGCTACCTAAGACCCTCTTCTATGGAAAAATAACAAAAGCTACTTTTCCATCTTTAATTCTTCCAACCAAAGGCACTTTTTTACTCTCCATGGAATAGGAGGAACAAAAGGCACATGTTAGAGTCAGGCCCAAAGCATGAGCTACTTTTGCAGGTATTACATTGTTTGATGCTCCTGAGTCTATAACACAATTACTGAGTTTATGGCCAGCTATGAGAAGAGTCACATAGAATGGTTCAATTTTCTCATTAGGGGAAGTGAATGCAGCCAAAATCCTTGATTGAGGTGAGGAAGAGGGAGTGGGCAAAAGACCTTTAAAAGTACTAGATGAGGCTTTGGATTTGGAATTGACAAAGTTTACCATTTTAGCAAAAGATTTTGGGTGGGTTTGGTAAAACTCATCCTCTGAGATTTGGATTTTGGTCTTTTGAGGTGATCAATGATATCAAAAGATCCAGAGGTAGATGGGGCATCATTGCTAGGAACTTGAGAGACTTTTGATCTATCAATTTTAGGATTTGAAGGACAAGAAGCTTTGGAAACAGAAGTAGAAGAAGGGGAATTAGCATTACTCACCTTTTGTGTGGAGGCAGTGGGAATAGGAGCTCCTCTTCTTGCAACCACTGGAATAGTTATAGGAAACTCCTTGGACTTCTTAGCAGGATGCACCACTTTTTTTTCTCGTTTGTTTGCTCCCGAGTCATAACAACATATGACTCACTATTCATATATGCCACTCTTTCATCATATTCATCTTTATCATCCATACCTTCAGTGGTGAGGAAATGAACTTAAGATCCACCAAGCTCCTCTAGTTCTTCATTAACCTCTTCTTCTGGTTCTTCACTGAGGTCATTAAAATCCTCATGATCAGGTTCTTCAACTTCACAAGTTGCATTGATTGGAACCTTGATGGGTGGGCCTTCAATAGCCAATCTAGTCTAGGAAGCAGGCAGATGGTTCTGGGCTGAAAATTCTTCCTTGGAACATCTTGGTAAGGAGTATGTTGAGCCAATTGTTTCTTGAGAGCAATGAGATCATTTGCAAGCTTCTGTACTAACTGATCAAAATTGGCTCTAGGGGAAGAGGAAGAAGAAGAAGCTTTAGATTTGGAGGATTCTCTTTTTAGTTTACCAGACATGATTAAATCATCCTCAACACTGATAGCCAAACACTAATCAACATCCAGAGTTGCAAGGTTAGCTCTCCTTAGTGCATAAATCACTTCAGGTAACTGGGCATTGAGGAAGAAACACTTGAATTTGATCCACTGGACGAGTGTTTTGTGGAATTTTATGAATTAGCTTGTTGAATTTAGCCACAAACTCCCTCATGGACTCGAACGGTTCATTTGATATGAGAAATTTGAGCTAATAGAGCATGCACATCTTCAGCAGGTTTGAAATGCTGCTCAAACTGAGTTATCATGGTATTCCAATTAGTGATCGTCCCAACAAGAAGATGATAAAACCAATCAGCAACATTGTCCTACAATGTCTCCACAAAAATCCTGACATATACACCTTCATGTTCCACCCCAAGGATCCCACATCCAACAATGAAGGTTACAATGTGTTCATCTGGATGAACCTTCTCATCACCCCAAAACTTGGGAAAAATTTCCTGTTACCCCTAGGTAACTCATGCAATGGCTGAGGAAGAGCAAGAGGCCCAACCTATTGTCCCCAAGGAAAAGGGGCTGCCATCTTTGGAAAAATTGACTGAAGGGGAACTGAAACACCAACAAGTATCAAAGCACAAAGATTAGGACTGAGATGTTCCTGAGGAATGCTATCCTTGGAATTTCTATCTTTAACAGGAGGTGTGCTTGTAGAACAAGTTCCTTTATTCCTTCTTGCTAGAAGAGAGAAGTTTTGTTGCTCTAGAAGTTGAAAATGAGAATCCTCAACCCCGAGAGCTTTCTTCCCACATACGCATACATTAGAGTCGCTGACCAACAATGTTCTTGAAGATGTTCTTTTCGAAATGGATACATTTGAAACAAAATCCCTAGCAGAGTCACCAAAAATTGTTGGATTTTTAAATGAAACTTTAAAAAACCACAGTTAAGGGACAGCAAGTCCCTCCTCTTTAATGGGAGAGGTTCCCTTATTGAAAGCAAGCAGCAAAACTTATGTACAAATATATAACTTTCAAAGCGTGGATTCATGATACTTTGAAATGTTTATGCCCAAAGATCATCAATACGAAAGAATAGAAGAATTAAGGAGATGAGGGAGGAAGAACATAACAATACCTTAAGGAAATATAGATAGTAGAGTATAGCCTTATAAGTATTGAGTCAAGGAGATGCATAATAGAATCATTCACTTTCAAAACATATCTAATTTCACAGACACAAAGTTCCATAAATTATAGAAACAAGAACACAAAGTTTTTTAGCATGCAAAAATGGATAATTCACAAATTTTCAGACAATGAAAGAAGGAGTATGAGAGGAAGAAATGGGAAAAATTATATATTAACTACTTGAATCTATTACATCTAGAGTACCAGGATCCAACCCTAATGATGACATGGAGAGGTCGTTATATAACTTACAAGAATGGTTACATTCAGTTATAAAAATGATGGAATTTATTCAAGAAACTCGATGTCTGAGCTTCTCCAATGCCCCAGTCATTTCCATGCCTAGTGGCAAACCCAAATGTATTGAATTGCAATCATTCATCCCGCCTTTGCAAAATTTAAGTTTGAGGCATCCACGTGGGAAAGATTTAAACTGAGGCGAGTCTAGGGACGCCTTTTGTATTTTGTGCCTCTTAGAGAAATGACACTTTGGAACATTTGGCCCGCCCACCCGCTTTTGATACGGGCTTGACACGTGGCCTTACTTGAGTGGTGACGAAGCCGCGGGTCACTTTTATAGTTTTACCTCTTTTCAACGCAGGCTCAAAAACTCAAATTGCTCCATCGGCCCACCTTCCCGCTTTGACCTTTGATGCAAGCTCAACATTTGACTTTATCCTTTGGCATGAGTGGGGTCGCGGGTCACTTTATAACTTTAAGCTCTTTATGAAAACAAAACTCAAATTCCCAAATCACTTCGACAGCCCGCTTTGACTTTTCAACAAAGATCAAAACACAAAAAGGGCCCACCTCCCACTAACACTTGAAACATGGCCATGTGTCCCTTTGTGGGCCAGTTCAGTATTTTTATGTTTTTTACTAAGTCTCTTTCATTTGGCGGGGCCATATGTTTGACCTTGGACATGTGGAGGGCTGGCACAAGTTTGGGACTGCCTCCGGATTTTTCCTTTTGAAGCTGCATTGAGCTGACACGTGGAGGCTTTCACAAACTCTTCTGTACTTAGTTGATTCAAGGTCGGCTCTACCCTTCTTTGACTCGACCATGTGGTGAGCTCGCACACATTTGGAGACCCACTCTTGATTCTTCCTTTGAAGTTACACCAAAGAGACATGTGGAGACTTCTGCTGGTTCTTCATACTTAGCCGATTCGGGCTTGCCACCCACTTGACTTCTATTGAACCCTAGACACGTGGAGAGTTGGCGCTCATTTGAGTTTCTGCTTTGGATTCTCCCCCTAAAAGGGCATCGAGATGATGCATGGCTCCTTCGCGTTGGTCCTAGACTCTCCTTTGACTCTGACCACATGGTGAGCTAGCGCTCATTTGAAGACTGGCCCTTTGGTCTCACTTCTGAAGTTACGTCGTTGAGGCACGTGGAGGCTTCCACCGACCCTCTCATACTTAGTCGATTAAACGGCCGAATTTGTCCATTTTTCAAACCTAGGACACATGGAGAGATGGCACAAGTTTGGGGAACCGCCTTTGGCTTCGACCCTTAAAGTTGCGTCAATGAGACCCGTGGTGTCATCCGTTGAACCTTCAATACTTAGCCGATTCGGGCTTGTTATATCTTCATTTTGGACCGGGACACGTGGAAAGCCTGTGCTTGTTTGAGGATTGTCCCTTGGGCCCTACCCTTGGAGTTGCATTTTTGGATGTGTGGAGGCTTCCGCTATCACTTGAAACATGGTCATGCCACATCCAATCTGAGATGTCCATGTACTACCCGTGGATGTTGGGGCAAAAATTGACAGGGAAGATATGCCTGTCATTCACGATCTGTGGAGAAAAATAAAAAGAAAGGAAAACCCCACCTTTACGCCCGAATTTCAAATTTTTCTCCATGGAATGGAAAACTTCAAACAATACCAGGCTCGACGTGACCCACAGCCAAAGAGAAAGATTGACAATGACATCCGAGTGAAGGAAAATATTTTCAAGCAAAAGCATGGATTACTCCAAGGTACCGACTCAAAATTTTCAAAACTTGGCTTCAAAAAGAGGGGGATTTTAAGGGAAAAAACAGCTCCAAATAACTTTCCACGGTGAATTATTCATTTGTCACGAGACCGTAGTTACGCCACTTTGGCTTGTCGAGAATCTAGCTCTTGATCTTTGCCATAGAAAAGATCTTCCAAGAGTTGAGATTGCAATTCACTTCCTAGAGTTGTTGGAGTTGAATCTCCACACTATTAAGGTGTCATAGTGCATCCATGTAAGTGATGACCAATTCGGAATAAGTGTCGTAAAATTGTGACTCGTCTTTGGTGTATATGCGATCACGTAACTGACTTACGTCGACATGTCCCAAGTTGATATTGGCAATGTTCTCATACTCTGAATAGATCATCGAGGTGGGTAGAATTCCCTGGAACCCATACTGCAACATTATTTTTTTTAAGATGACATGATTGTGACAAAAGCGTGATTTTAGGCTATTGCTTCCTTCGTACAAAACCGAACAAATCACCTCTCAAAGCGCCTAGGAAAAATAGCAAATCTTGTTCTGAGAATCTCTCACTGGAATAGGGAGTCTATTAAGGTACCACAAGTGTACGTGTCAGAGGGTTTTTTCCCAAATCAAATTCTTCAATCAAATATTAAAGGTCAAAGTTGACTCTTCTGAAACTTATAGGAAAATGCAGGTGTAAAGCTGCGAAAACCCCATTTGGTTTTAGCTTGGGAAAAATATCAAATGTCACCCAGGCATCTACAACTATTCAAGGATCATATGAAGGTGGGAAGAATTAAACTAAATAATCATTTTCTCTTGACAATCATTTGAGTTCAAATTATTGACTCTCAAATTCAGTCTCCTTGAGAGGTGAAAATTGTGCGGTCAAGAAAAGCAAGCAAACTGCAATTTATTTGGCTCCATGAAAAAAATAAAACGAGGTGATGTACATTTTAAATTTGGTAAAATAGTACATGAAGTTGGGGATAATTCAGCAAATCAAACTGTTCTTCTCGAAAATCACCCAGGCCTAAAATACAAATTCTCAAAGTAGGCCTTCTGACAAGCTAAAACAATACACACGGCGAAAATCAAATGAATTGTGTTTTATTTGGCTTCGTGAAAAATACCAAATGAGGTGTTGTGAATTTTTAAATTAGTATGGAACCACCTTAACATGAGTAAAATCATGGGCAATGATTGGGTTTTCAAGAAAATCATTCAACTTCGAGATATCGAGCTCCGAAGTTGATTACTTTGACAAATACAAACCGCAACAGCCTTCGTTCCGCATCAATTGTTTTCTTCATTAATTTCATTTTTCTTGTGCTGATATATATCTTGTTTGAAATTCCATGTTATCTCTCTTCACGCACACTCCTCTTCTTGCAATTGCGTGGCTCTTTTTGTATGGCGTGGATAAGTTTTCTCTGCGGTAAACATGGGCTCTCCTTTGTTTGGCTAAGTTGTTTTATTTAAGCAATGTGTGGACTGTTATTTGGTTTGGATTTTAATCTTTCCTCTTGCTTGGCGTGGGCAGCTGCAAATGCGTTTTAATTCCTTCCTTGCTGACAACGTGGATTGGCTTTGAACTCTTTCTTGGCATGGTAAGCCTTCTCCTTTTCTTCTTTGGCAAGTTGTAAATTTCTCTCCCATGTGACATTTTTCTCTGGTTTTGGCGTGGGAAGCTTTATTTGCGGCAAAAAGCGTGGCAATCTTGTCTTCACGTGGAAACTCTAAACTTTTCCATTATTCTTTTTTTTTTTGGCTTTTCTCTATTTGCATGCACGTGTGGACTCGCTTGTTTTCTTTTATTTTTTTAATGTTGCATGTTGAAAACTTGTTCCAAACCAATGCGTTGATTTCTTCTTCTTCTTTTGGCTTACTTTGTTACAAAACAATGTGTGGATACTTGGTTATTTATGCATGAATCTTTATTCTTCTGTTGCCTATGTGTTGAATTTCTCCTCCTCCTTTTAGACTATAAATGTGTGGATCTCGTGAACTTTTCTTCTTTGTTGTGTGCTATTTCATCTTCCTTGGCAACGTGGGCTATCTTTGTTATTAGCATGGGTAGATTGCAGGTAAGTGTGTGACCAATGATCTCCTTGTTGTCTTGGAATTGTTGGAAAGCTAATGAAATCAAAACTCAAATGCATGGCTCTCTTCCGGATTACCTAGTGAATGCATGGAGGATCCTTGTCTTCTTTGGCAAAACATGAAATCTTATTCTTCCCTCCCTTACAAATGTGTGGATAGTTGATGCCTTTTATTTGAACTGCGTTGTAATTTACTTCTTTCTCATGTACAACTCTTTTCTTGCAAAGGCATGGAAAATCCTTCTTGCTATGGTTGTGCTAAAAACTTATGATTTTTTATTCCTTTCGCACGTGAATGCACTACCTCTTCTTCAAGTGTGTGGATCTACAACTTCAATTACCTTTTCATTGAAACCTTATTTACTTCGGTGTATTGCACGAGAGATGTGATAAAAATATTTCTACGAAACATTGCTTTAGAAGAAATAAGAAGAAATCGGAAAGCTTTGCACGACTTCTTCCAACATAATCTCACAGAGAATTGGTTATGCAGATTAAAGAAGCTTCCCATATCCACTTCTTTTTCTCTTTGAAATAACTAGTTTCCCTTTCTTTGGGTAGTGGGCATTAATTGCACTGGGAAATATGGGGAAAACTCAATCGTTTGCCCATGGCAATGGCAAAGCAAGCTACTTAATTCCCATTTATTTCCCATGTGGGAAATTGGGAGATCTTTTTCCAGTTTTCCAACTAGTTGGGTTGGCGATCAGCACAGGAGAAATTCCACAAGCATGAAAAAAGAAGATTTTTCCGGGAAGGGAAATTCGGGAGCGAGAAAGCCAACTTGAGATTCCGTGATTGGAAGTGGAATTTTAATATCCTGACAATAATAAAAAACTTGTCGATTGATTTTCAATAAATATTAAATTAATATAAATTTAATTAAAAACCCCCAAAATTTAATAAAATTAATTTTATTAAATAAATGGGTAAGAAATTAATTAAATATTAATTAATTAATTATTAACGCAGTTTGCGACATAGTGGGAGGTGTTCTCACCCAAAATGAACAAAATGAAGACTAGAATGATCACAAGAACAATACGATCATGATGGGGATGAGAAATCAAGTGAAAGAACACTTTTGAAAAAAATTTAAAATTTTCATACTTAGTAATTTTTGTGAAGTCAAAATTAGCTAATAATAGTTGGCTCTAATTGGGGACAAGGAATTCACGGACACAACAATGGACCCAAACCCAACAATTTAATGAACATGATCCCAAAAATGATGATGCACAAAAATGATGACAAAAGAGAGGAAACCGAAAAAACAAGGAAAAGAAAAAACCAAAATCCTAATTACTGTGTATAGACAAGGGACAACCTATTTTCAATTTTTATAGTACTTGAGATATTGCCCATTGTAGGGGCGAGAGGAAAATGAGATCCATCAGGATATGTCAAATAATATGTGTTATCTCCATAGAAATGCTTTATTTTGAAAGGGCTCAAACCACAATGAATCAAACTTCTCGTGTTTTCCTTTCGGTTCACGTCTCTTGTCCCAAATAAGAACTAAGTCGTTGATTTGAAATTATCTCTCCTTATTTTTTCTGTCAAACAATTTCTTCACTTTTCATTGGTGTTCTTTGATCATGTTTGCCACTTGACTTCTATGTTATTCAAGCTTGCTTAGGAACATGATCCTTTTATCTAATGCATTGGCGAAGCATTCATCGTCAACTACTTGAGTCAATCGTAATATCCATAACTCCAAAGTGATGAGAATTTGAGCATCGGTTCCATATAAGAGATGGAATGGAGACATTTTGATTTCCCTTTTAGGAGTTATATGATCAACCCACAATGCATCATATAACTTTTTGTGCAAGTTCTTTGATTTTCTTCGACTAACTTGTGCACAATAGTAATGCTTTTTATTACTTGGATTCTCGCTTGATCGTTTCCCTTAGGGTAGTAATCTAACGAATGAGATAAATATATCGCATATCCAAAACAAAACCCTATCATCTTTGCAGAAGAAAAATTGGTGGCATTATACATCACGATCTTTTATGGAATTCTCAGTAATGAACCAATATATTCTCTTTAATGAATTCACATATTACCGTAGTAGATGTTTGTTTGACTGGAATGGATTCTACCCACTTCGTAAAGTATTTAGTTTCCGTGAGAATGACTAGCACTAGAATTTTGATTGAACCCTGATGAAATCTAACCCCCATTATTGAAAGGGTTCTTCAATGACAACTGGCGTTAAAGGAAAAGCTGCCAATTTAGGTCTTCCAAAAAATTATTGACAAGCTTCACATTTGGCTACCCATTTTTGGGAGTCGAAAACATAATGGGCTGGTAATAATGTGCTCACAAAATCTTTTGAGCTATCACTAGTCTAGAGAAATTACCACCGCAAGCATGATTGTGAAAGGCAAGCAACCCGGGTTATTGTTATTTATCAACACATTTGAGGAACATGCCATCAAACCTTTACTAAATAAGGCGTTGTCCCAAATGACGTACCTAGAAGCTCTCAATTTAATAGATATTTTTTCTTTAGCTTTCAGATTCTCAAGAAATTCACCATATGTGAGAAAATAAGTGATATCAGAATACCATTCATTTGTGGTACGGACAAAAACTACCAATGGTAAACTTTCTTCAACCGGTTCTTCTTCAGAATCATCTCGTGGCTTGTTCTTTGCGATGAGATGGCAGATTCCTCTTCCTCAAAATAACTTGGTAGGCTTGATGTCCAAGTCATATTCTTGGATCTTGGAGACCCAGTTACCTCTTTTAGATCTTGGTTCCTATTGTGTCAACATTGATTTAACTGCGATGTCTAGCACTAAGACTTTGGTGTGAGAATTCAATACATAGTACTTGAAATGTTTCAAGGATCTAACTACCATGTATGCATGCCTCTCAAGGGGAGTGTAATTCAATTCATGTTTCTTGAATCTGAAACTCATGAATGCAATAGGAGATTCAATTCCCTCTTGATTGTGTTGAGTCAGGATGGCAGAGATCGTGTGCGGAGAAGCATAACAATAGACTATGAAATCCTTTTTAAAATCAAGACACACCAATGTAGGATTTTTGCAATAGCATCCTTGATTTTTTCAAATGCTTCTCTACCTTCCTTCGACCATTTGAAGGATTCTTTTCCTTTCATCATATTAGAAATTTCTTTGGTTAACTCGGTGAAATCGGCACGAACCTTCTCAAAAAGTTCACCTTCCCAAAGAATGAGTGGACTTCCAGGCTTACTTGTAGGTAAGAAAAGATTCTTGATAACTTGAATTCATTCAGGGGCGGTCTTTATTCCTTCTTTAGAAACAATATGACCTAGGATTTTCCCTTCCGTAACTCCGAACAATGACTTCTTTGGATTCAGGGAGATCTTATGAATTTTGCACCTTTGCAATATTTTCTCTAAATCTCTTTGGTGATCTTCTCACTTCTTTGAGAAAACTATCAAGTCATCTAGGTATATTACGATGATCTTGTCTTTATAATCTGTGAATTCCATATCCATAGCCCTTTGAAAAGTTGCATCGGCATTGATCAAACCAAAATGCATTCTTCTATATTTAAATTTACCCCGAGGGTAATGAACATTGTTTTATGTTGGTCTTCTCTAGCCACTTCAATCTAATTATAACCAGAGAAACCATCTAGCATGGATAGTATCTCTGATCCAGTTAGTGCCTACTGAGAATATGGTCCATGACTAGAAGTGGATAGTTATCCTTTAAGGAAGCTCGATTAATATTGTGTAAATCCACGCAAATCCTAATTTCTCCATTTTTCTTGCGAACTGGTAAAATATTAGCTATCCAAGTTAAATGTCAAATAGGAAAAACTATTCGTGTATCTAACATCTTTTGAACCTCATAGAATACTATCCTGTTATCTTAGGATTATACTATCTTTTCTTTTCCCTGAATGGAGGTTCATCGGGTTTCAAGGGTATGGCATCCTCCATTTCCCTAGGTTGGAAAGACTTCAAGTCTTTATATGATTAAGCCAAGACGTCAGAATATTTGGTAAGGAGGCTTGCAAATTTCTTGCACTCCTCAGGTGAGCAACACTTACCAATGTTGACTAGGCGATGTTTGTCTTTGGTACCAATATCAACTTTCTCATAGTTAGTAGAATTTGTAGGTCATGCCTGCTCTTTCTCTTTGATAAACTTGTCATGTTTATCAAAAATTTCTTCAAGTGAAACCAATCCTTTTGGAATTTTATTTCCTTTGAGATGAATGATTCCATCACCAAGTATCCTCGTTCTCAACTCCTTGAATGGGTGAGGTCATCGATTCACAAAATGTAGAATCACTTCCTTCAAAGTAAAATTGTTTGAAATTATCTCTCTTTTCCAAGAAGGAAATAATTTCTTAATCATCATTAAAGACTTGCCAATTTTCTGAATTGTCAGGAACACTTGGCCTAAACACCATTTCAATGGTGTATTTGTCTTGATCAAACTCTACATGGGAGATCATCAATGAAGCTGAGATTGCTAGATAATTTACTTTTTCATTCTTTTCACGAGGCATGATTCTATGGAAAAAACATCGAAGGTTTATATCGCATCCCACACTTTATTTTGTAGAGTCTCAAACAATCATTCTTTACTCGAAATTGATTTTTAACTTGCTTCACAATCAATTTTATATCCGAAGACTTTCAAATTTTTGATTCCTTTCTCTTCTACAACTTGGAGGCTAAGGATTAATGCCTCATATTCTGTAGTGTTATTAGTATTTGAAAATTGGAGTTTGTAAGAAAAAGAAAATATTTTACCATTTGGAGATATAAGCACCACTCCTGCACCGGAACCTGTTGAGCAACAACTTCCATCAAACTCAAGAGTCCAGATCTCATTGGGATCTTGGAAAGTGACCTCGGGTGCATTAACCTCTGTAGTCATCATATAATTACCCATACTTGAGTTTTAAATAGGACCTATGCATGGGGATCATCGATTTTCATTACCCGAACTTTACATGAGTCTCGGCAAGAGCTTCTTCATTTCTCTACTGATATGGATCATAGCATGAGACCAGTCCATTTAAATCTCATCACCCAGATCTTTGCAAAATTTCCTTCTTAACAACATACCATATGAAGCAAGAATGTCAGAACTAGAATGGTTACCTTGACTCGCTTTTGAGGAAATTGAGCTAAAACCATTTGAGTGTCTTTAATCTGCCCAATCAGAGGAACTTGTCTTGTCTCCATGGAGTAACAAGATCTGAATGTTCTCATACAAGTCAACCCAAGAGCATGTGCTACTTTTGCAGGCATCACATTATCCAAGGCTCCAGAATCTATAATGCAATTACTTAATTTGCATCTGTTGATAAGAAAGGACACAAAGAAAGGTTCAATCTTTTCATTCGAAGGTGTAGTGGCCACCACAATATTTTGAGTCTTCCCATCTTTTGGAGTTTTTAGAATTCATTTAGATGAATGAACAATAAAGTCGTCTTTGATAAACTAGACCAATTTATCGAGTTGATCCTTATTGGACTTCAAGTACTCTTCCCTGTGACATGGAAATTTTTGTTTTATTGATGTGATCAATGATATCAAATTTGGGCAAAATGACCATACTTGATGTCTCAAATACTAGTTCTTTCAAACTTGATGATGGCACACTTTTGACCTTTGCTTCGGGCTTGGTTAATATTGATGTGGAAGAAGAAACTTTCTTCATAGTTTATTTATCAACTGATTGAATTGACAAAAGTCATCATTTCTTTAAGATAGTTTTGACCTTGGAAACCTTAGTCACCTTAGATTCTTTAAGAGTCTCAATTGTCTTGGATTCTTTGGAAGCTTCTTTAGTTTTAGATTCTTTAGGAACTTCCTTGGAGCTCTTTTTATCTTTCACCTTAGTGTTACTCTGATCCTTTTTCTGAGAATGTGTGAAGACCGCAAAGGATTGACTATTCATATCTTCCACAATTTCTTCATATTTGTCTTCTTCTTCTGAATGGTACTCAAAGAAATGATTATTACTTTCTCCTTCAGGCTCTTCGACTTTAGGTTCAGATGTCCCAGAGTTTGGTTCTTCTTTGTCAACTTCGATGACCTCAACTTCATCATCACTTTCTTCAATGACATCACACTTTGAGTTAGTTGTGGGAGCTGCTTCAATAACAAGCCTCGTCGGAGCGCCTATAATTCTGGATTTTTTGGGAACGTAGCCTTTTCTTGGGATGTCTTTGTAAGGAGAGGAGTTTACTACTTTGAGCAACTTGCTTTTTCAAATCTAGCACATCATTAGCCAACTTAGTGAGTATGGTCTTAGAAGCATTGGGGGTTTCTTGACTCTTTCCCTTGAGGGAATTTTTATTAAAAAAAATCGCCATGATTAAGTCATCATCAATTTCTATTGCCAAGGATTGAGCAAGTTCCAAAGTAACTACTCCAGCTCTTCTCAGTTGATAGCACACTTCTAGTTGTATATTAATAAAGAAACATTTTTGTCCGTCAGTGGTTCGAGTGAATTCAGCAAGAAATTTGTTTGCCATTTTGTTGAACTTTGCCACAAAATTCCTCATGGTTTATGTTGGTTCATTCTTCACCTGAGTTAGTTGGGAAAGAAGGGCATGTTCATCTTATGTCATTTTGAAACAGTCTTCAAACTTAGTTTTCATATCATTCCAATTTGTAATGCATCCATTTGGCAGATGATGAAACTAATCCACGGCAATGTCTTGCAATGTTTCAATAAAGAGGTGAACAATGACATCTTCATATTCTACTGAAAAAATTACACATACAGCAAAGAAGGTAGAAATGTGGTCAGCGGTGATGTCTTCCCATCTCCATCAAACTTGGGAAGAATCTACCTTAACCCTCGTGGGAGGTAATGTCGAGCTTAGTAATGCCAATGGGCTTATGGAATTTCCCAAGGTATGTTAATTGCCATCTTGGAAAAGGTGGTATCTTTGAGGTAAAAAAATGTGTGTAAGAACAAGTTCTTGACTTGTAGTGATTCCTCCCTTACTTTCTCTTTCAGGACTTGATGCAAGGCTTACAAATTTTTGGTGAGTGTTCCTCCTTGGAGGAGATAACTTGAAATCAAACTTTCCATGAAAATCAAAAATGGGATCAAATCGACCTTTAGCTTTTTCTCCTCGTGTAAACCTCTTTCTTGTTAGTTTGAAATATTTACTATGAAGGGATCATTGGCACATTTTGATCAGCTCTAGCCTTTTCTCTTTGCTCTCTTTCTTAATCTCTTTGTGCACGAATGATTCTAGAAACTCTCGTAGCTTGATCTTCTTCATTATCTAGTACTAATGTGGTGAGATGAAAATGATAGTTTCTCATGCACTTTTCCCAAATAGTTTGTCTTAGATCTAATGATATGTCTTCTTATGTATCTACAAAAAGAAGATTTGGTTCATAAGATAGGTGGGATACATGTAATAGTCATAAAAATTATTACCTTTGTGGAAGAGGGTTGCGTCGATGCACTTCGATCAATATGTGTCAGGAGGTCTTGGCCACTATGTGTGGGTGCTCTTCGTCTAAGGTCTTCATTGTAGATTTTTCTCACAATTGCTTTGTCAACAACCAAAAATTTATGCAAGCTTTTGTGGTTTTTCCAGGATATTATTCAAACATTGGAAACAATGTCTCCTTGAAAATATTTGTTGGGCACAAGATTCGGTTGAAGAAGCGAGGCTTGTGTAGAGGCGATAGTCATAAAGATTTAATGAAGCACAGTTAACGATTCGAATATCCAAGTAAAGTCACCAAAAACATTCAGCATATGGATTTTCATGCATGCAAATGACATGCACCAATATCAGAACGAAGTCCCTCCTCAATGAAGATGAGGTTGCCTTTATTGAAAACTAAAATTGTATTTACATCTATACATTCAAAATTGTATGGGGGTGCTTTGAAACATCAATGGAAAGAAAAGTGAATAAGGGAGATGGAATGGAATGAAGAAAAGGAATGGAAACGAATGAATGGAAGGAACATGCAAGAGTTAGGTAAAATTAGAGCCTAATATTGCACGAAGAATAACGATGAATAACTAACACAAATAAAACAGAGTTTGAGTTAGCTAAACAAGAATGAGTAAAAAGGAACACACATGAGAAAGTAGATAATCAGAGCTTGTTCATTGTGAACTAGAACAATGTATTAATATAGTTGACAATAAGATCCAGCATAATATTTGCATGCAAGATTCAAACACTAACATCTAATGAACATAAGAACACTAAATTTTACAAGATATAATGAATGGGACACAAAGTTCATATTTCATTAATTCTAAAATTTCTTCTCAAAAGATCACAAATTTTCTTTCCTTGAAGTAAATCTTCAATACAAAAGTATTATCTTCTCCTCTCTCAAAATCACCCTTACAAATGAGCCCCTAAGTCCCTTTTGTAACCCAAAAGTTGGTTACAAAGTAGTTAGGATTTACATGCACATTAAATAGGCATCTTAAGTGACTTTGACTTTTCAACCATATTTAAAACAAAGTAACTTGAAAATAGAAACCACTTAAGTTATCAAAAAGTATCAAAAATGATTAAAACAATAACATCACTTTATAAATAAAAGCAATGGAAAAATGTGGACCCCACTTAAATGACTTGGGCACACACATAGACATCTTAGTCAGCAATGCACCACCTAGATCAAGACACATAGGATCAATTCCTTATCCATTGGGAAAATATCCCGCCTATCCCAGTCATATAGGAATGAACTCATCGAACGTGCTCTGCGATCCTCCAAATGACAAGAGAGCTGAGCTTGAAACTTGAGCAATTCATCCACCCCTCCATTTGAGCAACATCTTGGTGTGAGAAATTTTGTCTTTATTCGCATTCGCATTCACAATTACACACAATTATCCACATGCTCTGAATAACTTTCCACGGTGAATTATTCATTTGTCACGAGACCCGTGTAATCGTTACGCCACCTTGGCTTGTCAAAATAAAGCTTTTGATCTTTAACCATTGAGAAGATATTTCAAGAGTCGAGATTGCAATTCACTTCCTAGAGTTGTTAGAGTTAAATCACCACACTATGTAGGTTTAGTAGTGCATCCATGCAAGTGATGACCAATTCGGAACAAGTGTCGAGAAAATTGTGACTCGCCTTCGGTTGATCTGTTGTCATGAAACCAACTTACGTCGACGTGTCCCAAGTTGGTATCGGTGATGTTCTCATACTCTGAATGGAGTGTCAAGGTGGGTAGAATGCCTTGGAACCCATACCGCAACATCTTTTTGTTTGAAGATGACATGATTGTGATGAAGCATGATTTCAGGCTATTACTTCCTTCTTACAAAACTACACAAATCACCTCTGAAACTGCCCTAGGAAAAATAGCAAATATTGTTATGAGAATATCTCACTAGATGAGGGATTCTATTAAGGTACCAAAATTCTACGTGTCAGAGGTTTTTTTCCCAAATCAAATTCTTCAGTCAAATATTAAAATTCAAAGTTGACTCTTTTGAAACTGCTAGGAAAATGCAGGTGTAAAACTACGAAAATCTTGTTTCATTTTAGCCTGGGAAAAATACCAAACGTCACCACAGGCATCTACAACTTACGCAAAGGGTGCATATGAAAGTGGGAAGAATTCAAGGAAATAATCATTTTCTCTTGAATATCATCTGAATTAAAATTATCAACTCTCAAATTCAATCTCCTTGACAGGCTGAAAATTGTGCGAGCAGCAAAATCAAGCAAACTGAATTTTATTTGGCTCCATGAAAAATATCAAATGAGGTGCTGTGAATTTGAAATTTGGAAAAGGAGTACATGAATTTTGGTGGATATCAAAGAACAAAATTTTCTTCAAGAAAATTACCTAGGCCCGAAATACAAATTCTCAAAGTAGGCCTTCCGACAAGGTGAAATAGTGCGCGTGGTGAAAATCAAATGAACTGTGTTTTATTTGGCTTCGTGAAAAATACCAAATGAGGTGTTGTGCATTTGCAAATGAGTATGGAAGCACCTTAACATGAGTAAAATCATGGGCAATGATTGGTTTTTCACGAAAATCATCCAGCTTCGAGATATCAAGCTCCAAATTTGATTACTTCGACAGATACAAACTGTGGCAGCCTTCGTTCTGCATCAATTGTTTTCTTCATTAATTTCATTTTTATTGTGCTAATATATATCTTGTTTGATGTTTCACGTGATCTCTCTTCACGCACAATCCTCCTATTCTTGCAATTGCATGGCTCTTTTTTGTATGGCGTGGATAAGTTTTTCTACGGCAAACATGGGCTCTCCTTTGTCTGGGTAAGTTGTTTTATTTAAACAATGTGTGGATTGTTATTTGTTTTGGATTTTAATCTTTCCTCTTGCTTGACGTGGGAAGCTGTGAATGCATTTTAATTCATTCCTTGTTGGCAACATGGATTGGATTTGAACTCTTTCTTGGCGTGGGAAGCCTTCTCCTTCTTTTATTTGGCACGTTGTAAATTTCTCTCCCACGTGACCTTCTTCTCTAGTTTTGGCGCGGGAAGCTTCATTTGTGGAAAAAAAGCGTGGTAGTCTTGTCTTGGCATGGAAACTTTAAACTTTGCAATTATTCTTTTATTTTTTGGCTTTTCTTTGTTTGTCTGCACGTGTGCACTGCTTGTTTTCTTTTATTTTTTGTTTTGCATGTTGAAAACTTGTTTCAAACCAATGCGTTGATTTCTTCTTCTTCTTTTCTTACTTTGCTACAAAAATGTGTGGATACTTGGTTATTTATGAATGAATCTTTATTCTTCCTTTTTCCTATGTGTTAAATTTCTCCTCCTCCTTTTAGACTATGAATGCGTGGATTTGTGAACTTGTCTTCTTTGTTGTGTGTTATTTCATCTTCCTTGGCAACGTGGGCTCTATTTTTTATTGGTGTGGGCAGATTGCAGGTAAGTGTGTGACCAATGATCTCATTTTTGTCTTCGAATTGTTGGACAGCTGATGAAATCAAAAATCAGATGCCTGGCTCTCTTCTGGATTACCCAGTGAATGCATGGAGGACCTTTGTCTTCTTTGGCAGCATGAAATCTCATTCTTCCCTCCCTTGCAAATGTGTGGACAGCTGATGCCTTTTCTTTGAGCCTACGTTGGAATTTGCTTATTTCTCCTGTGGCCGCCTATTTTCTTGTAAAGGCATGGAAAATCCTTCTTGCCTATGGTTGTGCTGAAAACTTATGAATTTTTATTCCTTTCCCACATAAATGCACTTCCTCTTCTTCAGGTGTGTGGATCTACAACTTCAATCACCTTTTCATTAAAACCTTATTTACTTATGGTGTATTGCCTAAGGGATGTGATAAAAATATTTCTTTGAAACGTTCCTTTAGAAGAAATAAGAATAAATTGGAAATCTTTGCACTAATTCTTCCAACATAATTTCACGAGAGAATTGGTTATGCAGATTAAAGAAGCTTCTCGTAACCATTTCTTTCTTCCCATTGAAATAACCAATTTCCCTTTCTTCGAGGTAGTGGGCATTAATTGCCATGGAAATATGGGAAAAAACTCAATCATTTTCTTGTGGCAATGGCAAAGTAGGCTAGCAATTCCCATTTATTTCCCCATGTGGGAAATTGGGAGATCTTTTTCCAGTTTGCCAACTGGTTGGGTTGGCAATCAGCAGGAGAAATTCCACAAGCGGGGAAAACAAAAGATTTTTCCAGAGAAGGGAAATCCGGGAGCGGAAATTCAATTTGGCATTCTCGACAATTGGAAGTGGAATTTTAATTTCCCCGACAATAAGTAAAAATTTGTCGATTGATTTTCAATAAATATTAAATTAATATTCTATTTAATTAAAAAACCCCCAAAATTTAATAAAATTAATTTTATTAAATAAACGAGTAAGAAATTAATTAAATATTAATTAATTAATTATTAACGTAGTTTGCGACCTGGTGGGAGGGGTTCTCACCTAAAATGAACAAAACAAAGACCGGAATGATCATAAGAACAATACGATCACAATGGGGATGAGAAATCACGTGAAAGAACACTTTTGAAAAAAATTAAAATTTCATACTTAGTAATTTTGCGAAGTCGAATTAGTGATAAGAGCTTCTTAAAAAAATCGCTACAAGCATTCTCTTCCATAAGACTATGAGAAAGGTTTTCTTTAATTAATCAAACTTGTTTCGTGGTCATTTTAACATTGTACAAGCAAATTGCAAGATGCACTAAATATTTTTAGAGGCTTTTGAATGAAAGTTCGAGTATCCCATAAGCATGTTTTTGTCATAGTTCCATTTAGGAGGGATACTTGATTTTCTTCTCGCAGATGTTACCTATAAAATGTTGTTATGTAAAAAAATTATAGTTGAGAAAATCTAGGTGATATGTCAAATATTGATTTGTTATCGACAATATAGAGAGAGTTTTAGTATTTCTTAAAGGTTAGAATTCTAAGTGGTGAGATATTTGGTGGCATTGATATTTATTTATTGGCATATGTAGCTTCATTTTAGGAAAATTTGCATTTTACTTTGGTAATGTATGATGAAAACATCTAGGAATTTTTGAATGTCCGACTCTAAAAATTATTAACAATTAGGTGGGAAATTTGAGTGTTTGCAATGATCTTGATTTATATAATGCGGGTTAGACCATATTTAACGACATGTGATCATTATTTGTTGTTGGAAGCAAGGTTTTCTATTTTCCACAAGGTCATAGTGAGCAAGTAAGCTTATGGCTTTATAGACCTGAAATATTCAATCGAATGTAGCTAGCAGGGTGTAAATCTAGACTCCACAAAATGCCTGAAAGATTTGTTGGGTGTTGTAGTTATAGGTGCCCTGTTTTATATGTATGTAAAATGTAGAAGCATACACAAAGCTTGTGAACTGTTTGACGAAATGCCCCATAATCATCTCATGGAATGTAGTGATCTCAATATTTAACCCCTATTATTATGCTTTCAGTCTTTATAAATTTGGAAATCTTCACTATCATGATTGATTAATGTTTTTTTAGAAAATCCCTATTTTGGTAACTAATTCAGCACATTATGGGGTAATAAATTTTGTTATGTTTTTACCACAAAAACAACTGATTCATTATGCCTAAGGTTATCACTCATGGTATTGAAATTTGATAGATCACACATTTAAGATTAGAGAGAAATACATAGTTCTTGTGAGATCTTGATGGGTTTTTTGGTGTCCTTAACCAAACAAAAGCATAAGAGCTTGGAGAGAATGTAACATGTCATAGTTGGATAAGGAATTTGTTTCCATCTTAGTAAAGACATTGTTAATTGTTAGCTCAAAACCCTCGAATGCACAACTTTACCACCCTCCCTCAAAATGATTAGATTATCCGATTATTTTATGGGGCTTGTTTACTTGAGCAGTGCAATTGGGTGAATTTGAGAAAGATCCTATAATAGATCAAGCCAATTTTATCAAATTTGTTATCCTTTTATGTGGGTGTCATGTATATTGAATTGGACCATGAGGAATTTTAGCCTATGAAAATCAAGTACCATGCAACATTGCATTCCATCTCACACGAACTTTTCTTTGAAGGAGCTTGATGTATTCAACTACCTTGTTTAGCATGTTTGCAAAGTGTTTGTTTGTTGCATGTGGTAAACATTGTAGGACCAAAAAAAGGTCGAGTGTAACTTGTTGGAATATAAAATCAAGCATTAGTAACTAGAGAGCCTAATAACCTCATTAAACAAGAGGTCTAGTTTATACCACTTAATGACAATAATGTTTCTCATAAGGATGAGTATAACATACAATGGTGTCGATATCGAGAAAATAGAGAAATAATATCCATCCTTACAAGTCTTAAACTTATAATTTATTGAATATAAATTTCTCAAATCCTATATCTCAACACATCTTTAAAATATTTGAGAATTATCTACCTTAAAGGAAAACAACCTAATGGATTAGCATGTGTTTGAGCTAAGTTGCAAATCCCACATCTAACAACCAACGGAATGGCTAAATGACCAGTAAAACAATTCAAAATCTAATATGTTGCATAACAATTAAGCTTTCAAGCTTGATATGGAATGCATGCGCTTTGTCTTTCACATCCATTTAGTTTGTTTCATTGTTTAGGGAAAAAATGAACCTTCATGAACTCAAAACAAAAACCATGGAATCTTGTAATTTTGCATTTGCATAAACACTTACCAAGGACTCTATCATACTCAAAGGTGGAAAAAATTTCCCATTCATATCTCTAGCTTGCTTTCTTGTGGAAAAGGATGTCCTATTTTGCATGTCCGAAAATCTCTCAAAAACAATTACTACTTCATCTCGGGACCCAACTTGAAAACTTGGGATATAATGCTGGAATCCACTCTCATTGCCTAGATTACCATCATCTAAGATACTCCTACCCAAGCTCTCAGCCAAACATCCCACATGCATGTTGATGTTTTCAACAACTTCTGGCATGCTCATATCACTCAGCTAAGATGAAATCCCTGCAGTAGAACTACCATGCTTCATAAAACTCATCTAATTTTCCAACCTACTTAGGGCAACCATATCACCACATAATCTCTTTTGAGAAGAAATGTTGGTCATATTCCTTACGCCCTAGGAAACCTAAAAGAAAGGGATTAGTAGGTGAATAAGGAAACCAACAAAGACTAAGGTCAAAGATAAAGACATAAGACATGGAAAAAGAACAAGAATTGCAAGCCTATTATTTACTAATATATTTGATGCAATGTTCTTATAATCTATAAAAGTAAAAGCATAAGTGGGTAATCTAAGTTAGAAGTTAGAACACGACAAAGAAACATAGGACATTTGAGCTCGGATCGTTCGGTTTGTAACCATGGTTTCACAATAAAAGGGAGTTAAATGGTCGAATATATTTCCAAGCATTTTAATTTTTCATGAACTTGTCACCAATTGTTACCGTTAAATCCTAGGCAAATTGCACATCATAGCGGAACATGGGGAAATAAAAGATCTAAGAAACTAGCTTCTAATGAATGTTGACCCGAATTTGATGGTTTCCCAATAAGATGGCTTCATGAGATGTTTCAAACAAAATGGGAAGTTGAAAACCATAGTATGTGTTGGATATTAATCCCAACTACCTCATTTAAATGTTTTCATGTTCATCTACAGATCTTTATTTCCCAACACGGCTTCCTTGTCCCAAATTTAATAGAATTTGCACTTTATTTCATTAAAATTTATGCAGGAAGTATTGTCATATTGGAGGTATGGTCGGCATGTTAAGTATGGCTCAAGGCAGATTTTTGTTTGATATCTAATGTCATTATTGACTCTTTTTGTACAAGTATTTTTAATAAAAAAAAGGAATAAGTGGGATTTGTATGGTGGTATGAAAGGTAGAAAAAAGAAAAAAAACTACTCTTTGTTTTAATGTTTATTTGGATGTAAGAATAGCATCTTTGGTTTTAGAAAATATATGTATTTTCATTTCCTCAATGAGGAAAAAATGAGGAAGTTTTAATGTATGATTGCAGCCAATTAAATGTTCTAATATGATTTCATTTTCTCTTAATTTTTTTGTTCAAAAAAATTATTTTTATGACAAAGAGCTAAAGCTATTTTTTTGTTTTAATGGAGTAAAATCTTCTTCTTTCTCCTTTGGTATCAAAGCAGGTTATAAGCTAAGGTTTTATTAGAGCTAAGGGTATATTCAAACAGAGGTTTCTAGCAAGGTTTTCAAGGTAGGTTTATCACAGCAAGGGCATTTCAAGAAAAGGTTTTTCAAGAAGACAAAAGTTTTTCATAGTCAACAATGGTAGCAAGCACAAGCTTGACAAACCCACAAATTCCACAGTTTAATGGCAAGAATTATGACTACTGGGAAATCACCATGAAAGCTTTGTTTTGTTCTCAAGATATTTGGGAGCTTGTTGAGAATGGATTTTGAGCCAACTGATGCAACAACATAAAATGCATTGACACAAGTAGAGAAAGACTTGTTCAGGGATAATAGGAAGAAGGATTCAAAAGCTCTATTCTACATTTTTCAAGCAGTGCATGAGAGCATTTTTCCAAGGATGCAGCAAAGAACTAAGTCCCACACAAACATACCAAGGAATGAAAAAGGTGAAAACAACAAAGCTACAAATGTTAAGAAGGGATTTTGAAACAATATTCATGAAGGATTCAGATTCAATAGACTCTTTCTTCACACAAGTGATGGGTTTAGTTAATCAAATTAGATCTCATGGTGAGACACTTGAAGATAGAAGAATTTTGAAAATATTTTAAGGAGTTTACCCACAAGGTTTGAATCTATAGTTGTGGCCATAGAGGAGACAAAGAATCTCTCACAATTTTCAGTTGATGAGCTCCATGCATCTCTCATTTCTCATGAGCATAGGCTTAGCAGGTCAGCAAACTCATCATTGGAGCATGCATTCAAGACACAAGCTTCAATCAGCCATGGAAGAGGTAGAGGAAGAACAAATTTCAGAGGTAGAGGAAGAATATTTTTATAGAGGTGGAAGAACAAGCCCATCAAACTCAAGTGGAAGAGGTAGCAGCACATACCCAAGTCACAATGCAACTCAAAATCAGCCTCAAGGCAAAAGGTATGACAAATCTCAAGTTCAATGTAACTATTGCAAAAGTATGGCCATTATTCAAATGAATGTAGGAAGAAGCAATATGATTTCAGTAAACAAAATGAAAATTTCATAAAAGAAAATCAAAACAAAAAATCATATCAAAGCACTATGTTTTTGGCATGCAATGAAGCACAAGAAAATGAAAAAGATGTATGGTTTTTAGACTCTGGTTGTAGCAACCACATGACAGGGAATTTAGAAATGTTTTCAAGCTTGGATGAAAATATAAAATCAGATGTCACTTTAGGAAATGACAATAAGGTAGCAATCAAAGGAAAAGGGAACATCAACATTCTAACCAAGAAGGGGGAGAAGAAGTATATCCCTGATGTTTATTTTGTTCTGGTTTAAAACATAATTTGATGAGCATTGGGAAGCTTGTTCAAAAAGGGTATAGAGTATCTTTCAAAAATGGAGAGTGCACAATTTTAGAAAAATTTCCAAGCAATCAACTCATTGCCAAGGTTCAAATGACCAACAATAAGATGTTTCCCCTAAGGTTGAAACCGGATTTGAGTGTAGATTATGCTCAAGCACACCACTCAATGGCTCCACAAGTGAATAAACAAGAAACTACAATAGTCATGCAAACAATATTTCAAGCAGAAATAAAAGATAAAAATTGGCTTTGGCATCTAAGATTTGGGAATTTAAACTTTGGAGCTCTAAATTTGCTTCATAGGAAAATCATAGTTAAGGTATTTCCTCTAATAGAGAAACTGGAAAGAGTATGTGAAGGGTGCATCTTGGGAAAGCAACATAGAGAATCATTTCTAGCAGGTAAGTCAATGAGGGAAAAAGCACCTTTAGAAATTGTTCATTCATATTTGTGTGGACCAATGCAAACACCTTCAATTGGTGGAAGATTCTACTTTTTGACATTCATTAATGACTACTCAATAAAAACATGGGTTTACTTTTTAAAGCATAAGAGTGAAGTGTTTGAATACTTTTTCCAATTCAAGGCTCTTGTTGAGAAGCAAAGTGGTCATTATATCAAAACATTGAGAACGGATAGAGGTGGTGAATACATCTCAAATGATTTTCCAAGATTTTGAAAATTCCATGGAATTCACAACTTGATACGCACCTCAACAAAATGGGGTAGCTAAAAGAAAAAATAGAACAATCATGAAAATGGCTAGAAGCATGTTGAAAGTAAAATATTTGTCAAATTAATATTGGGTTGAAGTTGTTTCTGTGCAACTTATATAATGAATAGATGTCCAACAAAAAGTGTCAAGAATATGATTCTGGAAGAATCCTAGAGTGGAAGAAAACATAGTGTTGCTCATATGAGAGTTTTGGATGTGTTGCATATGCACATGTGCCAGATGAACTAAGAATAAAATTAGACAAAAAAGGAGAAAAATGCATATTTGTTGGATATAGTGTTGAATCAAAGGCTTACAAGTTGTATAATCCAATAACAAAGAAGGTTATAATCAGTAGGGATGTGCAGTTCATAGAAGAGGAAGCATGGGATGGAAGTGTAGAAAAAATAGTCAACATATTAGCAAGCATACCACAAGAGGAAAATGAAGTTTTTATACCAGAAAATAATCCTTCAAATGTGACTCCTTCCACACCCATTCAAGCTCAACAAAGTGGTCCACAAGTGACACCATCATCAAGTGTAAGGGCAGCCTCATGCATACAAGAAAGCACTCCAATAAGTGGACAACAAACACCATCTACAATAGGGATTTTTAGTGCAGGACCAGCAATTCCACATTCCACAAGTTCTAGTTCAAGTGATATGTCAAATCCTACATTGGCAAGCTTGAGGAGACAAAAAATCAGAAGTATTAGAGACATTTATGAGCAAAATGAAGGTGAAAACAATGCAGGTCTAATTTCTCTTTATGCTTTATATTCACAAATAGATGATCCAATTCATTTTGAAGATGCAATTAAAGATGAAAAATGGGTATATGTAATGGATGAAGAAATAGATTCCATTGAAAAGAATCATACATGGGAGTTAGTGAGCCTTCCAAAAGGAAAATATGTCATAGGAGTGAAGTGGGTTTACAAAACCAAATTAGATGCAAATGGTGATGTGCAAAAGCATAAAGCAAGACTAGTGGCAAAAGGATATTCACAACAGCTCGGGGTTGATTACAATGAGACATTTACTCCAATAGCTCGATTAGACACCATGAGAACTATACTTGTAATAACAGCTCAAAACAAGTGACCAGTTTACCAAACGGATGTGAAATCAGAATTTTTGAATGGCTATCTTGAAGAAGAAGTTTATGTGGAGCAGCCATCTGGGTATGATATTTTGGGTCAAGAAGACAAAGTTTACAAACTGAAAAAGGCACTCTATGGACTCAAGCAAGCCCCAAGAGCTTGGTATAGTAGAATTGACTCTTATATTTTGCAAAATGGCTTTAATAGGTGCAGAGTGAGCCTACATTGTATACCAAGATGAATGAGCAAGGTGAGATAATAATTATTTTCTTGTATGTTGATGATTTGATATTCACGGGTGATTTGGCAATTGATTTGTTCAAAGGAGCTATGAAAAAGGAATTTGAAATGACTGATTTGGGACTCATGAAGTATTTTCTTGGCATTGAAGTTAATCAAAGTGATAATGGTATATTCATATCTCAAACCAAGTATGCAAATGACATTTTGAAAAGGTTTAATATGAAAAATTGCAAATCAGCTCCAACACCAATTGTCACAGGATTGAAACTAAGCAAGGATGATGATGGAGCCAACATTGATCCAACTTTGTATAAAATACTTGTTGGTAGCCTCATGTATTTAACAACCATAAGGCATGATATAATGTATGTTGTTAGTCTCATTTCAAGGTTCATAGAGTCTCCAAAATTTTCTCATTGGCAAGTAGGAACAAGGATTCTCAAATATTTGATTGGAACAATGAACTATGAAATTTAGTATCCAAGGTCAAATGAGTTTAAGATGATAGGATATGCATATAGTGATTTTGTGTAACCTCCTTTTCCCTACTCACTTTAAACCCTAAGTGCATCGGCCTATCACCCAACACTAGTTGGGCGCTCACCCGAGGCGTGCACATGCAACGAGCCCCTCTTTTATGTGAGCCTCATAAGAATGTCTGCAATTAATGGAGGAATGGTTGCGAAACAAAAAATACAAGTATCATTTCTATCAAAGACGTAAAAACATTGAATCTAAGCATAGATGAATCATAAAAAGGATGTATACATTATAACAATATAAAGGAATCAGATTTGAGCCATGAGAAATATAAAGGACACAAGGGGTTTGTACCCATGAGCATAGATATTTAGAAAAAAGTGTCATATATTGATTTATAACCATTTACAGTAGCCATATTACATCAAAGAGGGTCATATCAGACCTGAGTACATCAAGGAATGACACTCTAACTCTACAAAATGACTCTACACAGAGAGCCCTAACTATATTCTTCCATGCACCTAAATATTTCTTGACTGGTCTCTCGCACCATCTCTTCTCTCTCTCGCCACCCCTATTTTAGATCTGAGAACATTCTTAAATAGGATGGGATTTCCCCTTCACTACCTTAGCTTCACTCATGAGTAGTCTGCATGTTAGGTGGAATCATGCTCCTCCATAATCGATTGCCTATGCCAACTCACCAAAACCCTGATTAGCCTCCACTAATTGTAATTATTACCCTCTAGAATATTCCTTTCGTGGAATATTATTTCCTTGAGCCCCAAGACTCTAAGTTGTAACCTTATCCACTTGTCATGCCTACTCATGTCTTCACATGTTTTCCACGCAGTACCATATCCAATGATGCGAGATAAGTCTTCAAACCCTATCTACTACGTGTGCCAACCTTTGCACACTCCATGTTTACTTCGACCTTTTTCTACTGACTCCTTGAAGCTGTCCACATGCACTCTTGTTCTCCCACATGCCATTCTTTAAGCGCTTTTTCCCTTACTTTCCTTGCACATGTTGATTCTCTTTTGTAGGGAGCATTGATGATAGGAAGAATACAACCGATTATGTTTTTCATTTTAGAAGAGGTGCATATAACCCCTTTATATAGTAACTAGCTACTAGTGCACAAGTGCACCCACAAAGAAATGAAACTAAAAGACAAAGCATAACAACAATGAAAGGAAACACATATAAGGGAAAATGCATTAAGATAAATCCTAAGCTAAATGGCAATACTTCCTTATTTACAAACATATTAAAGACTTATTTATAGTAGGGCTTCAGCCTACTCCCATTGAAATAACCAAGCAACATTGTTCCATCCAACGCTTATAACTTGCAAGCGCTGAATCAAGTATATGGGATATAACATATGGTCCCAACCAATGTACTTTAAGTTTTCAGGATGGCGCAAAATTTTTGAATCATATAAAAGAACCATCTGCCCAACCTCAAACTTCTTGTTTTTAATATGACGATCATGTCATACCTTTTTCGTGCTTTCTCCATCTTTGACTCCATCTGGAAATGGCTCACCTCTCATCCAACTCCATAAGTTTATCAATACGCTCCTTTAATGCTTTCTCATCAACTAATCCTCCTGTGCACATAATACGTAGGGATGGTAACATGAATTCCATAGGCAGAACCACCTCTGCGTTAAGTACTAATTCAAAAGGAGTGGCTTTGTTTAATCTTTTATAAGTTGTGTTATATTCCCATAGTACTTGAGACTTTGTCATCCCAGTCCTTTCTTCTGACATCAAAAATCTTAGTCAATGTGTGGCTTAAAATCTTGTTAAAGGCCTCAATAGTTCTATTAGTCTGAGGGTGATAGGGCTAGTTTTGTGATGTGCCATCATAAACTCTATTAATAAGATTCTAACTGTCTTATTCAAAAATGAGTACCCCTATCACTAGTTAAACTCAACGGGAATCCATATCTGTTGATTATATTCTCCCATGTGAACCTACCTACTGTAGCCACAGTGTAATTCTTCATAGGCACCACTTCCTCCTACCTTATAAGATAGTTTGTACAAGTGATAATATATCACAAACACGTCCCGCGCATGGTCGGGGAAATAGGTCCCAAAAAATCAATTGTCCATTTTTTAAATGGTTCTACACTAACAATAGGTCTTAATGGCATTTCATCTATTTTCCTTGGCTTCCCAAGGGGCTAGCAAAGGTCACAAGCCTTGTAATACTCTATACAATCCTTATAAGTTGTCTACCACTAAGGACACCGCCAATAAGATCTTGTGCTTGTGATCGCATTCCCTATATAGTGACCACCCATGCAATGCCACCAGGAGCTTCCTTCATGATTGTAGTACGTTCACATTCCAAAGACGCACCGACATAAAACCTCATCCCGGCCTAGCTTGTATAAGTCTCCGCTAATCAAAATATAGGGTGTGGCGCATATAGCTAACTAATTTTTCTCCAAGGCCTTCATTCCTTCAGGCGCCACACCCATTCGTAAGAAAAAAAAAATCCTCCAAATTAGAGGGTGCATGCTGCAATCTAAATAATTATGCATCTGAAATTATGTCCTCAATGCTTTTCACATCCTCACCTGATTTAATATGTGATAGATGGTTAGGTCCTAAATTGATTTTTCCCAGTTTTACCACGACTAAAAAGTCAAACTCCTAAAATAGCAAGATCCACAAACATATGTGCTCTTACAAGACAGGATTGTTTACCAAGTACTTGAGTGCCATATGATCTATGTAAAAGATAAACGAAGTAGCTAATAAGTATTTCCTGAACTTTTACAGCACATAAATCATAGAAGATGCTTCGCGCTTCGTCATGGTGTAATTCTGCTCAGCTAGAGTTAGCTTTCTGCTTGCAAAACACAAAGGGTGATCAACAATCCCTTCTCCATGTTGTGTTAGAACTTCTCCAATTGTCATACCTAACACATCCACATGCACATGAAATGGCTTATCCCAAGAGGGAAATCAAAAATGGGCGCAGTAGTAAGTTTCTCCTTCAATGTGTCAAAAGCCACTTTGTTGCGCTTCACCCCAATAGAATTTACTCTTATGTTTCAACAACTCTTCTAATGGCATGGAGATCTTGGCATAGCCTTTGATGAATTTTCTATAGTAACTCATATGCCTTAAGAATCCACGCATTGCACTTTGTGGTAGGCTCCTCCAGACCTAAAATAACAACAACTTTGGCAGGATCTACCAATAAGCCTTCCTTGCAAATAATGTGACCTAGTAATGTGCCAAAAGGAGTAGCAAAGACACATTTCTTAATGTTTAGAGAGATACTTAACCACTGCACCTCTCAAACATCAATCTCAAATTATCACAGTGATCCTTTACTAACCCATATACCGTCTAATCATCTAGGTAAACTTGTAGAAATTTATGGATGAAGTCTTGAAAGGCCTGCACCACGATGCGCAAAAATACAACAGGCGTGTTCTTAAGCCCAAAGGGCATAACTATATAAGAAAAACTTCCCCATTCAGTGGTGAACATAGTCTTTTCCTAGTCTTCTTTCATAATCCTTACCTGGTGATAACCTGAGAATCCATCTGTAAAAGAATATATTTCCCACCTGCTACACCTTCCAAGATCTCTTCAGTAAATGGGGTTGGGAAAGGATCTATGACACATGCAGCATTCAAATATCTATAGTCTACACATATCCTTATCCTCCCATCCTTCTTGATACTAATCACCATTGGTCTCACCCATTCAGATTCCTCAATTACCTCAATGATTTCAAATTCTATCATCTTATCAATTTCCTCCTTAACCTTTACATGCAAATTCGAGTTTATTCTATAGGGCCTATTTCTAATGGGGCACACACCTTATTTTAACTTAATCTGCATTTCCTCTAATGATTGATGAACTCCCTTTAATTCATGGTACCCACGCAAGAACAAGTCTTGGAAGTCACGCGCACCACTCAACTATTTTTGAAACCTCCTGGTTCATCCAAGTAATCTCCAATGACAACTTCTTTTAGCTCTACTTTTGTACCAATGTTAACTTTCTTTGTTTTCAAGGGCTCATGGTAGGCACATGCTTTCTCATTTGCTTTGTCTAATACTTCGCTTTTACCTTCTCGTGTGATCAACATCCAAATATTTCACTTCCTTGTTATTTATCAACTACACTAACTTACCCTTTTTTCCAGTGAGTGCACTCAAACCGTACTTCTTCTGGCTCTTCTTCCACAAAGTGTACCCCCAACTCAGTTCCCCTAACAAATCTAGGATTCAGTCCTCAGCCATGGCACTATCCCCCAAGGTAAGGCACTTGACTACCTACAACACCTCATTCACCGATGGCTTAAAACTCAAATACTCAAAAATTTGAATAATATCTACAATCAACTCTTCTCAATTTATTATCGAAGACATAGCTCGTATGGATATACCATACACACATATAGCCTTGCAAGATAGAAAACAACTTATGCACCCATAATGAAGGAGGCAAGGCTTAGGACCTACCATCTAAGTTCTCTCACACTCCGGATGTGGAACAAGGCAAACTCCTTCCCATGATAGTCACATATTTTAAATGGTGTATTGATGCAGATAAACCTAACAAAGAGTGTGATTCTCACTTCGTGCAACTCTAGAAGGTTGTCCGATGGGTCACCCACCAATGTACTATTATCTCGCGTAAGGTACAAGTAAGCATATTCCTCTTTTCTACTTGACATGTCCACTGGACTTCCATCGCATGTAGAAAGACATCAGGGTTTCCTTCCCCAGTATAACTTGGTAAATTCCTTCTTCCTGGGTGCCTAATTGAGCATGCTCTGACCACTCTCGTATTAGTATCCTTCACTTGTCTTCCAACCAGCTCATAAGTCCCATGCACCCAATTGTCACATGCAATTCTAGTTATATCGCTCATGGACTAAGCATCTTCCCACTGAATGACTCCTCTCGATGGATGAATAACTTCAGGGTCCCTGATGGTGCACACATATATTTTGTCCAGATCCTCTTCTCCTAAGGGTTCCACATAGGGTGTAGACCTCCCATCTATTAGTGGAATAATGACACGCTCCTTTTTGTTCTCAAAGCTAATGTACCCCTTGTTGAAGCGCAAATTAGCGTTATTCGTGTAACACCAGGGGTGCCCAAGTAATGTTGGGAAATTGTCTGCCTCAACAATTTCTAGAACCTCAAAATCCCCAGTAAAATTTTCCCCTTGAATGGTTATGGATGCATCCTTCAAAACCTTGATGGGCATAGCCTTTTTCCTATTTGTTATATGTACAACACATTTGAAAACGGCTACAATGGAGCCCGATCCGGAGGATTTTTCACTATGAAAATTTTCCCTAAACTTCCCTAAAATTGGACCATGCTGAAGGGCTTATTGAGACCTTTCCGACGGTATGCTGAACTCCAGAAACAGAGTCCGTATGCAAATTCTATCGCCGGTCGAAGATGGGCCTCCAAACGGGTCAACTCTGGTCAATAGGTCAACCAGTGGACCAATGACAAGGTGACACGTGGCAGTTGGTGATGAGGAAAAATTGATGGTACTGTAATGTTTTAAAATCAGTTCCATGGTATAGAGCTCATTACAAGCTTTCCGACGCATTTTGAACGGACCAAATTTGAGTTCGTATGCAAAAGATATGCATAGTCAATGTTGCGGTCAAATGATGACATGGCACACTCTAACGTGGACAAATGGCATATTATTGGCGTGACACTTGGCAGGTTTGTAGTGGATTTAGATTTTAAAATAATAATTTTAAAAATCTATTTAATCCATTCCATGTGAATAAATTCAAATCCCATGGTATAAGGAGGATTTTGTGGCCAAAAAAACTATTTTAAGGCTTATCTTATCTCTTTCCCACCAAACGTGGGGTCAATGGCTAAATTGGGATCCTAAACCTATGGAAGGGGATTTGAACCCTTTTCCAAAATATTAATCAGCCTTCCCAAGCTGCCACTTTGTAGCAAGTGATAGAGAAGGAGATCACATCTATTTAAAGGGAAGCTTTTGGTAGGTTGGAAAGGGGGACAGCCAAGGACCAGTTTGCAGAGATCACAATTTTCGAGGCACTTATGGTTCGAATTAGGACTTGGTGTAAAAATGAAAGTTGTTAAAAATTATGAGAGCTTTCCAGAAAGGTAACTTTTGTTGCATGAAGTGCTATATATTTTTCTGTGTAGGCGTTTTTCCATCACAATTTCACAGAACAGGCACGAGGGGCAAGCAGAGATCTGTATTTTGCATCCACTTCTGATCCGAATCAGACCATGAAGTAAAAGGGGAAGTTTTTAATAATTTCCTAAAGTTTCCAGAAATTTAAACCTTATCTATATAGGTCTTGTATATTTCAATTTGTAGACATTTTTTGAACGTATTTGCACAGGGAACAAACAGAAGAAATACTGTAGGAGCCACGGATGAACTTGGGAATGATTATGGTAAATTGCATAATTCCTTGAGGTTTGAATCAGCTCATTTGCAGGTATAAAGGTATGTTAAGTCCATATTTAAGGGATATTGTACTTCATTGGATGTTTAATGGATCGATTCACTTTTTGTGAATCCGGAGATGTAGCCTTCGGGTGAACTCCGTTATCAATTTCTTGTTTTGTGGATTTGTGCATTTCAGTTTTTAAAAGCTTTTTATCAGTTGAAATTCATCTTTGGATTAATTTTATTAATTGATAAAATAAGGATAAAACTGGAGTAAATGGATTGAAGGAACTTTCAGTATCCATAACCCACAACAAGATTTGAATACACTTATCATCTTAGATTCAAATGTCAGTTTGAGTGTATGATTAAAAATCAACTGTGAAGTAAAATGGATTTGTATTAGATTCAAGTGATTCACTTAAAGTTGAAAAATCAGATTAATTGGTCTTTTTGGAAGAGTTGAGGATTTGGGTTTCAAGACACCTAAAAATTGGATCAAATTAACTCAAGATCAATGTTGAGTCTGTAAATTTCAAAATCTGGAAATTTTCTAAGTACTTCAAAAATAAATAAATAAATAAGTACCATTTTCAGATCAAGTTGGTATCAGAGCTGGTTTAGCTTTTGATTTGCATCAGTTGATTTGGTTCAGTTTGGTTTTTACATTTTGGGCTTGATCTTTCATTTGCAGTGTGCAGAGTTTGGAGGAACAGGTGTGTAGGAATCATGGGTAAGATGTCCAACAAGACCAAGTTTGAGGAACTGGAAGCATGCAATCATCAAATTCAGGAAGAGAATGCCTTCCTGAGATGTCAGGTATTGGCTCTTGAAGAGAAACTTGACACATTGAGAAAAGAGATAGAATCTAAGGATGAGCTCTTGATGGTGTTGCAAATTGATGGACCTAACAAGGTACAGGTTATTATTGATGCCTCCACTATGACAGATGAGTGCACAGTAAGTATGACAACACTTAATTCCTCACCCAAAGCTAATTTGGATTCTACTATAGTGCTAGGTGAATTTGAAAAGCACACTAAAGGTATAGGATCTAAAATTTTAAATATCATGGGTTTTAATGGAATTAACCTTGGTAAGAATAACCAAGGTATAAATAACCCAATCTTGGTTGAGGAGAGACCTCGTTATGCAGACCGGGATATGCTAGTGCGGGAAATGGAAATTGGAGAGAACTCCAAGATCGCTGGAAGAAGAAAAGCTTTTAACAAAGAAAGAGTCATCCCCGCTAGCATCGGGTGGTTCATCCTCATCGGGAGGATCGGTAATAATTCACCACGGAGAGGTATAGAAATCCCCCACCTTCGGTTTACCATTGCTCAAAAATGAAAGGTAAACAAATTGATCCCTTATCTACACTTTGGAAAAATTTGGCTATAATTTTCAAGCTATGTTGAATAGTTATCCATGCACATTATGTGGTTTATCTAATCATTGTGTGGCCAAGTGTAGGAAGTATAAATCCAGAATGGAGCAGTTTGAGAAAATGCATTCTCCTAACCGGGTTGGTTGGTAAGAGCGATCAAGGTAAGGTTCCTAAAAATGTGGATCCTAAAAAATGGATCAAAGGTTTTGTGATCATTGTAATAAACAAGGTCATGAAATTGGTAAGTGTTGGAAGCTACATCCAGAACAAAAATTAAAGTTTGTTAAAAAGGATAAAAGTTTTAAACCAACTAATTTGACCACTTCGGTGGCCCCAGTAAAAGCGAATTGAATCAACCCCCTAAAAGGGCGTTATCTTTGAGTAAAGTGGGTAAACAATTTATCAGTTTTATGTTTGCATAGTTGATTGTGGAATACATGCAAACTAACAAGGCGATTTTGGAAATCCCACTAAATTGTGAAAAGGATAAGTACAAAATTTATTTTTCTGCTTTGGTGTTGGTGAAGTATCGTAAAGAGGAAATAATCGGGTGTGAGTTTAAAATACTTGATGCAATTTTCTTTTTAATGGTTTTACAACTTCATTTTTCAGCAAAGATTTACTGATTCGAGTGGGCATGATCATTGGTCGGATGTCTATATGTGGATTGTAGTTAAAATACTGTTATTGTGCAATTTGTGGCATGTAGGCATTGTTTGTAAGTGCACAACTTATACAAACTCTTTGTTTACTATGCATGACATTTGTACATTTGTAAGTCTTATTGATAGACTTAATATTTGTAACTGTTAGGTATAGTTGCAAATGGTATGTACAAGTTTTGCACTAACAAGCTGTGAGTGCAGGTTACATTTGCATTGTTGACAGTGGTGAGTGCAGGATCAGGATGTACAAAGGAATATGGCAGTTGCAGTGTCATATCAGTTGCAGTTTAGGCCATTGGGTTATATTACTATTATTGGCATTTGATTATTGCAATTTTTATGGAAAAATTACCATGCTATAAACTGGGTTCTATGTTTTTATTATGCAGAGAACGTGTGTATAGTTCAACAGAGTGAATTTCCATTTTGAGGTCAAAATGGTCTTACTGGGGAGGAGTGATCCGGAGGATTTTTCACTATGAAAATTTTCCCTAAACTTCCCTAAAATTGGACCATGCTGAAGGGATTATTGAGACCTTTCCGACGGTATGCTGAACTCCAGAAACAGAGTCCGTATGCAAATTCTATCGCCGGTCGAAGATGGGCCTCCAAACGGGTCAACTCTGGTCAATAGGTCAACCAGTGGACCAATGACAAGGTGACACGTGGCAGTTGGTGATGAGGAAAAATTGATGGTACTGTAATGTTTCAAAATCAGTTCCATGGTATAGAGCTCATCGCAAGCTTTCCGACGCATTTTGAACGGACCAAATCTGAGTTCGTATGCGAAAGATATGCATAGTCAATGTTGCGGTCAAATGATGACATGGCACACTCTAACGTGGACAAATGGCATATTATTGGCGTGACACTTGGCAGGTTTTTAGTGGATTTAGATTTTAAAATAATAATTTTAAAAATCTATTTAATCCATTCTATGTGAATAAATTCAAATCCCATGGTATAAGGAGGATTTTGTGGCCAAAAAAGCTATTTTAAGGCTTATCTTATCTCTTTCCCACCAAACGTGGGGTCAATGGCTAAATTGGGATCCTAAACCTATGGAAGGGGGATTTGAACCCTTTTCCAAAATAGTAATCAGCCTTCCCAAGCTGCCACTTTGTAGCAAGTGATAGAGAAGGAGATCACATCTATTTAAAGGGAAGCTTTTGGTAGGTTGGAAAGGGGGACAGCCAAGGACCAGTTTGCAGAGATCACAATTTTCGAGACACTTATGGTTCGAATTAGGACTTGGTGTAAAAATGAAAGTTGTTAAAAATTATGAGATATTTCCAGAAAGGTAACTTTTGTTGCATGAAGTGCTATATATTTTTCTGTGTAGGCGTTTTTCCATCACAGTTTCACAGAACAGGCACGAGGGGCAAGCAGAGATCTGTATTTTGCATCCACTTCTGATCCGAATCAGACCATGAAGTAAAAGGGGAAGTTTTTAATAATTTCCTAAAGTTTCCAGAAATGTAAACCTTATTTTTATAGGTCTTGTATATTTCAATTTGTAGACATTTTTGAACGTATTTGCGAGGAACAAAACAAGAAGAAATCGTAGGAGCCACGGATGAACTTGGGAATGATTATGGTAAATTACAGAATTCCTTGAGGTTTGAATCAGCTCATTTGCAGGTATAAAGGTCTGTTAAGTCAAGATTGAAGGGATATTGTACTTCATTGGATGTTTAATGGATCGATTCACTTTTTGTGAATCCAGGAAGATGTAGCCCGGGTGAACTCCGTTATCAATTTCTTGTTTTGTGGATTTGTGCATTTCAGTTTTTAAAAGCTTTTTATCAGTTGAAATTCATCTTTGGATTAATTTTATTAATTGATAAAATAAGGATAAAACTGGAGTAAATGGATTGAAGGAACTTTCAAGTATCCATAACCCACAACAAGATTTGAATACACTTATCATCTTAGATTGAATGTCGGTTTGAGTGTATGATTAAAAATCAAGCTGTGAAGTAAAATGGATTTGTATTAGATTCAAGTGATTCACTTAAAGTTGAAAAATCAGATTAATTGGTCTTTTGGAAGAGTTGAGGATTTGGGTTTCAAAACACCTAAAAATTGGATCAAATTAACTCAAGATCAATGTTGAGTCTCAGTAAATTTCAAAATCTGGAAATTTTCTAAGTACTTCAAAAATAAATAAATAAATAAGTACCATTTTCAGATCAAGACCTCCCCATCTGATTCCATGCATCTAAAATAAGGAAATTGACCTTTACGCCCTTTTCAATCAGTATGTTTCTTAAAATCCATCCATCAACCACCGTTGTTCAATGTGATTTCCTTGTCATAATCAATACTGTGAGGAGGCAGATTAGCATGTAAGACTTGTCTCTCACACTCACCTCTAATGCGTGGTACTTTTTCTCTTAGCCATTCTCCCAATAGAGGAATAATATTCTCCTGGTGCAACATTTGACATACTTCCCTAACCTCATCCATGTCCTTTTAGGGGACCTCAATGCTCTTCTTTTGCTCCAACTTCGTGATTTCTCCTTTAGACATTGAATCTCCCCTTGCAGGCTCCTAATCACCTCCATGGTCTCTTGGTAAACCTCCTTCTGATGGCTTGGATCAAGATACTTTCCATGTAATACTTCCTCTCATGTAATGAGGGGCCTTTGCTTTGGTTCTTCCCTGGTGTGTGTGGTGTCCGCCCATGTAGTCCACCCACATAATTCTAAGATGGGTTCTAACTCAAGGTTATGCACCACCCTAGGCATCCATAACAGATCATCCCACTTCACACTAACCATTCTCGTGCCCCTATCCTTCTTCTGTTTTTGGATCATGTGTTCATACAACTCAGGGCACTCTTCATACTTATACTTCTTTCTGCGCACAGAGCACTATAGAAAATTCAGACACTCGCACATGTAGTTTTCAGTAGATCCACAATTGTAACAAGTCCCACAAGGAAATTCACTTCTTCCTCCCCCATGACTACTACGGCCTCTGAATCCTCCACAAAATCCTCTTCCTTAACCTCCTCCATCTGTGTGCCCTTCATATTGACAACCTTCATTCTTATAACTGCTCCCAACGCTAGTCTGATGCACCCCAGTATCAATAGCATCATGAATTTGGTCTATCAGTTGGCATTCCTTTATGTCGTGAGTAGTGGACATACAAATTTTACAATAAGAGGTCACATTCTTGTGGATCACACATTACAACAATGGGCATCTACTTGGATCATGATCTCCATGACAAATTTCACAATCTATTGACATAGCGCACACCAACTTTTGAGGGAAACTATCCTTTGTGTGTCCTTTTATCTCACAATTCGTGCACCAAAGTCCATTGTGAGTCTCATGAGCCAAGTTTGCAGACAATTTTTCAAGTTTTTTTGCCATGGCAGTGATCATGTGCTTCTAAAAATGGGCTTACTCTAGTGTCAACGCTTCTGATAGCTTCAACACACAGAGCAACCTCCAAGGCCTTGTGCGGATCCATGAAAGTATTATGGGAAATCACTCATCTGAAAGGTGTTATCAATCCTCCAACAAACCATTGAGCATGTTGTGAGGGATGGATATCATAAGAAAAAAATGATGAAGAGTCTTAAAGTGCGCATCATACTCCCACACACTTTCTACCATACCTTGTTGAATTTCCTTGAGCGTGTTGATGCTCTTTTGCTCAAACTCATGAATATGAAATTCTACTAAAAAGGCATCATGCAGCGCAATACAATCCATTGTTGTTTGATTGGGGTCGTACTTCTGGTACCAGCTATGTGCACACGCTTGCAACATAGTTGCAAAACTGACTTGCCTTACCTTTCTGGGGCGGTGATTCCCTTAGTGTGCTATAGTAATTCACATTTGTGTACATGCTCTGCAAAGCATCCTCAACACCCTTGTAATCAGGCAAGTAAAGAGACATCTCATAAAACACCTGTTGATGGTGTTGTGGCCCTTTCCCACTAGATCCAAGACCTTGATTCCCTCATGTGTTGCCTCCACCACTAGATCCACTAGATCCACTATGTAATTCCCACAAATTTTCACACATGAAACCCGAAGCCAAGCAAATATTATAATAGAAAAATTATGGAATAATTTTTTTGTTAAAAGATGGATGAAACATTAAGTTAATCCCTAGGTTAATAAATGATCATCACAAAATTAAATAAATAATAATATTAAATAAGATAATCGATTAAATCTATAGTTGAGTTTAAAATATTTCATTCCATTAATCCTAAATAAATTTAATACCTAGGTTCCTAAGGTCATGCAAAATTAAATAATTAAAGTTCAAGTCAAAATAGTTCTTTCATTTATACTAAGCAAATAAATTAATTCTTCATTGCAAAAGAAAACTAAACTAATAAGGGTAGAGTTTATTTAATTAAATTCAAGGATAAAAAACAATAAAATTAATTACTTTCAACACACACTAGTGGCCCCTTTCAAAAAGGAGACCCATGTGATCAAATGATCACTCCACCTACCCCCACCTAACTATTGTAGGGGCAATCTTGGCCCTTAGATGGAAACAATATCAGCCATAGGATGGGGAAATTCAAACTAACCTAAAAATCCTTAAGGGAGTCTTTTATTCTTCTCTCTTTTGTTCATTTCCTTCATTCTTGTTTTTTTTTTTTTTGGGTTAAAGGATGAAGGAAGAGGAGGAAGCCATGGATGAAGGAGGTTGCAAGCTTAGGGATGGATATACACATCCCCAACCCATATTAATTTTTTTCTTTCTTTTTCTATTCTACCCTTTTACAAGGGTTTGTAAATTTTCCATTTATTTGTAAACTTGGCTTCGTAAAAATACCCATTTAGGTATTCTTCATTTTTTTCATTGGATCTATATTTTTGCGATATATACATTTCTTTCCTTATGTGAAAACGCTCATTGGAAATATACATACATGTATGTATATACTTCCAAGCCTAAGAATAATTTATATACACATTATATATGTATATGTATATATAAATAAATATAAATATATTTATATTGAGTATTTAAAAAAATTATAAACACGAAAACAAACTTTTTATAAAAACAATACCCAAAAAAATTCATTTAAAACAAATTATATATATATATATATATATATATATATATATATATATATATATATATATATATATATATATATATAGGATGAAGGGTCGCGGCCTCGTTAAAACCATTACAGATCCATGCAAGGACTCGAGCAAAAAAATATATATACGCGCATAGACTAAAATCTACGCAAGTTTAAGTGATTTGGCAGGGGACTCGCCCCACCCAAGGTTTGTTTGAATAATATAAAGGTGGGTTGGGGGGAGGGCACCACCCCCACCCCAACCCATATTATGGGTTGGGGTGGGGTGGTGCCCCTCCCAACCCACTTCCCAAATAATAAAACAATCCCTACCTAAACATAAAACATGGCGCCCAATGCAATCGCATTATTTTCTTTTATGAGTAAAGTTTCTCTCTTTTTTATTAACATTTGTTTAGTTTAAAATTTCATTAATATTAATACTAATTAAAATACTCTTTGGGGAGGGGGCACCACTCCCACCCCAACCCATATTATATGGGTTGGGGTGGGGTGGTGCCCCCTCCCAACCCACTTCCCAAAAAATAAAACAATCCCTACCTAAACATAAAACATGGTGCCCAATGCATTTGCATTATTTTCTTTTATGAGTAAAGTTTCTCTCTTTTTTAACATTTGTTTAGTTTAAAATTTTGTTAATATTAGTACTAATTAAAATACTACTTGGGGAGGGAGTACCACTTATGGGTTGGGGTGGGGTGGTGCCCCTCCCCAACCCACTTCCCAAAAAATAAAACAATCCCTACCTAAACATAAAACATGGCGCCCAATGCAATCGCATTATTTTCTTTTATGAGTAAAGTTTCTCTCTCTTTTTTAACATTTGTTTAGTTTAAAATTTTGTTAATATTAATACTAATTAAAATATTACTATTAACTCTATATATTACTAAATATAACATATATATATATATATATATATATATATATATATATATATATATATATATATATATATATATATATATATATATATATATATATATATATATATATATATGAACATATTATTATTAATATTTAAATCACATTTTTAATAACAAATGTAATTTTATTGATATATTAATAATGTTCATATATTGGTAATAATAAAATAGTTGCATTTATTAAAATATTTATATGTATTTTTATTTTATTTGTATAAACAAACTTCATTTAGTTTATTATAATAAAGGAAGTTGTAAAAAAACATTCTTATAAAATTTATTCAAACATAGTTATCTATTAAGTAGGAGGATGAATACATTTTTATTCTCTTATCTTATTGTAACACGCATATATTTTCTTTTGTGTTTGTTCTATCTAAGATTAAATTGGAAGGATAAATATGGTTCTTCTTCTATTCATTTAAAGCAAGATTTGGTGAAAATAAATAAAGTTTCATTCTAAATACCACAACTAGTAAGGGAAAAGATCATTATTCTTATTGAAATTTCCATCTATTACTTCCTTTGCCCAAAATGCTACAAAATATAACTAATTCATTTCTTTCATAAAATATAAATGACAACTATTTATAACAAAAATAGGTTTTAATAAACTTCACCATATTGTTTTCTCTTTTTTTTTTAGATGGAAATATATCACATTAACAAAACGAAACTTCTTAAATTCAAAAGAAGACATATTTATTCAACGTGTTCATGTTTTCTACTTTTCAAACAATGTAATGAATTGGTAATCCCTTTTTCCAAGACTAATCACATTTGACATTTTAATTTTTTTCAATCCACACTCTTAAAAGAGTTTACAAGATAAATAATTTCCAAGAGATACAACCACTTTATCGCAACTTACAATTTTATAATGTATCCCCTCAAAGTGGGAAGTATGAATTTGAAAATAAATTACAACAAGGCTATCCACAACAACTTTCAAGTCTTCAAAAGTATGTCTTCTCCACAAAGGTAGCTCCAACTTAGGCATTCTTCATCTTCACAATGAGATCACAAACAAGGAAGGGGGAGTAGGCAACGCTCTCCGCCCAACCTTAAATCCATTAAGGGAAGAATCCATTCCCTTAATGGCCCCAGAGCCCAACCAAGGAACCATGAAGGGCATTGAATCAACATTGACAACTATCACAAAAAGGTTTCTCAACAAAACACACATACAAGACAAGCAACACCACCAAGTTCACATAACCAACAAGTTTACACATACACATCAAAACAAAGGTTTGAGGTTCAAACCAAGTAGAGAAAGGGTTATGGAGACCACATCCTTATGCCTCCCAAGTGAAGTGGGAGTCTTTCCCTAAGCCTCCAAGTGCACATAATAATAACACAATTCCTTCTCTCCCTTGCAACAAGCAACAAATCCATGAATCCCTTTTCTCTCCCCATAGGAAAGACTCTCATTCACACTCCCACCAAATTTTCATGCCTCACATAAACTCCCTTTTCCCTCCCCAATGGTCCCATAATCCCTTCTCAACACACCCAACTAAGGCCAACTACTCAACCAACCCACACAACACCATCACAAGACAAAAATACTTTTAACAAGCACAACATTGCTTACAACAACAAAGTAACATAATAATAAAAGTGTGGAGAGCCTACCTCTCCATCAAGATCCAAGAAGAGCCCTTACAATCCTCTTCAATTCCAAGCCAAGCACTCCAAAATCTCCGAATCCAAAAGTGCACAAGAAGAAAAATGAGCAGGTAACCCCCATTCCAACCAAAAGTCACAATTAAATATAATTAGGAAGTGAGGATGATGACGTGGCTCCATGTAGGATGCCACTTCATCATCCCCCATCCTCACACTCAATTAAAAACATCAAAACCAAGAAACATCAATGCACAAGCAAGGACTATGACAACCCACATGGCTCAAAACTTGCACACCATGCTTTCAAGGGACAAAAATAAATTTGGGAAGAGAGAAAGTGCAATGATTTTCCTTCTCCTACACTCAAAGATGGAAAAAGAAGTCAAAATTGAGCTTCCCAACCCATAGGTAAGGTTGTTGGGCCAAATTAAGAGGCATGGGACAAGCCTTGCTTGTCCCACAAGTCTCCAAAAGTGCCCCCCAAGTCAAAATCCGAATTTTGAACTTGGGGTGGAGTAAAATACTCCCAAATCAACATAAATTCATCTTACACAAGGACTACAAGATCACATCATTACTATAAGTCACATCTCTACTTTGGTTAAACTAAACAAGAGGGATTAAGTCTAATAAACACACAATTACACATGCTAATAAAGTGACAATTTTTCCAAATTTAAATACACAAAACATAAATAAACACATACAAAAATTAATGAAAGGGACATAATCCACCCCATGGCCACATATGTGAAATCACCCCCATGGGTGACCTCCAAACTAGACAAGCAAGACACAACACAAAACAACATTACACAAGTTGTCAATTTGGCCCCGTTTCTCAATGCTCGACATCCTTCCATGGTTGGTCCCCTATCCCCTTTGATGTTTGTGATAAAAGTCTTGCACACAAAAAATACCTCTCTGGCCTTTCGGCCATATTAACAACATCAAGAATCATATATATATATATATATATATATATATATATATATATATATATATATATATATATATATATATATATATAAACTCCAAATTCATCATTCAACATTTAACAATTCTATTATCCATCAATATGCCAAAATCTAACCCTAACATCCATGAGATTACAATTATATTCCAACATCTCAAAACATAACATGTCAGTATAAAATCTACATCCTAAAAATCAACATGCATCTAACTGTCTAACATCACTATCTAGTGCATCATGATAAAACATAAACATCATAGTGTCCATAATCCACATATCAGTATACTATAACATCTATTGATGAATGTATCATAATTAAATGTCTGAACATCAGTCCAATAGTATCAATATCAAGATAGAACAGTGTCGAAGAGGAGTGGGCACTACACACTAGCTCCTATTCCTCCTAATCCACCAGATCCTCCTCCTGTTGTAGGTAAGGGGCATGATGCCATTGTAGTTTGGGTACCCACCAACAATCTGTGATGTTGAACCACTTCCATACGTGATACCCAAACTCTGTGTACCCACACTTTTCCCAAATGATGTGCCAGATAGGATGCCTCCAAACACAGAAATGTCTGTGCTGCCATAGATGAACTAAATGAAAAATTATATCTACCAGGTGTTGCTCGACTACCAATACCAACACCAATTGGGTTAACAACACTTATCTCAAGAATTGGAAAACTAAGCATCAGGGTTTGGTCACCAGGTGGGCTAAGATGCGCACCTATGACTCTCCTCCTTTCTCCATATGATGATCTTTCACCAGAAGCCGAGGTGATTTGTCTCCCGTGCTTGCCAAGATGGGGTAGTGACTACTCAGGTTCCATGTTCTCCATGCGAACCTCAAATCCTTCCTGCAACATTTTCCTCCATAATTCCATCACTCCTGCAACTTCGTGATGTCTTGCCAATTCCCTTTCTCATGCTTTTTTATACTTAAGCCACCTCTCCTCTCTCTCCATTTCTCGCCGTAAGGTCCACCATCTCTTACCACACCAGATTTCACACCCCGCACCTAGTGGGAAGTTAGCCAGACCATAGGAAATGCCTCCATACTCGAGTGATGATCAGGATCTTAATGGCTAATGGTATAACATGCAAGAATGATCCTCTTGGCTCCCTCAAGAACTCAAACTCAGCAATCTCCGAGAAATAATACATAGAAACTATGTATTCCAATGTATAGCTAGTTAACACTCCACTCCACCACCAATCAACAACATGAGTCTAGGTTAGATCAACATCATGCAACCTCGATACTCTTCTTGGGTCCAAACACGAGGTCTATAATACCAACTCTTCCTTGATGCATATGTTGACAACCATTCATACAACTCTACTAGGAAACAACAAAAGAATGTTTCATAGAGTTCATGATACATGTGCTCCTCTACCCATTTATGTGCATCAAACTCAGATCTAGTGTTGAATCTCTATGCAAACTCATCCTCTGTGCTTTTAAGACAAGTCTTGACATTGTCCAAGGTCAAGCATTATGTCATCACACACCATTCTCACAACAAATTCAAAATATGTCCTAGAATGAAACCAAAATGTAGCCTCCTTTTACCTACTCCCTTTAAACCCCAAGCATGTGACCTATCACCCAACATTAGTTGGGCACTCACCCGAGGTATGTGCAGGTGTCAAGCCCCTCCTTTATGTGAGCTTCGTAAGAATGTCCACCATTAATGGAGGAATGGTTGCAGAAACAGAAAATACACGTATCCATTCTAGCAAAGAAGTAAAAACATTGAATCTAAGCATATATGAATCTTAAAAGGATGTATACATTATAACAATATAAAGGAATCATATTTGAGCCATGAGCAATATAAAGGACACAAGGGGTTTGTACCCATGAGCATAGATATTTAGAACAAAGCATCATATATTGATTTATAACCATTTATAGTAGCCATATTACATCAAAGAGGGTCATATCAGACTAAGTACATCAAGGAATGACACTCTAACTCTATAAAACAACTCTACACAGAGAGCCCTAACTATATTCTTCCATGCACCTAAATATTTCTTAGTAGTCTCACACCATCTTTTCTCTCTCTTGCCACTCCTGTTTTAGATCCGAGCACATTCTTAAATAGGGTGGGATTTCCCCTTCACTACCTTAGCTTCACTCATGAGTAGGTTGCATGCCAGGTGGAATCATGCTCCTCCATAATCGAGTGCCTATGCCAACTCACCAAAACCCTAATTAGCCTCCACTAATTGTAATGATTACCCTCTGGAATATTCCTTTCATGGAATATTATTTCCTTGAGCTCCAAGACTCCAAGTTGTAACCTTATCCACTTGTCATGCCTACTCATGTCTTCACATGTTTTCCATGCAGTACCATATCCAATGATGTAGCTAAGTCTTCAAACCCTATCCTACTTCCGTACACCAACCTTTACGCGCTCCATGTTTACTCCGACCTTTTTGCAACTCCTTGAACTACCCACATGCACTCTTGTTCTCCCATGCACCATTCCTTAAGTGCTTTTTCCCTTACTTTCCTTGCACATGTTGATTCTCTTTTGCAGGGAGCATTGTGCGGGGAGTATTGATGATAGGAAGAGTACATCCAGTTATGTTTTTCATTTTAGAACAGGTGTAGTTTCATGGTCTTCAAAGAAACAACCAATTGTCACTCTTTCATCAGCTGAAGTAGAGTATGTAGCAGCCACAAGTGCATCATGTCAAGCAATTTGGATGAGAAGAATGTTGAAATATCTCAGGAAAGAACAAGAAGAGGCAACAAGGATCTATTGTGACAACAACTCAGCTATAACATTGTCAAAGAATCCAGTTTTTCACAAGAGGAGTAAACATATAGATACAAGATATCATTTCATCAGAGAACTAATCAACAATGGAGAAATATTTTTTGAATTTTGTAGGTCTCAAGATCAATGTGCAGACATCTTCACCAAGCCATTAGGAAAATAAAGTTTTGTCTACCAAAGAGATCATTTGGGCATCATAGAAGGCAATAGTTGTGATTAAGGGGGAGTGTTGAAAAGTAATCCCAACTACCTCATTTAAATGATTTCTTGTTCATCATGCATATCTTTATTTCCCAGCATGGCCTCCTTGTCCCAAATTTAATAGAATTTGCACTTTCTTTCATTAAAATTTCTGCAGGAAGTATTGTCAGATTGGAGGTATGGTCTAGCATGTTCTAAGTATGGCTCAAGGAAAAAATTTATTTGATATCTAATGTCATTATTGAATCCTTTTGGACAAGTATTTTTAATATAAAAAGAGGAAGAATCTAGGATTTGTATGGTGGTATGCAAGGTAGAAAAAAGAAACAAAAATACCCTTTGTTTTAATGTTTATGTGGATGTAAGAGCATCAACTCTGGTTTTAGAAAATATATGTATTGTCATTTTCTCAATGAGGAAGTTTTAATGTATGATTGCATCGAATAAATGTTCGATATGATTGCATTTTCTCTAAAAAAATGTTCAAAATTTTATTTATATGACAAAGAGTTGAAGCTCTATTTTTCATTTTAATGGAGTAAAATCATCTTCCTTCTCCTTGATATGAAGACCAAAAGCACCATGGAAAAGACACTAAAAGTGCATGTTCAAGACATCAATTTGTTTGGCTATGTTTCCATAAGCATAAAACATGTTGAAAAAAATTGCAAATCATTCGTGTTTTTACAAGTTCAAAGATATATGATATTCACATTCATTATGAAGAGTTTATAAGCAAGAAACGATGTTCTCATAGGATTATGATCTGAATTTCTACACACTTTTAGTTGCACAAGATGACAACGCGTTCATTATTTACATCAAATATAACATATATAACATAAAAAAATTGTGGACCACTTCAAAGATAGACTGATTGAATAGAAGTCCATCTCAATAGAGTATTCATAAGCTCGCTAAAAAAATAGAATGAAGTATTCATAGAATCGCTAAAAAAATAGAATGATTATACATGGATATAGAACCTGGTTGTGTGTTAGAAAGAATTAGTTTGTTTTTTAAAATGTAATTGTTTTTGCAAATTTGTTGGGGCATTTGTTGCGGGAAAGAAAACCCCGATTTCTAGAGCCATTCTTTTCTTGGAAAAAGAAGATTGAAATCCCACTTTTGTATCATTACATGCATGAATTTCAGTTGAGTCTCAAACATGGATATTTTTCAAATTTCCCCATTTTTTAGTTTTTCCTCTTCATACACATATTGCACCGCCATGAATAATACCTATAAGATATAGATGATACACTGGAACTCAATGTCCTCCCCTTCCATCGGACCCCTTCTTAATCACCCCTCATCCTTACCTTTTATTTAACTTCCTTATTTTTTCATTGTTCACTTTATCCACTTCCGCATTTACATCATACACTTCACGTACAATTTCTAGTTATAGGCTAGCCATAGTAAAGAAAATAAGGTGGACCTAAATCCTAGAAATACGGTTTCGTCTAATCAATATGTAAGAAGAATTTTCCATTTATTCTCTCATCCTTCACGTTTTTAGATTCTTGTGTGTGATTTTTTTTTCCTGGGGTTACTATTGAATTTTGACATATTATCTACCTTGCATATATTTTAAATATGTGTTACCATGAACTCCATTACATTTAGCAATCTTAGATGAAAGGCAATGTGAATGGAACATTTTATGTAGGATTGAAAATTTATTGTTTTCTTTTAAATGTTACCATGAACTCCATTATATTTAGCAATCTTAGATGAAATGCAATGTGAATGGAACATTTTATGTAGGATTGAAAATTTATTGTTTTTTACCAATACAATTAAATCTTAAAAATTATTTTTTGTTGTGAAATGACAACCAAGTAAGACCTTTAATATTTGCTTTGACTATTTATTCTCAAGTTTTCAAAAACTACATTGAGAGGATGAAAAGCATTCATTAGTAAAGGAGAAATCTCTCTTGATGGTACATATCAAACTAATAATTACGATGTAATGTGTTCACCACTAGATGCATCCTAGTTGATTCTCCAAAAATGTTAGAAATTAGATAGTGGAGATGAGTTTGTCAAGGATGCGTTGAAATCCTACGGTCTCGCCTCCAAACACAATCCCCGATTTCGGTGTTGCTTCATAAAAATGACTCGGGAATATTTTCGTTGTCCTCGAAGTGGTTTCATTTGTATTTGAGAGGAAGGAAGCTACTATCAACTTATTATCAATTTTTGTGTTCACCGTATTGGCATCAAATGACATACAAATCATAGGAATTTTTTCCCAAAAAAACTTTATATGGAGCCAAAAAATTCAAAATGGCAATGTCTTGCAGATTTGTAACCCTACAAACTCTTAAAACCCTGAGGGAAGAGGGTTTTCTTTATTTTTTTGGTTTTGGATTGCTATGGGGTAGGGTGTTTCATCTGCGACTGATCTCGGTGAAAAAACACAAACAAAGCGACAATTTTAATGGAAAAGATTACAGTCTCAGCCTTCCCGATGAATATTTTGTCGTGTTTTTACACTTTGAGTTCAGGGGACCGTAAAAAATGCTCTTTGGTATACAAAACATGGATCTATGTCAAGGGTTCGAGTCGCAAGCCCCTCTCTTTAGATGCATATGCGAGATATATCGACGACGATCCCTAGATTGTTCAACAAATTTGACCATGTGACCAAGCTGGCCCTCAGGTGCGACCACAAAATGGTAAGTATAAATGACAAAACCCTTATAAAGATTGGAATTCATTGCACGAGTCTTAGGAAATTAAAATTGAAGACATGTAGGGAATTATTTGATACCGAGATTGAGGAATTTGTAAAGTGGTGTTGTAATCAAGAAATTATCTTGTGGGTCTTGTACTTTTGGGGCTAAGGGCATGCATACAACTGAAATATTGTGTGGGGTTGGAAGAACTTTCTATTAAGAGATTGAGGGGTTTTTTTAGGGGAGTGTGGAGGCTATTGGGCCAAATTTTATTATCTATGTTGTTTGATGCAAGCAGGTTGCTCGTGCATTACTTTTCTTTTTTCAGGAATTGCCAAATTGTGCAAGCACGGTGAAGTTAGTAATATGTCTATAAAATGAGGGATTCTACAGCACAATACCCTGGTATTTTTCAAAGTGGATATTGGGAAAGATGTTCCAATATGCAGGGTGTATATATTTGCTCTGCCTGTAGATCATTTTCCCTTAAGGACAGAAACTATTTGTTTGCTTCAAACATCCAGTCTTTGGATTAGTGTTAGTTGATGGATTTTGCATTTTGTTTTTCTAGTTGTAGAGAACATATATCTGAAGGATATGAACAATATGTTCATTGTGTTCATGTGCACAACCAGGATTTAAGATAAGATTGTTTGATTGTTAAAGCAACATGTAGGTAGTCTTCTAAGAAAGGAATCTCTTCTTGCCAGCTCTAGATTTTATCAAAGGCTTTGATCGAGTCTTGATTGCAATATAATTATTGCAAACAAGGAATTGTTGTGTGGAATGCTTGCAGAATAATGGGGATACTTTTTTGTCATATACAAATGTTTGAAAGACATGTTCTTGTGAGTTGCTTTTTGTCACAAGCTTTTAAAGTCCATTTTCTATATTTCTGTCATTTTAGTTTATTGACTTTTTTCTAGCTATCTTCACTTTGTGGTTTACAATACTTAAACTCCATACTACATGGTTCAAAAAGTGCATACTCTAAAGATATCAGATACGCTTTTCTTATTTTTCTAGAGTTTTAAACTATTAAAATTAAGTTTGTTTATCTAATTTGAACCTGTGATTAATTGATGGGTTAATCTCATTGACAATCACGATATTGTTCTGTTTGAATATAATGTTTTAAGGCCATCCTTAGGGTTGCGCCATCTTTTAGTCTCCTTTGTTTTTATGGCAGGCAGAATGAGTAATGGAGTGTTCAATGTGCTTTGCATCTTGCAAATAGAAGGCATTACACCCAGTGATTCATCTTTATCAATCATTTACTTAGTAAAATTGATGTCCTTAACCGATGATCATTAGCACAGACATTTTTAGTTCATCATCAATGGTGATACAATATACTGTTAGGTACTTCTGAGGCCAAAATGATACGTGAATCTAAAAGAAACACCTTACATATGGTATTATTTTTTTACTGCTTTGTATTCCAAGTTACATGAGAATTTCATCTTTGAGTAATGAAGTGTTTCCTCTAATTTATGTATGGTGCAAGAGTTTTGACATTTGAAATCAGAAAACAAAGTAAAATATTGTCATTTATCCCATGAAAAAATCATGGTTTAATATTAAAAAATGAAATCAACAAACATAAGAATGCCAAAGAGCTATCATATTTTATTTTATTTTATTTTGTGTATTGTATTATTGAGCTATAAGGCATTCCCCAACATGATGCCCCCTTGTTGATTCGAAAAATGTCGAAATCGATAGTGGAGAGAATTTTTCCATGGATGTGTTGAAATCCTACAATCTCCAAACACAAGCTCTAATTTCAGTGTTGCTTCATAAAAATGACTTGGGAATACTATCGTTTTCCTCTAAAGTAGTTTCATTTGTATCGAGAGGAAGGAAACTACTATCTATCGTTATTTTTTTTTATTTTATGTAGAAGAGAAGAAGATGATTCAAGATTAAGAGGCGTGTAATGTCTAACTATATTTATTTTATCGTTTACTACTTTTGTGTAGTTGTCTTTACGTGCATTGTAACCTTTGCGGCACCATTCTCTAGATAGATGATGGCTACCACTTCATTTTCCTTCTCTTTATCTTTTATTTCAAGTAGTTTGTTGTATTGATTAAGAATTCAAAGTGCCCGTTCCCACTATTCCACTTATGTCTCTGCAAGATTTGTCTCATCACTCTTCCTCTGCGTGAAACCCTCAATTTGTCCATCAAAACCCTTCTTGATCACCCCTCATCCTTTCCCTCTATTTCACTTCCTCATTTTTTTCATTCTTTGCTCCATTCCCCATCGTACACTTCACGTATGATTCGCTAGTAATAGGTCCTCTTGTATGTAGATGTAGTTATAACCTTGTAAGCGCCACCTTCTCTAATTCAACTACAAATCATAACCATAAAATCATTGATCCTTAATAAGTCTACATATTCCATAACTAATTCATCAACATAAATTTTATGTCATTAAAAACCATGTAGTTGATTCATTTATGGGGTAAGTTTATGTCTTTGCAAACAAATTTTGCAATCTCGTGTCAATTTTTGTAATTTACAATAATACAAAATAAATTGAAAACAAATTCAGCATCATTTATATTTGTGACATGAATTGGTTGTATTGTATCTTTTGTTTTGGTTATAGTTCTGAGACTACATGTAAATAAAACATTTTAATAAATGAATTGGCTCAAAAGTTTCGGTAATTAAGTGTCAAATTCTTGAGGGAGGTTTTGGAAACCTATCATAATTATGTTAAAAGAAATAAATTTGTTTAAAAATGCAATCCCTACTAGTCTTCATTGATATGTGTACAAAATATGGTTTACATATGGCATGAGATGTTAATGTAGGTTATTATTTATCCTTATATTTGTTTATAAGGATAATTCTTGCACTTTTATTAGCTCTACACTTGTTGTGTTAGCTTGTTTAGGTGTACCATATGTGTTGAGTTAGCTTACCCATTATGTTGAGTTAACTTACTAGTTATGTAGAGTCATCTCTCTGTCGAAGATCAATCAATGAGTGTTATTCACCACTAATCTAGGTGGTAGTTGCACTTTTCCTCCTATATATATACAATGATATGGAGCATAGCATTGATATGGAGCAGAGTATTGAGATGGAGTCATTTCTTGTTGTATTGCAATTATCTCATTGTTCTTCATAACTTGTAATTTTGTGTGTGTATGCCTAGTCTTTCCTTTGTGCAATTCATGTCTCACATTTCTCACCGGTGCACTCTTCAATTCAACGGATCCTCTTGTATTCCTAATATGGTATCAAATCCATGTCTTGATCAAGCTTTTTGTTTGTTATTCTACTAGTTTTGCTTGATATTATTGTTTACATAGACTTGGTGCTTGGTGTGTTTGTGTTGTTGGTTTTTTGGGTGGTTTGTGGTGTACACATCTTATGTGTAGGCTTATGAGGTGTAGTATACCCAATTACTACATATAGAGATTAGGAAATTACATTTTCAAACTTGTATTATATCCGACACAAACCTCCTAACTTGGTTTCACACCCTTGGTTCATTTATTATTTCTTCCGAGTAATATTCACTAGTCCATACCGGGAGTGCGCAGCCCTTAGGAGGTTCAAATGCCTCTAAGATTCATACTCGGGCTTAAAAACACTTCTTTTTGCCCTAATGTGTTACATATTTGTTTTGAGACGTGGTATTGGATTCCAAATTTGGCTATATTTCTGTTGGTACATCTTATTCAACTTATTTCTCTCCATATCTACCTCAATGCCTCTCCAATTAGAGCAGTTTTTACCTACATTTTTCTAGTTTTTATTTTGGATAGTTCCATTGTGGATTTCAAGCATCCTGGAAGGCATTTCAAGGCTTCCTCCATGCCTTCGCACATCCTCGATGCCTTATACAACCACTTTGCAACTCACTTAGGCCTACATTTGGCCTCCCGGAGACTTCTACTTTGCCATTCAAGATATGCAACTCTAACTTTGCATTGGTTATTGGTCTTGCAGCACTAACAATAAACAATAGCAAATAACAACAAAGAAATAAAGATTTTTAGGGTTTTATAGCCTAAAATCAACTCACTCTCCCATGTGTGGACCCCATAATGTGAATAAGGTGATCTAGTTTCCAAAATTATTACTTTATTGTTCCATTATTCACTTTAGGGATAAAATTCTATTTGGGGGAAAAAATTCTTGAGGAATTATTTGGTCAATTAAGCTTCAGTATCTTTGCCCGATGAAGATGATGTGTGAGGCTCGAGTTAGCAGGAGGAAAATTCCCTCCAAAACCATACCACTCTCTTCTAAAATTTGTGTTGATTCTAATGAGTGGTATGAATTATAAGTTCATCCTCATTTAGTGCATTTTTTTAATGCTTGAGTGCAATTTTATTTAAAATAGGCTTTGTTTACGGGAAATATTTTTGTAATAACTTTTGATCGATAGCTCGGAATTGAGCGTCGTTTTGCAAAAGTTCATATTTTTAATTCCCACACATTAGTACCATTTAATTTGTAAAACACACTACTTTATAAAGTTCCAACATTGGGGGAGTGTTGTAATCGCATGCGGGCACATTTTTGGTTGAACCTAACGTCCTATTTTTTTGGGTGTTTTATTCTTGCATGGCTTCTAAGAACGATATGATTTTCTCGAATTGTTTGGACTTTAAGAGGACATGGTTAAATTCATGGAAGAAAATAGATCATTTAAAAAGTAAAACTCTCTTCTTCATAACTTCATTCACAGTAAATATGCACGCATACACTCTTTCGCAACACAAACTTGTTACCCCGCAAACATCATACTCATATGTGGCTCTTAATTCACTCAGTAAATAATGATTATGTACCCACTAACATTTTTTTTCAGTTTCGAGTCTACTCCTATTTTTGATGCTTTTAATCTTGTTGCACTTATTACTTGCATGTTCTACCATCGCACTTGCACCTATCAGTAGTAACACGTTACGTGTATCCCACTTCAACTCCTTCTATTGACATGCTTGGCTCCTTTGAGAAGCATACCACTAGAGTTGGTTCTCATGTGCTTTGTACTATGGATTTCATTAGAGGAGGTATTTACAAGCATTCACTGGGTATTGCTTCCCCTATTCATCATGTTAAGTGGAATTTTCACCACAACATTGGTTTTTGAGTGGGTACTTCAATGGGATCACACATTGACAAAACTCTTATTTTTGTATGCTCAACTCTTTTGAAGATCATGAGCTACACATGAGTTATGCACCTTCACTTAGGTATGAAAAACCTAAGATTTCAATTATTAGGCATGATCAACCTGTCACACATTTTGATGTTTACTTACATGCTCCAGTGGTGCACTTTACACGGATCATATGCAAGCATCTTCCTCAGCCATTTGTATTCATTTAGGATGGATATCTGATCACTTGTGGTGGCAACGTAAGAATTCATTGAGAGTAATTTATAGGCATGATTCCTCCACCATTCAGCTTCTTGCTCCACTTTCTTCACCTCCTGCATTGTAATGTTCCTTGTTTTGAGCTATTTTATTTAATATGTGTAGTGTATCTCTAATTTTTGAAAGATTTTATATCTCGTATTTTTGATGCTTTTTAGGCATGTTGACAATCACTTTTGTGGAGATATTTTGGTGGATCCTATTGTCATCTTGTCATTATTCGAGTAGTGGTGTGGCCACTCATGCATATTTTGTAGCATCACTCCACCCATTTAGCAATATGGGAGGGTGTGGTGTTGATCCTACTTCTTCAAGTCTTATGTCATTTCCTTGTTGCCTTGGTTATTCTCGGATCATGGCACTCTTATTACTTTGGATCTTGTGTCCTTACCTTATTCCCTTGGTTGTTGCTCTTGGATCGTAACACACCTATTTGTAGTAATTGATCAACTTATGTTTGTTGTTTTTTTGCACTTTTGACATCACTCCATCGACAATCTCCTTCGGTGGAGCTATTTTGTTATATCACAATGTTCGTCCATTTTGAGTGTTGTGATCGAAGAGTGGTTTCAGACCGCATTGCACACCAAACTTCTTTAGCATTGTACAATTTTTTTAACAGAGCTTCTTGGGATGCCATGCATAAGGTTTTTTTCTCTCTACTTTGTTACATTATTTTTGGCTACCTTGCGGTGATTTTTTCATCCATGGTAATCTGTTATCCCCAAATCACAAAGCACCCCTGTGCATGTATTTGAACTCACAAGTGTGATTGGATAACATGGGTACTATCTCCAAGTTGTGGGACTTGCTACTTTAGATAGACTCCGTGAGAAAGTCGGTTCTTACTCCTAAACTACCCGCCACAATCTACTCTAATGCAGGATAAGCTAACTGTTCTTATCTAAATTTCCAAGGGACCAGGGAAAAAGAATGCATAAAATGAAAGCCTACACTAAAGCGGTGATACACTAGAAAAGGAGGGTGGGAGAGTAGTCTCCAAATGTGTGAAATACAGAGGCAAAGTGCACACTAGAAGAGGTGATGACAGTTCACCATAATCTAGCAAAATGCATTCACAATAATATTCCAAGCATACACAATGATAATGAATCCCTGCAAGAACATAATAGATAGACACAATATTCTCATAGAAAGATCAAAGGGGCAAGAAGAATGCAAGAAAACACAGCAGGGGAAGATATATCCACAAACTGGTATTTTATTGCTTCATGATATGCACAGTTCAATCTATTACAAGATAAGGGCCTGGATCACCATGCAAGGAGTCCACTACAAGGGCCTACAACACACTGGCTTCACAAAGCAATTTTGACAGAGCTTTGCTACCCAAAAACTCTCTCCTTTTACAATGAGCCCAACACTCCAATTTATAGAAAAAATGAGAAGGAGAAGAGAAGGGAAAATGGAAATCCCGAAATCTGTCCTTCAACCACCTGTAAGGGGCATTAAATTGAGTGAAATGGTTATAAATTACTTGCAAAAGGCTCCCCATGCTGTCCCATGTGCTGCAGCAGAGAAAGAATGATGACCATGCCTCTTAATTGCACTCCCAGCTACCAAATAAAACACTGTTCTGAATCCGGCCACGTTTTATTAAAAAACTCAAACAATTTTTAATCAAATCTAGAATTTCTTGATTGTTGTACGTTGGGCTCGGAACCATGATTCCAACGGTACCAATTTTGTGTGATTTCGTTGAGAAATGCAAAAGTTATGGCCTTCTGAGTGCGGGCAGCTATTTTGGGTCGGCAGCGTTTTCTATCATTTGACGGGAATGAACATTAACCGACTCGGAGCCAAATATGTTTCTCTTAATTAAATATAACTATCCTCATTAAAAATAAGAAATCTAGTTTCGTGGCATAGAGGACGTCGTGTTTCGCTCGTCAGAAAGTCCAATTTTTGTGAAAATCGGAGCTCTGAGTCAAAAGTTATGGCCGTTTGAAGTTTCGCAGTCAAACGCTGACGTTTTTCCTCTTCGTCTTCGGCCATTTCGCGCTTTCGCGCCCCACGCATCCTCGCGTACTTTTGTCCCGGATGTCCGGACGAACCTTCGCCATTTCACGCTTTCGCGCCCCACGCGTCCCTCGCGATTTTTTGTCCCATTACTGCCCCGGACGAAAAACTCTTCCTTCGGGCGATCCGCGCTTTCGCGTCCCACGCGTCCCTCACGTACTTTTGTCCCAGCTGTCCCGGAGACTAAGACTTAGCCATTTTTCATGATTTTTTCTAGCCCGAGCCTGTCTTCTGCAACCTTTCCACATTTTTTCAGAGCTTTCTCTTTCTTTCTTGGCCAGGGGAGTTAGAAAAAATCTGAGGGGACCCCAGCAACCTGATGCTTTGCCTTGAATCAATATAATTGCTTGGGACTAAAGAATTTTATGCATGTTATCAAAATTTACCTTGGGGGTGAATTTTGGATAACAAGAACTCCTCTTTTCCTAGTCATTGACGTGGCTACCACAATAGGCCTTGTTGTTGGGACACACCTTTTTTTTCCCACCTAAGATATGCTTAGGGGATGTTAGATACGTTATTATTTATCCTTTTATCTATTTACTAGGATAATTCTTGTGTTTGGGTTATCCCAACACTTGTTGAGTTAGCTTGCTTAGGTGTACTAATTGTGTGAAGTTAGCTTACTAGTCTTATGGAGTTGGCTTAATGTTAGTATCAATTAGTGAGAGTTCTCACCATTGATCGAGGTGGTAGTTGCACTTCCCTCCTCCTATATGTATATTTTGATTACTAAGCTAATGTAAGAGAGTGCAATTCATTGTATGTTATGTTCTATCATTATCTAATATCTTACTGACTTGGAAAAATCTTCTTATCATACGTGGGTACCTCATGAGGCCTTGTTGTCGACACCCACCTTCTTTTCCACCCAACTAAGCTATGCTTACAAGGGGTGTTAGTGTAGGTTATTATTTATCCTTTTATTTGTTAATTAGGATAATTCGGCTCACGTGTAAGATCTACAATTTTGTGTTAGCTTTCTTAGGTGTACCAGGTTGTGTTGAGTTAGCTTACTAATGGTGTTGAGTCACCTTAATAGTTGTGTGGAGTTAGATCTCTTTGTTAGTATCAATTAGTGAGTGTTATTCACCACTGATCTAGGTGGTAGTTGCACTTTCCTCCTTCTATATATGTACATTGATATGGAGGAGAGTACGATATGGAACATAGTATTGAGATGAATTCATTTCTTATTGTATTGAAATTATCTCATTGTTGTTCATAACTTGTAGTTTTGTGAGTGTATGCCTAGTATTTCCTTTGTTCAATTCATGTCTCACATTTCTCACTGGTGCACTCTTCGATTCAATGGATTCTAGTGTCCCCAATATGGGAACCATAACGAGAAAATATTGCAAAACTTTATACTCATTTTATTTTTGGGTTAACATTTTTCCAATTTAGGCTAAAGTTTGTGCTATTGGAACATAACATGGGTATGCATGGAAATTTCTGAGCTAAAAATAAGGCTTTTGGTAAGATATTTTTGTTTCATTCTAGTAAAAATGTGAGGGTCCTTGTGTTATTTGAAGATTCCAATTTTTATCTTCTCAAAAATATTACTGAGCTCTTCAAAACCTTATTCTAAGCATAAATTATCTCCATATAAATATTAAAATAACATTTTTTTTTTTTTATCAAACAGCGATTCATGGGCCTTCTTTATGTTTCGATATTTTATTATTTTGTGAACACATGTCTATTTGGGAAATCAATTCTATATATCATAGTAATAGGTTTTAGTGTTTTGGTAGTTCATATGCTTCATCCGAACTTCCTATTTTGGTGCATATAGAACGACGTCATGACAGATTGCAAATTTTAGCTTTACTACTACCATCTCGCATTCACCTAAGTATTTCATACCCTCATTTTGAGATCTCTTTACACATGTTTATCAATCATTGAATGCATGATGCATATTAGAAAAACACAATATTTTCCATACCATACATCATGTGCATGGAAAGAGTCTCCGTAAGAACACAAGTGGAACGACACAAAGCATTTACAATATTGAAAAAGAAAATCATATTCAATGCTCATGTTTTTAGTATTAAATATATCTTGCATGATATTTCTCTCTCTCCATCATTGAATGTCATTTTCATTTTGCAATGCCTCAAATATCCTTTTGATAAGTTGTAGAAAACATGTAAAAACCTTTACAATTCATAAACAACACTTAGTTTGTTCAAAAGTGTATGTTATAATATGTTGTTTCTTACTCTTTGAATTAATTGCACTACATCATATGTTGTTTCTTACTCTTTGAATTAATTGATAAGTTGTAGAAAACATGTAAAAACCTTACAATTCATAAACAACACTTAGTTTGTTCAAAAGTGTATGTTATAATATGTTGTTTCTTACAATATTTTCCATACCATACATCATGTGCATGGAAAGAGTCTCCGTAAGAACACAAGTGGAACGACACAAAGCATTTACAATATTGAAAAAGAAAATCATATTCAATGCTCATGTTTTTAGTATTAAATATATCTTGCATGATATTTCTCTCTCTCCATCATTGAATGTCATTTTCATTTCGCAATGCCTCAAATATCCTTTTGATAAGTTGTAGAAAACATGTAAAACCTTACAATTCATAAACAACACTTAGTTTGTTCAAAAGTGTATGTTATAATATGTTGTTTCTTACTCTTTGAATTAATTGCACTAAGACACCCTTTAGGTGCCTCAACATTCGTGACATCTCTTGGCTCAATTGTTATTTCATAAGTTTAAAGAGAACTTGAATCTAGTGCAAACCTACCTTTCCTAATGCAAGGCCATCATTGTAAATAGGAAATTTTGGTGTGTTTTAGCTATTTAGGTGTGTGTGGAGTCCATATGGAGGTTTATGTGATGTAACTAGTCCATTTGGACTCATTTTGTTTTGTAATAAGTGGTTTCCCTCTAAAACCACAAATTTGAATCGTCTAGTTGGTAGGTATAAGCCTAGGTGTTAGTGAAAGTGTAATAAATGACTAAGATGGGGTCATGAGACTTGTTCACACCTAAGGCATGCCCTCATTGACTCTACTAGGTATTTAACTCACTTGGTTAGACTATTCCTAGGTGAGTTAGTTGTTAAACCCTAACTACCATTCTTTATCTTTCACTATTATGAAGTGTATTCAAATAGAGGAGGATGGTATGAGGGTGTAGGAAGTTGATAAGGTGTAAGGGAGCTCAGAAAGCAAACCCAAGAAGCTTAAGGAGTTATGTATTCTTTGTACAATCAATGATAAAGGAGCCTTCTTGAGTATATTTCTCTATTTTTATGGCATATATGTGATGTATTGTGATTGAACATGATTTATTGTTGAATAATGAATGTTATTTCCATTAATGGAGGACTTTGTGAGGCTTGTAGGGTATGGAGAAAGTGTGAAACAAGCTCCATAAAGCATTAAGGAATTAGGTCATTAGAGAAAATGTTGACATATTGCATGGAGGTAAGAAAATTAAGTTTTATAAGTTAAGAACTATTCTAGGATTGTTAAGAAGTGTAAAGAGAGTATGACATTTCTAAATGATTTAGAAATTGAATAATTCGTGCTGATTTTGTGGAAAGACAAGTTCAAGGTTAAGAAATAAGAGCAAGGGTTTGGTGCGGAGAAAATTGATTATACAGTCCTATTTGACTGAGTTGGAATTTAGGGACCAATGAATGAATATCTAAGAGTTTTCAAGGGCAGGTTATGTCTGTAAATTGTCATCAGAGAAGTGAGAAGCCTGATAGGGACTTAAAGATCTCGAATAATAACACTAATTCCAATTCAAGTAATCTAAAGAATGGAGAAACAAGTGAAGACACAAATTTGGGGGTTAAAGACTAGTATAAGTGGATTACTCAATATTGAAAAGGGGTTTTGTGTGATGAAACAAGTTGTTCAAGGAGTAACCAATGATACAGACCTTACAAAGTGGACTAGAGGGTTTGAAAAGGAAATTTCTCCCAATAACTCATAATAACCTTATCTCGGGTTAAGACCTTATTTAGGGTTTTAGAATGTAGGAAAAGTTGTCTAACTTGAAAAATAACCAATGAAAAACCTTGAAAATTTGTACATATGAGCATGAGCATAGGGAAGATATGTGGAAGAAATTTTAGAGTGAATGGACAAAGGAAATTTTCCTAAACCTTTGATAGAACAATCATTCCTGAGTATACCCTGTTTTAGGAAGGATATGAGAATCTAATCTAAACAAGTACAAGAAACCATTCCCTCTAATTGCTAGTATAAGTGTTGTGGGAGTGAAAATAATGAAGATGAATATTTATTTAGTTTGGAGAAGTGGACAAGTGATAGGAATGTTAATAATATAGAAACACAGTCTAAGTGATCTATAAGGAAGACTTGAGAACTTATAGGAGTAAATGACATAATCCATGTTTAGAAGTTTAGGGAAATCTTTGAATAGTTGTGGAAGTGGATGAGAAGTATAATGAAGCTTGTTATAAGTATTTAATGGGTACATCATGTCAAATGTATGCACAGTCCATATGAATACAATTGTGATAGTCTTTTGTAAGACTAAACAAAACAAGCTAGTTAAGAGGTTCTAGAAGGTAATGAACAAGATTAAGACCTAAAATAAGATGGAGATAAGGCATAATGGGTGAGATTGAGAGAGAGAGAGAGAGAGGTGAGTTTATCAAGAGAAGCCTAAAAGGATTCAAGACATGTGTTAAAGAGCGTGAGGGAGCTTAGAACTCAAAATAAGCCAAGAAGCATAAAGGAGAAGTATAGTTTGAAAGGAGATAGGAGTGGAATTAAAGCTTGAAAGGACTTTGCAAAAGTTGGTTATAGGTGGACAAGAGTGTATGAAGGAGATAAAATAGCCAAAATTGGTAAAACCCTTAAAAATGGCTTGAAACCCTAGTTAGGCCTAAAGGAGACCTACAACAAGGTGGAAAATTGTGTTGGGAATGATAGAGAGAGATATAGGTCCTAAATTTTTGTACAAGCACAAGGAGGAAAAAGGGTATTAGGGAAGTATCACACTTTTGGTTGAATATTGGTGGATTTTTCTAGACACATTGATTTGCATGAAACTAGGGCTAGAAAGTGACCTAGTGCAAAAATAGTAAAGGGAGAATAAAAGAAAATTTGTAAAGTGTTGAGTGAAGGAACTTTATAGGCTCTTTAATGGGCTAAATGGGTCATCGGAAAACTTACCAGTGAAGCCTAACTCCCTCAAATGAGGATTTTACATCAGAAAATGTCTTTTTGGAGGGCTACAAGTACTTTTGAGGTTTAGGAGAGATTGGGAGAAATGGAAGTGTAGAAACTTATCCAAACATTTGAACATGATGGTATAGTGAATCCAAACAACTATAAATCATTCTTTAGCTTTGAATCAGTTGAATATAGCATTTTGGGTAAAAAAGAAAGTTTTGGCATATTGAGAAAAGGTGAAAATTGTTTGGTTTTGAATGATGCTTTCAAATAATTGTTCTAACATTTGAATTGGTTGTTGTCTCGCATCATTCCCTATACCCTACATGTTTAATATTGCATACCATAATATTAGGCATTAAACATCCACTTTTTCTAGAAATAGTTTTTTTATCCCCTTTTTCAATATTACATCCCTATTAGCGTAGTCAATGCACCTCTTGGTGCAATTGCTAGAGTGTATACCTCATGATATAAATATAACTTAAAATTAGGAATAAGGATGATATCAAAAACTATTTCACATTTGTAACATTTACAATCTAAAAGAGAAATAATGGTTTGAGACAAAACTCATTACTTGTTCCATAGTTTATTTTATTAAGTTCAATCGTAGTAGTGTAATGCAAGAAAATTGTATTACATTACTATATACAAGACGTATATAGTAATGTAATAGTGTACCTTACATTTGACAAGATGAATAAGAGAGTACACATTTATTACATATTAAATTTCATGTGTCAATTTTCTTGTTATATTCTATCAAAGAGATAACATATATGCATAATATTTGACATTACACATCCAAACTCATGACTTATAAACTCAAAATTATTTTTCCATATTTAACTTTGAACCACACCCAATTATTTTTCTATATTTTACTTTGAACCTCACACCCTATAATTATTTTTCCTAATATAACTTTGAAACAATGTCTATTTTTAATATTTACTACTATAGACACTAAATCACGCACTTGGGTACATTTCTAGGTCTTAATCACATACCACTATTCATATGATTCCTAAGCAAGAAAACTAGTAATTGACATCTATCTTTGGCCTCTTTCTTTTCTTTCTTTCTTTCTTTGTGGTCTTGCACACCTCACTGCCCAATCTGACTTTCATTGCTTTATCTTTCTTGGCTCTGGACACCAACGCCCAACTAGGACGCCAACACCCATGCACCCTCAACCTCTTGTTGTATCTTACTCACCACTTTTGGGCCTCTTTTATCTTTTGGGCATATTTTTTTCTTACAGATCGGACTTTTAGTTGTCAACTACGAAATTCAAACAATGGAATCATATAAATACAAAGCTATGTGACCATAATAAAGGACCAAGCTCTAAGCATCTATTACTATCACCTAAGGTTACATCCAAAGGCATTTCAAGAACATCAAAGCATCCCTCTAGCTTCACTCAAGGACAAGGGATTGCATTCTTCCGCATACACTTCATAGAGGGGAATTTCATTTTGATATCCACACATCTATTTACATTACTACATTCTAGATATTGTTCTTTATTCAATGCATATTGCATAAGATCCGCCTATGGAATGATTCTACACACACACACAAAACCACATGGAGTCCGAGATGTAGTGTAGCGCTCGGTGGTAAGTTTAGTTTGTCGGGTGACCTTCGAGGTCAGTTTGACTCCCTATTTTCATCTTTTTTCTTTTTAGGATTTGATGTGTTTTGGGGTTTTGCAGAAGGTCTTTTGTTTTACGAGTTATAGGAAAATTTGGAGATCTTCTAACAACCTACAAGTGATCAAAAACAAATATTAACGACACTTTTGCGATAAAACAAAATTTAGTTTATGAGGTTTTTCGTGATCGCAGTGCCTAGAACCAGTCTCCAGCACCTAGGCTCCCGGCCCTATCCAGCACCCCGGTCCCAAGCATATCCAACAATTTTGTAATTTTTGGGCTCAGTTGCGACAATTTTTCCTCCTCTGTTTCATCAGTTCTCTAGCTCAAGTACATCTTCGGGATTATTGCGAAACCAACTAAGCCTCTTATTCCATCTCTTGCACTTAGGGTTTTAATTTCCATTTTCTTATTGCTTAGGTCAGATCTGTACTTTATTACAATATCATTACATTGTGAATTTGCAATTAGGGTTTACAAATTTCTATGTTTGTTAAATCATTTTGTGAACCCCACTCATGATCGATCTTTCGGATCCTTCTTTGGCATATCATCTTCTCTATCATGGCTCCTAAGGTTCATCAAATCTCTTTGTCTCAATTACTTCAAATGCATTCACCTTACAAAGAGGTTCTTCAAAAATCCCTAGACACCATGTTTCTCCCTAAGGATACGCCACCCGCTCAAGTAAGTGCCATTTTCAATCCTCTCTCTTGACACCCTAGTCTTCACGATCCTCCATCCAATCAACCCATCTTAGAGTCAATTCAAGCGATATGTTCTTTATTTCAAGATAAATTTCAGGTTATGGAATCAACAATTACATCTCTTAAAGCTGAAATCCAAGATATCAGAGATGCTTCTCAAGCCCATGTTTGTTCTCCTTCTGCATCTCATTCTCCTCCTCCTAATTATATGTCTTTTACATGTGCTCATATTAGTTAACCCCGAGTCTTTCCTCTCCCCGCACCTCTCAAGTTTTTTTTTCAATGCTAAACAACAATATATTCTTCCGCAGCTCCTCACCCATCAATTAATCGATTGCCAACTACTTATTGCCATCCTCCTTATCGGTTGGTTAAATATCAAGGTCTCCTATTTTGTGTTTATCATCGAATCAATGGACATAATGACAATGATTGTTATGCTTTACAATGAAGAATCAAGCATCTTGAGCGACATGATTTTATCTTATTCGTTGCACAACTTTTCATTACATGCTCATCTTCATTGCTACATCCCAATGGGTTCCTAAATTTGATTCACCAAGTCTAATGAGCATCCTTCCATCACTTTTAATGTTCTTCCTTCCGTCACTCAAGCATTTCTTATACAACCCACTCAAAGTAAGCAAGCGCCTCTCAAAATCAATCTGACACTGTATCCACTCAAATCTTCTACAACATTACCAAACAAGAAACCACTCGCTAAGTAAGAAAATCAAATTCTAGATGGCCTCTTTCAACTCCCTCCGGTTGACCCCACATCTAGCCCCGATTCTATTCTAGGTCCTACATAGCATTGTGATAACAATATGCTTTTTATGATACAATTCAAACTTCATCTCCATCGTAATGTCTTTATTACATCGTCACATAGTTGTTCATCATTGACACACTTGGGGGTAGCGTAGCTTCTCCACCCCTTACATTATTATCAAATTTCTATATCATTTCATGTAATTGATGCTTCATGCTTACATGTCTAATATGTCTTACGCATCATTACAAACCACTTGATACACACACTTGTATCGACGTTACCCGATGACGCACTCTCATGTTATGGTTCACACTTGACTTTTGAGGGCATACTACATACATGAACCTCACACACTTGCACATTTCTACACTCGGTACATCACGACACATATTTCTAAGCATGCATTCATCATGACACACCTCCCTATGACACACTCTAGTTCCACAGTTCATACTCAACTGCTAAGGGTCTAAATCTGAAATGAACCTCACCACATTCACACTCTTTACACTCTATGCTTCATTGATTTATCTATCTAGTGCACATATTTCAAACCATTTCCCAATGATGCACTCTTGTTCTATGGTTCATTCTTGACTGTTGAGGGGTCCTTTATAAATGAACCTCATCTCACACATACACATCCGCTCGGGGGGCACGTTGCTCCTATCACATTCACATTGCATATTGTTATAGCTCACTCATTCATAACATATTACATATCTTGGTTGCACATTATTCTTTTTGCTTATAATCGCATGTTACACTTTACTTACTATATTAGACAAATACATTGTATGTCATTATCTTTTCTATATACACATGCATGTTCACTTGTCTTCTAGTTGTGAATGCATAATTTACATAGATCTCTTACACGCAGCATGGATGCTTGGCACTAAACCTCTTACTATTCCCACACTGGCTCCTAGGGGCATCTTTCGTACACACTACATGTGTTATTGTTTCATTTTATACCACTCCATCTTCTTGCTAGCACACTATTATATCGGATCATACACGTTTTGACATAATTTTTATCTTTCTACCATGTTAATGGGTGCTTCATGTGCAACATTTGTCTCACAAGAACTATTTACTACCATGGTTATCTGATACTTTGTTTGTCATTATTTTCCATTATATGCCATTATATGCCATTGTTTACGAGATTTTCCCTATGTCTTGTTTGTTCATTGCTTGTATGTTTTTGGTTGCTTTGGCCCTAATTGTCTTGTGACATTGTGAGGGATGTCCCATGTTTGTAACCCTTTTTTCTGTCTACATCATCTTCTTGCTCGCTAGCTTACACTCTAGCTTCTATATGCATATTTTTCTTGTTTACACTAACACATGTTTCTAGCCATTTTGTTTGCATGTGCCTTGGTTTTCACCAAGCACATTCCCTCCCCTACAAGGCATCAAATTCATATCAATATCTGGTCCTCATTTAGGCCACATCCTCCTAGACGCGTCGCATGCACCCAAAATGAGGGGGCATACATTGGGTGAATCAGTCACCCAATTCATCAATATGCGATCACAGTTTAGACCTACACAATACACAATGAACAACACAGTCTTGATCACGAAACAACTCAAATTCGACTTGGGTCCTTAGCACAACAGACGCCGGCACCTAGATCCAGACATGAGTGCCTGGGCGCCCCTGACCCTTCCTAGGTGCCTATGACTAGGGAAGTCATGATTTTTTCTCAAATCAAGCATGGTTCACAAAAGTCTACAAAGTAGCTTTCTCACCATAGCACATGATCCTCCAAAGAATTGTAATTCATCCTATCTCCATTTTCTTCATTTTCTACTTGAATCAAATTTGATCGAATTAGAACAAAGTAGGATCACACCATCTGCAATGGTGTATAAATCGTTAGGAATCAGTTATGGTTGGAGAATAACACTAGACCTTTCTCCCCAACACTTCTTCTATCGTGGCGTGAGATCACCCAAAAAACTCACACTTGGCATGAGATCGCTCAAAAAAACTCATTCTTTTACAACATTTTCAAGATCCTTTCTATCCTTTTCACTCATCATGGATCAGGTGCACATGTTCCTTTTACTACTTTTTCACATTTTTACACACTTTTTACATATTTGGATCAAATTTTCATATACACATATTTGACTACTCTTTTGCTCTTCTCTTTTACAGGTTTGTCCTTATGGGAAGAAACAGTCACATCATCGAACACATCAAGCGACAATGACAATAGGTACAATGCAACATAACACATACGCTTTCACCCCTAGGGTCACTTCCTCTTCTCTAGCTTCCACGCTTCATTTTTATCACTCCACACTTTTTTATTGTCTCCTCGACATGCTTTTGCCATCAATATACATAGTTATCAGGTATGCATCTTCTATCTACTTTATGTTATCAATTATTCACTCAACAACATAAAGTGGGGAAAATGTACACACTAAATCGTGCACTTGGTTACATTTCTAGGTCATAAGCACATACCACTATTCGAGATGATTCCTAAGTGAGAAAACTAGTAATTGAAATCTATCTTGGGACTCTTTATTTTCTTCTTCTTGCTTTATCTCGTGGTCTTGCACACCTCACTTCCTTGTCTGTCTTTCACCGCTTTATATTTCTTGGCTCTAGACACCAACACCCAACCAGGATGCTAAAGCACCTGTGTAGCCTCGTCCCCCGGGCGCCCGACCGCTTTGTATCTTACTCGCCCCTTTTAGGTATCTTTTATCTTTGGGGCTTCTTCTTTTCTTATAGGGTGGCCTTTTAGTTGTCAATTACAAAATTCAAACAAGGGAATCATATAAATACAAAGCTATGTGACCATAATAAAGGACCAGATCTAAGAATTTATTATTATCACCTAAGGTTGCATCCAAAGGCATTTCAAGAGCATCAAAGCATCCATCTAGATTCATTCAAGGGACAAGGGACTGCATTCTTCTGCATACACTTCATAGGAGGGGAAGTTAATTTTGACATCCACACATCTATTTACATTACTACATTCCTAGATATTATTTGTTATTCGGTGCATCTTGCAAAAGAGCCACCTAGGGCACGATTCTTCACACACACATGCAGAACTACATAGAGTTTGAAATGTAGTACAATGCTTAGTCATTAGTTCACTCTGTCGGGTGACCTTCAAGGTTAGTCGACTTCCCATTTGCATCTTTTTTATTTGATGTGTTTTGGGGTCACAACACTAGAATTTTCCTCCATACTTTATGTTTCATTAATGTATCTATTATGAATAAGGTGTTATTAAGTATAGTTAGTAGTAACTTCCTCTAGAAGATAACAACGCTTCCGAAAGATGGCGCGTCGATAAATTATAGTACGGTAATAGTCAAAGTACAATATGAATGTTATAGTAAAAGTAAATATTTGTCGTAAGTGGTCCAGTAATGTTAAAATGTCAAAGTTAGGGTAAGTGGATAAGTAGGGTCTACATGATTTAGAATTAGAAATATTATATTTGTAATAATGAAAAGGAGTGATGTCATAAATATTTTGTTTATAGAAAGGTGGAACCCATGTGAAATAATAAGGTTTATCTTATCTTAGAAGATAAACCTACATGTAAAGATAAGAGTTTAGGCATGGAATATGATTAACCGAAAGAGATTTCCTATCCTATCTTAGAGATAGGGTGGATAAGCCTGAAAGTTCTATAAATAGAGAGGCCACCCCCTCATTTATCATAGAATAAAGTTGTAATAATTATTATATGAATAAAGAAGTCATTGTGAAGGTGTGTTAAGGAAGCCATCAAAATGTGTAACTGTGAAGTTTCTCCTAGAGTTACTATTGGAAGGCAAGTGGAGTTGGTAACACTTGGAGTAATTCATGGGTGAGATTGTATCAGTATCATGTTAATAATATAATTTACATTTGTATTTCATATCTGTCATCATTCTTTTATATTATAGACTATGGTATTCTTGTGTTATGTTTTTACTATGTTTCCAGATTACTACCACCAAACCAAAAGTTGTGCATTACTGAAATAATCATAGCACGAGGATTTCTCGGTGAAATATTATCATAGTGCTAGATTGTTGTTGACATTTTGGTTCTATTTTTGGGACCATTCCTCGTTGGTGGATTTTACGGATAAATATTCCCACTTAGTCAAAAATCCTTTATAGGGTAACCTTGTTTTTCTTGTGCGCAAAGTCACATTTTAGCGTAATAGTATTTACCATAGTAAAATCACTTTTTACCGTGAATAGTATTTACCATTGTAAAGTCACTTTTCACTATGGATAGTATTTAACACAGTAAATTCACTTTTTACCATGAATTTACCACTCAAGAAAGTCAATTTTTACCACAAGTAAATGAAAATTTACCATGGTCATTCCTATTTTACTTATGCAAAAAGGTGTAAAGTCACTTTCTATTGTAGTGAGTCTAATTATTTGTGCATGTAATTTTTACTGATTGTACTTGTGGATTGTTATTTCACTGTGGTTACTTTTCAAAATGGGAAAGATTCCTATTTTTTCAGCCTAATCTAATGAAGATGCTCCCTCTTTCATTCAATAGTTTAAATGATCTTGCATTTGTAATGGCCTCATAAGAAGGGAACAATGGATTGAATTTTTCCTACCTTTTTGGATGGTTCAACCCTTAGGTGGTTTGAAACACTAGGTGATAATGTTAAAAACTCATGGGATTTATTAACTGAAAGTTTTCTTGAAGAATTTGGTGAGCAACAAAGTATGCGAGATCTCATGATTGAGATCAAGGAGAGAAGGAGAAGATAAGGGATTATTATGCTCATGTCTTAGAGCTAAGGAGGAAGCTCGATGCCTAGATCCGAAGGAAGGATTAGTGGATGGGTTAATGAATGGTGTGGATAATCTTCTCTCTACAAGAACTTCATTCTTGGGATGAAGCCAAAAATCGACAACGAGTGAAGTATGACCGCCCAGGTGACCCTCAAACAAACAAAGGAGATTGTTAGAAGACAAGAAGAAAGCATGGAAGAGGAGCCCAAAGAAATGTTATTAAGGTGGAGCCTACACCAACACCTTTGGTCCAGAAGCCACAACCACTCTTAGTGAGCACAAATCTTCCCTCTAGTACATCTGCATTAAGTATGAGGATCTCCTTAGGAAAATGGGCCAATTAACTATTAATCTTCTTAAAGGAAAAGAATTTCGTTCCAAGGAGGAGATAAAGATCCAAAATAAATATATACGAAGTTATATGTTATGGTTTTTATAAAAAGGGTTAGTATAAGTATAATTGTCAAGATAGAGCATCTACATCTAGTACAAGAGATAATGATAAAGGAAAATCACCCGTAAATTCTTTTAATGTGGTAGATAGGAGTATAAATAATGAAGCGAGATATGTTTGTGAAAAAAATAAGGAAAGAAAAAGATAACCAAGATGGAAATGATCCTAAGAAGATGAAAGGAGAAACTAGTAAGAAACACAGGAGAAAAAAGTTGGGTGTGCATGATTTTTTGATTTCACGGGGCAAGGACCATACTCCATCTTAGAAGATATTTCAAGCATCCTGTAAATATTACATAGGGAAAATTCTTGCTATGTCTTCGAGAAGAGGAGAGAGCTACGAAGTGGACTCGATGCTCAACGAAGGATGGTGAGGTCCCTGTTTAGAAAAGAGGTGGATCCCTACGCTCCACAAGCAGAGGTATTATGAAATGGAATCTCAATTCATGATATCTTAGTAGATGGAGGTTTGTAGCTAATGTAATGATTGATTCTCGTAATGAATATATTGGGTTTAAAATTGATCGCCCCTCAACACTTATGTTAAGGTCATTAAATAAGGGAAAACTAAACTAGAAGGTGTTGTTTTAGATGTGGCAATATATCTGTCATGGTTGTTGTATGTGTAGTATACTTTTAAGTAATGAAGAATGGTATTGTTGTGTACCCAATGTTGTTAGGAAGGCCATGGATAATGAAGGTTCATGCAAGAAACTACAAGAATGAAGGCTTCATGACACTTGGACATGGCAAAGAGAAGGTGAAGATAAATTTGACCCCTTGACATCATATGGCGAAAGACTGTGGATTCAAGTGATGGCTGATGATTGGACATCCACTAATTACTCTAGTTCTAACGAAGTGGACACAGAAGATGAAGAAAGTGAGGTGGATGTGTTAGTCAGAATATCCTTCCAGTCATGCCGACTCATGAACCCATAAAATTATCGAAGAACAAATTGATGATCGTCTCCAAAAAATACAAATTGGTGATGTTGTGATGGAAACCGAGAAGAAATCCTACCTCCAACTCTTTAGAGGGTACATGCACTTATTCATTTTTTATTACAAAGAACTCCTCCAAGTAATTTGGGTAGAACATTCTATTGAGTTGGTAGATGGTGTTAAACCAATAAATAAAATACCATATAGAATGAATCCTAATTTTTCCAAGACTGTGAAAGAAGAAATAGATAAGTTGCTTGATGTAGGATTCATATTTGTTGTGGAGAATTCGAAATGGGTTTCTACCATTGTGATCTCAATAAAAAAAGAATGGGAAGCTACACATTTGTGTTGATTATAGGAAGCTAAACAAGGCAACAAATAAGGATCATTACCCTCTTGCATTCTCATACCAGATTTTGGACAAAGTAGCTGGCTAGGAGTACTATAGTTTTGCAGATAGATATATTGGGTACAACCAAGTTCGTATAGTAGAGAAAGATTAACTCAATACTACATTCACCACTCTTTGGAAAACGTTTTCTTATAGAGTTATGACATTTGGGTTGTATAATGCTCCAACAACATTCTAGTGCCTAATGAATAGGGTGTTTGAACCCTACATTGGAAGCTTCATCAAAGTATTCCTAGATGATTTTTGCATCTACGGGAGAAAAATGGACCACCTGCACAGATGGAGGCAACATTTAAAAGGTTAGATGAAGCACAAGCCTCACTAAACCCTACAAAGTGTGTCTTTGGATGTTCTAAAGGTGTCTTGTTAGGACATGTTGTATCTAGAGATGGTATTGGTACTTGATCCGATAAAGTTTCAAAATTAAGCGATTACCATTTTCTATGAATAGAAGTAAGTTGAGATCATTTCTAGGCCATGTGGGTTACTATAGAAGGTTCATCAAGAGTTTCTCAAAGATTACACAAAAATTAACCAAGTTCTTGAAAAGAATGTTGCTTATGAGCCGAGGAGAAAAAGGTGCATGAAGCTTTTGAACAACTAAAGGAAGCTTTGGTTTCTTTGTCTATTTTAAAGAATCCAAACTGGAGAAAGCAATTCATTGTATATATTGATGCTTTAGATACAATATTAGGGAGTACTTTGAGCCAAAAGGATGAAAATTGGAATGATCATCTGATTTACTTTGGGAGTAAACAAATAAGCAGTGCTGAGGTAAATTATATTGTAACTAAAAAAGAGGCTCTAGCTATCATTTTTGCTGTAAAGAAAATTAGAAATTACTTGCTAGGGAAAAAATTTACAGTTGTAACAGATCATCAGGCTCTAAAATATATTGTGAATAAGCCTAACCCATCAGGAAGGATAGCAAGGTGGATAATTTTACTACAAGAATTTGAATTTGATATTATAGATAGGTAGGAAAGACTCATTTCAATGCAAATGCACTCTCCGAGCCTATGATGGTTTAGGCCCATCTTGTGATGATGATGATTTCCCAGATGCAACATTATTATCCCTTGACACAATCCCTAGTGAATACATAGATATTTGGAATTATCTAAATGTTTTCAAGTTTCCTGATGGTGCCAATGCAAAGACTAAGAGGAAGATTACTCAAGCAAGTCACCCATATTCTATTATGCGTAGAGTATTATTTCAAATAGGGCCTGATGGACAAATACAAGAGGGCAGTTGGACGTGATCAAGGAAAAGAGATAATTAAATAATTCCACAATGTTACATGTGGAGGACACTTCTTTGGATAACTTACAACAAGAAGGATCTGGATGTAGAATATCATCGCCAACTCTTTTTAGAGATTGTTATAATTATTGTAAGACATGTGGTATTTGTCTATCACATGGGAAATCTTAAGACTTCATTAGCTCCATTATGTCATATTCTTCCACTTGGTCCCTTTGAAAAGTGGGAAATAGATATTGTAGGTCCACTTCTAACTACCCCACGCCAAAATAAGTATATTGTAGTTGTCATTGACCATTTAACCAAGTGGGTTGAAGCTAGACCCTTGAAAAAACTTCCATGGATGAAGTAGCAAGGTTCATGTATGAACGCATTGTCACCGATTTGGTTTTCCCTTAGAGATTGTAACAAATAACAAGGAAGCCACTTTATTAATGAGGTGGTATACGCCCTAGTAAACAAGTTTTCTATTAAGCATAGGAAGGCAACAACTTACAAACCAAGCACAAATGGACAGGTAGAGTGAACAAATTATGTATTATGCTAAATCCTAGCAAAAGATGCAGCTTTGCAGATGCATAAGTGGGATAAAAGGATTCATGCAACATTATGGGCATATAGGGCAACATCAAAGTCAACAACATGATACTCCCCATTTCAGTTGGCTTATGGAATTGATCTAGTTCTTCCTATTGAATTTTATATCCCCACTGTGAGAGTTATGAAAAATGAAAGGATGGATGAAAGTGATTCAGTAAGAGAAAGGTTGGTACATCTTCATTTGTTAGAGGAAATGAGGAAACAACGAATGATACAAGTTATAAGAAGAAGATGAAGTAGAAGTACTTTGATCAAAAGATCCTCTGGTCTCCATTTCAAGTGAATGACTTGGTTCTAGTATATGATTCCCGATACAAAAAGAGAGGCATAAAAACTTCTTCCAAAATGGATGGACCCTATAGAATAGTAGTTGTGCATGAAAATGGTACATATCGACTGGAGGAATTGGATGGTACTCCCATTACGAAATGGGTCAACCACGACAAGTTAAATATTTTCCAGGCACCAACTTCAGAATGTCCATAATAGTCTACTCTGAGGAGAGTAGAAGCTAGGGAGGGGGAAGATGTCAACACTAGAATTTTCCTCCATAATTTCTATTTCATTAATGTATGTATTATGAATAAGGTGTTGTTAAGTATAGTTAGTAGTAGCGTCCACTAGAAGATAATGACACTACCACTAAATTATAGTATGGTAATAGTCAAAGTACAATAGGAATGTTGTAGTAAAAAGTAAATATTTGTCATAAGTGGTCTCAGTAATGTTAAAATGTCAAAGTTAGTGTAAGTGGATAAGTAGGGTCTACATGATTTAGAATTAGAAATATTATATTTGTAATAATGACAAGGAGTGATGTCATAAATATTTTGTATATATAAAGTGGAACCCATGTGAAATGATAAGGTTTATCTTATCTTAAAAGATAAGCCTACATGTAAAGATAAGAGTTTAGGCATGGAATATGATTAGCTAGAAGAGATTTCCTATCCTATCTTAGAGATAGGGTGGATAAGCTCTGAAAGTTCTATAAATAGAGAGACCACCCCCCTCATTTATCATGGAATAAAGTTGTAATAATTATTATATGAATAAAGGAGTCATTGTGAAGGTGTGTTAAGGAAGCCATCAAAATGTGTAACTGTGAAGTTTCTCCCAGAGTTATTTTGGAAGGTAAGGGAGTTGGTAACACTTGGAGTAATTCATGGGTGAGATTGTAACAGTATCATGTTAATAATATAATTTACATTTGTATTTCAGATCTGTCATCATTCCTTTATATTATAGACTGTGGTATTCTTGTGTTATGTCTATTATTGTGTTTCCAGATTACTACCACCAAACCAAAAGTTGTGCATTACTGAAATAATCATAGCACGAGGAGTTCCCAGGTGAAATATTATCATAGTGTCGGATTGGTGTTGACAAGGTTTTGTAAGAGGTCTTTTGTTTTGTAGGTTGCATGCTAATTTAGCGATCTTCCGGTGACTCTACAAGAGATCAACAATGAATATTAACGACACTTGTGCAACACAACAAAATTCGGTTTCGAGGGTTTTCACTTCATGCATCATGGGTGCCCATAACCAATCTCCAGCGCCTAGGTGCCCCTAACCCAATCTAGACGCCCCAGTCGCAACATATCTGAAAGTTATGCCATTTTCTGGACTCGGTAGTGATAGTTTGTCCTCATGTTTCATCATTTCTCTAGCTCAGTACATCTTCGGTATTATTATGAAACCAACTAAGTCTCTTATTCCATCTCTTGTACTTAGGGTTTTAATTTCCATTTGCTTATTGCTTAGGTCATATTTATACTTTATTGCATTATCATTACATTGTGAATCTGTAATTAGGGTTTTGCAAATTTCTATATTTATTAAATCAACTACACAAAGTCCCTAAAACCCTACATCCATTTCCAAACTATTATTCAATCCATAGTTAATGCACAATTATAATCCATGTTCTATTCTCTAAGGGATATAATCACTCAAATGTTGATCTACACATTATAACCTAAAATTTTGCATTCAACATTCAATTCTTAACCTTCTCTATGAATTTAAAGAATTAAAATTGTCTTTAAACATCCACTACAATATTAAAAAATTAAAAATCTTATATTCAATTTTCATTTTTCATTCTATAAAGGATAAAATCATTCCAGTGTTGATCTACACATTTTAGAGTAGATATTGTTTAGGAATTTTTACAAATAATTCATATTTTCCAATAAAGATGAGCATACACATGGATGCATAAAATATGCTAGTGTTTTTCATATTAGACGGGTTTGAATCCCAAACCCTCGCTTGTGGGGACGTTTATTATGAGGCTTACTATGAAACATGAGATACTTTCTATGCTCATTTTAAAAACTTCATCCATAATGTTGCTATCGTCTAGAAAATGTGAATGAAATCATACCAAAGGCATATGCATTATTTGTCAAAATTCCTGAACAACATCAACCCTAAAACAAAATAAAGATATGGGCGGAAGCCATTTGAGACTCTTCCAGGTTGCTTGGGAGGAAGCGGCTCGTCATGAAAGGTTACAGAGGCCTTCGATACATGTTTATCATGTTGCTTGCAAATGAAAATAGGGAACATACTGACATTTGTTTGTTTGTTTTCTATGTAAGGGTCACTACAAGAAGAAGATAAAGAAGAGGAGCATGGACAGATACAAGATCTATGTTTTGAAGGTCTTGAAGCAGGTCCACCCCAAGATCGACATCTCCAGCAAGGCCATGAGTATCATGAATTCCTTCGTGAATGAATTCTTCCAGAAATTAGCCGGCAAAGCTTTGAATCTTTCAAAATGCGCAAAGAGGGAGACTTTGTCTTCGCAGGAGGTGCAGATGGTTGTGAAATTGGCTCTTACTGGTTAAACAAACCCTAACTCTTAACTGGCCATTCTTTGTTTTTAAGGTGTCTGTTGACACCACCTGTACATTTGAAATCTGTTGCCCTCGTTATTTGATTCGTTTTTGGCGTCTCCGTATTGCTAGTCATCCGGATGGAACGAAAAATTTCTTGTTTGACTAAATGTTAGTAGACAGGGTCTATATGTGTGCAGAGAAATTAATTCAACCAATGCTACAGCATTTATTTACTACAAAGAGGATTCCATGAAAGGTAGGTTTATCCGGTGCTTGAGAGACTTTGCATTTCTCCCATGAATTTGGGGTTAGTATCGCTACTTGAGCCATAAGCATCGCTCTTCAATTTTTAAGAACTTTGAGTTCTAAGGAACATGATCTCAAATTTAAGAATTTTAGGTTAATAACGAGAAAAACACTTAAACAACTGTCAAATTCGTATCCAAGTCCAAGTAGACAATTGTTGCTTTTGTTAAGAGAGTAGGTTTATTCCTCAAGGGATTGTGTGACCATTGAATAGGTTACGAGATCAAGAGCTGAAACAAATGGTCTTCATTTTTGCATTGTAACTAGAAACAGAGGCTTCTTTCTCAATCTTGCAAAATTTTAAATTCTTTTTAAATGTTGGATTTCTATTTTTGTAATTTTTTTATAGGTGGGACTTTTTTTTTTATGTATTTGTTGTTGTGTAGACACACGAATATAAGACTTTTGCCCAACCACCAGGCTATAGATGAGAAAATATCAACCTATACCGTGGACGGAGCATGAGAATTTGGGTTTTCGAAAATATCACTCTTAAAAAAGCGTCCAAAGTTTTGCCTTGGGTTTTTGCTACATAATGTCTGTTATTATTGACTACTGATTGTTGGTAAGAATCGATTTATTTTTGGTTTATTTGTAAAGTAATTAACATTGTGCGAGTGCAATCAATGGTTCTTTATGGGCATCATGATGGTGATTTCGTCAATATAGGAAGACTCTTAATTGTAATAAACACACACCACACATTATCCTTGCTCTTTTGAAAATGAAAATTTCTATGGCTAAAAAGGAAAATTTGAGTGCCAAAAATCATATTTTAAAAATATAATCTCAACTATTTTGTATGATGGGTGGAGAGTGCAAGGATGATTTTTGGCCTTACAAGTATAATAGTAAAAATAAAAGGAACAGCAGTTGTAGTGGCTTGGATTTGCATTTTGTTATATTTGTTGTTTAGTTGTAAGGTCGTATATTTATACATACACCGTGTGTGTGAGGTTTCCAGACAGGGTACTATATCATATAGTGTTGCTCATGGTTTCTATCAACATGATGTATGTTGACTAATGTTGAACTCTATCCTTTTCCGATTTCACCCCTAACATTTAAAACATAGATTTTAGAGTAGGGGCTGGATTGTTATCTTTGGATTTGTTTGCAGACTCACTAGAAATAGTTTGACAACTACATTGCTATAATTTCCCATTTGATCTTGGTGTCCCTTTTTACACTCCAACAATTTGGGACATAGATTGTTGCCTTTGCACCCATTCAAACATGGTGATAGTTTGGTGCATTGGTGGTATTGGTGTTCACAACATTATTGATGGAACACTTTCCCCGTTTTTAGGGGTGGTTCCAAGTTCATTATTTAATGTTTCCTATTTTAGTATTGCACATCTTGTATAGGATATTAGCAGGAGGAAATCCTAGGCACAAACCCATTTCAAGTGCAGAAAGTGATGTTGAGTTAAGGTTCTTCTGTTTATCCCATCATAGGTGCCTCGTGATTTATATGCAAGATTCTTGTCAAGAACGTAAACCTCAACTATTTCTTACGTGTCTCTTCATTTCTTACGAGTTTCGGGCATCATGTTGCCATTTTGTTAATTCTGCATTCTCTTAATTGTATTAAACACACACACACATGCTACATGTATGCGTGCATGCACTGCACACACGCATACACACACACCCACACCCACACCCACCCACACACACACACATGCACGCACACACCCACCCACACACACACAAAAAACCCACACACGCACACACACCCACCCACACACGCATGCACACACGCACACATGAGAGGCTCGATCGGGGCCTTAAATTTGTGAGAAAAACTAAAATGTGGAGCATAATGTTATGATAAATAAACCCTAAAACAAAACAAATTTGGGCGCGAGACATTTGAGACTCTTGCAAATTGCTTGGGAGGAAGTGACTTGTCGGGAAAGGTTGCAGAGGCCTTTCATACATGTTTATCATGTTGTTTGCAAATGAAAATAGGGAACATACTAAAATTTGTTTGTTTCTTTTTCTCAAGGTCATTGGGCCATCTTGTTTGGCAAGAAGAAGAGAAAGAACAGGAGTGTGGAGAGCTACAAGATTTATGTTTTGAACGTCTTGAAGCAGGGTCACCCCAAGATCGACATCTCTAGGAAGGCCACAAGTATCATGAATTCCTTTATGAATGAATTCTTCTAGAAATTATCTGGTGAAGCTTGAAGCTTTCAAAATACACGAAGAGGGAGACCATGTCTTTGCATGAGGTGCGAGACGGTTGTGAAATTGGCTCTTCTAGGTGAACTTGCTAAACATGTGATGCTCGAGGGAACAAAGGCCATCACAAAGTTCACATCCGATTAAACAAACCCCAACTCTTAACTGACCATTATTTTTGTAAGGTATCTATTGAAACCACCTATACATTTGAAATTTGTTTCCCGCATTTATTTGATTTCTTTTTGGCGTCTCCGTATGTGCCGAGTCATTCGGATGAGACTAGAAATTTCTTGTTTAACTAAATGTTAGCAGATAGGGTCCATGTGTGCGAGAGAAATTAATTGGCCAATGCTAAAGCATAGTTATTTACTACAAAGAGGCTTCCATTAAAGGTAGGTTTATCCACGGTGCTTGAGACTTTGCATTTCTCCATGAATTTGGGGTTAGTATCGCAACTTGGGCCATTAGCATTGCTCTTCAATTTTTTTAACAATGGAAATTGTAAATCGATTTACATATAAAACATTGGGTGTATGTAAGAACTTGGAGTTAGAAGGAACATGATCTCAAATTTAAGAATTTTAGGTTAATAACAAGAAAACGCCTAAACAATCACAAATTCATAGCCAAGTCCGGGTATATAATTGTTGCTTTTGTTAAGAGATTCCTTTGGGGATTGTGTGACCATTGAATAGGTTACGAGATCAAGAATTGAAACAAATGGGCTTCATTTTTGCATTGTAACTAGAAATAAAGGCTTCCTTTTCAATCTTAAAATTTTAAATTCTTTTTAATGTTGGATTTGTCTTTTTTGTAATTTTTTTGACATGTGGGACTTTTTTATGTATTTGTTGTTGTGTGGACACACGAATATAAGACTTTTGCCCAACGATCACTTGCTATAAATGAGAAAATATCAATCTATAGTGTCGACGAGAGCGTGAGAATTTGGGTTTTGAAAATATCACTCTTAAAAACATCCAAAGTTATGCCTTGGTTTTTTTGCTACATAGTGTTCTGTTATTATTAACTACTAAAATTGTTGGTAAGAATCATTTTTTTGTTGGTTATTTGTAAAGTAATTCACATTGTGCGGACACGGTCAGTGGTTCTTTATGGGCATCATGGCATCCATTTTGTCAATACGGGAAGACTCTTAATTGTAATAAACACACACACACACACACACACGCACGCACGCACGCACGCACACACTATGCTTGATCTTTTTGAAAAATGAAAATTTCTATGGTTAAAAAGGCAAATTTGTGTGCAAAAATCATGTTTTTAAAAATCTAATCTCAACTATTTTTATGGTGGGTGGAGAGTGCAAGTATGATTTTGTCTTCGCAAGTTTAACAATAAAAATAAAAGGAGCAATAAGCTGTTGTGGCTTGGATCAACATTTTTTATATTTATTGTTTAGGCTGAGGTCGTATATTTATATATACACAGTGTGTGAGGTTTCCAAAGAGGGCACTATAACATATAGTGTTGCTCATGATTTCTATCAACATGATGTATGTTGACTAATGTTGAACACCATCCTTTTTCGATTTCACCCCTAACATTTAAAACCTTGGTTTTAGAGTAGAAAGGGATTGTTATCTTTGGATTGTTTGCAAACTCACTAGAAATAGTTTGACAACTACATTGTTGTAATTTCCCATTTGATCTTGGTGTCCCTCTTTGCACTCCAACAATTTGGGACATAGATTGTTGCCTTTACACCCATTCAAATGTGGTGATAGTTTGGCGCATTGGTGGTGTTGGTGTTCACAACATTATTCAATGGAACACTTTCCCCACTTTTAGGGATGGTTCCAAGTTCATTATTTAATGTTTCTATTTTAGTATTGCACATCATGTATAGGATATTAGCAAGGGAAATCCACAGGCACAAACCCATTTCAGTGCAGAAAGTGATGTTGAGTTAAGGTTCTTTTGTTTATCCCACCATAGGCGCCTCGTGATCTATATGCAAGTTATTGTAAAGAACATAAACCTCAACTATTTCTTACGCGTCTCTTCATTTCGATGAGTTTATGGGCATCATGAAAACCATTTCATCAATTCGGGAAGTCTATTAATTGTAATAAACACACACACACACACCCCCGCACGCGCGCAAGACGACGCGCAGGGGTGAGACTGAGCATGTGGCGCACACACACGCACGCGTGCACACACACGCCGCGCGCACGTGAATAAATGCACACGCACGCGCCCACACGCGCACATGCACGCGCCGCGCGCACATGCATACACACACACACGCACGGAAACGCATGCACACACGCACGCACGCACACACACCCGTGCACACACGCGCACACACGCACACGCGCACATGTACACACACACGCACACATGCATGCACACATGCACGCACACGCGCACGTGCACACGCGCACACACACACACACAAAATCCTTGATCTTTCGAAAAATGAACATTTATATGGTTAAAAAGGAAATTTTGTGTGCAAAAATCATGTTTTTAAAAATCTATCTCAACTATTTTGTATGATGGGTGGAGAGTGCAAGTATGATTTTGTGCTTTAAAGTATAACAATAAAAATAAAAGGAGCAATAGTTGTTGTGGCTTGGATCTGCATTTTTTATATTTATTGTTTAGCTATAAGGTCGTATATTTATACATACATCGTGTGTGAGGTTTTAGAGAGGCACTATAACATATAGTGTTCTTAGGGTTTCTATCAACATGATGTATGTTGACTAATGTTGAACTCCATCCTTTTTCGATTTCACCTCTAACATTTAAAACCTTGGTTTTAGAGTAGGAAACAGATTGTTATCTTTGGATTTGTTTCAGACTCATAGAAATAGTTTGACGACTTACATTGTTGTAATTTCCTATGTGATCTTGGTGTCCCTCTTTGCACTCTAACAATTTGGGACATAGACTATTGCCTTTGCACCCATTCAAACATGGTGATAGTTTGGTGCATCGGTGGTATTGGTGTTGAAAACATTATTAAATGGAACACTTTCCCCACATTCCCCACTTAGGGGTTGTTCCAAGTTCATTATTTAATGTTCACTATTTTAGTATTGCACATCCTGTACAAGTTATTAGCAAGGAAAATCCTTGGGCACAAACCCATTTCATTATAGCAAGTGATGTTGAGTTAAGGTTCTTTTGTTTATCCCACCATAGGCGCCTCGTGATCTATATGCAATTTATTGTGGGCCAACAACGTAAACCTCGGCTATTTGTTACATGTCTCTTCATTTCTGATGAGTTTGAAGAACTTATCCCCAAGTATCTTCCTTTCTTAATGGTCGATGTTTTGTCATTGTTAATCTTGCTCAACTTTTTTAATTTATTATATTTAGGCCTCGAATGGATACTTCTGATGTAGGTAATTATTTTTGTGTTAACTTGCATAGTATTGTGTATTCAAAGAATATGTCACTCAATGTATCTCCAAAATAGCTTCAACAAGAGCAACGATTTGAGGATAAAAAAAAGAAAACTGTAAACAAGTGCATTATAGGCAATTGGAATGTGACTTTTTATTTGTGATTAAGCACTATTTTCTATTTCAAGTCTCTTTACCTTATCTTGAGTTTTATGTTTGTACTTATAAGAGTTATCCCAAAAAAATTTGTTGATTGATCATTTATTATTGAAGGGGAAACATTAAGATCCATTTAAGTAATTTTTGCCTCAAGGAATGAGGTGTAGCCATTCCACCAAATTTGTAGACTTGCATTAGGCCTCTATACTTTTGGTATCTCCTAGAATTTAGATGGCATGACAATGAACGTTTTACTCACTCGCATTATGCGCGTGAATGCAATATACATTTAAAATGGCAAAAAAATGGCAAACCCAATATTATAGGGGAATATGTGATGCTTGAGTAGATTTATACAAAATAATTCATGGAATAAGTGTGGGACATATAAATATTTAATTCTCACTTTTTTATTAAAAAGTCCCTCTTTTGAATGGTAGATGAAAAAGACCTTTCACTCAAATTGCATTGAATTGAATAATATAGAGGAGATTGAGACTAAAAAATGGAGCACATAAAATTCCTTAAGCATACATTCTCACTTTTTTATTTCTAAGCTTCAAATTATACATTTCTTTCATGCATACATTCCTTAAGCATACATTCTCACTTTTTTATTTCTAACCTTCGATTCTGTCTTTGTTTTCCTTGAACATTCCTTTTACACGTCCTAATTGCCTAATTTACCTTGGGATTAATTTTATTTGTTGGTTTGTCATCGTAGTATAACTCCCTCCCAAACATCTTTTTCACCTAAAATACATTACATCATCTTTTGCACTTCCAAAGTTTCACCTGTTTCGCCTATACATGTTTGGAAACACTATGTGCCTCTTGAATTGAGACAAACCCTATTCTTTTCCCTGATGGCTACAAAAAAACCTACTCACAATTGTGTATGAATCCCCTAATCTAATTTTTGTATGGAACCCTAATCACAATAGCATATAAAGTGGTGCCAATAGAATATATTATTTGGGCAGGAATAATCTAAGTTGGGAAATAGGTGTCGGACATGCAAGGATTTAATTCTTGCGATTTTACTAAGTCATGGAGTAGGTGTTGGACATGTAAGTATTTAATACTTGAGTGACATTGTCCATATGGGTAAAAAATATGTGCTTAATGGATATAGACAAACCTTATTCTTTTCCCTTATAGCCCTACAACGAAATCTTGATCCCAATTCCTTTTGAAACCCCCTATTCGTAATTATGTATAGAACCCTTTTCGCATTTGTGTATAAGTTAGAGCACATAACATATTTTATTTGTTTAGGAATAATCTAAACCGAGGAATAGGTGTGAGACATGAAAGGATTTCATTCCCACATTTTTACTAAGTCGTGGAATAGGTGTGGGACATGCAGGTATTTAATTCTCATGTTTTTATTTTAAAATCCCTCTTTCAAAAAAACAAATAAAATGCACATTTTGCTCACATGACCAATCGCTAGAGTGACTCAATTATCAATGATTGTTCAAGCATCACCTATTCCCCTACAAATACTCAAGCTTGAAACTGAAAATAGACGTTTATTGGGTTTTCCTCATTTTTTACATTTTCGTCCCTTTAAACACAAATTGCATTCATGTGCATAATGTGTGTGAGATAGAGATGAAAAAATGGATCACATAATGCGTTTTTATTTTTAACCTTCAATTCATGTCTTTGCCTTCCTTGAACATTCCTTTATGCATCCTTGTTACCTAATCCGAAGGGAGTGACGCGTCGATTTTGGGTTCTGCAAGCTCTACCGACCTCCCTCCCGATTGTTAGCATCTTCATGGCTATATGAATATTGCATCATGTAATGTCCCCAATTCCGAGCAGTTGGCCTAACGGCCATATTTTGGTCTTAGCCTTGGTCATTCCCAAGGGGCTAACGACTTTGGAGGTTATTGGGGATGGTTGTCTGATTTCCTACTATGTTTTTGTTATATTTTGGGCGTTGGGAGGGTCTAATGGGCCCTTTGTGTTTTATTTTGTCGTTGGGATCACTTAAGTGGACACTTTTGGCATTTAATGTTATGTTTCTTCGTTGGGGCCACTTAAAGTCCCTTTTTGGCGACTTGGGGGGATATGTATTGCATTAAATGTTATATTTCTTCGTTGGGCTCATAAAAAGCTATATAAGGAGGTGGAGGGTGGAGTTGGAAATCATTCTTGCATACATATTTTCTTTGGTGATACTTGATAGTGAGCAACTGTTGTTTGCTTGTTCCGCTTGTGGAGTGAATCCCACAAGATCCCTAGCTTCGGTGGTGAGAGATCCACTCCTAGCTAGAAGGGCACTCTTCGGTGGTGAAAGATCCACCCTAGTTTGCTAGGCTCTTGCACCTTTTCAGATCTGATTTGCAGTCATCTTCAGCGGGGTTTTCCAAGGCGGTTTGGAAAATCACGATAACTTTCTCGGGTTTTTCTTTGTTTGAAGCGAAATTCGTTGTGGCGACTAAGGAGAGGTTCTTTGTGAAATGGCGGGGTTTGTTGAGGGTTTTAGCCATTCCTAGCAAAAACGACCTAGTTGAAGAATTGCAGGCCCTAAAATTTAGGGTTTCGGTGGAATTTTCAGATCTAAAGGTTGGCTGTTTTTCTCATATTTTTCATAAGTTATTTCAGAATTTCAGCTTTTTATGTTTGGTAGTCGAAAAGATATGAATTTTCCGAATTCTATCATTTTCAGAGCTTATAAAAAAATTCCCCATAGCAGTTTCTATGTTATAAAAATACAAAAACAGTTTATTATTGTTAGTTATTATTTTTGCCGACTTAGATGAAATTTGAAGTGTTTTGGGCAAGTATTTTCAAGATATCATATTTTTATTGTTCGCTGCCCTATTTTTGCAAAAATCGAGGGAAAAATCGATTTAGTATTTCTTTGCAAATTTTTGTATTTTGTCAATTTTTGTAAAATCCCAACAAGGGATATTTCACATCACCCTTTACGTTTCCTTGTAGAGTTCACTTACATCAACCACACTTGGAGAAAAACTACATGCCTCGGACTACGACACAAACCTTGTTTGTTTGCTACAAAGAAACCCTAATTGTAATTGTGTATGCAACCCTTACCCTGGAGTTTTAGGTCCACACCACATTTCCTTATTTCTAAATTAACCCTTGAAACACATAAGTGAATTACCCTTGCATTTATTTGTGAAATTGCAAAGAACTATTGACATTGACAACATTGAAGGATCACTCTTTTCTTTTTTAGATCCCCCAATTATGTTTCCTTTACCTCTTTCGCACCGTATGCACTTTTTCTTTCAAAAAATTGACACACTAAACGTCTCGTAGTGAATTAACCATTCCACCATAAAAATATGAAAAATGACTAAATAACACGATTCACTTGTCAGATAACATCTTCTTCTACCCCGTACATCCATTCCTTGGGCAACCTCAATTATCAATGATTGTTCCTGCATCGCTTACTTCACTATATTTTCTCGAGCTTAAAATTGCAAAAGACATGCTTGCAAAGTGCTACAAGAAGTAAACAATGTGGTTAGGTCTCGAATTAGGACCCTGGACGATTAAGCGAAGCACATATAGTAGATATTATTTGGGAAGGAACAATATGCTTCATGGAATAGGTGTGGGGCATGCATGTATATAATTTCCCACCTTTTAATTTACAACAATCCATCCATGTCTACATCTTACCTATCCAATTAAATTTCGTCCAATCGAAAACCTTGAAGCCATTAAATTAAAAAAACAAGCTTGATTACAAGGTAAAAGACAACATTCACTAATATGATTAATTGCTCTTGCGACTCACTTAGTGATGTTTGTTAGCACGCCATCTATTTTCTTGCACTTAATTGAACTTACAACTTGAAAGGGAGGCTACAAATTACTTCAGGATGCATCCATTCAACTTGGGTTTCGAACCCTCAAACTTTGCGATTTTCCCCTATTTTTTTACATGCTCTTTGTGACTTTGAAATGCTTAACTCAAGCAGAGATAGCAGATATTATTTGGGTGTGAACAATATGATCCGTCGAAAACGTGTGGGGCATGCAATCTAAAGCCTTAATCTACCTTTGATTCGTATGACCAATCGTTGAAATGTGTTAACTCACATAGCCTCCTTGACTCCTCTTTCCTTTTCCGTGCACTACTCATCCCTCAAACGCCATTTTCCACACCCCTATTCCTTTCCCATTACTCCTCTTAATTTTGTTTCACTTCTTCTTGCATCCCTTTCGGCATTCACATCGTACACTTCACGCACGATCGCTAATTGTTAAACATACTCTACTTGATGCCAACAATATACTTAACCCGCTACTTCAAGAATTTAACCCTCTAACCTCTTAAAAGTAAATAATTTTGTAGTATCTAACATCCCTTAATTTACCACTCAAATAAAATGTTGGGTAAAACCTGAAATAACGACCGAAGGTTAATACCCAAACACAAAATCTGTAAGATTTTTGGATTTGGCGATAGAGCAAGGAGCCAATCACAAGCTTATTTGGGTACGCGTGTCAAATTCGAGAAGCCTCGTCCACACTGCCGGATCATGTCCACTCTAACCATGCTGTGGCTGGCGTTGCTCTTTCAACGGATAATTTACTCCATTGCTCTCAATTTTATTGTGATTTGTTTCAGCAGGGCAGAAAAAGGAGGAAGACAGAGCAATGGCTATGGCAATGGCGGGGAGGGCCATTCCTACAGTGGGTGGCATGCAAATTCAGCCTCAAGCTCGCCTTGGAGTTTTCGGAAGCAGTCTGGGTGGAAATGCAGTCCCCATCGCCACTCCCACTCAGTCTCACAGGCTACCTGTTCTTAAAACTGGTCAGTTTTCAAATAGAAATGCATTCCGTTGACTTGCATTCTCTGGCATTTAGGTTGGATTCTGCTCACTAAATTACAATGGCATGTTATGAATTTCACTTAATTTTTTTCTAAGTTATATTTATACATCACATTGATTCAGAACTTGCCTTCCATATCATCTGGTGTTATTTTAATTAGATTTTTGAACAATTTTTGGAAGAACAGATTCTTATCGGTTCAGAGATGGACAAATGTATTGGGTGAGAAATGGTTGGATGGGACAATTTTTTATTTTTTATTTTTTTGGCTTGGAAAATATTGGGTGTGTTAATGGGCCACAATCTTAAGATTTGCAAACCCAGGCCAGGTTTGAATATACCCAATCAAACAGTGGTCACCCCATAGTGCGGCTTTATTGCCTAATGGATATGCGAACACAAGACAAACTTTTACAGGTACCCTATAACCCCTTTGCTTTATTTTCTATGATTGTTGTTTATTAAGGAATAATTTTCGTCACAGCCCCATATCTGCAGTTTTCTTCTTTTCCTATTTTTATTTGTTAATGGAAGCTTTCACATTTGGAGACAATGTTCATAATAATGCCAAACTGTTGATTCCTTTTCTTTTGGTCTGAAGGTATTCAACTACCACGCAGATAGAAATTTCTGGTTATAGCCCAGACCCTAAAAATGGACCTCAAGAAAATATAAAAGAAAGCAAAGACATACCATGCTTGGAAAGAGAACCGTTAGAGGTTAGTAAACGGCAGAGTTGAGCCAGAACAAAAGCTTCCAACTCCTCCCCTAGGATTCAAGGCCAAAGAACTGGGTAATAGATGTCAGATATGTGCCATGGTGTTGGCCTGGTTTGGTTCGGCGCCTGACAGAGCAAGACTGTTGGGAAAAATTGTGGCCTTGTTGCTCTAGAATTGGTTCAGAGAATTAGGTGGTGCACTAGATGCGAGGTCCACCCCTGAGGCTTCTTCTGTGGCGGCCTTTTATGTGTTGAATCATCTCTTTAGTGAAAAGCTATGTCACAAGGTTCAGCAAATTTTATCGAAAAAGTTCAAATTTTGCCGAACTTTATTCTCGTCGAACATGAACTCGAACTTTATCCATTACTTTTGCATGGGAAATTTTTGACGCGATTTTGCATTATTTTAAAAATGTTTATATATATATTTACTGACTGAAAGTAGTGGATATAAAGCTCTCTCCACTCTGTCCTTCTGACATATTTATGCATTTTTTTCAAAAAATAAAAATGATAGAAAAAAATTGTTCAAACTTAAAGACGTTTTTTTCCTCAAACTTTATCCCTTGGTGAACTTGAACCGAACTTTATCCTCATCGAACATGAACGCGAACTCGAACCTTGTGACTTAGATGAAAAGAAACAAACATGTTTAATCTTCAGATTGGATGAGAGACAATAATGAATTGTGCGACTCCCTAAAGAAGCAATAATATCTGCCTTGGATCTCATTTTATAGTGGGCATCTAAAGATGAATTGCTCTTTATATTCTGGTTCATTGTTCCATACTCTACATGAAATTACCATGGGAAAATTTCAACCCAAAGTAATATTTGATTTATTTAGGAGCAAAGATGCACCCATCTTCTGTTTGGAGGTAGTTTGATAATAACAATGCATTTTCATTGACAATGGTTCAAACGGTTCAGTCCAAGTTGTTTACAGAAGATAGTTTGGTAATAATGATGCATTTTCATTGGCAATGGTTCAAATGGTTCAGTCCAAGTTGTTTTTATTTATGGCTTATAGCTCAGTCCAGGTTTTCTTATTAATGATTTCAAGGCTGTAAAGAGAATTGGTAAATCTCAAGAAGCAAGTCATCTTCTTCCTCATTATGCATATGCTTAAAAGGTTCATTACCTAGGGAGTGAAAGATATCATAAATAAGACCTCGAAAATACCAAGGTTTAAGACGGGAAGATGGCCATACTGAGTAAGAATCAATTTAACTTTACCAGGGTTTTTTTCTTCATAAGACTTCCTAGTAAGAAGCAGCACTCTAGAAAGGGAAGAGAATAGAACGTTATCCCTGTTTTTCTTCTTAACAAGCTCAATACTAAGCCACTAGTTTCTTGGAAGTGTGATTGGAAGTCGAACACCGACAAACCTTTTTTTTTGGTATAGTCCTAGGAACACCTTTCAATGGTTCTATCATACCTTGGCCATCAAAGAGAAATTAAACAAGTGTTGGAAGTTCAATTTTGGAATTTTTGTATAGCTTCCTCATTTCATGCACGTAAAGTGCTTGTTTAATCAAAGGACACTTGCTTCGCCTGGTCTCTACTCTATGATGGCCTGTCCACAAGGCAGAGGCTTGCGCCTTTAGGCGTTGCAGCTCGAACCTATGTAGTTTGTAGCAGGTTTGAGTCCATTTTACATGTATTTTGGTTCTGCCCCGAATCCAAGTCTACTTGGCGGCAGTGAGACACTGTGCTTTACTAACATTTTGATAATGCCTTTATCAAGTATAAAGTGTTTCTATTTAGAACTATTCATCGGTGAATGTTCTATACATTTGATTCATATGAAAAAGTTACTTTTAAGTTTTTATGGAAACAACATTATGCAGAGACTTTTTGAAAGTAAAATTTCTTTGCTATTATGTTTTTATGGGGGAAGAAATGAAGCTTATATTGCTTTAGAGAGTAAATTTCCATCAATCTAATGTCAAGGATACATGGATAATCGTTTCCTTAGAAAGCTAGAGGCAACGAATCAGCCTCTTTATGGAAACATTCGAAATCAGCTATGACCAGAAAAGCCAATCCCTGATGCTCCTGCATTCAATCAAATCATTATGTGGGTTAATTTAATCACCCACAGCTACAAATCTTCCATTTGCCAAGCTTCTGCTTCTTGACACTAGTACTAGAAAATTATAAGACCTTGTTGCAGTGTATATACTAAAATGCGTGGCACAGATTATTTCATGTCAAACTCAACTTGGTCAGTATTAGTGTCAATAATGCTAAAAGTAAAGTTCCATTAACTGGTCTAATCTCTAGACTCAATTGAAGTGGACTCATAAGGAGCTCATCAATCACCTGGGAAAGATATGATATTGCTTCTGGATCACGAATGTCCTAAGTGACTGAACGAATTTTGTTCCCATTTCTTTGGATTCTCCAATTCACCGATGAAAACCAGATTTAATCGATGGAGATCTGGAATATATGTCTTGTACCTGAGAGCGCCAGACACAGCTACAAGACTATAAATGCCATAGCAAATCAGATGATTATTCATTCAAATTTGTCTTGCAACCCTCAAAATTGATTAAATAAAGGAATGGCTTCTAAAAGACAGCGCTCTTTACTTACACAACGTAGCACATGACTATATAAATGCAGACATTCTGTCATTGGTCCACTAACAAACTGGGAGGAAGCAATCAAGACTTTTTTATAAATGCATCATATATCTTTATAGATGTCAAGACTATATCTATTCACTAGTGTGTGGCAAGGCTGTTTTTCCTGAGAATATTTATCACAGGTCATAGGAAACTTGAATTATAGTGCTTAAAAGATCTAAACACTATTGTAGAAAAAGTCTTGGGTTACAGATTTACAGTATAAAACATATTGCATATTCTATTCACAGGTTGTGTGCAACCAAACACAACTTAATAAACTTTTAAATGATAAAAGTTGAAACTATTCAAAAGTTAGCACTAACAATTAAACAATTAATCGTCTTCAATTATGTAAATGCAACATGGCTAACCCAAACGTGGAGTGAATGATGAAGGTTCAAGAAGTTGATTGGGTGTGCAAATCTGACTCCAGTAAAGTTTCTAGCAGTTTTACCTCCCTCACAAGGTGTTGCACATTAAATTGATCTTATTCCAGGTGCTAGAATTCACAACCAAGCTATTTTCAAATTCATTCCTTATGAGATGAGAAGAGAAGACATTATTGAACAAAGGGACAATTTGTTGATTACGAAACCTGGACTCTTGAGCCCTTAACAAGACCACAACGAAATATTGATATCCGTTTCCAAGGATGAACAATATGTTAGATTGTTTAGTGGATGGTAGTGTCTTTTCAACCCTAATTTGAAAAGGATAAGAGTGGAAGACAAGTTCCAACCCATTGATGTCTTATATGAATGGTTGGTGATGCCATTTGGATTGTCTAATGTCCATGATGCTTTCATGCAAACCATGACCCATGTATTTAGACAATGTAGGCGAAGTTTTATTAATGTCTTTTTCAACAACTCTTTTATTGTCAATACAAATACGAAAGTGTATACAAAGCCTTGAAATCAATTTTAGGATTTTTTTAGCTGAAAGGCTATTTAATAATCTTGAGGAGAGTTAATTTTATAGAAACAAGCTTGTGGTCCTTGGTAATGTAATTTGAGTAGAAAGATTGAGCGTGTATCATGAGATTCAAGGCCATACTTGAATGAGGTATTGGTCGATGAAAGGCCTACATTCTTGAAGAATTTTCCCTTGATGGCGTGCAAACAATTTTTAGCTCTTTCAATGTTAATGTTAGCACTCAAGCCTTATTGGCAATGGCAGGAAAATGAAATTGTGAATCCTATGTGCGACCATCACCATGCTTATCATGTTATCTTCTCTTACCTTCTGTTAGGTATAACACCACAAAATTGTTTAAGCCCGCAAGGTCGATCGAAAGCATTAAGTGGTCATCTATCTAAGTTCCCCATGATATTAAGTGGCCAATGAAATTTTGCCAAGTGTGTTGTTCTTTCTCATCTATTGCTGCATAATTAGCTCATTCGGCCCCACCCTAGGCTTTTAGTTTTCCATAATTGTGCACCTTTGGATCCTAATTGTCCAGTCTTAATTGTTGATCATGTATTTTAAACAGCTTGGTTAAATAGTCAAGCTTTCTTTTCATTGGTTTGCGTTTATTCTTTTAGCATCATGTGGGTCCACTTGTCTCCCTTTGCGAAGTTGGGACTTTTGATTTCAAATTTGCTTGATTTGAATTTTCATTGAATTATAACATATTGATAACTATAAGAAATGGAATTTCCAAATGTCGATTGGTCCAACCTTGTGACCTTTGTGTCAGGAAAACCCATTTATGCTTAATCCGTTGAAGTGGGACTGCCAGATCTTAGCAAATTAAGCTCAATCATTGATTACACTGCTTGGCACATAAATTTACTATCAAATATCCTTAAATCCCCTATTGGCTCGCCCTTCTAGCCCTATGCTATGTGGTACCAATTTTCTTAATCTCTTTGAAGTGCGACTGTTTGATTCCTTCTCCTATTGATTTGGATCAGCAGCTCCCCCGCCTCTTCAAATAGCTCCAACATGAAGTCCACTCTCAATATTTTTGTGTACTTGACTCGGAAGGCCTTGTTTTCTAGGATGAAATGCTTCTCTATTTCTATTGCTCTTGTGGTGTAGATCACAGATATTCTTTTCTCCCATTCTTCCTTGGGAGTCACCCATATACCCGTCTCACATTTGAGCCAGTAGGAACTAATTGTTATTTGAGCTATTTGTATTTTTTCCCTCCATTTGATTTCAGCACCTATGCACATGATTTTTTCTGATGTGCATAAGTCAAGTCAAATTCTGTAAGGTAGTGTTGTTTCTTTCTTGTTTTCTTTCTCTACATGACCATTCCAAATTTCTCATTCACACAACTTTTTATTTCTTTGTTAAGATTTAGACATTCATTTATGCTGATATCCCATCTTCTCATCCATTTTTTGGTTTTGTTTTATCCATGTACTACTTCTCCTACGTAACTCTTTTTCCCTTGCTTCCTTTGGCCACCTGTTAGTCTCCATACTTTATATTTTTTTCAAGTAACATGATAACCTGATCATAGTCGTTGCCTCTAAAAGGAAAGTGCATGTTTCTAAAAGGAGTATTTCATAGGGAATTTAAACCTTAATTTTGAATTTGTTTGTAACCAAGCACTTTTTTGATCCTTTCTATTTGCCTCCATTTTAAATCCAAGTGTCACTGCCTCATAACTCACAGCCATATAGGACCACTAGGGTAACAAGTAATCCAATGAAGACCCTGGCGGTCTTCCAATCCCACAGCCCTGCATTTATGTATCTATTTTGTTGTGTGTATAGAGATTTCTTTTCTTTCTACATATGTCCCAACTGAGTTTGTTGTGAAATTCTAGACCAAGATTGTTGAATTCTGATACCACTTCAAATAGGTCCCCTTTGAATTGGAGGTTGAAATATTTCTTCTTTCTTTTCCTAGGGAGAAGACTAGTATCTTAGTTTTGCCGATGTTAACCTACATCCTTACTTCTTTACAAAAACATTGTAGGGCTTTAAGTGGTCTCTCAATCCTTGGGTTGTTTCTGCAATTAGAATTAGACCATCAACATATGAGAGGAGTTAAGTGAGCCCTTTCACCCCAATACGTTTCTAACCATTCTTCTAACTTGTTTATATATAACACAAACAAAGCGAGAGACAAAGGGCAACCTTGTTTGATGCCTATATTGCTCCCAAAGCACTTGGACAACCCCTCCTGCCTTTTTATTTTGGCCTTGACTTGATCACATAGTCTGTAGACTGCTGCCCTATAGTGAACTAGGACCCTTAGTTACTCCATTCTGCTCCATAATATGCTCCTCGGAATTGTATCAAACGCTTTCTTGAAATCTATGAAACAGCAGTCTTCAGCTTTTTTATCCCAATACTTATCAACTATTGTAGAGTGACACACCGATCTATTGTTGAATACTCCGAGTTTTTAGAGTGACATACCAATCTATTGTTGAATACTCTGGTCTAAAACCTGTTTAACCTTTTGTTCTCCCCTTTTTTCTCCACCTGACTGTTGATTCTACGTTCTACCATACTACCAAAAAGTTTTTCTTAGAGGGGGTTAACCATGATGGTTCAATAGTTTGAAGGGCTATTGGCATCCCGACTCTTGAACATAGGTATAATTAGAATAGTTGTTGATTCTGTTGGGAAGCCATTTTGAAGAACCTCGTTAAACATTTCTTTGACGTGGTGATAAAATCTCTTGCCCCCATTTTATAACTTCTTCTTGCAGACCATAGCTGTCTCGGGCCTTACTTGTTGTTAGCTTCTTAATCCCTTGTTGGAAGTCTCTAGTTGTTAAAATTTATTTAACATTGATTGTGGGGGATGTGTCTATTTTCCTTTTCACATTTGTACAACTGTTTTATCCAACCACTGACTTGCTGTAATGTTATTTTTTGTTTGTGTTTTTTCTCTATGTAGCTCTGTCCAAAATCTATTTGGATCATGTTTTCCTAAGTATATCAGAGCCCTACCTCTTGTTCTCGTATACTCTTTTTTTTTTATCCTCACCATTTTTTCATAGATTTTTCTATTTCCCTTCGTCGCATCTAGCATCTAAGTGCTCCCGTAGTGTTCTTTTTGTTACCTTGCATTCCTCATTGTACCATGGATTTGTTTTAAAGTTTTTTTCTTCTTCTTCTTCTTAAGTTGAGATCTTTTACATGTGCGTAGAACTCCTTGAATTATGTTCATTAATCTCTCACTTTTAATAGGATATGTGCATACTTCGGATGCTCTCTTGTCTTTCCCTCGTAAAACTTGTTTCTCAATGCAGCCCTAAAGGTATGTCGATTTTCCTTCTTCAGGACATTCCCTTTAGTTGGTGGTTTATCACGAGTGACGCAAACATGCTCATTTGTTTGCTTACTTCCATGCATTTGAATCTTTATAGAAATTGGGTTGTGCTGATTTAAGCTCCATGAGGAAATCCTCTATTTCCATATCTAGAATTTTAGATATACATTTTTGTGAACTTTTAACATAATCAGTAACGCTCTATCTGTTGTGGGTTTTGCATGTGCAATTTTACGATTCACACCATTTACTTATGCTGTTGCAAATGACCAAACTGTATATACTATACAAGCTTAGTGACTCTTCCCTGAAATGTGTGATGGTCCCAATTTCATCTTCTAAGAGTCTAGTCCATTGCTGATTTTCCTCTTCTTCTAGCCATAGAGGTTTGTTATCCAGGCCCTCATTTCTTCTTATATTGCTGGCCTATTTATTTTCTCTTCTTGCATTGAAATCCCTCACTAGCATTATCTCCCTAGCTTACTGTAAGCTGAAATGCCCTTGGTAGGGGCGAGTATGAGTCTCCAAGGTCCAAATCAGGCCTCTTATAGGAATTTGAATTTCAGAGGGAAAAGTGACAGGAAGTTATGCTTGCTATTCTATAATGTTTCTGAAATTTTAATCCTTATATATATTGTTTATTTGTATCTTGTTTCACCATTTTATATTCCTTCCTAAGCTCTTTGACTAAACCCATTATTCCATCACGTCCTTTACCATTTTTACTTCCTTATTCCATACCACCAGTTTCTTGTATCCATCAAAACATGGAGTCTTAGCTATCATGCTTGTGTTTCTGTAAATATGATTATATTTTTATCTTTAGCCATGGGCCCTAACCCAGGTCCTCTTCTCCGAGGGTAGCCTCTATAGTCCCAGCAGACCAATGTAAGATGCTCTTGGAGGGGCGTACCACCTATTTGTTTCAAGCTGGTTGGTTACTGATATAAGATTTCCAATCGTTTAGATATTTCCATCTTCTTTCGTTCTTTTCTGCCTTCACTTTGGTCCATTCCCTATTTCTCTCTTTTTGCTGAGATAATCAATAAAAACTCTATTTAGATTTATCTTTCCTCCCATCAATTTGTGCTAGTGGTCTTACACAATGTGGATCCATGCAGCCTACCTCTGCAAGAGCACGGTTGTGAATCTGAAAAGTGGAAAATCACAGAAGCCTATATGTTTTCATTATGTTTCCCATGTTCATTTATTATCTCAACCATCTTATTTCCATTAAAAAGTCATTATTAGAAGCCACAAATTTGATCTATACAAGACCATGTTATCATTTATATACACATTGTCACATGTCTACTGCCTATTGGTTAGCCTTGGAGGTGCAGTTGTGGTCAAGGTTCCCAATGAAGGGATGCCTACCTCTGCTAGAGCACGGCTGTGAATCTGAAAAGTGGAAAATCACAGAAGCCTATATGTTTTCATTATGTTTCCCATGTTCATTTATGATCTCAATGATCTTATTTCCATTAAAAAGTCATTATTAGAAGCCACAAATTTGATCTCTACAAGACCATGCTATCATTTATATACACATCGTCACATTTCTACTCTCTATTGGTTAGCCTTGGAGGTGCAGTTGCGGTCAAGGTTCCCAATGAAGGGATGCCTTACACCATGCAGCCTATATTAGAGTTAGATCTCTTCGAAGCAAGATCTTGGGCACAACTCTTTAACAAAAAGAAACAACAAAGCTTCCTATATCAATGCAAGGAAAGACTACAAACTCAGGCACAATAGCGCAACACACATTCAATCTTATGACAAGAATTTGCTAGAATTCTTCTAAGAATTTCATTCCCATGACCTATCCTAAGCTTGCAAAATTTGCAAAGCTTTTGCAGAACCACACTTGGTTCAATCCCCAAAATGGATTGTTGCTTGGTTCCTAAATTTAGGACTCGATATTCCATCCCTCTCCTCCTTACAATCTTACAACCCCCTTATATTTATATAATTCATAGAAGCTTTTGGCGGGAGAACAAAGATGCCTCTTGCAAGTAAAGACACCTCAAAATATTCCTCGAGATCTCCTCAATTTGTGATTGATTTGTTATGAAAATTCTCCTCGGTTGGATCAAGCTCTATCGATCATTTGGTCGTCCTGGCCATGATGGACGGATCAAGAACCACACGTGTCTCCCTCTAATTGTATTGACGTTGATTGGAGATCTTGTTAGACACGAGATCTCATCATTCAAATACATGGGTGGTTTTGCATGAATACTAAGGCTTTGCGGCCTTGATAGCGACCAACGGCTTAGGAAGTATATTGCGGTGATGGGTAAGCATCAATGATCTACATAAGGCATGCACAACTTCATCATGCAAGTCTAGTGTTCCGCAGCTTTGAGTTTTGTGCATAAGTGTTGCCCGACATGGGAGTTGTGTGCAACTAAGCTTAGCGTTGAGCAATTAAGGCTAGCTTTGTGGGAAAGGAAAATGTCGCACAACATGGGCAAGATTGCACGGTATGCGTAATGTTGCGTAACTTTGATGTATTACGTGGCCTTGGAGTTTTGCGTGGCTTAGATAGGTTTTTGCTGCTTCCACAAGAAATGGCTAAGGCATTAAATTTATGCGCAATGTGCTTAGGAGTGGCACGGCATTGCGCAAGTCTTTATTCACTAACTTTAAATATTATTGGGTGACATAGGATTGCTCATGAACCTTGGTGCCCTTGCATCAAACACCCAGGTAAGAAGAAACTTGAGCTCTGCTCAAGCATGTTTTTGAAGGTTTGCAATGGAATGACCAAGTCTAGCAATCTCTGTTTCAATGAGACCATATTGTGCATCTTCGACTTCTCTTTCCCTCCATTTCACAGATATTACCTATCCTCCTTTTTGTGTGTTGTCTTCGGTGATGCGGTCATCCAAAATGCATTCAAATTATACGTGCCTTTGTCCTAGTAGTTGGTGCCTCCAATCTACTTTTGCGTAGTTTGTTTCTTCACTTGTCTACCCCTCAAAATATGTGTATAGATCTGCTACATTAAAGATAGGCGAGATGTTTATCCCTTCTGCAAGTTCCAAGTTGTATGCCTCCAAGTCATATGCCTTCTCCACAAATTTCCTTAGGACACTACATAGTTCAATCTTCTTCCACTTGATTTTGTCATATGTCCCTCATAAGAACCTTTCTCTGTGTAGGTGCTTAAGATCTAAGTCTCCAATCCTAAACTCCAAGTATCTTCTTCTCAAGTCCGCAAGCTCCTTGTATCGTGTGTTGCTTTTCTCCAATTGTTTGCGCACTTGATCGTGCACTTCCTTCATGTATTGCACGAAGTCTTCAACTTCCACACTTCTCCCTTCTTCTCACAGAAAATCTCGTTGTTCCACAACTCTTTGTAGACTTGTTTCGTGCACAATTTGGAAAGGTAACTTCCCAAAGTGCCACTATTTACAGAGTTATTATATGCAAACTCCGCTTGTGCAAGAATTGAATCCCATATTCCTGCCTTCTCTTCTACCAAACATCTCAACAAATTGCCAAGGCTTCTATCGACAACTTTGTTTCGGCCGTTCGTCTAAGGGTATTACAAAGAACTGAATTACAACCTTGTGTTGAACTTCTTCCACAATTTGCGCCAAAAGCTGTCCAAAAATTTAGCCTCACAACTTCCCTAAAAAAAGTTATTTTAGGGTTCATGATTCTTACAAGCAATAAAATGAGCCATTTTTGAGAATCTATCAACAAAGATAGAATCATGAACCCTCTATGTTTTGGGCAGTCCCAAAACAAAATCCATACTCGAGATGCTCCCAAGGTTTCTTAGGTACTAGAAGTGGTTGATATAACCTTGCGTTTTGACTCTTCCCTTCACCAATTGACATACTCTACATCTTTGCATTGCACATTTGGAGCCATCCGCAACAAAAAATATCTCTCTTTCGAATGTGCCAAGGTCTTATCTATCCCAAAGTGACTTGACATTCCTCAACAATGCTTTTCTTGAGCAAACTTTTCTCTAATTGATGCTCATGGTACGCACAACCATGTGCTCTTGATTAATAATCCTTCTTGCAGGAAATAATCTAACCATTGGCATGCGGTTGTCACTCACTCATTGGGTTTTGCACATGTTTTCCATGCTTCCGCAAAATCTTCATCTTTCGTGACAAAGCTCCTTCATTGTTTCAAACACTACTACACTTCATCATGATCTCGGTCAATAAGACATATCTCCTACTTAGTGCATCTGCAACTCTATTTGATCTCCCATTTTTGTTCTTCAAGGTGAATGAGTAACTTTGCAAGAATTCAACCCATTTCATGTGTATTTGATTTAGTTTCCCTGGTTATTAATGAATTGCAATGCTTGATGGTCCATATACAATACAAACTCCTTGGGCAACAAATAATGCCTCCCTCCATTAGAGATTGTACAATGGCGTAAAATTCTGATCAATTTGAATATATTCTCCTTGCGTCATTTAGTTTCTCACTAAAATATACAACGAGTCTCCCCTCCGACTCATTATAGCTCCAATTGTTACTCCACTTGCATCACAATCAACATAATTTTTTTATTAAAATCACGCAAGGCCAACATTGGCTACTATGTGACCTTCTTCAACTTCTGGAATGCATACTTTGCATCTCGTAGTCCACAAAAACTCCCTTTTGTCCTTCTACATAACCTCTATGATTAGTGTGCAAATCTCACTAACTCCTCTAATGAGCTTCCTGTAGAAGTTCGCAAGTCCATGGAAGTTTTCGGCCTTTGTAACATTCTTGGGTGATGGCCAATCCACAATAGCTTGTACCTTCTTAGGATCCATCTTCAACCCTTCTTGAGATATCACAAATCCCAAGTATACCAACTCCTTCCACATAAAACTTGCATTTTTTCAAATTTACTGCAACTTCTCTCGCAAGTGCTCAACACTCTCTACAAATAGAGTAAGTGCTCTTCTTATTTTGTTGAAAATTAGAATGTTATCAAAGTAAACAATGACAAACTTACCTAGAAATGGCTTCAACACTTTGTTCATCAACCACATGAACGTGCTTGATGCATTGGTTAACCCAAATGGCATGACCAACCACTCATACAATCCATCTTGCATTTTGAAAGTAGTCTTCCATTCATCTCCTTTCTTGATTCTGATCTAGTGGTATCCACTCTTTAGATCAATTTTGTGAAGTACTTTGCTCCACTCAAACAGTCCATTAAATCATCCATGTGCGACAATGGAAATCTATACTTGATAGTAATCTTATTGATGGCTCTGGAATCAGTTGCACATTCTCCACTCTCCTTCTTTGGTGCCAATAATGCAACTACTTCACACGGCCTTAGAGATTCTTTGATCAAATCTTTGTCAAGAAACTCTTGCACTTGCTTTCTCATCTCCTCATTCTCCATAGGTGCTAACCCATATGCGGTCATGTGTGGTAAATTAGCCCTTGGTATCAATTCCATCCAATGGTTGATATTGCACGTAGGTGGTAAACCATCGGAATATCCTTCGACATGATATCCATGTACTCACCTAACATCTCCTTCACTTCTTGCAGGATATCCTCTATTTGCGCGGTTTCGCTTCCCTATTTTCTATGCGAGGCTTGGAATGAATGCAAAACATTCATTATCCCCTTTCACGTTGCTCAGAATTCCTTTCCGAAATTAACAATATATGTGAACTCCTTGCCACTTCTACACTTGAGTCCTTCAAGGGCTTATGAGCGTACCTCCATCTATCTTTCACCAATGTGTAATTTGTGTGACCATCATGAATCACATGTCTATCATACTACCAAGGTCACCCTAACAACATGGCATACATCCATGGGCATTACATCGCACAAGACTTCATCTTCATATGCGCCAATCTTGATATGCACTTTGCTTTGCTCATTCACAAGCAATTGATGCCCCTTTAACAACCATGACACCTTATATGGGTTCGGGTGTGCAATTCTCTTCAAACCAAGCTTCTCAACCATCTCGTTAGAAACAAGATTATCAGTGCTACCACTATCAATGAGGACTTTGAAACACTTACTCTAGATTTGCAAATGGTTGTGAATAATTTCTTCCTTTGCATGGGCACACTTTCTTCCTTTGCGGGCTTCACCAACATCCTCTTCATCATGAGTGTTTCCCCACATTTTGGTTCTTTTGCGCTATTATTAGACACACGGCTTTCTGCATATGTGTGCTTAGCAACATGATTGCTAGCATCGTTTCTCCTACCGCCATTCTTTTGCGTGGCTTGTGAACACTTGAATCCACAATGTCCAGTCTCTCCACAATGAAAACAGTTCGGTAAATCCTCTTACTATTCTCGAATCTTCTTCCTTTGGATGAGAAACTGCCTTCGCCTCTTTGTGCATGATTTTGTTCATGCGAGCTTCTCGTCTCTCCCTCATGCACATGATTTTGTGCATTGCAACGCAAACATACGCTATGTGCAGGAACTTTCTCTTTCCCCGTGGGTTGCTCTGTTGCCTTTGAGACAACTTTTCCTTCGCCTTTGAGACAACTTTTCCTTCGCCTTTAACGCAAACCAATAGGATTCTTCCATAAATCTCAGCCTAACCATACTAAGTTCATCTTGAATGGAAATACACAATCCATTAACATACCTTGAATTCTTTTTGTGTCATCCTCCACATGTCCAACTTTGATGTTGAGCCGATAGAACTCCTCAGTGTACTTCTTCACACTCAGTTCCTTTTGACACAAGTTCTGCAATTGCTTGAACAAATGGGACTGTTAATCCATAGGCATGAACTTAGCCTTTAACTTTGTCACCATTCAATCCCACTTCTTGATCTTGTCTTTGCCTCTTTGAACTCTCTCGGGGCTGCACATGATCCCACCACAAGGATGCATGTCCCTTCAACTTGGTACTGACAAATCTCACCTTCTTGTTTTCTTTTACAATCTCATACCCAAAATCTTTTGCCATTCTATGATCCCGCCGATGAGATCTTCTAGATCTAAGTTCCCATAATAGCATGGAACTTCTATTTGCGGCTTACTCCCAATATTTGTGATTGCACACAAGAATCGGTCCTCTTGTTCATCTACATGCTCAGCCTCAGCCTTCTAATCTTTAGGTGATTTCAACACACAATCCATTAACATAAGAAACAACACATGGATGAAACAAAATAACAAATGGATGAGTAAATGGGACATCAACATACAAGATTGTCCAAACACCAAGGAAGAAATTAAAAAGCATGTGAGAGAGAAATTCAGGTCAGCCATGTTAACAAAAAAAATAGGACAAAAGAAAACATATTACATCAAAAGTTTAAGCCCACGTGAGACCACGATGAAAAGGCATACATAGGGGTAGAAATTGATTGGAAAGCGAAGATGTTGATAGCTCAGCTAAGGACCAGCTCACACCATCTTAGGTGTGAAACCGGCAGGTGGACAGTGCCTAAGGAGGCATGGGAAACAAGAACATGTTCATTTTGTGATGAGGGAGTAGTAGAGACAGAATGGCATTACATCATGGAGTGTGCAACATACAATGACATTCGTATCAAATACAAAGACAACTCTGTAGATTGACAACCTAACCGACCTGTTTGAGGAGGCAAGGTTAAACAAAACAACAAGCTTCCTAATCAAGATCCATAGCAGAAGACTTAGCATCGAGAAGGGGCTAGAAATTTAGCAAGAATAATAAGGCAACCACCTATGTTAGTTTGTTGTGTTGGCTTGGTTTGGTCTTTCTTGCTGCTCTTGGTCCCATAGACCACTCGGTCTCGTGGACGTTATTAAAATCTTTCATTCATTCTTTCACTTAACATTCATCATCACTTGCGTCTTCATTAACGACAACTCCTTTGCATTGCGTTGTCACCATGACCTCCTAATGGGATTGCACTCCCTTGATTGCATCGGCCAAGTCTACAAGTCTTGGCACTTTGTTTTCTCTAGTAGAAAACTCCACTCTGTGTGCCATCTCTTCTTTCTTCACAATCTCTCACAACAAGATTCGCAACCTACACCTACTACAAGAAAAATTAAAATCTTTGGAAGATGTTTGCAACAACTTTCTACCCACACCCCTAGTATGGAATGTAGTGAATTTCAAGATCACTTACACATCTCAGATTGATGTTTATACCAACCTCTTCAACAGACTTCGTAATCCTTGCTCTAATACTAGAAATTGGTGCAGCTATGATTAGGGCTCTCAATGAAAGGATGCCTTACACCACCCAACCTATGTTTGACTTAGATCCCACCGAACAACTCTTTAACATAAAAACAACAAAGCTTCTTTTATTAATGCAAGGAAAGATTACAAACTTAGGCACAATGGTACAACACTCCAATTACAATCTTATGACAAGACTCTACAAGAATTCTTCTAAGAATTCCAATCCTAGACCTATCCTAAGCTTGTAGACTCGAGAACCACACTTGGTTCAATCCACAAAATGGATAGTCGCTTGATTCCTAAATTTAGGACTTGATACTTCGCTCCTCTCCTCCGCTTACAATCTTACAACCCCCTTCTATTTATAGAAGCTTCGGTGGGAGAACAAAGATGCCTCTTGCAAGTAAAGATACCTTGCAGAATATTCCTCATATTGCCTCAAATTGCCATTGATGTGTTCTAGAAGTTCTCCGTTGGATTGAACTCTTTGGTTGGTCCATGGCCGTGATGGATGGATCAAGAACCATGTGCCTCTCCCTCTAAATGTATTTATGTTGATAGGAGATCTTGTTCGACAAATCTCATCATTGAAATGAATGGGAGCGATTCTGCATGAATACAAATGTTTCACGGCTTATGAGTATCTTGCGGTAATGGCTAAGCATCAACAATCTGCACAAGGCGTGTGTGGCGTCAACGTGCAAGTCTAGTGTTAAGCGGTTTGGAGTCTTGTGTGCAAGTGTTAAGTGGGATGGGGTCGCGCAACTTGGGAGTTGTGTGTGGCTAAGCATAGTGTTATGCGGTTAAGCCTAGCTTTGCGCGGGAAAGTGGGCAAATCTTGTGTGGCATGGGCAAGCTTGTGTGGTATGCATAATGTTGCATTGCTTTGATGTATTGTGCAGCCTTAGAGGTTTGCGCGGCTTGGACAGTTTCTGCGGCTTCCTCAAGAAATTGTAAAGGCATTGAATTTCTATGCGGCGTCCGAGGAGTGCCACAACATGCTCAAGTCTTTAATCACTAAACTTCAAATATTTTTGGGCGATGTAGGATTGCCCGTGAACCCGGATGCTCCCGCATCTCTTGGTGCTATTGACCCAAAAGGGTCCACTCCTCCTCGCAAGCCTATGAACCCAACACATTGCATGCTTGGTGGGTCCCAGTGCTAGTCATTGCCTATCTATGCCTCCACTAACCCCCAACAACTTATGCAGCTAGTTTGAACTGATTCATACCTTTTACCTTAAACCCGAGCCTTGCAAATGCTTTAACCTATGGCCGTGGCCGCTTATCAATGTAATGTCAACGTGGTTGGATCATCAAGGACAATGACTTGGATTTTGGTATTCTCATTTATTCTTGATCCTTGAGCCATCATTTCCCAAATTTCTTGCAGAAAACTACCATTGGAGATCTCAAATTGGCATCAAAATGGCAAAGGGATTGTAAAAGCAATTAATTATCTGCTTGCCCATTAATTTCAAGCTGCTTTGAAATCAATATCGGCATGATTGATTCTTGCATTTTTGCCTTGATAAACCAAAAATTAGTTGTAGTGTTCAAGTGAGAATTGCAAGGGAATTCGAGAATTGCTGAGGAGTTATTGTCAATTGAAGAAGATGAAGGACTTTCAAACCATGGATCTACCAAAATCCTTAGAGGATATTACCTTTTCTTTGCGAGAAAAATCTGGTAGGATGATGGTTACCCAGAAAATGAAGAATTGGCATCAGTAGACGGTTGAGCAAGGTCTCAAGGTAATCGAGGACCCCCATTATCTGTAAGTTTTTTTGGGGATGCTTTCATCAATGGCTATGACACCTGATTGTCAAAATGCACGTAGTTATTTATAGAGCCCATGCGTAAGATGAAGCAATGCTTATGAGACTTAGTTGTGCTATGTTGTAGTGCTGGAATGCTACCTTGCTGTAGAATTCTTCACTTGAGTGCTAGACCGTTTTGATAAGTTTAGTGATGCTTTCCATTGCTTTGGAACATATGCAATTGTTTGGATATTTGTCCTAAGGCCTTTGCATGACCTTTTCGGTTATAGATGTATAGTAAGACTAACAACACATTGGATTTTAAGAGTGAATTCGAGAGGTTGGCTTGGTCCATGATGAACAAGATGGCCAAATATGATATGAAGTATTAGGATGAGGTTCTCAAAAGCAAATATTTCCCCACCTGGACCAAAATCCCTCCATACAATTCAAGGATCTCTGCTAGATGGTTACAGTTCCATTTCCATGGCCAGTCAAGTATTGGGAAAGCATTGTAACACTTCAGCAGATGGAGGTGTATCGTACATGTTTCGTCAATTATCACAAGGAAATGGCTGGACCTTCAACTTTCCTTACTCCTCCAATGAAATGAGAAATACTCTTAAGGACTTGGTGACCTGGAGTTAGGTTCAGGCACTTATCTCATTTGATATATTTGTTTTTAGAATAGCCCAGCAATAGCTTCCCAAGTCTAGGACTTAAATGAGATAAGGAATACTCTAAGGACTCGGTGACTGGAGGTAGGCTCAGACACTTATCTTATTCAATATGGTGACTGGAGGTAGGTTCAGGCACTTCTCTTATTCGCTATATTTGTTTTTAGAATAGCACAGCTATAGATTCCCAAGTCTAGGACTTGATTGGACTGTTACTGATGGAGCCAATGGTAAAGAGGTCCCCAGGCCCATTTAATTAATGTACTAGTAACATTTCTGTTGTTTTTCATCCTACTGACAACACCTCCTATGACAAGTTTTTAGACCCCGTCTTCTCAATCATCTATATCCGAGGGGGCAGAATTTTAAAATAGGTCTGAAAATATAGCTGATTATTGGATTCATTATTGTAACCTATTTCAGAGTGTATGGTTTTGAAGGTAAACCAACTTAACTCTCCAAGTATATGTCTAGGAGGTTATGTGCCTTAAGTTTCTTATACAAATTCATGCAACAAACTACAACTTCATTGTTGTTAAGAAATCCTCTTCCAGTTAGAAGAGTTTCAATATACCCATGCAGAAGTATTAGACAAAGCAGATGAGTTGATGTGGGATGCAAACGAGGACAGCAAAATACTGGTTTATCGAAACCAATTCCCCTGCCCAAAGAGCCATGGACCAACATACCCTTGGATTTTGTATTGAGGCCTTGATGAGTACAAAAGGGAAATGATTCAATGTTTGTGGTTTGAAACCATTTTTCTATGATGAATCATTATATACCCTACAAAACATCCCAGTCATGCAAGTCAAATTTTTAGTTATACTTATGAGAAATTGTGTAGTTGAAAGGTTTCAGGAAACCATAACAAGTTTCAAGGATACCAAATTTTCAGGTGCTTGTTTGAAGAAATTAGACATAAAATTGCAATATAGTTTGGATTACCATCTGCAGCTTCAGTGATTTGGTGCAGAGCCTAGTTGGTAAGAACCAAGACAATGAGGTTTGATTTTGGCTTAGGCTGAGTTTGCTTGCAACTCATGTATTAGTAGATCCATTGGTAAGTCTCTTTTTAAATTGTTTATAGACGAAATTCTAACGGAGGAGTAGATTTTTTTGACTTGATTGTGGAGTTTGCTTACTTCTCAAGTGTTATGTTAGTAGATCCATTGGTAAGTATCCTTGTCAAATTGTTTATAGACAAAATTTTATAGTAGATTTGTTTTGAGTTCGTTGCTGAGTTTTATTACATCCCAGGTGTTAGTAGATCTGCTGGTTAGTTGTCATTTGAAATTGTTTATGGACAAAACCTAAAATATCCTAAATGAGGAGTAGATTTGTTTGATTTGTTTGAAGGGGTTCAAATTGGCAAAGGTTTTGAAGACTTTATGGGGCATATTCAGAATGTGCTACAGTAAGGAAAAAACAGCGTTGCAGGGAGACTCATCCCCCACCACCTGGGATGCGTCTCTGGTACAGGTACATGTCTCTGGTACAGGAGACGGGTGCGGAGATGTCTCCTGTAGCCAAAAATTCTGCAGGAGATTTTTAACATCTCCCACACATTCCCTAGCGAAAATCGTGCCATTTCCTTCACAAGTTCTAATTATATTTGTTTTTCCAAACCCTAAATAGGTGAATAATCTTGATGGATTTGCAGTCACAGTTGCAGAAATCACAATTGCAGTTTCCGGAATCACAGTCAAATTTGCCAGAATCACAGTCATTTGCACCGAAATCACGTATAGGTTGAATTTATGAGTCAAAGTAGACAGATTTCACTAGTTTCAGTTCGGCAGTTTTAAATTTTAAATTTTAGGGCAATTCCCTGCATTGATTGCTAAATCTAAAATTTGATAGTTAACTGTAGTGTAAGTTTTTTTTTTTTTTTTTTAAATTTTAAATTTTAAATATTTATTATTAGTAACATTATATAATTTTATAGTTATGTTTTGAAATTTGAACATTTGTCATTTAATTTTAGTTTAGGTCCTTAAATTTTGACTCATTTTTTATCGGTATCTAATTTCCATACTCCAAAAATCAGTGCATAATAATACTAATATATATATATTTCTCTAATTTTTTTATATGTACACGCACACACACACACACCCACACCCAACACCCCCACACACACACGCATTTGCTATCTCTACGCACCTTTCTTCTGTTTCTCTGAAAAGGGTGTACCAATACCCGTCCCCTGACAACTATGGGAAAAACCTACAGAGAAATAATTAAGATTACAAGAAATGAGCAGACTTTTGTCAAAGGACAAAGTGTTTCAAGGAGGAAAGCAGGTTATATTACATCTTATAAAGAAGGATATCCAAAAGGTACTTACAAGAAGTTAAAATCAAAAAGAAGATTGGTTCATGTATGATCTTGAAGAGGACTAATGAAAATGTGTATTTTAATGAGTTACAGATTTGGACATCACTCCAATCTCTACCATTGCAGGCCAACAAGGCCAATAAGGAAGATGATCAGGATGACAAAGTGACAGACGAATGGAAAAGATTCTTGCCGAGGAAGAAGTGAGAACAGATTGCTGTTACACAATCCAAGGGATGTAAAATATGTGGCGAAATGGAAGTTTTTGCAGGAATCAAATAACTCTTGGATCCCTGAAGCTAAGTTAATTAAATGCAGCAGACCAAACTTGCCCAATGACTGAGCCACGAGGTTAATATATTTTAAAGAAAAGGAAGAATGATGTGGGTTTTTAGGGACACTTGAAGCCTTGGATAGCATTAGTTAAATGCTCATTTTAGTGAAGAGTTTGTTCTCTGTTGTGATATATCGGAGACTAAGTCACATGACATTGGGACACGGGACACGCAGGACACATGGATACGAGTATCCGACTTGGGACACGTCAACAGGACACGGGGACATGTTTTATATATATAAAAATGGATTTTTACGTCTATATTTCATTTTCTACACACACACACACGTCAACCCCGAAACAGGACACTGGGTAGTGAAATATAGATATAAAAATCCATTTTTTATATATATAAAACATGTCCCCAGTGTCCTGTTTCGGGGTTGACATGTGTGTGTGTGTGTAGAAAATGAAATATAGACGTAAAAATCCATTTTTTAGAAATTAGAACATTTACAAAATATTGATACAACTAGTTACTACATCAATGATCATTGATGAATGATGATCAAACACACAAGAAATTAGAATATTCAATACACATAAAATAGAAGTTAGAACCATAAACTGCAGTTTTCTCATTAAGTCATTTGATGTCATCAAAATCAAAATGTATTACATAGATACTGAATTACTGATAATATAGGTGCCAGGTGGGAATGCCAATGGCAAATACAAAATAGGGTAGATATTAGATACTAGAACCGTATAGATGGAAGAATCTCATAGCTCGTAGTTGTCAGTCATCTTCCTCCATGTCAAAATCATCAAAATCACCACCAGTGCCACTGCTCTCTCCTCCATCCTCCTCTATATCCAATCCAAGCTCTGCATCTGCTGGTGTGGAGGATGACCCCTCAAGAGGATCACCATCATCAAAAGTGACCGGCTCTAGCACTGGTTCATTAAGATCCAAGTTGGCTAATGCCAACTCAACGGTGTTGTCCAAACCCATGTCATTAGGAATTAGGAAATGCATCCCACATCTTTGTCCTTCCCTTCAACCACTCATCCCTCATCCTGTAAATAAGACGGAGGTTGGAGTGCACATACACCATTGTCTCTGCTCTAGACTACTCAAGCCTGCTCTTTTTCAATGCAAATTCCCATATGTGCTCCAATTCCTCTCACAACATGAGGATGAAGTAACTTGAGCGAGGACCCTCATGGCTAACTGCTGTAGAATAGGGCATTGCCCCATGAGTTCCCCACCAAGCATAGGGCTTCTTAACCACTTGTCTCCAGTCACATCATAGCCCAATGCCAACGGAAAACTCTACAAAGCCCTCCTCCACCTCATCAAGGGATGCTCTGTCCTGATATATCCTTCTAAATGCTACCTTCCTCCCCTATGAAATCTCTGTCCATGTGAGGAGGGAATCTGCATGAAGGCCCACCATTGAGCCAGCCATCACTGTAGTACTTGGGATTCAATGAGTGAGCCAAGCAATGCAAAGGTGTGCAATTCTTCTCCCACCTGGTGATAAGAATATCCCATATGGTGGTGAACAAGATCTCTGCTGATGTCCCATACTCAGGGCACTCATTCTCTACAACAACGGTCTTCACTGCCTCAATCATGGAGTCCCACCCTCATAAACTTCTCCTAAGATGGGCTGGTCCGTGTCTGCAAACCGCAACAAGAAATGATAGGGTCCATGATCTTAATGGTAAGATCTACCCTCTCCCACCAGCCATCATCTAACACTGTATCCTTGACCTTTTTGAAGCAATTTGATCTGTCTTTCTCCAAAAAGACCAAAACTCTGAAATAACCATGGCCCCAAGAGCGGTCTTGACCTCCCTCAACCTCCTAAGCATGATGAATGAGGAGGCAAACCGAGTATCTACAATCTTCAACAATGATAGATTTGTGTACTCTTTATAGATTGTGAGGGCATTGGTATGGTTTTGTACAAAATTGTGGATATGGTGTGCATCATCAATGAGAGTTCCCATCCATGTCACATCTGAAGCAATAGATTTAAGTGCTAAATTCAAAGAATGAACAATGCAAGGTGTCCAAAATATTTGTGGATATTTAGTTTCCACAATCATGCCCGCAACCTTGCAAACAGGTGCATTATCTGTGATAATTTGCACACAAGAATCAACACCTACATCTTCAATGACTTTAATGAACAACTCACCCATATATTGTGCATCCTTGTATTTTCCAAGAGCATCCACCACTTTCAAGAAGACTGGTCCATTCTGGGATGACACCATGAAATTGATGAGTGGATGGCGTGCTGCATCCATCCATCCATCAGATACAATACTAACACTGGATGAGGGCCATGATGATTTAATAGGTGCTAGAATTTTATCCACCTCCTCCTTTGCCTTAACCAACAATGTGGTTCTAAGCTTCTCTGAATTGGGAGGCACATACCCGGTTGGAGCTTGTTCAACTAGAGCTCGACACATCTCAAAAAACAAAGGAGACCGTGCAACATTAAATGAAATGAAGTTGAGATAGAAGAAGAACCCAATGGTAAGATCAACCTCCTCTCGCCGCTCTTGTTGAAAGATCTTGTCCATTGGACCACCACTAGGAGCTGCCCTCTTTTTGTTGGCTGAAATGCAGTCCCACTCCCACTTCTGTTGGATGGCTTCCTCAAGAATGGAAGAGGATCCTCATCTTTGTGTGTCCTACTTGCTGCTGCCACCGTCCCCAAGCCAATAGCATCCTCTCTTGACATATTTTTTCTTTGGGTAGCATTCACTGATTTACATGCTCCAAGTCCACACTTAAGGCCCAACAAATGACCCTTAACTTGGTAGTAGGTGCTCTTGAATTCGAGATGGCAGTAGTTACATGTCCAAACAATATTTCTTCCCCAGCAAGCTTTGCCCCAGGCCCTTGTTTTCTTGTTACATACTTCCACAACAGATATTTTTTTTCTTGAGCTTGCTGTCTTGCTACAGCAGGGTTATATGCATCACTGGCAGCTCCACTTCCAACTGATGGAGCACTAACAGAGAGATGAACTTGAAGGGGGAAGCACCAAAACTCAGATTCTTCCCTTTCCTTTGACCTTTACCAGCTGCCCTTGATGGTTGAGCCATGATTTCTGTGGTATGAATGATGAAAACCGCTGTTGTTGGAGAAATGCCAAATGTGGTTGCTAAAATGCCTTCAAATCTCTTGGAAGCCCTTCAAATCTGAATATTCTCCTTCACCTGCACAATGAAATAGAAGTTCAGCCTTTTCCCTATTTGATAATGTGCAAATGAAAAAAGTTTAACCGCTTTTTATAAACACCGGATGCTGTTTTCATTGCAATGTCGGACAGACGGGACACTGCTAGGACACGTGTCCTACACATGTCCTAGCATGTCCCGTGTCTAATATGTTGGATGTGGACTCAGGGGCCCTGTGGGAGGTGTCCTGTTTTCTAGATTGGGGACAATTAATAAATGCCATATTTCAATATTTTAAAATATTACTAACGTTTATTGGAAATTTAGGGACTTTTAGCTGCTTTTTATCATTTTTGGTATGTGATGCAGGCATTTTAGTCTTTTTCCTCCTTATGGGTAGAAGTAGAAGGAAGGATTTATTTAGCTAAATTTTTGATACTCTAGTTTTTTGCTATCCCTGGTATGAAGTTTTCCTAGATTTAGTTAAAAGACTATCTTACTGAATGTAAAATTATTTTTGCAGTGCTCTGCTTATTGGAACAGTTAGGTGTGAAATTTGCTGGTTTACTATAATTACTGTAGAGAAATTGTTGTTTTCGATTCATTTCGGAAATTTAATTTATACTTGAAACACATTCTCTTGCTTTTGGTTATAGGAGATACTAATTGGCTCATGAGCTGAGTTTCACTTGTTGGGCTCCATGATAATTTGCTATATTGATATGGAAAGCTGTTTCATAGAGAAAAAGAGGTTGACGGTAGGACCAAAGCACAGCTGCAACATTTCAGAGCCAAGCTGCATCACAATGATTCCAAAATGTACATTTTTACCTGTCATTTGTGCAGACATCCATCTCAACCTAAATAGAAGTTTAATTACGTCTCTAGAATGTGGTGTTCCCTTGATGCTCTTAAATGGAATTGTGGGTTCCACTTCAGGACTTTTAGTACTGCTAGTCTTGCTTGAGCGTACATATGAAGAACTTTTGTTGCACACTCTTTCCTGAAAGATAGAGTACTTGTCTCTAGAGATCTGTCTATTAAATGACATAGCAAAGCTCTTTATTCGTAAATAAGAGATCCCAAGAGGAGAGGTCTTTTAAGCTCCGATTTCAAGCTGGAATGAAGGGGACCTTCTTGTGGTCAACTCTTTTGTCAAAAGTTGTGCATAGTAATAAGGTAGGATGTTATCTTCTCTTGTTTGGTGTGCTTTCTAAAATCTAGAAAGTACAATATCTACATTGATAAATCTGATGTTCTGCATTCTCTTAAGGCCCACACCGTGGAGCCATTTCCTAGAATGCAATCTAGTCAATAAATATTTAATTTGCATGTTTAGAGTATTTTGGCCAAGAATAATAAACATCCATATTTACATATGCAGATTCTACAAACCTTTAGATCTGGATTTTACATTACCTCCTTGTGCACAAAGGATATTTTTGTTTTGATCTTCAAAACCAAGAACACCAAATGCAATGTTGTGAAGGACGGACCCTTTCACCAGGGCTGCACATCCTGTAACTGAAGAAGTTATGATCGTCCTTGTTTGGGTCAAATGACCAAATTTACTTATTCATTTATGTAAATAACGTGTTTTGAGGACAATGGAAATTGTATATGACACTCTCTGAAATTCAAAACTCTTCGGGAGGCCATTCTTGTCAATGCAAAAATGTTTTGAAATCAACCTGCAAATGGGGTTCCCAGAAGAAATTAACCTGGTCTTTTAGGGTCACAATGGAAACAGGTAGCTGATTGGGTTTTGGGGAAAGTAGCACTGATAATGTCATTTTTGGAGGTAAGTTACAAAAAGGAATTCAAGACATAAATTGAAAGGATTTTTCTTTTTGATTTTTAAACGCTTTTGACTGGAGCTTAGAACCGGAGGGTTGATGGGACCCCACCCGAACAAACACAAAACAAGCAGAAAATTCAAAAAGCCCCAAACAACAACATGCAAAAGCCCAACAATGGCTCAAAGAGAGGGACGACAATAAAGAGAAATTATTTCCGCCCTGAGATGGGAAATAATCAGAAATGTTAGCTCTCCGTCCCTTCTTTCCTTTTCTTTTTGACACCTCATGCCACTTGCCTAGATCTGAACTAACAACCAGCATAAGATTGTTTTCCTCTTCAACTTCTGCGCTATCTGATAAATTGTCCGACTCTGAGTCTGACTTTCCGGGTGAATGTCCACGCTTCATGTACCACCAACAACTTCCTTGTTATTCATAACTTCTACTGCTGTTTTTTCCACCCCATTCTCATTGCTCTCTTTACCCGGATCTTCCTTAAATGTTGTGGCTGAAACTAAATCTGGGCTCAGAGTTCCCCATCTTGTAGCTCCCTTCTTAACATTTTTGGTGTTTCTGTTAAGCGGGCACGAGGCGTGCAGATGACCTGGATTTTTACAAATTCGACACCGAAAGGTGGTGTTCTCGTAGTCCAGGGGTTGGACTCGCTGCAAGTTCCCAAATTTCAGATTTATGTGATCCGGCAGACCTTTACTTAAATCTACTTCAACACACAATCTTGCATAGGTGCACATTCCGGATTGAATTCGTTCCATGTCCTCTTTTATGTATTTTCCTAGAGCATTTCCGATATCCTCCAAGGCATACCAGAGATACAAGGGTAAATTGGGTAACCTTACCCAGACTGGCGTAATTGTGACTGGGTGTGTATTAGGTCGAAATCCGGGAACCACAGGGTTAAATACAAACCAGCATTTCCCCAAAACCAGGGGCCCTCAGAAAAACACTGCTGATAATCCTCATGATCTCTGAAATGAACAATGAAAAAACCTTTTGAGCATAATGAGATTTCACACTTGTCCAATTCTCAAATACCCATTGATACAGGGCTGAAGAGGAGGGCCAAAGTCCATTAAATTGACCTATAATGGCATCCTCTGACAAGGTTTTGTAATAAGCATCAACAGCAGGGTTATTGATCTCCACCTCAACTGCTTCCTCTGCTAAATCAACCAAATATGGCTGATTTCCTGCTTGGCTGCCCCCATTAAACCCCAACGCCTCTTTGAAAGAGTTTGGAGAGGGGCGGCACCCCTGTTATTTCCGTTTTTGCCTCCTCCTGCCTTAGCCGCCGCCCTGCAGCCACCTCCCGATCCATCTCCACCAGCAAAAGCACGTGATGGCTCCTTCCTATATCCTATCTGACCCGAGCCTTTCGCCTCAGCTGGACCCTCCTCTCTCCTGGCGCTGTCATCCCTGTTCTGGTAGCCATCACTGCCAGCCGAGCCTGGTTTCAGCCCATTCCCTTCCCTTGCGCGCCACTGGTTTTAGGGTTTGTTTTATCCATCGCTCCTCCTGAAACCAAGTTTTTGCTTATCATAAATTGAAAGGATTTTTTTGGATATATAAATGTTAAATTTCTCAAAATTTTAACACAAATTTGGATAAAAAGATTATGTTGTCACTGTTAAGGTATCAGATGAGGTTTCTTTGGTTCCAAAGACTTGTCATTGAGGGCAGGTTCATTCAGATTCAGAATTAGAAGAGGTTCAAGAAATGGTTTTCAGGATCAGCCTTGATCTAATCTCACAAGCTGTTGAATATCTAGCACAATTCATCCTCTTTTCTAGAGTGGATGCAAATTCAGGGATTTATTTTGACATCGCTATTCAGTTAAACAAGGGTGGGAGCCAGAAAATGCCAATGGACTTGGTCAAACAGTTTACAGAAAATTTAGAACTTAACCTAAGATGAATCAAATTAGATTTAAAAAAGTAAATATCTGTGACAAGAAATACTGTCAACTTGATTAAAGCCGAGGTTTCATTTTGTTTGTTTCTCTCCTCCCATCCACCTTCTCACATACAAGTGTGTACAATGCATTTATCTATATCTATTTATGTCTTTATCTTTGACTTATTACTGTACTTATAAATGAGAGCAACGGAAATGTCACTGTTTGCAGGATCATTAAAGTTTTCACTTCTTCCAATCAGAGCCACATCATCGGAGGAAGCATCTACTAGTTCTATCGATACAGAAGAATTGTTTTCTGACTTGAAGGAAAAGGTAGCTCCACCTAAGTATTGTTTAGTAAGAAAACTGGTGATATAAAGGAAGCCAGTATTATCAACCAAGCAAACCAATTTTGCTTTTTGAAGTGAAGTATGTCAGTATTCCCCTAACATCTTTAGACTTTGATTGAAGAACTTTGATCTTGATCATTGTGGCAGTGGGATGCAGTTGAAAACAAATCTACGGTTCTGCTTTATGGTGGAGGTGCAATATTGGCAGTATGGATTTCATCCATAATTGTTGGGGCAATCAATTCAGTTCCCGTGGTATAAATTAGCTTGAACTTTGATAAAGTAAAACTGAACAGTGAATTGATATAGCATCTAAACTGCTTTGACATTTATCTTTGGATGGATGTTTATCAGCTTCCTAAGATTATGGAGCTGATTGGGCTTGGATACACTGGATGGTTTGTTTATCGATACCTTTTGTTTAAGGTAACCACAGACTCAAATTTCTTTGGTTAAATTAATAACAATTGGATTAGAATATACGATAATGGAAAGTAAAAAATGATGAATTGTCTTTTAATTACTACTGATTCTTATCACCATACGTTTAACTAGGAAAACATTCTATGCATACATGTTACTAAATCTGTGTATGGCTCACCTTTTGTTTTTACAGTCGAGCAGAAAAGAGTTGGCCTCAGATATTGAAGAAATAAAGAAGAAGATTACTGGCACCACGGAATAGTTGTCACGTAGAATTTTCAAGCTATATTTTATCTATATTTTGAGGACTAGGCATTGCCCAAGAACTGTGTACCTTCTAGAAAAATCAATAGGTCAGATTATGTTTTTCACTTCTCGGTAGATAGGAAATTGAAAGCTGCAGCTTTTAATTGTCAAGCATGTATAATTCTTTGTAATTTTGGTAATACAGCTTACCAAGTCCTAAATCTGAGTTACTATGTTCTAACCTCATGGTTAAAGGACTGGTTGAGTTTGTTTCTTATCCAGAATAATTCGTTTCAACACATCTTTTTTTGTTAAATACCATAGAGAAAATGTTTCGACTCTTCACTAGTGACACTGTTCATTGTAGCTGCTTTTGATTTTCATATAAATGTAATATGATTATGGTATTTTGTGCTTATATTTCTGCAGTACTGCTACAACAACAAATCTAACCCAGGAAAATGTATCAAGGTCTAAATCCCATTGTTGATCGTAATTGACTAATCATTTTCCAGCTGTCTCCAATATGTCCAATGGGCAGAGCATCATTTTTCTGCTGATAAAGTTGCCTAGTTGGTATGTATGTATGCTAGATTACAGCACAATACTACCAATTTATGTTTGCAATTTTGGAGTGCTGTTTGCAAACTATTTTGACAGGCACTATTTGTATTATTCTATATCTTTCTGTTAAAGAAATGTTCTTCATACACTTGCCAACTGTCTACGGGAAAATCAAATATATTTTTGTTTTAAAGTGAAAAATATGCATGTAATTCATGGCATGCGGTTTAGCCTCATTTCGATCAGTGGCTAATTGGCATTGCAACTTGTCATCATATAAATTTCCTATAACTGGAATAAGTGCAAAAAGGTAAGCTACTAGTATTGTACACTGCAATTTGTAAAAGAAAACTTCAAAATGTGGGAGGAAAAAGCATCTATTACACCTAAATTTTTGATGTATAGATATGATACTCTTCATGGCAACTTAAAAAGTAAATGAAGCACAATAAACTTCTTCCTGACTTCTGTCTGACTTCTAATCATCTTTTTGGAAGCAAATTTTGAGTTGTACTTCATTATAAAATGGAAGAATCACATTGATTTGATAGTTGAAGGAAATTGTTTAAGGCTTAGTCCTCAAGATATTTCATGAAATACTGCCATCCCTTGCTCCATGATTAACTTAATTATGTTTATGAGAGATTTTATAGGTTCTGTGTTTGCAAGGGTTGAATGTCAAAACATTTGTTTTTCAGCAATTTTCATTCTGGTATTTCCTTACCGAACATGAACTACTCAACAAGGCCAAACTCAATCCACTCTCAATCAATAAACGAGTTTCAACATTATTGTTTAGGAGAAAATAATTAGTAAATAATTAGTAAATATATCGAGTTGCTTGTTCTGGGCAATGTTGATGCATTTTTCATCCGGTCAAGGTTTTTAGACTAAAACTTGCTGAACAAAGATATTGCAGATTTAAGTTGTCCAACTTCCCTAGTAGACTCTCTAACAATATGTTCTCAAATTTGTGTAAAAAGTGACCATGTCCAACAATTTAAGAAGGCTTATAGACTTGAATCATACTGTGAAAGGATTGCAGAAACACCAATAACAAGTAAACAGAGGTGCTGAAATTCAAATGATTGTTGGTACTGATAGCCTGATGCTTGCAGAATCTAAAATGTCCCCTTTTGTTGGTATCAAAAAAACTTGAGTGGATATCTATGCAACAGTTTTGAAATAATATACCAAAGAATGTATGCAGTGGTCTTGAATAATGTGCAGCACTCCAAATACTTTAGATTTGAAAGCTTCAAGGAGCTGGACGCTGAATAGAGGTGAGTGTAGCTCTCTAATGGAATGCCTTGCGCTGAATTACATCCTCTTTTTATGACGGTTCTTGCAATGGCGAGTCGTCCTTCACCTCAGGCTGCAAATAAATACACAAGGGCTGCAATTTTTTTCTAAGCAAACTCTTTTCAAAGATTATTCCTTTTTTGTTCTTGCGTGGAGGCACTCGTGGCTTTTCTTTGAAGATTTACTCTTACAGATGGCGTGGGCTATCCCAGATGGGCTGGACGCTCCTCTTGGACTAAATCTCCTCCGAGTTCTGTTCCAGATACTATGACAACATGCAGAAAAAACAAGGCCTTGATTCGTTGTATAGAATCGTATGGAATTGGCTATGCTGGTAAAAATTGGAGTTAAAAATCTGCAGCCTCCAAACAGAGATGTGTTTACAGGTGATCCTATGGTTTTGGCACCTTCTTAACTTAGCTGTGAGGGTTAGAAAGCCTGAAAATGCTTCTATAAAATTATCCTCATGAATACGAGTAGAAAACCAAAGACTCAACCTTGTTAACTCAACTCAAACTGTTATGACAACCAAAGACTCAACCTTGTTAACTCAACTCAACTGTTATGACAACCAAAGACTCAACCTTGTTTTGATACCAATGTCAGGCCCGGGAAAATTGTAATGTAGACAAATAAAATTTGTAAACATTGAATGCACATCTTTGATTACACTTGAGCATGTATTTAATTACATTGGAAGTCTCTTTAGTTCATCTTCCATATGATCATTGAGCTTCCTTTATGAGTGTAATTAAAATACAAAATAATACAACCACTAATAATAATAAGTGGTGAAATTAGACTTAGGATTAGGAGAGCTTATGCTAACAACACTTGGTCCACTTGCAGAAAGTGTTAAGAGCATTTGCGGGAGATGTTAGTGAATTTGAAGTGGAAAGATTTAGTAAACTTGGGATTTGTGATATCTCAAGAAGAATTGAAGATGTATCGTGAGAAGGTGTGGGCTATAGTTGAATGACCGTCATCCACAAATGTTATGGAGGCCCAATTCTTCCATGGGTTGGTGAGCTTCTACAGGGAATACATTAGAAGAATCAATGAGATTTGTGCAATGATCATAGAAGTGATGTAGGTAGATAATGAGTTTGCGTGGACTATCGACATAGAGTATGGCTTTTAGAAGTTGAAGAAGATCATAGAGCAGCCAATGCCAGCCTTGTTTGATTTTAGTAAGGTATTTCAGGTTGATTGTGACATGAGAGAGGTAGCCATGGGAGCTATGATGAGTCAAGATGGAAGACCCATCACATATTTTAGTGATAAATTGAATGACACGAGGAGAAGATATTCAGTTTATGATCAAGAGTTTTATGCCATAGTGCAAGCTCTGAAGAAGTGGAGGCACTACTTGTTGCATAAGGAATTTATTTTGTAAATAGATCACCAAGCATTGCAATTCATTAATAGCTAGGGACATTGAATCAAAGACAGTGAAATCAATTGAATTCTTATAGAGTTGCTCATTTTTATTGAAGCACATAGATGGTGAGTGTGATGCATGTAGTAGTGGGGTTTGAAGCTATGAAGGAATTCAATGCAAAATATGAAGATAAATTCAAGTTATCTATTCATGTTGTCAAGATTTGTTGTTATGCATAAATTCTTGGAAATGACTCATTTTATTGCTTGTAAGAAAATCAATGATGTTGCACATATATCTAACATATTTTTAGGGAACTTGTGAGACAACATGCATTTCCACATAATATTATATCTAACATAGATAATAAGTTTGTGAGTCACTTGTGGTGCACATTGTGGAATCCACTGAGCACGAGATTACATTTTAGTCCCGTGTATCACCTCACGTGGATGACCAAACAAAAGTCGTCAACAAGAGTCTCACAATTTGTTGGGATGCTTGGTTACAGAGAAGGCAGGGACATGGGATTCAATCCTTGTGCAAGTGATAACTCGTAATTAGGAGCATTGGGAAGTCACCTTTCTATATTATGTAGTAAGTCTAAGAAGAGTTGTGGAGTTAAGAGACTTACTATGAGAAGGACGTAGCATAGAAACTAAAGGCTTTGCACAATATATGAAGTGCATGAGCAAGTGTGCAAATAATTGGAGCAATACATAGTAAAATTAGTGCAAAGAGCCGAGGAGAAGAGAATTGGGGTTTGAGATTAGAGATATGGTTCTTGCGCACTGCGCAAAGAGAGGTTCCTAAGAGGGACATTAGACAAACTAAAGTGGAAAAATATTAGATCACATAGAGTTGTAAAGAAGTTTGCAAATAATGCACATGAGATCGAACTATCGAAAGGGATAGACATTTCGCCTATCTTTAATTTAGCGGATATATAGTCTGTTTGAAGGAAATATGAGTGATGAAGGAGACCACATATTTAACTATATAGGGATACCAACTCCCAAAGAAGAGGCACAAAGGAATCAAACACATTTTAGACGAATGTCTAGTGAAGACAATGCACAAAAAGGAACATAAAGAATATTTGGTGAAATGGAAAGGTAGAGAAGTTGAGGATGTGTCTTGGCTTAGTGAAGCAAAAATTGCTAGACTTGGTCACCCCGTTGAAGACCTTTAATCATGTATTCAAGTAAGGGCTCAAGTTTCTTCTTACCCGAGGTGTATGATACGTGAGCATTCAAGTTCACTTGCATATTTGTGTCAACCAATTTTTTTAGATTTAGTTAAATAAAGCCTTGTGTAATCTTATACCACCCTACAAAGCATGTCATGTATGCGTTGAGTCCATAGCCATACCGCACAAAATCATTGTGTGTTGCCTTAGCGTATCTTGGCCATGCAATCATCTTTTCGTGCTACACTATTGATGATGCACATAACTATGAATGCTATAGATCACTATCAATGCTACATAAAGTGCCACAAAAGCCTAATGTTGCCACAAAAATATTTGAACTCATTGTCTTGATCTTGTGCAACTGTACTCACCTTGCACTAACCCATTCTTGCATGTGAAAGTTGTATACTATTGCATAGTGTTGGAAAACTTTCTTAATGTGGCGATATATTATGTTATTGTATGTCTTACAGGACCTTTTATTGGTGTTGCCATGATTATATTTGTGTATGAAAGAATCTCTTTCCAACATTGATACAATTTGGACGAAGTGTATACACTGTTTTTCACTCTATCGACTTTTTCTCTTCACAAGAACCATTGGCCAATTAAACTCCCTTGAGTAATATTTTAAGGATATCATTGGGAGTGAGGTTAGTTAATGGTGATACATGTGAGAGAGATTTGATTTGTAATCCACGATACCTTAAATACCTCATTTTTACATCTCCCACTCATCCTTTTACAACTTCCCTACAACATCCCTTATCATTCTCTTTCGTTCCCCTCTATATCCACTCACAACACATTTATACCTTCATTATATTACTTTTTTATCAATGCTAGAGTCTTCCTCTATCCTTCAAATCCTTCCCTTAGGACCCCGTGATGTTTTATTTTCTAGAGTCGATGACATTGATCATGGTCAATATCGTTTGGATTTTGATTTCTTATAGCCAAATATATTAACCATGGTCAATGCTGTCAACTAAAAGAAATTGTAATGAATAATCATATTCCCTATTAATATGAAACCTTTGCATGCATTTCTCATCACATCATCATTAGTCATTCAGTCTGCATGCGCCTCCCAAGCTTCTCTTAAATTTTTTTAAAGGTTTAGAAGTTAGTTTTTCTTATCTTTTGGAGTCTACTCTTGGAGCACCGGTTTTAGGACACTCAAGAATATGAGCTTCACCAATGAGGTAATTCAAGTCTTTGGAGTTCCCATTTATGATCTACTTAGGTCTTCTTCCTATCCATCTTTGGAACCCACATCAGCTCTCTCATAAGGTGCTACTTACCTTAGGAGAAAGTTAATGCACCAATGATGTTTGTATGAAGGTAAACATATCCAACCTCTATTTTCCTTTATGTTACTTCAAATTTGATTATTTTTTTGACTGGTCATGCACCAAGGTTGGAATAGAGTAGCACATTCTTAATCCTTTGCATTATTATCTATTAGTCTTTACCTTATAATTTTCCCTTTGGGCTTTATAACCTATCGATCCTTACAATCTATGTTTACAATTCTAGCATACATGTCTACACTTGTTGACAATCATATACAACCAATTTACATTAAGGATACTAGCAAGGCACATCCCTTACCATATATTTAGGATTTGGAACCCTACACCTTCGATAGTTTGTAGACTACTATCATCTATATCCACGACATTAAAACCTTACAACCCTATTCTGTGTGACCTTACAATGGTCCCCTTCTTATCCTAATCTATATTATCAAGAAGAGAGAGGATATTCTATAGACCATTCTTAGGTTGCATACATTCTAGTGAACTTGACATGCATCTTACCCCACTATTGAGTGATTCATCTCCACATTTAATTTTATATCTAGTAGTGATTGTCTTCACCTTCACTACATTAATACATTTTAACAAACCCAACATGAATCTTAATCCATTGTTGAGTGAGTCATCTTTGCATTTCCTCTTTATGACTTGAAGTGATTTTCTTCACCTTCACTACGTTTTGGTGAACTCGACGCGAATCTTACTCCACCACTAAGCAAGTTATGTTCACATTTCCTTTTATGTCCCGTAATGATTGTCTTCACCATCACTAGATTTCGTGAATCTTATTCCACCGCAAAGTTATTGACCTTCACACTTCCTTTTATATATTGTAGTGATCATCTTTACCATCACTAAATTATGATGAACTTATTGTGAATCTTACTACATCGTTGAGTGAGTCATCTTCACATTTCCTTTATTATCTAATAGTGATTGTCTCACCATCATTGCATTCAAGTGAACCGACATGAATCGTACTAAAATTTTGAGTGACTTATCTTAACATTTCTTTTTATATCATATAATGATCATCTTCACCATCACTACATTTTGGTGAACTTGACGTGAATCTTACTCTACCATTTAAGTAGTCATATTCATGTTATAAAATCTACTCAAAATCAACTTTGTATCAACCAAAAATCAACTTAAAATCCCCTTTATTTACCTCATGTAATTATCCTAAAACCTTTTATATCTAATAATGTCTTTTTCTATCTCTCATGCATGGATATATAAAAATGGATATTCCTCCTTTCCCCTTCCTTCATCTTTCTACCATGGCCAAAGATTCACCAAAATATTTTCACATTTCTTGTCACAATCTCATGGACATAGATCCAAAAATAGATCTTCCTCATTTTTACTTTCTTTATTACATATCATGAATGAAGATCCATAAGAGGTTCTTCCCATCTCTTATGACAGTATCATAGATGAAGATCCATAAGAGGATCTTATCAGCTCTTCTCACTTTTATATGATTGAAGATCGACAAGTAGATCTTCCCATATATGATCTATTTGAGCATACCAATTGTACCTTGATATTAGCTATGATATTTCATCTTATAACCCTCCCACTCGCCCTTTATTGGGAACCACCAATTGGGCACTTCAACAATTTCCATATTTCTTCTCTCAATTCACAAAATCAGATGTATTTGACTGCATCAACCACTCTACTAAAAAATGACGCAGTTCAGAAAAATTCAGACCATCCTAATTGTATCGACCACCCTGATTACATAATGGCTGATGTTATTTTAATTCATTATATATCATTTGACCACATTAGCCACCTTGATTTCCACATCATGGCCGATGCTATTCAGAAATTTGTTATTGCCGAATTTACATCATTCTACACTAGTCTTACTTTTAACCCCGATTTCTTTCAAAATCACTCATCAAATAATTATGCTGATATGAAAGGTGATCTCAAGCTCAACCATGAGCCATTACCTCACATTTTATCACATTTCGGGCCATCTCTTGATGTACATCCTCTTATTTCATCACATTTTGGGGCATCTTATGATGCCCATCTCTCATTTAATTTTATCTTTGGGGCATCTCACGATGCCTTTCCTCACTCATCCTCTAGCTTAGGGGCATCCTATGATGAATTCCATCTTTTAAGAACATATATTCCGAAAAAAACCTATATGAAAACCAAAAATCATGTAATGATTGAATCCAAACAAATCTAACTTCAAGAAATTTTCAAAGAATATAACCTCCTCTTTGAGAATGTATCCCTCCAATTGTATGTTCACGTTTTGCATTTTGATATGCATGCCACCTTGCATGTCATAACTACTTACACTCTCTTCTTATCACATTTTTCCTATCTCTTATCTTAATTTCAACATTTACCCCCTAGACTCCTATGTTACATCCTTAGGCTAACTAGTCCTAATATTTTAGATACCCCTTAAAATCCTCTATTTTAACACAATGGTCAAGTTGATTAACTAAAATTGGACTAAACTATGTAGTAATAAGATAGTTAATCTAAGCTATAAACAACTATACTAAAGTAATTAAATGTAGTAAAATAGGGATGTAAATAAGCTAAACCAATATGCAAAAGGAAATGCTAACCCTAATATGCAAAAGTGAGTAAGGAAGAACTCGGTGATAAGAGATGCCTGTCGAGAGTGTCATAGAGGTGACATGAAAACTCGTAAGTAGGAACAATTGTGTAAATCTCAAAAAGAGTGGATCCGGATTATTTCTATAGATCGGAGCACTTGGAGGAGGATGAAATATCCCTTATGGGATACCACTTAAAAATTCACCAAATATTGAAAGTTTGCGGCCAAATAAAATACTGATTTATGCAAATTTTTACAATAAGGACAACAAACTAAATAAAATCAATATCTCCCAAAATATCCACTCGAATTACTTGAAAATTTAAAGAGAGCTCGATATTATTATAGAGGACATAATAAAACTATTTTTGGAATTTTACACAAATTAAAATGCTGCCAGAAAAAGCACAGTGTGCCCTAGACAACTGGAAAACTTCAAAGGTTCGTAACTCTCCAAATACAAGAGAAAAAATTAAGAGTCTTTGGAAATAACATTAACAGGTATAGGAAATGACATTTCAACCTTTAGATCTGAAAGGGACCAACTAGAAAACCCTCCAAATAAAGGCTGCAAGTCACCTTGCTTGGAAAGGGGTTGGAAACTGATGGAGGCACCTTCAAAGTGATGCTAAGCCCAGCCCAAATGGCTGCCATAAATCTGATCTAGAACCCTCTGATTATCTTCCCCAAATGCCCCCAAAACCCTCAAATTCCTTCCTCTGAAACCTCTGATAATTTCTCTATAACACAACCTGAAGGCGGCTCCAAAATGACAGACTAGGGTAGATCTCTCACTACCGAAGAATGCCTTGCTAGCTAGGGACAGGTCTCTCACCACCGAAGCTAGGGTGATTGTGGTATTTCACTCCACAAGTGTAGATGCGTAAACAACGGTTGCACGTGAAGGGTCGATAAAATGTATGTCAAAAACTCCTTTCCTTTCTCCCCAAATCTTTATAGACTTTCTAAGGCAAAAGAGCCCCAACATACCCTAGATGCATTTCATTCCATGGAGGGGCTAATAAAAATAAAAGTAACTTAAGTTACTTTTCCCCTTTAAGTCGCCATGGTCCAAAAGTGACCCACAATGCAAAATTAGAATATTAGAACCACGTGGCCCCTTCCCAATAGCTCCCAGATCCACAACCCTCGGGTCCGACTCACGCTTGACTCAACCGGCCTTTAGGCCTTTGACACAAGAAAAGGGGACATTACGGTCCTCCTTTTCCCGAGAAATGCTTGACCCCAAGCATTATCCCGTCCTGCTGCAAAAATTGAATACCGCGTCGTAAGTTTCTCCACCTCACCCTGTCGTCAACCAAGGATCGGTGTAATCCGAAGCAACCAATAAACCCCATGCAGTCATCATAACCTCCATATGGTATCAAGAAAAATGTTGTCCGTGAATTAGAATGATACCCAAACTGACTCTCCACTGGTACCCGCACCGAAATTGCCAATATGTCCAATTCCTGCCAAAGCAAAGCTATCATCATGTGATCACTCACTGCCTCTCCAATCAACTCCTGGGTATGAAAGTCCACTCAATCCAAGAGAATCCCTCAGATCAACTCCGTGAAACAACTTGTATACACACAAAGGGTGCTAACTCTCCCACATGACCTGCACTCATGTGAGAGCAAGGCTCCTCATAATGTATCTCAAGGTGTCCCATGGGGAAAAAAATCCCAAGACTCTAAAGTAGATAGTCAATCGGGCAATATCAGCTCCACATAGTCCACCTCCTACGTTGAATGCGAACCTACTCGAATAACTATGATTCAATTTCATCTCTCCACCGACCAAAGACGTGGGCAAAGTGCTCGGGCATAGAAGCAATAAAATACATAGGTGTGCTATCCCATGTTGACTCAAAAAATTATGAACCCGTAAGCTCTGACTTGTCATAGTGACAAACCGTACATGCCTGTATAAAGTTGAGGATATCCTCACTCAACCTATGCCATATGAACCTCTCTGACATGAACTTGTAGGTCTCATCGAAGCTCAAGTGCCCAGTCATAGAAGAACAATGCACATGTCGCAATATCTCCATCCTCAACCATGAATCTGACACAAGGTACAATCTGCCCTGATAGAAGATCATCTCATCCTCCAATCTGTAGCTGTCATCCTGTATGTGACCATCTAGAATCTCACAAGTGTGTCGGTTCTTGGAGTACTCAACAAGCAAATGAGATCTCTAGTCTACCGAAACCTCAAATAACCAACATAATGATAAACTCAAATGGTTTGATACCTGTAATCCCAATCTCTATAACTGTCTCATGTGCAACACTATTGGTTACACCCACATCCATGACTCCACTCACCCCATCTAGAGTCAAAGTCTCCATCATATCTAACTCACTCCCCAATTCAACATCATCCGACTCACTCTCCACATAAGTCATCATGGTGTGCTCTGTGTCTGCAACAAACAATCCGTCAGAATAGGAGTCATCAAATATCCCACTTGTCTCATACCTTGTGATGTCACCATGATCCACAAGACACTGAGTTCCTTCACAATTCAACCACTGCAACGACATGCTTCTTTCTTCACCAGTCACATCTTTTGAAATCTTCCCTTGTATACCATGAAATCTGATTTCTTTGTTTTCCTTCTTTGTGCAAGACATGTCTTTCCATGGCCATAACTCATCAATTCCTTCTATGTTGGGGATACACATGGCTTCTCCCTCATCATACTTTATTTCGTTTCCCCATATTTTCATTTCATCATAAATGCAAGAGAAAGGGAAATCAACATTAGAACTCATGCATCCATAAACTTTATCATAAGGAACTTCATACCTTTTATTGTACCCATTGATTCTTGTCATGAGAGCAGACAACACATCTAAAATAGCATAATTGGGGCTGCTCATCATATCTTTGCAACTCAAAATTTCTGATATAGGATCAACATCTTCATTCTCCTTTAATTTTTCAACACATGCATCATCGTCTTCCTTAACATCATGCAACCATTGTGATCCCAAAAATAGTCTTACCTCTAGCAAATTCAACCACAATAAATATACCACATACCTCATGTCCTTTCAATATAAATGGCTCTTGCATTATTTGCTTTTCCAAAATATGCTTATTAAGCTGAATCAAGAGCAATGTGAATGGAGGATGTGTTTATCCCATCTAGCATACCTTGAGACGTGATTATGAAATAGTCTTCCTCAATCATCCAGCATATAAATGTTGTCCCGGATAATAGAAACATGGCAACAACATAGGAGAACTCAACAAGCTAGGAAATTGGTAACCATTCTCATACCTTAGGATGCTAAAGTCATGAATGCACCTTAAATTCAACTCTTCTTTTTAACATCAAATTGCACCTTGATTCTTTGAGAACTTTGAGGACCAAATTCCCCACTAACCCTTCCAAGGGTTCCACCATGTAGCTGGTATAAAAATCAGTCACGAGCTCTATTAATAAAGCATTTCTCCTCTCTTTATGATTGTTGTTATACACAGTCCAGCAAGCTAAAGATGATTAAAAAATATTCTCTTACCCTTTTTAGCAATCATAAAACCAACGCTAGTACCTTGAGAGTTACTCTCCCTTCTTGCACCGGAGTCTCCAATGAAGAAATCATGCTTGCCAACACTTGTAATCCCAAAAGACACATTTGAATTCCTTCTTTTGCTTATGAAATCAGTCACAAAGTTTTCAAAATCAAAATTGATAGTTTTGGATAATTGCAACATATTACCAGGATCCCATACCTTATAATGCCCATGAACCCTTGTATCATGTAAGGTCTGCCATCTTTGCTTCTCTTGTATCTCCTCATAAAGAATATTATCACTCTTTGTCTTCATGATGACTTGAATTTGATGCACCAAATTCTTAGCATTCTTATCGACAATAGGCTGAATACCATCATGATAAAACTGTTGTAATGATATAGGATGAAGATGATGAAATAAATCCATGCTACTACTAACCTCCTTATAAATAATATCATCAAAAGGTTCACCTTCTATTGCTGATTTAGAAACCTCCAAAACAACACCATCCCTATTGTGATTCATGATTTTAGATGGAGAATAAGTGGAACAAGAATCAACACCTTTCACAAATTTATGCTCATTACTACTTGGTAAATCCATCCCATATGATAATGACTTATTCTTTGGAGGATTGATAGGTACCTTTTGGATTGAAATATATTTTTCAATTTTGTAACCTACCAGCCATGTTTTTTCATACCTTTCAATGCCATCAATTTCCTCCGTGTGTTTAATATAGACATATGTTGAGCTTCCCCAACATTGTTTCCCGAGTGCCCGTTGAAAGTATCAAAGCTGATCAAAAGTTGCTGGTTTGGAAATTACACTGTGCTGCAATTTTACACAAGTGTCCATGTGAGGCTCCTCCTCATGTGCAAGCTGCTCTATAAATACTTTTTTCACGGGTGTAGACTTCCTTACATTATTTTCCCACATCTTTTCCTTGAACTCTTGTAGGTGTTGTCTTTCTTGGGAGGTTATCGATCTAATTGTAGCTCTCCGCTATTCCATTCCTCACACCATTTTAGAGTTTCCATTACATCCTCTTTGCTTGCATATACAAATTTCTTCTCCTGAGCTGGAATAATTTCTCTAACAAGAAAAGTTTCACTAATGCAATTATTTTTCTCAATGGAAATCATACCTTTTTCTCTAGAAGCTTCTTCTTCTTCAAATGAGTTCTTTTGTAATTCAGGTATCGACATATGATGATCTCGCTTGGGCTTGCTACCAATCTTCATCATGCAATAATCTGGAAATGACATATTATCTCTGAAACCCTTACTCAAAGATTGGTATTTCCTCCAACAAGAATCCTCATCAATCACCTCTATTGGGTGCCCTTTATTATTGTTCTCACCTTTTTCCTTATTGTCCCAAGATTTGCTTTGATTCAAATTTTGAGTGAGCTGACTCAAATAAAGGTTAGTGGCTTCTTGTTGTTTCACCATGTTGGTGAACATTTCCTTCATAAAACCCACATTGAGATCTTTCCAAACTACCATATTTAACCCACACAGGCTGGAGGAACAACAACTCTGATACCACTGAAATATCCCTTATGGGATACCACTTAAAAATGCACCAAATATTGAAAGTTTGTAGCCAAATAAAATATTGATTTATGCAGATTTTTACAGTAAGGACAACAAACTAAATAAAATCAATATCTCCCAAAATATCCACTCGAATTACTTGAAAATTTAAAGAGAGCTTGATATTATTATAGAGGACATAATAAAACTGTTTTTGGAATTTTACACAAATTAAAATGCTGCCAGAAAAAGCACAGCGTGCCCTAGACAATTGGAAAACTTCAGAGGTTCAGTAACTCTCCAAATACAAGAGCAAAAATTAAGAGTCTTTGGAAATAACATTAACAGGTATATGAAATGACATTTCAACCTTTAGATCGAAAGGGACCACTGGAAAACCCTCCAAATAAAGGTTGCAAGTCGCCTCTCTTGGAAAGGGGTTGGAAACTGATGGAGGCGCCTTCAAAGTGATGCTAAGCCTAGCCCAAATGGATGCCATAAATCTAATCTGGAACCCTCTGATTATCTTCCCCAAATGCCCCAAAACCTCAAATTCCTTCCTTTGAAACCTATGATAATTTCTCTATAACACATCCCATAAGGCGCTCCAAAATGAAAGACTAGGGTATATCTCTCACTACCGAAGAATTCCCTACTAGCTAGGGATAGGTATCTCACAACCGAAGTTAGGGTCCCTGTGGGATTTCACTCCACAAGTTGTAGATGCGAAAACAACATGATTGTACATGAAGGGTCAATAAAATGTATGCCAAAAAGTTCCTTTCCTTTCTCCCCCAAGTCTTTATGTACTTCTCCAAGGAAAAAGAGCCCCAACAGATCCTAGACGCATTTCATTCCATGGAGGGAACAATAAAAATAAAAGTAACTTAAGTTACTTTTCCCCTTTAAGTCGTCATGGTCCAAAAGTGACCCACAACGCAAAATTAGAATATTAGAACCATGTGGCCCCTTCCCAATAGCTCCCAACATCCATAACCCTTGGGTCTGACCATGGCTTGGACTCGACCTAGCCCTTAGGCCTTTCGCACAGGAAAAGGGGACATTACAGAGGACTGGGGTCCTTACGGGCACTTTGGTTTGCAATCTAGGCACCTTGGTCTATGTAAAATCTCTAAAACTAGTTTTTGGGGTTGGAAAGTGGTTTCATCCTCAATGTGTGTCGCATAAACATTTTGTCTTGCGCCGAGTGTCGCTAATAATCCAAGATGAATGAAAGACCTGTAAGAAGACAAAAAGAAGTATTAAAACCCTAAAAAAGAAAGATGCAAATGAATGGGTCAGAATGACCTCAGCTACCACAACAGTGGGTTTACTAAACTAAGTGTTGTACTACATTTCAGACCCAAATGTAGTTTTGGTGAGTGTGTGCATGTCGTGCCCTAGGTTCTCTTGTGTTAGTCACACTTTGTGAAGTAGTGAGAAATAACTAAATGTAGAAAATGTAATAGTATGTGTGCATGGAATAGAATATAATCCTCCCCTATGAAGTGTGATGTAGATGTCTTAGCTTTGTGCCTTGATGATGGAGCTATGTGGATGTAAGTGATATCCAATGCAATAGATGGATGCAACTCTAGATAGAGTGATAATAATATGTGATGCTAGGTCCCTCATTTGTGGTCTCATAACTTTATATTTATAAGATTCTCTTGATCTAATTTCGTAATTAATCTGTGAAATGGTCATGTTATCCATATTTCGCCCGAATTGAATATTGGATCGAACCATGACCTCACATAGAAGGAACCTAAGAAAACTCATCCAGATCATGAAAATTGGTTGCAAAAAGGATTCAGCAATGAAGTGGCGGAGATGAAGAAAGAGTAAAGGATCATGTACAGTAAATAAATGACCCTTTCTGATGCTTTCTACTCCTTAAATTCATTCTACAAGTTCATAGGAAACCCAACAATGGAATAACAGGTTAAACAATAAGGATCAATGCTACAAAGAAGCCGGAAGAAGGAAGAGTGATGAAGATTCGAAGTCCTCGGGCTTGAATTGGTTCAGGAAAAGGGCAAAAAATGACTAAGTATAGAAGTGCAAGTAGAGAGTGCTACGTGTCACCGACACATTTCCAAGAGTCATCCTGTGGAGGAAACCCAAATGAGCGCGAGGCTGCCATGTAGCTTAAAGTCTAAAAAGTAAGAAGGATTGTTGAACGTTCCACAAAGCAACGGAGGAAGAAAAGTGTCAACCCGAAGCTCCTCTAAAGGAAAACTTTGGGTTGGATTTGTAAACATGCGTGGTGCCTCCATGTGTCCTCAAAGGGGGACATAGTTACTTGAAAATTCAAAACATAAACAGCCGATGGAGGTGCTAAGTGTCTCAATGATGCTTGATTCAAGGGTGAAAAGGAGAGAAGGTTCCCAAGCAAGCGCCGGGTGACGCGTGTCCCAGGGAAAAGTGGGGAGTCGGGGAAAAGGTTAGTTTTCACCCGTTGCCTCAAAAGGGGTAAACATTCTAAAAGACCCACGACTCCACCCAAGAGGGAAAAAGTCAACATACAGACCGAGTCAAAGCAAGGCGGGGCATCGGGAGAAAAGTGAAAATTTTCCTTTTGTCCAAAAGGCATAAATGTAAAAATGGAAACACATTTCTCAAACCAACCAAAAGGAGCCATGTGTCAAGACAGAGTTTCGGGGCTGCATGGAGGTTTTGAGTTCTTGTGTTTTTGTGCAAAGGGCCAAAAGGTAAATTTCAGTGTGGACCTGAATTTTTATCCCAATTTGGCTGCCACGTATCCAAATCAAAAGAGGGACCCATTTTCAAGTTTTTTCCGCTTATTCGAACAGAATCGATGCAAAAATTCAAAAGGGCATATCTTTTGACTCACACTCGAGAGATTGTAAATCGATATCGCTAGAAAGATCTCAACCTCGTCTATGACATGGGAGTCTAAAAATTTAATTTTTGAGAGGGTAGGTGGAAGAAAAATGGAGAAACATCTTTGAGATTTCAATGCAGGATCATCAATCTCAACAACCAAATCGGATTCGATCTATTTCTGCGTTTCCTCTTCCTTCAAGGCGCCAAATTGATAATCGATGCAGTAAAGATGGATTCGGGGGAAGATTTTAGTAGAAAACATTAACAGTAGTGGTTGAGATTTGACTTGCATATTCCACTTCTCTCTCCCCTTTTCTTCTCTCATATCGATTCTATAAATATGGACAAGATTCATCAGAAAGTGATCCGAAAATAACCAGATTATTACGACCTGATCTCGGACCCTTATAGGCTTTAATTATTTGCCGATAATTTACTCCTTTTAAGTAATCAATTTAAAATAATGCAAGACAATAACGACAATTGCACACAGATTGATTACGGAGTTCGGCAATTGCCTACGTCTCCGGGTTCGTGGTCAAACCGTTCCACTAGTCAAAACTTGTAAGTTACAATAGTACTTTCACAAGAAAACCTAATGGAATTTTACTTGCCTATCAGTACACCAGACCTTCGGACGACAAGGGTGAAAAATAGCACCCGACTTCCACCTTCCTGGTGCACAATCTCCTTCGGCTGTGATCGGCCTTCCCGACGCAAACAATGCGAAGCTAGCACTCCGGTCGACAATCCAGGATTTGCAAGTAATTGGTGTGGCGCTATGGGCCTATTGGGTAGTTTACAATTTACTCCCAATCACAAATATTTCATTTATTATTGCCTAACAAATAATAGGTCAATAATATAAAAATATACAATGCCTAAATAATTTTAGGTCTTCACACAACAATTTCTCATTCTCCTCTGGCTCGGACTTCGCCTCCAGCCAGGAATGAGCTTCTCTCCGAGTTTGTGTGTAATGTGTCCTTTACCATGCACTAGGTACCCTATTTATACATTTTTAGGGTCCTAAAAATATGCATTTAATATCATCCTTAGGCTAATATTAGCCTTCACCCGTACATAAAAATGGGATAGAAATTCCCAATAATGGGCGGATTGCATATAATATCATCCATAGGCTATTTTTAACCTAGCCCGTACCATGTAATTTGGGATCAAATATTTCCCACTTGGGCGGATTGCATATAATATGGGATTAATTCCCATTTTAGCCGATTGTATATTTTAATGAGATAAATATCCCATAAGCGGCATTTGATGAAATGGGATTAATACCCATGTGGAGCGGATTGCATAAGGTAAGTGGGATATCCCACATTTTTGTGGTGAAGTGGGTTATAAACCCCACATTAGGCGGCTGAATATTGTTTAAGGCTTTAAATAGCCTTTCTCCACGCGCCAATGAAGTGGTCAATGACCACGTTGGAGCATAACCGCCCCATCTCCACCGCTTCACCACCTTGTTCGCCACGTGGATGTCCACGCATGGGTCTAGCCCCTAACAACCGCTTCACCACCTTGCAACATGGTTAAAACATATGCATTTGATTTTGGCGGTTCATACTAATGTTTAAATATATATATATATATATATATATATATATATATATATATATGTGGCGTTTGAAAAGTGACCTTACCAAAATAATATTATTTCGACCCATACAATGTGGAATAGAAATAATTCTGTAGTCCACTTGTCGTCTCCCGATAGGAAAATCAAGCGAATTCGACGAGTGTTGGCAAGCCACGTGTCACAGTGCGATTGGTCCAAATATTGACCATTGACCATAGTTGACTTCTCGTTGACCGAACATATCTAGAGCTCCCGATGTCCGTTTGTCGCATTCACACCGTCGTTGGAAAGATCTCGAGATGATCTTCTCAGACCGACACCATTTAGAGATGTTTAGGGAACTTTCAGAAATGATCCCCGATCACACCTCCCTACGAGAAAAGCTTTTGTCCCAAAAAGCTTCCATACCTGCCCTAAATCTGGAAAATCTGTTGCCACCTCGGAAGTGCTGCTGTAGTAGACCCTTGGGTCTTCTCCTCCAACCTTCTCACTTTGACAACTCTACTCCAATCCTGGGACCTGTGGGTTATGGGCCCACGATGCTTCTGTTGCGCCACTCTGATATCCGAAGAAGACCTCCACGCCTCCGCTTTATGGTGCTAAGTTTTTGTATGAAACCTCAATGCTCCTTCTGTGCGGTGCTAAGCTTCTTGATATCTGACAACAAGGATCTTCTTTTACTCTATAACACAACTCCTAACTTCGAGTTGATTCCATGAGAACCCGAACTGATTTGAAGGAACTCTATGGTACGTAGAGCTTTGATTGATCCGATGTCGGTGATGGACAATGCCTTGTCCCTTTACAGACCTCAACGCCTCCGATGCATGATGCTAAGCCTCTTTCAAGACCTCGAGCCTCCGATGCATGATGCTAAGTCTCTGTAGACCTCAACGCCTCCGATACATGATGTTAAGCCTTTTTCAAGACTTCGAGCCTCCGATGTATGATGCTAAGTCTCTGTAGACCTCAACGCCTCTGATACATGATGCTAAGCCTTTTTCAAGACTTCGAGCCTCCGATGTATGATGCTAAGTCTCTGTAGACCTCAACGCCTCCGATGCATGATGCTAAGCCTCTTACAAGACCTCGAGCTTCCAATGCATGATGCTAAGTCTGTTGATCAGCTACCATTCGTATGTGTGGTCGCAATGCCTTGACACCGAATGACGTTCCAAGCTGATCCTTTGAGAGCTCTTCTTGTTGACATACTAATATCAGGTACCATTCTGCTGCACGGTCGCAATGCCTCTACACAAAATGAAGTTCCGACCTAACGTCAATGCCAACGGTGATTCAACTACCATTCTGTTGCACGGTCACAATGCCTCTACACAGAATGAAGTTCCGAGCTGATCTCTGTGAACTCTAATGTCTGCACAAATGGCAGATCAATCTCCAAGCTTTATATGAGTCAAATCCTGTATCCAAGCTGTAACAGGTACTCACACGCTGATTAGGAGATATATTTGGAGCATTAATCAAATTTTCTAAGTAAGAAAATCCACTGAGTATTGTAAACCTTTCTCTCAGCATTTCCTCACAATATCTGATCTCCAAACTTAATACTGCATACGATTCCTCAATCAATTATGCAATATATAATTGAAATTTTTTTGACTTACCCATTTCAAAGGACTTACACTTTGGTATTACCTAGTCATGGGTTGACTTGTCAACTAGTGGTGGAGTAGAAACTTCCTCTGCCGCTGCAATAGGTCTCCATTCCATCTTTGGCTTGCCATTACTCGATGGCGAGATGGATGCGTTTCAACAATTTTCCACCCGATGCCCATTCCTCTCGGCAATGAGCACAGAAATTCCTCTTAATCTCCTTCTTTCGGGATGAGGAACTCTTTCTACCATTTCTCGACTTTGCATGACGAGATTGGTCTTTTTCGATTTGCCGTGTTCTCGATTTAACGGCACCAACTTCTTCATCGTGTCCTTCTCTTCCAAAGATCTCAGCCACTAAATGATTATGCAATCCACAAAAAGTACATGGAAAAGAATTCCACATCTTCGAAAATCATAACCATACTTCTTAAGTGAAAAGTGGATCGGAAGTTTTACTTGTGCTTATGTTTATGGTAAGCGGAGGTGGAATCTCATTACCTCTTCACCGATTTCTCTTACCACATCCCGCCTGTGACGATGAAGCACAAATTTCCCGCTCGTAATCTTCTTGCAGGACTAGTGGGGTAATCACTTTGCTTTGGAAGCTTGTCCTCCTGGCCGTCAGCGTTCTTGGAGCATTCTCCAATTTCCATTCCCGCACTAGGATAACCCAAACTCGAATCGAAACCGAATGGGAGGAAGAAGAAGATTCCCGTGGTGAACAACTTACAAGTGTAGTCATCTCGCCATGGCCTCTGCATCGAAGTTGAAGGTATTTGCTTCCTCTCGATCACCACCGCAACCTTGCCAAGAGCTCATCCTTGGTTTGCGAGCTTCGATTTCAAACGAGCATTCTCCTCTTCTAAGGAGGAATACATTGATCACAGGAGAGAATTCTCTTTCTAGATCTAGTGATTATAAGCTTCAATTTCCTCGAGCACTGTTTAGACATATTTCCCATAGTGCACTTGTACCCTGTTCACACAAACCGAACCAACTGCACCAATCTTGAAGCAATCACTCTATTAATCGATTTCTTGAAAAACAAATATGGAGCTAAACCAGCTCCGATACCAAACATGATCCAAAAATAACCAGATTATTACGACCTGATCTCGGACCCTTATAGGCTTTAATTATTTTTCGATAATTTACTCCTTTTAAGTAATCAATTTAAAATAATGCAAGACAATAACAACAATTGCACTGCATTGATTACGGAGTTCGGCAATTGCCTCACGTCTCTGGGTTTGTGGTCGAACCGTTCCACTAGTCAAAACTTGTAAGTTACAATAGTACTTTCACAAGAAAACCTAATGGAATTTACTTGCCTATCAAGACACCGGACCTTCGACGACAAGGGTGAAAAATAGCACCCGAATTCCACCTTCCCGCGCACAATCTCCTTGGTGTGATCGGCCTTCCCGATGCAAACAATGCGAAGCTAGCACTTTGGCCGACAATCCAGGATTTGCAAGTAATTGGTGTGGCGCTATGGGCCTATTGGGTAGTTTACAATTTACTCCCAATCACAAATATTTCATTTATTATTGCCTAACAAATAATAGGTCAATAATATAAAAATATACAATGCCTAAATAATTTAGGTCTTCACACAACAATTTCTCATTCTCCTCTTGGCTCGGACTTCGCCTCCAGCGCTCTAGGAATGAGCTTCTCTCCGAGTTTGTGTGTAATGTGTCCTTTACCATGCACTAGGTACCCTATTTATACATTTTTAGGGTCCTAAAAATATGCATTTAATATCATCCTTAGGCTAATATTAGCCTTCACCCGTACATAAAAAATGGGATAGAAATTCCCAATAATGGGCGGATTGCATATAATATCATCCATAGGCTATTTTTAACCTAGCCCGTACCATGTAATTTGGGATCAAAATTCCCAATAATGGGCGGATTGAATATAATATGGGATTAATTCCCATTTTAGCTGATTGTATATTTTAATGAGATAAATATCCCATAAGCGGCATTTGATGAAATGGGATTAATACCCATGTGGAGCGGATTGCATAAGGTAAGTGGGATATCCCACATTTTTGTGGTGAAGTGGGTTATAAACCCCACATTAGGTGGCTGAATATTGTTTAAGGCTTTAAATAGCCTTTCTCCATGCGCCAATGAAGTGGTCAATGACCACGTTGGAGCATAACCGCCCCATCTCCACCTTGTTCACCACCTTGTTCACCACGTGGATGTCCACGCATGGGTCTAGCCCCTAACAACCGCTTCACCACCTTGCAACGTGGTTAAAACATATGCATTTGATTTTGGCGGTTCATACTAATGTTTAAAACATTAATATATATATATGTGGCGTTTGAAAAGTGACCTTACCAAAATAATATTATTTCGACCCATACAATGTGGAATAGAAATAACTTTGTAGTCCACTTGTCATCTCCGATAGGAAAATCGAGCGAATTCGACGAGTGTTGGCAAGCCACGTGTCACAGTGCGATTGGTCCAAATATTGACCAGTTGACCATAGTTGACTTTCCCGTTGACCGAACTTTGACCGAACATATCTAGAGCTCCCGATGTCCGTTTTTCACGTTCTCATAGTCGTTGGAAAGCTCTCGAGATGATCTTCTACACTGACACCATTTAGAGATGTTTAGGGAACTTTCAGAAATGATCCCCGATCATAAAGGGTTGGATATTCTTAGTTTTGCACGCTCCCTTCTCCTTCTAGCAAAGGATTTGTGGGGTTCGTGCCTTCCTTTAAAATTGTATTACATTTCGCCTTTCGACTATTCTCGTAATGAATCGTATCAATCTATTAGAGCAATAATATAAGTTTATGATCGATCTCGGATCCTTCTTGTTTCTTTTGCTTCTATCTCGATCTCTCTACGAGATCTGGCTGTCTGTGTTTGTTTATTGTATGCATTTTATTGGTTTGTGTCGAAGGAAAACTAAGTATTCATCATTCCTTTGGTTCATCACCTGGTAGTTTACTTATTTCTCATTTATGTACTCTTTTATCCCTGTCTCCTTAGCAAGTCTTAGACTAGGTATAGATATATATCCTCTGCAAATCCTCACGTATGCAACTAAACAAAGGAATAAGGAACCAACCTTTAATATGGAGAGCTTTTCCAAATTACAAGGTCCCACACCTTAGGAAAATTTCCATGATATGCAATCACACTAGATGATTCTGCCTTAGAAAAGTAGATCTTTAGAAATCATCTGGGGGTGTTGTGATTTCACACTAACAGTTTTGGCATGCCTAGTGGGACCAAGAAGTCTCTATCTTATTACAGTAGGAATTGATGTACACTTGTTATTCGGCTTTTAAGAAGCCTTAAAATTGTACATCTGGCGACTCCAAAAGAAACAAATCTACTGGTTTTAGTAGCCCAAGCTTGGGAGATTCATGAATCTCACCCGGTCTAGAGCAAGGAAAGAAGGTATATTTGAATACTTGCATCTATCCCCAGGAAGACAAAGGAGAGGAAGAAGAGTTCAGAGGTCTCCATCTCCACCAATTAGGGCTTTATCAACACCTCCTCCTGGCAGACCATTCATTCAACCAAGAGGAGTGCTCGGGTGATCGAATGGCTCGTGCAAGTCCATATGTCAACTTCACTAGCAAAGTAGTCCACTTTCCCTGAATGCACAAAATCTAGTCCCTATTAAAGTATTAAAGAGCATCCCATATTTCATTGGGGAAAACCAAACTTCTCCCGGTGACCATGTCCAAGATATTGCCAATGTCTACACAATACATGAGATTCATGAAATGGACATTACAGTCAAGTTACTTGCCTCTTCATTAAAAGGAAAGCTTCACAATGGTTCAAAAGTCTTGAGGCGGAGCTCTATTCAAAATTGGAATCGGCTATGCATAGCTCTTCATAACCAATTTGGAGAGAAGGGTGATAACTTGTCTTTGCTGGAGCAACTAACAACTATCAAGAGAACCCCCAATGAGTAGTCGATAGACTTCAACCTCGATTCCAAAGTGGACACGGGATAGGATTCCAATAGCAAAATAAAGCCTACAAATGAAGGTGCATTCTTATACTTTCTCAGGGCTTTAAATTTGATATCTCTTTGATGATTCATCAATGGGGGCACTACATTGCCCAAAGCAGCCTATAGCCTTTCCATAGGGGTTGAGAACTGTTTGATTCAAGTGGTAAGATTGCTCCTAGGCCTTCCATGCCTCTGTACCTTGAGTTAGGAAACCCAGATACCAACCAAATGCCTACATTAGCTCCTATACCCACCCCAGGAATCAAAGTTCAGCTGAAACTTCCACTTCATCATCTAACACCTCTAAAGAGCTTCAAGAAGTGATGAAGCAACTGCAAAACTCTGAAAAATGAGCTAGTAACCATCAAAAGGTAACAGGAACAGAGCTCTAGACCATATCAGCCTTAGGCTCAATATCAAGCTAGACCCCAGTATCAACAAAATAGGCCACCACCTTAGATTGCAAATCAGAATCAAAATCAAGGAAAACCTCAAGCTGCTAGGAATTTTAGGTCTTATGATCCAAATATAGCGTCAACATCAAAGACATTGGTCCTCTGCGTAGAACAATATGGCACAAGAATATGAGTGGTGTTTTCCATATAGTCACCACATAACCAATCCATGTGTTTTAATGGTGCTCTAAATTAGGCTCTAATGGTGTAAAATAGTATGCTACCACAAGAATCTGGTCTAGAGGGAGATCAAGAAGAAGGATTCCAACAAAGTGAACCTCAAGGAGAGACTATGCTTCACAATCGATTGGCGGGTTGAAGACTTATGTGGGATGAATTAGTCTTGCTCAAGGTGTGGCTGCCAATACATGGTCCAAAAAGAGAAGTCTTGGGGAAGGCCAACCACTAAACTCGGGTGTTGTACGTACCCAAAATTGTAGGGTGCTCTTGCACCGTCGAATGAAATTACACATGCCCCAATGATGATACAGGTCACCTCACAAGGTGTTCGGGATCCAGAGAAGCTCACAAAGTATATGTTAGCATCCCAAATGCTTTATCCAAGTTCCTTGTGCTTTTTTATCCCTTGCCCCCTTTTCTTGGCCTTTTGACCTTTAGTAACAAAACCACCGCCTGTCGTGGTGGTGGTCAGAATGCCACCCTACTTAGGGTGGCGGTCCTTCACGCATTTTCTAGCACGTTCCTTTGATCGCGACTTGCATGAATTTTCAACATTTACCAGCTTTTCTCAACCGCCTTAGCTTGTATTTATGTTTTTGGTTCCCTGTAATAGTGTTTCTCCATTGTTTAATGGTAAAAGAGTTCCATTCCAAGTTACCCTTTGGTGAATGGGAATTCTATAAATAGCTAGTTTGTTTTCAAACAAATGGCCCCTCATCCTCTCAATTCTCTTGTTCAGTTTTTCAATTCCTTGCTTAGAATTTTGTTAGTTTCAGGTTTTGCTTCCATTGTTGGCATTTGGAGGTCATATCATCTTCTTGTTTCAAGTCTTGTTTCATTACTACTGCATACAGTCAGTTTAAACATAGAATAAATTCATTTCTAGATTAAAATCCATTAAAGTTGTAGGTTTTGTTTTGTCACAAGAATAGCTTCAAACTCTTGGTACACTTGTGCTTTATTCCGCAATAAATCCTGCTAGGATTGCATAGTCAAGCTCTGTTCACTTGCGCTATCCCTCTCCCGCTTGCATTTTATTTGGTCTATATTCAAAGCTGCCATTGTTCGAATGCTATCTTTTGTTGATACTATCATATACACACTTTCGGATTCACGAGGACATGAAGGAATGAGGAGATCACACTGAGGGATGAAATCACACACAACTGGATTTACCACTGCTCGTAAATGCCGTGTTTGAGCTATCAAAGTTCTAGTTACAACATATCAAATCAAGTAGTGAATTATTTCATTTAAGTTAAAAGTTAGCTCTCAATATCACCGGGAAGTGTGGGGATTGATAGTTTCTAAGAAACTGTGATTCATTCCTCACTTCTGAGGTAGGATCGAGAGCCTTTCAAGTTAATACGTTTAGTTGCTTAGATATTTAGGATAAAATCATAATTGCACAGGCAAATAGCCATACCAGGCTACTTTGTTTGTTTTCATTTTGTTTCTAGATTAGTTGTCCATTTTATAGATATACTAGAGTAAGCTTGCTCTTTAATTTCATTGAAATACGTCATTGAAAAATACAAAAATAGCAGGATGCTTGCATAGTGTAAATACCTCTTTTGTAATCAGTTTATTTAATGTTAGTTAAAAGTTGAATCATTTTGTATGACAATCACATGACCTAGAGAGCCTAGAGAATATATATTTGAACCTATAGTACCTCAACCAAATTTACCCATGACTTTAGCTGATATAGATCAGGACCTTAGGATACAGGTCTTTCAAGCCACAACAAACTTACAAGCAATTAGTGAGCAACTAAGAGGATTGAATATCAAAGACGACAAAGCTTACACATTCTAGTCAAACCATCCGAATTATAGATTTCCTTGATAAAACATTTGAATGACCGTACAAGGATTCGAACGAGAACAAACATTTGGTTGTGATCCTTTGGTTCCGTAGCCTAACGCAGGAGACCTCCTCGTTGATATAGACACTAGCTTATGTATCCAAGTTGCTAGAACACCTATTAGGTATTCCGAGAAAATCATACAACTTCTAGTTCTAAATATAGAAGCTAAAAAGGCATATGATTACTGGATAATTGGGAGAAGGGATTGATTATTCACATGACCATAACAAGTCCACAAAAACCACGAACTCATGGTTGTGATCCTCAAGTCCCACAACCCAACGGGCCAACAAACCTGTCAAGTATCGACACCGCTTTAACGCCGGTATTTAGATCCTCGCAACTCCGGCCGAGATATTATGAAAGTACGAGTTCTCCATATTAAACATAGAAGCCAATCAATCTAATATTTTCTGGGCTAGACCAGAAAACCGTCCATAGTGCACTATGAATCCACTAAAACCACATATCACCATTTTATGACCTTGTCTGGAGATATATACGAAGCTCCCACATGTCACTTCCCATGTATCCAACAACCAAGAAATAGGATCTCGGCAGAGCTCGACATCAATTGGAGCCTTCGAATAGCCATTATATCCGAACGAGCCATTACACCAATCTAGGTTAAGAGGGCCTTCTTTGCCATAGATTCACAGATTCCATTATTGCATGTTGAGGATTTAAGATTACTCGATTAGCTTATACATATCCATTCACATCTAACATTCACCGGCTGTCTTGACACGACCTTGGGAAGTCAGGTACGAGGAAAGGGTACTTGTAGATTCCCATGCTCACTTGACACTTTTCCATCGTACAATGAACCTCAACCTTCCACCAATCTACAAGGTCATGGTGTTCCAAGAGTAACTCCCAACATGTAGAACCAATCAAGTCACCTTCCAAACCCGATTAGGCACGGGTTGTAACAACCCATGTGCAAGAAAGAAATGTGTTTGGGAAGGGGCAACAAAATGAAAGCTCATTTAATATTATTGAGAAAATGAAGAAGACAAGTGTGAACATCTCACTATGGGAGTCACTGGCCATTCTAGTAATTTGAGGGATCATTGCGGCAGATCGCCATGTAGAATTGGTCAAGTTCAAATCACCCCCTAACCAAAGCAAGAAAGAGTGTTTGCCAATATTCGTCACTGGGAGGAACCATGGAGAACAACAAGATAAAAACTTGAGACCTCCTCCCTTCTATGTCTCATTGATTATTGGAGACAAGTTGGTGCAAAATTTTATGATTGATTCAGGGGCTAGTAGTTCTATGATGCCTAAACAAATAGCTGACCAGTTGGGTCTCCAATATGAGGTTATCTCTAGAGGAGTAGTTAAATTAGATGGGATAGTAGTGACCACTATGGGAATCATCAAAGATCTGAGTCTCACTCTACATGCCTGCCCCAATGTAACTATCTTGTAAAACGTGTCCATCATAGATTTGCCACCACATTTTGCTTTGTGTCTATCTAGGGACTTCACTGCCAAAATTGGAGGCTAATTATCTGCTGATTGGTCACATATTCTCTTAGGACAAGGTATGGAGCGAAGGCCACAATCATATCTGAACTTATTGCTGATTATCATATTGAACCCTATGTGTCTAGCCCAATCAACGCCAACTACTCAACTTTTGATCAAAAGGACCTCCTAAGCACTTCTGAAGCAAATACCAAGGTGGGATGTATCCCATACTTGACTCTTGATGATTGGGCCAAAAAAAGCCATTCTTTTGAACCCTATAGGGAAATGGAAGAATCTGAGCTAGGCATCTACTTCCTACGTGAAGAGAACCAACCTCTGCCTGACCTAATCAATCCAGAATACAAGGATGACAATGGGGTGTGGAAATTGTTCTTTAATGGTTCAAGGAGTATATAAGGAGGAGCCATGATTGTGTCCCCCAGAGGTATGAGATATTATTCATCCTTCAAATTCCAGTTTGCTTGCTCAAATAACACTATTGAATATGAAGCTTTAGTCTAAGGTCTTCATTGGGAAAGGAAGTTGAGAATCGATTAACTTGCAAGTATTCGGTGATAGTGAATCTAGTTGCCAATCAGGTCGAGGACTTAATGCTATCAAAAATGACCTACTCAAGAACTATAAGAGTAGGGTATGGGATCTCATGGAAGATTTCAAGGCTTTCAACACTTTGTGTCCATACCCAAAAAAGAGAATGAAGCTGCTAATAGACTTGGAGCTGTTGGAGCAACATTTGATGTGGTGGAAAACATCAAAAGAGACAAAGAAACATTTACTGCATATCCATGTGGTTGTGAGGCTAGCAAAGTGCAGGATAATAATACATCTTGGTAAGTGTTTGAGAATGATCAATAGATCATTAAATTTTTGTCTGACGAAGAAGCTGAATTCTCGGCTAGAAACCAGATCGAGACTAGAGTGGCCGTATGGGAATCAAATAAAGTACAACCGCATACAAACAAGCTTCCCAAGGGCTTGGTGACATTGGAATCAATTTCCAATCCTAATGATTAGTTCATCGACACTAAAATTTTCCTCTGTAATTCCTATTTCATTAATGTATGTATTAGGAATAAGATGTTGTTAAGTATAATTAGTAGTAGCGTCCGATAGAAGATAACGGCACTGCCAGTATGACGCCGACAATAATGTATAGTACGGTAACAGTCAAAGTACAATAGGAATGTTGTGGTAAAAAGTAAATATTTGTTGTAAGTGGTCCGGTAATGTTAAAATGTCAAAGTTTGGGTAAGTAGAGAAGTAGGGTCTACATGATTAGGAATTAGAAATATTATATTGGTAATAAGGACAAGGAGTGAGGTCATAAATATTTTGTGTATTTTATTTGTAAAAAGTCTAAAAATGTGGAACCCATGTAAAATGATAAGGTTTATTTTATCTTAAAAGATAAGCTTACATGTACAGATAAGAGTTAAGGTATGGAATATGATTCGTCAGAGTGGATTTCTTATCCTATCTTAGAGATAAGATGGATAAGCCTAGAAGTTCTATAAATAGAGAGGCCACCCCCCTCATTTAGCATAGAAGGAAGTAGTGAGAAATATTGTAGGAAGTGTGCAAAGGAAGCCATCAGTTTAAAGGTGTGTTGAAGAAGCCATTAAGAGGTGTAATTGTAAAGTTTCTCCCATAGTCTTGGTGAAAGGCAAGTGAAGTCAATAACACTTGAAGTACCTCATGGGTGAGATTGTAACAATTTCATGTTAATATTATAATTTACTTTGATATTTCAGATTTGTCATCATTCCATCTTATCATAGTCGATGGTATTCTTGTGTTATGTTGTTGTTTTGCTCCCAGATTACATCCACCAAACTAAAGGCTGTGCATTAGTAAATAATCATAGCACGAGGAGTTCGCGATGAAGAATTATCATAGTTCCGGATTGGTGATGACAGTTCATAAAAGAGAAGACTAACATGCAGGTTAAGGGAAAGGATTCAGAGTCAATCCCAGTTGGAGATGGAAAAACACTTCAAATTGGCAAGGTGGCCACCGAGCGGGAAAGGTATGAATTCATACAACTTTTCCAAGAGTTCCCGATGTGTTTACTTGGATTTATGAATACCTAAGGGGTTTTAATCCAAAACTAGCACAACACAATTGAATAAGACCCACTACTCAGCTTATCGGGAAGAAGCAGAGACCAATCAATCCACATATTGAGCCTACGATGAAGAAAGAGCTGAAAAAAACTAATAGAGACAAGTATCATACTCCCAATCAAGCATTCAAGTTGGGTTGCAAATATGGTCCACGATCGGAAAGGAAAATGGGGAAATCAGGCTATGTGTTGACTTCAGGGATTTGAACAGAGCCTCCTTCAAAGATCACTACCCACTCCCTTCAATGTAATAGATTTTGCAAGTAGTGTCTAGGTCAGAGAGATTTTCTCTCTTAGATGGCTATTCGGGATACAATCAGATCATGGTGAAAGAAGATGATCAATTCAAAACTGATTTCACCACCAAATGGGGCACCTATGTATACAAAAAAATGCCATTTGGACTATCCAATACTAGTTCTACTTTCCAAAGAGCCACGGATATGGCATTCAAAGGGCTAATCAACCAAATAGTGTTGATATATCTGGATGATATCACTGTGTTCTCTAAGAACGTGGCAGACCACCTTTTCCATCTAAGGTAGATGTTTCAAAGATGCAGAAGATTTGAGGTGTCTTTGAACCCCAAAAAATATCTATTCTTGGCCCATGAGGGCAAGTGTTTGGGCTACATTGTGTCTAAGGAGGGTCTGGCAATTGATCCAGAAAGGGTTGAAGCAATAAAATCACTGCCATTGCCCAGTCATAAGAAGGCTCTTCAAAGATTCTTGGGGAAGATAAACTTTTTTTGAAGGTTTGTCCCAAACTTTGCTTCTCTGGTTAAGCCAATAAAACTGATACTCAAGAAGAGCTTAGCATTCAGATGGACAGTTGAAGGAAAGGAAAGCTTTGAAGCTATCAAAGAGGCCATATCACAAGCCCCAACTCTTGTAAATCTAGATTTTTCCAAGGAATTCATATTGTATGCCTTTGGCGGCAATGAAACTATCTTTGCAATCTTGGTTCAACAGAACAAAGAAAACTTAGAACAACTAATTACTTTCTTCGGTTAGAGTCTAGAATACTATGAGGTGAGGTATTCCTTCATTGAGAAGCAAGTCCGATGGTGATCGGAGGGTGAAGAAGTTTAAGCATTTGGTGTCAAACAACAAAATCCAACTATTGATCTTCCATATAGGAGTTAAAGAATTCCTCCTCAGCAAGGACGTGAATGAGAAATGTGTAGGGTGGATTACTTGTGTCATGGAATATGACATTGAGATTAAGGTCACCAAGCTGGTCTGTGGGAGGGGTTTGTGTGAGCAACTAGCCTCTTCTCTATAAGATGAAACAAATAGTGAGAAGGAGGCTGTTCTGATTCTACAAGATGATCAAGAAAAGGAAAGAAATTATGTACCTGTGTTAGACCCAAGACATGGTGCATTTCCTTCAAACCGGCCTGTGCCCTCATGGGATGAATAAAGCAAAAAGAAGGAATTTCAGGTTACAGGCAATTCCATATGTTCTTATTGATGGTGTCTTGTTTAAAAGAGACATCAATGGTATTCGCCGAGATGCTTTGGGACGGCTCAAGTGGAGAGAGTGCTATAAGAATTTAATGTTGAAGCAACTGGAGTCCATTTTGTCTCAAGAGTGACAGCACTCAAAATCATGAAAGTAGGATATTATTGGCCCAGAGTGTTTAGTGACTATTATACATGGATTAAAAGATGCAAGAATTATGCTTTCTTCAAAGGGAAGGAGAAGCTAACAAAGACTTCCATTGCACCCAATCTCGGTCGAATAACCTTTTATGCAAAGTGGGGATTGGACTTCATTGGAGTCATCAATCCAAAATCAATCCGTGGTCACAAATGGATCCTAACAGCCACAAACTATTTTTCCAAATGGATCGAGGTAGTGGCACTCAAGGAAGCAAATGAGTCTAGTATCTTAGATTTCTATGAAGGAATAGTGAGCAGATTTGGGGTACAAGCCAACATCATCTCGAACAATGAATTAGCATTTATAGGTTCCAAAATCACATGATGGGCTGTCAAGAATGGAACTTATTTGAGCACCTCATCAAATTATTACCCTTAGGGTAATGGCCAGGCTGAGTCTACAAACAAGAATTTGTTAAAGATCATCAAGAGAACTCTGGATGAGAATCAAAGGACCTAGCACACAAAGCTCAAAACAACCTTATGGGCTGATAGAATAACACCCAAGAGATCTATAGGTAGCTCCCCATTCAAACTTGTCTATGGGAAAGAGGCAGTGTTGCCTATATCACTTGAGTTACCAGCATTGGAGCTTGTGAGGCAACTAGAAAGGTCTGAGTTTGCACCAATGGAGGTCAGTACGTAGAGTTGATAGATTTAGAAGAAGCCGGATCGAGTGCTCTCAAGCATTGGAGAGGAGTTAGGATTCAATCAAGAAGTGCTTTGATAAGAATGCAAAAGCAAGGATGTTCTAGGAAGGGGAATTGGTTTTGAAATGGGATGCGAGATAAAAAAACTAGGGATACATTCTAAGTTCAATGCCATCATCGGAGTGGCCCCTATATGATAACAAGATGCAAAAGTAGTAATGCTTTCTAATTGTCCACATTGGAGGGTGAAGAGCTGTAGATCCTAGTGAATGGGATCTATCTCAAGCACTGCTACTAAAAGGGAAGTCCCACTGTACATATTAGTTTAGTTTCTCTTTCCTCTAAGTGCTTCTACACATTGTCTTGTTGTAGCGTAGATTACTTTTCTCCTAAGTGATTTTGCATGCTCTGCATGTTCCATTTGGAGCATGTATGATTTCAATTTTGTACATAGTCGTGGTGTTGTTTTTGCTCTTGTGTAGTTCATTTAGAAAAACAGATGAGGCCCTGTTTTAAAACAATTTTCTACTCTCAGAAATCTTCATTTGAGATTTTCTTATGAAATTTGAGAGCACAGTAGTTGGGCCATGAACCAGAGGTAGAAATAATATCAGCCTGTTATTCTTGACTCCATGCCCAACAAATACGACAAGGCAACTAATCTCTTCATCTAGTAGGTAGATGTCCCCTGTGAGTCACCAAATTGTTATCCATATTTCACCCCGAACTGAATATTGGATCGAACCACAACCCCATATTGAGGAACCCAAGAAAAATCATCTAGATCCTACAAATTGGTTGCAAAAAAGATTCAAAGCAATGAAGTGGCGGAGATGAAGAAATAGCAAAGGATCATGTACAGAAAGAAACGACTCGTCGGAATGTTTCTACACCTTAAATTCATTCGCAAGTTGCGAGTAGACCCAACAATGGAATAGGGTCAAAAATAAGAATCAATGCTACAAATAAGCCGAGAAGAAGGAAGAACGCGAATATTGAAATTCCTCGGGATCGAATTGGTTCAGGAAAAGGGAAAAAAATGACTAAGTATAGAAATGCAAGCAGAGAGTGCCGCGTGTCAGCCTGGCGCATTTCCAAGAGTCAGTCCCTGGGAAGAAACCCAAATGAGTGCGAGGCCACCACGTAGCTCAAAGTCTAAAAAGTAAGAAGGACAATTGAACAGTCCAAAAAGTAGCGGAGGCAGACAAGTGTCAACCCGACTCTCCTCCAAAGGCAAACTTTGGGTTGGATTTGTAAACATGCGTAGTGCCTCCACGTGTGCTCAAAGAGGGACAAGAGTTAGTTGAAAAGTCAAAACATTAACAAGCCGGTAGAGGCTGCCAAGTGTCTCAACGATGCTAATTCAAGGGTCAAAAGGAGAGAAGGTTCCCAAGCAAGTGCCAGGGTGACACGTGTCCTAGGGGAAAGCAGGGGAGTCGGGGAAAAGGTTAGTTTTTTGCCCTTTGCCTCAAAAGGGGTAAAAGTTCTAAAAAGACCCGCAACTCCGCCCAAGAGGGAAAAAGTCAACATACAGACCCGAGTCAAAGCCAAGGTGGGGCATCGGGGAGAAAAGTGAAAATTTTCCTTTTGTCCAAAAGGCATAAAGGTAAAAATGGAAATGTGTTTCCCAACCAACCAAAAGGAGCCACATGTCTAGATGGAGTTTCGGGCTGTGGAGGTTTTTGAGTTTTTGCATTTTTGTGCAAAGGGCCAAAAGGTAAATTACGGGCCATGGACCTGAATTTTTATCCCAATCTGGCTACCACATATCCCAATCAAAAGAGGGACCCATTTTCAAGTTGTTTTCCCACCTATTTGTACAGAATCGATGTAAAAATTCAAAAGGGCATATCTTTTGACTCAAGGCTCGAGAGATTGTGAATCTAATATCACTGGAAATATCTCAACCTCGTCTATGCCATGGGAGTCTAAAACTTTAATTTTTGAGAGGGTAGGTGGAATAAAAATGGAGAAATGTCTTTGAGCTTTCAATGCAGGATCATCAGTCTCAACAACCAGATCGGATTTGATCTATTTCCACCGTTTCCTCTTCCTTCAAGGTGCCGAATTAAGGATCGATGCAAGTAAAGATGGATTCGGGGGTAGATTTCAGCAGAAAACATTAACAAAGTGGTGGTTGAGCTTTAACCTACGTTTTCTTGCTTCTCTCTCCCTTTTTCTTCTCTCAGATCGATTCTATAAATACGGGGACAAGATTCATTGTAAAGGGTTGGATATTCTTAGTTTTGTAGGCTCCCTTCTCCTTCTAGAAAATGATTTGTGGGGTTCAGGCCTTCCTTTAAAATTGTATTACGTTTCTACCTTTCAGCTATTCTATAATGAACTGTACTAATCTATTAGAGTAATAAAACATGTTTGTGATTGATCTCAGATCCTTCTTGTTTCTTTTGCTTTTATTTGATCTCTTGTTACTGAGATCGATTATCTCGTGTTTGTTTATTGTATGCATTTTATTGGTTTGTGTCGAAGGAAAACTAAGTATTCATCATTCCTTTGGTGCATCACCTGGTAGTTTAGTTATTTCTCATTTATGTACTCTTTTATCCTTGTCTCCTTGGCAAGTCTTAGACTAGGTATAGATATAGATCCTCTGCAAATCCTCACGTATGCACCTAAATAGAGGAATAAGGAACCAACCTTTAATCTAGAGAGCTTTTCCAATTTGTAAGGTCCCACACCTTAGGAAAAGTTCCATGTTATGCAATCACACCAGATGATTCTGCCTTAGAAAAGTAGATCTTTAGAAATCATCTGGGGGTGCTTTGTGATTTTGCATTAACGAGCCAACCACCGAGAAAGATAAGAAGAAGAAATGGGTAGAAAGATCCCAAAAGTGGTGGGAAAGTTTGAAAAGGATCGGGGCACCCGAGGTGGGATGAGGGTGCCCATGGATGCCCTAGTACTAGCCGGGTGCCCTGGTTGAGGATAAAATAATGGGAAATGGCTGAAACCTCTTTGGGCATGTGGATGAAAAGGTGCGAAAATGATGAAATAAAATAAAACAAGATGGCCAAAAGATGGGGGACTAATTAGTACTTTCTTCACTCAAGAGCCTTCTAAATAGTAGTATGAGACTGGGATAAATAATGTCTAAAGTGCATGATTTTGTGACTAAAATTTTCCCCCACTTTATGTTGGTGAGCTGAAATCTCGGTAACATAAAGTAGATAGAGATGCGTACTTGATGTCCATGAAGAGTGTAGTAGAAATGCATCAAAGGACTAGACAAAAGCGTGGAATAAAAAGAAAAATGAAGGAGTGTGGAAACTAAAGATGAAAAATGTGCAAAGAAAAAGTGATGAGAGTGAACCTAGGGTGGAACACGTGTGTAGCTACTATAGTGTGTAGTGTACCTGCATGGTTAGTAAAGCATGTGTTGTCGTGGAATGTTGTTGTTGACGTTGTTGTTGTTGTTTCCCCCAATTTGACTGCTTATTTCTCATACGATTGGACTTGCAAAGAGAAAATGATCAAGTAGTCAAATATATATGTATGTAAGTGTAAAAACGCTATGTAAAATATGCATGTATATGAAAGTGTGTAAAATACGCAAAATGAAAAGTGTAAATGGATCATGTGTACCTAATCCATGTCGAGAGAAATAGGGTAGAAGGATATCCTGTACTATAATTTTTTGGGTAATCTCACACCACCCTAGTTGAAGAAGTGTAGGGAGGAAATGCTCTGTGTCCTCCAACCTCTAATCACTTTTCGAATGTGTATGAAGAGATCTCTATATCATCCTGGTTTTTGGGTGATCCGATGCCACTGGCCAAAGTAGTGTAGAGAGGCACACCCATTGTAACCTCCAAGCCTGTAACTACTTCCTAGAATGCTAAGGACACCATGTCCTGTAAAAGTCATTGTGTATGGGGTTCATAGACTGAGTCTCGAACCCACTTCTTTGTGTATAATTGAACCGTGTCGGTGTAGAATCTCTGTGTTAGTATGTAAAACCCCCAAATGATGCCCCCTCTTTGGGGGCACATGCGACGTTGCGTTGATAGGAGACATGTGGCCCCAAAAGAGGACCAACCACATGTATGATGTAACCCTAGAAAGTGTTTGGTAGAAACCAAGGCACACATAAACAAGAAGGATAGCCAAAGACAAGTGTAAACAAACAATGCATGCATATAGAAAACATGTGTAAGCTACACAGACAATGTAGTAAATGTAAACACGCAAGAAAGCAAGTAAGCTGCAAAAAGTGGGATGCAAACATGGGACATCACTCATGATGTCATAAGACACACACGGCCATCATGGTTGCTGAAACAACAAGCAAGTGTGCACAAAAACATAGGCGAATCCCATGCAGACAATAGCAAACAATAATAGATGTGTACAAACAAAAAACAAGTAGTCATGGAAACATATAATTCTACAAAACAATTCTGCACATGGAACAACCGTTAACATGTTAGAGAAATAACCCATATGTCAAAAGTGTGTATGATCAAATGTAGAGTGTTAAGTACAAAATGAAACAATAAACACTGGAAGAGACAAATATGGATGACCCCAACGACCGAGTGTAGGAAGGGTAGAAGGTGAGCATCTATGCCGTGTGTAGGAGTCCCGTATGTCTGCAATCACTCTAAACAAAGGAGTGGACACGCATGTGTGGATGGTATAGATAATGACATGAGAAATCAGTCTAATATGTGTAGTAAAGTGATCATGTAAAACACTAGTAGACAAGAGTAAATATTCCAAGACAATGTAGTATGTTGTGGATGGATGGAATGGAATGAAAGATGGAATGATAGGAGTCGATATAGACACAAAATTATGCACGTTAGACATTATTTAGCTTGGTCTTATACTACTATTTAGAAGGTTCTTAAGTGGATGAAGTACCGATTAATCCCACCTTTTGGCCATCTTTATTTTATATTTTTTTGTCATTCCCGCATATTTTATTACACTTATCCGCCCATTTCACAACTTCCCTGTCATTCTAGCCCAAAATCGTGGTGCCCTAACACATCTTTGGGGCACCCGGTCCCACCTTGGGCACCCCAGTCTATGCACATCCTTTCCCACTTCTTTTTGGGTCCTTTCTAGCCGTTTGTTATCTTTAGCTTTTCCCCAGTCGGCCTTATTGGGATTAATTACAAAATTAAGCTTGAGAGCCTTATAAATATAAAGCTATAAGACCATAATAAGGGTCCTAGGTGATAATATTACACACTACTATCACTCCATCTAGGGTTGCATCCATTGCATCACTTGCATCCACATAGTGCCATGCATCAAGGCTAGGATATCGCATCACACACACTACATAGGGGAGGGATTCTATTATATTCCATGCACACATGCTATTTACATTTTCTATAGTTACTATTGCTCGCTACTTCACAAAGTGTGACTGACACAAGAGAACCTAGGGTACAACATGTACACACACACCAAAACTACATCCGGTCTGAAATGTAATGCTCAAAGTGATAAGTTCACTAGTTTGGTGGTTGAGGTTAGTCCGACCCATTCATTTGCATCTTTTATTTTTCTAGGGTCTAATATTTGCTTTGGCATTTCAGTCATTTTTTTATCATCTAGCGAGATCCAAAGACGATAGAATAGGAGCACTCAAAGACAACTTGTGACCATGCGTAACCAATTTTTACACATTTACAATGATCGAGCACCTAGATTGCAGAGTAGGGCACCTGAGGGCACCCCAAGTACACTCCAAGGCACCCTAGTCATTTTAGATCTCCTAGATTTGTCCTTCATAGGGTCACTTTGAGTACTTGTCTACACTTTCTCATTTCATTTCCGGATTCGTGACAACTGTGGCGGAATCATCGTAAATCGCCTAAGCTATTTCTCTTCTTTCTCTTGCACATTTAGGGTTTCATTTCACTTAGAATAGTTTACTTGCATTTATTTCATACTATTTTAGTCCATTTACTACAATGTTTTAGTCCTCCTAATTATATTAACATTAATACCCTAGTGTCCCCTTTTAGGCCATTAGATCATCATTTTTGTTAATCAGCTACATGCCCTTCGAGTTAGTGGAAGTGTATGCAATGAGGTTAATTTTGTTTCCCCCTAGTAGTGAAGAATGAACCGTAAATGAGAGTGATTCGTTGGGAAATGGTCGAGTAGTGTTTGTTGTGTCTAGCATGTTGCGATGAATGTGTATGTAGTGGTGATGAGGTGCGACATATATAAAGGATGTGCGTGAACCTTATAGCGAAGCATATATCATGACTTTGATGAATGAATGAGTGATGATTTAGCCTAAGTGTATATCACTATATGATGAATGAACAAGTGATGATTTATCCCTAAGCATATATCACTATAAGATGAAAGGATGAGTGATGATTTATCCCTAAGTGTATATCACTATAAGATGAAAGGATGAGTGATGATTTAGCACTAAGCGTATATCACTATATGATGAAAGGATGAGTGATGATTTAGCCCTAAGCATATATCACTATATGATGAATGGTAAGGAGTGGTGATGTAACCTAAGGTGTATACCACTACAAGATGATAGAATGGAGGTGGTGATCTAGCCTAAATCGTATACCACTACTAGATAGAAAGAGTGAGTGACGATTTATCCTAAAGCATATGTCACTAGTTGATTAACTAAAATTGGTTAATATGGGGTAGTTAATCTAATCTAGGAGGACATAAACATTGTAAATAAATGTGATAAAGTAATATAGAAATTACTAAATGATAAAACTAATAAATTAAAACCCTAACATGCAAGAATGAGGTGAGGAAAGAACTAGGTTGATTACAGATGTCTATTGTAGAGATGACTGGAGAAAATAGAAGTAGAAACGGTTGCGCAATCGTCCCGTAAAGGCTATATCTGGAGGATCTGAGTGGACTGGGTGCCTGAACAGGACTGGGGCACCCACGAGCACTCTGGTATGCAATCTAGGCACCCTTGTCTCGTGCAAAAGCTCAAACCTGGTTCTTACAAGGTCAGAAGGTGGTCCAAAACCCTCACTTTGTGTCACATTAGATTTTCTTCTTTGCGCAATATGTTGCATATAATCTAAGCTGATGTAGAGACCTGTAAGAAGACAAGGAGTATCAAAAACCCTAACAAGTAAAGATGAAAATAAATGGGTCGAATGACCTCACCGCCACAAAAGTGGGCTTACTACTGAAAGCGCCGCACTACATTTCGAGACCAAAATGTAGTTCGGTGTGTGTGTGTGTGTGCATGTCATGCCTTAGGTGCTCTTGTTCCAGTTGCACTATGTGAAATAACGAGAAATAACTAAATGTAGAAAATGTAATAACATGTGTGCATGGAATAGAATAGAATCATCCCCCTATGAAGTGTGATGCAAATTTCCTAGCTTGCGCCTTGATGATGGAGCTATGTGGATGCAAATGTAATAGATGGATGTAAATCTAGATGAGCGATAATAATATATATGTGTGGGATAAGAATACTAGTGTTAGGAGCTTGATCACAATCTCGAAATGGATCACGGTCACGAAAAATGATATACTCCATTTCCTCATGTAAGAATTCAATACGATTATGGACAATAGAAGCGGTAACTTGCATGACATGAAGCCATGGCCTACCAAGTAGACAGTTATAGGAAACCGAGAAATCAACAACAAAAAGACCGTGTGGATAGTCTTAGGACCAACAAAGTGATGGGTAATGTGATGTCACATAAACATGGACGAATGTAATCATCATAAGCACATAGTGCAACACTAGAGGGACTAATGTCATGAGAGGTGAAACCTTAAAATTCAATAAATGAAATGGGACACGATTAAGCTTAGATCCGTTGTCAATCAAAGTTCACTTAACAACAACATTATGAATGTGAGAGATAATATGCAAAGGTAGATCATTGTCAAAAGCAAAGAAGGTCATTATGTGGAGAAGATGGGAAAGTAATATAATGAGAGAATACATCGCAAAGGTATTATAGACTATATCTGGATGAGTGTTGTCAGGAATATGAGTAGTGAGTAAAAGATTAATGATTTTAGCTCGTAATTTAGGATGAAGAAGTAAAAAGTCATGAATGGAGATAGCCATGATGAAGGAATCCTAAGGAGAATGAGGATTCTAGGAGTATGTAGGTCGAGTTGGGTTCACCAAAATGATTAACTAAAATTAGACTAAACTATGTAGTACTAAGATAGTTAATCTAAGCTATGAAAAATTGTAGTAAAGTAATTAAATGCAGTAAAATAGGGATATAAATAAGCTAAACCAATATGCAAAAGGAAATGCTAACCCTAATATGTAAAAGTGAACAAGGAAAGAAGTCAGTTGATAATAGATGCTCATTGGAGAGTATCACGAGGTGACAGGAAAAATTAAAAGCGGGAATAACTTTGCGAAGTACTAAAAAGAGTGGATTTGGATTATTTATTTCAACTAGATCACCGGGGAAGAATTGGGGGTGCCTATGGGTGCTCTGGTTTGCAATTTGGGCACCCTGGTATGTGCAAAATCTCTGAAACTGGTTCTTACATGGTCGAAGGTGGTTCGAAAACCTCACTGTGTGTGTGCATCAACTTCGTTGTCCCTGTGTTGAGTGTTGACAATAGTCCAAGATGAATGAAAGACCTGCAAGAAGACCAAAAGAAGTATAAAACCCTAAAAAAAGAAAGATGGAAATGAATGGGTTAGAATGAACACATCTGCCACAACAGTGGGCTTACTAAACTAAGTGCTGCACTATATTTTGGACCCAAATGTAGTTTTGGTGTGTGTTTCCATGTCGTGCCCTAGGTGCTCTTGTGTCAATCGCACTTTGTGAAGTAGCGAACAATAACTAAATGTATAAAATGTAATAGTATGTACGCATGAAATAGAATAAAATCCCGCCCGTATGAAGTGTGATGCAATGTCCTAGACTTGTGCCTTAATGATGGAGCTATGTGGATGCAAGTGATCTCCAATGTTGTAGACACCTATGATTATGCCCAAGCAATTTAAATACTTAAATTGTGCTAATTATCCCCTTTCTCACAAATCGACGACATATTGTCAAAAGCGCTCATATTCTCTCTTGTTGTCGTTAATCAATTACAATACGCTAATTGATTAAGTCGCCCATCCAGCTAACAACCTAGTTAACGACCTTCCGTTAATTAGTCACTTCCTCTATCTAAATTAATTAATTATTATTAATTAATTAGTCTTCCCCTTCATTTAACTAGTAAATCAATATTAAATTGATTTAATCCCTTTCTAATAGCCTAAATCACACTAATATTCTTCTAAATGGCTTCTATAAGCTTACACCTACCTATTAATTAATCACCTTTGATTAATTAAAGTACCCCCCAACTCCCATGACTTGCTAAACATGTATTAAACCCTTCTAAAGTAAGGTTACCTTTAATAAAGCAACCTTATCCATTCCTAATCATGTTTTACCTTTATCCCACATTCATGAGGATGTGTTGAATCCTTTATCCTTTGGGCTATATAAAGAGCCCTCCACCTACCTTTTTACTTACACCTAAAACTCCTTAGAGAGAAAATGCAAAGCATATAACAAAGAGACTAAGAGCTTGCACCTTGGTTTCTTGAGAGTTCATCATCTTGAGGAGTTAAGTTTCCTATTCTAGCTTAAAAAGTGCTTAGGTCATATGGGAGGTGTTAAAAGGGTCTTGTAGCCCAATTTTGATAAGCCCCCATTCCTAGGTTCTTGGAGATATCAAGGACAACCAAATATTGATTGTCATGGAGCTTATTTAGGTCCATTTACTTGTTTGTTGGTAATCTAGAGAAGTAGAGGTTTAAATACTTTAGCATTGTTTAAATAAAAGTTAAATGCATTATGCTAGGTATTGATCTTGTTTAGCTCTCATCTTTGATGGTGTTTAGATTTTTTCATTAGCTTTGTTATAGAACTATTTAGGTGTTAGTTCTCATTCATCTAACTTAGCTAAAAAGCACAAAACCATGCACACATTTGGCACACCTGTGGGACCCTTAGTCCCATGGCATTTTAGTTTAAATTTCATTATTTTGGCTAACTTTTGATATGCACATGTAGTAATTAATTTCCATTTTTTGGATTTTTTTCTCATTTAATATGTTACTTCATGTTTATAGCCTTAATTTTAATGGGTCATTGCCATTTTTGAACTAACTTGTCAAAATTTAGAGTATTGTGAAGTTTTTTGCGTCCTTTTCCATACTGTGGTTGTAGGTCTAGCGCAGGCATAATTTTAGGAGTGTAGACGTGATTTTCAGGGCGCATGAACAATTTTAGGGCGCACACATCTCTCTAGTGGCACAGGCATGCTGTTAAACTCTGTCATTTTGTCTTCGACCCCTAGCGCATGCATACTAACCCTGGCGCATCCACCCTAACCCGCATGCGTGCAGTACACTAACCCATATGCACACATAATTTTGTACTGTACCTTTGTCAGTAGTCGAAAACCTGTCGAACGGTGCACATGCCCCTAACCAGGGGTAGACATGTGGTTTTCGTGGCGCAGTATATTTTTCTGGTAATACGGTTATTCTGTATGTTTTCTGTCTATTTTCTTAGAGTAGCGCATATGTTGTTTTCATGGTGCATACACCTCTCGGGTGGCGCAGGCATTTAATTGATATGAAAAATCCACAAAGTGGCGCAGGTTCTTTTTTAGGGCGCAACACTATTTTATGGGTGCACACATCTCTCGAGTGGCACAGGTACACTGTGTTACGGAAAACAACCTTTGGTGGCGCATACGCCCTAACCCATGCGCAGGCACAGAAAAAGGGGCGCAGCGTCCTTTTACATTTTTGGATTTAAAGGGTTGACGTGCTAACTTTTTTTGCAAGTTTATCTAATCACATATTCATCTTTGCAGGTTGTTTTTACATGTTGGTATTTGATTAGGTAGTATTTCACATTGTTTACTAACGGGATTGAGATCGCATATGCTCTTCCCTCGTGTCCCTTAGGGCGACCTTGGGAATCAGAAACGAAACCTTTGCCGCTTTAAGATTGTTAAGAGTATTTTAGTTAGAATTGGTCAATTTGGCATTTGTTGAAATTAAAGTATTGTTCCATTTGGTTATCTTTTGAGATTTGTGACGACATCACGTATGCTCTTCTCTTGCGTCCTTGGACGATCTAGAGAATCAGAAATGGTGCCTTCTCTTTTGATGGAAAATTACTAATCATCGTCATTCAGGACCAAAACGCTTGTCAAAGAACGAAGGAAACGAAACACAAGTCAAAAACTTCTAATACACGTGTTCTTGCAGGTTGCCAAACGTTGTTCAAGCAAACCACATCTAAATTAAAAAGATAAAAAGAACAACATATTCAAAACACTGTATTGTAGGTTTCGGAAAAGGGTACGTCCCTCTCCACTTAACTGGAACATAACCCCTTTGGCATAACGCCTTAAGCTACAACAATGGGGGTGGTTCTGGTACCCCTAAAGTAGTCCACACAAGAGAAAACCTTGTGGATGAAACAGAAGTGCTCCACACTACTTACTCGACTAGTGATTCCTTTGTGAGATAGCGTACACGGGTTGTCCGTTGTGGCAACCCTAGTGATATTACATGTAGACGCAATAGTTGCCTACTATTCTTGAAGGGGGTAGAGTAAATCCGAGATACTCCCAAACTAGTCGGGCAAATTTTTGGGTAAATCGCGCTCGCTCGTGGCAAATTTGTAACACCTAGGCGAGAGAACCACCTAGGAGAATATAATTTGGCCATGAACCCACTTTGAATATTTTAAAATAGTGTTGATTTGTGAACCTTTTTTTGAGAAATGTGTGACGTGTTACTTTCGCCTAGTTTTTACTTGCCCTAGGGTGAGGTGAAACTCTGCCGAAGTGAGGCTAGCATTTTTCGTCATTTTTTTCTTGATTTATTTCCTTCATACTCTTTTAACACTTTGTTGATCAAAAGAGGTGTGATTACCTTTGTGTTGCCATTTGACTGCTTTCTCTCACTTTTATGTCCATTTACACCCATCCATGTTTGTGGTGGTTTAGTTAAACGTCTAAAGTGAGCCGAGGTGTTTTCACGTCATTTGGTAGCCATTGTGATCTTGATACCCACGTCAAGATCATCATCGAAGTTAGGCGTGGTTCATCATCGCGGACTTCCATATAAGAGTTAGTTTATTTGTCTCGTATCATTACAATTTCGGTATTTATGTCTTGTTTCTTGTAAACTTGACATAAATACCTATATTATATGGTTACTTTGCACACATTCTTAACTATTCCTAGCTATACTTTGAGATTTTTTGTTCGGTTCTATTATTACCTTGATTTCAAAAGGTGCTAGGCATTACCATTTGTGCGTGTTATATCAATAACACCTTGATATCAATACTTCACTTTCTTGCAAAGTGGGTTAACATATCTTGGTGATATTGTTGTGTCATTCGTAAATTGTAATTGGCACTTTTTGAGATATAGGTCTTAATCAGATTTGAGCTTGCTCATCGTATATCTTGATTGGGAGATCGCATTTAACTTCATGTATTTACTTACGTCTTGTTCATTCCCTTGAACTTGGCATAAGTGGAGACATCTTGTTAAACATCTGGTGTCGTAAATTACTTTGAAACATAGTCTAGGAAATACTTCATTTGATCAAGTTTCAATACCAAACGATTGTTTCATTGGTGATTTTATCACTCTATCACATTGGTATTCTCACACTGTTAATTTACTCTTAACACGTACATCTTACATTTCACTTAGGGGTAGTCATTGAACTTTGAACAAATCTACAACTTACCCTAGTGAAACTTATCACAAAAACATGGCTCCCAAGATGCATCTAGGGCTAAAAAAACAAACATATGAGGAACAATAGGCACAAGCTTGGGAAACCTCTAATAGAAAAGGGTCAAACCCATTCATCGGACATGATCTAGGACCACTATTTTTTGTAGAAAAGGAAATAGAAGAAATGGTCGACCATAGTGGAAATGAATTAGAGTCACCACGCGCGGACTTTGATTTTGACCCTACTCTGCTAGATGAATTTCTTCTTAGAAACAAAGACAGGTGTTGGCCCGGGTTGTCGAATTAGGGGCCAAATTTCCCATCGAGAATGAACCCATACTACAAACAAATGACACTGCTGAGGAAGAATGCCCCCTTATCAATATGGAAGATATTTTAACAGGCGGGCATGCTTCCACTTCTTATGCAGAAAATGATAAAGTGGTAGGGCATAGAATACCCCTCATCAAAGTGCCATGCAGAAACAAACTAGAACTTGAGACAAAGGAAGAACCTCCATAGTATGAAGAGGAGGAACCTTTAGAAGAAGAGGCTATAAACCAAGCCACAATCCAACAAAAAATCAGCAACCTCAGCCAACAACTTGCTTTGCTTACTTCCCATGTACAGAAGGATGCAAACAAGAACATTCAAAAGGTGAGGCCTAAGGTTAAGATCAACGAAATCCATCAGAAAAACAAGGAGAAGAAGACATAGGGTACCATTGGGTTTACATCCCTGCTTCTCCCACTAAAGAACAATTGCTTGCACAGGAAGTGCAGTCTATGAAAGCGACGCTTACAAGTTTACAAGAGAGAAATATAGGGAGCATCAGGAAATATCAATATGAAGAACTATGCCCCTATCCTTTTGACAAGACAATGACCCTTCAACCCTTTCCAAAGAAATTTGATATGCCAAAGTTCGAAAAATACAAAGGAAAGGGAGACCTAAGGGATCATGTCAAATATTTTTACATGGCATGTCAAGAGGTGTCTTATAGTGATAATTACCTCATCAGACTTTTTCCCAAGAGTCTCGGAGGTCAAGCATTGGAATGGTTTACATGCTTACCATGAGGATCAATTTCCACCTAGCTAGAATTGGTAGAAAGATTCATGCGTCACTTCTTGTATAACATAGAGAGTGACATCACCATGGAAGACTTGTGTGGTGCCAAACAATGCCCAAATGAGACCTTCGCTAGCTTCCTCCAACGATGGAGAGGGATAGCCAGTTGCTTCCCTTGTGCTTTCCCTGAAAAGTAGCTGGTCAGTATCTTCGTTCCCAATCTCAACCCAGATATCACCTTCCACCTCCAAATGCATTGTGTCTCGTACTTTTGAGGAGGTTATCGAGAAAGGGATTCAGATAGAAAAGGATCTCATTGCCAAAGGCACCCTTAAAAACCAATCTAAAGACAAAAAAGTGTCAAACCAGTTGAAAAGCCCAAGGTATTAAAAAAAAACAAAAACGTGGTGGGAGACGAAATCACTAATTCCAAACGCTGCTCAAACGGTCCAAACCGGTGAACCTTTAAACTAACCAAGGGCCCAATTCAACCACCACCAAAACGATGAAAATTCACCTCTCTCAATGAATCAAGTCATCATACTAAAATAGTTGGATGCGGCCCACATGATGACCTATCCTACAACACAACCGTTTGATTTAAAAACGCTCCTAAACCTTCATGGTATAAGGAGCATGAATATTGCAAAATGCGTCGCGTTAAAGGTCATAAAGCAGACAAATGTTTGTGACTTCGCCACTATATTCAAGACCTCATTGACAACGGGGAGATAGAGGTAGATAACCTTGGCCACACGCAAATGCCTAACAAAAAATGGGAATTTATAAGGAACCATTCCCAAAGCATGATAAATCGGAAAAGGCAAAACCGGATCAGGGAGAGTCATCCCAAACTTATAAAGCCGTGAATTACTTGTATACCAAGAGAGATAACAATAATTACGATTCGCTTATCAGATGTATTCACTCCCCTACTGACCGTGTCAACACTATCCGGATTAAGGGAAAAGACTGCGCTGCGTTAACAAGGCGCACCCACCTTGTAATTCCGGAACCCTCTCCGTCAACCCCGCATACTGGTAAGTATAACCTTTTAGAACAGCTTGAGAAGACATCCGCTAAGATTTCAATCTTAGACCTTCTCAAGATTTCCAATGTGCATAAGGACATCCTATATCAAACTCTTCAGGGGTCGGGAGTGCCTTTAGAAGTTGATCCTGCACACCTTCAAGCTGCGGTGGCAAACATTGCACCAAGTGAGCATCTTAATTTCAACCATAGGGAGATCCCTACCACGAATCCTACACATAATCTTCCCTTGTACATTGAGGTAGTTGTCACCCACAGGAAAATAAAATGGGTGCTTGTGGACAATGGATCGGGATTGAACATTTACACACTTAAGCTGGTCAAACAATTGGGACATACAGAGGAAGATATTGAGTCCCATTTTATCACTATCACCTTATACGACAACATGGAAAGGGAATCAGCAGGTACCATCGCATTTCCTATGGAAGTAGGCCCCACTTGTCATCAAACAAAGTTTCACATCATAGATTTGGAACTTCCATAAAATATGCTTCTAGGCCAACCATGGATTAATGCCATGTAGGCCATGCCATCAACGTTTCATCAATGCATCAAGTTAAAGCATGAGGGACTTACGATAACAATACCAGGAGATTCAGAACCCTTTGCTCAATATAGAGCTCTTAATAGCGTTGCACAAAAGGGTATATATGTATGTCCCTCTGTAGATATAGTTGTTCCTCTCCAGTCTGAGGCTATGGAATCCCGTGTGGATTCAGATTCACTTAGTTCTTGTGCTCATGGGGCGTCTACTTCAACCTCTCCATTTGATTCATGGGAGATGAAAATCCTGGAATATGGTTGTGGGGAGTATAATGTACAACAAGCGCTCTTGGTGTCAGATCTCTCTTTGTCACCCAAGACTAGAGGTCGACCCAACTACCGCTTTAGGAGGCCTAGAGAAGAACACACTATTGGGTCATTCCTACCTGGAGGCTTGTTAGCTGAGGAGAAATTGCTTGATCCACCTACTACTTGGGTCCCTGAGGACACTCAACCATCCTATTATCAGACCCCAGAATATGAAAAGTCTAGTAAAATGATGTACTCCATGGGCTACAAAGGCCTAGAATGTGGGAGGAATGAACAAGGACAATGAGAACCAATTCCTCTTCCACATTTCAAAATAGAAAGATACGACATCAAGATTCATCCTTATGGAGCGCACCCCAATGATCAAGATGAGACTTGTTCTGAGCATGAGGATAGTTTCGATTACCTAGACAGTGATACGGATTCTTGTTGTAGCCAATATGAGGATCTGGCCTCCGCGAACCTTTTCATGAATAACACCTGTCCCGACCATCACCCCCTACCGAACCAACCCTTGACCTAGTGTACCCTCCCTTGTTGAATGGGACCAACAATGTCACGTGCCACTAGATTTATTCGAGAATGATGAGGCTATTGTAGAGTTCATGGGCATAAGGGATACAATCCCCATTGGAGATCATAAGAAAGGTTTCTTTATCGACTTAGACACCTGCGCCTACTTCAGCGAGGAGGCTGAACTTCGTGGTCAAGCAAAATTTGAGGAAAAGCGAGGGAAAAAGTTTTAAAGAAAGCCTCGATAAAAATTGAAGTCCAAGTCGCACAGTGAAAACCTCTTTGAGGCACTGGCTGACAAACAAATAATAAAATCAAAGGAAAAACAAAGTGACCATGCCAAGGATGAAAATCTCGTGGAGACATCCTTGGATGAAGATCTCAACCTTCCTCCTGATCCTACACGTATGGAGGATTTATCAAAATTGTTAGTCAAAGAAACCATTGATGTCAACATTGGTACCAAAGAAGATCCCAAGATAGTAAAATTGGGGGCATCACTCTCAACTAGAGAACAAAAGACGTTCACCATGTTGTTGTGAGAGTTCATTGATGTGTTTGCATGGTCTTACAAGGACATGCCGGCCTAGATCTCGACTTTGGTCATGCATAACCTGGTCGTGCATGCAGACACCAAGCCTATCAAATAGAAAATTTGAAAGATGCATCCAAGAGTGGCCTTGTTGGTCAAGGAAGAGTTAGAAAGGTTTCTTGCAGTAGGATTCATCCAACCAATTGACTATTTTGAATGGATATCAAACATAGTTCCTATCCAGAAGAAACTTGTCAATATCCGAATCTGTATGGATTTTAGAGACATCAATAAGGCTTTTCCTAAAGATGACTTTCTCGCTACCCAATATTGATATGATTGTTGACTCAACAATAGGATATGAAATTCTATCGCTCATGGATGGTTTTTTTGGTTATAATCAGATTAAAATTCTTTGAGGAGGACCAACACAAAATAACTTTCACAACTCCTTGGGGCACCTTCTACTATCAGGTGATGTCATATGGCCTTAAGAATGTGGGAGCAACTTATTAGTGGGCCATGATAGTAATATTTCATGATATGATTCATGACATCATGGAAGACTATGTAGACGACATCCTGGGAAAGTCCAAAACAAGAGAGGATCATCCTGTCATTTTGTGGCGTATCTTTGAGCACCTACGGGAATACAAAGTCAGGTTGAATCCCAAGAAGTGTGTCTTCGGGGTGCTATCAGGGAAATTATTGGGCTTCATTGTGTCAAGACGAGGTATTGAGGTAGACCCTGCTAAAGTGTCTGCCATCACTGAAATGCCTCCACCTGAAAATATCAAGCAACTGCGTAGCTTGCAGGGGAAAATTCAAGCCATTCGCTGCTTTATCTCATAGCTTGCAGATAAATGTCACTCATTCACCCATTTTCTTAAAAATGACGTCACTTTCATCTGGGGACCCGAGCAACAGCAAGCCTTTGCTTTGCTTAAACAATACCTGGCTAATCCACCTGTCCTCATGCCTCCTACTCGGGAGAACCACTTTTGCTCTATATTTCCGCTACACAATATGCTATTGGTGCACTGCTCACCCAATATGACATTAACCATAAGGAGAAAGTGGTGTACTATCTGAGTCGCACCCTCATTGCCTATGAACTTAATTATCCTCAGATTGAAAAAGCTTACTTTCCCGTTGTTTTTAACTTTCAAAAGCTTCACCATTACCTATTGAATACTAAGACCAAGCTCATATCGAAGGTCGACCCACTCAAGTATTTGTTGTCCAAACCTGCCCTTATAGGTAGAATGGCTAATTGGATCATTCTACTTAGTGAGTTTGATATATAAATTTTCCATTAAAAATCAGTTAAAGGACAAGTACTTGCAGATCAGCTAGCGGAAGCACCTTTGCAAAGCATGGAGCCTTTGAGTTTGGAACTGCCAGATGCCTCTTTTCTCTACATTGAAGAATATGTCGTATGACAGATAAATTTTGATGGATCTTTTACGTTTCATGGTTCAGGTGTAGGAGTGGTCCTTACTACTCCTTCGGGTGATCCTATACCAGAGGCTTTCCGCTTGGCCTTCCCTTGCATGAACAACATTACAGAGTATGAATCGATCATTGCAAGGATGAAGCTGGCCATCAAGTGGAATATTCATCATGTTAAGGTTGTAGGTGATTCATAGTTAATCATTAAACAAGTTAATGATGAGTATAAGGTTAAGGATGACAAAATCATACCTTACAAAAAGTTAGTGGAAAATCTAAAGGAGTATTTTGTGCACATCACCTTTGAGCAGATCCTAAGAGCGCAAAACAGATCAGCGGATGCTATGGCAATAGTGGGATCTATTCTTCGTATTCCACCAGGGAACAATGATATGCCTTTCTTCGTAGAAAATGTACACTAGCCCACATATGACATGCTAGAATCTTGCCTGGCTTGTGAGGTTGTTGGTCCCCATTCACCATGGTACGAACCCATTTTCACCTATCTTAAGGAAATTACATTCCCTCCCAATATCTCCCACTCTAAAAAGTAGAGCCTAATTCACCAGATAGCCCGTTACACCCTTTTAGGAGGTACACTTTATCGTCGTGGCTACGAGGGAATTGTTATGTTGTCTGGATATGACGGAGTCAAGCCGTGCAATCAAGGAAATACATGAAGGAGTATGCGGAGCACATACAAATGGGATGGTCTTAGCTAAGAAATTGTTAAGAGTAGGTTACTATTGGCCTACCATGGAAACAGATTGTTGTAATTACGTTAGAAAATGTGTGCTTTGTCAAAAGTATGGAAATTTTTTCCCTCGTCACAGCCATTAGCAACCAATTACTACCCCATGGTCGTTCTCCAAGTGGGGACTCAATTTAATAGAGAAACTTACCCCTACCTCATCTAATGGTCATACACATATTATCACAACCACTAAATATTTTACAAAATGGGTGGAGGCCGTCCCGTTAACCTATGTCACAGGAGCACAAATTTATAAATTCATCATGAATCACATTATTTGTCGGTATGACATTCCTGCAGCCATTGTTACAGATAATGGGAGGTAATTTAAGAAAAAAACTATGAAAATCCTTTGCCAATGGTTCCAAATTAGATTAAAATGGTCCACGCCATATTACCCTCAAGGTAATGGACAAGCTGAGGCAACAAACAAGACTTTGGTCAAGATAATGGAGAAGATGGTCAGCAAAACAAGTCGCAACTAGCACCTACAAATTCATCCAGCCCTTTGGGCTTACCGAACATCCATTTGCACCCCTACAGGTGCGACACCATATTCCCTAGTGTTCGGGATAGAATCTATCATCCCCTTAGAAATTGAACTTCCGTCTCGAGAATTTCTCTTCGAGACTATCTGGATAAAGATGAAGATTATCGAGTGGCAAGGTTGGCTGAGTTAGAGCTACTGGATGAGAGGTGCATTCGCGCTCTTAATCACCTGAAAGTATATCAACACAAAGTCTCCAAAAACTATAACAAGAGAATCATCCCTCGTCAGTTTGAGGTTGGTGATTTAGTCATGAAGGAGAACCAGTTCAACACCAGAGAAGAGTGAGAAAAGAAAGGGAAGTTCAAACCCCATTGGTTAGGACCCTATGTCATAGTTGCCAAGTATGGCACAAGGGCATACAAGTTGGCTCACCCCAATGGTGATGAACTCGGGAGCCCATGAACGCCATGCATCTTAAGAGGTTCTATGCTTGAACATGGTGCAAGGAAGTCATAAAAATAAAAACACAAAAAAATAAAATAAAAAAATTAGAAAAAGAAAAAGAGAAAACAGGTCGTCCACTAGTGAAAACCACGCAATTGTGGCACTTTGGGCAAGTCCTTGGGTGAAAACCAGTTTCCGGTGCCTCGGGAGGATTCGTTGTTCACAAGCATTCTATATTAGAAGGGTAGTTGTCTTTGGCCTAGACTTGGTTCTGCCTCCGAGTTTCCTTGTGCACACCATTCTATCTAGCCTTGATCCAGCTTTGTCTTCTTCTATTCGTTTGTGAGGGATGTGGTCTTTCGTTATTTCCCATCTTACGATGGGGGCAGCTCAATGACTTCACCTTCTTGTTCATAACCGTGTGACTTCTTCCCTTGTATATTCCTGCTAATGTTGGGGGCATCCATGCTTTCTTGGTTACCTGCACATAGCTTTGAAAACCATCAGAAAACACAAAAACAATAGAAAATTGTTTCGAGAAAACACAAAAACAATAGAAAATTGTCTCAAAAAGACCTAAACAATAGAAAATCGGTGCATGAAAACATATCTTACAAAAACATTTACTTGCATTGTCTTGTTTCCTTGCTTTGCTTGTTGCTTGTATAGTGTGTTGTGTGTGCTTTTTTGGGTTGTTTGTTGCTTGGGTGTACTTTGTCATAGTTCATCTTTTCTTGCTTAGATTAGATTCATTCTTGCTTGTGCGTATTGTGGTGAGTTTCGACATGCTAGTGTGTTAATTCATTATGTTCTTTCTTAGGCATTTGGTTGTGTTTGTTACTTGTTAATAAGACATGGTGATTCATGATGTATTGCATTAATTCCTGGTGTTCTTTGTTAGATTGTGTTTCTTGCATGTGCTCTATTTTGTTATCATTACCATCACTATCATCACATCTAGCATCATCTATACATCATATATAAACAAAAATGCTAAGTTTTACATCATGCATGTATGCTAAGCTAATCATCACTTATCGTATCATCAATGGGGGAAAGAGGGGTTGCGCATAATAAAAAATCTATCCCCCCCCGCACCAATATCATCATATCATCCCATCCATATACATCAAAATAACACATGAAAACAACATTTGATATCATCTATGATCTATCATCTACAATCTACAACACATGTATACATCAATACATCGGAATCAGATACATACAAAGTACAAAATCAGATAATACATCCATAAGTGCTGAATCAAAACATGCAGCATGCAACGAGAATCAATGTATGCCCACTCATGTCACAACGCTCCATACATGCTGAATTAAACAAACACAACATGCAATGAGAACCAACATATAGTAATTTTTGGAAAGGGGTATTTCACATCATAGAATTATGCCCACTCATGCCACATGCATCAAAGTACAACAACAATACAATGCGTCATAACAATATCCACAAATGCTGAATCAAGACAATAACATGCATCGAATCCAATGCAGGCAACAAACCCGCTCAAGATACATAAACATGATTCATGTCCCGTCATCAATTGGCTCCCCATATATTTACAGACAATGCAAAAACCATCTATATACATGTATCAACAAAAAAAAATATGTGCCTCATCTCATCACCATGTGTATCTGAGCCAAAACAAAATGAGTCCTCATATATATATATACATGTGTGTCAAAAATACATCTGTATCAAAAATGGATACATACAAATCTGTACTCTATATCAAAAATGCCTTCAGCTGAGGCATACAACAGGGATACATCAAAATGTCTGTATAATACACAATGTCCTGATCAGTGCTCAACATAAATACATCGGCGATACATAATGCCATCAAAAAGGGGCATGTATCTGAAAGAATCAAGCCTTCATCATGAGGCATCATCAAAAATACATGTCTATAATCACTGTACATCAAAATCAGCCTTCATAAGAGGCATACATACAAATAGAATCTATACAATACAAAAGTGGCTATCAACCACAGCTCTCACCCTCTCCAGTGGCTCCCGTGTCGGTCCTTTAGATGCCGGATATCCGTAGGTCGGGTGGCACCGGTCTCGCCATTGATCCGGAAGGGGCCGTCGACTAATCTGGTGGAATGACCGGACCTTGTGAACGCAGACCCCGATGCACTCGATCCACAAAAATTGTGGCAAAGCCACTCTCTGCTTTGGCGACACCACTCTGTAGTATGCGGTCTTGTAAAAGAGTGCCTCCCCACCAAGCCTGGTGGCATCCTAAATCAAATCGGCATCTCCCAAGGCAAGCGCTACCTAAAGGGTAGTGTCTCGCTCGCCTATAACCCGGCCCAGGTCTACCTCGGCCTGTCTAGAGGCCACAACCTATCAATCTCTCTCTGTCATCATCAATTGTAGCTCGACGTGGGCCCGATCCTCCGGGCTCTTGTTTCGATAACATGTATACACGTTGTCTCTCTATGCCACGACCATTCGCGATTGTGGCTGGGAATGATGTAAGAGACTCAATATTTGTGCCCCCTGTGCAAGCTGTCTCTCGGATTTAGCTCTGCCATGCTTTGCTCTGTCATCTCTCGGCTGGCACGGGCCCGAGCCTGATCCCACCCTAAAAGTAATGTAACAATATGGGCTCGGGCCTCGTCTCTCTCTATTGTGGCTGTCATGCACCAGCCTCGAGCCTTGTCTCTCTCTACTCTTACCACGCCTCTCTCGGGCCTAAGAGTCGCTTGCATCTTGCCATCCGTGTCTTTGTGGCCATCTGTGCACCGGGCTGTGAAGCTATGTGGGCCTCGGGTGGACTGGTCTCGCGGCACTCTAGATGACCGCCCTTGCTAAAAAAATCTACCTCGGGAGGAGGCATGGCTACATGTACTGGACCATGTGGCCTCGGTCCCTGTGGCTATGCGACACCTTGTCCATCATGTGGGATCCCATCAAAGGGATCCTCGGGGTTTCGCCCCAATGCTACCGCTCGGCCCCGTGCTCGACCCGTGCCATACCTCCACGGGAGGGTGAATGCCTCGCTTACCCATGCGCCTCCGGAATAGCCGGGTCATTGGGGTAACATTGTAGCATACCACGCTGCATAATCAGCTGTGGTCCCCGGATCTCTAATCTGCCGCAATGGATCCCATGCCTGGGGGATCGCCTATAGGAAATTGGCCCTGGCTTGAGCTACTACAATCTGAGGCCTCATAGTCTACCCGTCGAGTCCATGTGATCATGCCGAGATATCCGGGCCGCGGACATCTGTACTCGGCCCTGCCGCCGCCTGCACTGCCAACACAATATAGCTCCATGATGTAGCTATGGTTCTAATCAAGAAGTGCTCCACCAAGCACACGCTAAGCTCTGTGGCATCCTCTGGCCACTGGAAGTGTCTATATGGATGCCAAATGATGTCTATCGCTGCTAGCTCATCAAACTCCCGCCTATATCTGAATAGGCTACCAAGGTGACCACGGATGTCTCTCGCTAACTGCTATCCAAGCCATGTATGATGGCTCCTTGGGGTCTCGAACTCGGAATGGACCGACAGGGCATCCAATGGCTATATGATCCCATGACCATATCTGTAACAATGATGCGACCCCATGGTCTTCTGACTGTGGTATGTGATAAGATGTAAATCCCAGTATAAATGGGCCAGTATACACTGACCCCAGTAATACCTCTCACCACTGTAAATCCCGTGTACTAATGGTAAAGAATCCTCTCGGGAATGAAATCCCTGTCTTATCAGTGAGTAGGAACCCACTAATAAGTGCCATGATATAAAGTGGCCCCGATGCAATGTTGGGTCCGAGATGCAATCGTGTAAGGCCACAATCATCCCGTCATGTGGGATGTCATCAACACTGAATAACGCGCTGCATGCTTGCTCTAATCAACCCTGCATCTGAGCTATACTCGATCAATGTACCCATCATGGGCACACGCAGATCTCGCCACACATCCTCTATCGTCACTATCATCTCACCTATGGGCAGTCTAAAGCACTGAATCTCGTTGCAGTTATCGCTCGGGCAAGCGCGATCGAGGAGGCCGTGATCCAATACAATGGATGGCATCCGAGTCACGGCCCAGCCCCACTACCTCCAGTAATATCGCCATCTCTCGACGGTCATGTCGGTGCATACTGCCCTCTAACTCGGCAATCCGGGAGTGACGCTCCCACATCTGCAACACTGGTAGTCGTCTCTGCAAAATAACACACCACTCATTAGTTTCTAGCATTTCATCTAAAAATCTATCTCTTTTTTTAGGGTTAACCCAAAAATCCTAAAAATTCTTCTAAGTGTCACATTTTTGGACACTTTCCTATCTTTTTCTGCCTGTCTAGGTGCCTGCGTGCCCTTTTGGGTGTGTGCGCCACATTTCTTACACTCGTGCTTGCGTCTTTGGTGTTTTCTAGCACGTGCGCCCTCTTTCGGTGCCTGTGCACCCTTTTTGGCATGTGTGCCACCTAATTGGTGCTTGCGCATGCATATGTGCGCTTCTACCTGTGTGCGCTTAACTACCCATGCCTGTGCCATGCTTTTCACATGTGCACCCCTTTCTGTGTGCACGTGTGCGCATATGTGCTCGTGTGTGCGCGTGCGTGTGTGTGAATGTGATTTTGCTTGCGCGTGTGCACGCATAGCCCACAGCGCTGTGCTCCCAAAGTGGTACATGTGCGCCTAACCCATGCTTGTGCCTACGCATTTTCTATGCCTAAATACCCTAATTAATGCATTAATGACAAACATTTAAGGGCAAGGTTGCGATACTCACAAATGGCCCTCGTCCGCATGCCTCTAGACTTTGATTGCGTTAGCACACCTCAAATGGTCTTGTGCGATCACCATCTTTCCTGAGTGTCAAAGCCTCACAGTAAGTTTTCTAAAATGAGTGGTTAAAATGAATTTATTGTGATGTTTTTACCCCCCCTGGGGGGTATATTAACCTGTTTTTCACCGTTTGGATGGCCGGGAAACTGTTTGATCATGTTTTCTCCTCGGTTATTGTGGAATAATTATTTTTATTAAATAATTATTTTTCTCTTCTTTTTCACCGTATTGGGGCATTTTTGTCCAATACCCCTTTCTTCTCCCTCGGACAATTTTATTGCTCCCTGGCGATTTTTATTCTTCTTCACACTCTCGTAAATAATTATTTTTTCTTAATTTTTCCACTAAACAAGGACATTATTTGTTGTTTGTTTCTCCTTTCTTCCACCTAGGGCACTTTCTGTTGCCCCTAGGCCCTTCATTTTATTCTCCTTTCTTCTATTGTTTACCACGGTTCAGAATGCCAAAACAATACAAACACTTAATATATAAAAATCCAAAAACAAGGCACAACTTTTGAAAAATTCCTAAAAAGTAAAATACCCTACAAAATGGTAACTTGCTTCTTATAGATGAAACTTGTGTCTGCACATGGTATTTTATCCATATCCTATTGGTTTGTCTCACATCTTCCCGATTAATACGACTCATGACCAACGGATTCACAACCATTCACAAAGCTACCTGTTTGCTTCGTCGTACTGGGGCACTTTTTTGGTTGCCGTGTCTGTTTTCATTGCACACAAACGCTTTTCACGGACCTCGTGTCCATTTTCATTTCCCCTTGCATGTATCCTTGCTTGGGGAATCATTTTTAACCCTTGTCGTCAATTACGAACTTGTGGATCTCTTCAACATTGATAACAAAACATTTTACGATCTGCCTTGATCGTTCTCTTGGGTTTGGATATGTGCGTTTGTACTTGTTTTCCCTGTTAGATGAGCTTATTTCCTTCTTGTATTGCATTGCATTTTTATATGTTGCATGGAGTTGGTACTTTCAGCAATGGACAATTGTTCGTAGTATGGATTTTCATGTCATTCTACCTTTGTCGTATGCTTATATTTTTAATAAGGGCCAATGATGTAGTTCCTATGGCAATATGATGACATCAAATTTGTTCCACATAAACAACGGCTAGAGGCTAAGCTCTTCTCTCCCCTCTTCCTTATTTCTTCTACACCACTTCCCTTTTCACCCCTAATTTTCTCTCTCATCGGGGCATTCTGCCTCTTCCCCATTCTTCTACCTATTTCTCATCTTTTTCGATCATCGATCAACTTCTTTCATCACCCCATCGACACTCGAGGGGGCATCTCTCCCTCCTACTAATTTTTCTTCTATCCCTTCAAAATTTTTCTTCCGTCTACTATCTTTGAAGTGACATCACTTATGCCACCCCAAAGAGGGGCAAATGTAGACACCTATAATTACGCCCAAGTAATTTAAATACTTAAATTACGCTAATTATCCCCTTTCTCGCAAATCGACAACGTATTGTCAAAAGTGCTCATATTCTTTCTTGTTGTCATTAATCAATTACAATACGCTAATTGATTAAGTTGCCCATCCAGCTAACAACCTAGTTAACGACCTTCCGTTAATTAATCACTTCCTCTATCTAAATTAATTAATTATTATTAATTAATTAGTCTTCCCCTTCATTTAACTAGTAAATCAATATTAAATTGATTTAATCCCTTTCTAATAGCCTAAATTGCACTAATATTATTCTAAATGGCTTCTATAAGCTTACACCTATGTATTAATTAATCACCTTTGATTAATTAAAGTACCCCAACTCCCATGCCTTGCTCTACATGTATTAAACCCTTCTAAAGTAAGGTTACCTTTAATAAAGCAACCTTATCCATTCCTAATCATGTTTTACCTTTATCCCACATTCATGAGGATGTGTTGAATCCTTTATCCTTTGGGCTATATAAAGAGCCCTCCACCTACCTTTTTACTTACACCTAAAACTCCTTAGAGAGCAAATGCAAAGCATATAGCAAAGAGACTAAGAGCTTGCACCTTGCTTTCTTGAGAGTTCATCATCTTGAGGAGCTAAGTTTCCTATTCTAGCCTAAAAGTGCTTAGGTCATATGGGAGGTGTCAAAAGGGTCTTGTAGCCCAATTTTGATAAGCCCCCATTCCTAGGTTCTTGGAGATATCAAGGACAACCAAATATTGATTGCCATGGAGCTTATTTAGGTCCATTTACTTGTTTGTTGGTAATCTAGAGAAGTAGAGGTTTAAATACTTTAGCATTGTTTAAATCAAAGTTAAATGCATTATGCTAGGTATTGATCTTGTTTAGCTCTCATCTTTGATGGTGTTTAGATTTTGTCATTAGCTTTGTTATAGAACTATTTAGGTGTTAGTTCTCATTCATCTAACTTAGTTAAAAGCACAAAACCATGCACACAAATGCAATCGATGGATGGAACTCTAGATGGAGTGATAATAGTATGTGATGCTAGGTCCCTCATTATGGTCTCATAAAGTTTATATTTATAGGGTTCTCTTGATCTAATTTCATAATTAACCCCAAAATGGATGACCACCAAAAAGATAAGAAGAAGAAACAACTAGAAAGAGCCCAACAAGTGACGAGAAAGTTTGAAAAGGTTTGAGGTGCTCGGGTGGGACCAGGCACCCATGGGAGCCCCAAGATCGCCCGGGCACCTTGGTCGAGGCTAAAATAATGGGAAATGACCGAACTTGACTGGGCATGTGGATGACAAGGTGCGAAAATGATGAAATAAAATAAAACAAGATGGCCGAAAGACGAGGCTAATTAATATTTTCTTCACTCAAGAACCTTCTAAATAGTAGTATGAGACCGAGATAAATAATGTCTAAAGTGCATGATTTTGTGTATACACCGGTTAGTCCAAATATTTTGGCTACCCCTTATATCCTCTACTTTAGCACATATCAATTAGTTCGGATGTTTTCAGGCTATCCCCGAGAATCTTCTACTTTAGTATATGACGATTATTCCAAATGTTTCAGCTACCCATTTACATCATCTATTTAAGGACAAACTAGTTGGTTAGAATATTTTGAATACCCTTTAAAAATCATGTTTTTAGCATAGTGGTTAATATGAACGTTTTGGCTGCCTCTTAAAAACCCTACATAAACTACCTTTATACAAGCCGATTAGACCACATGTTTGGAGCTACCCCTATATATCCTAGGTACTTTTTTTACAAAACCCTCGCGACATCTTATCCCCCTTGGGTCTAAATGGGTATTGTTCTCTTGCTTGCTTTGATAATTTATGTTGTATTTATGTTTTAAAGTCTCCAAGTGTGATATCCTTTGGGTTCATTTCTATGATTTGTTTGTTCATCAATCTTTTAGTATGTTATTTATCCATTTTGTGATCTAATGACTTATTTGGATATTATCACTTTTGTGCTTGTGCTACATCTATAATAAGTTTACATCTCTTTCCATTTGTAATGATCTAAGTTTCTACACTACTAAGTTTGTCTCTTTTAGCCTTCATCCCATATGAAGAAATTCAGATACCACTCTATAATCAAATCACTTATCTTTACAACTTCACTTTTATTCCAATTCCTCCCTTATTTACGCCGTAAATAAGTCGGAGATGAGATCACACTCTGCATCGCATTAAGTACATGTGTGAGAATGTATTTAGAATATAAATTATGTGATCTAACATGCATGTGTAATGAGTTGTCATAAACAACTTATCATAGATATTCGATAAAAAATGATGGAGGGTGTGGTTTTGGGGATGTAGTCCAACTATTTACTGTATGTTCCCACTCTTGCAAGGTTGCCACGACATCAGGCATTACCATGTTGCAGACTCATCAGTCATCACTGAGGTTTAGTTACGTGCAAGCCTGAGTAATTATTTTTTGGGGTTGATTTCGTGCTTGCATAAAACTTTAGATGTGCATACCTATCTACGCGTTGCATTTATTACCAGCTTCATTTTTAACACTACATTTGCAGGTCAGATCAAATTGTCTAGGTCCACTTGGTGGGGGACGTCATGCTCATATTAAAAATAATAATCCCTGCGACTAAAATAAGAAAGGAGGCATTGGAAGAAAACACAGGCATTGGTTTTCAATCTTCACACATCCGAGAACAATCTCCACAGATCATGTACTCTAGATCTATTATGTGTTCTAAGATCCAAAAATAGTGCAACTTTCGTTCGAGGTTTCATTCTAAAAATATTCTTGTTATCTTTTCGCGACATCGTTTCATGCACTCGCTATGTGAGATGTGTGTGAAATACATTGAGATAAGTGTGGACACAATAAATGATGTGACACAAAGAAGTCTGTAAGAGATAATATAAAAATTTATATTAAAGTTTTATTTTTATTATTGGAACTGCCTTTTATATTAAATTAAAATAAAGAGAGTTACATTAGCAGGGGCGACCGGAAAACTCACGGTCCCACAAAATGTCACGAGGGAAACAACAAAACAGAAAATGCCACGTGGGCTACATCAAAATGCCCAGAGGGCTAGCAAAAAGCATAGGAAACAAATCACACCAGCAGAATCAAGCACATGCCACAACACTAGGAGGAGGAGGAGGAGGAGGGTCATCCCGAGGAGGGATAAACACTCCACTATTGGGCTCGGCCGAAGGAGGATCCACCTGCCAGTCATCATGGTCCGACATCTACATTTGTAAAGGAACCATAATCCCCATCCCGGCCATCCAGGGGAAGGAAAACAAGCTATAGTCTGCATGCCCGACGGTGGAGAGCCGCACCATGGAGAATTGGCAACACCCTTCCCCCTCGGAGGCGGGCTCTAGCCAAGCCCAAACGAGGACGGAGCTGAAGGGCGACCCGAGGAGAGGCATAATGGTGGTTGCGTGAGCGGCTTCTATGACGCGGTCCCACAGTGTATTATCTTTATTTGTGTGGTAATATGGAGGCTATTTTTTCATTTTTTATTATAAAGTTTTTTAATGTTAATATATTTGATAAAATTGAGAGCTTAGCATTGTCATAGTTCCATTTATAGTATTATACTATGGTGTGAGAGTCTATAGTCATTAATTGTTTAAGTTTGTTGGTAAATCAAGTCTTGTAGTCCGTAGATGTACAATTTAAATGTCATTATATGTTGTCATTTTCGATATCATAAATAAAAATTGTTATTTGGGAAATGGGTGCATTTTGAGTTGAAACCGACATTTGAAGTTTGTCAAGTTTGTTGGGGAATTTTTCTATTAATATAGTCAATTGTGCTAAACTAATTGGAGGATGGAGGCAATAACGGAAGGAGACCGAAAAATGCCTCTCATTCGTTGCTAATAAAGGGGTTGTAGATTGCAATTTAGTGGCAAAATTGTGCCAAAATAACTAAGGCTAGGATTGATATCTAAGTGGTAGTGAAGACCATCTCATAACATTCATGATGAAAGTGGAAGTGATCTACAATTGTGGTGTAAATGCAAAAAATGAGGAGCTAGTCCTCAAGTTTATTGTTTTGTGTGGCATGTAAAAATAAATTATTAAAACACATGCATTCAGAGAAGGAAATGTGTATTATGTATTCTGCTAAGTACTTCTCTAGTGATAGGCTATTGAGCATCCCAACACTCAAGAGAAGTAAAAGCACACAAACAATTGTGTTTATGTATATAGGTTATCGCTCAAAGTATGTGGTCGGATGATGAGAATCCCAACACTCACTAGAAGTGAAAGTGTGAGAAATTGTGCTTACATATATACGTGACAATGTAGCAATCATCATGAGTAGTAGAGTACACATATACTTGTTTCCAATTCATGTACTTCCTTTACTTATGTACACACTAAGGAGGGAATGTTAGATATTTCACATATTGTTTAGTGTGACACATTAGGTATATGTGTGATATGTATATAAGATATAAATTGTGTGAGAACATGTGTGTAACATGAGATGTCATAACAACTCATAATAGAGATTAGAGTGTGAGAGAGATATATGGAGCAAATAATGATTAGCTCCATCTTTATAAGTGTTAGAATGTGTGTAGTATATGTTTTCCTATTAAATAATATAATGAAGAAGATTTTATTGTTTTAATCTTATACCCAACTATCAAGGTTCAAAGGTATGAATCATCATGGTTTCTGTGTTATCCTTTGTCAGATAAATTAGGTGTAATATATCTTGTGTTAGTAATATCTTACACCCATTTTATCATCTCAGACGGAGGAGGAATAGTAAAAATCCAAAAGAAAAGTTAAAAATTCATATTATTAAAGAAAAATAAAGCAAATGACAATATAAAATAGTAATATTGGAATTAAAAAATTCAATCACAAATAAAATAGACGTGATATAATAATTTGGCACACCCCCAATCCTAGTTGAATTCTCAAAGTCCATAGTTTTCCTCGTTACAAAGCTTGAGGTCCTTTTATTTGTAGTAGATTTTTCTGATTGAGATAAGAGATCTCATATCTACCATTTAGTTCCCCTGTTTTTTCACACTAATACCTAATCCTCATAGTATTCCTATAACTACTCAAGTGAGGTTATGAGGAGTGGAAAACACATCATGGGAAGGTAGGATACATTTACTATCACTCAAAATTTCCATGACTAACTTTAGATATATCTCTACACTTCACTTGTTAGCCTAAGCCAAACCCACATACTTCGGTTCCTTCTCACATAGATGAAGAAATTTTTTTGCCATACCCTTTCGATTAGAGTGTCTCATCTTTGCTAAGGATATCATATCGTTATCATGACACCTTACCTTTTCCTCTTCCATGACCGGTAGAGACTTTATTCTCCTTGATGAACATTGCCGACAATTGACCTTGACTCTCATGCCTATTACATCCTACAATATTTATACACACTACTACTTATTTTATGATCTTGATGACTTTGTGTAGATTTGTGAGTAATATTGTAAGAATTTTGGGCCTTCTTCATTAATACAAATCCTTTGAATTCACACCATCTTCATTTTCCCTACCCATGACATTAGGGAGTAGTGTCTTATCTCCCATGAAAATCAAGCACAAGTATTGATTGTGATCCTATTTAAATGAGAGTTTCCTTTTTACCACATTATATTTCCTTTTCCCATTCTTTAGATTACATTCGATGTTTATTGAAACAAATTACCACATTTTTGATTGCTTTGATTTCATTTTTAGATTTTACTAGGCAACTTATCATCCTTTTGCCACATATTTTAATTTCTTTTATTATTTTATTAGATTTAATTAGGTGTCTTATAATCCTTTTCTATATGTAGAAAATTCTTTGATGTCTTTATTATATTTATTATTAAGGTTTGTTGTATTTTGTAGAATCATTGTAAACAATCGTAAGACAAACTCCTACATGCATTCATATGTAATAAATTAATAAAAGTTTACATAAAAGACAACACACATTTATCAAGGGGAGCACCAAAACCAAAAATTTATCAAGAATCTCTAGCTTGAATTCATCATACTATAAATAAATATCTTCCACAATGATTACTACACACACTAGCTCTATGATTTTTATAAAAAAATCTAAAAACAAGGGTTAGGGTTTGGAGAGTAGTTAGCTTGCAAAATAAGCCTTAGAAAATAATATTAATAAAGCAGAAGTCAAATAAGTCAATGTCTTGGTCGATATTATTCGTATTGATAGAAGTGGATAAGTGTGCATCAATGGGTGCATTCTCTACATATTAAATTATAAATAATATTACAAGTGCATCTTAAAATCATACAATAGTGTATGGATATTAAATACACTAACATCCCCCTTAAAATGTACTCTGATCAAGGGAAAGATGGAGGAATCAATGAATCACCCCCCTTTGATGAAACCTTCCTTCACTCCCAAACATTATCTAAGATGAACAAATTGGGCCTCAAGAAAGGGATTTGGAAATATTTCTTAACCTATTTTTTCTAAAAAAATTAAGATTACCGACCTTGTACTAGATCATATGTCAAATATAATTTGTGTTTAAATGTGATTTTTGTAATGGTGCTCTATTGGGTTGTGAGAGATGTGGATGAATCTCTAAAATTATCACAACAAAGTGTAATGGGTTAGGTCTATGGAAACTTGACTTTAGAAAGAAAGTTTTATATCCATATTGACAATATCCTACATCAATAAATCCACTAGAATCCACCTCCATAGTAGATAAAATAGTGGTGGTACAATTTTTACAAGACTTTACTTAAGATGATAGAAATATCTAATAGCTAACTTATGATCGTCTAGATATACTTTGCAATCACTATCTAAATGGCCTACAACTACGGTTTCGAAGGAACATGAGTTTTTGACTTTACCCTTGAATCGTAATAACTCATTGAGGTTGTTCCACCTAATTTTTACTCAATCCAATAATTAATAGTATCAAAAAGATATCATAGAAAATATTTAACAACTTGTTAATGGATTTCATGGGGTCTTGAAAATAAAATGATACAAGTTTCATAGAAAAATTAATATCGGGACATGTATGAGTCAAGTAGAGTAGGATTCAAACCAACTACCCGTAGAGTGTCCCATTAATCAAGGGGTAGAAAATTTGGAAAACAACTTGATAATTGATTGAAGAAGAGTTGGTGTAGACTTGTTGTTTTCCATGTTGAAGTAGAGGCAAATGCATCGAGCCTATTTGGATTGATGGATGGAAATACATTTGTTAGAATTTTAAATAGAAAGAACAAAAAATGTAAAAACCTGAATTGGTAAGATCAAAAGACTTCTTCAAACATGATTTCAAATCATGAATCTGTTGTGTGGAAGCTCTCGTGATGATTAAGTCATCAACATAGAGGACTAGAATATGACTTTTCTGTCTAATTTATTAGTGTAAAACTTAGTATTAGAGGAACACAATGTAAAACTAGAATTAATAAGAAGCACACCGATCTTTCCATACCAAGATCAATGAGTATGTTTCAATATGTACAAGGACTTATAAAATTTGCACACATAACTAAATTTCTCATTATCAATGGACCCTATAGGTTAGGACATGTAAATTTCTTCTTGCATGTCACCATGTAAGAGGGCACTTTTGACATCCATCTTGTGGATTTCCCATCCTCGTGTCATATCCAAAGAGAGTACAAGCTAGAAAAAAATTCATTTTGGTGAATGAAGAAAAGGTTTCATGGAAATCAACACCTTCAATCCATGGAATTTTTTTAGCAACAAGTTGAGATTTATATCTATTGATGGATCCATCTATTACATATTGAATTGGATGCACCCACTTGCATCTCATTAATTTTCTTCCTCTTAGAAGTGGAACTAAATCTTAAGTGTTTTTCTTTTAAAAGAAAGAAGTTATTTTTCCATAGTTTCCCACTATTCAGTGGTGCTTAGAAGATTGATATAAATCTCGACATTTTTGTTATTTCCATTTATGTAAAATGTGCAAAAATAAATTGATGTTGAAGTATCGTCCTTATTAGATATCTAGGATATCTTTCCAATGCACCAACCTCATTGTGTACTGTGTGAACCCATTTTGGTTTAGTCTGTGTGGGTTGAGAGGGTGCATTTGGAATTTCCTCTAGCACCATGGTGGAGGTAATGAATATCTCCATTGTGTCTCATCATATGAAATATAGAAAATCACTAAGTAAGAGTCATCAAAATTGTGATGTTTATTATATGAATTTTTTAAAAGTGATGTTCGACCCAAAGTAGAAGTAAATGGAGGAGGTGTAGGTTACGAATCATAAGCTTGTGAATGTTCATCAAACACTACATCCTATTGGTACACATTAAATTATTGGAACTATAAGAGGATAAGCCTTCACGACTTCAAATTTATCACAAAAGATACACATGAAACCCTTCCTTTTCATCACTTTTCAATTTTCATATGGCACATGTACCCATGCATTACATCCAAAAAACTTGAAGTTTGAAACATCATGCATTAGAACATCCCATGTTTATTCTATTTTTTATATCAAGTAGTGTTCGAGTGGGAATGTGGTTTTTATTATATTTTTCACACATACTAGCTTCCACCAAAACCCAAGGAGACAAATATTTGGAGTGTAACATACAATTAGCCATTTACTTGAGTGTGTGATTTTTTTACTTAGCTACACTATTCTATTAGGGAATGGTGTGTTGAAGTTGAATGCCCATTTTCTTAAAGAAGGTAATCATATCACCATTAAAAAAATCAACTATTATCAGTTCTAAGATGCTTTATTTTTGTCTTGGATAAATTCTCAACAAGAGCCTTGAAAGTTTTGAATTTCTCATAGATTTCAATTTTATTTTTAAGAAATTAGACCCATATTCCATGAGAGAAATCATCAATTAAGGTAAACAAATATTTATTATTCTCGTTGGAAAAATAATTTGTCACATGGGTAAATTAGGGATCTCTTGCACAATGCTCTGGGACTAAGTCCCTTTGATTGAATGGGGCAGTCCATTTATTGAATGTTGGAAATTATGTACACTATTCTAATAATCGGGGTTGTATTTTAATCGAGGATCACATAGGGGTACTTCCCTACACCAATGGAAAAATTATCATGTATACTACAAGGGTGGAAATAACTTGATAGCTCGAGGTGCAAAGAGAATAGTGAGAGGGTTTTACACAATAAATAACACAGAGAGTTTATTTATCAAAACCAAAATGTTTCCATACACATCAATGAGAAGAAACCATTAATATAGAACAAGACACAAGAATCACAAAGTCTCATTGCATTATGTTGCACAAGATTACAATTCTCATGGAGTGTTGTTGAGAAGGATAGGAATGCATTAGACTAGAAAATGGAAGAAATCAGATAATTTATCTCTAGAGAGAAAAATGAGAGCTAGAAAACAAGAATAACCATCCCCTTGAAGTGAGGAGATCACCTCAATTTATAGCTTTACAATGCAACTCTTCATCTACCCCCCACATGACTCTTCATGTTCTTATTCCACTTGTGAATTTTCATCTTCCTTAGGAGTGAGGAAATAAGTCCCCTTTTTATAAATCAAAAGGGACTTTTACAATGCAACATTAGAAATTCACTTAAGTGAAAAAGAAAAAATTTCATGATTACATACAATGAGGAATTAGAAAGGGGGAGAGAAGAAAAGATAGAAAGAGAGAGGAGAAGAAGGGAGTTGATCAACTACTTGATGAATAAGCCTCCTTTGATGAAGAATCAACTCTAGTGGCTTCCACGGAAGATCTCCAATGATGAAGCTTTGACCCTTGATCATATTACTAAACTTGGAAACTGCAAATGAAACCTTCTCAACTTCTGGGATGTTCACATGCTCTAATGTGCTTAGCCATGTCCCGAGATGGAATTGATATTTCTACATTGATTGAACCATTTCTCATGATTCCTTGTAGTATTAGAGATGGAACCTCTAATCTCCACAAGGGATTCCAGAGTGTCACCACTAAAGGAAAGAGGATCACCAATATTTTCCTAAACCAATTATTGAAATGAATTCTAAAGATCCTTTAAAGAAGTATTATCATCAAGGGAATGCATACTAAGATCCTACATGCTTGTGCCAAGATCCTTCAGAATTCTTGATGTATTTTCTTCACAAGACTCCAAATCAACAATGACCTCTTTTAGAGCATCACACCTCTAGGTTATGGTATGAGACCAAATGGGAGACAAGTTATTTGAGGTGGATGAAAACAAACTTGAGATTACTAAGGCATGAGAATCAAGATTATTCATCTCTCTCACCAATGGGAGAGCATTTTCCCAAAGGACCTTTTCTTTCTTGATCTCTACCCTAGTTTTCTTGATCTTCAACTCTGTTTCCAAGAGGAATGTGAAAAAAAGAGATAACATCGGGAAGATAGCATTCCCTTTTTCCATGATCATGCTCACCCATTGGTCACTTTCCCTTCCTTGCACTATGAACATTTGAGCTTGTTTGAGGGACTGAGGATTGAAGCTACAAATGGGAGATATTGATTCAATCAAAGGAAAGGATTATGAACCTGGTTCAAGAAATGATTGTACATATGAAGACAAAGTCCTCACATGATCCTCCAATTGATCAATGGTTTTCTTGTATTCCTCATTCCGTGTAAGGATCCGAGTTGAAGACTCCTTGAACAAGTGAGTATCACCTTCATATGTGTCTTATCCCAAAGAAAATATTGTCATTACATAGTCATCATGTGTCATTTCATCCACATGTTTGATGAACCTTAGATGTGCAACCTCTACAAACTGGGCTTTAAAAGCCTCGGTGAAGAACCTAGAGGTTGTCTATGCCTTCCTAATTTTCTTTATCTTGATGTACTTTGAGATGGCATAGAAGTTGGGTTCCACCGCCTGTTGTATTGTTCTTGATTCCTTTCTAAGTAAGTCATTGATCCATGAGAAGGGCTCAGAAGGATTGGAAAGGATATCAAACACCTCATATGCTTGGTAGGAAACCAAAGTATGACTATGATGGGATGATTCAACCACCTCCGTAGGGATAATTAGATCCATTGGATGCTTAGGGGATTGTGAAGGACCTATCTCACCTTGCTCAATCTGCTCAGTAGGATATTCTATTACTTTGGACCTCTTGTACACCTCCACTGAGGGAGATGTTTCATCAACCTTTACAAGTTTCCTCTTTTGGAATGATATGAGCTTGTACCTCCATCGGATGCTTTGTGTGATGGGGAGAAATAAGATTGCATAGGTAAGGAAAATATTGTACCATTTTCAATGCAATATTCCATCCTCTTTTTGTACTAATTTTTGGACCGTTGGATCAAATTCATTTTTCTCTACTTGATATCTCTTGTCTATGTGATTATACCATGGGATGGGAGAGGGAGATGAAGATTACACCTCTTCATACTAGGATAAAAAAGTTTCGAACCATCTTCTCGCACACCTTGCACAAACCAATAAAACTTGAAGTCAATGATTTTCTCCACCATCATCCTCATATAGTCCCTTTTATGACTTCCCGATCATCAACACAATTAGCCTAGAAGTATTCAATCTGAAGTATGTAGTCTAGGTAAGATGAAGGAATCATGATCCTTCCTAAGGTCAAAATCAGACCTATCCACATAGGAGTGCATTTTGAAGGAAGAAAAAGAGGTATCATTGTTTGAATAATTAAGTACATTCTTACATGAATAAATACCTAAGGATATGGGAAAAAATACCTGTACGCTTCCTAGATTTACATTTGATATGAGCCAGATGAAATTGTCTACATAATTCAATCATGATGATCTTGTGACTTGGTTACCTCGGAATCCGAAGAGGAATATGGTCAAATCCACTTACCCTGAGATAGGTGAATGTGGAGAATTATGTGAAGAAGCTCCCATACTGGATCAGCTCATTTTCCTCGGGTGAAATCCTCCACTCTGAGTCTCCTTCCATCAACTTGATGAGATACATAGTGAATGCATCATTCACCCTCGTGAAATGTGAGTTGATCTTTTTGAAAGTGAGCTTATGGAAATTTTAATTTGTGGGGGATTTCGAGGGAAATTTGGTGCAAGAGAAAGACCATGGAAAGGTCTTGTGTATGCAAGGGAATACACAAAGTAAGAGGTCATAATGAACTCTGTTAGTGGTGAAAAATATTCCAATTGCCTATGGATATTTTTACTAATGATTTGACCTCAATCAATCATTTGGTCCCCTTCAATGATTACTAATATGAATTATGCCATCCAATCTTAGAATTACCTTGTATGCTCTTCACCCATCACTCTACTCAGGAGTACAATTTCATCCGAATATGCCTCATGGAATTCACTTTGTGACAATGTCTTGGGAATTCGAGAAGGTTTTATCCCTTTCTTGAGCCATGAACCAATTACAATTCCTTGAAGATAGGAATCAATATTTGACCATTCTTGAGATGAAAAATCCCGTGTGATGATGACCATGTGACTTCGGGTGGGAATTTGCAGGCATTTTGAGATTCCTTTTGGTGTGAGAATTGTAAGTAAGAATCGTCCTCAACAATAATAGTTCTTGTGGAAAGATCATAATGCCTCGCACAAGCTAGAAATAGCTCAGTGATTTGCATAGAGAGTGGATGTCCTCATACTTAGAATATTCCTCTAGTGAATAAATTATCTTTAACGGACCCTAGTGGTTCCTTCAACATCCTTTTCTTTAAATCCTCCAGGTCTAGATGTGCCACATCACTATCTCCCACATTCAGGTACTCGGTGAGCCAAAGTGGATATTGGATTGAAGTCGATGTTCTTGATCTTCATGATGGATAGAAAAAGGGAGGCAATAGAGGTATGGAAGTGTGTGTGAAATTTGGACTTGATCTAGATACTTACTATTTTTAGTAAGTCACACCCCACCCTAAGATTCTATTTTTAGAAAATTTTCCCATTTTTCAATTTTTTTCGATTTGCTGAGTTGTAGACATGAGGAAATACACAGAGGTTTTGAAATTATTGTTTTTCATTTTCAAAATTTACTATTTTTATAATGTATATGGTGTTAAATTACTAAAAGTAGAAGTGTGCCTTCTGAGTGTTGGATTGAGCTGAAACTAGTTTTGTTAGATTAGGTTTTTATTGTGATTTCATGCTCCAAATTTTAGGTGTTTTTAATCACAAGAACTCCAAGGGTTTGAATTTTTTTTTTTTGCTGAAATATTCATGTGGATGCTATAAAAAATTCAGGGCATCAATGAGAAAAAGGTTTGTTTCTTCTCCTAGGTGTTATGGAAAGTAGGTTTCGTGCAAAATTTCAAGGCAAAATAAGCTATGGTTTGGAAGCTACGAGTTATCTATTTCAAAATTAATGGTGCCATTATAGAAAGTTACTAACATATTTCATCATGAAAAACATTAATTCCATCCCTTTTACTACACCTAAATTTTTATTAAATGATACCATTATGCCATAGTTATCTCGTTAATTGAACTTAAAGTCGGACAAACACATATTATGGTACTAAGGGAGATGAGAGGTTTTGTAATATTATCATAACATATAATTGGATCATTTAACAAGGAATGCAATACTTGTGTGGTATTATTACTTGGGTTTCTTTTGATTAATTGATTTCCTCCTAAATTCTATTTCTCAAGGCAGGTTCCATTTACACATCTATATAAGCAACATTTCCCCCCTAAGGTGATGCACACCTCATAATTTGGAAGGCCTTATGTCACTATGTTCATAAGAGTTGCTAGAGTTTATTTCTCAATTGAGAAAATATTCATCACCAAATTATACATTATCTACAATTTTTATATATACATGTTAACACATGACTTAACTATGGTCAAGACAAGCTTAGTTTTGAACTTACAATTTCCTTTTATTTAAAGGTATATCATCCTTACACATATCATTAAATCATATAACATTATTCCTTCACTACCATATAATTTCATTTTTCTTTCCGTTACCCAAAATTAACATGTTATTCTCTTACAATCAAGATGACACCTCATTTTATAACTGTCTTGTATAATCTACCAAGTCCTTGAGTTGGATGATTATATTGATATTAAGACTTCCCACGAGTTCTCAAAATTTTTACATCCAAGAAGAGAAAAAGAAAATAAGAGACCACTAATGATCACCTACAAGATAATATTGTCAGCGACACTACTCCATACTTGAGACAACATAGTTTACTCCGTGAAGTGAAGGTTTGTCCAAGGCTATTATAACAAAGAAGAACTATTTGAATGCCATATAAGGCAAACAAGATCAACTATAGATATAGAGTGGAAATAACAAAACCTATCAATTAAGTGTTCTCCTTCATGTTTAAAAATTACTATTACAAATGATAAGCAAGAAGATAAGTGGAATAATTTCAATATCCTATAATCACATGATTACTTTAACAAGATGAAAAGGTGTAAAAAGGTTGTCAAGGGATTGACACAAGTCACACTATCAACAAAAACAATTTTCTTTACATGCTTATGACACTAATAATTTTCAAGTTTATCTCACTTCCATACAAACATACAAAATTACAAGAATTTACCATAGTTGACTAATTAAACTATTCTACAATGCAGTTGAATTGTAAGGTTACAAAATGAAATTTCACCATTTCTTTATTTAACACATGTGCACAATGGAAGGATTTTTATTTCTTTAATAATACAATATGCACTTATTACTCAAAAAGATACATTTCCATTCCCATCCTGATTACACATTTTCAATAATAAAAATTAAACTTATATTTCCATCATCCATTCTAATCCTACTTATGTTAACTGCAATATGTCAAGTTAGTGTAAACATGGTCAACGAAAAATATGTTGGCATGGATTTCCCTATGACTAACATTTTTCACATAGATAAATTTTTCATTTACAAGAAATTCAAAACTTGTACAAAATAAGGAGAGTAAAAATCACAGATGTAGTTTCCTTTCATTATCAAGCTAGAGAGAGATAAAGGGAGAAAAGAGAGAGAAACACCATTTTTTTGCAAGCTATTTTGACCAAACAAGAAACATAAATGATTTCTATAGAGTCATGTGATAGTGTTGATAGAATTTCTAATAGTTATTCGGATAGGAGTAGGTTATGTAACAACTTTCTTATATTGTAGCAAGTTTATATGAATGTCTAATTTAGCCAAAGTGGCTTGGAAACTGGGTTCAAAAACCATTTTTTCGAACTCAAACACACCATGAGTAAAGTTACATAAATTATAATATCAACAGGAGGTCTAAGAATTTTAAAAACTTAGAGCTAGCGACAAGGTTCAAATGTCGACCACTTATTTGGAGCCACTCGTCGTGATTGTGCTAGTTCAACTTCCCACCGAATGACCAGAGGCCTACAAAACCCCCTTAAAAACATGATTCTAAGTTTATTTTATCAAAACTAAAGTTTGACTATGATTTTCCTCAAGAAATACTAGAGGTATGAGGTGACAAAACTTCATTTCTCGGATGTGGTGCCAAAATTATGAGTGAAAACCCAAAAGAATTATTAACTCACAACATCTATCTAACACCGCAATATTGACCATTGAAATCCTAAACGGGTGATGAAAATTTGTCAAATGATTATCTGTAATCATTATAGGGGTTGATGTGGCATCCCACATCACCAGTTAACATATTCAAGGCATCATTTCTTGCCACAGATTTGGAGGGGTATTTTACGCATCTAAGAAAATTTATGTTTTATTAAATTTTGTAAGAGTACAAGCATAAAATATCATGAAGTCTCAAGTTTAAATTTTTTCATTTGGGAGGTTTTCGTTATCATAACCCATCATCTACATTTAAATAGTTATAGGAGTGATTCCAAGCAAGACTAACACTCAAATTAATTCCTTCAAATGCACAACCATAAGGTAAATTTAATGTTTTTGAGCTACAACACATTTCCAAATTTTATACCAAAGCTATTTTTTTTTCGTATTAATTTATAACTAAAAAGAAAAGGAGAAAATATCAAAGAAAAACATCCTAGAAGTAGAGATAAATCATGCCAAATTATTCGAACTGGTGAGTGATCGACGATAAAAAAATGTCCAGTTTTTAACCATCCAAACATATCGTCAAACCATTCTCATGCCATACATTTCATTCCACATTATCGCTATTTTCCAAGTATCTTGTCAAGTCATGATCAAGATATTGGAGCTTATGATCTAGATAGGTGAATTGAGTTGGGATCAATATTCCACACAGTGAGATCACAAGAGAGTTATAAACCAAACATAATGCTAAGATGGGCGAGTCATGTATCGGCGGTCAAAGAACATGCCCACAAATTAAAAAAACACTATAATGTTCCTTTGACCTTTCCCAAAATGGGTTTCCATGGAGACGCAGATATGTGGGAAGGTGGTAAAAGATGTGGATTACATTTTTAACACTACCAAGGGTGAAAAAATGCCACAAATCTATCCCATCCACGAAAGGTTTAAATTTCATATTGATGATAAAGTTTAGGACTCCTTCATGTGATAGCCATCACAGACAAAAAGGTCAAGCCACGTCCCCAAAGAATTTTCACCAAACCCATTTTATACATATCCATCAAAAGATTGTCTATGAGCCTAATAAAATTATTTTGAGATTCATTACCATAAATTTGTGTAGTTAGTGTTTGTATTCACTCTTGACCGCAAACCTACCATAGAACTTGCAACATCAACGTATAATGAAAATGAACTAAAATCTTATTCTTTGATGAACAATGTTTGCATTAAAACTTAACCCCAACCCTACCATAGGACTTGTAACCTTAATGTATGATGAAAATGAACTAAACTCTTATGCTTTGATGATCACCCATTACCTTATTTTATTTCTTGGTTTATTTGGGTTTGTTAAAAATGACTTGGGGAAGTGGATTGAACTTTTTATCCATGCCGACTATCATGAAGGTGTTATAAACTTTATCATCAATATGAAATTTAAATTTTTTTGGATTGGACAGATTTTTTTCCTTGTTGGTGCTCTTGGTAGTGTTAAAGCCGTAATGTACGTCTTTCAACACCTTCCTACCTACTTGCATCTCCATGGAAGCCCATTTTGGGGTAGGTCAAAGGACCGTTTTGGTGTTTGGTTTGATTTGTGGGAATGTTCTTTGACCACTAGTATGTGACTCATCCATCTTAGCATCGTGCTCAATTTATAGCTTTCTTGTGAGCTCGACATGTGCAATATTGATCCAAACTCGATTCACCCATATAGATCACGAGCTCAACTATCTTGATCATGAATTAACAAGCTACTTGGAAAATAATGACAATGTGGAATGAAATGTATGGCGTGAGAATGGTTGAATGGTTACAAAACATAAGATTTTTGATCATCGGTCACTCACTAGTTTGAATAATCGTGCATAGTTCCTCTCTACTTCTAGTATGTTTTTGCTTTGATAGTTTTTCCTTTTCTCTTTAGTTGGAAATTAATACGAAGAAAAAAATAGCTTTGGTATAAAATTTGGAAATGTGTTATAACTCAAAAACATTAAATTTACCTTATGGTTACACATTTGAAGGAATTACTTTGAGTGTTAGTCTTGCTTGGAATCACTCCCTATAACTATTTAAAATGTAGATGATGGGTTATGATAACAAAAACCTCCCAAACAAAAATTTAAACTTGAGACTTCATGATATTTTTATGCTTGTACTCTTAAAAATTTAATAAAACATGAATTTTCTTAAACACACAAAAACCCTCCAAATCCCGTGGCAGGAAATAATGTCTTGAATATGTTGATTGGTGATGTGGGATGCCACATCAACCCTTAGAATGATTGTAGATACTCAAGAGAAATTTTTTTCACCTATTTAGGAGCCGCTTGTTCAATATTGCAAAGTGTTGGACATCTATCGTGAGTTAAAAATCCATTTGATTTTGGCTCGTAGTTTTGTAATCTGTATCGAGAAATGAAATTTCGTCACCTCATACCTTTAGTATTTATAGAGGAAAATCATAGTCAAACTTTAGTTTTGATAAAATCACATTGGAAGATTGTTTTGTAAGGGGGTTTAATAGGCCTCCGTTCATTCAATGGAAAGCAAAACCAACACGATCACGACGAGTAGCTCCAGATAAGTGGCCTCCAGTTGAACCCTGGTTACTATATCTAATTGCTCCACTTCTTGGACCTCCATGTAGATATCAAAATTAATGAAACTTTACTCATGGTGTGTTTGAGTTTTAAAAATGCTTTTTTGAACCCAATTTCTAGGCCACTTTGGCTAAATTTAATGTTCCTATAAACTTGCTTCAATATTAAAAAAATGTCATAGAACCTTCTCCTAGCCAAAAAACTATTGGAAAGTCTATCAAAACTATCATATGGGGTAAGTGCACCAAGTTGGGGGGCCAAAAGGGGGTCTTAAGTGGACACATTTTTCAAAAAAAAAAACTTCAACTTGTACGAGTTTTTCGAAATAGTTACACTCAAAATTGGAAGATGTTGTGGAAATATGAATCATAGAATTTTGAGTCTAGCTTCTAAGATACTAAATTTGATTGAAAACGGATAAGTTTAAGTGGGTCAAACAACTAAAATACCAACAGATGCTCCTGTTTTTGTTAAAAAACATAATAGAGTGAATTTCGTGTCCCCACCATTTTTTGAGCACCATTTAGTATTTTTGAAAACCCTTTGGTAGAAAGATAGCTAGGAGCATCTAGTTTGGGCTCCATTTTTTATAGATTTTTTTAGAGAATAGTTTTTTATTTATGATTTTTCTAGTACAAATTTTTATGTTTTGAAAAATAATGGAGCTCCGACCGTGCCCCCCCTAACTACCTCAAAAATATCGAAAATTAGATTTTTTTTTGAATATGTATAGAATTATGCCTAGTTTGGGCTAGTATATATATTTTTAATTTCGATCACAAAAAAAAAAAAGATACACCATGAAAAATATACATATTTACACTTCAAAAAATAGCTATAAAAATGCATAGTTAGAAAATAAATAATATGGAAACTTTATATTATTAGAAAATTTGAAAAATTATATTTTTAGAAAGAAGAGACTCGCTTTCTACGTCGTGGTATAATTTTTTTAAAATGGATCAATTATTTTATTTTGATTTATCATAGAGGAAGTGTCATTTTTACATTTTCTTGTAAAAACTCACTATTTGTTGTGTTTGTGCAGGTCCATGCCTCAGCTTGGGGATCCAAACCAGATCCCAAGCCTTGAGGCATGGCTTGGGAAAAGAGAAAATGCAAAACGCGTACACGTTACGGTTACATAACACGTACGTGTTACATAATGCATACACATTTTTCTTTGTTTTATATATTGTGGCCCCCCAACGTCCCTTTCATCTCTTTCATGGGAATTCTACAAACATTCTATTTTGTCTGCAATATTCTCTACATTCTTGCATGATTTTTTAGTATTTCATTTTTCCCCTACCCCACTAGTTGATTTTTTCTAATCATGGGTGATAAATGTCGAGCTAAGGAAAAGAGGAAAGTCAAGAATAAGACACCGGAGCAATTGGAAGAGAAGAGAATAAAGAAATTGAAGAGAATGCAAAAACTTCAAGTAGGGCAAGGTACATCCGCTATATCAAATGTAGTTAATGTATTAGAAAATGGGGATGAAATACATAATGAAAATGTAAAGAATAATGATTTTACATGAATAATGATATTGAATTAAATGATAATGTTGGTATGGATGAAGAAATTGATATGAATCCAATTGTTGAACCCTTACTTGAGAATCTAAATGTTAACCCCAAAATTTATATGAAAACACTGAATGAAGAAAGTAACCTTGTAAACGAATCTTCACCTCTAAGAACACCTCCTTCCATTTCATGAAGAAAACCAATTCACTTAATTGAAATTGATGAAAACATTATAAAACCAATGCCTAACAAAATGTCCGAAAGAAATGCGAGAAGAAAAGCTAGTGGAATTTGGGATAATTACTTTGAGAATTTAAATGACACACAAAGATGTCAATTATTTGTTTCATTGATGAAATTAATTAAGATGAGACCTATAATGAATACCCTAGGGTTAAGAACATCTAATGTTGTTGATCAAAATTCCTCAATTGTTGAAAACATACATAAAGCATACCAAACTGTAGGTGGAAAAAGATGCACCAAAGATAGTAATGATACACGACGCACACTAACTAATTGTATAGTAAGTGATAAAATAGTTAATAAATGCTTGATTAGAAAAAAGCAAAGTGCTTTGAAGCTAAACAAAAAAAACACTAATGAAAGCAATAGAGAGATGTAAACGTCTTGAGTTAGTCAATAACACTAACTATTGGGCTTTCTCTAGAAAAATTCCATGAAAAGACAAGAATACATCTGATATTCTAAAAGAATTAATTGTAAAATTTTGGAATGAGAACACAAGGGTGTCACCGAATAGAAGAGATACAGTAAAAAAAAGAATAGGTTCTCGTAATCGTGAATCGTGTGCAAAACATTTCTTAGATATGACTAAAACATAATTGTTCTCTAAGTTTAAAAATGAAGATCCACAAATTAACATTAGCCAAATATTCTTGAAATGAGCAAACCCTTTTATGTGAAAATCAATCACTCACGTACTACTTGTTGTTGCAGGTATCATGTCGAATTTTTAATGCATTATGATGTTTTTTGTCAAATACGTAGTGTTTTGCATACTAAAATCATGTTGTAGGAGTGTCGAATAAATGTCCCACAAAACTATTCAAGGGAATTTATTCCGACAATATTTTGTGAAAATCAACAAGACAATTTTTTTATAACAAAGCATGTTTGATGGAACGTGCAATGTATGTATGGTGGCTTACCAAATCTGAAAAGTCAGATCCACGAGGAGAGTACATATTCAATCGAGAAAAGAATTGGTTGATTTCACCAAATATAAATTGGTGGCATATCAATTAAAAGATGGAAAAGAATCTAAGAGGTGTGAGCTTGTTACAAAACAATTACCTGTATCAGAATATATGGTCAAATTCAGAGAGGAAATTTTTATGAGTATGCAAGGCACACATAGAGCTCGATGGTTGGATGAAAAATTCAAGTTAAGTAAGGACACATTCCCACTTGGTACTATTGTTTTAGTAGTTGAATCACAGAGAATTACACATTGCAGCCACAAATGGAGGTTCAGTCTCAATATTATAACTCAGTGCAAGTTTCTATTTTTGTGCATATAACATTCATGCACTCTCCTGAAAGCACTGAGAAAGATAAAAAAATATTAAGAGAGTATCATTTCTACATCAATGATGATTAGACACATTCTACAGAATATGTACAAGGGTGTTTCTAGGTGTTTTATGCGAACTTGAATGAGAGGAACATTAGTTTCGATCAACATTACATTTGGTCAGACAACTGCACATCACAATTCAAGAATGCATGGATATTTTATCAACAAGACGGATGCACAAAGAAAGAAATGTACAACATATCTTGAGTTTTACTAAGGAAGGGCATGGAAAAGAGAGCATGATGGTGCATGAGCATGTGTGAAAAGAGCACTTGTAAGAGAAGAGTTAAAGTTCAAGGATGGTGCTAAATTTACAGATGCAAAAACATTGTTGATTGGTGTGTCAAGAATATGGGCCATGAATCTCAAGAGAGATCAACGGTTTGTAGATATTTTTGGTTGATAGAGAAACAACATCTGACAAACTTTGAAGATTGTATGAAAGTTGCAGGATCAAGTGATATGCACTCATTCCGTAGTTCAGATGCAAATGCTTAGACTATTTATACTAGGTGCATGACATGTTTTTATATATCATGCATTGATTTTGTGTGGAATGATTGTGAGTCACAACAATAGGTGGATGAATGGACTTGTAGACCTCTAATTCCACTCGACACACATCAAGATCCATGAGCATTACAACTTGCAGGGTCTTCAGATCAAATGAAAACATCACTTGACTTTGACCAAGTCTCTGATTTAGTGCAACAAGGTATATACATATATATATACATGCCATGTTTTAGATTTATAAATTATTAAATGGTCAACTCTTAATGTATTTATAAATTGACTGAACAATTTTACTTTGTGATACATAGGGCACATTTTTATAGTTATTGTGATAGAATTTAATGAAGAGGGAACAAACTACTTCTTATCTCGTTGTGTAGAGGGGAATTTTTTTGACTTCCATAGTCATTGATGGTGAAGACCTTGAGTATCCCACTGGATTAGTGGTAGTCACTGGAACTTGGCTTCGATGATATCCTATCAAAAATTCAAACATTTGGTTTATTGAAGACTATGAAGTACATCAGAAGATACTTCACTATTCACATTTGGTCCTTGCAACAAATATTAAATTGATCAAATATTGAGGTTGGCCATCAAAAAAAAATATGTGGAAGGTTCGTGAATCAAATCATGAAGCAATTTTATTATCACCAAGAATAGAGTTGATCCTCAAGAATAGAGTTGAATCCTTTCAAAGGTATGTTTTCATGAATTTATTTAGAATATTTACTTAAATGATTTTCATTAAATTTTGTATGATTTAAAATTCTATTTAATTGCTTACTAAAATGTTTATGTAGGTTAGTGGTGCCAAAAAAGCTTCCACCTTCACGTGGTGACACTGTCACAAGGAGAATTTATTATTCTCGAAGCCATGTGAAGCTGAGAGAAATTAAATATTAGAAAGGAACAACAAACAAAAATTCTCATTTCACCACCTATATTGTAAAAATATCTTATTAAAATTCTCATTTCACCACCTATATTGTATGAACCACCTATATTATTAAGGTGATTGGAAATGGAAAACCTTAAACTGACTAAGTCTAAATGGAGATAGAGAAAACCACGAGAGAATTTTGTAGAGGGCCCTGACGTGGAGGTCTCGGATATGACTAGACATCTCTAGGTGCCATGGAGTTCGAGAAATCACCCGTCAAAGATATGGCGTGTTTGGGCCTCAGGGATCTTAAGTGACTACGCCCGGATGGGGTATCCCTGAAAGTATGAGGAGCATAGGGAACCAAAATGAATGCTCCATTAGCGTTCAATTGGCCACCTTGACGTGTTGGATTAGTTGGTTCGGTCCCACGAGCTTCCGTTTGCAAACTACAGCCTCTGGCAGCCCTACACTGACTCAGACTGCACTATTTTCGCACGTTTGTAAACAATAGCACATCGAGAGAACCAAATGGAGATAGAGAAAACCATGAGATGATTTTGTAGAGGGCCCCGACATGGAGGTATCAGATCTAATGAAATGTCTCTAGGTGCCACGGAGTCTAAGAAATCACCCGTCAAAGATATGGTGTGTTTGGGCCTTAGGGCTCTTAAGGGACTACGCCGGACGACGAGGTAGCCCAAAGCACTGGGAGCATAGGGAACAAAAAAATAATCCTCTAATATAATTCTCCAAGCCACTTTGATGTGTTGGTGTAGTTGGTTTGGTCCCACGAGCTTCCGTTTGCAAACTATAGTGTCTCAGCAACCCCTACACCGACTCAAACCGCACTATTTCACATGTTTGCAAACAATAAAGACATATCAAGAGAACCGGGTGGAGACGGAGAAAACAATGAGAGGATTTCATAGAGGGCCTTGATATGGAGGTCTCGAATCGATGAGACATCTCTAAGTGCACAGAGTCCGAGAAATCACCCGTCAAAGATATGGCGTGTTTGGGCCTCAGGGCTGTCAAGGGACTATGCCCAGACAAGGTAGCCCAAAAGTACAGGGAGCATAAGAAACCAAAAATAAGCCTCCAATAGCATTCACCAAGCCACCCCAATGTGTTGCTGTAGTTTTTTCGGTCCCACAAGCTTCCGTTTATAAACTACATCATCTGAAAGCCCTACACTATCTCGTGATCGCACTATTTCACGCGCGTTTGCAAACAATAGGAAATCAAGAGAATCGAGACGGAGATGGAGAAAACCGCAAGATAATTTCTAGAGGGCCCCGATGTGGAGGTCTGGATCTAACGAGATGTCCCTAGGTGCTACGGAGTCTGAGAAATCACCGACAAAGATATGGCATGTTTGGGCCTCGTGGCTCTTAAGCGACTACTCCCTGACGAGGTAGCCCAAAGCACGAGGATCGTAGGGAACAAAAATTAAGCCTCTAACAACATTCACCGGCCACCCCAACATGTTGGCGTAGTTGGTTCGGTCCCATGAGTTTCGCTTGCAAACTACAACTCTCGGCAACCCTACACCGACTTAAACTCGCACTATTTCACACGTTTTGCAAACAATATTACAATGAGAGAACCGGATGGAGAAAAGAAAACCTGTGAGAGGATTTTGTAGAGGGCCCGACATGGAGGTCTCGGATCTAACAAGACATCTTTAGGTGCCACATATTCCAAGAAATCACTCGTCGAAGATATGGCATGTTTGGGCCTCAAGGTTCTTAAGTGACTACGCCCGGACGGGGTAGCCCGAAAGCATGGGTAGTGTAGGGAACCAAAAGGAATACTCCAATAGCATTCACCTAGCCAACCCAACATGTTGGCATAGTTGGTTTGGTCCCATGAGCTTCTGTTTGCAAACTATAGTGTCTGGCAGCCCTACACTGACTTAGACTGCACTATTTCACGTGTTTGCAAACAATAACACAACGAGAGAACCAGATGGAGATGGAGAAAAATGCGAGAGGATTTCATAGAGGGCCCTGACATGGAGGTCTCAGATTTGATGAATGACATATCTAGATGTCATGGAGTCTATTAAATCACCCGTCAAGATATGGCGTGTTTGGGCCTCAAGGCTCTTAAGCGACTATGCCCATACGGGGTAGCCCAAAGCACATGGGAGTATAGGGAACCAAAAATAATGCTACACTATAACATTCACTGGCTACTCCGATGTGTTGGCATAGTTGGTTTGGTCCCATGAGCTTCCGTTTACAAACAAACTACAAATACAGCCTTTGGCTACCCTACACCGACTCAAACCGCACTATTTTACGCGTTTTGCAAACAATAAAGACAACGAGAGAACCGAATGGAGACGAGAGAAAACCAAGAGAGGATTTTGTAGAGGGCCCTAACATGGAGGTCTCGGATCTGATGAGACATCTCTAGGTACCACGGAGCCTGAGAAATCACTTGTCAAAGATATGGCGTGTTTAGGCCTCAAGGCTCTTAAGCGACTATGCTCGGACGAGGTAGCCCAAAAGCACGAGGAGCGTAGGGAACCAAAATGAATGCTCCACTAGCATTCACCTAGCCACCCCAACATTTTGGTGTAGTTGGTTCGGTCCCACGAGCTTCCATTTGTAAACTACAATGTCTGGTAGCCCTATACTGACGCAGACTGCACTATTTCGTGCGTTTGCAAATAATAAGACAATGAGAGAACCGGATGGAGATGGAGAAAACCACGAGAAAATTTTGTAGAGGGACCCGATGTGGAGGTCTCGGATTTGACGAGACATCTCTAGGTTCCACGGAGTTTGAGAAATCACCCGTCGAAGATATGGCATGTTTGGGCCTCAAGGCTCTTAAGCGTTTACGCCCAGACGAGGTAGCCCGAAAGCATGGGGAGCATAGGGAGCCAAAATGAATGATCCACTAGCATTAATATTTCCACCCCAATGTGTGTTGGCATAGTTGGTTTGGTTCCCACGAACTGTTTGCAAACTACAACGTCCGACAACTCTACACTCGATTCAAGACTACACTATTTTGTGCGTTTGCAAACAAAGACATCAAGAGAACTAGATGGAGACGAAGAAAACCGTGAGATGATTTCAGTAAAGAACCCTAACATAGAGGTCTTGGATTTGACAAGACATCTCTAGGTGCCATGTGAGTCCGAGAAATCATCATTCGTCAAAGATATGGCGTGTTTGGGCCTCAAGGATCTTAAACGACTACGCCCTGACGGGGTAGCCCAAAGCACGAGGAGCATAGGGAACCAAAACAAACCTCCAATAGTATTTACCTAGCCACCTTGGTGTGTTGGCATAGTTGGTTGGGTCCCACGAGATTTCGTTTGTAAAACAAACTCTCGCACCCCTATACTTACTCAAACCGCATTATTTCGCGTGTTTTTGCAAACAATAACACAACAAGAGAACCAGATGGAGATGAAGAAAACCGTGAGAGGCTTTTGTATAAATCCCTAACATGGAGGTCTCAAATCTGATGAGATGTCTTTAGGTGCCACGGAGTCTAAAAAATCACTCGTCAAAGATATGGCGTGTTTGGGCCTAAGGCTCTTAAGCGACTACGCCTGACGAGGTAGCCCAAAAGCACGAGGAGCGTAGGGAACCAAAATGAAGCCTCCACTAGCATTCACCTAGCCACTCTAATGTGTTGGCATAGTTGGTTTGGTCCCATGAGCTTTCATTTGCAAACTACAATGATCTCGATAACTCTACACCGACTCGCACTATTTCACGTGTTTGCAAACAATAAGACAACGAGAAAATTGGATGGATATGGAGAAAACCGTGATAGGCTTTCAGAGGGCCCCCGACATGGAGGTCTTGGATCTAATGAGACATCTCTAGGTGCCATGGAGTCCAAGAAATCACCCGTCAAAGATATGGCGTGTTTGGGCCTCAAAGGTCATTAAGGGACTACACCCGAATGAGGTAGCCCGAAAGCACGGGGAGCGTAGGGAACCAAAACAAAGCCTCCACTAGCGTTCACCAGGCCATTTGGATGTGTTGGCTCAGATGGTTTGGTCCCACAAGCTACCGTTTGTAAAATACAACATCTAGTAGCCTTACACTGACTTAGACTACACTATTTCACACGTTTGCAAACAATAGGACAACGAGAGAACTGGATGGATATGGATAAAACCACGAGAGGATTTCATAGGGCCCTGACAATTTTTCCATGTTAGTACTAAAGAGCTTCAAATAAATTACAATTCTAAACGAGTTTCAGGCTCAATTATCAATACTTCATTACAGGTTTTCTTCCAAGATGTCTTTTTGAACTACTGGTTTGATTTGTGAAGTCAAAATTGGGATTAATAAAAATAATCAACTTGGCATGTTATCCTTAAGATTATCCATGATTCTATTGACAACATCACATAGATCTTCCATTCCAGCTTAAGTTGTGATCCTTCCACACTTCCATTTTTTCTTTTCTTTTGCTTGTATCTTCTCTTTAAGTTCTTCCAGATGTTTTTGGGTAATCAAATGACTCTTTATGACTTTTGTGAGGCATTTCTTCTTGAATCATACATAGTGAAATATTCACCTAATTATTTTTATTCATGATGTTAATTGTCATCTAAATTTGAAGACTGAAAATTTATATGGCCTTCGACTTCTTTTTGGGCACAAACAACCTTTTGTAATGTCCAAAAAAATTGTGGTCTTCATTCTTTGTTTGATTGAAGATATTCATTATTTCAAATGAACAAATGTAACATTGGTGGTCTCCCAACAAAACTAAGTTCATAGTCTACATAGTTACATCATGTGGCAAAATCATTGAACATTGGTGGTTTCCTCCACGCGTGCTTTCGGGCTACCTCGTTCGGGCGTAGTCTCTTAAGAGCCCTGAGACCAAAACACCTTATATCTTCGACATGTGATTTCTCATATTTCGTGGCACCTAGAGACATCTCGTCAGATTTGAGACCTCCATGTCGAAGCCCTCTACAAAAATCCTCTCACGGTTTTCTCCTCTCCATTCGGTTCTCTCGTTGTCCTATTGTTTGCAAATACTTGAAATAGTGTAGTTTGAGTCAGTGTAGGGTCAGCTTTAGAGGTCAGTAATTTGCAAACAGAATCTCATGGGACCAAACCGTCTGGGCCAACACATCTAAATGGCCTAGTGAATGCTATTAGAGGCTTTGTTTTGGTTCCCTATGCTCCCTGTTCTTTCGGGCTACCTCGTTCGGGCATAGTCTCTTAAGAGCCCTGAGACCAAAACACCTTATATCTTCAACATGTGATTTCTCAGACTCGTGGCACCTAGATATGTCTCATTAGATACAAAACCTCCATGTTGAAGCCCTATACAAAATCCTCTCATGGTTTTCTCCGTCTCCATCCAGTTCTCTCGTTGTCCTATTGTTTGTAAACGCGTGAAATAGTGTAGTCTGAGTCAGTGTAAGGCTGCTAGATGCTGTATTTTGCAAACGGTAGCTTATGGGACCAAACCATCTAGGCCAACATGTCCGTATGGCCTGGTGAACACTAGTGGAGGATTCATTTTGGTTCCCTATGCTCCCCGTGCTTTCAGGCTACCTCGTTCGGGCGTAGTCTCTTAAGAGCCCTGAGACCAAAACACCTTATATCTTCGACATGTGATTTCTCAGACTCCATGACACCTAGAAATGTGTCATCTGATCTAATAACTCCACATCAGGGTGCTCTACAAAATCCTCTCGTGGTTTTCTCCGTCTCCATTTGGTTCTCTCGTTGTCCTATTGTTTACAAATGCTTGAAATAGTGTACTCTAAATCACGTAGGGATGCTAGACGAGGTCGTAGTTTGCAAACGGAAGGTTGTGGGACCAAACCAACTATGCCAACATGTTGGGGTGGCTAGGTGAACACTATTGGAGGCTTCATTTTTATTCCCTACACTCCCCGTGCTTGCTTTGGGCTACCTCGTTCGGCGTAGTCTCTTAAGAGCCCTGAGACCAAAACACCTTATATCTTCGACATGTGATTTCTCAGACTCCGTGGCACCTAGAGATGTCTCGTCAGATCCAAGACCTCCATGTCGTGGGGCCCTCTACAAAATTATCTCGTGGTTTTCTCCATCTCCATTCAGTTCTCTCGTTGTGTTATTGTTTTGGCAAACACTCGAAATAGTGTACTCTAAGTTAGTATAGGGCTGTCAGAGGCTGTAGTTTGCAAACGGAAGCTCGTGGGACCGAACCAACTATGCCAACACATCAAGGTGGCCAGGTGAATGCTAGTGGAGGCTTTGTTTTGGTTCCCTATGCTCCCGTGCTTTCGGGCTACCCCGTCCGGGCGTAGTCGCTTAAGAGCCTTGAGGCCCAAACACGCCATATCTTCGATGAGTGATTTCTTTGACTCCGTGGCACCTAGAGAAATATCTTCAAATCCAAAACCTCAACATCGGGAAATATAAAAATTATCTCATGGTTTTCTCCATCTCCATTTGGTTCTCTCGCTATCCTATTGTTTGCAAACACGTGAAATAGTGTAGTCTAAGTCAAGTGTACGCCGCTGTGCTAGAGGTGTAGTTTACAAATGGAAGCTCGTGGGACCGAACCAATCTGGGCCAACACATCAAAATGGCCTGGTGAACACTAGTGGAGGATTTTTTTGGTTCTCTATGCCCCCGTGCTTTGGGATACCTCATTCTGGCGTAGTCACTTAAGAGCCCTGAGACCAAAACACCTTATATCTTCGACATGTGATTTCTTAGACTCGTGGCACCTAGAGATGTCTCGTTAGATCCAAAACCTCCATGTTGAAGCCCTATAAAAATCCTATTGTGGTTTTATCCATCTCCATCCAGTTCTCTCACTTGTCCTATTGTTTGTAAACGCACGACGAAATAGTGTAGTCGAGCACAAGGGTCTAGATGTTGTATTTTGCAAACGGTAGCTTGTGGGACCAAACCATCTGGGCCAACATGTCCATATGGCCTGGTGAACACTAGTGGAGGATTTTTTTTGGTTCCCTATGCTCCCGTGCTTTCGGGCTACCTCGTTTGGGCGTAGTCTCTTAAGAGCCCTGAGACCAAAACACCATATCTTCGACATGTGATTTCTCGGACTCCGTGGCACCTAAAAATATCTCATCTAATCTAATAACTCCACATCAGGGCCCTCTAAAAATCCTCTCATGGTTTTATCCATCTCCATTCGGTTCTCTCGTTGTCTTATTGTTTACAAATGCTTGAAATAGTGTACTGAGTCAAAGTGTAGGTCTGATAGATGCCGTAGTTTTACAAATGAAGCTCGTGGGACTAAAACAACTACGTAAACACATCGAGGTGGCCTGGTGAATGCTAGTGGAATATTTTTTTGGTTCCCTACACTCCCTGTGCTTTCGGGCTACCTCATCCTGGGTGTAGTCGCTTAAGAGCTTTGAGGCCCAAACACACCATATCTTTGATAGGTGATTTCTCAGATTCCGTGGCACCTAGAGACGTCTGTCGTTAGATCCAAGACCTCCACGTGGGGCCCTCTATGAAATAATCTTGTGATTTTCTCCATCTCCATCCTGTTCTCTCGATGTACTAATGTTTGCAAACATGTGAAATAGTGTAGGCTCCAAGTCAGGTGTAGGGTCGCTGAGACATCGTAGTTTGCAAACGGAAGCTCGTGGGACCAAACCAACTATGCCAAGACATCAAGGTGGCCTGATGAATGCTAGTGGAATATTATTTTTGGTTCCCTATGCTCCTCATGCTTTCGGGCTACCTCGTCTCGGGGTGTAGTCGCTTAAGAGCCCCGAGGCCCAAACACGCCATATCTTCGGTGATTCCTTAGACTCCGTGGCACCTAGAGAGACATATCTTTAGATCCAATACCTCCACGTCGTGGGGCCCTCTACAAAAGATCCTCTCTCGGTTTTCTCCATGTCCATCTGGTTCTCTCTTTGCTATTATTGTTTGTAAACACGTGAAAATAGTGCAAGCTGAGTCACAGTGTAGGGCTAGGCCATGTCCGGGCGTAGTCACTTAAGAGCCCTGAATGACTAGATTGTCTTAAGAATGAATTTGATAGGTGTATGCCTAAGAACACACGGGAGTTATCAATCACCTAGTAAATATTTCTTGTTTAGTTCGGATGGGAGTCAACTAGCCTACGACTTAGTGACCTTCCATTCATTGATAATTTATGTTATGATAAACCCATGGATGCTTTCAAAAGTGCCTTAAAAAGGATATGGGTAGTCATCAAGCCTAGTGAAGGGTGTGATGTGATTTCCAAATAACTTGAAATGCCTATGATTTAAAGGTAATAACACGGATTTGACAGATTAGACAATCAAGAATCATTGAGTGTCTAAATCGAATGTCATTACATCCGGAGACATTCTCAAGTATTGGAGTAATGTATATGGAGAGACATTATCAAAATATCAACAGATAAAAGACATCAAATTGTGATGATTGTTGGGTGTTTTAACAGGGAGAAGACTACGAAGCATAGAAGAATGTAGTAAGTGCATGATAAGATAGAACCAAGACAAAGAGACCATGAGCAAGAAGAATCGCAAGTAAGGTAAATAATACACATATACACATTGATAAATTGAATGAATAATTACTTAGATTAGGTAACTCTTTATATACATACATTATATAAATATTGATTTCCAAATTTTGATGCATATTTTACATTTAAAATGCTACAGTACATGTACATCACCAATAAATGAAAAATAATTCATAATGTCTTAAATATTGTCAAGTGCACATCATATTAGATTCATGCGAAAATAATCTAAAAATGTAAGGTCTCATACAAAATTATCAAGTTCCAAATAGTATTTTAATGTGCATAATAAATACAAAAATTCCCAAAAGGTCATATACCATCAAGTTCAAATGCCATATAGGCGTACATACAATGCCATGCACATAGGCATAAAAAATAATGTCATGTAAGAAATATATATTTCCTACTCATCAAAATCTATCCCTCTCTTGGCCTTGCTCAAGAAGGTCCTCCCTTAGACAAAGATGGAGATCAATGAGATGAATTTGGATCATCTGAGCCCATGCTTCGAGTCCTCTTCCGCTGAATACTCGCCTGTAAATGTAAACAATGTTTTTTTGTCAAAACTTAATTTATATATGTTTTCAACATGTATTTAAGATCATGCTAGAATGAAAGTATTTACATAAATACACAAACTTACCGCAAGTTGTCGATCACGCTGAATTTGCATCTCACGCTTAGATGAGTCATCGGGAGCTCCTATAGTACGAATGGGGGTATGAAGATGACGAGATGGAGGAGTCCATGCCCTCAAAGTCAAAATGGAGAGGGTTGAAGTTACTTACATACACATAAGATTAGAAAATCTAACATCATAATTAGCGAAAATAGAGCTAAGTACATGTATCTACATAATGACAATATTTTAACTCATTTTATAAATATAGAACTATTGTTTTTACCCCGCCACGCCTATGAATCAAATGAGTAGGGAATATACCTGTTGCAGGTAACTCCTGCATACACACAATGAAGGAAATTATTAACATAATTTAATAATTCTACAATGAAAGAGATTACTAACATGTAATTTAACATAATATGAATTACACAAGAAATTTAACAAAATTTACGTGTTGTTTTGAGTTGAGTTGCTGCGCAGATGAAATCATAGCGGCAACACCTTTATCTACTTGTTACAGAGATGGTGGGGTGTCTAGTGAAGTCAACATCTTTATCAAACATGTATATCATGTGAGTTAGATGGACATACAAGAACATACATATATTTGACTTCAAAATATATATATATATATATATATATATATATATATATATATATATATATATACATCACACACACATGTATGTGAAAATTTTACATAATTAACATTCTAAATTACCTCTGTGAATGTATGTGTATGCATGGTGCTCATTTCCTATGGTCGGGATGAAGATGCACCTCCCGCGTGTTGTAATATCAATGCATGTACATGTACAAATACAATTATTTCAAAATTTAACATATATAAGTAAATCAGGTACTCCAAACTTTTTGTAACACACATAACAAAACATAAAAAATTTACCTACGAAGGTGACGCCGATGAATGTAATCCAAATGTCTCACTCAAAAGGACATCTAACATAGTAACATTATTGTGTTCACCCCTAGCACTAGGTGCACCAAAATAAGTACGCATGAAAGTATCATCCTCCTTGGGCACCAAACATATGCTACCACATGACGAGAAAAAATGTGGCCTCATGCTAGTACTCCCTGAGTGAATACTCTTTGTACCTCCGCAAGCATCTAGCTTAGAAATCTCCCTCGTATGTTGAACAAGGGTCGCAGATCACCCCTGAAGCATGTGGAGTGTATCAATCTCTACTATATCCTTCATTGCTTAGGGACAATCTCAGTGGTGAGGGGGCTTCGTGTAGGGAATCTACCTTGCTGAATAGGTGCACGTTGTGCACCTGGTCAATCCTGTGTAGATCCTTTTCCTCGGCCTTGGAAATCTTAGAAATCAAAATAATTTGGGATCTCGTTGAGGATAAAATCACAATAGAGTTTCCTTAGAAAGTATAGTGGCACCTCGTTGTTATTACAAGGCGGAAAATCAAACACCATCCACCATTGGTCCCAAAAATTATTTTTAATCAAATTATTATTGCACCAATGGATGGGAAGTCGTTTACATGTCAATAGAACAGAAAATTATTGTGGGGGTCCGTGAATAAGATGCACATGAGTTCTTTTGAAATTTATTTTTTCTTTACATCCACATATGACAATTTTTTGGAATAATAAACCCTACAACCCTCTCTATAAGTTTTCCATGATTAATTTGCCCCATTTCCGCGTCAATTTGAACAAGTAATGCCTCCAATGTGTTTGTAAGAGAGGCATGGTGGGGGTTTGTAGATTGTGCATCCCTCATTGTTTTGATTAAATCCTCAATTTCAATTTTGTTTTCAAATATTTGGGCTGATAAATTTTCTTGACTACCCGAGGGATGTTGAGAAATTGTGGGAGTGTTGGGAGGGATGTTAGGAATAACAGGGTTTGGTTGTGGTTGATTCCCTCAACCTCTAACTGTAACAATAAAAAATATGTTTTCAATTCAAATTTTAATATATAATTATCATATTTCAATGTAATTTTGAGAAAAGAATTTTGTTTATCTCTTCTCCATGGCACCATTATCGATTCAAATCTTCCCGGCGATCTAGAAACGATCCTTTGAGCTTGAGATCTAGCTGAATGAAAAAACATGAGGGCACGAACAAGCTTTGAAACTCGTGTTTGAGGGAGGTAAAATGATAGAGGCTCATGCCTCTTTTTTTGTTTATAGTAGGCATAACACGTACACGTTATGTAATGTGTACGCATTATGTAAAATGTATGCATTACACTTTGGTGATTCTTGAGCCAAAAAAATTAAAACGTGAGCGTTTTTTAACAAAATGCGTACACATTTTGCTTTTTTCGGATTCTTGTCCGCTTTTTGGCCCCCCAACTTTGTGCACTTACCCCAGACTCTATATAACTTCCTTATATTCTTTTTTTGGTCAAAATAGCTTTTGGAAAATATGGTGTTTCTCTCTCTCTCTCTCTCTCTCTCCTCCCTTTAGCTCTCTCTAGCTTGATAACAAAAGGAAAATACATCTCGTGATTATTACTCTTCTTATTTTGTATAAGTGTTTGAGTTTCTTGTAATTGGAAAAATTTATCTATGTGTAAAGTGTTAGTTGTAATGGAAAGCCATGCCAACATCTTTTTCACTCACCATGTTTACACTAACTTGACATGTTGTAGGTAGCATAAGCAAGATTAGAATGGATGATGGAAATATAAGTTTAATGTTTATTATTGAAAATGTGTAATCAAGATGGGAATGGAAATGTATATTATTTGAGTAATAATTACGTGTTGTATTATTAAAGAAAGAATAAATCCTTTCATTGTGCACGTGTGTTAAATAAATAAATGGTGAAATTTCATTTTGTAACCTTGCAATTCAACTGCATTGTAGAATAGTTTAATTAGTCAATTGTGGTAAATTCTTGTAATTTTGTATGTTTGTATGGAAGTGAGCTAAACATGAAAAGTATTAGTGTCGTAAGCATGTAAAAAAATGTTTCTATTGATAGCGTGACTTGTGCCAATCCCTTGATGACCTATTTATACCTATACCATCTTGTTAAACTAATCATGCATTTCCAAAATATTGAAGTTAGTCCACTTATCTTCTTGCTTATCATTCATAATAGTAATTTGTAAACAGGAAGGTGAATACTTAATTGATAGGTGTTTTTATTTCCACTCTATTTATAGTTGATCTTGGTCACCTTATATTGCACTCAAATAGTTCTTCCTTGTTATAATACCTTGTAACAAACCATTACACCAAAACCTCAAGGCGTTAATGAAATCCTTACATAAGGATCATAACATCCCACCACGATTCTTTAGAGCCCAAATCGGGCTGGGTTCCCACTCGCACTCCCATACGTATGCGCCCGCTTCATAAACTTTTAGGATCCCTACGAGCCTCAATTACATGACATAACCAACCGAGTGGGATTCAAACACGGGTGGTCATTCTTATACCTAATGTAATGAACCGTTACACCAAAACCTCAAGGTGTTAGTGAAATCCGTACATGAGGATCATAACATAGCCTCGAAAAACCTTCACTTCACGGGGTAAACTATGTTGTCTCATGTATGGAGTAGAGTTGGTGGGAATCTCATCCTATAGGTGATATTTAGTGGTCTCATATTTTCATGTATCTTCTTGGATGTCAAACTTTTAAGAGCTCGTGGGAAGTCTTAATATTGAGATAATAGTCAAACTCAAAGAATTTTTAGATTATACAAGACAATTGTAAAATGAGGTGTTATCCTGATCGTAAGAGAGTAACATATTAATTTTGGGTAACGGAAATAAGAACATTAAATATGTTAGTGAAGGAATAATGTTATATGGTTTAATGATATGTGTAATTATGATATACATTTTAATAAAAGGAAATCCTAAATTCAAAACTAGGTTTGTTTTGACCACGGTTAAGTAACGTGTTAACATGTATCTATATAAATTGTAGATAGTGTATAATGCGGTGATGAATATTTTCTCAATTGAGAAATAAAATCTAGCAACTCTTATGAACATAGTGACATAAGACCTTCCAAATTATGAAGTGTGCATCACCTTAGGGGGAACTATTTCTTATATCGATTTGTAAATGGAATCCACCCCGAGAAATAGAATATAGGATGAAATACCACACAAGTATTGCATTCCTTGTTAAATGATCCAATTATATGTCATGATAATCTTACAAAACCTCTCCTCTCTCTTAGTTAGTACCATAATATGTGTTTGTGGGACTTTAAGTTCAATTAACGAGATAACTATGGGATAATGGTCTCATTTAATAACAATTTAGGTGTAGTTAAAGGGATGGAATTTAATGTTTTTCATGATGAAATATGTTAGTAACTTGCTATAATGGTACTATTATGGATTGGTCTTAGAAGCAAGTGGAAGTAGGGTGGAACCCTTCTGTTGTTGAATAAAAAGGCCATTCTTTTGGATCCAAGTTTAACTTGAGTGTAGGATTTGGAAGGAATTGATAATTATGTGTCTAGTTCATGATAAATGAGGTAAGTTCTTTTAAGTCCTATTTTTCAGTGGTTGTAGGAAAGGACCACACAATGTTAGTCTTCTAATGTTGCAACTTCTCCTTAGAAGTAACACCTCTTTAAGACATAAGGAAATTAACTCCATGATCTTAAGAAGTGTGTTAATCACCTCGTTAGGGGATTATTTTGTAATATCTCTATAATTATCCTGAGGATGGTGTAGTCATACCCATAAAAATGAAATAATGTTCATATGTTAATACTTGAGATTTGATTTCCTTATTGTGTCATTAAAAGGATTATAGTGTTGGAAGGACAATGAAATGAGGGGATGGGGTGAATAATTCCTTCAAAACCTTTACTAGGATACCAATCCTATGAGTAACTAACCCCATAGGTGATCAAAACCAAATTAACCACCTGAAGATGAAGACCACAAAAGTTTTTTTCTTCTACAACTGAAATGATCACTATTTCAGCTCCTCTCTCAAAATCCTCTTCAAATACAGTCTCTTCTACTTCACTCAATCTTGATTCTTCATGCGATGATTTGATATATTTACCTTTCTTCTCTACTTATCAACTCTCCTAAAAAATTCACACCCTCTCTTAGCTCTGTCTTGCTTTCCTTAAACCACTTTCACTCTATCTCTTTGCTCACACTTTTAGCTCTCATACAACTAATTCAAAAAGAACACATACACTCACTTAAATATAAGACTCTTTCTTACAGACATAAGAGGTCAAACATGACCAATAAGGTTATTCATACCAACATAAAAAAATACACACTCATATAAATCAACATGAAAGACTCATATGGTTCGGCAATGCACCAAGACACTCAAACTTGCACAAGTAAGAAAAAGAGACTAAATACGCCATCAAGGAGAACACCATGAGATAGAAACACATTAAAAAGATATATCATGCCTCAAAATTATCAAAAAATGTCAAAAAATTCCTCTCAATATCATCCACAAGATCATGTATCTCTACATCACTCAATTTCTCAAAGTCACCACCAAGTAGGACTATTTCCTACTCAAAGAGGTACCTCCAACAGACCAGTCTTCAAAGATGAAGAACCAACACTCACGAAACATTTAACCATGGAATGAAACCACTCATTGTAAAACAACTAACCTAAATAACACTTCTAATCATGCTATACATCATGATTCAAGCTACAAATCCAATTATCCTCTCTAAGAACTTTAACTTCCCAAAAACCAATTTTGGAAGTAAAACCTTCGCACCCTTTCTTTCACTTTAAATATCTCTAAATGTATGGAATATGATCAATATCCATCCCTATTAAATATTGAATGGATATTCATCATCAAACAATCTAAAATATCGGTCTTCCATATCAATCTTCGGACCAAAAAATTGTTGTCCGTAACCAATCAAACTAGGTCAACTTGTGACCTTCTTTATGCCACCAAAATTGACTGTAGAGCTTAACCAAAACATGAAAAAAAAACATATGGGATGTGTAAAACACTTCCAAGGAAATAAACTTGTTAGTGCGAAATCACAACACCCCCAAATGAGTTATGGATCTACTTTTCTAAGGTAGGGTCATTTGGTGTGATTTTCATAACATTGGATCATTCCCCAAGTTGTGGGACTTACAAATGGGAATGATCCTTCAGATAAGGCTGGTTCCTCTTCCTAAACTACCTTCCACAAGCTACTCCACTGAAGGAAAAATAAATATAACCTAATCTAACCATTCTAAGGAACCAAGGAGAGAGAGAAAGAGGAAAAAGCAGAGCCTACACTAAAGTGGTGATACACCAAAGAAAGGAAGCAAGATATTTTGTTAAGGGAGAAAGAAACAGAAAAAAATGGAGATGAGGGAGGTCGACAGGAAGTGAAACGGTCCATATCTTCAAATTCACCATTAAAATCCATGAAACACAACATCCTCGCACCGCAAATGCGAAATACATGCACAGAAAAACAAATTTGGAAGGGAGAGGCACGGAGAAATAAAAACGATGCAAAGGGTTGAAGAACACCACAAAAACACATTTTTATTGCTCTAGAAGGTGAACAGACCATTACATTTCTAGAATAGAGGCACAAATACATTTTCTAGGCGTAGGAGAAGGTTCGCTGCTAAAAATGGCATCGAGAAACAAATTTGATAGAGTTTCTCTATGCCTGAACGTCTCTCCTTCTCAAACGAGAAGTGTTACATTGTATATATAGAATGAAAAGAGAGAGAAGAGGGAAAAGTTGAATCCTATTTCAACCACCCTAGGATATGCATTGAATCCTATCTTGAAGATTCAAATGCCATCAATCAATGCCCCTTTCAAATCCACCCCAAATATGTCGATTTTGGCTCCCTTTGTCTGTTTGGCATGTTGAAGAAGAATGGCAGATCAAATTGAATTAGATCTGGTAGTTGAGAAAATCAGATTATGTATTAAAGGAATGAAGACATTTCTCCATGGTTCACCTACCAGGCCTAAGAAAATGATTTTTTATCTTTCCATGGTGTAGAAGACATCGAGATGCTTCCAATGGTGTCGATTTACAAGAATTCGATCCCTAAATTGAAAGAAATGCCCCTCCGAAGTTTGTATTGAGTCTTTACAAATGGACAGAAAACTATTATAGGTAACTATGAGTTTCCCTGCTATGAATACTGAAGAGCATGGCTTTATGCACCTTTGGAGCAATGTGAAAAAACTTATATACAGAGACCAAATCATACATGCCTTAAATGATACATGTAGAGTGTGCATAAGCACTTCTTCCCGCTTTGAAAGAAAAATCTACTCCTACTCCTAAAATAACCTTGAGAGAGAAATAATGCTAAACAAATCCTGCTATAGGTAGGGAGAATTAGCTTCCTTTCTCAAGAGGGGAAACCATACAAATGATTTGAAACTAAATATAGCTACCGTATGAGTGAAAAACTGATAATAAGCTGGTTCTCCACCCAAATCATCAAGGTATCAACATTAATGGGAAATACCTCCTCAAGCTGACTTACATCAGACTTATGGAGGTGTTGATGATGACCCTTGGTACTTTTATGCTCATCCTCATGCCCTAGAGTAGGCATGAATGGTTTTGGTTTCTCCATTGGCTCTCACTGAAGCCAAGTATCCGATTGGGCAAGGTATGGTCCTTTGAATCTACCCATGGTTCGAACTTTAACTCTAAGAATGGAGCCTTCTTCTGAATCTCATGGATGGATGGTGTGGGAGGAATGATATCCTCATACTCCTCTTCTCTCTGTAGAAAGAGTGTGCCTTTTGGAATATCGAAATCTTCCAACTTTGATGCGGGAGGCATGTTGCAAATCGTAGGTTGTGCTTGCACGCTCTCTTCTATGGCAACATGTTCTTGTTATTGAAGAATGATTGATGGGGAGAAAATATTACAATTTTAACTGTCTCCCTCTTATCAAAAAAATATTTTGAGTTTGGTAGGAAATCAAAATCTTTACTATCCTGCTGTAACAAGGTCTCTCCCTTTTGCATGGTGATCCTAAAATCTTCATTATCTTATCCATATGAAGCTTCATCTTCAAACATGAAGCTAATGAGTTCAGATATTCCAAAAGATCGAGACTTTTGGAGAGGTTGAATGGGAGAGGGGGCTGAATTTTCTTGTGCAACTGGCTCGTGACTCAGTGCCTCTGAATTTGTCTTGGTCACCTCCATATGCTCCTTTTTAACCGGGCTTGGAGTTGGCTGTTCTTCTTCCTTCTCTTGTGAAGAACATGGAAGAATCATATCTTCCAAATTTTGTTCTAGAGATATGTTGTGAGATATAGGGTGTTGCTCTTGAATTCCCTCCTTCACGGAAGCATGATCATATACTTGGAAGATGGATGGTGGAAGAGAAAATGATGTGATCTCCATGGGATTTTCTCGCATCAAAGCAATCTTCCAAGTCGAAAAATAATCTGCCTCGTTGTTGTCTTGTTGCATGTGCTCAACCTCCTCCATGGTGTCCTCCTGATCTGTTACTTGATCACCATGACTCCCTTCATCCTCAAACATGAATTTTTCAAGCTCAAACTCTTCTTCAACATCAGATCTTGAAGGGGATGAAGTGGAAGGAAGAACTGAAGGTTCTCTTGTAGCTCTGCTCCACACTTGGGGCCTCGAAATTGTATGATCCTCCTTCTCTGCTGCAAATTCAAACTCAACCACCACTAGCTCTTCAACCTTGACCTCCTCTATTGGCTTGACCATTAAGGGGATCTTTGTAAACCCAAATTTAGTAGCCCAACTCATCAGATTATTTGTTATTTCTTTTCTGTTGGGATCCTCTTCTTGTTGTCCTTGACTGGATTCTTGAGTATCTTCCCAACATGGACTTGGGAAAGTAAGAGGAGTGACAGGTTGGGGTTCAACCAGATTTGCAATTGTTTGTGGTGGGGAGGGAGGTGGAAATTCTTGTTTGTTTGGAGGGGATGACTGTTTGGAAGGGAAAAAGGGAGAAGAACTGAGATGAGGTGAAAGATCAGGGGATGGAGAAGAGAAACTAATACTGGGAAGCAATCGAGGGGATTGGAAATTGGAGCTTGGGTTGAGATGGTGCCACTTGAGAAAGAGAAAAAGAAAAGCTATGAGATGTTGGACTTACCCATTGATGAGGTTGTCTTGAATCCAACTCATAAGCCCCAATCTCCTTAGTCCATTGTGCAAGTTGGGGTATCATTTCAACCATGAAGTCAAGCTTCTCTTGAGGGCTGTAATGTCTTGGAAAAGGGCCTTCCCGAGGACAAGGTTACCTGTAACCAATATTGAATGCCTTCATTTATGCTATGCCCCTTGACTGAACCATGTCAACCTCTAATTTTGGATCTTCTTCAACAAACCAACATTCTCCACATAGCTGTCACCATTGTATGCATCCCCTTGTTCTTGATAAGCTCCATGGCCAAACTAATTTTGACTCTGCTCATATAAGTAAGCATAATGATCCTGGATCTTATTATAATGCTGATTTGGAGGAGTTTGAAAATGTGTTGGAGGTGGACTGCATTGCTCTAAGTGTGAGTTCCATGAAGGGAATGAAGTCATGATTGCACAACCTCATGGAATGGGATAAAATGAAAGATATGGAAGAAGAAAATGAATGAAAATGAGTGGAAATGGATGGAAAAGGTCTCGCAACTTAGAGAATGGGTTTTTGACCGGATGGAGTTGCCGAGATGTGCTTGCAGATATGCCTCAAAAGGATGAATCCCACCAAGAACACATAAATTTTATGAAATAAAGTGAAGACCTCTTGTTCCACCTAGAGTGCCAAAATCTGTTAGTGGCACACGATGGTGTAAGTTTTGTTGTTTTTTTGAGACACTAAGTGAAGATGAAATATGTAACCCCAATTTCCCACTGGCATGCCAAAATGTTAGTGTGAAGTCACATCACTCCCAAATGAGTTATGGATCTGATTTTCTAAGCAGCAGGTCATTTGGTGTGATTTGCATAACATTGGATCATTCCCCAAGTTGTGGGACTTGCAAATGGGAATTATCCTCCAAAGAAGGCTGGTTCCTCTTCCTAAACTACCCGCTATGACCTACTCCAAAGTGCATGCAAACTAAATCTAACCTAGTATAACCATACCAAGGAACCAAGGAGAGAGAAAGAGGGAAAAACAAAGCCTACACTAAAGAGGTGATACACCAACAAAGGAAGCAAGATATTCTATTGAGGGAGAAAGAAATAAAAAAATTGAGATGAGGGAGGTTAGACAAAAGAGACACAACCCAGATATTCAAATTCGCCATTAAACTCCATGAAACACAACATCTTGCACCTGTAAATGTGAAATACATGCTCAGAAAAACAAATATGGAAGGGAGAGGCATGGAGAAACAAAAAAATGATGCAAAGGGTTGAAGAACACCACAAAAAACATGTTTTTATTGCTATAGAAGGTTCACAGACCATTACATTTTTTTAGAATAGAGGCAAAAATACATTTTCCAGTGTAGGAGAAGGTTCTTTGCTCAAAAATGGCATTGAGAAACAAATTTGATAGAGTTTCTCTATGCCCAGAATGTCACTCCTTCTCAAACAAGAAGTGTTACAATATTTATAGAATGAAAAGAGAGAGAAAAGGGAAAAGTTGAATCCTGTTTCAACCACCCCGTGATATGCATTGAATCTTGTCTTGAAGATTCAAATGCCATCAATCAATGCCCCCTTTCAAATCCACCCCAAATTTGTCGATTTTGGCTCCTCTCTATATCGGCGTGTTGAAGAAGAATGGCGGATCGAATTGAATTAGATCTGGTAGTTGAGAAAATAAGATTCTATATTAAAGGCCTAAAGATGTTTCTCCATGGTTCACCTACTAGGGCCTCGAGAAGAATGATTTTTTATCTTTCCATGGCATATAAGACGTTGAGATGCTTCCAACGGTGTCCATACAAATGAATGGGAAAACAATTTGAAAAATGGGTCTCCTTTAATATGGGACGCGACAAATGATTAGGGAAAAATCAGGTTTGCGGGTCCGTAATTTATCTTTTCCCCTTTTTCCACAAGAATCATGAAATCTAGAAAACTCCCACGGCCCCACTGCTCCACTTAGACACATGGCACCCTTTGGTTGGCTAGGGATGCACTTCACCTTTTGTCTCTGGGCCTTTTTGTCAAAAGGAAAATTTTCACCTTTTGCTCTGACGGCCCGCTTTCCTTGACTCGGGCCTGAATGCTGAGTTTTTCCTTTGCCTCATTTTGGAATGTGAGCTCGTAGGTCTGAAATGTTTTCCCTTCATATTTTCTCTATGTGTGGGGTTTGTTCTGACCAAATTTTCCGGGGGAAAATTTGGGATAAAAACCATCATCACTAAGTTCAAAAGTGCCCAATAAAATCCAATCTCCATGACAACTAAAACTACCTTTTAGGCCCAAAACCAATCTTCCAAGATTGACCTATGTAGACCATGAAATAAATTAACCAAGGTTTGAAATCACTACAAACACCTAGAATTTATCAACAAAAACTCGTAACACCAATTTAGTTCATAAGTAAAATGGAAAAGTTTAGAGTGAAACAAAATTTCCTAAAAAATAACAAATATGAGTAGGCTCCCCTATAGTCAAGATCTCAAACCACCACCATATAAAATATGGGAGAGTCATCTACATAATCCAATCATCACATTTGATGATTCAATCAATTCTGGGCTCAAATAAAGAATATTTCTTCTATTGCTAGTAAACTAGGGTTTATGGAGGGTTTTGAGCAACTTACCCTCTTAACATTCACTCATAAAGGATAGACCCTCATTTAACCTCAACCTAAATCTAAGATATTCTAAACTCCATGCCTAAACATCCCTAAAAGGATCATGGTACCATGCATACTTTACCCATGCCAACCAAGATGATTTCTCTCACTTCGAGATGGAAAATGCACTCTCTTGAGCTCGCTTAGCAAAAAACTTCATAACTTGAGCAAAAATAATCATACTTACCTAAAAATTGGCCCACAACACTAGGATAATCTCTATTACCATCTCCAATCCTCACTATCTCATTATTTTTTGCATCTTCTCAACCACCATGAATTTCATAGCTAGGTCCTAGGAATTACGTCTAGTTTAGACCTAGACAAAGATGGAAGCCACTATAACTCTTCTTAGAAACCATTCAAAAGGACATAAAACCCTTGAGACAACATGTCTCACACCTATACATACTCTCATGGGCTTGTTATAGCTCAATAATGCACTATTCAAAATTAGAATGATCTAAGGATTTGAGGCAACATGAGACTGTCTCCAAGTTATGGGACTTGCACTAAGATAGACCTTTAGAGAAGGTCAACTTCCTCTACTTATTTCTCTTGCAAAAACTACTCCTAAGAATGAAAATTCAACTGTCTAGCTCTACTCTATGATTCCAAGGGACTAGGATGAAAAGGAGATGCATAAAATTAAAATCCTACACTAAGGAGAGGTGATAAAACTAGAAAGAAGGGGAAAGACACTCTCAAATGAGGGAAAATGAGATAGAATGAAAGATGAGAGGAAGAAAAAAAAAACCTTGCAAAGTGAATAAACACACACATACCTGCAAGTAAATCAAGAGAAAAGGAAATGTAATACAACACCAACTATAGTAGAATAATAGCTGCAAAACAAGTATTTTATTGCCTTAAGGGAATTCACATATCATTGCAATGGAGGAAGAAGGCATAAGAAAATTTCAAAGTCCAAATCGAGGCCTCGCAACTCAAGAACACTTGTGCAACACTTTGAAATGATGCCCTTACATTATTAGAGTATAGAACATTATAAATGAGCATCATTTTACAATTTATAGAAAATGGGAAAGAGATAGGAGGGGAAAGAGAAGGAAACTAATATTTCCACCTTCAAACCTGTTGGTGAGAAAATTTTTCGTGTGAAAAAACTTGTGGATTTCTTGCCAACACTGGGAATCTAAGTCCCTCTACTTAATCGATGCAACTTCCGTATGTGCATGCGCATGAAAAGGTGGATTTCTATGGTGGCCTTTGACCGAGGATCTAACAGGGGCACTCCACTGACCCTACAGAAAAGCTAGAAATATCTTGCTAGGGAAGTCTTTGTCTGTAGAGTGGGAAAGGGGAGTGAGAAAAGAGGTAAGAGAACTAATGTTATAGGTAGAAAATTAGATTCCTTCACGCACTAGTTAGAAACTTCAACACATGCATTCATGAGAAGAAACAACCCTGCAAATAACAACAAGACCAAATAGAATTTGATGAACACAAAGTATCATGAAACCCCTTAGTCAAAGAAAGCTAGAAACTCCTTCTTCTTGTATTGATTGCTTAGACAAAAGTTGTACATGGTGGAGAACTGGAAGAAATTGAGAAGGGGAGAATAGAAGAAAATGGCTATCTCCTTTGTTCTCTCAAGGTGCAATATAATCTTGAGTTTACAAGATCAATCACCAACCCTTTGCAATGGGAATGACGTTACAATTTATAGAATGAGAGGTGACTTATCATCTTCCTCATGACTCTCCACATGCCTTAATATGACTTGAGACTATTCATATTCCACTTTAAATATTTAAGTCCCTTTTATAATAGTAAGGTGACTTAATTTACATTATGTCTCTAAAGTCACTTTTAAGTGACTTAAAGGCATATCAAAAAGTGTAAACCCCAATGAAGAATTAGAACATTTGAAAGTGAGAGAAAATTGGGGGAAGAGGAGAGAGAAGAAGAGTAGATGTCGTCCGATGAAGTCCGTTGATCCTCGTTGATGGAAAGCTCCAAATGCAATGAAACTTTGAATCTTCGAACTCCTTGCACACTATGAAAATCCTCCAAATTAGCTCCCGAATGCTCACCCAGTTGAATGAACTAAGGTGGATCTCAAATTCCCTATGAAAAATGGCTAGGATTCTCCTAAACAATGATGTCCCCCTGAATGATTAGCCTTGTACATCCCATTGTGCCAAAACTTCTCTTTGAGTGTAACTTACTATTTTTAGTAAGTGTGAAAAATTAACTCCCTCGATCCTTAGCTGAGTGTTGTGACCTTGATCCCCCTTTCTCCATGCATTCCTCACTTCTTTGGATCAAATTTCTATTTTTAGCAGGTGTTCGAGGGCCCACTTACTATTTTTAGTAAGTTCCAAAAATTTCTGTTCTGGTGAATTCTCAGCTATAGTGCACCTCTGATATCTTCGTCTCCTTCACAGGTTCTTCTGTTAATGACTTTCCCAAAATAATAGTTCCTATGTAGTAGACCTGCTATTTTTAGAAATTTGGCCTCTGGGAGTCGGATTGACGTGGAACAAAGTTTTTTGATATGTTTTTTTGCCCAATATCATCACTTTGAAATTTGAACTGCCCGCTTAAAATCCTAAGAGATTTTAAGCTTTTAATTATCGACTTGGTAGTGATTTTGGGTATGGCAACCATTAATGGACCTCAAAATTACAGGTCTAGTTTTCTCCTCCGTTTGAAAAAAATTCATATTTTTGATGTGGGTTTTTTCTTCTGGTGTTTCACGTGTGATCTTACTTCAATCTGGAAGCCGGTTTGATGGGAAATCCCACTTCTTTCTTCGTTGAGCCGAAAAGGAGATTTCTTCATTGTGGATGCTCTGTCACATGTGGGGGAGTTTGAAGGTGTATTTTTGATGGTCTTGGATAGAGGAATGAACAGAAATAAATGGTTCATTGATTCATGCACTGGTTTGCAAGCTTTGTTTAGATTTCCATTTTTTAGCTATGGGGATTTTGTTGTTCTCTTCTTTGTTGTTCTTCATTTCTCCTTAGCTTGATGAGGATTCCTTCTGAGACCTATGCATCACCATGGGAAAGGTATTTTAGTTCCTTTGTTGATCTGGTCTGAGAATTTTCAATGGCGGAGTGATGGTAGAATGTTGCAGAGGAAGAATGGAGGAATGGAGTGCACATATAACTGTTAGAAGTTAGAAGCGGGAAAAGCGGCACTTGGAATTTTTAAAAAGATATGCACAATTAGGCTTGCATGAATTTTTCCATGCTTGATTTCCCTGACCTTAGGGATGTGAGGGACATCAAATTCCATGGTGGTCAAGAGCATGACATGTGGTGTTTGATCCAACGGTAGGGAATGAAGGAGGAAAAAGTTGTTTTAAAGCACTAGGAGCTGAAAGGAGGTCACATGAGTGTCCAAATTAATACCTATGGGGGATGCACACATTTTTCCATGTTTGATGTCCCCAACTCAGGTCATAATGGATATAAAATTCCACGGTGGTCCCTGGAGGTGACACATGGCGCCCGATCCAACGATAGGGAATGGATGCTCCAACAATGCATCTGGGGGCTGAAGTGCGGTCACGTGGGTGTCCAGAAGACTCCCCATAGGGGATGGGTGCATTTTTCAAGGTCTGATGTCCCCCACCTCAGGTGCATAATTGAAATCAAATTCCACGGTGGTTCTGGAGCTGACACGTGGTGCCCGATCCGACGATAGGGAATGCACGCTCCAAATAAGCACCTGGGGGCTGATCTGTCAAGTCTGGAGGTCATATGAGGGCCCCAAAGGTCACATGGGGGCTGGGAAAATTTTCCAAGGGTTTATTTAACTAACCTCAGGGACTTTGGGGACATAAAATCCTACTAGGCTCCCTGGTCTTTGACATAAGTCCTCTTGAAAAAATGACTAAGTCCTGAATCGCCTTTGAGAGGGTAACTTGGAATGAAGATAAATTGAGCTCATGGTGGAATTTATTGGTGAAATTTTATATGATCCTGACTGGAAATGGAATTTTGAATCCAATTATGTGATTATAATGTCTTAATTCAACCATATTATCCCTGAAAAGTTGGAATTTTTATCTAGGACTCCACTTATGCAGAGAAAAACTTCCTTCTAGACATATACGACAAGGTGTTGTGAAAAATATTATTTCACCATAATGTAGGTCTTAGAATCATCTTTTTAATATGTTTTGTTTTACTTCCAACTCCATCTAGAGCTCCTAGAATCTTCTTCTGAAGCCCAGTGACTGCTTTTTTAGGCCTGTGTACTGTCTAGGCTTGTGAACCCTGTTTTTCACTCAGACTGCTCCAAGTCTTGAAAAACTTCTCTAAACCTTCCAAAATAATTTATTTGATGTCATAAGGTATTCCATTCACCTCCATGTTGAATTTTTCCCTTTCATTCTGCTCTAGGGGTCAATCCAGTCCTGGGAAGGCCAACGACAACCCTTCCTGTGACTCCCCAAAATTTGTATTTTCAATGAAGTCCTAAAATCACCTAGGGGAATGAATGGAATTTCCTAAATCACCTAGGGGGATGATATAACATTGGTTGGGAGGTAATTTTTCCTGACTGGATAGAGCTAGGGTTGCCTAGGAATGATAAAGCATGAAAATTTTGGCATAGGGGTATAGTTTTCGTGCTTAGAAATTTCCAATTTCCTTGTTACACATTTGCACGACAACAATTGGCTCTAGCTTGGGGACATGAAATGGAATGAGAGAAGTGAAGACATGGCATGGGAATCTAGAATCTCAATTTTAGACCATCTAATTCATTGACCAATTCCTTATCCATTGGGCCCTATGGAGTCATGTACAACTTCTAGAAAGGAAGATTACACACACACACAAAACGAATGAAAGGAAACACACGACACACAACAGAAGGGGAAACACACACAATAGAAAGGGAAACAAACCTATCAATCACCTATGGTACAAGGTAGGGGAAAACCCACTTTCACTAAAGTACTTTTCATTTCTCAAAAGTTACCCTGAAGAGGCAACACCGAATGATGATGTTCTGTGAAGCCGTTGATGGGTTCCAGAAAGTAGCCTCCTTTCCTTAATTGTTTATGAAAGCCAGGTGCTTTCACATTTATCTATTTACTTGGTAGGAGTGATTCCATGTGAGCTTCTTGATGCTTAGGTCCTTTCTTGGAAATTCCATTGCCTTTGTGTTCTTTGAAGTCAGTCTCATAGTGCCAGTTGCCTTCCATGTTTATCCATATAGCTGATTTTCCATTGAGCATCTCATCGCTGCCCCAGGGCTACTTTTTGTTCAAAATACTTGAACATTCTTGATTCTTTTCTTTCCCAGGCCTATGCTCATTGACATCTTCTCCATGAGAAACATTTGATTCGTCCTTTATCTCTACTCCATGGTGAGGCATTTGAGTACTGAAGGAAGGATTGGAGGAAAACTCATACTTGTCCTATATGTTCATGGCATGAGTGAAGAGATCAAGAATCAACTTGGGGTCTTCCACAACTTCTACTGCATCCAATATTTCTTGCACAGAGTTATGCTTCATCATTTCCTGCAGCTCATCTTGATATGCCTTTGAAGAATCTTTATTTTTCAGCTCAAGGAAACTATCTAGAGGGATTACCTCATCATCTCGAGAATCACTGCACTCTACCGATCCTTCATCAAAAAGAGCTTCATCTTTAGAGGTCTCGAAACTCCTTTCTTCAATTTCTTCGTCATGGAAAGAGTATTCATCTTCAAAAGGGAAAGAAAATATATCCATTTCTTTATTTCATCCATCAACCATTAGCTCCAGGAGTAGCATCATATTTTTCAATATGAACAACCTTCACATTGGTTAAGGCTTCCAAACTAGCTTCACGCTTGTCTTGCAGATTTGTGGCTTACATTAGGAGCTCAAGACTAAAGTTAGGATCTTCATTTTCTTATGTAACTCTAAGCATTTCATGTACAAACATTTCTTTCAAACCTTTCACGGGCTCATCGCAAGCTGATTTTTTCTCTCCATAGATGGCCTAATTAAGATCATCCTCATCCCCAAATGGGAATGAGAATAAATCCTCATCTTGTAAAATCATATAAACTGATTTTTCTTCTTGAAAATCATCAAGAACCATCTCCTCTTCCTCATGGTCTGCATCATCTAGTGATTTGGGGCTATCCTCTTATAACTCGAATCTCCTCAATGCTTCTTCAAAATCCAAATCTCTTTGGGAAGGCATGTCTAAGCCTATCAAGATGGGGATATCCTCTTCTTCCTTGGTTGCCACAAAGTGATTCATCTACCTACTACCTTGATACAAGATGTTAGCTTCCGGGCTTCGGAATTTCGTACTATGTACCTCATCTTCTTCTCGGGAAGTAATTTCTCCATGTCTCCCTTCATTGGTATGGTTGCAAAAGACCAATTCATTTGAATTTTCCCTCCCAACTCTCGGCAGAAATTTCTACTCAACAACATTCCGAATGAGGCTGGGACATCTACTACCAAAATCATCGCTAAAACTTTCTTGTCTAGAAATCTAGTGAGAGCCACCTGTGCATCTTTAACCTTCCCTACAAGTGAGACCTTTTTGATTCTAAAGAGTAACAAGAGCCACTAGGTGGAGTCATTGTAAGTTTAAGAGCCTTGGTGACCTTTAAAGGCATCACGTTGTCTGAGGCACCATAATCTATTATGCAATTGTTCAGTACATATTCTCCAACAAGAAGGGAGATGTAGAAAGGTTCAACTTTATTAGTCTTTGATGCACTCAGAGAAAGCATGTTCTGTGAGGGAGGTGTAGGTGAGTTTGGTAGCATGCCTTTGGAATGATGAGCTACATCATTGGGTGTTAGACTACCACTCCTGATATATTAGACAAACCTCTCGAATTGTTCAGGATGAGTCTGCAAATATTTGGTTTCGGTAATATACACTTTGGCTTTGTTTGCATATTCTATGAAGTCAAAGGGAGAAGATGTGGACAAGGGGGTGAAGGGACTGATTTTGGATTCTGGATAGGTTTAGGAGTAGGATTTGATGTTTGAGGAATGGACGGTATTTTGAAAGGCACACTAGGAGCTTTCAAGGAATTAGATTTTTTAGGAGCATATTTGGGTTTAGAAATGGAAGAGACATTGGAAGACTTACTTGGGATTTCGGGAGTCTTCTTACTTGCTATGAGATCAGGATCCAACAATGCAAACTTCATGGAAGATGGAAGTGGGGATCCTCAACTGATTATTTTATTTTTGAAGTCAGCATAGGAGGATCATCAACCTTCTTTTCTCAGACTGAGAATGAGTGAGTACCGCGCATGAGAAACTAGGTGCATCTTCTTCATCTTCTTCATAACCTCTAGAATACTCACAAAACTTGATTTGTGTATCGTTCTCAAACTCATCACTTTCTTGGAAATCGCCACCTTCTTGTTCAATATCTTCTTCACTTTCTTGAAATCTGCAATTTACATTCACGGGTGGGGCCTCCAAGGAAAGTCTTTGGGGTGCTCCTACAATCTGATTTCTGTTGCTTCTTTGAGAAGAAACTTGTTCAAATAATTCCCTCTTCAAAGAGGCCATCTCATTCGCCAAATTTTGTAGCGATGGATTAGTTCTCTCATCTTCAGGATGTTGGGCCTTAGCCTTTGATGGATTCTTGATCTTTCCAGAGAGGATGCAATCATCATCAAGTTCAATGGCCATCCTTTGTGCTCCTACAATGTTCCTTGGTTGGTATCTTCGCAGCAAAAATCCTACTTCTGATGATTGGGCATTGATGAAGAATCTCTTGACATTGTTTTGAGATGGCGAATCCTCTTCAAGTATATTACAAAGCAACCGTTCAAAATGAGCCATGAAGTCTCTCATCGTTTCACTTTCTCCTTTCCTCATTTAAGCCAATTGCACCAAGACATCTTGATGATATTTAGTTGATTTAAATCTTTCCTCGAAGGAATCCTTGATGTCATCCCAACCAGTGATGGATCAAGAAGGTAGGAGGTAGAACCATTCTACTGATTTTTCTTGGAGAGACTCCACAAACAATCTTATAGCAACATCTTCATGTTGGACACCAAGAATTCCACATGATGTCATGAAAGCAGCAATGTGTTCTTTTGGATGCTGCACATTGTCACCTTTGAACTTTGGAAAGCTCTTATAGGAACCCATGGGTAGATCATGAAGAGGGGGTTCAAGAGAAAATGGACATGTATTCCTTCCCCATGGAACAATGGGTTGAGGTATTTCTTCTTCATTTGCCATTGTTTCTTCTGATTCTACTTCAACTCTTGCCTCTGCAAATTCTTCTTCTTCCGTGAACTCGATGTTCAATGGTTGTTGAAAAATTATAGAATTTGAAGGATTTTGGATAGGATTATCAGGTGAAATTCTTGAAGATCCAGATGAAGAGGAGGCTTGAGAGAAGAAATATGGATTATCTCTAATTCATTCTTGCAGATTTTGCAAAGCCTCAAAATTGGAATCAACAACACCTCTTGACCTGCTCAACCTGGTGTATCTTCCTTCAGCTAGCTTTTTGAAATTCTTGAAGTGGGAATATGAAAAGACACGTGCAGAAATCAGCGTGTAGCCTTCAACAATGGACTTTCATGAAATCCTCTTTTTTTTTTTAAAAATATTTTATTTTTCTTTTTGAATTTTGGGACCTTGCGGTTGTATTTTGGGTGTAGATGCTACTAAATCTGCCCCACGGTGGGCGCCAAAAACTATTGGTGAGAAAATTTGTCGTGTGGAAAAACTTGTGGATTTCTTTCCAACTATCTAGGAATTTAAGTCCCTCTACTTAACCGGTGCAACTTCCGTATGTGCATGCGCATGAAAAGGTGGATTTCTGTGGTGGCCTTTCAACCGAGGATCCAACAGGGGCACTCCACTGACCCTACGGAAAAGCTAGCAATATCTTGCTAGGGAAGTCTTTGTCTGTAGAGCGGGAAAGGGGAGTGAGAAAAGAGGTAAGAGAACTAATGCTGCAGGTAGAAAATCAGATTCCTTCATGCACTAGTTAGAAACTTCAACACATGCATTCATGAGAAGAAACAACCCTATAAATAGCAACAAGACCAAATATAATTTGATGAACACAAAGTATCATGAAACCCCTTAGTCAAAGAAAGATAGAAACTCCTTCTTCTTATATTGATTGCTTAGACAAAAGTTGTACATGGTGGAGAACTTGAAGAAATTGAGAAGGGGGAGAATAGAAGAAAATGGATATCTCCTTTGTTCTCTCAAGGTGCAATATACTCTTGAGTTTACAAGATCAATCACCAACCCTTTGCAATGGGAATGGCGTTATAATTTATAGAATGAGAGGTGACTTATCATCTTTCTCATGACCCTCCACATGCCTTAGTATGACTTAAGATTCATTCTCGCTTTAAATATTTAAGTCCTTTTTATAATAGTAAGTTGACTTAATTTACATTATTTTTCTAAAGTCACTTTTTAGTGACTTAAAGGCATATCAAAAAGCGTAAACCCCAATGAAGAATTAGAACATTTGAAAGTGAGAGAAAGTTGGGGGGAAGAGGAGAGAGAAAGAGAGAGAGAGTAGAAGAAGAGTAGATGTCGCCCTGATGAAGTCCGTTGATCCTCGTTGATGGAAAGCTCCAAATGCAGTGAAACTTTGAATCTTCGAAATCCTTGCACATTGTGAAACTCCTCCAAATTAGCTCCCGAACGCTCACCCAGTTGAATGAACTAAGGTGGATCTCAAATTCCCTATGAAAAATGGCTAGGATGCTCCGAACAATGATGTCCCCTTGAATGATTAGCCTTGTACATCCCATTGTGCCAAAACTTCTCTTTGAGTGTAACTTACTATTTTTAGTAAGTGTGAAAAAAGTAACTCCCTTGATCCTTAGCTGAGTGTTGTGACCTTGATTCCCCTTTCTCCTTGCATTCCTCACTTCTTTGGATCAAATTTATATTTTTAGCAGGTGGTCGAGGGCCCACTTACTATTTTTAGTAAGTGCCAAATTTTTTTGTTCTGGTGAATTCTGAGCTATAGTGCACCTTTGATATCTTTGTCTCCTTCGTAGGTTCTTCTGTTAATGACTTTCCGGAAATAACAGTTCCTATGTAGTAGACACTGCTATTTTTAGAAAGTTTTCCTCTAGAATTCGGATTGACGTGGAACTAAGTTTTTTGATATGGTTTTTTTCCCATTATCATCCCTTTGAAATTTCGGGCCTGCCTGCTTAAAAATCTAGGAGATTTTAAACTTTTAATTTTCAGAGACAGCAAATTGCTTCTGGGAACGACAACCATTAATGGACCTCAAAATTGTAGGTCTATTTTTCTTGTCTCTGTTTTTTAAAAAAAAACATATTTTTGATGTGGGTTTTTTCTTCTGGTGTTTCACCTGTGATCTTACTTTAATCTGGAAGCCGGTTTGACGGGAAATCCCACTTTTTTCTTCGTTGAGCCGAAAAGGAGATTTCTTCATTATGGATGTTTTATCACATGTGGGGGGAGTTTGAAGGTGTCTATTTGATGGTATTGGATAGATTAATGAACATAAATAAACGGTTCATTGATTCATGCACTGGTTTGCAAGCTTTGTTTAGATTTCCATTTTTTAGCTATGGGGATTTTGTTGTTCTCTTCTTTGTTGTTCTTCGTTTCTCCTTAGCTTGATGAGGATTCCTTCTGAGACCTATGCATCACCATGGGAAAGGTATTTCAGTTCCTTTTTTATCTGGTTTGAGAATTTTCAATGGCAGAGTGATGGTAGAATGTTGCAGAGGAAGAATGGAGGAATGGAGTGCACATATAACTGTTAGAAGTTAGAAGCGGGAAAAGCGGCACTTGGAATTTTTAAAAAAAGATATGCACAATTAGGCTTGGGAAAATTTTTCCATGCTTTATTTCCCTAACCTTAGGGACATGAGGGACATAAAATTCCATGGTGGTCAAGAGCATGACATGTGGCATTTGATCCAACGGTAGGGAATGAAGGAGGAAAAAGCTGCTTTAAAGCAGTGGGAGCTGAAAGGAGGTCACATGAGTGTCCAAATGACTCCCTATGGGGTCTAGGAAAATTTTTCCATGTCTGATTTCCCCCACCTTAGGTGCATAAGGGACATAAAATTCCACGGTGGTCCTGGAGGTGACACGTGGCACCCAATGCAACACTAGGGAATGGATGCTCCAAAAATGCACCTGGGGGCTGAACTACGGTCACATGGGTGTCCAGAAGACTCCCCATAGGGGTTGGGTGCATTTTTCAAGGTGTGATTTACCCCACCTCAGGTGCATAATGAGCATAAAATTCCACGGTGGTCCTGGAGCTGACACGTGGCACCCGATTCGACGACAGGGAACGCACGCTCCAAATAAGCACCTGGGGGCTGATCTATCAAGTTTGGAGGTCATATGAGGGCCCCATAGGTCACATGGGGTCTGGGAAAATTTTAAAATGGTTGATTTACATGACCTCAGGGATGTTTGGGACATGAAATCCTGCCGGGCTCTGAGTGCTGACACGTGTCCTCTTTAAAAAATGACTAAGTCTTGAACTGCCTTTGAGAGGGTAACTTGGAATGAAGATAACTTGAGATCTCGGTGGAATTTATTGGTGAAATTTTATATGATACTGAATTGAAATTGAATTTTGAATCCAATTATGTTGTTCTTAGGTCTTAATTCGACCAAATTATCCCTGAAAAATCAGATTTTTGATTTGGGACTCCACTTGCGCCTGAGAAAAACTGCCTTCCAATCATATGCGCCAAGGTGTTGTGAAAAATATTATTTCACAATCATGTAGGTATTGGAATACTATTTCCTAATATGTTTTGTTTTACTTCCAACTCTATTCTGGAGCTCCTAGAATCTTCTTTTGAATCCCAAAGATGTATTTGTTTTAGGCCTGTGTCTCTGCGGGCTTGTGAACCCTATTTTCACTTAGACTGCTCCAAGTATTGAAAAACTTCTCTAAACCTTCCAAAATCATTTCTTTGATGTCATAAGGTACTCCATTCACCTCCATGTTTAAGTTTTCCCTTCATTTCGCTCTGGGGGTCATTGAATCGGTCTAAGAAGGCAACGACAACCCTTCCCGTGACTCCCCAAAATTTGTATTTTCATTGAAGTCCTAAAATCACCTAGGGGAATGAATGGAATTTCCTAAATTACCTAGGGGGATGATATAACATTGGTTGGGAGGTAATTTTGACTGATGAACAGAGCTAGGGTTTCTAGGAATGATAAAACATGAAAATTTTGGCATAGGGGTATAGTTGTCGTGCTTGAAATTTCCAATTTCCTGTTGCACATTGCACGACAACGAGAACCCTAAAAACATACATTTAATGACTAAGAATAGGCATGGGTACCCTTCTAAGACAATTCCTCCATGGTAATTTTCTGGTAAGAGAAAGAATGTGCACCATACCTCATCAAATGTGGTAGTTGAGCTACCTTGAACTATTCTTTTTAATGCTAGAATATATTTATCCTTTTCACCCACCTAACCTCACCTAAATTAATAAATATAGTTTCTATGGTGTAGAGGATGATGAGATATTTCACCTTTCCAATGGTACCAAGTTTGTGAAATTTGGAGCTACTGGGAGAAATTTATGATTGTGTGGATTTTTTAGAGCTCAGGAGGAACACGAAAGGGTTCCCAAAGAAAATACCACAATACGATTTTAGGTATTTTGTGCTTAGTGTAGATGGATCAGGGAATTCAGGGAACTCATGAAACTATGGAACAAATCCTTAATCCTAATCTAAACTTTACCAAGGAGACAGGGATAGAAGGAATACATAAATTAAAACAAAGCTAAACTACGAGGTGATGCACCAAAGGAATGATGAACACTTATTTTTGCTAATAGACACAAACCAACAAAATGCATACAATAAACAAGCACATATAGCCAAATATATAATGGGAGACCAGATGAAAGCAAAAGAGACAAGAGAGGATCTAAAATCGATCATAGATGTGTTTTATTGCTCTGTAGATTGATACAGTCCATTACAAAGTAGCCAAGAGGTAGAAACGTAATGCAATTTTTGATGGAAGGCCTGAACCCCACAAATCCCTTTGCTAAGAGGAGAAGGGAGCCTACAAAACAAAGAATGTCCAACCCTTTACAATGAATCCTGCCCCCGTATTTATAGATTCAACCTGAAAGAAGAAAAGAGAGAGAAGTAGGAAAAGTAGGTTGAAGTTCAACCACCGTTGTTAATGCCTCTGATGAAATCTCTCCCCAAATCCATCTTTACTGCATCAATCCTTGGTTGGTGCCTTGAAGGAAGAGGAAATGATGAAACAAATCAAATCTGATCTGGTTGTTGAGGCAAGAAGATCCTGCATTAAAAGCCCAAAGATGTTTCCTCCATTTTTCTTCACCTAACCTCCTCAAAATTAAAGTTTCAGACCTCCATGGCATGGGTGAGGCCGAGATCTTTTCCAACGGCATCAGATTTGCAATATTTCGAGCCCTGAGTCGAAAGATATGCCCCTTCAAAGTTTGTATCGTCCATATAGGAGGGCGGAAAACAACTTGAAAAATGGGTCCCCTTTTGATATGGGACATGTGGCAGCCAGATTGGAACAAAAATTGGGCCTATGGGTCCGCAATTTATCTTTTTCCCTTTCTTCCGATTCCCACTTTGGCTTTGACTTGGGCCCAAGATGCTGACTTTTTCCTTGGGCGGAGTTGCGGGCCATTTTGCAACTTTTTACCTTTTGAGATAACAAGGGGCAAAGAACTAAATTTTTTTCCCGACGGTCCATTTTCCCCGGGACACACGTGATAGTTTAGCCTCATTTAGAAACCTTTTCTCTATTACCCCTTAAATCAAGCACCATACTGACACTTGGCATTCTCCGCTTACACCTTTATACTTAGCCAATTTTGAAGCCTTTTCTGTCCACCTTTTGACTCTATTTCCTCTTATGTGGGATCGTGGTCGATCCAATATTTGGCATGGGGGAAAATATGGATAACAATTTGGTGACTCACAGGGGTATCTTGCCTGCTAGATGAAAAGACCAATTGCCTTGTCATATCCGTTGGGCATGGAGTCATGAGTGATAGCCTACTACTGATCTGAACTTTGAAAACTGACCCTGGGCCGCTTGGAAACCCATTAGAACTGAAACTGATCTTGACCAAATGCCAAGTCCAAACACTACATGAGAGCAACAAAACAACACCACACTATATACAAAATTTGAAATCATACATGCTCCAAATGGAACATGCAGAGCGTGCAAAGCACTTAGGAGAAAAGCAATCTACACTACAACAAGACAATGTGCATAAGCACTTAGAGGAAAGAGAAAACTAAACTAATATGTACAGGGTGAGAACTCCCCTTTTAGTAGCAATGCTTAAGATAGATCCCATTTACTGGAATCTGCAACTCTTCACCCTCCAATGTAGACAATTGGAAAGCATTGCTACTTTTTGCATCTTGTGATCATATAGGGGCCACTCCAGATGGCATCAAATTTGGAATGCCTTCCTGGTTTTTCTCGATCTGCATCCCATTTCAAAACCAGGTCTCCTTCCTGGAAGGTCCTTGCTTTTGTCTTCTTGTCAAAGCATTTCTTGATGAAGCCTGATTCTTCTCTATTGCTTGGAGAGCATGCTCTCTGGTTTCTTCTAATTCTATCAGCTCCGCATACCTGGCCTCCATTGGTCCAAATTCAAGACATCTCTAGTTGCTTCACGAGCTCCAATGCTGGCAACTCAAGTGATATAGGCAACACTGCCTCTTTCCCATAGACAAGCTTGAATGGAGAGCTACCTGTAGATCTCTTGGGTGTTATTCTATCAGCCCATAAGGCCATTTTGAGCTTTGTGTGCTAGGTCCTCTGATTCTCATCAAGAGTTCTTTTGATGATCTTTAGCAGGTTCTTGTTTGTGGACTCAGCCTGGCCATTACCTTGAGGGTAATAGTTTGATGAAGTACTCAAATAAGTCCCATTCTTAACAGCCCATCCTGTGATCTTGGAACCTATGAATGCTAATGCATTTTCTGATATGATGGTGGCTGGCACTCCAAATCTGGTCACTATCCCTTCATAGAAATCTAGGATACTAGACTCATTTGCTTCCTTGAGTGCCACTGCCTCGGTCCATTTGGTGAAATAATAATATGTCATGCTGTCAGATCCATTTGTGACCTTGGCTTGAGTTTGGATTGATGACTCCAATGAAGTCCAATCCCCATTGCATGAAAGGTTGGTCGACTGAGATTGGGTGCAATGGAAGTGTTGCTAGCCTTTCCTTTCCTTTGAAGAATGCACAATTCTTGCACCTTTTGATCCATGTGTAGTCACTAAACACTGGGCCAATAATATCCTCGCTTTCATGATTTTGAGTGATGTCACTCTTGGAGAAAAATGGCCTCCAGTTGCTTCAACATGGAATTCTAGTAGCACTCTCTCCACCTGATCTGTCCCAATGCATCTCAACAGAATGCCATTGATGTCCCTCTTGAACAAGACACCATCAATAAGAACATATGGGATGGCCTGTAGCCTAAAATGCCTTCTTTTTGCTTTACTCATCCCATGAGGACACATGCCTATTTCAAGGAAGTGCACCATGTCTTGGGTCCAACAAGGAGCAGGTACATCATCTCTCCCTTCTTCGATCATCATTTTCAGTAGAACAAAAACAACCTCCTTTTCATTGTTTGTTTCATCTTGTTGACTGAGGCTAGTTGTTCACATAACCCCTTCCCATGGACCAGCTTGGTGACCTTGATCTCAATGTCATATTCCATGACATGAGTGATCCATCCTGCACGCTTCTCATTCAGGTCCTTGTTGAGAAGGAATTCTTTAACTCCCGCATGGGAGACCAATAGTTGGATTTTGTTGTTTGAAACCAAATGCTTAAACTTCTTCAATCCTCTGATTACCACCAGACCTGCCTCTCAATGAAGGAGTACCTCACCTCATAATCTTCCAGACTCTATGGCTAAAGAAAGCAATTGGTTGTTTTGTACTTTCTTTGTTCTGCTGCACCAAGATTGCAGAAATTGTGTCGCTGCCACCAAAGGCATACAATATGAAGTCTTTGGAAAATATGGGTTCACAAGAGTTGGGGCTTGTGATATGGCTTCTTTGATAGCCTCAAAACTTGCTTTTCCTTCAGCTGTCCACTTGAATGTTAAGCTCTTCTTCAACATCAACGTTATTGGCTTAACAAGGGCAACAAAGTTTGGAACAAACCTGCATGGACAAAATTGATTTTTCCCAAGAAGCTTTGAAGAGCCTTCTTGTGACTTGGCAATGGCAATGCTCTTATTGCTTGAACTCTTTCTCGGGTCAATTGCCAATCCTTCCTTTGATACGATATGGCCTAGAAGCTTACCTTCATGGGCCAAGAATATGCATTTTTGGGGTTCAATGACACCCCAAAACTCCTACATCATTGGAACACCTACCTTAGGTGGAAGAGATGATCTGCTGCATTTTTGGAAAACATTGTAATGTCATCCAGATAGATCAACACTATTTTTTGATCAGCCCCTTGAATGCCATATCCATTGCCCTTTGAAAAGTGGCTCCAACATTGGATAATCCAAATGGCATTTTCTTGTAGGCATAGGTGCCCCATTTGGTGGTGAAAGTTGTTTTGAATTGATCATCTTCTTTCACCATGATCTGGTTGTACCCTGAGTAGCCATCTAGGAGGGAGAACCTTTCTGACCCAGACACTACTTGCAAGATCTGCTCCATTGAAGGGAGTGGGTAGTGGTCTTTGAGGGAGGCTCTGTTCAAATCCCTGAAGTCAACACACAACCTGATTTCTCCATTTTTCTTCTTGATGGGACCAGATTTGCAACCCAACTTGAGTGTTTGATTGGAAATATGATGCTTGCCTCTATCATCTTGTTCAGCTCCTTCTTCATCAGAGGCTCAATATGTGGGTTGACTGGTCTCTGCTTCTGCCTGATGGGCTGAGTAGCTGGATCTAGTTCTATTGTGTGTTGTGCTAGCTTTGGATTGAACCCCTTAGGTCTTCATAACTCCAAGCAAACACATCAGGAATTCTTGGAAAAGTTGTATGAATTCATACCTTTCTTGTTTGGTGGCCACTTTGCCAATTTGAAGTGTTTTGTCTTCTCCAACTGGGATTGACTCTGAATCTTCTCCTTTGATCTGCATGTTAGCCTTCTCTTTTCTAAACTGATCATTAGGATTGAAAATAGATTCCAGTGTCACTAAGCCTTTGGGAAGTTTGTTTGTATGTAGTTGTACTATCTCGATTCCGCATCGCGCTCTAGTCTAGTCTCTCTGGTTTATAGCTGAGAATTCAGCTTCTTCTTGTAGAAAGTTAATGATCTGTTGATCATTCTCAAACACCTGCCAACATGTATTATTATCTGGCACTATTGGCCTCACAACCACATGGATATGTGGTTGTTCTCTATCCCTCTTGATGTTGTCAACCACATCAAATGTTGCTCCAACTGCTGCAAGTCTATCAACAGCTTCATTCTCCTTCTTGGGTATGGACACAATACTGAAGGCCTCAAAATCCTCCATGAGATCCCATACCCTACTCTTGTAGTTCTTGAGCAGGTCATTTTTGACAAAGCATTAAGTCCTCTGACTTGATTGGCAACCAGTTCACTATCACCGAATACTTGCAAGTTCTTGATTCCCAGCTTCCTTGCCCAATGAAGACCTTGGACTAAAGCCTCATATTCAGCAGTGTTATTTGAGCAAACTAGAATAGAATCAAGGCTGAATAATATCTCATACCTCTGGGGGACACAATCATGGCTCCTCCTCCAGCCTCCTTGTCTACTCCTTGAGCCATCAAAGAACAATTGCCATACCTCATTGTCATCCTTGTATTCTAGCTTGATTAGGTCAGAAGAGGTTGATTCTCTTCATGTAGGTAGTAGACACCTAGTTCAGATTCCTCCATCTCCTTATAGGGGTCAAAAGCATGTTTTTGTTGGCCCACTCATCTAGGGTCAAGTCTGGGATACATCCCACCTTGGTATCTATTTCATTAGTGTTTAGGAGGTCTTCTTGATCAAAAGTTGAGCAGTTGGCATTGATTGGGCTAGGCACATAGGATTCAATATGATAATCAACAATAGGTTCAGATCTGATTGTGGCCTTCACCCCATACCTTGTCCTAAAGAGCATATGTGACCAATCAATCAGACAGGTAGCCTCCAATTTTGGCAGTGAAGTCTCTGGACAGACACAAAGCAAAATGTGGTGGCAAGTCTATGATTGACACATTTTACAAAAAATAGTCACATTAGGGAAAGCGTGTAGAGTGAGACTCAAGATCCTTGATGATTCCCATAGTAGTCACTACTGTTGTCCCATCTAATTGGACTACTCCTCTAGAGATGACCTCATATTAGAGACCCAACTGATCAGCTATTTGTTTGGGCATCACAGAACTACTAGCCCTATAATCAATCATACAATTATGCACTAATTTGTCTCCAATAATCAATGAGACATAGAAGGGAGGAGGTCTCAGTGTTTTTACCTTGTTGTTCTCCATGGTTCCTCCCTAGTTGAACTGCATTGGCAAGCACTCTTTCTTGTTGGTTAGGGGGTTGATTTGAACTTGACCAATTTTGCATGGTAGTCTGCAACAGATCCCTCTACCCTGGAATGGCCAGTGACTCCCATAGTGAAATGTTCACACTTGTCCTTTTCATCTGCTCAATAATATTGAATGTGTTGTCCTTTTGCTGCCCCTTCCTAGACACATTTCTTTCTTGCACATGGGTTGTTACAACCGGTGCTTGACTGGGTTTGGGAGGTGGCTTGGATTGGTTATGTATGTTTGGAGTTGCACTTGGAACACTAGGACCTTGTGGAGTGATGGAAGATTGAGGGTCACCTGAATTTAGTGGCTGGCCCTCTCCAATACTTCTCTTTTTGGACCATGTATTGGCAGCTACACTTTGAGAAGGGAATTGATTCATCCCACATAAGTCTTCACCTACCAGTTGACAAAGCATAGTCTCATTTGGGGGGCCACCTTGTTGAGATCCTTGTTGTTGATCTTCCTCTTGGCCAGGTTCTTGTGGCACCATACTGGTTTGCACCATCAAGGCCTGATTTAGAGCACCATTAAAGCACGTTGATTGGTTATGTGGCTGATCGCATGGAAAACACCAATCATATTCATGTGCCATATTGTTCTATGCTGGGACCAATGCTCTTGATGTTGAAGTTGTGTTAGGATCATATGACTTGAAAGGTCTAGCAGCTTGGGGTCTGTCCTTGGTTCTGGCTCTGGTTTACGGTCTGAGGTGGTGGCCTATTCTACTGATACTGGGGTCTAGCTTGATATTGAGCCTGGGGATGGTATGGCCTGGAACTCTGAGCTTGTTGTCTTTTGATGGTCACTAGCTCATTCCCAAAGTTCTAAAGTTGCTTCATCACCACTTGAAACTCTTTAGAGGTATTAGATGATGAAGTGGAAGCTTCAACTGAGCTTTGACTCTGGGGGTGGGTATAGGAGCTAATGTAGGTGCTTGGCTAGTATCTGGGCTTCCTAACTCTAGGTACAGAGGCATGGATGGCCTAGAGTGATTTTTCCAGCTTGAATCAAATGGTTCTCAGCCCCTATGGAGAGGCTATAGGCTACAGGTAATGTAGTGCCCCCATTGACTGAATCATCAGAGAAATATCAGAATTTAAAGCCCTAAGAAAGTATAAGAAGGCACCTTCATTAGTGGGCTTTTACTTGTTGGAATCCTATCCCAGGTCCACTAGAATATGAGGTTGAAGTCTTGTCAGCTGCTCATTTGGGGCTCTCTTGATTGTTGTTAGTTGCTCCAACAAAGACAAGTTATCACCTTTTTCCCCAAACTGATTGTGAAGGGCCATGCACAACTGGTTCCAGTTTTGGATAGAGCCTGCTTCAAGACTCCTGAACCATTGTGAAGCTTTCCTTTGAATGAAGAGGTGAGAAAGCTTGACTGCAATGTCCATCTCATGGATCTCGTGGATTGATAGACATTTTGCAATATTGGACATGGTCACCAGAGAAGTTTGATTTTCCCCAGTGAAATGTGGGATGCTCTTTAATGCTGCAATCGGAACTGGGTTTTGTGCATTCAAGGTGAGTGGACTACTACCGAGTGAAGTTGACATATGGATTTGGTTGTGCCATTCTGATTGGCCTAAGAATCCTTGCAGACTAAAAGAAAGGCCTTGCAGGTGGAGGTGTTGACAAGGTTCTGCTTGGTGGAGATGGAGACCTCTGAATTCTTCTTCCTCTCCTTTCTCCTGGGGATAGATGCAAGTATTCAAATATACCTTCTTTCCTTGCTCTAGACCGGGTTTTTCTCATGAATCTCCCAAGCTTGGGCTACTGAAACCAAGTAGATTTGTTTCTTTTGGAGTCACCAGATGTACAATTTTAAGGCTTCTTAAAAGCCAGAATCACAACAAGTGTACATCAATCCCTACTGTAATAAGATGGAGACTTCTTAGTCCCACCGAGCGTGCCAAAACTATTAATGTGAAATCACAACACCCCCAAATGAGTTCTAAAAGGTCTACTTTTCTAAGGCAAGAGTCATTTGGTGTGATTGCATAACATTGAACTTTCCCAAGGTGTGGGACCTTGTAAAATGGGAAAGCTCTCCAGATTGAAGGTTGGTTCCTTATTCCTCTATTTAGGTGCATACGTAGAAACTTGCAGAGGATCTATTCTTAATCCTAATCTAAACTTTACCAAGGAGACAGGGATAGAAGGAATACATAAATTAAAACAAAGCTAAACTATGAGGTGATGCACCAAAGGAATGATGAACACTTATTTTGCTAATAGACACAAACCAACAAAATGCATACAATAAACAAGCACAAATAGCAGATATATAATGGGAGACTAGATGAAAGCAAAAGAGACAAGAGAGGATCTAAAATCGATCACAGACGTGTTTTATTGCTCTGTAGATTGATATAGTCCATTACAAAGTAGCCAAGAGGTAGAAACATAATGCAATTTTTGATGGAAGGCCTGAACCCCACAAATCCCTTTGCTAAGAGGAGAAGGGAGCCTACAAAACAAAGAATGTCCAACCCTTTACAATGAATCCATGCCCCGTATTTATAGATTCAACCTGAAAGAAGAAGAGAGAGAGAGAAGTGGGAAAAGTAGGTTGAAGTTCAACCACCACTGTTAATGCCTCTGATGAAATCTCCCCAAATCCATCTTTTTGCATCAATCCTTGGTTGGTGCCTTGAAGGAAGAGGAAATGGTGAAACAGATCAAATATGATCTGGTTGTTGAGGCAAGAAGATCTGCATTAAAATCTTGAAGATGTTTCCTCCATTTTTCTTCACCTAACCTCCTCAAAATTAAAGTTTTAGACCTCCATGGCATGGGTGAGGCCGAGATATTTCCAATGACATCAGATTTGCAATATTTCGAGCCTTGAGTTGAAAGATATGCCCCTTCAAAGTTTTTAGATGGGTCGTCATACAGAGGGTGGGAAAACAACTTGAAAAATGGGTCCCCTTTTGATATGGGACACGTGGCAGCCAGATTGGAACAAAATTCGGGCCTATGGGTCCGTAATTTATCTTTTCCCTTTCTTCCGATTCCCACTTTGGCTTTGACTCGGGCCCAGATGCTGAATTTTTCTTGGGTGGAGTTGTGGGCCATTTTGTAACTTTTACCCCTTTTGATAACAAGGGAAAATAACCAATTTTTCCCCAACGGTCCATTTTCCTTGGGACACGTGACATTCGCGCTCATTTAGAAACCTTTTCTCTATTAATGTTCCATTATATTTCCTTAGTCTATATTTGTCAAGTTAGTCAATTTGTAAGGGTGCAAAATTAGATACTTGTTTGGAGACTCAACAAGGTAATCTTCTGCTAGATTGAAGGGATTAGTTGCCTTTAAGAATTAACTAGGCATGGAGTCATCCCGATATTCGAAAATTAATCGAAACTTTAATTTCTCGCTCCTAAATCTACCTAAAGCATTTCATACACCTAACACTAACTTGGGACTGCTTGAAATGGTCATTCTCATTATAAAAATTTTCCGAATTAAATTTTATGAGATTGGAAAATTGTTTTGAATATGAAATTCATGACAATTTCCTTAAAACCATGAAAAACTGAGAAATAAAATTCCTAACCTCAAATGCATGCCATTTTTATTTGAATTATGTTCGGCTCTCCTTAAAATATTGTTACAAGTTTATTTTCTAGATATGAAAATATGAAAATTTATAACTACCCCAAGGACTAAAATTTTTTCCAAGAGAGGAACAGAGAGAACAACGATATACCTATAATCGATCTATTAGGGTTGAATGAATGCAATCATAAAATTACCCCAAAATCTGATTTTGGTTTGTGTTGGAGCTCAAATGTACACCCACATTCAGATCATAGACAACCTGAAATTTGAGTCAACATGGGACTATCTCCAAGTTGTGGGAATTGAACTGAGACAGACCTCCAGAGAAGGCCGACTTCCTCAACTTACCTCTACTACTAAAACTACTCCTAGAAATTGAAATGCAACTATCTAATCCTACTCTAACTTCCCAAGAGACTAGGGTGAGAAAGAGATGCAAAAACATAAATCCTAATCTACAGAGGTGATAACACCAAAAATAAGGGGATGAATACATTTAGATAAGGGGAAAGGGAAGGCAATGATAATGAAGAGGATTGGATATGAGACACTAGATCAAAATCACTCCCAGAATCCACTTTCACGATACACAATAGACAAATATTCAGAAAATGAAACATACAACACACATGTGAATGAAAGAAAGGCAAGGAGTGCAATAAAATAAGAACAAGGGAAAAATGAGCCATAAGATTAAATTTTATTTCCTGAAATTGTGTACAGACTATTAAAATCATGAGAGGAAGATGCAAGCATTTATTGAATCAAGATCAAAGGCATGTGAACCTTAGGACATACATGCAACATAAGAGGGAAGCATTATATTACAGGATTCCCAAATTCTAAGAATATCAAACCCGTAAGAATGTGCATAGCTTTATAATATATAGAAAAATCATGGAAGGGAGAAAGAGAATAAATTAGAGGGAAACTCAAATTCCTCAATGAATCCCAACCACCTTCATTAATTTCTCTTAGGAACAAGGCACAAGTATTTTTCTCCACTATTACATGCCTTCTTTAAATCAGCGCCCATATCGCATTTAATCTTGCCGGTGGTTGTGTCGCTTGGAACTACACTTTTTGTGTGCTGGAGAAGTTTCCTTGAATCTTTCCCATTTTCCTCGATTTGACTCATGAAATCAGATTTGATTGCATAGAGAACAACAAAATATTATTGAATTTACAAATATTTGATAACTGAATTGAATATTACTTGCTTTCTATTTTTTCATGAAGAATCATCATTTTACTTTATTATGTGACTTCTCCACTCAGTATTGTGCAACTATTTGACATCCGCGGATCATTCCTTTGTGTTGTTATATCCTAGGTATATGTGGCTTTATAAAACCTTCGCATCATTCCCTAATGATGTGACTTTCTTCCTTATGACCCACGGCCCGCCTTTCATTGCTGTCTTAGCCCACAACACTATTTATAGTAGCACGACTTTGAATATCCACCCATGAAGTCTTTTCTTCATTCCACAGAACTTTCTTCTTTCCAGCAGATTCTGTGTAGATCCTCCATAGTAATGTTCCTCCATCTGTGGCATGCTCAAAGAATCAGTAGTGTCTCCAAATTTTCCTTTGAATATACACCAATTCTAACACTTTTGTAAGTTGCTTGAATTTTGTAAAGGATGCAAAATTGGGCAAAAATTTCTCTCGCATTTGATTTTGTGAGACATTACACTGATCCTTGAAATCTTGATATTCTTTCCAATTCATACTTTCTCCAGAATCCTCAAAGAAACAAGTGTGCAATGGCAAAGCCACCCAAAGAAAACAAAACACTTAGGGAAAGGAAACATAAACTACTAACAATATAATGTGCTAAAAGTACTTAGATGAATTGAAAACTAATCTACTATGTACAAGTTACAATGAAACCACTTAATGGGAATGCTTGAGATAAATCCCATTGATTGGGATTTGTAATGCATATCCATCAAGGTCAGAAAACTCAAAAGAGTTAGATTCTTTGTAAGAACTAACTCGTTGAGTTTTAGAGTGTCATCTTGGTTTAGCTCTGTCTGCATTGCATTTCAAAACTAGATCACCAAATTTGAATGTTTGAACTCTATCCCTTTTATCAAACCACTTTTTGGTTGATTTTTGATGTTGTTCTAACCTGATCATGGAAGAATTTATTACTTCTTTAAGCTTAACCAATTCTTCCATTCTGATTTCTCTTTAATCTACACCTTCAAATTCCAATTGCTGAAATGGTTCAAGTGAAGTTAATTTTGGTGAAAAAGGAATCTTGATTTCTTTTCCATAGACAAGTTTGTAAGGGGAAGTACCAATTTCCTTCTTCATTATGATCCTGTCACCCAAAGATCATTTCTCACCTTTTTATGCCACTGTATTTGATTGATATCCATTGTTCTCTTCATGATCCTAATCAAGTTCTTGTTAGTGGATTCTGCCAAACCATTACCTTGAGGGTAGTAGTTGGAAGAAGTCTTTAGATAAATTTCAATTCCAAGAGCCCAATCAAAAATTTTAGATCCTAAGAAATATTTTGCATTATCAGAGATGATAGTTTGAGGGATACCAAACCTTATCACAATGTCCTTAAGGAATTCCAATATAACTAATTCAGTTGCTTCTTTGAGTTGTACAACCTATGTCCACCTGGTAAAGTAATCACTTTATCAAAACCCATTTGTGACCAAAAATTGATGGAGGATTAATCATGCCAATGAAATCAATACCCCATTGGGAAAATGGATGATCTTCTTGAATTGGATGAAGTGGAAGGGCATCCAACCTCTTCTTACTAGTGAAGAAATCACATTCCCTACATTTTATGACCCATTTGTGAGAATCAACAAATAATGTGGGCCAAAAGTATCCCGAATTTTATATTTTTCATTGTAGCAGCTTTGTGAAAAATTTCCACTAGAAAAACCATCATGGAATTATGTCAAAACTTTGTATACTTGTTCACCTTCAATGCACCTCAGCAAAACACCATCAATGTTTATTTTGAATAAAATCCCATCAATTAGTTCATAAGGAATGGACTGCAGTCTCGATGTCTCCTTTTTTTTGTTTAGGCCAACATAATATGCACCTTTGGTAGTTAAGAAGGTAGTCATATCACCAATCTAGATGTGATTATCAATTACATTTCCTTCATTCGTATGAATGTCACCATCATGTGAAGATTCCTAATTTATGAAAAGGGAGTCTTCTTAGTCATTTGAACATCCAAAGAAATCTATTCAAAATTTCTTTACCCTTTACCATTTTTGTGGCTTTAATAGTCATGTAATATTCCATGATTTTCATCACACATATGGATCTTTTTTTATCATTTATTTCTGTTCCCATAATGAAGTCTCTCATACTTTGGAATGTGAGACTAGAATTTTGATATGATTAGTGGCAAACATAATCTTGAATTTCTTCATATCCCTCATGATAGAAAATACCTATTTTTCAGTGTGATTGTACCTCAATTCATAATCCTTCAATATTTGAATGAAGAAATCCATTGTATGTTCCAATCCTTGATAATTTTGCTGAGTCAAAAGAACAACAATGCTAGATTTATCTCCATATCCATATAAGATAAAATCATAAACTTTTTTTAGGATTGACAAGTGTGGGAGATTGAGTAATTTCCTATTTAATATTGGAAAATATTTCCTTCCCCTTAGATGTCCATTTGAAAACTGAATCATTCTTCAAAATTAGAGTGATAGGCTTGAATAATCCTGCAAAATAAGGAATGAATATCCTAATAAAGTTAATCTTTCCAAGGATTGATAACAATGATTTCTTGTGAGTTTGTAAGGAAAGAAACAAGATGGCTGAGATTCTTTCTAGATCAATGGAAATTCCATCCTTTGAAACAATATGCTCCAAGAGCTTTCCCTAGGGAATGCAAAGTTACATTTCTTAGGGTTAAGAGATACCCCATATTCCCTACATATCTCAAATACCTTCTCAACATGGGGGATATGATATTTACTTTGCTTTAAGAAAATGGTAATCTCATCCATATAAACAAGGATGAATTCATTTATATACCCTTTGAAAGCAATGTCCATCGCTTTTGGATTGTAACACCTGCATTGGATAAACCAAAATTAGTTTTTTGATATGCATATGTTCCCCATTTGGTTGTAAATGAAGTCTTAAACTGATCCTCCTCCCTAATATTAATTTAATTGAAACCTGATTATGCATCCAATATAGAAGGCCTTTCAACTCCTGCTATCGTTTGTAGAATTTTCTCCATAGAAAGTAGATGATAATGATATTTTAGGGATGCTTAGTTTAAATATCTGAAATCAATAGAAATTTTGATTTCTATGTTATTATTTTTAGTGGAACATGATTTTCCACCCATGTAGAGTATTTGATAGGAAAAAATATTTTTTCCTCAATCAGTTTGGATAATTCCTTCCTCATGAGGGGATATATCTTAGGGTTAAGCGGCCTTTGTTTTTTTGTCTAATTAGCTCAAAGTTGGGATCAAGATCAATGGACTATTAGAAAATGCTTGGATCAAACCCCTTAAGGTATTCACAATTGGTTTGAATAATTCCTTCCTCATGAAGGGCTCTATCTTAGGGCTAACTGATCTTTTTTTGTCTAGTTGGCTTGACGTTAGGATCAAGATCAATGGAATTTTGGACAATTTTTGGATCAAAACCCTTAAGGTATTCATAATCCCATGAGAACACATCATTGAATTTTTGACACAAGGAGATAAAATCTTTCTTCTCATTCTCATCACATACCTTTCCAAGCAAAAGTTCCTTTCCTTGTGCAATGGTGACTAGTTGAAAGTCCTCTTTCCTTGCTGTTATGTTCTTCTCTTCACCTCTGAATTCATCATCAAGACTAAAAATATGCTCCAAAGTGACCAATCCTTTTGGTAATTTTTTTTTCTTCAGCTGAATAATTTGATCACCATAGTTGTCATGTAAATCAGATTACATTCTTGAGGAAAATTTAGCTTCATTTTGGATAAATTGAATAATTTGTTCATCGTTGTCAAATACTTTCCAGCTAGTTTCATTATCTAGAATGGATTTCCTAACCACCACCTTGATGTGTTGCACATTTCCTTTGACCAGATCCTCAACATGTGAGAATTGTGAACCAAGATCTTCCATCTGGTCTACTTCTTTGTTCAATTTCCTAGGAACCACTTATAGATCAAGAACATCAAAACTATCCAAAAGATCCCAAATTCTATGTTTATAAGCCTTTAAAAGATTATTATTTGTGGCACACTTCCCTCTAATTTGGTGGATGACCAATTTAGTATCCCCAAATATTTGCAATGTTTTTATTTTCTCTCTTTAGCAATTAGAAGACCATGCACTAATGCCTCATACTCTGCTACATTGTTAGAACATGCAAACTACAATTTATGGGAAAAGAATAATTTCTCATTCATCAAAGAAATTAGTATAACACCTTCCCCAAATCCATTTTTGCTTATAGAATGAAAAAAAAATCTTCCATAATCTAAAAGAACTATCCTTTCCTTTCTTGAGTGGTGCAGGTAAGGTAGACCCTTCTTCAAGACTGCCGTAAGTTCTAAGTCCAATTTCGACAACTATGTCATAGGGATAAAATCCATAGTGTTCTTTATCCCATTCATCTAATAAAAGATCAGGAATGGAAGGAGGAATAAGTTTCTCTTCTAAAACTAAATCTTGCTCATGGTCTTCTTGTATTAGGCAATTTGATTGGAGAGGAGGGATCATAAGACTCAATATGGTAAGAAAATATAGGCTCAAATTGTATGGTAAATATTGTACCATATATAGTCCTTAGGAGCATATGAGTCCAATATGAAGACAAGTAGCCACCCACTTTAGTAGTGAAATATCTTGATAAGAAAATGGAAAACATGGGAGGAAAGTCAATTATTGATATATCATGATTTATGGTTAGACTTGGAAAAGAATGAAGGGTTAACTCAAGATCTTTTATCACTTCTAATACGTTAACGATTGAGCCATCAAGTTATAAAAAATTAGAAAAAATATCATCAACAATATTTTTGGGAATTATAGAAGTACTAGCCCTTGAATCAATCATGCAATTATGAACCAAATGTTTTCCCACAATTAAGGACATATAAAAGGGTTGGGTCTTGAAAAATTTTTGTTACTTGCTCTTCCTTTTCTTAGCAAAAATTGACATTAACATGATTTTTTTGAACAATTGAATCAACTTGTGGAAGTTACTTGAGAGAAACATATAAGAGATCCATTTGTGATGGAATAGCCAGAACATCCCACATTGTCACATTAACATTTTTTTTTCATCTGATCAATAATGTTGAAAGGAAAGCCCATGGACTTGTGCATTCAATGTACAATATTCTCTTTCATTGATTTCGTAACATTGGGAAATGAAATTTTGGTTGGGAAGTAACTTGTCTAAAATAGGTCTGGTAGGATCCTTAGGAAATCTATTTTTACTTGCATCTATCCCAACTTCCCTTTCCTTATTGATATCATTGCCTTGATTAGAAGAAGATGAAGGTTGAGAATCCAACATTCTCTTCTTAAACCTTGTATTATTAGCAACATGAGTATGAGGTCTTCTATAGCTTCCCACTACTTGATTGATTGCACAAAACTCATCAGCCCTAAAGAATATAAGATCGGTGTCAGGGTTAGCTTCTTGAAATACTTTGAGATTAGGATTGGTTGCTTCTATAAATGGTTATTTCTGATTGGAATAATTTTTAACCATAAAGGCCTGAGCTTATAATGCATTTGCACAAATATATTGATTATGTAGCTAGTTGCATGGGAAACACCATTCGTTTCTTGTATCACATTGTTTTACATTGGAACCAATGCTTTACTTGAGCTAGCAACAAGAAGTGACTGAGTAGGAGCAACTATTTGAAGTGGAAGATGTGCATTTTGACCTTTCCATCTATCATTTTGTTGATTTTTCCCATATATTTGGTTAGGGTATTGGTTTCTATAGGGCTAGTAACCTTGGTTGAATCCTTGGTTAGAAGATTTCCCTTAGTTAGGATAATTTCTATAAGATTGGGCTTGCTATTTTTCCAAGGATATAACTTTGTTTGAAAAATTTCTGATCAAGGCCTTCATTTCATCATCATCATTTTGATTTTGAGGAGAATAGGATGTGGAGGGAGCATATTGGGAACTTTTCTCAGGAATGGGAGAAATGGTAGGTTGTGGAGCTTGAGGAAATTCAAGGAACAAAGGCATAGACATCATAGGGGCTATTTTTCTATCTTGTATTAGACAATTCTTATCTCTAATAACAATTGGATAGGCATCAGGTTACTAAATAACACCCATAGATTGTATCATAAAAATGACATAATAATTCAATCCTCTTAAGAAGTAAAGGAAAACACCTTGTGGAGTTGGTCTTAAGAGAGTTGGAATTCTATCCCATGTTTTCTAAAATATGAAGTTGAAATCCACCATGAGCTCATTGGGATCCCTCTTAATAGTTGTCATTGTTCCAACAAGGAAATGTTGTCTACCTTTTCCCCAAATTGATTGCAAAGGGTTGTTCCAAGTTCATCCCAATTGTGAATGGAGGAAGGTGCCAAGATTCTATACCATTGAAGTGCTTTACCCTTAAAATAAGAAGCAAGAAGCCTAACTGCAACATCATTTTCAGTAATAAAATGAACTGAACAAACATTGGCAATAACCTAAATGTGATACTTTTCACCAAGTAGTAGAACCTAGAGTAGTAGAATTTTCACCAGTGAAGAAAGGGATACTTTTCAAGGCTGTCACTGGAATGTCATGTTGTGCATTAAGAGAAAGAGGGATACCACCAATGAAGTTGACAAATGGTAAATTCCTCTATTGTGCCATGAATGCAATAGGTCTTAAAAATCTAGAAGACAACAAGAAAGGCCTACCAAGAGGTGGATTTGAAAGAGTTATATTTTGAGGAGATGGTAATCTATGATATTCTATACCTCTTTTTATTCTCCTTGGTGACAACTACAAGTAATCAAAAGATCATTCTTATGTTGTTCTAGACCTTTGAACTATTCTCATCAAATTGAGTACTTTGACTTCCGAAACTAGTAGATATAATTCTTGGAGTCTCTAAATGTGTAGAAACAAACCTCCAAAGGCTAGAAGTTACTAAGTCACACACACCAAAAATTAGAAAATAATTGAAAATAAAGCTTTCAATATTCTACCAAGCGTGTAAAAAGTGTTGGAGCTCAAAATTACACCCATCCTAGAACAGAATGAGCCAGGGGTTTGAGGAAACATGGGATTATCTCCAAGTTGTGGGATTTGCACTAAGAAAAACCTCCATAGAAGACCATATTCCTTTGCTTATTACTACTACTAAAACTACTCCTAATAATGGAAATGAAACTATCTAGCTCTAATTTTATGATTCCAAGGGACCAAGGTGAGAAGGAGATGCATAAAAATAAAATCCTACACTAAGATGAGGTGATAACACCAAAAAGAAGGGGAAAATATTATCAAATGAGGGAAAATGAGATAGAATGAAGGAGGAGAGGGCATATTTAAGAGACACCATATAGAGCTGAATTCAAACTTCCATTTTCACACAATACACAACAGAAATAAACCCTGTAAAGTGAATAAAAACACACAACATACCTGCAAGTAGATGAAAAGGAAAGGAAATGCAATAAAACACCAGCTAGAGCAGAATAATAACCACAAAACAAGTATTTTATTTCCTTGGGGGAATGCACAAATCATTACAATTGAGGCATAAACACATTGAAAAGTCCAAATATGAGGTCTCGTAACTCAAGTAACACTTGTGCGCCAATTTGAAATGATGCCCTTACATTCTAAGAGTATCCAACTTTACAAATGAGCTTCAATTTACAATTTATAGAGAAATGGGAAAGAGAGGGGAGAGGAAAGAGAGGGAAAATCAGATTTCCACCTTCAACCCCCAATAACATGCATTCAATTAGTGAGAATAGGCATGGGTACCCTTATAAGACCATTCCTTCATGGTACTTTGATTGTAAGAGAAATAATGGGCACCATACCTCATCAAATGTGGTAGTTGAGATACCTAGAACTCATTTTTTAATGTTAGAATTTGTTTCTCCCTTTTCACCCACCTATCCTTAGCTAAATTAAGAAATCCTATTTATGTGGTTTAGAGAATGATGAGACCTTTCCACTGGTACCAAGTTTTTGAAATTTGGAGCTACTGGGTGAAAGTTATGGCCATGTGGATCGTCGAACTTAGGAGGAACATGACAGTTGCCCAACACAATGCCCCAATTTGCTTTAATGTATTTTGTACTTGGTGTGGATGGATTGGATGATCACGAAACTCATGGAATTGTGGAACAGTTCCGTGTGTGATTTTTGGGCCCAAATTTTCCACAATTGTCGTTGGTTTATGTTGTGGGTGGAGATTTAGATGTTGGGTGGAACTGTGGAAAAGTTACACCCATTACCTTGGTACCCACGATCCCCAATTCTCCCACAATACTATCTCATACCCCTACCATTTGTTCCCATTTTCATTCTATTCTCCGTAACAATATCTCTCGTGCTTACCTTTTCATCCAAATTAGCGATGTGAGGAACCCAAGACCCAATGAAATTATTCCATTGGGACCCGCAACACTTGCCACCACTTCGTTTTACGGATAGAAGACTCAAATAGAGAACTAAAAATCCAAGGAACTATTCCTTTGGTGCTCGAAAAACCCACAATACACTACCCAACCTTTAATGTCGAAAATTCGAAATGCAGAGAACTTGTGACCTTGCGAAACTATTCGCCAGTTCCCAAAAAATCCACGTCACCCACAATACACTTGTTTTTGGCCCATTTTAATGAAATTTTCTAAGTTTATGGAATTTTAAGTACCCAAAATAAATGCAAGTACCCGAATAATAAATTTTACATGTTTTCCCTAGTTTCTTTTCTAATGTTACATTATCGCCTTATTACATATTTGTCAAGCTAGCCAATTTGCAAAGTTGTGAAAAATTGGATAATAGGGATCACATAGCTCTTCAAATCACTTTCATGCTTCATTAGGCCACTAAGAACCTAGAATATGTCTAGATGAGCACTTATAAACCCCGAATCATCTTGAAATAAACTTATGGACCGTATAGTTCTTAAAAACACTCTCCTCATGCTCTCCATACCTTGACCATGCTTATTTATTTGCCTCATGCCTTCATTCCATCACCTAAGCTGACTAGACCTCATGACTATGCCAAATAAACAAAGAAACCTACACCATTTCCACTCATGCACACTTGTGCACACCATGCTAACTGTATCACATCATCACATACTTACTCATGCATCTAGGAAATCATCATGACACCCTATCACATCCTCCTTTGTCATTAATGGACCTTTTACATCAATGAAAAACTCAAGAACTCACATTCCAACAATCCCCCTTTATCATCGATGGAAAAAACCTATTACTTTTCCCCATTTTTACATTAATGAAAAATCACATACGTGAGAACATAGAATTCACCTTCATATGCATATTACGATCATCTTTTGGTTAGAAACATCAAACAAAAATATCAAACTAACTCACAAACCTATTTTCCTTCACTAATCTTTGTATTGCCTTCATAAGAGCACTATAGCCCCTTTTGGGAAAATTTATTCATGGAATACACACATGCTAACAATAATTATGAGCACAAAACATAATAAACCATCATTCTCGATTCCTTCTTAAGCTATATGAGCTAATAGATTCTCAAAGACAAGCTTAACTCTTCCATACAAAGACTACCAAATACTTTACGGATGAGATTCCTAAGACTATCCTCTAGAGAAAAATATCCCATATTCTACTAGACATAGAAGCCCATAAATAACATGAAAATTCATATTTCTCTCCCCGAGGTCATACTATCTATGTCCAACTATTTATGCAAAAATAAGCTTACATACCTTGCATACAAGCCATGGAGATGGATCAAAACTATCACCATTGTCCTAAGTTAACCTTTCAATGTTCATTAACCTTATTTGCATGATATTATGACTTATTTAACTCATGACTTGCCCCTACAACTATTCTCATAAAAACCAAAAATCTTTCAAGATATTCTTCTTAACACCTAACACACCTACTAGAAGATAATTGACAACTCCCCCTACTTCAAAAAGCCTTCATAATCACGTAGCTCATAATTATAATACACACCATTATAATATAGTCTTGTCAAAATGTATTTGATCAAACTATACTTGTCCTACAACTCTACCACGCTTTTCTTCTCAAAGAAAATGAGCACTTAATCTCCCCTCGGTCTTATACGAGAATGCAAAAAAACCATAAACATTTATACATAGTAACCAACAAGACATTATTTTCCTTATTACTCTATTATCCCTTCAAGTAATGAAACTCAAAAAAATACCTTGGCTTGATGAACTTGGAAAATTTTCTGCTGCACCTCCATCAAGGTTCAAATATATGTTCTATGCCTTTATAGCTTTGTAAACCATCTTGAAACTCATACACATGTTAGAGACACCACTATAGACCCAAGAAACCATATACAAAACTATAACCAAGCTTGTCAACCATTTGAAAGGCTTACCTCTTTGGCTCTCACAGATCTAATCATGATTTGTGCTACTCTATACCTCTTCGAAGATGCATAAAAATCTAGAGACATCTCAAACATGACTCAAGGATAAGTAAAGCTACATGTAGAATCATTCAACTCAAAAGCATACTTGGAATGCACTATTTCACCTTGCCTTTGATAGTCGATAAAGTAATCATACATAAATGAATGATTTGCTCTATAAGAAACCGACACCATTTCTCATTGTCAGTACTAAACCAACTTTAAGACAAATTTGAGACATTCAAGACCAAAGTTAACTCTTCTTGACCTTATAATAGGACTTCTACAACATCATTCTCACAAAATTCATTCTCCCCTTAACACCATGCTTCATATAGATGGTAATCTCTAAGAAGCTGTTAAGGGCATCTTACTACATGAGGTGTTTATAAAAAATAAATTAAAAAGGTCCCAACCCATCTTAGACACCTGAGACATAAATTTTCATTCTTTCTTCTGGTTTTTACCCTAATAATATCCTTGATTCTTCAACGTATTCTTTAGGAGGAAGAACATTGTTTGCTCTAGACTCCCACAAATTATTCTCGCATTCTAGGAGTCTCGAAACATCTACGATTTGCCTGAATAACCATAACAAAAATCCCTAGATATCTTCCCTACCTCATTTTAATTAAATAATAATGTATTATTCATACCTCTTGTGCCTTCTTCTCTCCAATCTTGACTGGTTGACTCATATCAACAACTCCTAGCAAGTATGAACTTTCTCATGACACTTATGGAAAATGATATTCTTTGTCTGTTTATCTCTACTATCCTTCCATGGGTGATCATATTTGAAAACCTCCTACATTCCTTTTCCCTATGTCCAAAGCCATTACAAGTATAATAATATCCATTGAATGATATCTCATACCTTGATACATTGGGCTTCCCCAAATACCTTGTATTCACCTTGAAATTACTTTCCTTCTTCTCTTCTTTATTCTTCATGCTTGGAAAAATGTCTTCTTACATCACTCCTTTGCCTTTGATGTGATCCGTGAATCCCAAACCATTTATATCTCCTATAAACCTTTAATAGTCCAATAGATTACCAAGATGATTAGTTCTCTTTTCAAATTTCTTGAAGAATTTAGCTTTGTTGATCGCCTCGCACAACTCTTCCCTTAGAAGTATTATATCCTCTCCAATCTTAGTACATTATTATTCATTAGATTGAAAGATTAAAGTTATGGAAATCATTTACATTTCTATCCTTTTGACTATTTTATCAATCTTACCTATCATAGACCAATGTTTTCCCTCAAGTTCATCAATCTTTGCTTCATACTCCTTGATTTGAGCCTTCAACTTATTATTATTCTTCTCATCATGCTTCAACATAGTTTGAACACTCATTAGATTAGTTTCAAAGTCATCCCCTTCTTCTTATTCTTAAGAGTACATGTTGCCATCAAATAATATAGAGTCTCCAATCATAGATGTCATAGAATTTGTGGTCATGAATAAAAATTCATCACCTATCTCTTCATGCTCAGATTCGATTGAGTCGAATCATCATAACAACTTCTTGCTTCAGTTTAACAACTTTATTTCTTTGTGTAGAAACTATTCTTTTCCTTCTTCTTTATTTCAAATCTATTGGAATTATTTTTTACCTTTATCAAACCTATTATCTTTCTTATCATGATATTCATCACTCTCTTCATCCTCATCCTTATTCTTATGAGGAAACTTGTTGGAAAAGTGACCTATTTCACAAATTTCAAAGTCAACTTTCCCTTGTACTTACCTAATCTAACCTTCAATATTTTAGCAATCATTACAAACAATTCATCATCATAAATCTCATAAATAACATCATCATCATTATTCTTCTTATCCTTTGTCTTCTTCTCACTCTTGAAAGTAATTTCCTCCTTGACAAGTTTGGAATCAATAATCCTCATTTCATATAGAATCAAGATGTCATGTAGTTCATCCATTAACATGACCTTCAAATCCTTAGCTTCCTCAATAGTAGACACCTTGGAATAAAACTTGGAGTGAGATATATTAATACCTTTTAAACCACTACCTCTTCTTTTACTTCTTCACCTAAACCTCTCATGGAGTTGACAACTTGATCAACTTTGAGTAAATATGCAACAATTGATTCTTCTTCTCTCATCTTTAGGCCTTAAAACTAATTTCTAAAAGTTTGGAGATTTTCCATCCTTACCTTGGAATATCCTTCATAGATGACTTGAATTTTACCACATAGATTTAGTTGATGTACAATGCATGACCTTCACAAGTTTTGATTCAACTAGACCACACATGATTGCATTAATTTCCTTGGAATTTTCACTACTAAGCTTCTTGTCTATAGTGCTGGTTAGAGGAGTTTGAGGGACTGTATACCCATATAACATAGATTGCAAAATTTCAAATCCTAAGGACATGATGTGATTCCTCATCTTGATGCTCTAAAAAGCATAGTTTGTTCCATCAAACAATGGATATTTGCTTGAAAAAGTGCCACTATGCTGACTCAATATTTTAGTGCTTCAAAGGATCTCCTTTCAAGTTATTAAAATTATTCACAAGTACTTGTTGTGATACCATTTTTTGGAAGAAAAATGAATCGAGGAGGAATGAATCAATACTTCAAAACCTTTACTTAATTCCTTTAAGTTGCATATACCATTTAAACCATCAAATTAAGATTCATGAACCATTGAGAACATGTTAAACATGATAAAATAAAAACATGAATGACAGAGTAAAAATATACCAAATATGAAGTGGGAAAGCTGTTAAGGGGAAGAAAAGCCACTTAAAATTTTGATTATATTATTCAAACCAAAATACTTGTATTAATATTACACAGACACAAGGTTTGTTTCGTGAGACACCAATCCCACAAAGAGTGCACCAACCCATAATTTAGTAGGAAAATAATCATATAAGGTGGAGCTAACCCCTTAGGTGATAAACAACCAACTTAACCACCTGAAGATGAAGACTACTGAATTTTTCTTACTTTTACAACTGATAGAGATAACTATTTCAACTCCACTCTCTCAAAACCATCTTCAAATGCACTCTCTCCTAATTTTATCAATATCACTTCTTGATGGGATGATTTGATGTATTTAACTTGCTATTATTCTTCTAAAATATCCTAAAAATTCATACCCTTTATTATCTCTATCTTGACACCCTTAAACCACTTTCATTCTCTCTTAGCTCACACTTTTTCCCTCTCATATAACTAGTTCAAAAAGAACACATACACTCACTTAAATATAAGAATATTTCTTAAAAACATAATAGGTCAGACATGAACAATAATTTTTATCATACCAACATCAAAAAAAAATATACACACTCAATATAAATCAACATGAAAGACCCATATTGTTTGGCAATGCACTAAAACAATCAAAATTTCACAATTAGGCCAAAAGGACTAATTACACAATCAACGAGCACTCCATGAGCTCCAAGAAAATCAAACAACTCCATCATGCCTCTAAAGGATACAAAAATGTGAAAAATTCCTCTCAATATCCTCCACAAGCTCAAGTATCTCGCATCACTCAATTTCTCTAAGTCACCACCAAGTAGGACTATTTCCTACTCAAATAGGCACCTCCAATGACTAGTATTCAAAGATGAATACCCAAAACTCACGAAAAACCTCAACCATCGCATGAAACAAATAATTTGAAATCATATTAAATATTATGATTCAACCTATAAAGCCAATAGAATAACTTCTCCTCTTTAGCAAGTTGAACTACCCACAAACCAATTTTTGAAGTAGAACCTTCATACACCATTTCTATCACTTTCAAGATCTCTAAATTCATGGAATAGGATATATTTTAATCTCTCTTAAATATCTAATGGATATAAATCATCAAAAAAACAAAAATATTGGTCTTCCAAATCAATATTCAAACCAAAACATTGTTGTCTGAACCAGTCAAACTAGGTCAACTTGTGACCTTCTTCGTGCCACTAAAAATGACCTGAAGAGCTAAAAAAAATGAAACACATCATGTGGGATGTTTAAAACACCCCCAAGATGATAAACCATCATCAATAAGTTCACAAGTGCCCAAGAACATCCAATCTCCATGACTGCTAAAATTGCCTTTTAGGCCTAAAAACCAGTCTTCCAAGATTGACCTATGTAAACCATACAATAACTTCACCAAGATCTAATAAATCCAAAAATATATCATTTCTCCCCAAAAATTATAACACCAATTTAGTTCATAGGGAAAATGGAAAACTTGAGAGCAAAACAAACTTTCTTGAACAATAGAAAATATGAATGGGCTCCACCTACAATCAAGATCTCAAACCACCACCATATGAAATTTGGGAGAGTCCTCTCCATCCTCCAATCATAAAATTTGATGATTTAATCCATTCTAGGCTCAAACCAAGAATATTTCTTCCATCACTAGTAAACTAGGGTTTATGGATGGTTTTGACCAACTTACCTTATTAACATTTGTTCATAAAGGATAAACCCTCATTTAACCTAATTCCAACTCTAAGATATTATAAAATCCATGAATAAACATCCCTAAAAGGATCACTATCCCATGCATAATTTACACATGTCAACCAAGATTATTTCTCTCACTTCGAGATGGAAAATGCACTCTCTTGAGCTTGATATAGCTAAAAACCTCATAAATTGAAAAAAACATCATACTTACCTGAAAATTGGTCCACAACACTAGGAAATCCTCTATTAACATCTCCAATGCTCACTATATCGTTCTTAAGACTACTTATTCTCAACCACAATGACTTACATAGCTAGGTCCTTGGACTTAGGTCTAGTTCAGAACTAGACAAAGAAGGGAACCACTATAAATCTACTTAGAAACTCTTAAAAGGACCTAAAAACCTTAAGAAAACATGTATCACACTTGTGAATTCCCTCATGGGTTCACATATCTCTATAACTCACTTTCATGCTTCATTAGGCCACCAAACACCTATACTAGGTCTAGATGAGAAGATACAAACTTTTTATCATCTTGAAATCAACCTATGAACTGTATGAGTTCTTGAAAAACTCTCCTCATGATCTCCATGCCTTGATCATACCATTCGTTTCCTCATTTCTTCATTCCATCACCTAAGTTGACTAGATCTCATGATCGGAGTTAACGAGACTAAGTAACTTGCACCATTGCCACTCATGCACACTTGTGCACACCATGCTAATTGTATCACACCATCACCTAATTACTTATGTATCTTGTCATCAATGGACCTTTTACATCAATGAAAACCCTCAAGAATTTACATTCCAAATTACAATTTCGTGTGAAGGGATATTTGGGCCAAGCTTATTTTTTTCCTTGGAAGGAAATTTCATAAGAATTTGAGTGGTGCGGAAAGTGTTTTTATTCTTAACCCATGTTCACAGGTTAACCTAAAATAAGTACCTTATAGTCTGGAATGTTTTGTTTCGGGTGGAAATTTTGATTTGAAATAACACTTTATAAAGAGAATGGATTCTGGTCATAGTGATATGGAAACTTTGTGATGTTCCTTAGTCAAAATCATACATTAGCCAAGCATCTCCATTATACAAAATTAAGAGAATGTCATATTTTGATGACCCTAATTTTTGTACATATGAAACACTACAATGAGAAGTACATGGGCCTCGTGAAAGGCATTCCAAGTTAAACTCATCCCCCTTACATTATTTGAATTGCATGTGAGCTATAATTGGTAGAAGAATGATGGTTAGGAATAAATTCTATGGGTTAAGAAACTTATTCATGCATACCTCACTTCTTGAGTGATGGCTAGAGTTCATTGCAGATTCTTGCCAAATTTGTGCACTCTTGGACCTAACCTTTTTGTGTTTAAGAATGGAAGATGATATGTAAGTTCGATATAGGTAGTGTGAGCAAAAATATAGAATTATAAATCTGGTATGGACATTAGAATGAAACATAATTAACCTACATTGTGGCATTGTGAGGCATAATGACTTAAACCATGATTATGTAAAGGTAACACTTTTGATGTAAGCATATGTGACAATTGTAATTTTTGGTATGTTGGTTTATTGTAAGGTAAATGTTGGTGTTAATAGTATATTGATTAGTGCAATGGTTCTTCAATGTTGCATCATTTGATATCATAACAATTTTTTTGGGGAAAATCCAAATTTTGGTTACATTTTGGGTGGTAAAATAGTGGGCATTACATTTTTTTGTATTTTAGCTATGTTTTATCATTTCTATAAATATTAATGTGTTATTATGATTATGCATGGTTAATTGTGAATTAATTAGATTAGAATAATATTCTATAACAAACCCTTACATCCTATTCAATGTTATATTCATTCATCAACATAATGTAATTAGGGTGTAGGTAAAAAAAAAGAAATGATAAATACTTATGTAGAGAGATCTAAAAGTAATATTGTTGTGTAGATTGGCTAAAATGGATGATCTAAACCTGGAAATAATTTCTTTCATATATTATCCTTGGAAATTTCTCTTGTATGGGACCGTACCAATCATATTAGGGGATATTATGATCTAGTCTCACTTCTTATGATTTGATCCTAAAAAATAATGGAGCTTTGTAACCTCTCTTTCATGTCACTAGTTTGGAAATGGTTTTTTCTATATGGCACTAGGGTTTTCACACCTTCAACACTATATATAATGACTTGTAAAAAATTAAAAACCCTATATACATGTAGCAAACTTCATCAAACATTTAGATAAAAAATGATAAATATATGTGTTGATCGGGATGGTGACCTTGGAAGTAAAATATCACTAAACTAATATAGGTATTGCACTACATCCACTTAGAAGGATAAAGTGTCATGTAATGCTTCTAGTGTTAGTAAAATATATGTAATCTAATCCAGCCCCAAACATTATCCACACATTTATTAACATAAATAACAATGGTTGTAAATATAGACATGATAGAAATGTACTCAACATGGTATTAGTGTGATGTGATTTGTTTAGATGCTAAAATTTAATTATATTTGTCCCTAGATACATTTTAAAATGATTAGAGTGAATCGTTCTTTGTTTTTTTAGATAGAGTGTAAAAAGAGGGTTTTGTCAAGGACCCTACCCCTGGTACAAAGGGAATCAATTATCTAGATATTATAATAAGAACAACATGAAGAAAAACAAAAACAAAAGACAAGAAGCTATAGAAAATAGCAAGGAAACATTCCAAAACGCCAATATACAACCCAAAAATATTCATACCATTTCCCAACAAGATGACAAATGAACAATGAAAAAGAAAAAATAGTCGGATAGACAATGTTGAGGGTGATCTGTTTTCCATTTGAGCAGGGAGCTAAGTCGTCCTTATACGAGTTTTTTCCCTTATTTTGGACAACTGTTCATTTATCCTTATCTACATCAACATATGATTCAAATTACAAGATTTTAATTGTTCTCTAGTAATACATAGCTCTACAACCTTTTAATGCTTAGTAATAGAGGAATCTAGAATCTTAAACATAGATTGATTGCAACACACATGTGTGGTGTATATTATAAATAACGGGCATATACTCTAGGTATACTTAGGATATCCATTAGTGTATTAATGATGATATTTTTCAAAAGGAGTTTTGAGAATCCCATGTGAGTTACTAAGCACATTTGACTTTCTTATATAGGATTCAAAAGGATATGTATCACATTAAGGCTACTCTAGGGTAGATGAAATGACACATAGAAGATATTCAAATCAATAAAAGATTCATTAGAAGATAAAGGATGGGACTATACAAGTTAGTACATGCCATGGTATAGCTTGGTCTTATACTATACAATCTAATACATGGCAATGATGATTGAGATAAATTCTAGAAAAGTTATTTTATGATAAAATATTACTTTGAATAATTAATATTTCATGAATGAGTGAAAATAAATGTGTAAAGATCAACATGTTATGTGAGAGAGAAGGATATCAATTAAGATAAGAATGTGAGTGTAAATATAATAAAGGAAAAAGACAAATTTTTCATTTCCAAAGAATAAATTATCAAATTTGAGGGTTTATATTTCTCCCCTTTAATTGTGGAATTGAAAATTGCGTACTTAAAGAAAAAACACAAGTTAGCGTAAACACACATTATATTTTCTGTATTGTTGTTATTCTTGCCTAAGTGTTGGTGTGTTCCATGGTGAAACAATAGAGTGTAGTCAATGTAAATTAAAGAAATTGAATTATAAATAAACTATAAATAATGCATATAACTTTGAAAATTGAATTTTGTATAGTAAAATCAAGAGAAAAAAAACATGGAAGGAATAAACATATTTTCTATATGGTGGGAGGATATATCATTCTCTTTGTGATTATACATTATAATTCTCATTAAGAAATTGAAGGATTAGGGGTGACCAATCCCAAATTTTTATAAAGGATAAACTTAAGTAGCAGATGCATTGAGTGTCTATGAACCAAAACTAAGAAGAGGTACCATAGGTATTTTTTCCCAAAATAAAGCTCAAAGAAGGAAGTGAATTGAACAATGTATCTAGCCACTATGATATTTTCCCAAAAAGAGAGAGGAAGGAAGAACAACCTAAAAATTATCTATCCACGTTGATATCTTGTAACCCATAGACTATACCACTAGAGAAAGACCTAGGCCCAATCTTGTAATAAAAAAAATTGAAAATGGAATGGATAGCTCATGCCCCCATCACATGTCATAATAAATGAATTTGATTATTTCAATTTCAAATAATGAAAAAGGAGAAGAATGTCTACACCCCCAAAACATGAATATTTTACTATATTTGAGTGATACAATGAAGAAGGAATGAAGTTTTCGTCCCCCTATATTTTATTCTATAATGTGCCATATGTATTTTAATCTATGTCAATTTTTATTGTCATGGTTTATACAACTTTCACATAGCATTTAATGATCTCGTAATAAATAGAAAATCCTAGATACTTACAACAATATTCATCAAATGATTATATAACACAAGGATAAATCCATGTATCGGTGATGTTGGAATAACCTTGGTAGTTAACCATTGTTGATTTGTCATCACCAATCCAGCACTATGATAATTCTTCACCGAGAACTCCTCATGCTATGATTATTTACTAATGCACAACTTTTAGTTTGGTGGATGTAATTTGGAAACACAACAACAAACATAACACAAGAATACCATAGACTATGATAAGAAGGAATGATGATAAATATGAAATATAAGTGTAAATTATAATATCAACATGAAATTGTTACAATCTCACCCATGAGGTACTTCAAGTGTTACTGACTTCACTTGCCTTCCAATCATAACTATGGGAGAAACTTCACAATTACACCTCTTAATGGCTTCCTTAACACACATTCAAAATGATGGCTTCCTTTACACACTTACTCATACAATATTTCTCACTACTTCCTTCTATATGCTAAATGAGGGGGGAGTGGCCTCTTTATTTATAGGAATTCAGGCTCATCCACCCTATCTCTAAGATAGAATAAGAAATATCTTCCGGCCAATCATATTCCATGCCTAAACTCTTTCGTTTACATGTAGGCTTATCTTCTAAGATAAGATAAACCTTATCATCTCACATGGGTTCCACCTTTTAAACTTTTCCACAAATAAAATAAACAAAATATTTATGACATCACTCTTTGTCCTTATTACAAATATAATATTTCTAATTCCTAATCATGTAGACCCTACTTCTCTACTTACCCCAACTTTGACATTTTAACATTACCGGACCACTTACGACAAATATTTACTTTTTACCACAACATTCCTATTGTACTTTGACTATTACCATACTCTACTTTATTGGCAGCACCGTACTGATGACACGCATTATCTTCTATCAGATGCCACTACTAATCATACTTAACAACATCCTATTCCTAATACATACATAATAAAATAGAAATTATGGAGGAAAATTTTAATGTCGACATTTTCCCCCTTCCTAGCTTCTACTCCGTCCTCGGAGTAGACTATTCTAGTGCTTGGAAAATATTTAACTTGTCATGGTTAACCCATTTCGTAATGGGAGTGCCATCCAATTCCTCCAGTCGATATGTACCATTTTCATGCACAATTGCTATTTTGTAGGACCCCATCCATTTGGGAATAATTTTTCTCTACCTTATTTTTTTGTATACGGAATCATATACTAGAACTAAGTCATTCACATGAAATGGAGACCAATGGATATTTTAATCAAAGTGTTCCTTCGCTTCATTTTCTTCTTATAGCTTGTATCCTTCGCTATTTCCCTCATTTCCTCTAGCAAATGAAGATGCACCAACTTTTCTTTTCTTGAATCACTTTCATCCATCCTTTAATTTTTCATAACTCTCACGGTGAGAATATCAAACTCAATAGGAAGAACTGGATCAATGCCATAAGCCAACTGAAATGGGGAGTATCCTATTGCTGACTATGATGTTGCCCTATATGCCCACAATGCTGCATGAATCCTTTTATCCCATTTATGTACCTGTAAGGCTACATCTTTTGCTAGAATTTGACACAACACAAAATTTGTTCGTTCCACCTGTCCATTTTTTCTTGGCTTGTATGTTGTTGCCTTCTGTGCTTAATAGAAAACTTGTTGACTAGGGATTCTACCACCTCATTAATGAAGTGGCTTCCTTGATCTATTACAATTTCTAATGGGCAACCAAATCTGGTGACAATGCGTTCATATATGAACCTTGCCACTTCATCCATGGAAGCTATTTTCAATGGCCTAGCTTTAACCCACTTGGTTAAATAATATGTGGCAACTACAATATACTTATTTTGGCATGGGGTAGTTGGAAGTGGACCTACAATATCTATTCCCCACTTTTCAAAGGGACCAAGTGGAAGAATAGGGCATAATGGTGCTGATGAAGTCTTACGGTTACCATGTGTTTGACAAATATCACATGTCTTACAATAATTATAACAATCTCTAAAAAGAGTGGGCCAGTGATAACCTGCATCAAGATCCTTCTTGTTGTAAGTTGTCCAGAGAAGTGTCCTCCACATGTACCATTGTGGAATTATTCTATTAGCTCCTTCCCTTGATCACGTCCAACTGCCCTCTTGTACTGTCCATCAGGTCCTATTCAAAATAATACTTCATGCAGAATAGAATATGGATGATTGGCTTGAGTAATATTCCTCTTAGTCTTTGCATTGGCACCATCGGAAAACTTGAATTCATTGAGATAATTCCAAATATCTATGTATTCACTAGGGATTGTGTCGAGGGATAACAATACATCATGGGAAATCATCATCATCACAAGATGAACCTAAAACATCATAGGCTCGAGATAGTGCATTTGCATTGACATGCTTCTTTCCTAGCCTATCTATAATATCAAATTCAAATTCTTGTAGCAAAATTATCCATCTTGCTATCCTCCCGATGGGTTAGGCTTATTTACAATATATTTTAGAGCACGATGATGCATTACAACTATAAATTTCTACCCTAGCAGCAAGTAATTTCTAAACTTCTTTACAAAAAAATGATAGCTAGAGCCTCTTTTTTAGTTATAATATAATTTACCTCAAAGACGCTCATTTTCGCTCCCAAAGTAAAGCCCCTGGATGATCATTCCCATTTTCATATTTTTGGCTCGAGTACTTCCTAGTGCTACATCGAGGCATCGAGTATACACAATGAATGGATTTCTCTAATCTGGATTCTTTAAAATAGGTGAAGACACCAAAACTTCCTTTAATTGTTCAAAAGCTTCATGCACCTTATTTCCTAGTTCATAAGTAACATCCTTCTTCAAGAACTGGGTTAGTGGTTGTGCAATCTTTGAGAAATTCTTGATGAACCTTCTATAGTAACCCACATGGCCTAAAAATGATCTCAACTTACTTCTATTAATTGGAAATAGTAACTCTTTGATTTTTAAACTTTATCGGGATCGAGTACTAATACCATCTCTGGATCTGACATGCCCTAACAAAACACCTTTAGAACATCCAAAGACACACTTTGTAGGGTTTAGTGATGCTTGTGCTTCATCTAACCTTTGAAATGCTACCTCCATCGGTGCGGGTGGTCCATCTTGCTCCCATAGATGCAAAAACCATCCATAAATACTCTGATGAAGTTCCCAATGTAGGGTTTAAACACCCTATTCATCAAGCACTTGAACATTTCCGAAGCATTACACAACCCAAAAGGCATAACTCTATAAGCAAACATTCCCCAATGAGTGGTGAACGTGGTTTTAGCTGATCTTTCTCTACTATATGAACTTGGTTGTATCCGCTATATCCATTAGCAAAACTATAGCACTCCTGGCTAGCTACTTCGTCAAGATCTGATCTGAGAATGGAAGAGGGTAATGATCCTTCTTTGTTTCCTTGTTGAGCTTCTTATAATCAACACAAATGAGTAGTTTCCCATTATTTTTTATTGAGATCACAATAGGAGAAAGTCATTCTGAATTCTCCATAGCAAATATGAATCTGCATCAAATAACTTATCTATTTCTTCTTTTACATTCTTGGAAAAATTAGGATTCATTCTATATGGCATTTTCTTTATGGGCTTAGCACCATCTACCAGCTCAATAGAATTTTCTACCCAACTTACTTGATGGAGTTCCTTGTAATCAAAAGTCAATAGGTGTATGTACCTTTGAAAGAGATGGAGGTAGGATTCCTTCTCACTCTCCATCATAACATCACCAATATTTATTTGTTGGAGATGATCATCAATTTCTTCTTGAGATAATTTTATGGGTTCATGAGTCGGTGTGGTGGAAGGATATCCATGACCGAAACATCAACCTCACTTTCTTCATCTTCTCTGTCTACTTCACCTGGTACTAGAGTAATCGGAGGATGTCCAATCACCGATTTCATCACTTGAATCCACGAGTTCCGTCTTATGATGCCGAGGAATCACGTTTATCTTCACCCTCTCTCTACCACATCCAAGTGTCATGAATCCTTCATTCCAGTAGTTTCTTGCATGAACTCTCCTTAGCCATGGTCTTCCCAACAACATTGGGTACGTGATAGTACCATTTTTCATCACTGAAAGTCTACCACACATACAACACCCATAATAGATATTGCCACATTTGAAACTACACCTTACGGTTTAGTTTTCCCTTATTTAATGACATTAACATAAGTGTTGAGGGGTGATAAATTTTTAAACCCAACACATTCATTACTGAGACTTGGTCATTACATTAAGCGTAGCTCCTCCATCAACTAAGACATCATGAATTGAAATACCATTACATAATACCTCGGCTTGTGGAGTGTAGGGATCGCCTCTACCTCCAAAATAGGGACCTCAACCTTCTTCCTTCATTGAGCATTGAGTCCACTTCACAGCTTCCACCTCTTCTCGAAGACATAGCTAAGAGTTGACCATATATAATATTTCTAGGCCTTTTGGACAGATCTTCTAAGATGGAGTATGGTCCTTGTCCCTATGAAATCAAAAATCCTGCACACCCAACTTTCTTCTCCTATGTTTCTTACTAGTTTCTCCTTTCATCTTCTTAGGATCATTTCCATCTTGGTTATCTTTTTCTTTCTTTCTTTTTGTTACAAACACATCTACTTCATTATTTATGCTCCTATCTATTACATCAAAAGAATTCACAGGTGCTTTTCCTTTATCATTATCTCTTGTACCAGATGTAGAAGCTCTATCTAGACAATTATACTTATAATGACCCTTTTTATGACAACCATAACATACAACTTCAGTTATATTTCTTTTTGGACCTCTATCTCCTCCCTAAGAACTAAATTCCTTTCCTTGAAGAAGATTAATAGTTAACTAACCCATCTTCTTGAGCAGATATTCATACTCAGTAGATGTACTAGGGAAAATATTTGTGCTCACCGAGAGTGGTTGTGGATTTTGGACCAAAGGTGTTGGTGTAGGCTCTACTTTAGCAACAATTTCTTTGGGCTCCTCTTCCATGCTTTCTTCTTGCCTTCTTGCAATATCCTTTTTTCTTTTTTCAATGGTAGCGGGCGGTCATACTTCACTCATTGTCTTATCTCTGGCTTCATCCCAAGAATGAAGTGCTTACAAAGGAGATTATCCACGCCATTCATCAACCCATCCGCTAATCCTTCCTTCCAGATCTGGGCATTGAGATTCCTTCTTAGCTCTAGAACACGAGCATGATAATCCCTGATCTTCTCCTTCTCTCCTTGGGATAGCTTTGTGATATCAATCATGAGATCTGGCATATTTCGTTGTTCACCAAATTCTTCAAGAAAACTTTTAGTTAATAAATCCCATGAATTTTTCACATTATCACCTAGTGTTTCAAACCACCTAAGGGCTGAACCATCCAAAAATGTAGGAAAAAATTAAGTCCATTGTTCCCTTCTTATGAGGCCATTACAAATGCAAGATCGTTTAAACTCTTAAATGAAAGAAGGAGCATCTTCATTAGATTGGGCTGAAAAATAGGAATCTTCCCCATTTTCAAAAATAACCATAGTGAAATACCAACCCACAAGTATAATCAATAAGAATTATGTGCACTGAGATAATTGGAATCACTATAATAGAAAGTGAATTTACACCTTTCTACAGTAAAATAAAAGCGACCACGGTAAACTATGGTAAAACTTGACATCTTATGCGGTAAAAATGACTTTCTTGTGGTAAACACTATTCACAAGTAAAAAGTGAAGTTCTTGGAAAATACTATTCATGGTAAAAAGTGACTTTACAATGGTAACTACTATGCACAGTAAAAACAAGGTTACCCTCCAAATGTTTTCTGACTAAGTGGGAATATCTCTCCAAAAAATCCACCAACGAGGAATTGTCCCAACAACGGGACCAAAATGTCATCACCAATCCGGCATTATGATAATTCTTCATCGGGAACTCCTCGTGCTATGATTATTTACTAATGCATAGCTTTGATTTTGGTGGATGTAATCTAGAAACACAACAACAAACATAACACAAGAATACCATAGACTATGATAAGAAGGAATGATGATAAATCTGAAATATAAGTGTAAATTATAATATCAACATGAAATTGTTACAATCTCACCCATGAGGTACTTCAAGTGTTACTGACTTCACCTGCCTTCTAATCATAACTATGGGAGGAACTTCACAATTACACCTCTTAATGGCTTCTTTAACACACCTTCAAAATGATGGCTTCCTTTACACACTTACTCATACAATATTTCTCACTACTTCCTTCTATATGCTAAATGAGGGGGAGTGGCCTCTTTATTTATAGGAATTCAGGTTTATCCACCCTATCTCTAAGATAGGATAAGAAATCTCTTCCAGCCAATCATATTCCATGCCTAAACTCTTGCCTTTACATGTAGGCTTATCTTCTAAGATAAGATAAACCTTATCATCTCACATGGGTTCCACCTTTTAAACTTTTCCACAAATAAAATACACAAAATATTTATGACATCACTCTTTGTCCTTATTACAAATATAATATTTCTAATTCCTAATCATGTAGACCCTACTTCTCTACTTACCTCAACTTTGACATTTTAACATTACCGGACCACTTACGACAAATATTTACTTTTTACCACAACATTCTTATTGTACTTTGAATGTTACCATCCTCTACTTTATTGGCGGCTGCATCGACGATGCCATTATATTCTATTAGACACCACTACTAATCATACTTAACAACATCCTATTCCTAATACATACATAATAAAATAGAAATTACAGAGGAAAATTTTAATGTCGACAGAACCAATCCACGAATCGCACTACATCCCTCAAGTAGGAGAAATCCCGATGTAGTTCGTATAGTGTTAGTGAAACTAATGTATGAAATCTAAGCCAACTCCAAATATTTCCCTTGGGCTTGCTTATATTGAAACAAATAAAATTAGGCATAGCTTTTGATCGTATAAAAATCTACATGGCATGATAGTAGTGTGGTTTTTTGTATTTCATATGCTAAAACTTATTCCCTTGATACATTTTAAAATATATGGAGTCACTTGATCTTGGTTAAAACATATATCTAGGACCTTTAAATGACTGGTAATGGATAAGGCTATATTATTTGACCTATTTTGATTACTTCAAACCTATGCATGGTGGTAATATAAGGATATATATTTTTTCTTTAGGAATATTCAAGAGAGAAATGAGTTTTTAGTGTTGATATTTTACAATAGGAGTACTTGAGAAAATCAAGCACGTAATTAAGTACATTTTAATTTCTTATATAGGTTTTTGAAGGTTATGTATCACATTAAATTTGACCTATGGGAGTGTAGACACCTAAAGTTAGCATTGCTAATCCTTGTGTCCACGTCTGCTAACACCCCTTCACTATCACATTACTATCATATTATACATTAAATCCTTATCCTAAGTCTTATTTCTCTCCATTGTATTTAATCATTGTAAATATCATTCTACAACTGTAAAATCCTATTTTATCCCTTCCTAAACCACTCAAAACCACTTAGAAACCAAAATCAAATAAAAATAAACAAAATCAACAACTTCTTAACCATTTCACAACCTCCTTAACCCGTATAACCTCTTTCCAACACACACCCTTCATCAAAACAAATAAAAATCTCAATTTGGGAAGTAGTTTCAACTTTTCCCTGTAAAACCTAGATCGTTAGTGATTCAACATAATCACTAGCAATTCTCCCTAGTTGTTAGTGACCCTATATAAACAAGTCTCAAGCCTCCATTTAAGGTTAGCTTGTAGTTGGACATGGCTTAAGGAATTCATATTACATTTTCTTTGTATCATAGCCCTGTTATAGAGTCAGAGATCATCCCAACAACATTCAAGGCACCAAGAATCTCTTCTTCAACCTATAAATGTCATTCATATGTCTAGGAATCAACTCAATGATCTTCTTGCATCTGCATCTTCCTCTCTTGGGTAATATCATATTCGATCTTCATTTATCAATTTATACAAGGTAAGTGGTTTCCATTTCTTTATTATCTCATTATGCATCATTTACAAGCTTAAATTGAACTTTCTATCATCCCTTTCATGTCCCATATCTGTCAATTATTGGCCTATACATTTTCACAATAATCACTGATGATTCCCATAATCAATAGTGATTCACGAAAATCGCTGATGATTCACAGAATTGATGACAATTCAAAAAATAGGTGAAGATTCCCAAAATTGCTGATGATTCATCAGTGGTCGTTGATGATTCCTAGAATCATGACAATTCACCAGAATTGCTAACAATTCCTATCTAAAAGGTATTTTGACCCCCAAGCTTGATTTTTAGAGATCTAGATCACATAATATATTACCATAAGGCCCCTCAAGTATTTGTTTAGTCATATAAATCTCATTTGAGCCATTTTTATGACTCTATCAATTATCTAAATCAAATCAATTATCTCGCTCACCGTTGTGAGTACACAACCATCCACATATTTGCTCCTTTGAGCCATTTTATGATCCCTAGACTCTCATTGGATCAGGTATCACCATAAAACCATCATATAGCCATGGATTGTCCATCCATTTGTATTTTCATTATTGGTTACATCATCTGTTTATCTATTTATCTTATCATTATCGGATTGATTTCTTGAACGTGAATTGACATCCTTGCAAGGAAGTCCATTGACTTTTAGGGATTGGACTTTACCAGGAAATCCACCATATATCTATCTAATTGGTCTTTTCTCGAGTGACTATGCATTGTAGGTAACTTATCCCATTGGAAATAAGAAGTTGTGCACATCCTTGGATCCATCAACATCAATCATCCATCAAGATCAACATCAGCTATATCACGAGTATCAGTAAACCCCGCCGTCTTTTGAGGTCAGTTTTGTTTTTGTTATTTAATTTTATTAAGTTAAAGTTGAAAATAAAAAAACATACTTGAACATTCAGAGTGCACGGTGGGACACTTAGTCCCTTTTTCATTTTATTTAAAATTGTTTTAAATCATTTTTTTGGTTTTATGCTCTGTAATCGCTAGCAATCCAGTCAAATCACCAACGATTAGGTGAATCAGCAATGATTTTTTCAATCACCGATGATCTCTTTGAATTCTTCTAATTACTCAATTAGTTAGCCTCTAACACCAATTTATTTTCTATTTTCTGTCTTCTACTAACCATTCTTGTAGGTTTTTCCTTCGAGATCATTTGCTTTGCTACTTATTGCATTGCTAAAAAAATTAAAAAATTAAAAAATTAAAATGGAAGCATTTTACAGCTGCATCTCTTACCTTTATTTTTATTTTCTAGCACTCCATTTGGGTGTCTATTCTAATCAAAATCAATAATTTCTTTTGGGCTTAAAATGAACCTTGTATCCTTCTTGACCACATAGATTAATTAGAGGATTAATTTATTGCATTCACATTATCTTCCCTCACACACATCCAAATCACATTGAATATCAAATTTGTATTAAACAATCATACCTAGATGAAACTATTGTGATTTCATCACCTAATAGGGAAGCCAACTTGATGTTTTGGTTGAGTATAAATAATTGGTTGTCGGTATATTGGCTAAGTACCCAACTCCCTTATCATTGCGGGGCCATGAAGTGAGGGGTTAGTCCCTAATACGGGCCCCCGTACTAGCACCAACATAGATTCGAACCTCACGTACCTTTGGGTATATCGAGGACTCCAACCTTAAACAAACCTAAAACCAGCCTTAGAACAACCATATCATTAGGTTCCCTCTGAGCCTCTTCCTCCACATCTAAATTCTAATCAAGATAATTAAAATTCTTCTGCTTGACTTATCTATTACATTTATAGCTCTCTTAGGGATTTGTTGTATCATCATCAGTTAACTATCATTTAATATGGATAAAACCTCTATATTAGCATATCCTTTTAACACTTATTCTTCATTTTAACAATCATCTTTTATTTCTTCATCTACATCTTCTCATCCCATCAATTTCAAAAGGTCCCTTACATGGGATCTAGTTCTTGTCAATCTCATCAACCTATCATGTCTCACTCAACTTCACTTAGCCCTGACATTTTTCAAGATCCATCCATACCATAATTTGTCCCCATAGATCATCTACCATTCATCCAATCATATAACCCTACAAAAACCCCATCCAAAAAATCTATGAATATCCTTCACAACCAAAATATTTCCAAAATATCTCTCCTCAACCCATGTAGAGTATACCCCATCAATCGGTCCTTTCCAAATCTATTCCTTCATCAAAATCTCATTATAATCTTAACATCCCCCATATTTCATCCAATCAACCTATCTTGACTTCAATACCTTTCTAAATACCTTACACATCCCAAACCTATACACACATACCTACTCAAGCCCAATCAACCCCTCTTACCCAACAAAACATATCCAACATCCCTACATGTCTCCTAACATCCCTTTATCATAACCTAATTTAAAAACTTTATCTTCTAAAGATACTCCTTTTTAACCCCACATCAAGCCCATCCATAGAAAAAACCTCCTACTCTTCACTACCATAAATCAAATCAACTACATTCTCATCCAAATTCACATGTTAATTCCTTCACATATAATCCTACAAATGATCCCATGCAAGATATGTTGAACATATTAGATAATTTGGAAGCCATTTCCTTGGGAACCAAACACATCCTCACTTATGATTAGGTTTGTAATGAACCCATCCATCCATCAGTACCATATAAGCCTTATCCTCTGCATTGGGAATTACTCGAATTTACCATGTTCCATGGCTAGGAGGATCCTTAACAACACATAGTATCCTTTAGAAAATCGTGTTATCTCATCATCCACGATCAAGATCTCTTGCTTAGATCCTTTCCTTTGTCACTTGTGGGACTTACCTTTTATTGGTACAAATCCCTCCTTTGATACTCTTTATTCTGTCACGTAGCTAGCCCTGTTATTTCTCAAGTAATTCACTATCAATGTTACTCAAAAAATCACCATTTCTAATCTCTCTACCATCAAACAATCTGAAAATGAATCCATTGTTGACTTCTTCACTAGATGGTAGAGTATTATCAATCAGTTTACCTTCTCACTACCTCAATCATAACTGATAAATTTGTTTTCTCGATCATGTTCCCATCACATTTCATCTACCCTCCAAATCCACACATTCTATAATTTTGACGAAGCCTTCACCATGGCCAAAAATTTAGAAATCTAAGCCCTTGAAGAAGGCCATCTCGATCCTCAATCTACACATGTCCCATATGATTCCCTAGGTATTCCTATGAGCTAGATGAAACTACCATACATGATGCCATTACTTGTATTACTAACTCAAAACCCTTGATAGAACCTATCCACATAGATACTGTGCATCCTTTAAGTCATATCATCAACACTATTACATATGATCTTCCCCATGAGGATACCCTTTCATTACCAATGCTTCCCCTTGAAGACTTAGAGCCCCTGGATCATCTTTTCAATAATCCTTACGCATTGACATCACCTTCTCTTACTTTCCAATCAACCAATACCTCCTTACAACATTTAGAATTCACCTCAAATACCATTACAAAGGGGCACATATAATTTAATATCTCGATGTCCAGCCATCCTTCAAACCAATCAAAGATTTGGTTAGCTCACATGAATGTAACCCATATCAAATATGTATAGAAATAACACCCCCTCATCTAAATAAAACCCAATCATATCCCCAACTCCTCACTTTTCATCTAGTCTAAAACCTCGTCTGAATCAAATGTTATAAAATTAAATCCCATCACATCCATGACCTCATCCTCATCATCTGTTGTAAGACCATATTCTTTACCTAAAGATGACATTACAAAATCAAAACACACATCATTTAAGGTCTCAACCTTGCCATCTATTCTATAAGCCCATCCTTTATCACAATTTTAATACATCACACCTATATCTCCACCCTCACCATCCATTTTAGGGCCCCATCCTTTATCTCAATATCATATCACACATTCGTATCCTATCTCATCCATAATCCATACCTCCTCATCCATTTTGGGACCTCATCCATCATCCAATTTCATCAACATCACATCATATCCTCTCTTTTATTGATCTCACAACATCCCTATGATGTTCCAATACTGTACGGTATCCACACTTCCACCCCATCCAAAATATGGTGCATCATACCAAGCGTTCTCATAAATCAAAATCAAATTCAAAATATGTTAATCTAAATCTGTGAAAGGGAATTAAATTGACATCCAAGAAAGGCTTATACAAGCTTCCGTTATCAAATTACCACCTATCAAAACACCCACTATACATACTCAAAAAATTTGATGGTAGGATAAAAAAACATGTGCCTAATATAGAAGCCCAAGTCATAACACAGAGATTTGTAAAGCTCGTAAATACATAATCCAATGACTATTCCTTGTCAATGATATTATCCCAGAAGAAGACAATCCTAAGACATCATCAATATCGTCTACACATCCACCCTTGTTAGTATCTACAATGAAATATGTAAGTCAAGGGGGACATCCTCAATTTGGTATTAAAAATTTTGTTTTAGACATATCTTCAACACCTTCCATTGAAGGTCCCTCAATATCATCAACATCTACACCCAAGTCACTGACAATATCCTCACCAACATTTGTAGGACCAGGGGGTCACCTTAAATTGGATCTTGGAAAACATTTCTCACACGTCTTCTCATCACCTTCCATTAAAGGTCCCTTATCTCAAATCCATATGGCTCACCCACCTACGTAATCTAGGAATCGACGCACATGAAGAAAAGGAAAAATAAAAGCTTCATCATCTACCCCTCTTCATCAACCATCCTCTCATATATCATCTAGATTTTTAATGGCTCCTTTTTCAAAGGTTCCACATCCTCCTTTATTTATCATATAATCAATCAATCAACATTGAAACTTTCATCATCCTAATCTAAAAGAAATCATTTCTTTCAGCTCCTGTTATCTCCACCACATCATCATGCTAAGGGGTCTCCTCTCTTCTAAGATTTAGAAAGTCTTATATTATTGTGCACCTGCCCCTAGTTAATCCTCACCAACCCTAACCTCTTAATTAAGTCAAAATGTCACTACTAAAAAGGAGAAAAGGTGGAAATTTTTCCCCTTACTGGATCAGTCCATATAACATGGGTTGGGAGCGTATTTCCTAGCCTCCCTTAAAGGTACACTTGAAAAGGAAAATCTGAATGCCCTACACTTGTGGCCTTTCTACTGTTAACATTTCAACCATCATGATAGTAGTCACATCAAAAATCATATTCCACCATCAACCAGTCATATTCTCATCATAATGATTTGATAACATGTTGTTTTCCATCACTATCCTAGAAACCTTAAATATGAACACCATGAATCTATTCATCGCATCTTTCACATGGAAAAGTTCCTCCTTAGTAGGAACCCCACAATAATTACATTCATCCATCTTGTGTACCAACTAAAGACATGTCATGGGGCACATATGTGTAGTTTGTGTACAAATTTCTTATCCCCTCCTTCAAGTGTTATATTAAGGTTTTTTCCTCGGCTCAAAATAAAGTCAAAAATATTTATGGATGATTCCTATCGAAAGTCAAGAAAAATTATAGACTAATCCTTTGAAGGAAAGATACCTGTCAAAATAATAGACCGATCCTCGAAGGACTACTATCAAAAATAAAAATCATATTATGAAAAATAAAAGTATAATGGTCTGTTAGTGTAAATCAACAACACCCCTAGATGTTTTCTCAGATTTCTAGTTTGATAATGGACATCTAGTGTGATTGCACAACATTGAATCTTTTCCCCAAGTGTGGGACTTGAAAAATTGGGAAAAGAATCTCTAGATTAAAGGCTGGTTCCTTCACTCCTCTGATCAGGTATATGCATGAACTTTGCAGAGGTTTAATACTAGATCCTACTCTAAATTCCAAGGAGACAGAGATAAAGGATGCAGAAGAAATAAAACTAAGTGAAAGTGGTGATACACCAAGGGAGTGGTGAACATCTACTTTGCAAAATTTACACAGATCATAAGAAATACAACACAAAATATGCACAGATTGCTAGAATGTAATGAGAGATCAAAAGACAATGATAAACACATGAGAGGATTGAGAAAATCAATCACAGAACATACATTATCATTCCCAAGTCCAATACAATGCATTACAATGGCCAGGAGGCAAAATATGTGCTGTAGTCTATATGAGAGGTATGAAACTCTACAAATCCACCTGTTGAGGAAGAAAAGAGAGCTTGAAGAGAAAAATATGTCCAACCCTTTACAAATGAGCCAAATCTGGATTTTAATGGTCAAGCAGAAAGAGAGAAAGCAAAAACATGGGAAAAATGGATTTATGAACTCAACCACCAACCAGATCCCTCAAATTTCACTGTAGAGTGATGGGCTTCATGGACAAACCCATACTTAGAAGTACATTGTTCTGCAGATCCAAAAATGACCATACTTCATTAAATTTGGTGGTTGAAAGTCAATTCTATGTTTTTTCCTTGTCAGGGACGTTTCTCCATTTATCTCCCATAATTTTCCATCAAAAAGATTAGACCCTCTATCGTGTAGAGAATTTCATGAGCTTTCCAATGATACCAAGAATGCGAAAATCCAAGCTCTGGATCAAAATTTATGCTCCTCTGAAGATTTAGGGCAAAAATAGGGCAAAAAATGGGTTGGCGGGATGAAAGTTTAAAATTTTCCCTTTTTGAATTTGGGAAAAATTCCCAAAAATCTCCACCCCCACCGCTCCAATGCCACGTGGCACGTCCTGATTAGATACGGGCTTCACATGATCATTTTACACCTTTTGAGATTTTGGAAAATTTTCTCTGTCGTTCCACGCCTTGCCTCTCCGATGCCACGTGGCACGTCCTGATTGGACACGGACCTTAGCTAGTTTTCTTCCCCCTGTGGGCCTGCAAGAAAAAATTCTCCTTTGCACCCTTTGGAAACAATTTGGCAAAATTTTAAAATTTCTCCCATGCCCCGACCTTCACCAAGATGAGGACATGTGTAATCTTCGATTTGCATGGGCCTGAAACAATTCTTTTCCTCTTTGGGCCCGCCTTAATATTTTGTCAGCCACATGGACACGTGGCACATTTTGATTAGCGTGGGCCATCGAGGTGGAGTTTTATTGCGCCATTTTCCACACTTAGAAAAAATGGAAAAAATCCCCCATGCCTCTGCCTCCTGCCAGTTTGTGGACACGTGGTAGCTCCTCATTCGTTGCGGGCCTTCGGGCCGAGATATTTCTTTTTTCCAACCTTGGAAAATTTTCTAACTTCTCCCTTAGGTTCAACCTTTGACACCACATGGACACGTGTCAGCCTCTTATTGGTTGGTGGAGCTTTGGACCAAAAATTTTCTTTTCACCCCGTCGACCCCTTGGTGAAAATTTCTAACTTACCTTTGTCGACCCGCCATTCTGCCACCACGTGGCGCTCTTTGATTGGGTGTGAACCTTCCTAGGGAAAATTTCCCTCCAAAACTTTGCTGAGCCATAACTTGCAAAATACAAGGAGTTAGAAGGAAAAATTTACCTTTCTGGAAAGCTGAGAAGATTCTCTATCTGATGAAGCCATTTCTAAAAAAATTTGAGTGCCTAAAAAGTGAAAAAAATTTACTTGAGGCAATGCTTTAGATGGATTCCATTAACTGGAATCTACAGATCTTCACCATCCAATGTAGATAATTAGAAGGCATTGCTATTCTTACATTTTGTGACCATGTAGGGGGCACTCCAAATGGCATCAAACTTTGAATGCCTTCCGGCTTTTCTCGGTCGTATCCCATTTCAACATTAGATAACCAACTTGGAAGGTTCTAGCCTTATCTTTCCTATCAAAGGTTCTCTTGATCAAGGCTTTGTCCTTCTCCATTACTTGGGCTGCATACTCCCTGATCTCTTAGAGCTCCATCAACTCTACATATCTAACCTCCATGGGTTCAAACTCCAACAAATCCAATTGCTTCATGAGTTCCAACGTTGGCAACTCAAGTGACATGGGCAAGATTGCCTCTCTTCCATAAACAAGTCTGAATGGAGAGTTACCTATGGATCTCTTGGGAGTTATCCTATCAGCCCACAAGGCTGATTTCAATTTGGTGTGCCAAGTCCTCTAATTTTCATCAAGAGTCCTCTTGATGATCTTTAACAAGTTCTTGTTGGTAGACTCAGCTTGGCCATTACCTTGAGGGTAATAATTTGATGAAGTGCTTAGATAAATCCCATTTTTAACAGCCCATTTAGTTACCTTTGATCCTATGAATTCCAAAGCATTATCTGATATTATAGTGGTAGGTATACCAAATCTGGTTACTATCCCCTCATAGAAGTCTAGAATGCTAGATTCATTTGCCTCTTTGAGTGCCACCGCCTTAGTTCATTTGGTGAAGTAATCTGTTGCTGTTAGAATCCACTTGTGTCCTTGGCTTGAGTTTGGGTTAATGACTCCAATGAAGTCCAAACCCCATTACATGAATGGTTGGTCAACTGAAATTGGGTGCAATGGAAGGGCTGCTAATCTTTCCTTGCCTATGAAGAATGCACAATTTTTGCACCTCTTGATCCATGCATAACAATCACTAAACACCTTGGGCCAATAATAGCCAACCTTCATGATCTTGAGGGCTATCACTCTTGGAGAAAAATGACCCCAACTGATCCACCATGGAACTCTTCTAGCATTCTATTAATTTGGTTTGTCCCAATGCATCTCAGCAACACTCCATTTACATCCTTCTTGAACAAAACACCATCAACAAGTGCATATGGGACAACCTACAATCTGAAGTGTCTTCTCTTGGTTTTGTTCATCTCTGGAGGGCATAGGCCTATTTGTAAGAAGTGCACTATGTCTTGGGTCCAACAAGGAGTGAGCACACCATCATTCTCTTCTTGAATGTTTCTTGGTTCTTGGTTGTCTTGCAATGCCAAAACAACATCCTTCCCATTTCTTGCTTCCATTGATTTTCTCAAGACTAGTTGTTCACATAATCCCTTTCAACGGACCAGCTTGGTGACTTTGATATTAATGTCATACTCCATGACACGAGTAATCCACCCTACACATTTTTCATTTAGGTCCTTGTTGAGGAGGAAGTCCTTAACTCCCACATGAGAAACCAACAATTGAACCTTGTTGTTTGAAACTAGATGCTTAAATTTCTTCAAGCTCCTAATCACTGTAAGAACATGCTTCTCAATGAAAGAATACATCACCTCATAGTCCTCCAGGCTTTGTCTAAAGAAGGCAATTGGCTGCTCTGCATTTTCTTTGTTCTGTTGTACTAAAATTGCAGAGATTGTATCATCACCTCCAAATGCATAAAGGATAAAGTCCTTAGAGAAATCTAGGTTAATGAGAGTTGGAGCTTGTGAGATAGCCTCCTTGATTGCCTCAAAACTTGTCTTACCTTCAGTTTTCCATTTGAAAGCAATACTTTTCTTCAACATCATAGTTATTTGCTTGACAAGGGCTACAAAATATGGGACAAACCTCCAAACAAAATTGATTCTTCCTAAGAAAATTTGAAGGGCCTTCTTATGACTTGGTAATGGCAGTGCTTTTATTGCTTCAACCCTCTCTGGATCAATTGCTAATCCTTCTTTGGAAACAATGTGGCCTAGGAGCTTTCCCTCATGAGCTAGTTAAATACATCTTTTGGGGTTAAAGGACACCCAAAATCTTCTACATCTTTGGAACACTTGTCTTAAATGAAAGAGATGATCTACTGCACTTTTAGAAAATACAGTAATATCATCTAGATATATCAGCACCATTTTGTTGATCAATCCCTTGAACGCCATATCCATTGCCCTTTGGAAGGTAGCTCGGCGTTGGACAACCCAAATGGCATTTTTCTATATGCATAAGTCCCCCATTTGGTGGTGAAGGCTGTTTTGAACTGATCATCCTCCTTTACCATGATTTGATTATACCTTGAATAACCATCTAGCAATGAAAACCTCTCAGAGCTAGCAACAACTTGCAAAATCTGTTCCATAGAAGGAAGTGGGTAGTGATCCTTGAGGGATGCTCTATTCAAATCTCTAAAGTCTACACACAATCTGATTTCTCCACTCTTCTTTCTAACTGGAACCAAGTTTGCTACCCAGCTAGAATGCTTGATGGGAAATATGATACTTGCCTCTATTAACTTATTCAATTCCCTCTTCATGAGAGGCTCCATGTGTGGATTGACTGGCCTTTGTTTTTTGCCTGATGGGCTTAGCACTTGGATCCAATTCAATTGTATGTTGAGCTAACTTGGGATTGAAACCTCTCAAGTCTTCATAGCTCCAAGAAAATATATCACGGGAACTCTTGAAAAAGTTGCATGAACTCATACCTTTCTTGCTTGGTTGCCACTTTACCAATTTGAAGTGATTTTCCTTCTCCCACTGAGATGGGTACTGAATCTTCTCCCTTGACTTGGATGTTTGCTTTCTCTTTCCTAAATTGATCATTAGGATTAAAGATGGACTCCAAGGTGACAAGTCCTTTTGGCAGTTTGTTGGTTCTCAGTTGTACTACTTGATCACCATACTGCTGTTCTAAATTTTCCTAATTTTTGGCTGAGAACTCAGCTTCTTCTTGTAAGAAATTGATGATTTGTTAGTCACTCTCAAACACTTGCCAACTTACATTATTGTCTGGCACTGATGGCCTTACAATCAAATGAATGCTTGGCTGCACTTTATCTTCCTTGATACTTTCCACAACATCAAAGGCTGCCCCAACTGCTGCAAGTCTATCAGCAGCTTGGTTTTCTTTCCTAGGGATGGAATTGATGCCAAAGCCTTCAAAATCCTCAATGAGGTCCCATACCCTATTCTTATAACATTTGAGCAGGTCATTTTTGGCAGAATGTTTCCCTTTAACTTGATTAACAATCAGCTCACTATCACCAAATACTTGCAAGTTTTTGATACCTCTTTTCCTTGACCAATGTAATCCTTGTATCAAAGCTTCATATTCATTAGTGTTGTTAGAACATGCAAATTGAAATCTAAAAGCTGAATAATATTTAATGCCTTGAGGTGAAACAAGCATAGCTCCCCCACCTACACCTTGTCTACTTCTTGATCCATCAAAAAATAGCTGCCATACCTCATTGTCATCCTTATGGTCTGGCTTGGTGATGCTAGGAATAGGCTGATTTTCTTCATGCATGCAATAAACTCCTAGTTCAGATTCCTCTATTTCCTTGTAGGGATCAAAAGCATGTACCTTTCTTGCCCATTCATCAAGAGTCAAATCTAGGATGCTTCCAACTTTGGTGTCAGCTTCATCTGTGCTTGGATAATCCTCTTGATCAAATGCTAAATAGTTGGCATTGATTTGGCTTGGAGTATGAGGCTCAATGTGAAAGTTTGTAATAGGTTCAGACCTGATTGTGGCCTTAGTTCCATATCTTGTTCTAAACAACATGTGTGACCAATCAGCAGATAAGTAGCCTCCAATTCTAGCTATGAAATCCCTTGACAAACATAGGGAAAAAAGTGGTGGTAAATCTATCACTGACACATCTTGCAAACACAGTGACATTGGGGCATGCATGCAAAGTAAGGCTCAAATATTTAATTACTCCCACTATTGTTACTGCTGTCCCATCTAGTTGCACCACCCCTTTGGATATGACTTCATATTGGAGACCCAACTGATCAACTATTTGCTTGGGCATTATAGAACTACTTGCCCGGGAGCTGAGCAACATTTGTGAGTACCTTCTCTTGCATATGAGCTTGCTGATTTGAAGTTGACCAATTCTTCATGGCAGATTGTAGAATATCCCTTTAGCCTGGGATGGATAGTGATTCCCACATAGATATATTCACATTTTTCTTCTTCATTTGTTCAATGATGCTAAATGGGGATGAAACATCTTTTTTTACGCCCTAACTGCACACTCTTTCTTGTACATGGGTTGCAACAGCTAGCATTTGAGCTGGTCTAGAAGGTGGCTTGGGCTGCCCTTACACATTTGGAACTGCATTTTTCTTTCCAACACTTTTTGGAATGATGGAAGGTTGTGGATCACTTGGAGCTAATGACTGCCCTTCACCAATATTCCTCTTCTTTGACCTTGTGTTAGCTGCTACATTCTGGGAAATTGTTTGATTCATACCACAAAAATCCTTAGCTTGCCAATTCACAAGTGTAGTCTCATTTGGAGTTGTATTTTGCTGAGGTGTTCCTTGTTGTTGGTTTGTTTCTTGGCTCACCTCACCCTCTACGCCAGTTTTTTTCACCATTAAGGCTTGGTTCAAAGCACCATTGAAGCACATGGACTGGTTATGAGGTTCATTGCATGGGAAACACCAATCATACTCTTGTGCTATATTGTTTTTCACTAGCACTAAGGCTTTAGAGGTAGATATAGCATTAGGGTTATAGGGCTGAAATGGTCTATTAGTAGGATGCCTTACTTGATTCTGATTTGTAGTTGGATTGGGTGGCCTATTGGGTTGATATGGTTTCTATTAGGCTGAGCTTGAGGCTGGTAAGAAGGTCTAAAAATTTGGGCTTGCTGCCTCTTGAGTGTAACCAACTCATTGCCTAAATTTTTTAATTGTTTCATGACTTCTTGAAGTTCACTTGAGGCACTAGAGGATGAAATAGAAGTTTCATTTGAACTCTGATTTCTAGGAGTGGGAATAGGAGCTAAAGTAGGTGCTTGACTAGTGCTTGGGATTTCCAAGTTTGGATACAAGGGCATGGGAGGCCTAGGAGCCAGCTTACCAGCTTGAATTAGACAATTTTCAGCCCTAATGGCAATGCTATAAGTTGCAGGTATAGTTGTACCTCCCATGGATTGAATTAACATAGAAATATCAGAATTTAAAGCTTTGAGATAGTATAAGAAAGCACCTTCAGCTATTGGCCTTACTGCCACTGGGATTCTATCCTAGGTCCTTTGAAATCTGAAGTTGAAGTCATTAGTTGCTCATTGGGAGCTCTCTTGATAGTTTTCAATTGTTCCAGTAGAGACAAATTATCTCCCTTTTCTCCAAACTACTCATGGAGAGCTATGCACAAACTGGTTCCAATTTTGGATAGAGCTTGCCCCAAGGCTCTGAACCATTACAAGGCTTTCCCTTTGAATGAAGATGCCAAAAATTTGACAGTAATTTGCATTTCAACAATCTCATGGATTGCACAAACATTAGCAATGTCTTTGACATGATCACCAGGAGTGGTCTGATTTTCCCCAGTAAAGTATGGAATGTTCTTTAATGCTATAACTAGAACTAGATTTTGTGCATTGAGAGCAAGTGGGCTGCTAGTGAAGTTGACATAAGGGTTGTGTTGTGCCATTTTGATTGGCCTAAGAACCCTTGTTGATTGGGTGAAAGGTCTACCAGGTGGAGGAGTTGATAGAGTTCTGTTTGGTGGAGATGGAGACCTTTGAATCCTTCTTCCTCTCTATCTTCTTCCTGGGGATAACTACAGATACTCAGAAAATCCCTCTTCTCTAGCCCTTGACCTTGTTTGGATCCTTCTCATGAATCTTCAGACTTGGACTGCTAAAACCAGTTGATTTTTCTCTTTGGAGTCGCCAGATGTGCAAATTAGGGCTCTTTCAAGCAAGAAATTACAACAAAAGAACATCAACTTTTTTGCAATGAAGATGAAGACCTCTAAGGTCCCACTGGGCATGCCAAAACTGTTAGTGCAAATCAGCAGCACCCTGGATGTTTTCTCAGATTTCTAGTTTGATGATGGACATCTAGTGTGATTGCACAACATTGAATCTTTTCCCCAAGTGTGGGACTTGTAGAATTGGGAAAAGAATCTCCAGATTAAAGGTTGGTTCCTTCACTCCTCTGATCGGTGTACATGCATGAACTTTGCAGAGGTTTAATACTAGATCCTACTCTAAATTCCAAGGAGACAGAGATAAAGGATGTAGAAGAAATAAAACTAAGTGAAAGTGGTGATACACCAAGGAGTGGTGAACATCTACTTTGCAAAATTGACACATATCATAAGAAATACAACAAAAAAATGCATAGATTGCTAGAATGTAATGAGAGATCAAAATACAATGATAAATACATGAAAGGATTGAGAAAATCAATCACAAAACATACATTATCATTCCCAAGTCCAATACTAATGCATTACAATGGCCAGGAGGCAAAATACTTGCTTAGTCTATATGAGAGGTATGAAACTCTACAAATCCACTGTGAGGAAGAAAAGAGAGCTTGCAAGAGCAAAATATGTCCAACCCTTTACAAATGAGCCAAATCGGCTTTTAATGGTCAAGTAAGAGAGAAAGCAAAAACATGGGTAAAAATGGATTTATGAACTCAACCACCAACTAGATCCCTCAAATTTCACCTGTAGAGTGATGGGCTTCATGGACGAACCCATACTTAGAAGTACATTGTTCTGCAGATCCAAAAAATGACCATACTTCATTAAATTTGGTGGTTGAAAGTCAATTCTATGTTTTTCCTTGCAGGACGTTTCTCCATTTTTCTCCCACAATTTTCCATCAAAAAAATTAGACCCTCCATCATGTAGAGAATTTCACCAGCTTTCCAATGATACCAAGAACACAAAAATCTAAGCTTTGGATCAAAAGTTATGCTCCTCTTGAAGATTTAGGGCAAAAAAGGGAAAAAAATGGGTTGGCGGGATGAAAGTTTAAAATTTTCCCTTTTTGAATTTGGGAAAAATTCCCAAAAATATCCACCCCACCGCTCCAATGCCACATGGCACGTCCTGATTGGATGCGGGCTTCACATGATCATTTTACACCTTTTGAGATTTTGGAAAATTTTCCTCTGTCACTCCGCGCCCCGCCGCTCCGATGCCACGTGGCACGTCCTGATTGGGACGCAGACCTTAGCTAGTTTTCTTCCCCCTACGGGCCCATGGGAAAAAATTCTCCTTTACGCCCTTTGGAAACACTTTGGAGAAATTTTAAAATTTCTCCCGCGCCCGGCCTCTGCCGAGACATGGACATGTGTCATCTTCTAATTTGTGCGAGCCCGCCTTAAGATTTTTTTCGGCCACATGGACACGTGGCATGTTTTGATTGGCACGGGCCATCGGAGGGTAGAGTTTTATTGTGCCATTTTCCACACTTACAAAAATGGAAAAAATCCCCACGCCTCCGCCTCCCGCCAATCTGTGGACACGTGGCAGCTCCTCATTCGTTGCGGGCCTTCGGGCCGAGATCTTTCTTTTGTGGTAACCTTAAAAAATTTTCTAACTTCTCCCCATTGGTCCGACCTCCGACACCCCATGGACATGTGTCAGCCTCTTATTGGTTGGTGGAGCTTCGGACCAAAATTTTTCTTTTCACCCCGATGACCCCTTGGTGAAAATTTCTAACTTACCTCCACCGACCCACCATTTCGCCGCCACGTGGTGCTCTCTGATTGGGTGTGGACCTTCCTAGGGAAAATTTCCCTCCAAAACTCCACCGAGCCATAACTTGCAAAATACGAGGAGTTAGAAGGAAAACTTACCTTTCTGGAAAGCTGAGAAGATTCTCTATCTAATGAAGCCATTTCCAGAAAATTTTGAGTGCCTGAAAAGTGAAAAAAATTGACTGAGGCACAAGGAAGGAAAAAATGAAAGAGAGTTAGCCAAAAAATAAGCAAGGGATTATTTTGGATAAGAGGTCCCTCGAAGAACAACTACCTATTTAAAATCATACACCGGTCCCTTGAAGGATGGTTATCTATAAAAATAAATTCAAAAGTAAAAATTGTAGACCACTCCCTCAAAGGATGTCTACCCATGTAAAAAGACTTCTCGCATCGACCAGCCTTCAAAAAATTCAAATATCAAAAGCATCCTAAGAAAGCTTTCTACATTGATCAATTTCGATGTCAAAAGTAAACTTCCCGCATCGATTAGTTTACGTCAAAAATAAATGTATAGCTAGGGAATTTCCCTATGAAACCATTGAAAAGGAGAATCCTATTTCCCACATTGACCTACATATGCTAACCCTTCCCATGTTCTAGGAAGGTATACATTTCACTTCCATCTGTATCCAAGATCCTACATGTGACTACTCATTATTAGTCATCTATTAACAATTTTCAAAAGGATAAGAGTGAAAGTTCTTTCACCATGTCTATTCCCATCACATATGTATCAAATCTAGTATAAATAAATCATTCCACGTTTTATTCTTAACCATGATTAAGGCACATTTTGATAAAAGTTAAGTCACTTTAAAATCAAATATCACTAACAAATCACATCAAAAACATCCATCAACATCTATCACATACAATATCAACACCTATCAATATCCATACAATCATGATCGCATCTTAATATTACATTGCCACATTAAATAAATCACATCCAAATAAATATCAACACCTGAATCATAAATAAAAATAATTCATATTAGTGTATCACATTACATCATCATCTGGAGTATTAAAAACTTTGTGTATCATGAGTATACATAAAAACTAGGCTTCATAAAAATCCATATACATCATGTAGATCGAGCAATAGGGAGGAAGCCTGATAATATTTTATTAAACTCAATCAGCTATTTACACAGGAAAGAGCTACAATACTTATAGGTATTGTACAACTAAATACAAACAAAATATAAGTTGTAACAATACAACAATAAGTACATTAGCTTCCAATATTATATCCAGGAAGCAACAATTGAATAAAAACAAATATACTGTTTAAAACAATATAACAACATCTATGAAAGACAAATATGGTTTATGAACCATATAACAATACATAACAAAATATGGTTTATATTAGAACCATTATTATTTAATTAATAAAATTAATTAAATAATTATACTATGCATAATTAATTAGGATAATAATATTTTATCCTAACATTCCCCCTTAATTGTGCATTGTCTGAAGAGATGAGGAGAGGAACTCTGAACAACTCAAACTTTTCACGTGCAAGTGACTTTGTGAAAATATTTTCTCGTTGTTTAGTAGTTGGACAAAATTGAAGCTGGATGTTGTGCTTCAACACATGTTCGTGTATGAAATGAACCTAAACCTCAATGTGCTTTGTTCTCTCATGAAACACTAGATTGTGAACAAGTTTGAGAACACCTTCATTTTCAACATACATGGTGGTTGGTTTGTCCTGTGGTATTCCAAGCCCTTCCAGATGCGCGTAGCCAAATCACTTCACAGATAGCTTCTCCTATAGAATGATACTTGGATTTTGTGGAAGAGTGAGAAACAAAGTGTTGTTTCTTACTTCCCCATGATATTGGTCCAGATCCCATAAAGAATACAAATCCAGAGTGGATTTTCTATCATCAATGTTACCTGCATGATCTGAATCCGAATATCTAGTCAAGAAGAAGTTTTCATTCTTCTTGTATTCTAGACCAAGATCCATTGATCCTTTGAGATATCTCAAAATGTGCTTTTCTACTTTCCAATGACAAACTTTGGGTTCTTGCATGAACCTGGATAGATAACTCACTGCAAAGCTGATATCTAGTCTAGTGTAGGTCAGGTAAATGAGACTCCCAATCAGCTGCCGATAGAGAGTGGCACTTACCTCAGGAGATGGATCTGAACAAGATAACTGCAATCTATTCTCCATGGGTGTAGCAATCGGTGTGTAATCCATCATCCTAAACTTCTCGAGCATAGTCTTGGTATATTTCATTTGAGAAACAAAAATATGATTCTCTTTCTGCCACACTTCCAATCCAAGACAATAGTGCATCAGCCCGAGATTGGTCATGTCAAACGATCGATTAAGATATTTCTTTTTGCATCAATCATCCTCACTAAAATTCCAGTGATGAATAGATCATCGACATAGACAACAACAATCACCATCTCCCCCCTTGCTTTTTAAGGTAGAGATTGGGATCGTATGGATTTCTAACAAATCCATGTTGTACGAGATGCTCATCAATCTTGATGTACCATGCCTGGGGTGCCTATTTGAGGCCATACAGAGATTTCCTGAGTCTGCATACCTTTGCTTCTTGACCAGGTACTACATATCCCTTAGGTTGAGTCATGTAGACTTCTTCTTGTAAATCTCCATTTAGGAAGGCACTTTTTACGTCCATTTGGTGAACTTTCCATCCAAACTGAGCAGCTAGAGAAAAGATCATCCTGATCATTTTGATCTTAGCTATGGGAGAAAATGTCTCCTCATAGTCAATGCCTTCTTTTTGTGCATACCCCTTTGCTACAAGTCTTGCTTTGTACTTGTCCATTGTCCCATCTGCTTTGTACTTAGTTTTGAATATCCATCTACATCCAATGGGTTTCTTCCCTGGTGGAAGATCGACAAGCTACCAAGTGTTATTCTTCATCACTGATTGATATTCAGAATCCATGGCATCTTTCCAAGCTTTTGGATTGTAGGGCTTCTGGACTGTAGAGGGCTCATCTAATTCAATAACTCTACTCATCAAAGCAAAGTTAACTTCTTCTCTTGCTTTCTTTGTGAGTCCGTGGTCCAGGGGTGGATGTATCTAGTGGAGCATCCAATATTTCATCTTGTAATGTATTTGTACACCATTTAGGAATACTCTGAACTATTCCCATGGGTTGTGGTTCTATTTGATCAACACCATCATCCCCATCATCACTTTCATCTTCTGAGGGAACATCAACTTCAATTTTTACAATAGGTGAAAAATCTACATCTTGTGATTCCGAAGGAGGAGTATTTGCTTCCTTCTTCTCGAAAAACTCAACATCTCTACTAGTGTAGACTTTATTGGTCTTAGGATCCATCAATCTATACCCAAGAGTTTATTCATTGTACCCAATGAAGATGAGTTTTTGTGACTTCATGTCCAATTTATTTCTGTTTTGTCTGGGTATGTGCATGTTTTCTTTGTACCCAAATACTCTGAGGTGTGAAATGGATGGTTTCCTTTTTTACCATGCTTCTTATGGTGTTATTCCAACAAGAGTAGTTGTGGGCGCTCTGTTCAAAAAATACGCTACTGTCTTTGCTGCTTCTGCCCAAAATGTCTTTGCAAGTCTGGAATCATCGATCATGCATCGCACTATTTTCATGATGGTACGATTTCTTCTCTCAATAACACCATTTTGTTACGGTGTGTGTGGAGGAGGCATTTTTCAACGAATCCTGTGAGTTTGTAGGTAGTCTCTAAACTCATCACTAGTGAATTCCCCCCCTCGATCTAAGCGGAGAGTTCTGATGTGACGACTAGTTTCTTTCTCAATTGCTACTTTGAACTTTTTGAAGGTTTCAAATGCTTCACTTTTCTTGTGAAGATAGAAAATCCACATTTTCCACGAATAGTCATCAACACAAAGCATGAAGTACTGGAACCCAATATGACTTGGCTGCAGTGGACCACAAAGATCGGTATGAACCAGGTCAAGTTTACCATGAGCTCGAAATGTACTCCTCTGGAATGAAACTCTGTGTTGTTTTCCTACTAGGTAGTGAGGACACTTATCTGTATCCTTCTGAAGAGATGGTAGCCCATGTACCATATTACAGGTGAAGTGTTTTGAGATATTTGAAACTTACATGACCAAATCTCCGATGCCACAACTATGCTGAGGTGGAGTTTTTAGCCACAAGTGCTTGATCATCTTTGTGAATGAAATCAAGTTGAAACATGCATCCCACATTGGAGGATTTTGCAATTATTTTCGAGCCTCTTGATTTATCTCGAATCAAACACGTTTTCTTACCGGATTGACTATCAAAGTCAATTTTTAGGTTGTGATCAAGGAGTTGACTAACTGAAAGGAGATTCTTTGTCAACCCAGGGACATATAGGACATCTGATAGTCTGCATTTGCATGAACCAAGGGGTAGAGAAATGTTTCCAATCCCCTGAACTGTATATGAAGAATCATCTCCCAATGAAACATGATTTTTCGATGGCGTGTCCCTCATTGAAATAAACTAGTCTCTGTGGCGATCATGTGTCGAGTGGCTCCTGAATCAACATACCAGACATCACTAGATGACGTGGATGGTTCACTTGATTGAGTAGTGAACAAGAAGTCTTCATTTTTTGATTGTTCTTGTTGCTCAACAATATTACCTTGCTGGTGGGGTCTTCTTTTCCAGTTCCCCTTTTTCTACCCATGATAGTTGTTAGAATGTCCCTTGTAATATTGTTGTTGTTGTGGTCCAGAGTTTCTTGGATGAACCTTTCTTGTAAGTGTTATACCAACAATATTTTAAGTCATGTCCTCTTTTACAGATAGGACATTGCTTCTTCTATGGATTGTCCCCGTGAAACTGATTCTAATGTTGGGAATTCTTATAGGAATTAGGTTTTCCTTTACCTTTTCCTTTCCATTTTTGATGTGAAGACAATTCCTACTCCTCTTCATCATCCTTATTGTACATTGCTTCCTCTTGTTGCAATAGGTTCACCAGTTTGTCAAAACCAACTGTCGTATCTGACACGTTTAGTGTTGTGACAAAAATGCGGTAAGAAGAGGGGAGTTCTCTTAGAACAATGGGAATGAGAGCATCATTTGTGACTAGTTCTCCCAGGGCTAGAAGTGAAGCCCTCAATTCTACAACTCTTCTTAAGAAAGCTTCAATTTTTTCATTCTACTTGAACTTTAGTGTATGTAACTGACTCTACAAATTGGTATGACATTCTTATTTTTGGCCTCGTATACTATGCTCAATTTATCCCACACTTCTTTTGCTGTTTTGGCATCTCGAATGTGGGGTTGCACATCATCAGACACTCCAAACAAGATGATGAGTTTGGCCTTCTGATCTGCTTTATCAAACTACCATTGTTGTGTTGTATCAGTGGCTGATCTGGTCAGAGTACCATTCACAACAGACCAGATCTCTTCAAACTCAAGTTGTGTCTTTATTTTTGTCTTCCATGTAGCATAGTTGCTTCCTCTGAGCAATTGTGAATCTGGAAGAAAAAAATTGGGGGCATTGGTGCCCATTTTGTAGAGATCACTGATAGGGTTTGGCTCTTATCACTCCAGGTATTAGGTCTCCCAATCTATATACCATCAGTTCGATATATCGAACCTTTCTATATACGTTCCCTTCCGATATACCCGTCGGTACGTGGAAGAAGCTTGCCCTTTCTATATACCCGGTGGTACGTGAAAGAGGTGTTAACATACGTGAAAGAATTCAATACGTGGTACCAAGACAGTATTGATGGGGTCTGTGTGATTATTGACACCGGCTCAAAGAAATATCCTCATACGCGCACGTAACTTTGCTATATACTTGGATAATTTCTCAGTTCGAATTTATGTCATGTAATCATTCATAGACGGATGGGATGGTTCATAGTGTGTGCATCGTGACCTTATTACTCCTCGTCGATTTATAGGGATGATGCCCAGATGACGTTGTTGCATCTATATTAGGTATTAAGTGCAGTAGTAGTTGCAATGGATTTACCCGTAAGTGCTTCCCAAAGGCACCGTATATACCGAACGTTGCAAATGAGGTCTAGGATCTCGTGAGTGTTACAGAACCAGTTTTTTTATTGCTTTTGATTACAATTCTCGGTTTCGAGTAGTTACAAAGTTTGCAGTTGACTATGGCAACCTGCAAATTAGTACAATATACAACAGTATACAATTTACATTCAAAAAATTGGAAAATTTGAATGGCAGGCAAAAAAATTTGTTTTGCGGGCCCTGGTGGCCTCCTGAGCCCAATACGACCCAAAATGCAAAAAATTGCAAAAAAGCAGCTGAAAATGCAATTTTTAGATGGGTCTCCTTTTGCAAAAAATGTCCGAAATGAAAAACCAGGCCGAATGGGAGAATTTTTTTTTACCCTAAATTAGGGATTTCTCGCTAAATTTAGTTAGTTATAACTAAATTCAAAAATTTTGCTAAATTTGGTGGTTCCACAAAAAAATCTGCCAAATTTGAAATGGCAAGTTGGGGTGGGATTTGAACCATGCACCTCCCACTTATAAGGTGTTTAGTCTATCCACGTTGGCACTTAGGCATGTTTGAATGTAAAACGTAGTAGTTTGTATTTAAACAAATGAAAAACGACTAACCTCTTTAAAAAATGATTTGCATGAAGGATCCACGTGGCTGCACATGAGAAGAATGCGCCTTAGGGTTTATTTTTGCTCCAAATACGGATCTGAAGCATTCTTTATTCCTTAGCCGTTGCCCTTCTTCTTTTTTAATATCTCCTTTGATTTTTGATTTTGCTCAACCGCATAAATGATCTCCACGTGTTGTTTTTGTTTGCAAACAAATTTGCTTCAATATTTTTATTGGATTTCCTTTGCATTTTGCTAATAGCTAGGATTTTTTTTCACACCTTTTTTCGTTTAAGCCACTTTTGTGTATTTTTGATGCGGAGTGCGGAGTGCGTGGCGAGGAGAGCGCAGTTGTTCAAACTTCACATCCGCAAAATATTTCGTTATCCGTCAATGTGCCCTCACTGTTGCACAAACAATTGTCCACGATATATTGTTTGCGGGGTCACATATTTGTTTCTTCTACTTTGTTGTGTGCAGGTCCAAAACGTGGAGCATGTATTTACTTCTATTTCTTTCGAAAACGTTGCCTTCCTTTTTATATGCAAGTCATTTTTTTAATGTCGGCCACTGATAAAAAAAAAAACCAAAACAAAAGAAATATAACACTCGCCAATGTGAGAAGCTCAATGGCTGGCTTGTCCAGGTCCTCGGTCTTCAACCTTTCAAGTAAAAAAATACTCCAATATGCATGGCTCAGTCCAGGGCTCGGTGCATGGTGACTGTGACAATTTTTATTTTTTTATTTTTATTTAATCTATACCATGCAGCAAATTTTTCCTAGTCTTTGGGTGCACCAGTGCAAAAATAAATAAATTGCGTTCCAAACACCTGGAATGAACTGGGGGATGTGGGAAGTTAGAGACGAGGTTGGGAGGTTGCAGGAGGCTACATAGGCTCTCTATTGCTGCATACTCTTCTCCATTCTTCTCTATCTCTGCTACACTCTCTTTCCACTCCTTCACAGGTCCAGATTCTTTCTCTGGTACCAAATGTAGATTGAGCAACAGGGGCGGAAGCCTGATAATATTTTATTAAACTCAATCAACCATTTACACAGGAAAGAGCTGCAATACTTATAGGTATTGTACAACTGAATACAAACAAAATATAAGTTGTAACAATACAACAATCAGTACATTAGCTTCCAATATTACATCCGGGAAGCAACAATTGAATAAAAACAAATATACTATTTAAAACAATATAACAACATCTATGAAAGACAAATATGGTTTATGAACCATATAACAATACATAACAAAATATGGTTTATATTATAACCATTATTATTTAATTAATAAAATTAATTAAATAATTATACTATGCATAATTAATTAGGATAATAATATTTTATCCTAACACATCAAAACGTCACATCTATTTAGTAAAATTTACATTTGTCAATTGATTTCCTCTTTGGGTACTACATGATAGGTCGCTATATTCTTCCAATCATTTAACCGACTTAATCTCTGTCGGTGTCATTCTAAACCAAGGTGTGTCCTAGGTAGTATGCTGATGGAGTCTAGTGGAACCAGTTATCTATTGGAGTCATGTTGGGGTTGCTTAGTTTAGTGACCATTCTACGGAAATGCAATTCAAATCTACGGAATTTAAATACAGTTCTACAGAATTCAACTATTTGCGATGAAAGGAAACTAACAACTAATCTTCTGTTGGAAATGAAATACGCACACACTACTCTTAACAAATGAAATTACAACTATATAAATGAAGCTTATCAGAAAGTGAGATTACTTGTTAACCAGATTTGCATAACAGAAGCATCCAAATGAAAGCAGTAATGAAGAAAATATATATCGTTAATCAAAGCACGCATGTAAGATTCTCAAACAACAATTGCAATAAATCCAATCAAAGAACTGTATGCGTAAATGAACTCAAAATAACCTCTTATATCCTTTGTTGAGTGGGCCCTTGCTCTTCCTCGTGATAGAGGGATTAACAACCTTTGATTTTCAAAATGTTGTAACTTTCATTAACTCATAATAATCTTCATAACATAGAAAGTAAAAATATCAAGAAATGGATGCAGATAATCTCTTTCAGTATATCAAAAAGTAGTATTACTATGTTCTGAAGACGAAGTCTTCATATAGATACTGTTAGTTACAAGGCTCGCCAAATCAGGCGGCATTAAACATTGTCCACCAAATACTAATTAAAACACATAAATTTCTACAGCGGTTAGGAACAAGCCCAAACTAATAGGTCAACTTGGTGGAAATAGTCTCCTACCGCATGCTTCGAACTTGGGCTCCATAACTACCAACAACATCCATCATTTCCTGCACACATCATCACATTTGATCTCACAAAGATAGTTAGTAGGAGGTTCGTGTGATAATCGGTTTTCATAAACTATAGCTAGGAAAATGTATCAAACCTACTAAGATATAACTACACAAAACATCCCCATGTATTAATAAGTCATATTAAAAAGAGTATTTTTGGCTTGAAGAAATGATATCAATGAGCCAAACAATGCACTCATCACTACACCCTTGATCACCATCAGGACATCTATCTAGTCTCTAATCGGGATCCCTTTCACCGTAGTCATATGTCTATAGGATTTGAACCCTTTTGGTTCCCCTATCACTTGAATTTTCGGCCAAACAAGCCCACCTTTGTGGAAAAATCAATTTTGGTCCTTCGACCTCATAAAACCATCACCTTTCTACCGTTATGTCATATATCTATAGGAAAAAAACCCTTTGGTTCCCCTATTACTTGAATTCTTTGCCTCAGTAAGAACACCTTTATGGCAACATCAATTTTGGTCCTTTGAACTTGTTAAACCATCATCCTTTCATTGTTAAAGTCATATGTCTATAGGACATGATCCCTTTAGTTCCCATATCACTCCAATTCTTGATCTCATAAACCCACCTTTGTGGAAACATCAATCTTTTGTCCTTTGACCTCGTCAAAACATCCTTTTATTTCTGTTTTTGTCGTTAAGTCACATGTTTATAGGATATGAGCCCTTTGGTTCCCCTATAACTTGATTTTCTCGAATACACCCATCTTGTTTCTATAGCTCGTCCAGGGGCATCATCTTTCATCTTTTTATCCTTTTATCTTTCCATATATCTCTTTTGATTCATGATCGATTCCCTTTTAGGTGATCAATCCCTAGTTTGAGGGGGAAAACATCATCATATAATTATTCATAATTCACATCTCATTTTTTTCTCACGGCTTTGTCTAAAACCACTCAACAAAAAGGGGAAAATGTAGACACCTAAAGTTAGCACTACTAATCCTGTGTCCACATCTACTAGCACCCCTTCACTATCACATCACTATCACATTATACATTAAATCCTTATCCTAAGTATTATTTATCCCCATTATATTTACTCCCCGTAAATATCATTGTACAACTATAAAATCCTCTTTTACCCCTTTATAAACCACTCAAAACCACTTAGAAACCAAAATCAAATAAAAACTAAACAAAATCAACAACTTCTTAACCATTTCAAAACATCCCTAATGTGCATAACCTCTTTCCAACACACACCCTTTATCAAAACAAACAAAAAACTTGATTTGGGAAGTATTTTCAACCTTTTTCCCTATAACACCCGGGTTCTAGCGATTCAACAGAATCGTTAGTGATTCTCCTTAGTTGTTAGTGACCTATATAAATGATTTCTTGGGCCTCCCTTTGAGGTCAAATTATAGCTAGAAATGGATTAAGGACTTCATATTACATTGTCTTCATATCATAGCCATGTTATAGAGTCAAAGATCATCGCAACAACACTCGAGGCACCAAGAATATCTTTTTCAACCTACGAATGTCATTCATATGTATAGGAATCAACTCAATGATGTTCATACATATGCATCTCCCTATTTTGGGTAAAATCATCTTTTGATCTTTATTTATCAATTTATACAAGGTAATTGGTTTTCCTTTCTTTATTTTCTCATTATGAATCATTTCTAGCTTGAATAAAACTTTTAATCATCACTTTTGAGTCCCATATCCTTCCATTGTTGGCTGTAAACTTTCAAAAAAATCACCTGAAGCTTCCCAAAATCACCGATGATTCACTAGAATTTCGACAATTCTTAGAATCACCGACGATTCATCGGGTCATAGATCGAGTCGATGACGATTCCTAGAATAGTGACGATTTCTATCTAAAAGGTATTTTGACCCCAAGATTGATTTTTAGAAACCTAGATAACATATTATATTACCACAAGGACCCTCAAGTATACGTCTAGTCATATAAAGCTCATTTGAACCATTTTTATCAATCTATCAATTATATAAATCAAATTCATTATCCTGCTCACCTTTGTGAGTACACAACCATCCACATCTTTACTTATTTGAGCCATTTTTGATCCCAGGACTCCCATTGGATCAAGTATCACCATCAGAGACCATCATATAGCCATGGATCATGTCCATCCATTTGTCTTTACATTTTTGTTACATTGTTTGTTTATCATTTTATCTTATCATTATCAAATTGATTTCTTGAATGCAGATCTACATCCTTGTAAGAAATTCCATAGACTTCCAGGGGGGACCGGCCTTTACTAGGAAATCCACCATATATCTATCTAATCCCATTTTTTTTTTAGTGTCTATGCATTGCATGTAGCTTATCCCATTGGAAGAAGAAGTTTTGCACACATTTGGATCCATCAACAAAGATCAACATTAGTTATTTCATGGGTATCGGTAAACCCCACCATCTTCCAAGGTCAATTTTGTTTTTGTTATTTAATTTTATTAAGTTAAAATTGAAAAGAAAAAACATCTCTAAAACAGGGAGATGAAAAAAATGTAGAGGATATCCAAATTAAGAAAATAGTCATCAGACAAGAGGGGAAAAAACCATATAGGTTGTACCAAACTATGGTACAACATGACCTTGTACTATAAAATCCGATACAAATATCTAATGACGTCAAAGATAGATTTTGTGAAAGTTACTTGAGGATAATATACTAATTTGGATAATTAATATTGCATGAATGGGAAATAGATAAGTGTGTAGAGATTAACAAGTCATGCAAGAGAGAAAAATATATTAGTTAATCTTAGAAGGTGAGTGTAAGTCTTATTATAGAAGAATGTACAAACATATCATTTTGAAAGCATAAGTTATCAAATTTTAGTGTCTACAGGTTTCCCCATTTAAGAATGGATTGAAAGTTACAAACTTAAAGGAAAAACATACTCAAGTGTGCACATTAAATATTTATTTACGTAATTTTTGTTGTTATTGCATCGACGTTGGCATGTTCCATTGTGAAACCTATAAAAGAGAGTGTGTTCATTGTCAATATGATGAAATGAATTATTGCTCACCATTGTAAATAATATATGTAACTTCCAAAATTGAATTTTTCATACTATAATAAAGATAGATAAAATGTAGAATACAATTGTTCATTTTGTGGAGGGACAAACTATCGTTCTTATTATAGTTGGAGATTCTAATTTATGTTGATACTCTAAAGTATTATGGGTGATCAGTCTCAATTTTTCCAAAGTATTGGGGGTTATTATTCCCAAATTCTCCAAAGGATAAATTGAAGTAGGAGAGGATTTGATTACATATGACCTAATACCAAAAAGAAGTACTATAGGAAAAAAATATCCTTGAACCTCACTAAGAGGAAAGATAATTGTAAAAATTATTTATCAAATATGATATATTCCCACCTAAAGTGAGAGATGAAAGAATATAACTTATGAAACATATATATATATATATATATATATATATATATATATATATATATATATATATATATATATATATATATATATATATATATATATATATATATATATATATATACTATGGACCACACCATTAGAAATAGATCTAGGCCCAAATTTTTTAGAACATAAATTGAAAAGGGAATGGATGACACATGCCCCGTCATGTGTCATAATAGATAAGTCTCGATTATGAAAATATTGAATAATTCAAAAGGAGAAAAGGTACGTGTGCCTCCAAATCCATGTATTTTCATTTGTATTTGAGTGATTTAATGAGAAAGGAATGAAGTATTCATGCCCCATGTATTTTTTCTATAATATGTCATTCATATCTAAATCTATGCTAGAAACATATAAATACCTTAAAAATATAAGAATGATTAATTTTTTTGTGAATTTTTCCTAGGAAAAAATCTCCTCTATAAGACATAGTGTACTATGGTTTTGCCCCAGATAGATGGTTCTATACTAGTATAAATTATATTCCTATTTATGATGATTCTTTCTTTGTATATTTTTTGAGTCTTTTACTATATATGTGTCATCTTTATATATATAATATACCCTGAAAAATTCTCCCTCTTTTTAGGCACATGAGATATATAATTAGAGCATGTGGCTCAAAAGAAACAATAGTTACCGTTTTGGAAAATTTTGATAATTTACATTGGATCAAATGGAGGGATATCATGGTGGCCACTATTAGGATCATGTTCTTACAAAGGGTGTGTGCATGGTAGAGACATTAGAACACAAAATATAACAACAAATAAAAAATAAATAATCGCAAAAGCACATAAAGTAGTAAACAAACAAAAATCAAGAAATACAAAAGTAATCTAGCAAATAAGTATAAAAGAAATATCACATATATTAGTCACAAAAAGGTTTCAATAAAGAAATGTATCGAAGGATATAGAAGCATAAGAAATGGGTTATAGAAGTCACAAACACAAATGTGTGTATAAAAACATATCAAAGGACATAGGCTACATGCATAGAAGTAAGAAATCCAACAAGTGAAAGAAAATAGTAAACAATAGGCATGGGACACATAGAGAAAGATAAGAAAACACCGTATAAGAAATGTGTTAATCTTGTTAGTAAAACAATATAACATATAAACACAATAATTTAGTACACTGGAAAATGAAATTAACTAAAAACACCTATATAGTGTGGTAGATGCCCCTAAATGATTAGAGCCACTAAGAAAGGACTAGGATAACACCTTTCATTATGTATAATTTTTTCTATTTATTGAATCAAGCTTACCATATATTGTAAATTCATGTTTTTAAAGAGTGTTTAAAAATATGCTATCTATCACACCTATAAAAATGACATATGTATAGTAACAAGCTAGAAAATTGTTGGTGAAGGAGAAAAATGTAGAAATGTTGAATGATATTATTCACAATAAAAGGAATATAAATACAAGTAGGCAAGTTGTAATTGGTTGAGTAACCACATGACATGTACACATAACCTCCTATAATGTAATATGCATTAGCTTATGCTAAAATTCCCCCTTATTATATTATTTTTACAAATATACCACATAATCATCATCATATCTTTTAGATTCGCCATCTTGTTCATTCACAACATATCCTTTCAGTTTCTTGTGGTGAGGACATCATATGGATCTCTTGTGAATCACTTTGGGACCATATGTTCTCTCGTTTGTAAAAATTGTGGATGAAGAAATGAGATCAGTATGCTCGTGTAAGGGCATTCAATATCATGTTCATCATCTGCATTGTATCCTTCTTCAAGCTTTTCATGAATCTTCTCTGTCTAGATGTCAAACAAGACTTAGTCCCACAACTCACTATGTCCTTGAATTTCATGTTTTGGATACTTTTAAGAAACATAAAGTAGATATTGGTGCTCTTGTGGGATTGAATTTGGTCTCTCAACAACCGCACGTCTCTATCATTTCAAGTAATATTACTAAACATATCTGGGAACAATTTTCATGCACTCGGAGTTACTACACAATGATGGTCTATGCAAAAATAGAACAAAAAAACACCAAAATATATTTCCATGTAGGAGGGTAAGTGGTGGTTCCAAGCATGGAGATAAGCGTTGAAGTCCTATGAAGTGTCTATGAATGGAAATTGATGTGGCATTCCTAGTGAAAAATGTTGACATTCTTGGATATGACAAACACAGTTTCAACAATATGATAAACCTCTATTTAATGAGAATATAGGATTTTCTTTGACTTGTTTAGCAATCAAAAGTATAGAATAGTCCATGTGTTTGGTGAGGGTGATCAATCATGGATTGAAGAAGGATACCACTTGAACATGGAATTAGTAATGACCATTAGAATCCCATAACTACATTGGTAGAATCCTTCCCCCAACATGTTCTCTATTTCGTGTGAATACCATCCATATCATTTGGCATTTTGAAGTCATGTCAAATCACCACAAACAATTTCCATGGAAGAAGCTATTTTCAAACCAAAGAGGATGCATTCAGAACTTGCATGGTGTCTCCAAACATGAGTGGAATAAACTTGTAAAATGACCTAAGGATTGGATCCTATGCCTCTAAGAAACCAATGTCCAGATAAGGATGACAATGGCGAGAAAACTAGACTTGTGCGTAACATACAAAATATTAGGAGACATGTGGAATTTTTTTAATCAATTGGAACAACAAAAGTTCAAAACCCAACTTCATTTATAAAATCTTCTATAAATCTATAAGATAGAAGCATAAAAAACTAGCCTATGATCTAGTACAACAATCAGAGTGCATGAAAGGTCCACACAATTGCACCTATAATGTAATACACATTAGGTTATGCTAATAAAAATCAAGTCATATGTAGGTTTTTCTTTTGTGTTTTTATTAATATTTGAATGTTTTTGAATTATTTTTTTATTTTAATGCTTTGTGTTTTAGAAATTATCTATTTACATGAGGAAGGTAGAAAAATATCTACCCAATGAGGGTCTCATTATGAGGTAAGATAGACCCATAGAGTAAAGGGGGCTTGGACCTGAAATGTGTCATATGTAAAGTAGAAGAAGGATACCTATATAATCTATGTGGGATCTATAATATTTGTAATAGGGGACTTAGGATAGAATTTATGATTATAGTATGTGTAATAAGAGACTGAATATGAGGCCGAAGAGGGATAGATCCATGAGAATTAGTATGAGAAATAGAAGACCTTGTATGAGGCTTATGAGGAAGATGCACACTAGAGGTAGAATGAAAAATATGAGTCCTAGCATGAAACATATGACGAAAAGACCCAATAGAGATACCATTTGTAATAAAATACTTAGAAGGAATCCTAAGGGAAGAGCCACGATGTAAGTAGTATGTGTATATGTATTAGGCTAACAATTGTAGCTTTTAACTTAGTAATGCAGGTATTGAGGCATCATATGTGACACACTTAAACATAATAACTCATTAATTTTAAATCAGCTTGTATCGGTGATGTAAGATAGATGGTATGGCTTTAAAATCATGTAGGAAATGGAAACATAGATGAATAGATCATGAGATAAGTGAAGCAATACTTGAAAAGGTATTGACCATAGTATTATAAATAACTATATGAGGTATAAAAATATGTCTAAGATTAGTATTAGTATCAAAGTTCACATATCCTTTGGTATATACAAGAGAATAATGTATCTTGAAAGTAAAACTATTAAAATTAACACTATTCTCTTTAAAAACACTATGTATAGGACGTTGGCCAATAGAAGCATAAATGTATAATGTGCCTAAAGAAAGATCATGACTCATATCAATGTCACAAAATGTAATAATAGGCCTAGTAGGTGGTAAAGTAGTAGTAGTACCAATCATGATGTTTAATGGATGATCATAACAAGGAGGGAAATGAGTCAATAAGCATGATACACTTTTAAATTAGGTTTTGAAGTGTTATGATCATGATCTGGGTAATTGAAAATATTGAGTTTTGTATTATTATTGGTAGGCTTGGATGATTTAATGGGAATTTCCAATTCAATAACATTAGCATATATAATATATTGTATTGTATGAAAAATATTTACACATAAATTAGTAGAATGACCAACATGTCTATGATAATATAAAAATGCATTAACATTGAGACATTCACCATGAGGATGTATTGTCTCAATTTTGAAATATGAAGGGAGAGAAACAAGGTTGCAATCAAGTAATTGTTTAAGCACTAACTGAGGTGAACAAGGAAATTATGTCAATTTAAATAAATGAACTTGTAACTAAACATTATTTGGTTGAGATACAACATTAACAATATTTTTAACATCATTTTTCCCATTAAATTTTCCTTTAAAAGTATCTTTTTCTTGAAACTTAGGATAATATGTGTTAGGAGAATCGGTAACACATCCGAGCTTGTTTAGTATGAGGATCTTATCTTCATGCTCCTTTAATGTGTGACATAAGTGATCAAATGAGTAAAAATTGTTAAAGATAACAAATTATTTCAAAGGTGAAATAATATTTTAAGCTGAACTGATCTTGGAGCTCACTTTGTTGACTAAATTATTGTTTAGCTTAATAAGTATAGTCATATTTGTAGAACATAATTGCGATGGGTGGCATTTGTAGTAGTGTGGTGTGGTGTGCTTTAGATTCTAAATATATTTCCATTTTTTCCTTAAGAACTTTGGAAATTATTGGAGTGACGTGCTCTTACTTAAGAGATAGCTCTAGGGCCTTTAAATGCTTGGTAATAAAGTAAGAAACAATCTTAAACATGGTTTTAGTTCTTCATATGCATGTGATAGATTCTCTACACGGGATGTGCATCTTGTTTACAAAGATAAAGGAGATCTAAATGCTTTAGTGTTAATATTTTGTAGTAGGAATGATTGTGAATTACAAGTGATTTATGAAGTTCATTTCACTTTCTTATATATAGGATTCCAAAGGTTATGAATTACATTAAGGATGAATTAGGGAGATGAAATGATGTATAGAAGATATTAAAATTAAGAAAATTTCACTATAAGACAGGGATGTGACCATATAGGATGGCCCGAGACCATGGCACAAATTGGTCTTGTAATGTACGATCCATATAGGGATCTAATGATGAGAGAGATATATCTCACGAAATTTCCCGAGGATTAAATACCACTTTGGATGATTAATAGTTTATGAATGAGAAACACATAATTTTTAGAGATTAAAAAGTCATGCATGATGGTGAAAAATATAGTTCAATTAAGATTAGAATGTAGGCATAAGTATTAATATAGGAACAAAGGCAAACATGTCATTGTTAAAGGATAAACTACCAAATTTGAGTGTCTACAAAAAGGGAAAATATAAAAAAATGTGATATTAGACTTGGGGTACATGATTTTAACCTTGGTGTATTATGTGTGACATTTTGTCTTGGAGTGGAAGTAATGTATGAATTATCCCAACATAGAGGCTCACAACCATAGATAAAAAAGAATATAAATGATAAATAATTCACTTAATGAGGCGGTTAAAATAAATATTCATCCAAAAGGAAATATTATCAATGCAAGTAAGGAACATATATATAATTGGTAGAATCTAATTATGATCATATGTATGGGAATAATTATTCATAATCCCATGTTGTTCAAATATAACAAGTGACAATTTTCGAAAATAAAATTCCAAAAATTGTTTTTGTGCATATAGATTTTGGTTCCACTATTGAATTATTTTTAAGTTAACATAAGGAAGCCAAGTTTCAGGGTAAAAGGTTATAGTGTAAATGTCATTATTGAATTGGAGGAATTACATAAAGTATGAAAGAGATTTTTAGACTTTGAAGTATTTTTCACAACTCCAAGAGGAATAAAGACATGTGAAAGAAAAAAAGAAAGGGAGTCTAATCTATAGTGAAAAATACAAATAGTTTAAATTTATATTTGTTATATGGTTCATAAGATATCACATAATTTAGAGTTATGAAAGAGACCATAATTTTGATCTACCTTGTGAATATTATCATATATGCACATATTCTCAAAGGGAAATTTATATAACTAGGCCAACTTATCCGATGTGTTTAAGTAGCATGTCATTCATATATTTTGCTATACAAAGGATATAATGTAAATGAAGTATATAATCCATGATTTTGATCCTTTTATTGAGGAGGGCACATAGATGAATACTCACAAACATTAACAATAACACATGGTGCTCACTTCAATTTATTTTAGGAGGGATAAGAAATAATATCCAAGTAAAAAACACTTGGTTCCATATACAAGAGAAATTAGTGAGACATGAAATCTTTTTTAAATGAGTCAAAGGACTTTAATTTCTAACATGGGAAAGTTAAGACTATATTTCACATGGTGAATAAAAATAATTAGATTTATATCATATATATAGGTCACATTTGTATAAGTATGAGATATACCATGTCACCTAGGAGCATACATCCCTAGAGATGATGTGAGGATGGATATTAGTTGACTTGGTAGAGGATTCTTGGGAAACTAGTATTATTTCTCTCAACCATAATTGGGTTTCTAACATATAAACCTACAAAAAAATTACTTTTTAAGACATATGTGTTCCACTCATATTTATTATGATAATATATCTTCACTATATATAATATTGAAATCAACATACCAATAAGTATAATGCAATAAGTACTCATTGAATAAAACTAGTGCAATGTAATGTGTTTCTACCATGAAATTTAATGTTTTAATGAATTTAATCTGATGAATTCTTGAATTCTCTTGAATGTGTGTTATAATTCTTGCAAAAATAATTAAATTATCTTTTTATTACCATTGCACAAAGTTCCCCATTATTAAATTCAGGTCCTTGAATAAATTAGGGTTATTTTATATTCAAATTCAAGTCCTATTGACATGAAAACTAAAACATATAACAATAAAAAAGTTAAAAAGGAAGGGAAATGAAAAAATCTCTCTGCTAGCCTATAAAAACTAAAAACATAGTAAGGATTATACATTCCACATTCCTAGAATTCTAATAATTTGAAATGCATGGTAATGAATTTTTTTCCAAAAGATAATTTGAAATTAAGAGGAGAGATAAATATAAGAAACATAAGAGGATAGGAGAAATAAGACACTTGAAGAATGATCAAAATAAACCACTAATGTTTTTATATGAATGATTGACAAGTATAAAAACTATATAAATACATTTAATTGAATTATTAATAAATGTGTAGGGACAAATTTGAGTGTCTATACATTCATCTTTGTAAGAGATATGATCACTTGTGCTATCGATATGATTTTTTTTGTTGTTTTTTCATTTTTTATTTCGTTCATATATGATCCTTTTGTTCTTTTTGATTTCATTTCCTTCATTGTTGTGATGTTATAAACTTATTGTATCAAAGAGGTTTTTCTTTCCTATATATATATATATATATATATATATATATATATATATATATATATATATATATATAGGAAAGAAAACCTCTTTATACAATAAGTTTATAACATCACAACAATGAAGGAAATGAAATCAAAAAGAACAAAAAGGATCATATATGAACGAAATAAAAATGAAAAAAACAAAAAAAATCATATCGATAAAACAAGTTTTTCTTTCATATATATATATATATATATATATATATATATATATATATATATATAAGACTTCCTAGAAAAGGAAATCCCCTGGAAGTCAATGGAATTCCTTACAAGTATGTAAATCCACTTTCAAGAAAGTTGTTTGATAATGAAGAGATAAAATGATAAAGAAGATGATATAACTAAAAATGCAAAGGCAAAAGAATTGACGTGGTCCATGGCTATATGATGGTCCACTAATGTGGTAATTCCTGATCAAAAGGGAGTTTAGGGATCACAAAATGGCTCAAAGGAACAAGTATGGGGATGGATATATGCTCACAAGGGTGAGCTAAGTGATGTATTATATTAGGATAACTGATAAAGTGATGACTCAAAGGAGTTGGATAGGGTTGGATAGGAACCTATAAAGGGAGAGTGATGACAGATAATCGAATATAGATGGCTGAAGATCAAGATTAGTGGTAAAAATACCTATCATTTAGAAATCATCGGTGATTTTGGTAGATAGATCACGATTGGGAAAAATCATCACCGCTTAATGTAAATTGTTGGTGATTGGAGTAAATCATCAATGATTTTAGCTTAAATGTACATGTCGATACAAAATTGAGATAGAGCTCAAAAGGGGTGCCGATAAGGCTGATTTAAGCTTGTAAATAATGCATAATGATATTATAATACAAAGGAAAGCAATTGCCTTGTATAATTTAATGGATGAAGATGAGAGGATGATATTACTAGTGACACGGAGATTACAGAGGTAGGAATATTGTTGTGTTGATTTTGAAATGTTGGATGACGTTTGAAGGCTAATGAAGAGGATGTTGATTGTGTGTGGAAGGATTGAGTTATGATGTAGTGATATGAGGATCTATGATGAGACTCTGTTATAATGAAATGTAATGTATGGTCCGAGGAGCAACAAACATGGACCAACCTCCTGAAAGGGGGTTTGAAACTCGTTTAAATGGGAAAATCGTTGGCAATTATGGATTTTTGTTAAAACCAAACTAAATTGAGTTTTTTTCTTTTTTATTTTGTGTGAGAGGGGAGATATGCGGGTGAGGGGTTATGAAATGGTTAGGAAGGTGTTTGTTTTGTTTTGTCTTTATTTTATTTTGGAATGTGAGTGGTTTGGGTGGTTTAGGAGGGGGTAGAATAGGATTTTATAGGTGTAGGATGATATTTACAGGGAGTAAATATGATGGGGGAGAAATAAGACTTAGGATAGAGGATTATAGATGAAAATATCGATGTGATAGTGTTGAGAAGTTAGTGAATGCAGATATGGAGATTAGTGGTTCTAAGTTTAGGTGTCTACATTTGCCCCTTTTTTTTTGAGTAGTTTGTGATGGATAAGCTGTTGGAAAAAATGGTTTGATTTGTGTTTGGATGGGTAACACCCCTCAAACTAGGGGTGATTGTGACAAAGTGTAATAATTACTATTTTGATTGATTTTATTGGATAGTTTTGACAGGCATGTTTCCTTTTAATTTTACCTAAGACAAGGTATAGAAACAAGGTAGGTGTCGCCATGGAATCAAGTGATAGGGGAACAAAAGGGCTTGTGTTAGATAAACATATGATTCATACAAGGAAAATTTCATTGTAAAAGAGACCAGGGAGCAAAGTGATAGGGGATCCCATGGGCTCATGTCATATAGACGTATGGATTAGTGATGTTAAGATCACAAAAATCCATGGTGGATTTCTTGTACAAATTGGATTTTGACTAAGCTTGGGCTATGTAATAAAGACATTCATTAATTGGTTTATTTATTGGCATTATGAGGGATTTGGGACCCTTAAAATGAGGCACATGTGGAAAAAGTGCTATTTCGATGACTATGATGGTTTGAGGAGGTCAAGGGACCAAAAATTGATGTTTCCACAAAGGTGGGATTATGAGGCCAGGAAGTCAAGTAATAGGGGAACCAATGGGTTTTTGTCCTATAGATATATGAATTAATGATGAAAAGGGAAGATGAAAATGATGGTTTGATGAGGTCAAAAGAAAAAAATGAATGTTTCCACAAAGGTGGGCTTACGAGGTAAGGAATTCAAGTGATAAGGGAACCAATGGGTTTGTGTCCTATAGACATATGATTTAATGACAAAGATGGATAGATGAAAAGGATGGTTGATGGGATCAAAGGACTGAAAATTGACATTTCCACAAAGGTGGGCTTACGAGGCCACGAAGTTAAGTGATAGGGGAACCAATGGGTCTCGTGTCCTATAGAAAGATGACTAAATGTTGACAAGGAAGGTAAAAAGGATGATTTGATGAGGTCAAAGGACCAAAAATTGATGTTTTCACAAAGGTGGGATTATGAGTTCAGGAAGTCAAGTAATAGGGGAACTAATGGGTTTGTGTCCTATAGAAATATGACTTAATGGTGGAGACGGATATATGAAAAGGATGGTTTGATGGGGTCAAAGGACCAAAATTGACGTTGCCATAAAGGTGGGATTACGATGCAAGAAATTCAAGTGATAGGGGAACCAATTGGTTCATTTCCTATAGACATATGACTAAAAGATGACGAGGGAAGGTAAAAGGATTATTTGATTAGGTCAAAGGACCAAAAATTGATTTTTCCAAAAAGGTGGGCTTACAAGGCTAGGAAGTCAAGTAGTAGAGGAACCAATTAGTTCATGTCCTATATACATATGACTTAACAATGGTAAAATAATATGAAAATGATGATTTGACAAGGTAAAGGGACCAAAAATTGATGTTGCCACAAAGGTAGGCTTATGAGGCCAGTAAGTCAAGTGATAGGGGAACCAAAGGGTTCATGTCCTATAGACATATTACTTAATGGTGATGGAAAAAGGTCCTAATAGAGGAATAGATAGGGGTCTTGATGGTGATTAGGGGAGTAACACTTGAGGAGGATTTTTGTTGATAAATGTTGATTTTAGTGAGTAGATATGATGTTTTTTTGATGTATATGGATCTTTGTAAAGCCTATTTTTGATGTATATTTTGATATACAGAGCTTTTGAGACTCCAGATGATGTATAGAGACACATTGATATGATATAGATTTTGATTTATGATCCATGTGTTGATTTTACTTTAATGTGATGTTTTGGATGTGGTAATGTAATATTGAGATGTGATCATGATTGTATGGATATTGATAGATGTTGATGTATCATTGATATTTGATTTTAAAGTGACTTTAATGTATATCAAAATGTTTCTTAATCATGGTTAAGAATAAAATGTGAAATGATTGATTTTATATTGGATTTGATACATATGTGATGGGAATCAACAAAGTGAAGGCTCTTGCACTTTTTGGCCTTATAACAAATGCTAACACATGAATAACAATGGGTATTCACGTGTAGGATCTTTGATATAGATGGAAGTGGAATGTAGGCCTTCCTAGGACGTGAGAAGTGTTGACATATATAGGTTGTGTGGAGAGAGTAGGTTATCCTTCCAATGGTTTCATAGGGAGATGCCCCAACTATACATTATTTATCTTCATGCAAACTAATCGATGCAAGAATTTTTTCTTTAATGGGAAAGCTGATCAATGTGAGAAGCTTTCCTAGGATGATTTTGATATTTTTACTTTTTGAAGGCTGATCAATGTAGGAAGCATTTTTACTTTGATATGGGTAGGCATCCTTCGAGGGAGTGGTCTCCAATTTTTTAATTTTGGATTTTTTTTTTTGAAAAGCTGTCATTTGAGGGATCATTTTATGATTTTGACATGTAGATGTCTTTCGAGGACCGGTCTTCTTTCTTTTTGATAATATGATTTTGAATTTTTATAGTTATCCTTTGAGGACCAGTCTATTTATTTTGATAATATGCATCCATATATATTTTTTACTTTATTTTATGCTAAGGGAAGCCCTAATATACCATTTCAAGGAGAGGAAGATATGTGTGCACAAACTCCACATACATGTTCCTTATAGCACATGTTTAGTTGGTATATAAGGTGGATGGATTGTAATGATTGTTTGGTTCTTGCTAAGGAGGAATGTGTCCATTTACAAGATGCAATGAAAAGATATGTGGTGCTCATCTTTAAGGTTTTGAGGATAGTGACGGAAACCCACATGTTTACAAATCATTACAAAGTAATGAAGTGAAGGGTTGGTGAGGGAATAAGATCCTAGATGTGACTATTATCATGAAGGTTGATGTGTTAACAATAGAAATGATGTAATTGTATGGAATTCAAAGGTTCCCTTTCAGGTGCACCATCATAGGAAGATAAATAGTAAGCTCCCAACCCATACTTGTGAATGATTACATTTGGACCGATCGCTTTGGAGTAAACTTTGAAGTTTCGTTCTTTAGCTCTTAAGGATATATGGATTGAATTGAGAGGATGGGGTTAGTAAAGATTCACTAGGGGAGTGTGTGCAAGGTATAAATTTCAAAGTATTGGTAGAAAGGATATCCCCTAATGTGACGATGTGGCTAGAGATAACATGTGCTAAAGGGAACAATGTCTTCCATCTTCGGATGATGAAAGCTTAAATTTTGATTGATTGAAAATCTGGAAAATAAAAGAGGATGTGAAACCTTTGACAAAGGATTTGATTAAAATTTAAATGATATATTAGAGGACGATTGATGAAGAGGGGTAGATGATGAATCTTTGATTTTTCCTTTTCTTTGTGTATGGTAATTTCTGGTTCATGTAGGTGGGTGAAACATACAAATTTGGGGTGAGGGACCTTCAACGGAAGGTGATGAGAAGAAGTTTGAGATTTTTTTTTCAATATCTAGGATGACCCCCTTATCCCGTAGATGTTCATGAGGACACTGTCAATGAATTTATTATAGATGTTGATGATATTGAGAGACCTTCAATGGAAGGTATTGAAGATATATCCAGTAAAGGTTTCTAATACAAGATTGAGGATGACCCCTTGTATTATGGATGTCATTATAAACACTAACGAGGGTGGATGTGTAGATGATATCAATGATGGCTTAGGATGGTCTTCTTCTAGGATAAGATCATTGACAAGGAAGATTGTTGAATTATGGCTTTAAGCACTTTACAACTCTCCGTGTTATGACATGGGATTCTATGGTAGGAACAAGTTTTATCCTAGTCGTACCATGAAATCTTATGGATATGTGGATTAGGTGTTTTGATAGATGGTAACATGATGAGAGAATATTATATAAGCCTCTCGAGGATGTTTATGTAAGTACCTTTTGGGGAGTTTGGATTAATGTATTTTGATTTTGATTTATGAAAACACTTGGTAAGATGTGCCTTATTTTTGGATATGGGTGGATGCGTGGATTTCATATGGTGTTGGAGCATCATAGGGACATTTTGAGGTTGATAAGAAAGAGGATGTGATCTAAGGATAGGATAGGATGTGGGATTGATAAAATTGGATGAGATATGAGGTCCCAAAATAGACTAGGAGGGACAAATTAATAATGAGATAGGATTTGAATAAGTGATATGGGTTTGGACAAAGGATTGGGTCCAAAAATGGATGGTAAGGGTGGAATTGTAGATGTGATAGATTTAGATTGTGATAAAGGATGGGGTACCAAAATGGATGGAGAGTTTGAGACCTTGGATGACATGCGTTTTGATTTCATAATGTTTTCCTTAGATAGAGGAGAGGGTCTCACGACAGATGATGAGGGTGAGGTTGTGGATGTGATGGGATTGATTTTGTATATTGTTTGATTAAAATAGAGGAAATGGTCTCACAACATATGATGAGGGAGAGGCCATGGATTTGATGGGATTTTATTATATAGTGTATGATTTAGGATGAGGTTCTAGACTTGATGGCAAGTGAAGACTCGGGGATAGGATTGAGTCTGATTCAAATGAGGGAGATGTTATCTCCAGACATGATTGAGGTGGGTTACATTTATGTGAGCTACCCAAGTATTTGATTGGTTTAAAATATGGTTGAATTTTAGGATTCTTGATTATAAATGATTCTTTGTGTGTCCCCAGGTCAATTCTAAGGGCCATAAGGAGGTAGTAGGTGATTGGATAATATAAAAAGGTGACATCGATGCATGAGGACTACAAAAAAGAATATCTAGGGATTTTGAGTCTTCCAGGGGCTGCGATGGTGATGAAAGGGTATTTTCATGGGGAAGATCCTATGTGAGGGTGTTGATGATGTGAATTGAATGATGTGTAGTATCTATATGGACTGAATCTATCAAGGGTGTTTGATTAGAAAGAGAAGAAATGATAACATGTGTAGTAGTCTCATTTGGTTTGTAGGAAAACCCATAGGAATCAAATGGGACATGTGTAGATTTAGGATTGAGGTGACCTTTTTCAAGGGCTTGGATTTATAACTTTCTAGCCATGGTGAAGGATTCATCAAAAGTATGGAATGTGTTGATCTAGAGGGTAGATGAGATGTGATAGGAACACGATCGAGAAAATAACTTGATCAATTCTTGTTGAGTAAGCGTAGTGAAGGTAAATTGATTGATAATGCTTTGCCATCTAGTGACGAAGTCAACAATGGATTTTTCTTTATATTGTTTCATGGTAGAGGGTCATAAATGGTTATTTTACGGGTAATGTTAATAGAGAAGTGCTTGAGAAATAACAAGGATAGCTACATGAAAAGAAAAAAAGAGTGTCGAGGAGGTAGTTGTACTAATCCAAGGCAAGTCAAGTCCTAGGGACATAGGAAATGTCCTAAGTATGAGATCTAGATGCGGATGATGAGGTAACATAAGTGTCTAAAGGCTAGTATGTTCTGCTTGAGGATCCTCCTAGATATGGAACATGATAAATTCAAGAAATTCCCAATATGCGGGATAGTGATTATGGTACTGCGATGGATGGATGGGTTCATTACATACCTAATCATAAGAGATGATGCCTTTGGGTCTCATAGTAGTGGATTCCAAATTGGTTAATATTATCAATAGAGCTTCCATGGGATCATTTGTAGGATTAGGTGTGAGGGAATTAACATATGAGTATAGATGAGAATGTAGTTGATTTGATGGATGATAGTGGAGAGTAAGATATTTTTCTCATAGATGGGTTTTATGTGGAGTTTGATAATGGATATCCTAAGAAGGTACGATTTCATAGTAGGTTTTGATAAAGGGATGTGGGATACATGTAGAGATGTTGGATATGATGTTTTTCTTGGATGAGGGGGTTGATTGGGCCTGAGTAGGGATGTGTGTATGGGTTTGGGATTTCTAAGGTATCGAGCGAGGTATAAAAGTAAAGATAGGTTGATTAGATAAAATATGGGGATGTTGATATCCTAATGAGATTGTTATGAAGGATGGGATGCAACAAGGATCGATTGATGGGATACACTTGTCATGGGATGAGGGATAATAGTATGGAAGTAAGATAGACATGAAGGATTCTTGTAGGGTCATTGGCTAGATGTTATTGTAGGGTTGTAGGTTTGGTTGAAAGGTAGAGGTTCCATAGGGGAAAAAATATGGTCTAGATGGCTCTGAGAATATGCTAGAGATAAGTGAAGTTGAGTGGGATATGATAGGTTGATGAGATTGAGAAGGATTAGATCTGTGTAGGGGATGTTTTGAGATTGATTGGGGTGAAAATCTATAGATATAGTGGATGAAGTGAACGCAAATATGGTTGTAATAATGATGCATAAGTGATAAGAGGATATGCTAATGTGGAGGGTTGATCCATATTAAATGACAATTGATTGATGATGATAAAGCAAAACCCTAAGATAACTATAAATGCAAAACAAGTCAAGAATCCATCAAATTTTATTATCTTAATTAGAATTTAGATGTGGAGGAAGGGGCTCAAGAGGGACCTAATGATATGGTCATTCTAAGGCTAGTTTTAAGTGATGTTAAAGGATGGATTCCTCGATATACCCGAAGGTACATGAGGCCCGAATTTGTGTTGGTGTCGATACGAGGCATGGTAATGAGGTCTACCCCCTCACTTCATTGTCTCACTATGATAAGGGTATCGAGTTCTTAGCCAATATACCTCCCACAAATTATTTATACTCAGCTAGAACATCGAGTCATATTATCCCCTTGGTGATGAAATCCAAATAGGTCCACCTGGGTAGTATGAGTGTTTGATGCAAGTTTGTATTGAATGTGGTTTGGTTGTGTGTGAGGGATATTAAGTGAATTTAATTCATTAATTTCATAATTAGAATAAATGATAAAAAATATGAAAGGTTTGATTTAAATCCAAAAAATAAATATGAATTTGATGAAGAAAGAAGACAAATGAGATGTTAAGGAAAGAAAATTACAAACAAGTACTGTAATTTTACTTTTGATGTTTTTATATTTTAGATTATTTTTTTGTGAAAGAAGATGCTCTAGAAGCGAGAAAAATGAAAGGATTAACTAAAAATAGAAATGAAAAAGATGACATAGTCCTAAAGGTAGAATTTGAGTAATCAAAAGCATGCCACAAAGATCGTCAATGATTTAAGGAATCGCAAGTGAATCACCAAAATCGTAGGTGATTCTACATAATTGCTAGTGATTACAAAGAGACAGACAACCTGAAAACAACTATAAGTTAAATTTTAATGAAAATGAAGGGGACAAGGTCCCTTTGGGCATGTCATGAATGTATCGAGAGTTTTTGCTTTCTATTCTAAATTGGTAAAATGGAATAACAAAACTAATTGACCTCGGAAGACGACATGGTTTATCGATACATGTGGTGAGTGATGTTGATACTGATGGATGATCAATGTTGATGGATCCAATGGGAGCACAAATTATTCTTTTCAATGGGATAGGCTACCTGTAATGCATACATATGTAAAAAAATCAGAAAATGATACGATTATATATATATGATGGATTTCTTGGTAAAGGCCAACCCCTAGAATTAAATGGAATTACTTGCAAGTATTTCAATCCATGTTTAGGAAATCAATCTGATAATGATGAGATAAAATGATAAAAAAAACAATATAACCAACAATGTAAAGGAAAAGGGACTGACAATGGTCCATGGCTATATGATAGTCTGATGATGTGGTAATGCTTGATCCAAAGGGAGTATAGGGATCACAAAATGGCTCAAAGGAGCAAGGATGGGGATGGTTATATGCTCAAAAGGGTGAGCTGAGCAATGTGTTAGATTTAGGATAACTGATAAAGTGATGAATCAAGGGAGTTGGATAGGGTTGGATAGGCACGCAAAGAAGAAGAGTGGTGATCAAAAATAGATGGTGGTGAAGATCAATATTAGGGGTTAAAGGACCTATCATATAGAAATTGTTGGCTATTTGGATAGATCACTAATGATTGGGAAAAAATGTCGATGGTTAAGGTAAATCATCAGAGATTGGATTAAATTGTCACTAATTATGAATAAATGTACAAGATGATAGAAAATTGAGATAGAGCTCGAAAGGGGTGCTGATAAGGCTGATTTAATCTTGTAAATAATGCATAATGAGATAATAATGCAATGGAAATCACTTACCTTATATAAGTTGATGAATGAAGATGAGAGGATGATATTACTAGAGATAGGGAGATTACAGAGGTAGGAATGAAGATTGTTGTGTTGATTCCTAAACATTAGACAATGTTTCAAGGCTTATGAAGAAGTTATGTTAATGGCATGTGGAATGATTGAGTTCTATTGTAGTGATCTAAGGCTATGTGACGATAATTTGTTACAACAAAATGTAATGTCTGGTCTCAGGGAGAAACAAACATGGACCAACCTCCTGAAAGGGGGCTGAAACTCATTTAAATAGAATCGATAATGATCTAGGAAAATTACCGACGATTATGGAGTTTGGTTAAAACCAACTCCAACGAGTCATTTTTCTTTGTTATTTTGTGTGAGAGGGGAGATATGCAGGTGAAGGGTTATGAAATGGTTGGGAAGGTGTTTGTTTTGTTTTTTTTCTTTATTTGATTTTGGAATGTGAGTGGTTTGGGTGGTTTAGGAGGGGGTAGAATAGGATTTTACAAGTGTAGGATGATATTTACGGGGAGTAAATATGATGGGGGAGAAATAAGACTTATGATAGAGGATTATAGATGAAAATATCAATGTGATAGTGTTGAGAGGTTAGCGAACATAGATACAGGGATTAGTGGTGCTAATTTTAGGTGTCTACACTTATTGATATCTTTTATTATTATTATTTATCTTGGATCATTGTAGTGTTTTTGAAATGTATGAATCTCACATTATTAAGCTATCTTCAATGATAATTTCTTACCATACTTGTGTGTTAAATGTTTCCATTTTATTATTATAAATATAGCTATTTTTAAGAGATTACTATTTGTGTGATTTTTATTCATGTGTTTATGTTGTCTCAATATGACCTATAGTAATAAACATTACTTTAATAAATAGACATTACAATAAATATTCATTACAATAATTAATAGTCATGAAATTTGTCTCAAAATAATTTAAACTTGTAAATAAAATCACAAATGTGAGAATACTAACATAATTAAAACCCTTCAAAATCCTATATTACTTTGATAACTATGTTGCAATAATGTTGATAAGTTGCACAACAATAAATTTTAATGAATATCAACCAACATTCTATATCACTAATTATTTATCTCAAGGATATTATACACTCATATACATGGGAAAATAGCCAATGGTTTGAGTATATAATTTTATAGGTGTAGAAACCTAATTTTTATACGGGACTAGTAAATTCTAATAATGTTACCATATTAATGTGTTTATTGATTACTAATTTGAATTAGTCTCTTATTAGTGTGTTTTCCTTATGTTCGGTTTTGACATGTTCCCTTTTGTTTTGTTTCAAATATGAACTCTCTACTTTACATTATTCACCACGAGTCTATCTTCCACTTGTCAACTCTTTATTCTTCTTTTTCGACCATATCTAATTCTAATTCCCATTATTTCTCCATTTTTCCTAGTTATCTCGACACAACACTCTATACTTTTTAGGGACCTATAAAAATATCACAAATAAAATAAAATAATTATAAAATATATAAAATAAACCTTTTTTTCCCTATACGACTCTTGATAATCTTCATGTGTCAAATATGATATTTCCCACTATTATTGACATTTTCCAAATCCGTACTTCTAAAGTGTATAGAACATGAAAATTTCATGCTTGTAAAACCATAGATATGTATTTTGGGTCCTTTTAACTCTAGACTTGGGTGCCTCAGCCGGTTTTGCATCCTTTTTTAAACTTTTCTTGCCCATAATGTGTCAACATAAATCACATTATGGAACTAATTAAAATATAATACATATTTAAATAAACAAGTGTATTGATGTATTTAAGGAGACAAGTCGATAACAAATTTTTGATCCAATATTAAAATCATAAGAGTAGAGCATATATTTTGTTAATTAAACATTTAGTGCCAAAAATATAATTCAAGCATTTATCTTGAATATAACATAAATATTACTTATCACATCCATTTATAATCTAAATCCTAGTGAAACTTGGACTCAATGCTTTAGATGAGGTATAAATGTGATGTAAGAATATACACAAGGTTTAGTTTTGAATATAACAAAAGAGAAAGAGATATAAAGAGAACAATATATGTATATTATTTTATATGTATTTTATACATGGCATAATCTTGAGAAATATGTACAGATACTTTTCTTCTACCTTTTTTCTATCTAAAACTACATACATATGTGTGTGTATGCACACACGGGGGTGTGCACACACACTTGTGTGTGCATGTGCATGCATACACATGTGCACACACACACACACTTGTGTTTGTGTGTGTGTGTAAAAAGGAAGGAAAAAAAAAAATATGGGATTTTTATCACTTGGGGTTTCTCATGTAACTCTTCACCTTCCAACCATTATAAAACATATTTTTCCATTACGTATGCTAATATTTCATATATGTGGATGTAATATTGAATCTTAAGTTTCCACTTGTCATAGAATTTTGTGTCATAGGTGTCCATATGGAAAATGATTTTTATGTAGTGGTCTCTATTATATGTATGGTGGTGTATTGTGTGAGGCCAAGATATATTTAGGTTGTGCTAATGGTGTAGCAACATGCAGAGAAATAAATTTTGTTAAGAGATAATAGATGTGCATTTTCAAGTCAGCCTCTCCTTCATTAACTAACATGGATTTTTTTGCATTGTGCATAATGCACCAAGTAAAAGGGATCTTTCCAAAGGAGGTCTTTGAAGATGAGTGACATCGTTCCTTACATTACACAAGGTGGGGAAAGTGCAAAGGGTTGGATGCAAGATATTGAAGCATGGAGGAGGACTTAGAATCTAAGAGACATGGTTTCTTGCATTGGAAAATGTTCAAAGGGATGTTAAAAGAGATAAACACATGAGCCTGAAGCTTAGAGGAGAAATTTGAAACTAAGAGACATGGTTATTTGTTCTATATAGTATGCGCGTGAAGAATACTAAGTATGTAGAATATTGTAGGGTATGCTTACAAAAATATCCATACGTTAAAGAGTTGAAAATGGTGAGGTTATTTATGTATGTATCTATGCATGTATTATTTTCCCTTGAAAATAAACCATCCCAATTATGTTAAGTCTTCAATGAGATGAGGTGCAATATTCTTAGGAGTTTGTGTGACATGTTTTGAGTGTGGAATTACTTAAAATTTTTGTTAACTCTTGTTTCTAACTAAGGTGAAAATTTAATCAGATTTCACGTTTTCACATCATGGAAATTATGTATGTATAAGTACCCAATGATGATATTGGACACATCAATTATTTTTTCATAAAAACTAACTAGTTTCTAAGAGGACAAATAGAAGGTGAGAAGTAGAAATATTTCAAAAACTTGGATACCCTTGGTGTTTAAAAATGGTATGGATGTAAATGACACATGCTTACAAGGTTAAATATCTTCATAGTTGATTTTGAGATGAGATTCTTCATGATTAAAACATCAAACAAAAAATATAATGGTTATTTATACACCCACATTTATAAATATATTAGGAGTTCTAATTCAATATTATGTGTTGCTAATGTGGTGGCTAAAAGAAGACACACAAATTCAAGACATGTAATCTCATCTTATATATGCATATTTTATTAAGATTTCTTGATTCATGGATGTGTAATAATGTTTTTATGCATGACATTGTATCAAAATGGATGTGGATTTCTTGTTTATTATACCATTTGTCTATCTTGAATGATTGAATATTGTATGAAGTACATGTCTTCCTTGGCACAAAAATGTGTATGATTTTATCTTGATTCTTAATGATTCCCTAATGGCCAATATAAAGGGTTATGATTCACCCAACATATCAACCCATGACACTTCATCTTGGATTGAAGAAATGTTCATATGCCAACTGCGATACTTGAGAAATATATGGTCCTTATACTCAAAGATATGTAACCTACTATATGGGTTATGGAATGTATTGGTGTAGTATTGGATTGATTGGTCATTTTCTCTATGATGTTGTTTTCATTAGATATAGATGTTGGTGTGTGTATTTTCCACATCATTAGGTGAGTCATCTCACTTAGGTGAGATTGTAGGTCCATGTGTCATTTAGGGGTCATTATGAGATTCCCTTACGCATTAGTGCGTTAGTGTGTCAAAGCATGTCAGTGCGTCAGTCGTCATATGCGTCATTGGGAGTTACACTTCTATTCTAGGAATGTAACTCCCCCTCTCTACTCGAGTTGTCATGATTGCAGACTGGGGTTACTCAAAGACGCCCTATATGTACATGTCTTTTGATCTACGAGATAGAGGAGAGTTTTATGGCTTAACTAGGTTCTGCTGAAAGAGGGTTTGAAAACCCACAAGTGAGGATCACGAGGGATGACGTGCACATCAACGGATGTGCGAACGACAACGTGAAGAGATCTTGGGAGGAGCGAGCATCAACCGAATGTGCATGCAAAGATTCGAAAAATGGGCAGAACCTGGTTAAGCCATAAAACTCTCCTCTATCTCATAGATCAAAAGATGTGTACATATAGGAGGTGCTGAGTAACCCCCAGTGCTGCAATCATGACAACTTGAGTAGAGAGGGGGAGTTACATTCCCAGAATAGAAGTGTAACTCCCAATGACGCATATGATGCACTGACGTGTGCGACGACCGACATGCCGATGCGTAAGGGAATCTCATAATGACCCCTAAATGACACATGGATCTACGATCTCACCTAAGTGAGATGAATCACCTAATGATGTGGAAAATACACACACCAACACCCCCTTCATTGTAACTTAGGATGAGGCGGCAAGTCAGAAACGAGAAATGGGTCCCAACACAAAGCCTGATGAGGTACCCATGTACAAGAAAGAAGTCCCAAGAAGTGAAGGAAAACCCAGTGGGAAAAACATCCACCACAAGAGAACAACACACTCTAATCTAAGAAAGATGCCAAATATGGGTCCTAGCTCTAGACAAGCCTGAAAAGGTACCCATGTATAAAGAGGCAATCTCTCGGAAAGAAGAAGAAGAGAGAAGAAAAGGGAGATGAGAGGAATGCAGAAGATGCCATGGATGGATCTGAACTCTGTAGCTCTAGGAGGTATCCCAAAAGAATGTTGATGATGAGATCCTCTACCTCTAGACTGAAGAAGAGCCACCCACACCGAACTATGTGCCTGCCCTTAGGAAGGACAAAATGATGTTTTTGGAAGTCCGCCCACTCCACAAAGGAAACTGAAGGTAGTAACATGAAGAACTCTGAGTCTAGTGCATGGAAGTGTGACATAGGTCTAGCGAGTGAGTGCCAAGGAACCAAAGGTAATGCCATGTGCGTAGAACTATCAGAGTGAAAAAGAGGAACACCGTGGAAAGGATGTCCAAGTGATGTGAAGGGAACAAAATATCCTCCACAATAGAAAAGGGATCCACAGCTGAGGGTGGATCAATGAAGGTCTCCGGAAAAGTGGAAGTGGTAAGAGTCCCAGAAGGGGCACTCCCAACAATGGAGATGATGAACTCCTCTGAAACACCTATAGATGGATGAGAAACCTGTAGTGCATCACAAGTAGACTCTGCAAAAAGATGACTAAGGTCAAGCAGATACTCATCCCAATGAGGGGCTTGACAAAACGGAAGAGTGATGTATGATAGGTATGAGTCATCCAATGAAGGTAGAGGAGTGAAAAGGGCCTCGCACACTAGAAGTGGAAAGGAGGTGGTGTGATGATGTGAGACCGAGAAGGGACTGCTCGATATCTGATGAGATGTGGGAAGTGTCAACACTCTACGGAATAGTGAGAGAAAGAGGAGAAGAGTCCTTATAGTACTCTCAACATCAAAACTAGATGCGAATCCTTGTCATCGTAATTAGAACCAAGTGATCCCTGTGTCATTGGAATTTTCATCACACGAAGAAATGGAGGAGACAACTGAATCAGTTAGCAACAATGGTGGTAGTATGTGAAGGGTCTCCATACAAGGACTGAAGAATGCTCTAGACACGGTGAGGTGGATCTGAGTCTGCCACGTGAAACCAGAGAGAATGAGAGACATGCATCATCATGTGACCAAAGACATGGTCACAAGTGTTGAGGAATTCCTCTAGATGACGATGATCAGCGGGTGCAGGAACTGGCCCAAGCAAGAAGGGTAAAAGACCCTCGTGGGTGAAGTAACGTTCCATGGAAGCACGCCAAGCTGAATAGGTCTCTCTCCCGGTGAGAAGTGGTAGAGGTTGTAAGGTAATCCTATGATGCTCACGTCTGGAAAGAGCACTCTCCATGATGCAAAATGCAAGATGCACAAAAGCAAGACGTCGGACTTGGCCGATAATGTGTCTGCATGTGTAGGCCCAAGAGTACAATCAACCCCCTAGAATGCGGAACTTTATAAAAGTAGTGAATTTACAAAAATAATAATCCCATCATGTAATGTGTGAAAAATCATGCAAATTTGACCAAGGAAGCACTAAAAAATGAGCAGCGAGTCAAAAGTTATGGCATAAATACAATTCCCGCAACTGATGGAAAAATACACTAGATGCTACAAACACATTAAAAAAGTGCACAAAACGGGTGCAAAGGGTATCATGTGGGTACTCGTTGGAAACGACATCAAATTTTAGGCATAGTTTGTTTTGACTGTGAGGGGGGATTAGCCTCCTGCCAACCCCGGACCTCGCCCTCCGTCTTCGACGCTCGAAGGAGGGTGTATTAAAACAAGCCAATACAGCCCAAAATAATTAATTACATACCATAATGTTTTTTTAATTGACCTCAAAACATTAAAAAAGAGGAATGAAGAGGGGTGGGCCCATGTTGAGAAGCCCAAAGGTGTGGAGAGCAACAATTACCAACAAAAGAGCGTTGAACCTGCTGTTTGGAATGCACCGAGTGTGGAAGCCCACATGGTAGATTTGAAACGTTAGCACAAGCTTCAGAACCGTCATTGCAAAGATGGTGCAGGTTTGAAACTCCAAGGTCAGATAGAGCTAGTGGAGGGGGATAATGCCACATGCCAAGGCCAATGCAGAATTCAAAAAACATTTTTTTAATGCAAAAACATTGTGGGAGAGCTGTTGGAGCCTGGGAGCATGTTGGAGGGGTCATCATGGAGCTGGGAGGTGTTGCAGGTGTGTGGGAGGTCACTGGAGGTGCTAGGTGCTACAGGAAATGTGGTAAGTGTCACTCGGATCCCAAACCACCAAAAACACTAGAAAAGCCAGGAATAGCCGAGGTGGATGGTTGTGTAAGCTGTGTAGGCCTGATTTGAGTGCAAAACGGGCCGGAGGTGGATGGTGGAAGAAACGTCCAAGGCTGTAGAGGGCAGGTTTGACCTAGCTGCTTGATTCTGTGCCAATGAAGATGGTGAAAGTGTTCAGGTTTGCAACGTGCGAGAGCACAAAAACGTTGAGAGGTATGCAACGTGAAGAGAGCACAAAAATGTTGACAGAGATTCAACTCTGAGTAATGACAGAGATTCAAGGCTGGAGGTCGATGGTAGGAGCTCCACGAACGAACAATGAACACAAGGATTCGAAACTTCACAATCCACAAACCAAGGATGACACGAGTCATCCAATAATCCAAAACACGGGCCAAACAGCAAAGGGCAAGGCTGAACCATGAGCCAAACACGAGAAAACATGAGCATGGTCAGAGAAACGAGTTGCAGGAAGCAAGAGTTGAGTCATCATAGCAAGTTGTTGGTCAAGCTAATGCAAGAATAGAGAACCAATGTAAACTAGCACAAAATATGCATATACAACTTGGAACGCATTAGACCTCAGGAAAACACCTCTAAACACACATGTAAACCCGAGAGAATCGAGCGGTCAAAGACACTAAACTTGAAAAACACCAAAAACTTGAACACAACCAAATGAACCACGAATAACCCAAACACCGAATAGAGGTATAAACACCTAAATCAATGCACTGAAGCACATAACGAAATATCCATTACGACACACACAATGAGATCTGAATATCACACGGAAGCTGGAAAACACACAAGAAATGCCGATGAGTGCATGGATCCACAAGATCCGCTCTGATACCATGAAAGAGGGTTTGAAAACCCGCAAGCGAGGATCACGAGGGACGACGTGCACATCAACGGACATGCAAATGGCAGCGTGAAGAGATCTCGGGAGGAGCGAGCATCAACCGAATGTGCATGCAAAGATTCGACAAACGGGCAGAACCTGGTTAAGCCATAAAACTCTCCTCTATCTCATAGATCAAAAGACATGTACATATAGGAGGTGTTGAGTAACCCCCAGTGCTGTAATCATGACAACTCAAGTAGAGAGGGGGAGTTACATTCCCAGAATAGAAGTGTAACTCCCAATGACACATATGACGACCGACGCGCGTGACATTAATGCTTGCGCATTGACACGTAAGGGAATCTCATAATGACCCCTAAATGACACATGGACCTACGATCTCACCTAAGTGAGATGACTCACCTAATGATGTGGAAAATACACACACCAACAATAGATGTCTTCATAAACTTCTTCTTGATTTTATTCATCATTAAAGTGTTCAAGGAATATATATTTTAATGGATCATATATCTTGGTTTTAACCTATCCTTCCCAAAGGATGTATGCTTCCTACAACATTTTTACGGTTGGAAAGACATTTAGAAGTACAATATTGATACGCTATTCATCATAAATTTTATTCATAGAATAATAGGATTCTAACCAATCTAATTAGTTACCTAATACTTCTACATTTATCTTTCCTTCAAACATAATAATATCTAGATTTACATTATACCTTGGGTGAATTGACCAAAAAAATATTTACTTGATGAATAATTTGATGGAACAACTCATAGTGCAAACTAGCCAAACATAATTTTTGTTTTTATTTAATAATTGTCTCTAGGATTTCATTTTTTTATCATTTCAAGAATCTAATCTTGTGTTTTTTTTTCATATGAGCATTTTTGGAATGGATCAAGAGGTATTTAGCTAGTTCTTGTTGTTTAATCACAAGTATTAAATACACTAACCACATTTGATGGGATATGCAAGAAAAATTAATCTTATAACATTAATTCAGACCCCAACATGTCTAGAAGATGATTTAGATGAGGATCTAGATGTTTTAAATGTGTATGTAGAAGCTTTGGTATCAAGTGAAAAATTAAGAGATATATAGAATAGGAGAAATAGATGTATTTATTTATCTATTTATTATTATACATAACATACACTTAAGAAAGGTGTATGGTTTTTATCTTCTATTTATTTTCTTCCTATCTTAGGCTATATATGAAAAAAATACAAAATGCATAAGTATTGAATATATTTTACAATGTAAAGGGGGTATAAATACTAGAAAATACCATTATGCACATTCAAGAACCAAATCCATAAGCTAACAGTCAAGACAAATGACTACAACTTAACAAAACAATGTAATACTAAAAATGCTACACTAACATTTCCCCTTATTATATTGTTGTTATAAATGTACCCTTGAATCATCATCATCATCTTCATCGGTTTCACCATCTTGTTGAGTCGCGAAATTTCCTTTTAGATTCCTATGGTGAGGACATTGTCCTGGATTTATGTGAATCATTGCGAATGGATGTTCTCTCATTTATTAAAATTTTGGATGAAGAGGTGAGCTTGGTATGCTTGTGCAATGAGGTGTGGAAACTTCCGAGCATGTTCAATCTTGTGTTCATAATTTTTTTGTATCCTTCTTCAAATTTTACATGACTCTTCTCTGTATGGTACCAAACAAGATTCAATCATGTAGTCCTTGATGAAATACATCCTCGAATTATAGTTTTGGATACTTTTAAGCAACATAAAGTAGAAACCGATGCTCTCTTGGGCTTGACTTTGGTCTCTCTAAAGCTACACATCTCTATGGTTGCTTGCAACATTTCCAACATCTACGGGCATGATTGTCATGCACTTAGATTTATGCACAAGATCATATGCTTTATGGACTGGTTGTTCACATACTACTCTTACAACTTTATAGAGTAATTAATGAATAAATGAAGTTACGGTTTGAACTTATGTTTGTTCCAATTTATTTAGAATATTTCCACACTTTTCCTCATCTCCTATACATAGGCTATTGGTGAAATTCCAGAAATTTAGGTTTTCTTGGGTAAAAGAGAGCAAATTTTATTAGATGATAAAAATGAAAACGTGGCAATATATATAAGAAATAAATGGTTCAAGGGAGGAATCAGTTAAATCAAGAACCATGTGACACTGTCACCTACCCAGTTGGTATAATCGATGTAAACAATTTAATATTAAATTAATTTGACATCCCCCTTATTTAATATTATGCCATGTTGAAGGATTTCTTCCTATCATTTTTAAAATCTTCGACAAGATTTTATGAACTCCCCATGATCACAAGATCATCCACATACAAAATCAAAATGAAAATATTTGTTCCTATCTTTTTGATATACAAATTTATATTAGAGGGGCTACGAGAGAATCCATGCTACAATAGGTGATCATCTATTTTAATGTACCATGCCTTGGGTGATTGTTTAAGTCCATAAAGAGACTTAATTAGATGACATACATTATGAGGATACTGCTCATCAAAAAATACTTCGACTAGGTCATGTATACTTATTTGAGGTCACCATTCAAGAAAGAACGTTTTACCTCCATTTGCTAAAGTTTCCATCTTTTTTTTGCTACAAGTGCACGTAAAACTCGATCATTTTGATCTTTGTATTTGGTGAAAAGGTCTACTCATATTCGACTCATTCCGCTGAGCATATCCATTTGAAACTAGCCATGCTATGCAATTTCTTATAGATCTATTTTCCCTATATTATTGATTGAAAATCCACTTGCAACCAATGGATTTATTTCTGTAGGAAGATAAACAAGCTCCCATGTCCAATTATGAATCAAGGAGTCATATTCTACATCCATGGCCTTCTTCCACTATGGTTGATTGAGTGCCTCATGAACTATATCATGTTTGGTGCTATCAACCACTTGAACTCATGAGTGTGATATTTACCTCATTTATTTCCCATCTTCTTGTTTTGAATCTTGATGAAGTATCTAGAAGAGAGTTTAGGTGGGAGTCCCTTATGGTGATTTGGACCCAATTCAAATGTTGACAATGATGCTGATGTGAAGAATTATTTTCAAAATTACCAAGATCAACAATTATCCTTACTCATCTTTCTTTTGTGAACAATCCTCATGCTCATCATCTGATTGTGAGATAAATATATGAGAGGAGATTAGTACTGACTCTTCTTTATGTGGAAATGAGTAAAATGATGACTCGTCACAAACCACATCTCTAATCTCATATATATTCTTTTTCTTAGGATCCATGATACGATATGATTTTGAGGTAGTATTGTACCCCAAAAATATGTACGGGAGTGTTTTTACATTGATCCGATTCCTCTTCTTATTTGGGACATGTATATATGTTGTATAACCAAATAATCTCAAATGGGAGATCAAAGGCTTATGATTACTCCATACCTCTTCTAGTGTCTTATCCTACAATATATTTTTAGGTGTTAGGTTAAGAAGATATACAAATGTCTAGACTGCTTCTACCCAAAATCTATTTTCCAACTTCGCAGTGGAAAACATGCAATGATACGTCTCCATGATAGTCTAATTACATCGTTATGTAATGCCATTCTTCTAGGGAGTATAGGGAGTAGTAAAGTCTTGTGTGATACTATGCTCCTTCATGAATTCCAATAATTTCTTTGACATGAATTCCCACTCAATCTGAGTGGAGGAAAAGAAGGGGTTTCTGGTCCGCTAAACAAATTGGTTGTTGGGCCCCTAGAATATTGACCAAGTATGAAGGTACTTAGGCACGTGGGATCCCAGTTATAGAATGGCGCACAAGGTAAAAGTGCATAAGAGAAAGGCTTAAGGAAGAAAATAGCGTGTGTGACGTGTGAAAGGAGGTTTGGGACTTAGCCAATTTGAGCGCCCAAGGTAGAACACGTGAAAAGCATGATCGGTTGTGCGCGGATAAGATGCCAGCCTGGCAACAAGTTGGCCCAGGAAAGAGCATGCCCCAGATGGAATATTCTAGAAGATCATCATGAGATGGAGTGGAGAGCTCAGGCTGAAGGAACATGCTCACATGGAGGACCACATTCGACACTTGGTGATGGATATGAGGGCGCGGAAAGGTGAGTTGGCAGCCCGGAAAGTGATAAATACAAGTTCCTACCGTAGAAAGAGATATACACACATAGAAAGAGATATATCATCTGGATATACATAGGGAATAGTAGGTTAGAGAGTAAGAAAAGATCTGCAAAATTGCTACGAGTGGATATTCTAGTTCAAGAAATGATGTACTAAGCATAGAGTTGTTATTTTTTTTTTGTTAGCTTAGCTACATACGTCCAGTGATGTGCATGACTGCAGTTTGCTCTCTATGACACTCTGTAATGAACCAATGAATATATTGAGGTTACTGTTATAAATAGATATGAATATCAATGGGTTTAATATATATTTCATTCATATGAGTTCTCTTTCCTTTCATGCTACGAATGAATGGTTGTATCTTTCTTTCTATTATAATATATGTTCTGGAATCTGTTAAAGCACTCGGTCTAAAGTGACTACAAGGATCTGGAGGCTATTCTGAGCCCTATGGTTCTTGTATGTCTCAACTTATTTCCTAAATACTCTTACACTAATAATAGATAATGCTTCCCACTAAACTCACATAAAAGAGAGACTCCGATGCACGGCACGTGCCTCGGGTGAGTGCTCATCTTTGCCGAGTGATAGCCAACGTGCATGGGGTTCTTCCTTTTGTGATAGGAGTAAAAATGACTACATCTTGGTTCTATTACCGGGACCTCTTTTCAAAGTTGTAGTGGGATATAACATGCATCATGATTTATGTAAAGAGTAATGATGGATCTATTAACATCGAAAAATGTTGAATCATGGTTCAAGAGCACAGAGGATGAATTTTCTTAGAGATTCAACACTGGACTTGAGTTTAATACACGTAGATGGGTAGAAGAGAACCTCTACCATGATCTGTATGAGAATTTTTTCTGCTTCTTCCCAATAGAGTTATATGAATGGCTTTCAGCCTATGCGTCTAGATCAAGCTGACGTTATAGATCACATGTGTGGACCTAAGAAGACTACCAAAGGTTGTAGGATGCTTGATATGACATGGACCCATCTTTGTCAGAGATCATTGGTGGAGAGGAGTACTAGCTAGCTACACTCTAGAGTATGCCATCTCTATGTATTCTTGTCGGAGGTTACTGAGTTTGAATTTATGTGAGAACCTAGAGGAATGTTTCTACGTGCTATTCCTCTAGCTATGAAGATATTGATGGTTACCATGAGTTTAGAGGCACTCCCAATGGCCGGCTAAACCATTCTGAGCACTGGGTAAGGGAAATTGGGTGGAGGAAGATGGAAGATATCATGATAGAGAAGGAGAGGGAAGAAAGATGGCTCAAGTATAGCGAAGCGTGAGAAAGGGAGATTGCTAGACGATGCAAGGTTGTTAGTGTGATGGATCTATGGAGACAAACGTTGTGGGAAGGAGTTGAGGTTCACGCGAAGGATGTGAAACCTAAGCAGTCTATGCTACCCCATCTTGGAAAGCGTGTGAGGGAGACCCCTTCGGCTTCTGGTGAGAGTTTGTCACACGATGAGAGAGGAGAGTCGTTGGTGCATATCTAAACCCACCCAGTGGATCGAGCCACGGCGCTTAGTTTTCCGATCCAGGAAGAAGTGTTATTGACCCAGTTGATATAAGTAGAAGAGACAGATCTGCACCTAGGAGGTACAATTTTTCAGTTCCTTCTTCTATGGCTGCATATATTCCAAGTTCGAGAGGATTTTTTGACAAGGGGAAAGTGTATAAACTTTTAGGCTCACATCGGGAAGTGGCGTGGGACACAATAGTGGTAGTGGGGCACTATCACGGACCGTCGGTGGCCGAGTTCGAGGGACCATGGGGGCACTTGGCATAGATCCTATAGGCCCTATTGGACCCAGTGGTTTTGGTGGATCTAGTGGCTCTGGAGGCACAAGACCTAGTGGACTGGTAGAGCGGTGGTGGAGGAAACACCGAGGGGAACCAAGGATCTAGTTCAGGACAAGGACCCCAGCCACCACCTCAAGTATTCTTTGAAATGTCTCTGCATTTGCTAGATTACAGGGGCATTGAAGATGCTACGGAACATGTTCACAAGTGTGAACTGCTATGGCACACGAAGGGTATCACAACACCATAACGAAAGGCTAGTCAATTTGTGACCACACTGTAAGGGCGTGCACATAGCTGGTATAGAAAGTATGACCCTCATCAAACGGTGGTGGACTACACTACTTTAAAGAATGCATTCCTAGTAGAGTTCTACATACCGAGTTTGAGTAGAAAAGCATTAGCACTTTGAAGGATATTCAACAAGGAATGGCAGAGAGTGTGTGGGAGTATGATACGCATTTTAAAACTCTCTTGTATAAATTATCATATGATATTCACCCTTCACAAAGCATGCATAATTGTTTGTTGGAGGATTGATCACCCCTTTTAGAAGGGCCTTGTCTCATAAAAATTTTACAGATCCGCGTGAAGCATTGGAAGCTGCCTTGCACGCTAAGGCTGTTGGTAGTATTGATACTAGCGTTAGCCCATTCTTGGAGGCTTAGATTGCTACTATGGCCAAACAATTGGAAAAATTGTCTGCAAACTCAGTCCATGAGACTCACAGTGGTTTGTGGTGCACGGATTGTGAAATAGAGGGGCACGTTAAGGATAATTGCCCCTAGAGGATGGTACACACTATGATAGTAGATTGTGAGATTTGTCATGGGGACCATGATGCAAGTAGATGTCCCTTGCTACAGCGCATGATCAAGAAGAATGTATCTTGTTATTATAAGATTTACACCTCCACAACCCATGATACTAAAGAATGTAGGCTCATTGACTAGATCCATGAGGCCATTGATCATGGGGTACGCCAAACCAGCATTGCCAGTGGTTCTAAAAATGATGATCGCCGTTACGAGGAGCACGCAGATGGAGGTGCACGTGGAAGAGGATTTCAAGGAGGATTCCATGGTCGGGGTAACCGCAAAGGAAGGAGTGAGTTCCCATGTGGAACATGTTTCAACTGTGGATCTATAGAACATTACAAGCATGAGTTCCCAGGACTTGTTGCAGTGCTTGTGGTGTGGAAAGAAGCATAAGTATGAGGAGTGCCTGAAATTATTTGAGCATATGAATCAGCAGCACCGGAAGGACAAGGGCACTGCAATGGTTAACATCAAGAAGGTAGACATACAGTGGATGCCTCGGGTAACACGGGATGAAGGTTTGGATCCTATCTTGGTAACAATAAGGGAAGAAGTTGTGTGCACAAGAGAGGTACCAAGACAGAAGACCCTGGTTACGAGGGAGGAGGTCATTCATGAAAAATATCCAGACCCGTGCATCAAAAGGAGATATATCAGACACCATGGATGTTATTCGAAGCTTACAAGGGGAGATCTAATGTCTAAAGGAGTAATCCAAGAAAGGAGGAACAAGGAAGGAGAGTTGAGGCACAAAAGGATGACCTGGATTAGGTCAAGAAGGTGTGTAAAATGCTAAGGCAGGAGAACATCATTCCTTTGCTAGGATCTTGATTGAGAGAGAAGGTACCACGCACCGGAGAAGAGTGCGAGAGATATGTCTTACACATGAACCTTCCCCCTCACAACCTCGAATATGACAAGGAGATTACATTGAATGCAGTTATAGATGGATGGATCCTCAAAGAATATACTCATTAAAACGATGCGGAGGTTAATGTTATAACTTTGGATGCATGGCATTATATGGGGAGACTTGCATTACAACCATCTTTGAATGTGCTTTGTATATGGAAAAAAAAATAAGGCAATGCCCATCGGTGTCTTGAAGGATGTAACTATTACTATCCAGGGAGCCAAGTTTACTAGGGACTTTGAAGTCTTGGCGCTCGCCGAGGAAGACAATTTCCCAACACTACTTGGGCGACCTTGGTGTTACAAAAATAATGCAGACCTTCAGTTTAACAAAGGGTACTATACGCGAAAAGCGACAAAGTAGCGTGAGAATCCACAAGTGACTCTTCCGCGTACCCAACCTCTCAAGGTCGTGCCGAGACAGGCGGTGGGGGTAGAATATGTAGACAAACTAGTTAGGCGAGTCTAATGTCTTCGACACGCACTAGTGGAATTTGTGAATCTAAGGCAAAGAAGGCCCTTCTAACTGGGGTGGTGTGATAGATCGATCAAGAAGGATGATGCTCGAAGGATCCAATCAATATTGAGCTCGGCGTGATTCGATCTATGGGTTGCGGAATACGTGGAAAATGACACGGGATTGTTTCGTGTATATCTCCGATAAGGTCATATGGTGGAAGATGAATATAATTGGCTCTATAGGTGATTTTTACGGCCTAGTCCAGAATTCCCTAGCTTCGTTAGCTGCTGTATCTAGTAAGGACAGTTGTTCGATGATGATAGGTGGAAGTGGAGTGGACCTGAATACCAAGGTATGTAGTCTAGCGTCTATATCGGATTGACCTGTGGACTCGTTGGGCTGTGGGATCTGTGGATCACAACCGTAGACTCTCGGTTGTTGCGGTCCTGTTATGGTCATACACGAGATCAAGTTCTAATCCCTAATATCCAGTAATCGTATGCTTTCTCAGCTTCTATGTTTAGAACCAACAGTTGTGCAATCTTCTCAGAATACCTCACAGGCGTTCTTGCAACTTGGATTCTTAAGCTGGTATCTATATCTATGAGGGTGTCTCCAGCGTCTGGCTGTGGAACTAAAGGATCACACCCGAATGTTTGTTCTCTTTCGAGCCCTTCTACAGTCATGTGGATATTTTCTAGGGTAATTTGTATTTTGGCTGATTTGACCAAAACGCATGTGCTTGGTCGTCTTCTATGTTTAATCCTCTTAACTGTGAACTGATCAGTTGTAAATTTGTGGTTGTTTGGAATACTTGTATCCTGAGATTTTGGTCAATATCAGTTATTACCACTATGAGGTTGGGCTGAGGCACGATTGGCTCGAAAATGTATTCCCTGGGTTCCCTAGGTCCCGTAATTGTCATGCAAAAGCAGTAAACAAACTATAATGAAGTGAAATCTAAGTATACTTCTAGCATATATGACTTCCTTTTGTATTTTCTGATGATTTAAATGAATTTAAGAAAGTAGCTATTTAAAATATTTAGAATTGACAACTAAACTAATAATTTAAAACAAACAAGATAACCGAGTGTGGTTATTTGTCTGTGTAATTTTGTATATCTATTCTAAACAATGAAATAACTAATCTATAAGCAAGATTCTCGACCCTACCTCAGAAGTGAGGAGTGAATCATAGTTTCTCAGAAACTATCAATCCCCATGACTTCACGGCAATATCGAGAATAGAATGAAATGAAATAAAGTGATTAACTACTCTACTTGATATGATTCGACTAGAACTTTGAAATTTAAAACCGGATTCCATAGAACAGTGGCGAATCTGATGGTGTATGTATGATCTAGTCCCCTCGGTATGATCTTCTTGTTCTTTCATGTTCACTTGGATCCGAAAAGCATGTAATGCTAGCACCGATAGGAGTAGATTTTGGGATAAGGACAGCTGAATGCACCGAGAATGCGAGTAGGAGAGGTATAGCGCAAGAGTACAGAGCTTGGCTTATGCGATTCCTAGCGGGATTTTACTATGAGTCATGCAACGTGAAGCAACCAGAACCTGCAACTATCCTATATGAAGAGCAAAACCTGCAACTTTAATGGCTTCCTAAGCTATTCTGTTCCAAAATAAAGACACTGCTTGCACAAGTTGGATATGTGGCTTACCAACAGCTGAATAAAGCTAACCAGGTACGAAATGAATTGAACTAAGAACTCCAAGACACGGTAGAAACAAATCTTACGTAAAAGAGGAATTTAGAGGCAAGCTTTAACTAGATTAGATAAAACAACAAAGCATTGCACTGCACAAGATGGTCTGTGGCTTACCAACAGCTGAACAATACTAACCAAGTATGAAATAAACTATGCTATCAATCCTAAGCAAGCTAACCAAAACACTAAAAATCAGAAGACTCTAACAAGGAAAAATGGTGACCAAAACTCTAGACCAAATTCTTCACCAAATTCCAGACCATTTGCATGTACACAAACCATGCATTTATAGGAATTCCAACTCTCAAAAACCAAAACCAAATTGAACTCTTAAACAATAAACAAAGAAAAAACACTATTCCAGGGGACCAAAAACATTAATGCATGCTCAAGTCGGCAAGGAAAAGCTGGTGAGTCGTGATATTTCACGCGGGTCGCGTCAAAAGAGCATTATTCAAAACGCGCACGAGACCGCCGCTCGAGCGGGGCGGTGATTACAGACCTCCACCCTGTTCGGGCGGCGGTTTCATCACTGAAGGCCAAGAGGCCAAGGAAAGAGGGAAAAAGGAGAAAAAAAAGGGGCGGGGGCTAAGTGGGGCATGCGGGATGTTAACGCATACTCCGAGGGCTTTTCCAGATCCCGAACACCTTGCGAGGAGACCTGTATCATCATCAGGGCACTTGTTACACTGCTTGCAGTAGTACCAGTACCTTACAATTTTGGGTACGTACATATTGCCCCCTCGGAGAAGCGTTTTAGCCATGAAGAGGCATAAAACGGTGGGTCCGAGTATGGCAGTCCCGAAATGGGGAGTTAGAAGCTATACCTTACTCATCCATGTGTTGAGATGACGCCATTGAAATTCCCGCTACCTGCAAAATGAAAAGAGAACTCAAGTGTAGATAGATGCAATAACTTGGAAGATAAACGCTAAAATAATAGGGAAGGAGAACATACCATTCGTGCGGGGATAGAAACTTACCTCCAACAGCGCTCCAAACCTACGAAAAAGTCATTTTAAAACAAAACAGAACGATATATATATGAAAGTGGGCCCATTTTCCTATTCATTTGCGCGAGTCGATTTGATTGATTTTGAGCTCTGGGACCCACGGTGACGGTTTCTCATGTGAGTAGAGTCGAAACATTCACAGCGAGATCGTGATCATGCCTCCACGAGCGGAACACCGACCTCAGCGATCACAGGTTGGTTTTCTTCCATTTTGTGTTTTTCCCTCTTCAAATTTGAAATGGCAAATTCTTTGCAATGGGGGGATTATTTTTGAAAATGTTAGGTTCAAAAGGTCCATCTAGGGGGGGCACCTACTCGGTAGGCTTTGTTTTTAGTTAAAATGGTCTATTTTTGCTTTTTTGGGCTTTTTGGGGTTAATAACCCGCGCTGGTTTTCGGGTCGCGATCGCCGCCCCGGCCAGTGGCGGCGGTTACATGACATGCCGCCGCTCTGGCTAGCGGCGGTTACACGACCGCCGCCCTTAAGGCAGCAGTTACAAAACCGCCCCCTGCTCAGGGCGGCGGTTTTGCACAGAATGCAAAAGAACTTAATTTTTGAGTTTGCACTTGTATTTTCTTGCATTTCTATATGTTTTTATGACTCTCTCGATATTGATTAGATACTAACTTGCTCTATTTTGTGTGTTTTGGTTGTATGCAGGCGAGAGCAGAGTATATCAGATGGAGCCGAGAGAGAGAGTGTGATTGGCTTTCGGGGTATTGGATGCCCTTTCTCAGGATGAGGAGGATACATTACAGAGGGCCGGCATATTACGTATATCACGCCATCTAGTCACATTCTTTGTGACTTATTCTCATATTGGGATGCAGATCGGAACACTTTCCGATTGCCAGGGGTCCGCGGTGAGTGGACCATCACTTTGGAGGATGTCTACCATATCCTGGGGGTCCCGATCATCGGGAGGAGACTCACACTGGAGACGGCAGGGTCTCGAGCACAGATTGCACAGTGGGCAGGCTACATGGGGGATGCAGCCATCTCTACGGGGTCGAAGAAGGGAGTGAGAGTTCGATCGATTCCTTCTTTGCCCATCCCCATATTTCGACAGGCTATCATGGGGATCCTTGCCTCGAGGCTGATCGGGGACAAGGGAGGAGATACTTTACTATACTGCTGGGCCCCCATCATTGCACAGATAGAGGGGCATGGCCGGATATATGCCTGGGGTGTAGATATTCTGGGGACCACCTATCATGACTTATACGGGGTGGTCCGTTTGCGAGACAATCATTGAGCCACCGACTCTGAGTCATGAGTTGGGTGTACGAGCATTTTATTCCTTATGGCAGAGAGGGTAGAGGTGGCGTGGACCTGGGGAATGTGAGGGTAGCTAGATGGTCGATATGTCGGTGCTTAGAGCACCTCACCCGCCATTGCCTCCCTTACCACAAAGACATATGGAGGCGGCACCGCATCGCTTATGGCCGGCATATGGGGCGAGGAGACCCTTACATTGATCTCTGCTCCGCCCACCACAGGCAGCTTATTGACCGCATGGGACGGGTGGAGGTACACCCTTTTAGCAGAGTTCCTCGCCAGATTTGGCCTTCCATATGCGGGCATGATTCCCCCAATGCACCGGTTCTGAGATCAGTCCACGAGGCTAGAGGGGGCTTAGAGGCCGTGGTTGGGACGGTGATCACCCTGGCACTCCCATTGCAGCCTGGGGAGTGTAGTTCGGGCTAGAGGGAGAGCCAATGCGCCTTGAGCACCTTTGCTTCAGATTGCGCGGGTCCCGCTCAGCAGCGATGACCCTATAGATATCGACTCCGATTCCGAGGAGCTTACGGAGAGGAGGCCTCGGAGGAGCGAGCAGATGGCAGTGATCTGAGTGGCATGACACTCGGGGTGATATTTTACTGAGTAAAGAGGGCCAAGCGAGTGCGGAGAGAGAGACTCTAGCTTCGAGGAGCCACTCTCCGGGGCCATGGTGGAGAGGATGAGTCGATTGTGGGCGACATTCTACAAGAGTAGCCCCTCGGTCAGCCAGCGGCATCTGCGGTGGGTGCTGGCCCAACGACCCATCTTGGAGGCCCGGTGATCCGAGTAAGTTATCCTCTCATCTTTTCAATGTTTGTTTAATTTAGGATTTTTAATTGCTATCTCTCCTTGTGTTTTGATATTGTATCTTTTAGTCTCTTGCCTAGTTTCTAATTCGATTTTTCTTCTTTGCTTTGCAGAGACTGTTGACGAGTGGCGGGATCTAATCCGTAGGGTATGCACTGATTCTCTGATGATCCCTATGGATAAGACCCGTGCGGAGCTATCTGTAGATGCCGGGGAGCCTTCAGCAGCCGGTAGGCATACTGACGTCTTCGCTCCCATTTGGCATGTGGCCAGGATGGTGTCGACTCTCCGTACAGAGTTGGCAGGCTATAGGACAGCCGAGCGTCTTATGAGGAGCCATTCTCGTGGCGAGACCGTGGCTGCTCCTCGAGACCCTGAGCCCTCCGTGCATTCAGAGAGCACCGGCGTAGCCGGAGTCCTAGGCGAGGGTGCGCACCCTCGGAGGGGTCGCGTAGGGGTTGAGAGGCGACTTGGCCCTGTATACTTTGTACTATAGATTCTTTTGTATATCACGGGCTCTTTGAGCGTTTTGACCATGCCTAGAGCATGATGGCATTGTATATAAACATTGGTTATTTATATATATGCATTCATTTTGGATCAAAACTTTGTCACTCGTGTTTTCCCTTTCTGTTTCCAGCTCCCTCGTGTATACTACGATGTATGTTTTATATGCTTTCTAGAATGTATGCAATGGAGAACAGATGATGCAAATTCTTGCTTTCTTTTTGTGTTTCATGATCTTTGATACATGATATTCGTAGGTATATTGTGATCTTAAATCTTAGCTTCGTGAGCAATTTGGATACCTCATGTTTGTTTTGGCAAAGTGATGAAAATAACCAATATGATGAAGCAGTTAACTTGCCCCACTCCTAACTCCACGCAACTAGTAAGATGCGAGGGTTCATCACCAAGAGCTAAGAAGGGTGCGAGTTATGAAATATGGTGAAATGACAGGTGATGAAAGATGCAGACGAAGCTTTGGTGGAACCAAAATGAAAACTACAAACTTACTCCACCGAATGACTTCATAGTTTTGGGTGTAACTTGCTTTGCGGTTTATCCAGACTTAGACCCGTAGATGGCCACATAGTAGACAAAATCTAAATTTTAGGATTTTAACTCTCTTGGAATTTTGAACATCTAATTCATTCGTTTTTGACTCAAAGTTTGAATAGTTTATTTATGACCTTTTAATGTTCGCATTGTCAGAGGACCCCCTACACTTTGCCCCATGCTACCGTAAGAAGCATGGGTTTATCACCGTGGGCAAGGCATAGGCGAGTAAGGGCATTTCCATCATTTCCCAACCCTACGTCACTAGTAAGAGACGCAAGCTCATCACCGAAGGTTGGTGGGGCAAGGAAATGTGTAAAAATAAAATTTTCTGTTTAATCACTTTTTGACTTGTCTTTTTGAGTAAAATGTCAGTATATGCTTGTTTCAAAGAGATGTGTATATTGGATAGATGTGACACCATGAAGCTTCTAGAACAGACCATAGGCAAGACACCAATCCTAAGAAGAAATCAAAGCGAGAACAAACTTGCAGATCTTGGTATGGTTACCGTTAAGACTTCGTCATGTTTGATTTTATTTGATAAAAGATTCTGAAGTGATTGATGATATCGCGAAAATGGAGAGATATGATTAGAAAGTTTTGTGCCAACAACATCATGAGTTTGTAATGAATTGCTTTGAGAATAGATTCCTTGATCACAATTTGTGTAAGAACAAGTGGACAAAATGATCCTAATCTATATGAAGATGCAATGTAGATAGTTATATAGGTAGTGCTAGCTGCTTATGCGTAGAAACGCTTGAGGTGCAGGGAATTGACTGTTTCGCCAAATTCCTCACCTTCTAGCGTGCATAAGAGGTATGCACCATTTCCATAGTCCTTCATGACTCGGTATGGGCCCAACCATTTGGGCCGGAATTTCCTTCCTTTGCAGTCTTCTTGTCGATCCGCAGTCTAGTCTTAGAACTAGATCACCTTCGTATATATCGCGTTCATAGACCTTCTTGTTATATCACAAAGACATTCGGCAAGATAAGCTCTATGCCGCTGCTCAGCATCTAACCTAGTTTCATATAGGCTTTCTAATTGGGAAAGACGTGCTTCTCTGTAAGCGTCTTCATCCAGAATCCCTTGTAGTGAAATGCGGAGCCCGGGTATTTCGACCTCAAGCGGAGAAGCGCTTACGCCCCAAATACTAGCGAAAGGAGTTTCTCCCGTTGGTGTTCTTATTGAGGTTCGGTGGGCCCATAAGGCCGGATATAACTTCAAATGTCAATCTCGCTTGTTTTCTTTCACCGTTTTAAGGAGAATGGCTTTCAAAGCATTTTGTTTGTTGCTTGACTGCCCATTGGCTTGGGGATAATACAAGGAAGCTGTATGATGGCTTATTTTAAATTTGTTGCATAGTTCACGAACTTCCTCATTCTTGAAAGAAGTTCCATTATCTGAGATAATGATTTGCGGGATACCGTACCTGCAAATGATTTGATTTAAAATGAACTTAGCGATTACAGAACCAGGTACAGTAGTAAGAGGCATGGCCTCCACCCATTTGGTAAAATATTCAGTGGCCGTGATTATAAAATTATGGCCATCTGTGGATGAGGGAGAGAACTTCCCTATCAAGTCCAGGCCCCATGTAGAAAAGGGCCATGGAGTTGCGATTGGTTGTAGAGCTTGTGCTGGCATGTGGATCTCGTGGGAGAATTCTTGGCACTTATGACACCTGCGTGCAAACTCTATCGCGTCATGTTCTAGAGTGGGCCAGAAATAGCCCATTCGATGTATTTTTCGAGCAGTGGCATGGCCACCGAAGTGGCCTCCACATATACCACTGTGGGATTCATGGAGAATCCTCTTGGACTCTTCTGTGTCGACACACCTTAAGAGCATTCCATCGAATGCTTTTCGATAGAGCACCTGCTCTATAATGACATATTTGGCTACGATTATGCGTAATCACCTTCTTTGTTGCGGTGTAACTGCATCCGGGTACGTATGGTCCATGATATAATTAATGATATCAGTGTACCAAGGGCACTCAGAGATAGCAGGTCGAGTTTCGATGTAGTATACGCATTCATCTGGAAAATCCAAATCTACTAGATCGCCTCCGTCTAATGGGTTGTCAGCTAACCAATCCACGATGATTTGTCCTTTAACTGACTTCTGATTTACAAATGTTAATTCGAACTCTCCCATTAAGGTTATAAAACGTCCAGCCTTTTTGGATAAGGAACCTTGTGTGAGAAAAGTCCGTAAATGGTCCGTCTTTACCATGACCTTTGTTTCTTGATTCAGCATGTAATGTCTTAGACGTTTAGTAGCAAAGACTATGGCAAGACATTCTCGCTCTGCTTGTGTATAGCGTGTTTCATAGTCGAGCAGTGTTCGGCTAATGAAATAAATCGCACGTTCTCTCTTGTCATCATCTTCTTGGGCCAACATACAGGCCAACGAGACATTGGTAGCTCGCGAATATAGGATTAACGGGCGATCCAGCTTAGGTGGCATTAGCGTAGGTGGTGATAACAAAAATGCTTAACTGCTTGAAAAGCTTCATTGCAATCTTCAGTCCAATCAATGCTATAGTCCTTCTTGAGTAAATTGTTGATTGGATGAACGGCGAAGCTTAGGTCCTGGGATAAATCTCTGGATTGCACCCAGTTTTCCGAGAAAGGATCTGATTCTAGATTCACTTGAAGGTGGGACCATTTCGAGGACAGCCCAAATTTTGGTTGGATCAACATCGATCCCTCGTGATGATATGATGTAACCTAGGAGCTTTCCTCCTGTTACACCAAAGACGCATTTCTCTGGATTTAGTGTGACTCCGTATTCTATTAAACGTGAAAGAATGACGCGGAGTACTTCGGGATGGTCACAATGCTTCTTGGCCTTAGCCAACAAGTCATCTACATAGGATTCCACGATTTTATGAATTAAATCGTGAAATATATAAGTCATAGCCCGCTGGTATGTAGCACCAGCGTTTTTGAGACCGAAAGGCATGACAGCATAGCAATAGGTTCCCCAAGGAGTTATGAACATGGTTTTAGCTTGATCTTGCTCGGATATTCTGATTTGGTTGTATCCCGAGAATCCATCCATGAGAGACAAGAGTTCAAAACCAGCTGTTGCATCAACAATAACGTCTATGGATGGTAATGGGAAATCGTCTTTAGGACACACTTTGTTGATGTCTCGGAAATCTATGCAAATGCGTATCTTTCCATTCTTCTTGAGAACAGGAACGATGTTAGATACCCATTGGGAGTAGTCAACTGGCTTGATGAATCCTACCTGAAGGAGTTTTATTACTTCCTCTTTTACCATGAGAGCTACTTTGGGCTTCATGGGTCTTGATTTTTGTTTAATTGGCTTTGCATCTGATCTAGTGACGAGGTTGTGCACTGCAATGTGGGGTGCAACTCCTGTCATCTCTTTATAATTAAATGCAAACACCTTTTGATGTTCTTTAAGAACCTGAGTATGTATTTCCACTTCTTCTGGGGTTAATGAAGAACCTAGTTTCAATATTCTTAGTTCCTCTTCTGTCCCGATGTTGACATTGATTGTTTCTTCGATCAAAGAGGCGTTACCCTCTTCAAACTCAAGTGGTGCTGGAGGTAAATCTAGATCATCCCCGTTTCCTATTGCGTATATGTTAGGTTCCATTTGTGAGGGACAATCCGTTACGGGATTTCCGAAGTAGGAAGACGAATGCGGAATCAGGGATAAATCTAGCATGTGATAGGAAAGATGTAGTGCTGCATAGGCATTTAAGTAATCCAAAGTAGCCGCATCATTTCCAACATGGTCAGGATGGTAGATTCACTTCCGCTTGAAAGAGGATTTGTCATCGTTTTTATCAATGGTTCATTACGAATGGATCGTGAAGTGAGAGTATCTTCTAGCTCATTGCTTGGAGTAAAACGTGATCTTTGAGGTTGCTATTGAATCGGCGAGAAGATTTTTCTCTCGCGGGATCACTTCAATGGATATGAAGTTAAACGCCTTGCTTAAATCTAATACAGTGTTTTTGTAGAGTTGTAAATGTTCGGCTTTAGTTTCATATACTTCAAAAACTTGGTTTGTTACTAATTGCGAGTCTCCCAAGACTCTGATGTTATTAATACCAATTCTTCTGGCTAAGGTGAGGCCAAGGAGGAAGGCTTCGTACTGGGTTATTGTTGTTTGTGCATTCAAAGTTTAACTTAAAAGAGAATGGGAGGACCTTCTCCTCGGGCGAAGTAAGAATTATACCTGCCCCCACTCCATAACGACATTTAGCTCCATCGAAATGGAGAGTCCAATACTTAGCCGGGAGTATAGATGTTGGGGCATCTGTTGCGTTTGTGCACTCTACTTCTACCATACAGAGATCCTCTGCTGGCAAGGAACCAACACCTAGGGAAAATCCCATGCCTACTGAATCGAATGGTAAGAACATTGGTGAATCTTGTTCTATCAACTCAACGATTTTCGCAGTAGTCCCTAATGATACTGTTTCTTTAGTTTTACCTTTAGGGGTTGGAATTGTTTTGGCTATGCTGGTAGTTTCAAGATCCGTCGTAGGTATCAACTTTTCCTCTGGCTTTGGGTCAGAGGGTTTATTAAGTTGGTTTGTTGGCAGCTCAAATTCTGAGTGCACCCCTGGTCTTTTCTTTAAATCAGCTAGGTGCAAATCGAAAGGTTTTGGATCACCTTTGGCTACAAATACCTTTCCCAGATGCAAGAATCTTACTTCTTGAAATAGCGTGGAAGGGATTGCCTTCATTCGATGTATCCAAGGTCGGCCGAGGATCATATTATAGTTAGTTTCCCGATCTATAATATAAAACTCAGTCAAGATGGTTTTGGGCCCTAAGGTGACCGGTAGTATTATAGTTCCTATCGAAGTGGCTTTAAGGCTATCATAGCCTCTCAAGGTATTTCGTGTAGTGGAACAGTTTGTTTCTCCATATCCAAGTTTTTGGAGGAAAGAGAAAGGGACTATGTTAACTGTAGCCCCGTCGTCAACCATTACCCGTTTTACATAGTTATTATAAACCCACACTTGCAAGTGTAAGGCTGGGTCACCTCGGCGTGCGATCTCAGCATCTGTGGGCATTTTACTTATTTCGAAGATGAATTCGACATCCTTGTCCTGGCTGCCCCGGAGGGTGGATATCAAAATCTACGTGATTTACTTGTGTTTCGGGAGGTGGAGTGATGTTAATTAGATGGCCTAGACCTAATGCTTCTAAAAGAGCAGCTCTGTGAGGGGGAGATTTCTTTAGTAAGTCCAAAAATGAAATGTGTGAAAAGGTCTTTGTTAGGTCACTAATTAAATCATAGCACCGATGGGTTTTTCAACTATTTGCGACTCTTATCTGTCTCTCAGCGAGATGACTTGGGCTTAGTTGAGAGAAATAATCTCGTGTTCTTGTTATAGCTTCGATAGGTAGTTCGGCGTCTAGTTCTACCAAACCGACTATCTTGGGTCTCGGTTGAGCTCCCAACCGTGGCGCAACCGACGGATTTAATGAATTCAAGGCTTCATGATCATTGTTTCCCGTCACTACACCTTTGTTTATTCCGGTTGGATTCATCCTATTGCTGTCATGATTTAGGAGTGGATCACTAAAGATTTTGAGGGGAGCATTTTGAGGAGAAACTGCCCCTGCAAGAGTATTTGGTGATGATGAGACAGAGATCTGCCAAGAACAGGTCTATGAAGAACTGTCTTTGTTCTTATGGCAAGCGTTGCATAAATTTATTATAGTCGTGGCACGTTCTAGTGTCGTGACCATGAATTTTATGGAAACCACAATAAGAATTGGGGTTGTAATTCCCGTTTTGTTGGTTTGGTGTGTATTGTGGCCTAAAATTCCGATCAAACTATTGCCTATTAGGACCAAAGTTTTGGAATTGTTGTTTTTGGTTTTGACTTTGGTTTTGGTAACCAAATGAGTTTTGGCTTGGCCCTTGTATGGGATTTCACCGTTGTTGTTGTTGTTGTTGTGGATGGTTAAAATCCACTGTATTGACCATTGGGGTAAAGTTGTTGTTTCACTGGTTGTTTGTTTGTGACAGAGTATTAACGACATTTACCCTCTTGGGCTGGTCGGTTACCCCATCCGTTGTTACCCCACGATTTTTGTTAAGGATTTTGGGTCCTTGATTGACATTTGTGGTAGTTGTAGTATTTTGAGTGGAGGTGATTAACCTCCCATTTGCTCTGTATGTCTTACGACCACTATCTATCGCTGCTTGATCTATTCGCAGAGTGCTCTCAAGTACTTCATCATAAGTCCTTAGTGGGAACTTCTGGACTTCTTCTTTCACTTCTCTGCTGAGAGAATGAAGGAATAAATCACATAGTTCCATCTGATCCATGTTTGGAGCACTTGCTGAAGAGTAAAGAACTGTACGCCACCTCTGGATGAAATGGGTGATAGATTCATTTTGTTCTTGTTTGATGTGCAAGAATTCCCTGATTCCTATTCTTAGCAATTTGTTCATGTCGAAGGCTTTGATAAACTCTGACACGAGTTGTTTGAATGAATGTATGGAAGCCTTAGGTATTCTGTAATACCAATCAAGAGCGATGCCTTCCAAAGTTTTGGGAAATATTTTAGCAACAACCCCATCCCAAGGAAGTAATTCCCGTATGGCAGTAGTGTAAGCTTTGATATGCGCGTTTGGATCTCCCTCACCTTTGAACTTGGGAAAATCAAGGAGAGGTCTTGGAAGCATAACGCTTTGTATGGTGAAATCTAAGGGTTCCTTTAGATATTCTGAATACGTCCCTATTGCATAGCTTTCGACCATTGATGGTGGTTGCTGAGGGAGCGGTGGTGGGATAGGTTGTTGATACGGTGCAGCGTATGCATTGGCAGGGGCATAGGGAGGTCCCTGCGTTTGAGCAAACATGCCGGGAGAGGAGAACATATCTCCTTGTGGGGATTTAGAGTACATGTTTAAATAGGACGGGGTATTGTCAAGGAATGGATTGTTTGACACTAGACCTGGAGGAATAGTGTTAGAGATGGTGGGCCTTGTTGGCATTTGTTGTGGATATTGAGGAGGCATGCCTAACGTGCCTACTCCCGTAAGGAGATCTACCTGGCCAGAGTGGTATGGAGGTGGAACTTCCCGTTTGTATGAACGGAGAATTTTGACTTGCACTGAGCGTTCTAACCCTCTCACTCTTTCCATTAACGTTGAAATGACTTCATTCGGTGAAGTCACGGTATTTTGCCTAAGCGGCATTTGTTATATACCTTGGTGTTGTAAAGGTACATGATATCCTATCATAAAATGATCACTATCTTGCCAAGTTTCTCCAAGAATATTTCCTGTATGCGGTGGCATAGAGGTATTTTCTGAAACGAGATCTCGGGTTGTATTTGTAAACTTCCTATAGGTGGGTACATTCCCCGGGAGCGTTGTTCACTCCTAGGATAACGTGTTGGCTGTCCATCATCTAAGACCAGGTATGGATCTGATTGCCTACTAATTTGTGGTCTGAGTAACATTTGAGGAGATAAAAATCACACACCTTTGTTAGGCACTTTGGAGGAAAAGAACTTCCCAAGTATTGGGAGGATCCTTCCTTGAGATCTTTCTATAGGAGGTAGAAGCTCAAAGTGGAAGAATTATAAGGAACGGAGGGAGATGTTAAGTTATGTCTTGCTTGGCACAACAACTCGTTGGTGGACCACACATCGGGAGAGCCTTTTAGAGTGGTGCGAGTGAAGAATTTCTCTCTCTCTGTCGATTTTCTAGGAGTAATTTATCTACCATCATCAAGGACTACCATGGGAAGGAGCCTACCTCTTTCCATGTCTAGGAGTGTGAAGCAGTGCGGAGAGAAGGTGCGGGAGCTTTGTCACCATCCCTTTGGGTGTAAAATTTATATTCTACACTACGGGGTTGTGCGTGCGCATGCTAAATTCATTCGAGACATGCCGAGACGAGGAATTGGCAGGAGCTCGTGGCTGACCTTATTCAAACCTTTGAGTATCAGAGTACCAAGCCATCAATTGATAAGGCCTTGCAGGGTATCAAGTGCCTTACCATGGGGGATAGTGCTAGAACGAAAGATAGGATATTAGAATTATTAGGTGAACCAGGTATAGGGGCATGCTTTGAAGAAGTTAAGGAAACATAGAAGAGTTATAGCTGGAGTGTGCATGTTTGGGAAAGGAGAAGGGAAAGTTGGTATATGTGATTGATGGAGAGGAATCAAAAAGCTTATATGTTAGCCATTCTGTAGGGACGTATGAGGTAGTGGACAATGCAGATGCTCGCACGCGTGCCTACCATGAGCCTTTAAAGACAAAGAAAGTTAACATCACTTGAGTAAGAAGAACATAAGGAAGTTATTATTGGGGATTCTTTGGATGAGAGAAGGAAGTATCAAAGATCATTGATCTACATTGCGTGAATTTGAGGATTTATTCCCGCATGCAGTACTATGAGCTCAAAGGAGTTTACCATTCCTTGGGGAGATGAAGATAAAAATGAAGGATGGTGCATGCCCGAGTTAGAAAAAGGCCCTACCGGATGAATCCCAATTTACACATGAAATTTAAGGAGGAGATAGACAAAATGATAGCTTCTAGGATCATTGAGGTAGTGGAAGAATTGGAGTGGATAAGTCTGATGGTAATCAGAATCAAGAAGGATGGGCAGATTAGGATTTGTGTGGACTATATGGAATTGAATGCAGTTTGTGTCATTGATTCATTTCCAACCCCCTTCACTGAAGAAAATTTGGAAGGAGTCAGCTGGGCATGAAATCTACTCCTTTACGGATGGATTTTAGGGTACCACCAAGTCCAAATTACAAAGGAAGACCAAAGAAGACAACTTTCACTACCGAATGGGAAATATTTGTATATACGGTCATGCCCTTTGGGTTGAAGAATGCGTCTGCTATTTTTTTGCGCATAATGGTGCAAGCATTCCAGGATTTCGTCCATAAATTTCTTCAGGTATATTTGGATGATTAGATAGTATATGGTCTAGTTAAGGACCATTGTGACAACTTGAGATTAATTTTTAAGAGGTGTAGGCAGTTGAGGATATCCATCAACATTAAGAAGTGTTTGCTTGCTACACCCTTTGGGACCTTATTGGGGCATATCATATGTAAGGAGGGCTTGTTGGTAGATCCCACCAATGTTGCAGTTATTATGGTGTTAAGGGAGCCTACTAGCGAGCTCGGTGTGTGGATTCCTTGGGCATATAGGGTATTGAGAAAATTCATTAAGGGATATTCTAAGATCACCGCACCTTTAGAGGAGTTTCTTAGACACAAAAGTGCCTTCCATTAGGGAGAGGCGTAGCAGGGGTGTTTGATACATTAAAAGATAGGCTTATTACTGCACCTATTTTATGTTTTTCCTCTTGGGACAAGCCCTTCCATGTCCATGTAGATGCCTCAGGGACCGCCATTGGAGCAGTACTTGCACAACCAGGTGAAGGGTTGTTGATCATCCTCTCAATTTTGCAAGGAAGTTGACACCAGTAGAGCAGAATTATACCACAACCGAGCGCAAGGCATTGTTGATGATCTACATGCTCTTCAAGTTTAGATAGTATCTACTGGCAACACCCTTTGTATTCTACACCGACCACATGGCATTAAAGTATTTAGTAAACAAGCCCGTTCTTTAAGGGTGCATATGTCGATGGGTGTTGTTGTTTCAAGAGTTTGAATTCACCATTGTAGTGAAGCCCGAAAAAGAAAGACCGATCATCTGTTCGGGAGAGGACGCGTAAATTATTGAGGAAGCAATGCCATATGCCCAACTATTTATATTGCGGCATGTGCCCTCGATTTGGAGGATATTGCAGTATTTTTAAAAGAAGGTGTGGTGCCGGATGGAATGAAGGCATTGGAGAAGAAGAAGTTAGCCATATGCACCGCGCTCTACATGTTGATTAGCGGAGACTTATACAATTTGGGACGAGATTAAGTTTTGCATAGGTGTGTATTAGAGCATGAGCATCTAGTCATCATGGAGGAAGCACACAGGAGGAAGTGCGAGTGGGCATTATGCAGGTGATGCCACCGCATGCAAGATATTAATGGCAGGATTATGGTGGGAAACCTTGTATAGGGATTGTAGAGATTATTGTAAAGCGTGTGACCACTGTCAGTGCATTGGAAAACTAGGAAGGAGAGATGAAATGCCTTTGCGCCTATCCCTAGTGCGGAGCCTTTTGAAAAATGGGTGATAGATTTTGTAGGACCTATTACACCAGCAACACGTAGGACTAGGTCACGTTATGTCATCACTTGCATGGATTATCTCACAAGGTGGGAAAAGGCAGCCCCAACTAAATATTGCATGGCAGCAATAGTGGCAAGGTTCTTATGGGAGAACATTATCATGAGGTATGGATGTCTATTGAGTTTGACCAGTGATAGGGGTACACATTTTTGAATGAGACCATGAGGATCCTATTATCAGAGTTCATGGTGGCTCATCACAAGACTACACCCTATCACCTACATGAAAATGGAACTGTGAAAGCATTCAACAAAATACTAAGTCATACCTTGACCAAAATTTGTGATGTTGGAAGACAAGATTGGGATGACAAAGTAGTAGTAGTGTTATGGGCTTACAGAACAATGTATAAAAGACTAATTAAAGCCACACCTTTTCAATTGGTGTTTGGTGTGGAAGCCATTTTACCAGTTAAATTTATGTTGCCTTATTTGTGAATAGTGTGCGCAGGAGGATTAGCCGATGAAAAAGCACTGGAAGAAAGGATTGATGAGTTAATGAAATTGGATGAGAGACGATCACTTGCCCGATGGAGCTAGACAGCGGAAAAGGAAAAGAAAAAGGCTTGGCATGATCGCCACATTAGAAACAAGAAGTTTGAGGTTGGGTAGATGGTGTTACTATATGATTCCAAGTTTCTGCGCCATCCTGGAAAGTTGAAAGTCCATTGGTTGGGTCCCTACACAATTTTGTACATCCTTGATTTGGTCATGTGCCGATTCTATTACTGGATGGGACGAAGTTTCTTGGACACTTCAATGGCAGTAGGCTGAAGCCCTACTATAAATAAGTCTTCTTGGTATTTGTAAATAAGGTAGTTTTTCTAGTTACTTTAGAAGTTTCCTTTATGCATTTTCCCTTTCTTGTGTTTCCTTTTCACATTGTTGTTTTGGTTTTGTGCCTTGGGCACTTGTAACCTTATTGCTATTTTTGGAGAATTTTTGAGTGCCCAGAGGACCATGCATTATTTAAGTGTGGGGTGGAGAAAAGTGAAGAAACACATGATTAAAAGTGCCAAGGAAGTTGTGTTGAAGAGCCTTGTTGTGTATCCTGGTTGAAAGAGGTAGATGAAGAGAAAATATAGAATGGTTGGTGCCAGGATAAAGCTACTGGTAGATCCCACGTACAAAGGAAAAGGAAGCACAGTTAAAGCAACATGAGGTAGGTGAAAGTAATAATCTGGATAGAAGAAGTGCCTTTGGCGCAGGTTAAGCACGCGTAAGAGTCTCCTGTCAGGTTGGTTGGGTTACGTGCCAGAAGGTTGGAGGAGTTTTCACGCAGGAAGGGCGCGTGAGTGAAGGTGCTGAAGATGGACTTTGTTTGAAAAAGATGCATTAAATGAACAAAGTATGGGGGTAGGTAAAGTAGCATTTAATGATCAGAAAAAGGAAAAACTATAAATAAAGGGTCGGGGCACTCTCATTTTTACTTTGCGAAAACAAAGAGTTGGAGATATAAGCAAGTGTTATAAACTAGGGTTTTTAGATTTGATTGAGTGGAAGATCTATGTGATTAAAACATGAAGAGCCAGTTTGAGATTGTAGACTAGAAGGAATTACACAGGTGTGGAAGGAGTTGAAAAGGCATTGTCTTGTGAAGAGTTTATCCAAGTTAGGGTTTGACAAACTAGGGCACGGGTTTAGAAGAGTTATATCACAGATATAAGATCAAAGGTTGGGAGAAGAAAGAAAGAGTAACAAAGAGAGGGTAGGAGTGATAAAAATACCTTGACCATGGCACCCAAGAAAGGAAAGGGCAAAGCCAAGGCTAAACAACCAGAACCCGAAGTAGACACAAATGAAGAATGGTATGTAGAGATGCAATACCCAGATGGGGTGATGATGGGAAAGGAATGGGAATCCCACTTGAGAAGCATACCTGTTAGTGACTATAATCACCGCAAAAACACCATAGAGAAAGAAATGGCATTGGAATTGGTACGCCCCACCAACAAGTAAACACCTAAAGGTTTTCCCATATATGACGATGACGTTAAGGTTAAATTGGTGAAGGTAGGGCTATTGCAACTCTATGAGTTTCCTTATTTTGGGAAGCCAAATCACTTATACCAGTGGTTAATGTCTCAGGTACACGAATACTATTTCCACTTTGCTAGGCATAAGATGCACATGAATCCCCAGTGGATTTCATAATTTATAGGCCTCATATGTGAGGGAGATAGCCTAGAAGATGACCTTGGCGACAAGGAGGCTATTCAAGAGACCGTCACTGAGTATGCCTGCAAGAAAGGGTCGCGGTACTACGATATTTCAGACATCAAGGACCCCATTATGAAGATGGTCATGCATCTGGTGACTAAGCTGAATGGCCAAGAAATATGGACACTGAGTCAAAAACCTGAGTACATGTCTGCAGGAAGATTGTAGAGGGGATGATATACAACTTATCCGCGTACATTACAAAGGAGATTGTTAAGTGTGCAAAGGAAGGGGATAGGATCCTCTTTGGAAATGTCTTGCTCACCATAGTGTTTATAGAAATTGGAGTGTCGGATGCATCAAACAAGTTTGTGTGGGAGTACCCAGCTGAAGATCCTTCATTAGTGAAGAGGTTTGAGAAGTATGCTTGTGATAAAATGAAGGCTCCCCACAAATCATGGCTGGAAAAGTGGTATACGTGCTTGAGGAATGCATTCGGGAGAGTGGAGGATCCCTAAACAACTCCCAGTAGCAACGAGGAGAAGCTAAGTTTGTGGTGTACTAGCACTACTGCTTGGGTAGATTCAAGCTTATTGATGAATCATGGAGCCCTTGGTGCAAGCTTCCTTTCACGTTCACTGCCCAATACTTCCAAGTGGGAGTAAACAGATTTAAAGAATCAAAGAAGCTAAGGCTGGAACTAGGAAGGTTGGACGGGAACACAGGGAGATGAGGAAGAAGATGAATTACCCTAGCGGTAAGCGTGCATACGTGGAGAAGTACGTGTCGCATGAGATCCAAATGACTAGGCGATGACGCTTCCCATCGCTGGAGGATCTGCGGTGCGCGTGTACATGTGCATAAGGCCAAAGTTTGAAAAGGGCGCGTATTTGGAGGATGAAATCTCCATACCTGAAGACCCCTTAGGGAAGAAGAAGCCAACGTCTAAGAAGAGAGGTAGAGGAGAGGAAGGAGCACCAAGTGTGTCAACTGCTTAGATAGTGAGCATGCCATCTACAAGCACCAAGCCAAACACCTACATACGAAGAAAGAAGTTTGCAGTGAAGGAGAAGACGCTAGAAGTGGAGGCGCCCGAGAAACCCATCACCATGGAATAATTGCCAAAGGAAGAAGAGAAGGCTGAATCTCCTGATTAGAAGCCACCTCTCAGGAAGAAGTAGAGGGTGGAGAAATAATTGGGAGAAGGAGAAGATGAGAGTGAAGGAGATGACGATGAGGAAGAAGAGCCTGAGAAATATAAGGAAAAACACGTGTTTAGTGTCATGACTCGAGAGGAAGAGAGTGGAGAGGAGAAGAAAGAGTTTGTATTTGTGTGGCGCAAGGGCACACAAGATGAGGAAGGCACCGAAGACATGAAGGTAGATGAGAAGGATGCCAAGGAGAATTAGGGAGCCATAAGTTTTACAAAAGAGTAGATTACTGAGGTAGCAGAGAGAAGAAAAAAAGATGCTCGAAGCCCTTGTAGACCAAGAGTTAGAGTGCAGTGCGGACATAGTGCTTAAGGAAGGGAAGGAGGAGAGCGTTGAAAAGGAACATGACAACCTAGGAGGCCCCAATCTGATAGTTAGCTTCCCCAAAAGCACGTGCTTGGGAAGAATAACTTTGGATACATAATAGATAAGGGTAATGGGCTATGTGGATGACACGAAGAAGGTGTTACGTGCATGGTTCCAAAGCACCATACCCACGGAAAGGTTCCTAGCCATGGGGTCTTTTGAAAAGGATGGCGTGTACCCCAGGACCAAGAAGATGCTCTCTTGGGCGTTTGAGTCACACATTGACGAGCCAAACTTTGAAGTTTGCCAAAAAGTGCTCATCACGTTGCCAGAGTCTAAGGGAGACAACCCCTTAGTAAATTCTCAGGAAATTTCAAATGAGCAAGTAGCCAATGCTCTAAACAAAGTTTCGGTCGATATCAAGGCTAGGTTGTTCACGTGAAATGACAGAATCAGAGCATTGGAGGAAAAGTTGGGGAAGGAGGAAGAACTGGCAGAGAAGGCCAAGAGTTTAAAATAGGAGGAATTAATCAAATGAGTTAAGGCATGAGTTAAAGGAAGAAAAAGTAAAGGTGCAGGAGGTCTACAAGAAGGTGGAGTCGATCAAGAGTGCCATCATATTAAAGCACCTAGACCTAACACCAATCCCTCAGAGGTACACATAAACTTTGGAATTCTTAGAAGACCTAACACACGTCCTCACTATGGAGAGGCGACCCTTGGTGCTGGAATCTATAGAAGAAGTGGCCATGTGCTTGAAGGAGGAAGACCGGTTGAAGGTGGTAGCACTTGTTCCGAGTACAACCAAGTACTCATGGAGATTAAGGTCACTTCCTAGTCTGTAGAAGCCACATATGACACATGCGTGGATAGGGATAAGGTAGCAAGCACCTTGGTCACTACCCACGAAGTAGAGTTGAAAGAGTTCCAGGAGAAAAATAAAGGAAACAGGGCGGAGAGGGATAAAGTCCTGGCAGAAGTAGAAAGAAGATCTAAGGAGATTGAGGCACTAAGGGGCTCAATCAAAACATGAATGAAGGAGTTATACCTCTAGATCACCAGAAGGATGGACACACTTGAAGACCTAGGAAAAGAGATGGAAAAGATTATGGACACTTTGGGCGCCCAGGGAATTGGCCTAAGCTTTGATGAAGTGAGCACCCTGGTGGGTGACCTATGCCAGAAGGCAAAGGGCAAGGTCAAAGTGTGGAACAAGCTAGAGGTAGATCTACGAAAGGAATTTCCTAGCCTATTGAATTGATGTCCCCCATTCTTCATTCTTTCCCCTATTCTTTCATTCCTTATTCATTTTGTAAAGTATAAGTCTACATCTTGGTTCCATAAAACAACTTGCATCTTGGTCAAGTAAAATGTTTCCGAGGACGGAGAATAGGCATAGTGTGGGGTGATGTTGGGCCCCTGGAATATTGACCAAGTATGAAGGTGCTTAGGTGCGTGGGATCCCAGTTATAGAATGGCGCGCAAGGCAAAAGCGTGCAAGAGAAAGGCTTAAGGAAGAAAATAGCACGCGTGACGCGCGAAAGGAGGTTTAGGACTTAGCCAATTTGAGCACCCAAGGTAGAACACGTGAAAAGCGTGATCGGTTGCATGTGGATAAGATGCCAGCCTGGAAACAGGTTGGCCCAAGAAAGAGCATGCCCGGATGGAATCTTCTAGAAGATCATCATGAGATGGAGTGGAGAGCTCAGGCCTGAAGGAACATGCTTACATGGAGGACCACATTTGACACTTGGCGACAGATCTGAGGGTGCGGAAAGGTGATTTGGTAGCCTAGGAAAGTGATAAATACAAGTGCCTACCACGGAAAAAGATATACACACAAAAAGAGAGATATATCATCTGGATATACATAGGGAATAACGGGTTAGAGAGTAAGTGAAGCTCTGCAGAATTGCTGCGAGTGGATATTTTGGTTCAGGAAAGGATGTACTAAGCATGGAGTTGTTATTTTTCTTTTCTGTTAGCTTAGCTACATACATCTAGTGATGTGCATGATTGCGGTCTGCTCTCTGTGACACTCTGTAATGAACCAATGAATATATTGAGGTTACTGTTATAAATAGATATGAATATCAATGGGTTTAATGTATATTTTGTTCATATGAGTTATCTTTCCTTTCATGCTACGAATGAATGGTTGTATCTTTCTTTCTGTTATAGTATATGTTCTGGAATTTATTAAAGCACTCGGTCTGAAGTGACTGCAAGGATCTGGAGGCCGTTCTAAGCCCTATGGTTCTTTTATGTCACAAATTCTTTCCTAAATACTCTTACACTAATAATAGATAATTCTTCCCACTAAAATCACATAAAAGAGAGACTTGGTACCCATGCATGCCTCAGGTGAGTGCTCAGCTTCTGCTGGGTGATAGGATAACGTGCATGGGGTTCTTCCTTTTGTGATAAGAGTAAAAATGACTACATTGGTTATAGAATATTTGAAAAGTAGCAAATGATTCACTCTTATTTTGGAGAAATAACACCCATTTCTTGTAAGAATAGTCATCAATCAACAACTAGAATTCTGGAATACCTAAAATGAAACAAGAAAGGGTCTATAAAGATCAGTATGCATGACCTCGAAACAATTATTAGCATGGAAGGTACTTAAATAGAATAGATATCGATGTTGTTTTCCCTCTAAACATCCAAAACAAAGAGGTAATGAATGGGAAAGTGGAGGAAGTCCTTGTACCATCTTCTTAGAACTGAGCTGATAAAGGGATCTAATAGAAAGGTGCCCATATTGATAATGCAAGAGTGTAGTAGACTCTACCATAGAGGTAGATAAAGCAATTGAAGAGGATGAAACTACATCGAATGCAAATAAATGATCCTTCAAAAAGCTCTAGCAAGTATCATACCTTCTCATGATATCAAGAAACATTTTATGCCTTTCTAAACCATGAACTCAAACTTGAGCTTGTGATTCAATATATTTGAGAGACAAACAAGATATTATTATTCAAGCATAGAACATAGATCACCTTTGTGAGAGTATAACTTCTCTTTTTGAGAGGAATGGTGATATTTCCTATTACTTCTACAACATACTCCTTATTGTATACAATTTGAACCTGATATCCCATGGGTTGATCAAGCAATGAATCAAACAAATTCATATCTCCCATAATGTGCTTGTTGGCACTAGAGTCAATTAACCAAACATTCTGCGATGGCTATGATGTTTGGGAGATGAGAACAATAACATTTTCATGTGTGCCATAATTTTCTATTTTGAAACTTTCTCATCAAAGTCACCATTTGGATAGGATACGACATGTCCTTTTTATTCTTTAAGCGTGTTGGTCTGAAAATTTTTCGCTTGGGCAAATCTATGGATAAACGAGCCAGCGATTAAGTGTGGTGGCATAGCCCCTCTTTGAGTCAAAGAAAGTGGCGGTTTATTGTTATTCTACCAGCAGGAATCTGTGCAAGTCTCACAATATTCTGCCTTCGGGGGTTTGGGATCTCATCCCAGTAGGGGTATTTCGATTGCGGAAAGAAAGGAATGGAAGAGAGGATGAAGAAAGATCAGATCTGAAGAAAGAAAAGAAATGAATTCCAAAGCTAGAAAGGTCAGAAGGTTTATGTTTTGGGATTGGTAGTAAACAGAGCCAAACCTACTTGCATAAATGAGCAAAGCAATACTAATGAATAAATGACAATAAAAGCAGTAGATCCAATAGAACAAACACACAGATCTAACGTAAGAAAGATCCAATGCAAATAACACATGTATTCAGCACAAATTCTAAATATTGTATTAATAATTCTTTCTGTTACAAAAAGCTCAAAGTATTTTCTTCTCACTTCTATTTTTATCCGAAAGATATCCACTCCCCAAATACAAAAAGTATTTGAGTATTTATAGAAGAAGGAGAAGAAGGAAGGCAAAAAGGAACCAACCACTTATTTACCAAAAAAAAAAATATTTACAAAAATATCTACAAAGTCATGTTGACTTTAACAACTTGATGGATGACATCATCTCATGGTGCAACATGGATGATGTCATCATTTACGCCAACATACTCTAGATATTTACAAAAAAGAAAGTCGAAAAAGAGAGAGAAGAAGAAAGAGCCACTATTCATCATCGTCGTCCTACGGCCGAAAGGGGGTAGCCTGCTTCTGCTGCTGCTCAGGTGACGAGATGTGGAATTGGGTGCGGTATTCCATGAACTTGCTGATCATGGGCTCTAGTTGATCCTAGGAAGGATCCTTGTGTCACTCGCTGATCGCCTCGCAAGTCTCCCACTCATCTATGAGCTTCTCTGGGAGTTTGGAATATTCTTTCTCTACCTCTATGAGGAACCCGATGAAGTCCCGACAGGCCAGCGTAGGTTATTGATGGACTCTGCGTCAAAAGTGACCTCTGGCCCCAGCCCTTGTGAAACGATATCCTTGAAGATCTGGATGGTCTCATCAACTTTCCTTAAGGCGAAGGAAGGAGTAAGAAACCCTGGAGACATGTTGAGAACGATTTGTTCCATTTGGTGCATCGCGTCCAGGGCTTCTTCCTTTACCTTATCGATCTTTTCAAGGACGAATTCTAGTTGATCCATCTGGTAATCCAGAGTGGAAATGACTTTATTGAGGGCCCTGGGATGACCGAAAATGCCAAACTTGACCAGATCTTTGACTGAACAGTCAAACATTTGTTGAAAGGTCTCATGCTGCAGCCTAGCATGGTCCAGCTCTTCTGATATGGGTCCCGCTAACGCTTGGAGCTCTTTATTCACCTTGTTGATGTTCAGATACAAATTAGAGAACTTGGCGATTACTCTTTCACTGTCCTTGAGGATCTGGCTCCTCCAAGCAGAAACTTCCATTCCCTGTTCACCGATCTTTGCATATTCATTAATTTTATCCTGGCTCAGAGGCACAGGAGTCTCGGCGGCAGTTGTGGGAGGTGCACTGCCCATCTTCTATAAGGCTTGGAGCAGATGTTTATTTTGCTCTTTCAATAGCCTTTTCTCTTCTTTTGCTTCTTGAAGCTTCTTGCAGAGGGCGTCAACTACAGATAGGGCCTCTCCCTGAAGGATTTCAGAAGACGTACCCATTGTGACTTGAGTCACTGTATAATCTATGGGAGACAGATCCTTTTTATCCTTCAGAGGATTGGGGTATGCGATCTCCATTACCCTCTCTCCCGAAGCACTCTGAGAGAAGCGTGTGATGGGCTTCTGCTTCTTTGCCCCTTTTGACGGGATTACAGAGAAGTCCATCGGAGCGATGGGAACTTTCCTTTTCTGTTGACTTAGATGCTGGGAGATCCAGGCTGGACTTATGGGAGAAGGGCCAGAAACAGAGAAGGGGGCAGCTGCAGTAGTAGAAGGGAAAAACGTGGAGACACTTGGAGGCGGCATCGAGAGGGAGGCCGAGGAAGTGCTCACGGGAGGAAGAGATACTACAGGAGAGGAAGACATAGGAAGGGAAGGGAGCTCAGAGATGAGGGAAGAAATGGAGGGGGACAGATCCGCAAGAGAAGAGAAGATGGACGAAGAAGCGGGAGGAATAGTAGAAGAAGGGGGAGAGGACACGACCAAAGGAATGGTCACTTGAGTCACTCGAGGAGGGGAAGGAGGAGAAGAAGAAGGAATAGAAGGGACCTCGGTTGTTGCAGCAGTGGCGACATCCTGAGTGGATGGGCCTATTGGAACATCTTCTTCCGCTTCTTTCTCTGGAGAAGCCAGAGTTACAACTTGTTCGGGTGCAGCGGAAGGAGGACTTTCAGGAGCTTCCTCTTGAGTGGTGCTGGATTCACCCTCTTTACCTTTACCCTTGCCTTTAGGTTGTTTTTTGATCAAGGAGGTGCGTTACCCAACGGAGAGGTTGTGAAATCGACTCCGAGGTAGATGAGCCCGTTCATTCGGCACCAATGCTCTATTCTACGCAGAGTTTCCTTGACCCTTTCCTCAATTGTCTGAGGTGCTTTGGTTCTATCAATTGTCACGAAAGGCCAATCGTCCCCACCTGTGTCAAGATACACTTGATCCACTTCCTCCTCAGTAGTTTGGTAGCCTTTGGGGATGATGGCTACCCCATACTGGATGATTTCTGCTAAGGCCAAACGAGAATGGTCCTTCCTCCTGAGCTCCACCTCATGATATAGGTCAATGTAGATATCCTCGATCTGAGGGATGTGGATCGGATCAAGCTTAGCCCTAGGCAGACAATTTCTCGGGTCGAAGGTGGGCCTTGCTGGGAAGTCATGTTTCAGATTCAGTAGCTCCAGCTCTGCAAACATGTCTTTCACCTTGTGGTGAGTCAGACATGTATATCTACCCACTGTGAGGGGGAAAGGAGTTCCACCCTTCTTTCTCTTAAGGCACTTTTCATGATAAGTAACAAGCTGCCTTGACAGCTCTAGCAGAATCAACTTAGGTCCAGCATACCTTGGTAGTCTAGTTGGCTCTCCCAAGAAGTTAGCCACCCTCAGATAAGTGAATGTGGGGAATTGGGTGAACAGGGCCCCCCATTTCTCTGTGGCTGCCACGATGCTCTTGGTCGTGCGACCGTGAGTCATATTCGGCCTCAACAGGCAGATGATGAAATAGAAAAATGCATCATTGATCTTTGTAAATTGAGGGATGCTATTTTCCAGCTTTAGTTCTGGATAATATTCATAGATTTTAACTTGGGGCCAAACCCCACTCCGCATCAGAGCTGGGTAGTCCCTTTCTGAAGCTGCAGCGTAAACAACATAGGAATTCATGTAGAACCTCCCCGTTGTGGTAAATTGTTGTAGCTGCTCAGAGATTGTGCTGCTTATAATTTCTGCCCATTCAAAGCGTTGATCGGGCACATTTTTGTTCATTGTTTCTAAATACCACAGCATCCATTTGTGGAAATAGTGGGCGTCAGGAAGCCCAAACACCCTGCTCAGGAACGTGATTGTGTCACTGAGCTCCTCTGAAAAATCACTGCGGTGAATGATTTGTGGCCAACGGGTCACTACTTTTTTGTTTTTCAGATAAACTTCATTCATCAGCTGCATGCACTGATCTTCATTGTCATCCCAGGCTTTGATGCAATCTTCTTGGCTGACGGCCACAAAGTGCCGGTGATGAGGAATGCCGAGTATTATCTCAAAGTGGCGGGCAGTGAGGTTAATTATGACCTCGCCCTTCTCATTTACGACACATCTTGTGTCTTTATTGTAGCACCGGGCAACCACCATCATAAATTCATTGTTAACGGCGCTGACTGGGATTCCTCCAGCAAAGTGCAGGGCACTGCCCATCAGCTTGTCCATCCATGGACTTCTTGTGACCTTCTGAGTCCTGACCCAGAACTCCTCCATATCAATATGACCCAACTCTGAGTCTCTGATGTCCAGGTCACACTCGGCCTGGGAGTCAGGCATTCTGACCCTCTGATACTTATACTTCATTTCTTCTTCTGTGAGCTTGGCCTTGCCTTTGGATTTGGTAGGTCTCTTGCTTGATGTTGACATATGTTCTTCTGAACTTAGTTGCTGATCTGCAAGAATAAGAAGTGAAACCCAATTGAAGAAAGCCATGTCAGCTGTTTGATTTTCCATTGAAATGTTGACAGAAGAAAGAGTTAGCAATTTAAAGGCCTCAGGGCGCATGGTGCATGGATATTGCGAAATCACGAGGATAAATAGGTAAGGTGCACAGGAAAAGGGTGTTGCAAGGGTTAAATCAGCGCCAAAGGGCGCATGGCGCATGGATACTGCATGATGCATTTTGTTGCGGTAAGGACAAGTGCGCTGCGCCATGTGTATTTATTTTATAAAGGGCGCAGATTATTTTCATGTTACACGGGTACAGGATGCGCCAAAGGGCGCATGCTTAATGCGTGTAACATCATATGTTCATGCACCATAGGGGAACTTGGCGCGGTGCATGGAAGGTTTGCACAACATGATGTTGTTGTGATGAGGGACGTGCCTGCACCGTTTATAGCTTTGCACTTAGCGCATAGGAAAAGACTGTTACATGGATGTTGGGTGCGCCAAAGGCGCAGGAATTAGTAATGTTGCACTCAAGTTTGATGCACCAAGGGGCACATGGAAAGCATTTGCAGCAAGCGAGGGAAGTGCGCCATGAGGGCGCAGCTTTTTATGATGTAGCAGGCAGGGAATGCGCGCCATTCGCATGGCGGCTGCTCATTGTGTAACAGGGCGACAGATGCGCCAAGGGCGCAATTGTTCTTGATGTTGCATGGTGAGCTCATGCGCCAAAGGAGAAGGAAAATTCAGTTTCCTTTTTAAGGTTTGATCTTTCTCTGAGGGGTTCCACATATGGCTAAACTCCTTTTTATGCAGGGTTTCTTGGGGTGAAAGAAATAGCTTTTAAACAAAAGGGGCCAAGATTATTATTATTAGGATAGAGCTTCCTCTACCAGTAGATCTGGAAAGAGGAGGAGGAAATGTGGAAAGACAGCAGGGGGAGCAAATTCATGATTTCATTCTTTTTCCAAATCATACCCACAAACAGCCAAAAACCACAAACACGAAACGCACAAAAGAAAGAAGGCCACTTACCCAGATTTAAACAATGAAAAAGCGTGAGAACGGGTCCACGACGTGATCGAAAGTGACAGGGTAGGTGTCTGACAGGCTCAGAGAAAATAATGAAAATAATCACGTGATTGCTCTGGTGACAATGACAGCGCAGATGCACCTATTTATAGGCGAGGTAGCAATAAATGCGCCACCAACCTTTTCAAGTGGCGCACCAAAAGAGTTATCGACATGAGAAAACATGCGCCCTTTGGCACACCAAAACACTTGTCAACACAAAGATATGTGCGCCTACGACACATCAAGAGTGGTGTCGATAGAGGAATATATGCGCCTTGCGCACCAAAAGAGGCGCAACAAAATTTATGTTGACAGGAAGGCGCACGCGCCTTGGCGCACGCAGGAAAGACTCAACATAGAGAGGCGCACTAAAACACTGCGACACAAGAAAGCATGCGCCAAAGGATTTAAAGGGGGTACATCAAAAGTTGATGTTGCATAGTCATTATATGCACCCAGCCAAAAAGACCAAAAATGACTAAGTTCGGAAAACTAGATTTCCCGAGAAGGGATTTTGCAACGTTCCGAACACAAGAAATCACGACGAAGGATCGAAACAAAACTTTCAAGTATGGTTATCGTAAAATTGCCCTTGACAATTTTACGAGGATAACAAAGCGAGGACGTCATTTGGATTTACGTGATTCACCATAAACATATGTTCTCTCTTCTATAGAATTGTGTTGTGTGAGGCCATTATACAAATAGGTCACAATGTCGTGCATATTTATGGTGCAGATGTGACACCATCGATTCACTTTCTAATACTTATTTTTTATTGTTTCTTTTGTGTCTAATTTTGTGACTAATTAGCTTATTGTCCCTTGCAAAGCTTATGACTCCTCTGTTACTTCGAGATCAATGATTTTTATTCAAACTCCTCATGCACTATTTGGATGGCTTTTTCATGATGTAGAAATTTCACCAATTTGGTAAATGTCACCTCTTTTAATGTGATGATCAATGTGGTGATGAATGTCCTAAACTAGGGAGGAAGATCTTATAGTGTGAGATAAACAAACAACTTATCTTCCACCTTTTCTTTGAGTGCTACAAGATCTACTTATAGTTCTACCACACAATGCAAGAATTCCTCTACTTTCTTTCCTTCTTTCATACTCAATGTATGAAGCTTTGACTGGAGATGGAGGATATTTGTCAAGTTCTTCACTTTGTAGATGGTGGAGAGATATCCGAACTCATTTGATGTTGTCGGATCCTATATGTGTGGTTATACCTCATCAAAAATTATGAGAGTGATCAACATCAAGGATTTTACATTAGACTTTTCATACTCTATTTTCTTATCTACATCAGTGGGACAAGTGGAATTTCCGGTGATGAGTTACCAAATCTCCTCGAACTAGAGAATGGTGTGCATTTTCATCTTTCACGTAGCATTATTAGGCCCTTTTAAGAGCTAGGCATCAAATAACAACAATTTGGGAGTAGACATTATGTGAGAAACAAAATTGTATTATTGTGTTCAAAAGTACAAAGCCTTTCCGATGAAGAAGAGAATGAAGGTGGGCTTGGTATGCTCGTATAGTGATATGTTCAAACCCGTGTGGGAATTATATTTTGTATTCATCTTCTACCTCATATCCTTCCTCAAGGTTAGAATGTATCTTCTCAGCTTGGCACCATAGGTCAAACAAGAACTAATCAAGTAGTCCTTGATGCATTATCTCTTCAAATTAAAGGTTTACAATGTAATGGAGACTTTTGAAAAATGTAAAATAGAAATTGGTGCTTTTAAGGGCTTGATATAGGAATTTTAATGGTGATTCATCTTGTGGATTTCTCACAACAATGGTTAAACCTTCTAGAATGTGTGACATGTGCTGAAAAATATCACTCACGGGGTAATGGCGAAGGTTTGTTGGTTTCCCATATTTGTGTCTTCAATAATCACTACCACCTTTGCCTTACTCCGTGTCTCTCAACAATAATTTAGTTGTGTAAATACTCTCTTTGATGGAAAAGTGAACAAATTAGAGTTACTCTTCTCAATGCTTGTATTTTATTGGTTACTTTCATGTTTCCACGCATGATATTTGAGTCACAAACATTGAGTTTTCCAATATGCCAAAGCAAGTCTTCACATGTTGATTTAAACAAATCTGCATAGAATTCCACTCCTCAAGTGTTGTATAAAAAGAACAAAAAATGTCAAAATAATGTCCACACACCAAAAAATGATTGGTTGGTCTCGATGTGCTAAAGACAACAAAAAAGATAAAAAACACCAAGGAAATCCATGTAGGTTTTCACGTCAAAACACAAGTCTCCAATACGCCAAATAGATATGTAAAACCACTTCTTTGCACCACTATTATACTAATGTTAGGAAAAAGAGAGCATATTTTATTAAATGATAAAAATAATGAAAACATGGCGATGTATAAAGAAATAAATGGTTTAAGGAGTAATCGGTTAAGCTAGGAAGCTGTAGTTGTATGTAACTTATATCGTCATCACTCGGTGTCTTATCCACCTCATGTGGTTAGTCATCTCACTTAGTGAGAATAGGTCGATATGGTTAGTTAGGGTTACATACATGCATCATGCACATGATTTAAATAACACTCCTATATGTACCTCTTATTTTTTATCTATGAGCATGCGAGACATACCAAAGTGTCTTTCTCGTACTTGATTTTACTTGTGCTTTATGATCTTGCTGAATATGTGAAGAGTTATTATCACCATTAGAAGTGTAACCCTATTCAATGTGCATGAGGTTTGGTATCGATCCTCATAGAACAATCGATATGGTATCGGGAGCAGATGTTTGGTAAATGTGCAATCATTTGAATCTGGTTATTGATTACTTATTTTTTGGTTTTCGTGCTTATCATGCAAGTTTTTCGATCACATTTTGGAATCTTTTTAACATGTTTAAAAATATTATTTCTTGGAGTTTGTGCGGGTTTTTGGTTTTCACGTGAAAGTTTCAAGTTTACCACCGCTAGATCTAGCTAGCCTGCTACCAAGTTTAGAGGAACCACTAAATCTAGAGGTAGGTTTTTAATTTTTGTTTTAATCGATTATTTTTAATTGGAAGTGATTTTTTAGAAATTTTGTTTTTTCTCCTCCTGGTTTGTATTTCCATCATACCAGCTCGGTTGAGCTCCTTGGTGAGTTGGCTCTCCCTCCCAACTCGGTGAGTCGAGTTATCTCAACCTAGTGAGGTAAGTTGTTTTCTTTGGCCTATGAGTGAGTTATCTCTATTTTTTCTTGTATCCATGAGATTTTAGTTGTTTTTAACCCTACATTAAGCTTTGTGTTTGTGGATCTTACTCTACTCCTATGCCTAATTTTGGCCATGTTTGAATCGTAGTTCCTATTTGTATGTTGGTTTGGCTTTATTCTTGGATTTTTTTTATTTTCCATGTATTTATCATGCTCCATTCTACATTACCCATGTTTTACATTGTGGTCTTGTGCATTGCGTCTTTGTTGTTTGGGTTATCAATTTGCTTGGACCGTTATAGGTATGCCTTATTTTACATTTGGCTTTGTCTCCTAGCTGCGTAGTGTTGATATCTCAGCCATTTTCCCTTATGTGACCCTCCCTTCATGTTATCTCTGCATTATTAAGCCTTCTTGTTGATCCTTGACTAGTCGTCCCCTCTTACTCGTGATTGGCTTCCCTATTCACTCGCCCTTGTGAGTCATTAGAGCATGTTGTGCCGAGTATCACATCAACCGTTTACGCCCTACCTCACCTTCTATGCTTCCCATCCTCTTCTCTACGTATTGACCACCCTCAGATGTTTCAATCCTCCCATATGAGTCCACATCGGGACTCACTCCCCCACTGTTGAGTTGGCTCTCTCCCTTGAGCCTCGGGATCTTCCTAACCACCTCACCCGAGTTACATTCTTTGACTATGTTTTCATTTAAATATCCCACTTTACTTACCTTCTAGCTTGATTATTTTTAAGTGGGATTTTTAATTTAAAAGGGTCAAGGTGTTATAGTTAATGTGTGTGCATTTAATAAGGTATTTAGGTTTTTAATGAACCCCTATTTTGTCATGTGTAAACCCATGTGAAACCCTGTATTATTTTGGTATCATGTTGCATGATGTATAATATTGGTGGTTTATAATTAATACTTTACTATGTTTTGGAAGGAAATGTTGTGCATATTCTTGTTATTTTTATCTTGTTATTGTTTCTTCAAATATGGCTAAATGAAATCTTTTATGAATGTTAACAACCTATTTGGAAAATCATGTGTTGAGTCATCCCAGGAGTTAATTACAGACTAGCGCATGACTTATTGGTGCATTGGTATAGGACTCACCTTATAGCGTAAGACTCACCTTTACATTGGTGCGAGGACTCAACAGATCATTAATTTATATTTCCTTGAAAGAAGGAACTTGCACAAAGGAGATGAGTAGCTTGGATGGTTGAACTATAAGTTGATACAACGGATAACACAATGACATGAAAATGAAACATGTATCATTTGAATCAACCTACCTTCATGAAAATTATGAGGTCCAATCACCCCTAGTTTAACTCTAGTTTCTTGGAAACGTGATGAAGATAGACACTTATGGATTTATGATTGCCATGATTCTCTAGAATCGATCCAAGATCTACATAATCTTCCAGTTTTGATTGAATCCCTTAAAGGATTCAATTTCAGAGCCTCCTCTATAGTTACAAACATTGCATATAAGACTCCTTCCACTACTGTAATTCTTAAAATAGTTAGTCATTGTTTTAGTCAGTGTCTAGTTAAGTAGATGATATTAATTGCAAATAAACTAGTTCTCTCCTAGAGGAACTAGGAATGCTCTAGTATAAAAGAGCTAATGTATTGAGATTTAGAGTTTGGTTCAATTAGTTTATCATTGTAAAAGGAAGTTCTTTCAATTCAATAAAATTATAGATTTAGGGGGAAACTTTATTGTGTAACTTCGACACTAAACTTGATTGAATGGAAGGAGAAAGGGCCACTCCTCCCTAATGAGAAGGGAGATTTTACTGTTGTTTCCTTTATGTTATTACACATTTATTTAAGATTCTAGCATTGAATTGTTTTTATACCTTTAAATTATGTCTTTAATACTCTTTTGCTTCCAATACATTTCATTTCATAATTACAGTTAGTATATTATTTAGTTAATTATGTTATTAAGTACATGCTGAGAACAATTCCTACTATTCCCTTTGTTGCAAACAACCATGGACACCACCCTGGATTGAAAAATATAATATAATTAAAGTACAAGTATCAATGATGCTCATCATGTTTTTTCATAGTTGCTAGGGAATTTAATGTGTTATCAAAGGTTAAGGTGTTAGCTAGAAGTGCTTCTTAGTTTTTTGGTAAGTTTCCATTTAGAAATTTTATTTCCATAACTCTTTCTTTAGAAGTAAGAAGACCTTGTAGTGACAACAAGAATCCTCTATGATTTGGAGTATGTGGAACACAAATAATCAGGTTAAGTGTTGATGGTTAGGGAACTATCCTTAGTATGATAGAATTTTATGTTTAGAACTAGAAACCATAGAGGTAGATTCATTAGGAAAATGTTTCAAAACCCTGTTTAGAACTAGAAACCAGCTGTGGAACAACTTGCGGACCAAGGAATGATGGATGATGAAGTTGTTTCGCACAGAATGTTTCCATTCTTAGAATAGAGTTGCTTCTATCCTTTCATTCCCTTGAGAAACAGATAAAGGTTAGGGCTAGGAGGAATACCTGTTGGGTGTTGGGAGGGTGTGCGCGTACCGTAGAGAGAGATCAGATCGATTGCGAAGAACTCCTTTTTGTCTGGGAAGGACTACCTGTGAATAAGAATGCAAGACCACCAGATTATAGTTAGATTGATTTCTGGTGTACAAACTCAAGGTCGAGGTCGGCGAGGAGCATAAGCCATCGGGTGATGCGTTGGTTTAGATGAGGTTTGGTGTACATATAATGGATGGGGTCCACATTGGTGATGACAAAAATTTTGTGATTCAGGAGGTAGTGTCGGAGTTTGGTGGCCACGAATGATAGGGCTAGGCACAACTTTTCTACATGTGTATACCTAGTCTCATAATCCACAAGAGTACGACTTATGTAATAAACTACTTGTTCTCGATGCACGAAGTCACGACATGCAAGCATGGCTCCTACAGCATGGTCGGTGGCGGAAAGGTAAAGGTAGAAAGGGCGATCGTCCTGAGGTGGGATAAGCACGGGTGGCTGCAAGAGATAGGATTTAATAGCCTTAAAGGCTTGGTGGCACTCTTTGCTCCATTGAAAGACAATGTCCTTTTTAAGGAAATGATGGAAAGGTTGACATCGATCCGAGAGTTGTGAGATGAAATGCTAGATAGATTGGAGTTTGCCCTATGCAAACTACATAATTGTTTAAGGTTAGTGGGTGGGGGCATTTCTAGGATAGCTTTGACTTTAGTGGATCGACCTCAATGCCACGAAAAGAGACAATAAAACCAAGGATTTTTCCGAAAGGACACCAAAGAAACATTTCTTTGGTTGAAGACAACACTGATATTGTAATAGGCGATCGAAAATAATGGTTAAAACATCGAGATGTTCACTGCGATGTTTAGATTTGCCAAGAAGATCATCAACATAATCCTCAAGGATAGTGTGCATAATGTCATGAAAAATGTAAGTCATAGCCCATTGATAGGTCGCACCATCATTCTTAATGCCAAAGCGGCGCATGACACGATAGCAGAAGGTTCCCTAAGGAGTTATGAAGGTGGTTTTATGTTGATCGGTTGGGGCTACCAAAATTTGATTGTATCCCGAGAAGCCATCCATGAGAGAAAGCATCTCATGGCCACGGTGAGATCAACAAGTTGATCAATACTTGGTAGGGGGAAGTCATCCTTTGGGCAAGCGAGGTTAAGGTCCCGGAAATCCGTACATATCCGAAGTCCCCCCGTTGCTTTAGTAACATGTACAATGTTAGAAATCCATTGAGGATAGTCAATAGGTAAGATGAAGGAAATAGAAAGGAGTCGTTGAAGCTCTTCTTTGACCAAGAGGGCAATGCGTGGATGTATTTTTCTCAGTTTCTGTTTAACTGGTTTGGAGTCGGGTTTCAGGGTAATGTTATGGATAGTAATGTCAGGATCGATTCTTGGCATGTCAGCGTAGGACCAAGCGAAAGCTTGGTTGCGGGCACGGAGGAAGGTAGTGAAGGCAGTTTGTTCTGATGTGTTAAGAGATTGTCCGATCTTCACAATGTGAGGATTGTCCTCTGTGTGGATGTTGATTTCTATAGTCAACTCATTCAACATGGTTTGAGTTTCAGATGGTAAGGCGCGTTGAATATAAGAGTCATCCGCACCAAGATAAGTGAGGATGGAGTCGTCATCCTGGCACTCAACAACATTAATTGAAGGCGAGTCTTCTTCAATCATGTCTAGATACAGAAGGGGAAGAGAAGATGGGTCTTCATTATCACATTGATAAGTGAGAGGACCCAGGAAGATAGCGTTTAAAAAAAAAAAAGTTAGGAGGGATAGATTCCGGGTCTATCGACTCTGTGGGTGACGATGGCAAAATGGGTGATGATGGTTCGGAAGGGGTGACTTCGTCGTCTTCCTAGATACAACGGCTATGCGGTGTCGTCGGTGTAGGTGGTTCAGAGAATCCAAGACCACGACGATCTTTGTGTTTGCGTGTAGTCACGGGAATGATCGTATGTCGGCCTTGTTCATAAAGACCGAAACCGAAGCCCTTCCAAGCACAACGCGTCAGGAAGGTGAGGGCAAAACGACGATTAGTTAGATATTGAAAATCAGATTGGAAGGGAACCACACCAAGGGGAGGTTTAGGGGTGACAGAGGATGTATCGACACCCCCATATGTTAGGTTGGTGTGACAATTAGGTGGTCCGTAGTGGATTACTTCCCCCACACGACAGTTGTAGGTAGGATGCACATGTAACTGTCTGTACTCATGTGGGGTATGGAAAGTGCTAACATTATATAGGTGATACTCCCCCAGCAGTAAGGCATTGAAAAACATCTACCAAAGGATCTGAGGTTGGGATGTTGTTCGTGGGGAAGGAAGTGGTATTTACGGCAGCGGTTTCATTGGTTGAAGGTGTAGGTGTGGCTAAGGTGGATGGTGGAGGTGTGGTCGAAGTAGATGGTTAGGTTAGATGAATGGGTGCCTTGACTGGTACAAGCACATCATTAGGGTGATATAACATATTGCAGGTTTTGAAGGGGGGAGCGTCAGCTTTTACAGTGTAGGACTTCCCCTCATACTCAAATTTTATGCATCTATGTAAGGTGGAGGGAACGCATCCCATAGCCCGGATCCAAGGGTGGCCTAACAACATGTTGTATTGGAATTCTCCCTCAAGGACATAGAAGAGTTCAGGTAAAGTACGTGGCCCTACACGAATGTTAAGGATCACGGTGCCTAAGGTAGAAGTAATAGCATCATTGAATGAATGCAACATGGTGGGGTTGGCACACATGCAGCTAGAAGGAATATTCATTTGTTGGAAGGCTTTGGAAGAGATGATGTTTAAGCTAGCACCCCCGTCGATCATAACATGACGTACGCGGATGTCCCGGACGTAAGCCGAGATGAAAAGAGTGGGGTCAGGATCTTCTACACCAAAGTCGACAATTTCATCTTTGGAGAAACTGACAGCGGCTTGCTGTATGGGGATGGCAGTGGTAGATTGTTTGGTGAGAGAAGCAACGTGGTTGGGTGTTAAAATGGAGGCAACGGGCAAGGTTTCGTTAGGTAGGACCTCTATCCCTTGAAGGATTTCAATGAGAGCTTGTCGATGAGATTCAGAGGTTTGAATGAGATCATACAGTGTCATTTTTACAGGTGATTGGTGAAGCTGTTTGATCATGGTACGGTGGGAAACTCCATCAGAGACGGGGTAGGTAGGTCCACGAATAACCACTTTAGGTGGTGGTGTGATCGGGATGGCGAGATGAAGGAAGAGAAGCCCACAGTGTGCTTTCTTTATCTTTCCCATTATTTTTACGCCCTCAGTAGCAAAGTACTAATCATGTTGATCTCGTGAACACGAGAGGAGGAAGATGGTAAGGATAAGTCATTGTCTTCGAGACATGGGGTTGCGATAATGATAGATCTTGGTGAGGTGGGGACAGGTGGTATAGGAGAGGGATTGAAGCTAAAGGTTTCTCCTTCGTAAGTTGTCTTTCTTAACCTTTCTATCCGAGAGAGGACTGATGAAGGATGGATTTCAAAGCTTTGCATCCTCTACATCATGTCCTAGTGTGTGGTGGTAAGCGCAGATTTTAGACTCATCATAACCTATAGGTCAGCGTTTAGATGGATCACGGGGGTCTAAGTGGGGGTAGGGAAATGGTCGCATTCTCTACCAACATATCAAGGATCTTGGCGTAAGATCCTTTGAGCGGGTCAAAGTCAGATGAAGATGAGGCTATTGATTGGGTGGGTTTTGGTAATGGTTGGGTATGGTTGGTTCGAACGGGTGGTGGTTTAGACAAGGGGTTTCGATAATTGGATTTAACTAAACGTGGCTTCGTTGGCGCAGAAGTTATGTTTAGCTGGTTAGATGATGAGGCCACAGATGGCGTGGTGGCAGGAAACAACCATGGAGAAAGAGGAGTGTCAGCAAACAAATCCTTTGATGATGGAGTTTGTTTAGGGTTGATAGGTGGACAGGATACTTGGGGTGACGGTGTTGATACACCCATGGATCTCTGTATGGGTGCAGAGGGTGCAGGTCATTTTAAAGAAAACACAGGAGGTATGATGAATTGAGGCAAGGTGGAGGGGTGAGGTCCCAATATAGAAGGTAGGTGTGATGGTGAGGGTTTTAGTTGTGACAGAGGCATAGATTGAACTTGAGGAGATTGGGTTTGTCTCCTAGGTGGATGGATGGCTTTATTTTTGGATAAATCTAACCGTTTAGGTGGGTGTGTTAAGCTGGGTATTGGTGAAGTTCCAAGCGTAGGGGAAGGTTTGGTTAGGTTAATAGAGGTGGATGAGGTATTCGGTAGAGATGAGGGGGGTGAAGATGAGGACATAGGCATTTTGAGATTTTGTAAACACCTCGGGTATATGGTAGAGGTGTCTAGATCGGTCATCTGCATTTGAGTAGAGCATGGTGCACTCAAATGCTCCCATAGACTCAAATCATCTTTTGAGGATGACAATCTTCACGTGTGAATAGGAAATTTGATATGGAAGAGAGGTGGGTTGTGATTCCAGTCCACTATGGGTGTGATACAGGGGGTAAATGAGGCACTGTATCAATGGGCGTTAAGAGGTCAACCAGTCGCTGAAAAGATTTAGGCGATGAAGAACTAATAGGTAGGAGGGCATGTTTGAGGGGATCCGTCATGATTAAAGAATTTGGTGATGTCGGTTCGAGAGGTTTCTCTTCTAAGGATGACAGAAGCAAGCATGAAGCCTTCTTCTTTTACATTGAGTGATGGAAGGAGATGTTTGGGAAATAGATAAGTTAGATAACATCCGCTCACAATCTTGCAGGGATGTGGTGTAAGAAGACTCATTCGTGAGAAGAGAACTCTGGGTGGTTAATTCCTTTATGGGTAAAGGAATGGCAAGATTATCATTTTGTCTTGATGGTGGTGAAGGGGGTGCGGCTCCCTGCATTAGTGAAGAGGCTTGATTCAGAATTTCCTTGATAGAAGCTTTTGGTTGGGAGTCGAAGACCGCATGGATTTCATGAACACTCTCCTCGGCTAAGATATCTTGGTTTATGTTACTATTAGATGAGTGGTTTGGGAATGGTTTGTTGAAGATTTTCAAATTTCGGTTAGCAGGGGCATTAGGATTATCGAGGGTTATATCCCCTGCATCAACCATTTCCTACACTATGTTTTTCAACATCTTGCAGTTTTTGTGACTGTGTCCCTTCACGCGGTGGAAGTTACAGAAGTCATTTTCTTTGTACCAAGAAGGTATAGCGTGGGTGGAATCAAACCCGGAGTGAGGTTTAACAGGAGGCAAGGTGATAGCTCCTACTTTGAGTAATTTGTCTAAAATCATACCATAAGTTTCTCCCAAGGGAGTGTAATTGATGGGCTCGGCTTTATACTTATAGGTGGTTTTTGGGGTACTAGACGGTGCTTGGGATTTGACCATTACCACATGTACAACTCCTTTTGATTTCGAAGCAGTCAATGCGTGAGAATTGGTGGTGTTGGGTTTGTTGGTGGAGTCTTGGGTTCAGAAATTAGGGTTTTTGTTGCGCAACCGCAATTTCTCTTCCTCTAAGGCTCGAATCTCTAGTTTCCGAGCCATAGTAAAGGCCTCATCAAAGGTGCGGAAAGTTTGAATTTGGAGGGTGGGAGAAATGTGCTTAGCGCAGGCCCGCGTAAAGAGTTCGATGAGTTCAGCCTGAGGTAAGGCATAAGTGAGTTGGTTGATGAGGCCCCGCCATCGTCCAACGAAATCTGTGATAGATTCATCTTCAAATTGTCGGATGGCATAGAGGTCGGTGATGGATACTTTCTTGGAAATATTAATGGAGAAATGATCCAAGAAAGATTGGGCTAATTGATTAAAAGAGAAGATTGAGTCTTTGGGTTAAAATCTTTGTACCACTCAGCGGGTCTGATAAGGACATGGGAAAGGTGTGGAGTAGTAAGGCATCGTCATGAGCAATCAGATAGCAGGCATGTCTAAATGATCGCAAGTGTTGTTGAGGATCCTCCTTACTATTAAAATGAGTAAATTTTGGTAATTCCCATTGAGGAGGATATGAATGAAGGGGGACAAGAAGGATGAATAGGCTCTGACAAACTTGCTCGTATGTCAGGGTGCTACGGCTTCCTGAAACAGAAGCCTCTAGATTTTGCATCTTGTCCATCATTTGTTTGATTAAATCAGTGGTTGGGTAAGATGATGGTGCGGTTGTTGTAAACGGAGGCGGATTGGGCCAAGAGCCACTACTAGACAATGGTGGGGTTAAATGTTGATAAGGTATTGATGATGAATATGTTGAGGCGACCGAATAGGGATGTCCTATATAAGATGTTGAAGCCACCGGATAAGTGTGTGGAAATGAAAAGGTGGGCGGAGCTTGAGAAGGAAAGCTCGTGTGGATAGGTGGCAGAGAGCAAGTTATGAAAGGGCAATCTGCGAGAGAGACGAGGTAGGAGCAGTCAGCGGTAATGATATGTGGGGCCCCAGATTAACCAAAGGAAAGCCAATCTATGTCGTATGAACCCCGAAGCCACTGAGTTGGGAGACGGGGCTAAGGATGAAGAAGGTAAGGCGGAGTTATTAGGTGGGGAAGGAGCTAAGTGAGCAGCTATACTAATAGGCATACCAATGAGAAGTTGACCGTCAGGCGTACGGTCAGGGGTATGGGACAAATAGTACTGTACGGCGCTAGGATTAGCATCCAAAAATTTGGCAAAGTCCTTATCTCCTACAGGGATCTTGGGAACATCACTGGTGTCGGTAGGATTCCCCATAGGATGTGAAGGGGGTGATTCAGGCAAAGGCACGGAACAGGCATGTGAAACCATGGCTGCAGCTTGTTTCAAGTGATAACAACCATGGACAAGAGTACAGAAAGGATTCAATCTATTAGGAACAGAAACAACAACAAAATGTTAGAATTGGTAGGTTGCTGGTTTGTCGGGAACTGTGAAAAATAGTAACCGATATCGGTCGAATAACCGATGTCGGTCAGACTGTAGCCGGCGTCGGTCAGTTAACCGATGTCGGTAGAATAGGACCGGTGTCGGTCACTATGAAAGCAAAGAGAAGATGTAAGAAGCTGCTGGTTTGGGATTAACAATGCTTAGTATACCCACAAAACTATTCTGAAGTGATCACTGAAACAATGTATGACAGAGAAACAAAACTAAAAACAAGCAAGATGCATAAGAAAATCAAGAGACTAACCCTAGGATTAGTTTTAATTATTGTGGGCTTATGCCTTAGACGCAAGATGATGTCAATCCTAAACAAAAGACCTAAGGGAAATGTCAAGTTTGTTTTGGCTTATAAGGTTACCTCAATCGGGCGGAGGAATACCGCGGAAAAGGGGGATGTTTGAGCTGTTGTGTTGATTATGATGTGATTTGGTATGTGTTGTGTAGTGAAAGTAAGATTAATTTCTTGTCAATACCGTGGATATCACCCCCACGTGTACGACCTGTTACTTAATCTACGTTCACTAGAATTAAAAACAGCAAGCAAACATGTGATGCACGTGTTTTAAACCCAAATCGAAAATGATATTCGATGAAGCAAAGGAGATGACTTTCACTAAAGCAAAGATGAGGAAGAAAGACAAATTCTTTTACCAAAATAACAAAATATCTTGTGAATATTTAGAAGAAGGAAAATAGCAAGTGTGCTCCCTATATGAAAGCAAGCAAGAAAGAAAGAAACCGAGAAGGGTCCCACTGGGTGTGCCAAAATGTTTCGCACAGAATGTTTCCGTTCTTAGAATAGAGTTTCTTCTATCCTTTCATTCCCTTGAGAAATAGATAAAGGTTAGGGCTAGGAGGAATACCTATTGGGTGTTGGGAGGGTGTGCGTGTACCGTAGAGAGAGATCAGATCGATTGCGAAGAACTCCTTTTTGTCTGGGAAGGACTACCTATGAATAAGAATGCAAGACCACCAGATTATAGTTAGACAATAAATGAGGGAACTGCCTTGGGCCCAGGAAATATTAGACTTCCTTTCGAAGGTGGTCAGTTCCCCTTTTAATACGAATTAACACAAATGCTAACAAAGAAGTTATTGCGAAATCACGATTTAGTTACCTCGTTAAAAGGCAATTGAGGAAAGGCTGGTTTTGGTTTGAGTCACAGTGACCGATGCCGGTCAATGTATAACCGGTACCGGTTGTTGATAACCGATATCGGTAGGGGCAGTGATTTAGGGGCTTTCAATGAAGGTTGGTTGTAAGGCGGTTATGGTGTTTATAAGGTTGGTAAATGATTAGGGGTAGGCAATAGGGTGATGGAGAAGACTCAGAGAGTGTGGGAGCTGTTCTTGGGGCAATGTAAGGGTAGAGGAATGAAAGTTAGATGTAGGGTGCTATCGGGTAGTAGATCTAGGAGTGAGCTTATAATTACTATGAATCAGAAGTTCAAGAAATGGTATTTAAAAATCGTACAAGACACCACTTACTAGTTCCTGATGAAGATACAGGTTCAAGGACTGTGATGACGAAGGCAAGGCTCAGGTGGGATGATCGACAATCAAAAGTGAGCTATCTTCTCTCCCAATGCTTGGACGAGTGTCACTGTGCTCTAGTTACTCAGTTGCAGTCTTGGGCTCGATGTCCTTCTCTGTAAACTCTTCTCTTTCCTTCACTTGTCTCTGTCTTGCCAAGTGAATTCTGGATCTTTCAAATGAATTCCGATCCCTTGTTTTTGGTTGGGGAGGTCATTTACAGGGAACTGATGGCGGTTACATAACCGACGGTGGTCGAGTAGGAACCGATGTCGGTTAAGTCAAAGTGGGCTATTTTTAGTAAAATAGCCAACTTTCCCTCCTTTTCTCCTGAGGGATTAGTTGTGGGCTTGGTCAAGTCATTATTAGGTTGGTTTTGGTGTGGGTGAGGAGTAATTAGTCATGGGTGTGGATGTAGACCAAGTTATAGGTCTTAATTAGGTTAATTTAGGGTTAGGGCTAGGTCATGATGAGGTGGCAAAATGAGGTCGCAGGTTTGGAGATGTGGATTTATTAATTATAAGGTAATTAATAAATAATTGTGTAAGGTTTAGGTGGTGAGGTTAGGTTTTGAAATGAGATGTGGGGCACAGGGTGTCGTAAGACACAAATTTGGTGTCTACAGTAGATAACCCAAATGGTATAGAAAATGAAAACCCTTCAGTTGGTAGAATGTTTTCCTATCCCATACAACTAGATCATAACAATTAGGCTCCTATGAAAAATGTATCTCCCTCAATTTTACCCACTTTAGAGGATTAATCTCAAAATACCCTAACTAATTCCTTTTTGAATTCAAGGTCTTGTGCCAAACTTATGATTACACTTCGATTCCCATAAGCTCAAGTTATTTCCCTCCACTTTAAAATACATGAATATGAGATGGTTCATGGGCTTAACTCCTAACTCCATCCATAGTTGGGAGGAGATGGAAATGGTTTTCTTGGAAAAGTATCAAGACTACTGCAGAGTCTGGGACAAGAAGGAGGAACTTTTTAGAATTCAACAAAAGGAAGATGAGAGTGTGGAAGATTATCTTGATTGGTTCCTCTTCCTTCACAGAAGGTGTGGGACTGGCCTAGATATTAATTTTCTTAAAACTCTATTCCTCAAATGGTTGGATGAAGATACATAAGAAGCCTTCAATCTTATGGGAAAGGGAGACATGAACAAACTAGAATTTACGGAAATCATTGACCTCTATAGGAACTACTCCCAAACTCACCCTAAATTTTGTAGATAGAAAGGAAAAATGGCTAGTGGCGATATATCCAAAGTAAGCGAATAAATTTAAAATTTGAGAACAAAAATAAGGTTCAAATCAATACCACGATGAATAGGGAGAAATCCATAAACATAGAGCCTTTATTCATTTATTTCCCAAGATGTAGAGACAAACATGGACTTAAATACTGTCCCTTAGACAAGATAGACATCTATATTTTTGTGAACTTAAGCATGTCACAGAATAATGTGGGTTACTTCCCTTGTTGAAGAACCATTTAAAACAGAACACACAAGATAAATCTGAGTTAAACTATATGGCTCAGAGGCAAGGATGAAATTTTTAGTCTAACCAAAATCAGTCCTACATGCCAAAATCACAATGGGTCCCAAATCAATGGAATGCACCATGGCCATATCCCAAACCTTGGGCTCAACAATCCCCATAGGAGTGGAGCCCACAATGGAATGCACCACCAAGTTATTATCAACAACCTTGGGCTCCACATCCAAACATTCCACCATTTCAACAATTTAATCCTCAAAGCACCACCAACAAGTGGAATGTACCTCAAGGATCTGGGCAACAATATTATAATCAAAGAAGATCCCAAGGCCAACAAACCTTGTTGATTTGGAACTACAAATGTTGCTCCATCCAATCAACCTGCCCAACCACAGATACCAACAAAAACTATAGAAAACCTAAAAAATGTGAGGTAGGGTAACCCAATGTACACTATGGAATCAGATAAAAATCCCACAGTAAATTCTATGGATTTTAAGAATATCTTGTTGTACTTTCCAGGGAAGGTTACCTCAAAACCTTCATCTCCTGTGATAGAAGAAATCCCTGAAGATTCAGAAAATCCAGAAGAAACGCAGCCTAGTCTTATTGTTGAGGAAACTCCTCAACCAAACGTTGACATTCTTTTTGCATCCAGATTCTTGAAAAACACACTATTGTAGTTCTGAACAACTAGAGTTAGAGTTAATTTAAGGACTAAGGAAATTGAGTATTGGCATTCCCCTATTGCAAGCTCTTAAGGAAATTCCTGAATTAAATAAAATTATCAAAGAGATTTGTTTTAAGACTCCAAGAAGAAGAAAGAACCAACCTAAAACCATCCATGTTGATGGGAAAATTTCTAGTATTCTGGAAGGGAATATGAACCCCTAAATATGGAGACCTTGGAAGTCCTATTGTTATAGTTTGCATAGGATATGTCCATATTCCTAATGTCCTAGTTGACCTAGGAGTTGTTATTAATGTTATGACAATAAATAATCTGTTCACACTATCATTTCTGAACCAAGTCAACCTCCATAGTTTTACAAATGGAAGATCAATCTGTAAACAAGCCAAAGGGAATTATAGAGGATGTCACCATTACTATTGAATCATGGGAGTATTCAATAAAATTTTGTTGGTGTGAGTTATCCTATGTGTCCTCTACTCACATATGAACGGTCATCTCACATGGGTTAGGTTTAGGGTTTTCTATTGAGTCATGCACTAGGGTTACTCAACACCCTATATGTATCCCTTCATTTGACATTTATGAGTATGCCAAGACACTCTGTTGTCTTTTCTCTACATGTGCAAGTTTTGTTCTGTTATGCAAGTTATTTAGTTATTGATTGATTCTTCCTTGTGATTACATTGGAGCCATTACGATTCAACTAGAGTGTAACTTCATCGTGGTGCACAATTTTCAATATGATTTGTCAACTCTTTCATGGTATCGAGTTGCACAACTTTTCGTCACACCAAAATCTCGAAATTTTGGTGTGGGCAAGCAAATCGTGCAGCTACGATACCATGTAATTTATTTGTCATCACACCAAAAGTTTGAGCTTTTGGTGTGACAGAAAATCATTTGGTATCAAATCCGAGATAGTTAAGAGCTCCAACTATGGAGTAGTACTGGGATGGGTGACCTCCCGGGAAGTCCCGGTGTCATTACCTTCTAATGTTGTTGGGCCTGATTGGGTGTATACCCGACTCCATCATGTGGGAGGGTGTTGGCGTAGCAGCTAATTAACACAATGAGATCCTTCTCCACCATCAGTTCAATATTTTAGTGTGATGGCGAATAAATGCAGTCCTAATTTCTTTAAATTAGCTAAATCGGAGACGTTTCCAAACGGTAAATTTTTAACAACGTTATTGTCAATTTTAACGGTGACACTTTGAGCACTCCTTATCTTCTGCGTGCCTTTCGACATTCTAAGGATCATCGAGAACTCTTCCTAAGTTTTTCTAAACTTTGTATATTACCCTTATTATTTCTTGTGACTAGTGGCGCATCTACCACGGTTTGCGGTAAGGGGGTATTCTTTGCAACATGAGATGCTTTTTCTCACAACCAGGATCAAATTTTGCCTCCTTCCTAGTTTTTTGCTACACTTTCCAAAACAAAATTGTGGTCTCCTCTCTTATGTGTTATCACCACGATTGCAAGGTGAGTTACCAAGTGTTTCGAGATGCATGCTCGAGACCCGATTGTATTCAACGCACTAAACTATAAAGTGCTTAAAACAGGGGGTTATTATATTGTCTTGGGTGGCTATGTTTCTTTTCTGCATTTCTTCTCTCTCTTTTCACTATGGATGCACTTTTAATTCCTTTTCTTATGCCATTCAACTTTTTCAAATGGAGATCAAAAATAATAATGAAACTAAGGGGTAAAGGGTTATTCCACATCACCATGGGAAGCTAAATCGAACTAGACGATGAACCTAAAAATCTAGGTGGTAAAACCGCAGTGATGAAGCTTTAGGTCTTCTTTGCATGTTTGTTTCTCCTAACTTTCTTCCACATTGAGTAAATGTCTCAAACACTTAAGTCTGTGTGGACAATGTTAGATGAAATGTTTGGACAACACGATGACACGAGAGTGCATGAGTTAAAAAACAAACTACTAGAGTTAAAAACAAACTACTAGGGTTAAATCCTAGTGATTTTGAAAACCTACAAGCATTCTTCTCAAAGTTTGTCCACACTAGATCATTGTTAAAGGAATGTCAAGTGAGAAGAAAGATTTTCAAATGATCTCATGAATTATCTCTAAGTTAGGTCCTGAATACTCTGTCTTTGCGTCAACTTTTTATGCTAAAAAAGCTACCTTGGACAAGGATTGGAATATGCCCTCCTTTCACTATTTTTCGTCCCAACTCATTCGAGAACAAGACAAACTCATTAAAATGGGCTCTCTCAAGTCCAAGTCACAAGCCCTTATAGCAAACATTAGTAAGGAAAATAAGACTGAAAAGAAGAAAGAAAAAATTATGAACCTAAGAAAGAAACCAAGATCGATACTAAAAATAACATGAGCGGTTTGACTTCCGAGCCTAGAGCACGAAAGACAGGTATTTGTGTTCCTATTATAAGAAGCCTATTCATAAAGAGTATACATGTATGAGAAAAAAATTGATCACCTTACTCAATTGCTTGAGAAAAATAAAATAGGTGTTCCTGAGTCTATCAAAAAAAATTCTCCGAAGGCCGAGTCTTCCACTGCAAAAGGTTCTAAATCTGATAAGAAAAAAGGAAAGGACCTTGTAGCCAAAGTATGGATTATAGATTTTTGTGCCTCGCACCACATGGGTTCTTTGCATGTTAAGTTCTCCAACATCAAGCCTTGTGGGATGTCCCAAATCATGATGGGTAATGACACGACAGTGTCAATTTCCAGTAGTGGATTAGTAGAGATGGATGGGGGAACATTCAACTAAGTGTTGAGTGTTCCTTATCTCTCTACCAATCTCCTATCAATTTACCAAATTACTCACCTTGGTGAAGGAATGTGAGTGGAATTTGGTCCTAACTTGGTGATTATTTGTGAGCTTAATGATGACACTATAGTGGTGAGGAAAGGTGGATCACTTTGCTCACGATTATATACCTTTTCCCACTTTACTTATGATTCTATGACCACTTCCTTGCTCACTCATGCAAATGAGGTTAGTAAGTTATGACATGAGTGATTCGGAAATCTAAATTATCACTACCTTGAACAATTTATCCAAAACGAAATGGTCAACGTGTTACCCTACGTCAAGTTTTCTAAAGGTATTTTGAGGGTTGTACCCTTGGAAAGCATCCTGAAAAGAAATTTGACAAAGGAAAATCTTGGAGAGATACTTATCCCTTGGATCTTGTTCACAGTGATATTTATAGTCCATTTTCATCTCCTTTGTTTACTAGAGCTCTTTATGTGCTAACCTTCATTGATGACTATTCGCGATATACTTGGGTATATTTTCTTAAGCTTAAGTCTGAAGTCTTTGAACATTTTTAGGACTTTAAGGATCTTGATGAGAAATAGGTGGAATGGTCTATCAAGGTTCTTCAAACCGACAATGGAGGTAAATATGTAAATAATAGGTTCATGGATTTCTATACTTTTGAAGGGATCTCCTTGCAGCATACAGTTGCTTATAGCCCTTCACATAATGGAGTCGCAGAAAGAAAGAACCGTAATCTTAAGGAGATGGCCACTTGTATGATTCAATCGAAGTCTCTTCCTCCACAAATGAGTGTATTGTGTAAATTACATTCATAACCATGTTCCACATAAGGCAAGTAAGAGGGATGACACCCTTTGAAGCCCTGCTTTGGATGCAAACCTGATGTTGAGAACTTTTGAGTCTTTGGATCCAAGGCTATGGCTCAGATTCCCAAGAAGAAATGTAAGGCTTTGGAACCACAATCCAAACCTTGTATATTTGTAGGGTATCCTGATGGTGTGAAGGGATATCAATTGTTGAATCCTACTTCTCATGAGCTCTATATTGAGAGAAGTGTTAAGTTCGATGAATCTTCTTCAACTTCTACTTATCCACCTATTGAGGTTCTTTAGCTCATTGATTCAGATTCGACTTGTCGAGATGATGATGTTGTTGAGCGTTCTCCTCTTCCTCATCCTCCCAACCATTAGACCTCACGAGTATTTCGATTCGATAGTAGCGATGATGAGGACTATGTCCCTTCTCAGTCTAGTGAAGAATCTTCCGACTCGAGCTGATCCTCTTGGTCCTCTTTGGGCTAGGAAAACTTTGCAAAGTGCTAGATATTTAGTTGGAGATACTTTAGATACAAGGCATACTCACTCAGATTTCATTGGACCCCACTCTTTCTTTGCCTTTGCTTTTGATCCATAGTCTTTCCGGGAGGCTTCTGGTATTCTTGAGTGGGATTCTACCATGGATGAGGAGTATTCCTCTCTCATGAAGAATGATACTTGGGATCTCACCCTCTTCTGAAAGGAAGAAAAATATTTCGGTGTAAGTGGGTGTTAGAACAAAGTATGGAGTAGATGGAGATGTCAAAAATTTTAAAGCGTGATTAGTAGCTAAGGGTTTCTCCCAAATAGCTGGGGTTGATTATACTGAAACCTTTTCTCTGGTTGTGAAGATGACTTCTATTCAACTGACCCTAGCCATTTCCATAGCAAACAGATGGAAAGTCCATCAAATGGACGTTAAGAGTGCCTTCCTTCATGGGGACCTAGAGGAAGAGATCTACATGGAACAACCTCTAGGTTATGTCCATGATCCCTCCCTTGTTTATAAGTTAAAGAAGTCTCTTTATGGCCTTAAACAAGCCCCTCGGGCTTGGTATGCCAAGATGGACTCCTTTTTACTTACATCAGGGTTTACTAGGTGTCATTTTGATCCAAATGTTTATATTCTATGGCATGATGACTCCATACTCATTCTTGTTCTCTATGTTGATGACTTGTTGATCACAGGTAGTTATTCCTCTATTATTGATTCTGTGAATATCGCCTTGGCCAACATTTTTTCCATGATTGACTTAGGTTTGCTTCATTACTTTCTTGGGATCTAGATTTCATAGTTTGACTCAAAATTTTGATTTTGCAACCTAAGTATGCTCTTGATTTGCTAGCTTGTTTTCGGATGTCCGATTACAAGTCTTCTCCTACTCCTTTTCTTTCTAGGGTTAATCTAGTTTCTAATTTCTCTACGCCCTTGGTTGATGGTACTATTTATCGACGGTTGGTGGGGAGCTTGATTTACTTGAATCACACTCTTGAATTTATCGTATCTTTGTTGGGATCGTGTCTAGATTCATGCAAGAGCCACATGAGCTACATTGGAAAGTAGTTAAATGAATCCTTCATTATGTTTGTGCCACCTATACTAATGGAATTCACTATAATGGAGGGGTGGATATTGACTTGATTGGGTTCATAGATTCGATTGGGCCGGTGACTTAGATCATCAAAAATCTACTTCTGGCTACAGTTTCTCTCTTGGTTCGGGTCCTATTAGTTGGTCTAGCAAGAAACAAAATGTAATTGTGATATCATCTATAGAGGTAGAATACATAGGGGTAGTTAACGTTGCCATAGAAGCTATTTTGCTACGAGGTATTCTGACAGAGTTTGGCATCCACCTTGGTAGCCTACCATTATCTACTATGATAACACGAGCACTATCTCTATTTGTAGAAATACATTTTAGCATCAGCGGATGAAGCACATTGAGATCCATATGCACTTCATACGAGAGCTTATTCATGATGGTATCATCGACATTCAATACATTTAGACAGTTGATCAAATTGCATATTTATTTACCAATCCCTTCACTAAGATGAAGTTTCTTCACTTACGGTCTCTTCTTGGGGTGAGCTCTTCTGTAGCTACTCATCTTCTTCAGGCTATGTAGTCCTTCTTTTTTATTCTTTTTCTAGGAAGATGTTATTTTTATATGGGCACCTTATCAGGCCTTTAGTTATCGGGCCCCATTGACACATCTTTCTTAGTTGTTTAGGAGTTTCTTCTCTTTCCATCTGACTCATCATAGCCGCTACCCCAACTTCGATGAAGGGGGTATTAGTGTGAGTTATTCTATGTGTCCTCCACTCACATATGGAGGGTCATCTCACATGGGTTAGGTTTAGGGTTTGTTATTGAGTCATGCACTAGGGTTACTCAGCACCCTATATGTATCCCTTCATTTGACATTTATGAGCATGCCAAGACACTCCATTGTCTTTTCTCTACATGTGCAAGATTTGTTCTGTTATGCAAGTTATTCAGTTATTGATCGATTCTTCCTTGTGATTACATTGGATTTGTTATGATTCAACACGAGTGCAACTTCATCGTAGTGCAAAGTTTCAATATGATTCATCAACTCTTTCAACTTCATGATCATAAAAACAAAGAATTGGATACCCTATAATCCTAGGACGTCCTTGGTTAGCCAAAAATCCCACCATCATCGATTGTAGGATAGGGAATATGGTGATTACAAATGGACAAGATTCAAAAAAATTATCAATATACCCTCGTTGCAAAACCTTTTTCTATAGACAATAAACAATGGTGTAAGGACAATTTAGATGATTCAGATGACATCATCTCTTCTCTAGCCATGGTCATAATTCAAGAACACTTAGATAAAATTCAATATGATGAATATGAGCCCTGCTTTGGATACGAGTATAAGTCCTACGCTTTGAGTCTTGCACTAGGTTTATTTCAAGTCCTATGCTATAACTAATGGAAATAAGAGATGATTTTATGGATGAAAAAAACCAACCCATCATCTTTCCTTTTACACGAGAATATAGATTTGACCAAGTCCATCTTTCAAAACATCATTATTATTCACATATTACTTCCCCATAAGTGTCCATTGAATGCATTATTGAGAGAGTATCTTGTTGTAGATTCCTTGTATCCAGTACCAAACAACTACCTATTTTCCCAAGGAAAACACTGATAGTTAATAGTTGTCGACTAGTTAGGAGGATAATACCCTATTCAAAATTTTATGCTCTCATCCTCAATATTTTTCTTGGGAATATAGTGACATGAAGGGTATTCATCCTAGTATTTGTACACACCATAGCTATACTGCGATTGCAAACTAGTTAGGAAATATTGAAGAAGGATAAACCCCACTTTAAGAGAAATTGTGCGAGATAAAAAAACTTATGAAGGTAGGATTCATTTATCCAATATCAGATAGCTAGTGTGTTTCTCCATTAGTCATAGTTCTTAAAAAGAACGAGAAAATTGAGAGTTTGTGTGGATTATAGGGAACTAAATAAGGAAACTCATAGGGATTATTTTCCATTACCTTTTATTGATCAAGTCTTAGATAATTTATCTAGAAAAATTTACTTTTCATTCCTTCATGGGTTCAAAAATTATAATGAAATAATAATGGCACCTAAGGATGAAGGAAAAAAAAAATTCACCTGCCATGGGGAACATTTTCGTATAGGGTGTTACCTTTTGGTTTATGTAATGCTCTTGGCACTTTTTAAAGTGTCGTGTTTGAAATATTTTCTGACCTCACCCATGAATGTGTAGAGATTTACATGGATGATTTCATAGTTTATGGAGTAACATTCCAAGAGGCGGTTGAAAATCTAGAAAAAGTCCTTTCTCGGTGTGAAAAACATCAATTATCCTTGAACCATGAAAAATGTTTATTTATGATGGAACAAGGGATAGTTTTAGGCCATCATGTTTTAGCTGAAGGAATTAAGGTGGACCCTGATAAGGTCAGTATCATTGTAAATATCCCATCTCCCACAAACCAAACAGAGGTAAGAAGTTTTCTTGGCCATGCCGGTTACTATAGAAGGTTTATTTCAGACTTTAGCAAGATAGCTTCTCCATTATTTTCTCTTCTAACTAAAGATTCAAAATTTGAATGGATAGAAGCATGCCAACAAGCCTTTGATGCTATCAAATAAAAATTGATAAACACACTGATGTTGAGAGGCCCAAATTTGAAGATTCCTTTCCACATAAAAAAATGCTTCTAACAAAGAAGTCGGGGTTGTTCTTGGACACCAATAGGAAGGAGAGCCTATGCATGGTATTTACTATATCAATTAAAATATCTCCCCTATTGAAAGGAATTACACCACAACAGAGAAGGAATTTCTTATAGTTGTATATGTAATCAACAAGTTTCTCCATTACATCACAAGCTATAAAGTGATTGTTCATACTAACCACTCTACTATCAAATATCTAATGAAAAAACCTTTAGTGCATGGCAAGATTATAAGGTTGTTTTTGTTATTGTAGGAATTTAATATTAAAATCATTGAAAATACAAGGAAATTTAATTTGGTAGCTGATTTTCTTTCAAGACTTACCACTTTAGAAGAAGAAGAGCAAGTTAATAATGACTTCCTATATGACCATCTATTTGCAATTTCCACTGCCTCTCCTTGGTATGCAGATATGGCTAATTACTTGGCTACATGGAAGTTCCCAACCTTTTTCACACAAAAGCAAAGAAAACAATTAATTAAATAGAGTGTGATGTATACATGGTTAAATGGAATTCTTTTTAAATGTGGACCTGATCATGTTTTATGTAGGTGTGTAGCTGAGGATGAATTATTTTACATACTTAGAGCATGTCATGATGAGCCATCAGGAGGGAATTATTCAGTTCAAAGGACCATTCAAAAAGTTCTAGGAGATGGTTACTATTGGCCTTCCTTGTTTAAGGATGTCAAAAAGTATGTGTGGAGATGTGATCAATGCTAAAGGATGGGGAAACTATCATTTACATTTGAAATTCCACTCTAAACTCAACTTGTCTTTGAACCATTTGAGAAGTGGGGATTAGATTTCATTGGACCAATTAACCCAACCTCTCAAGGGAAGGAGTACATCCTAGTTTTTACTGATTATGTCACCAAATGGGTTGAAGTGTAGGAACTACAATATGTAAGAGATGAGAAAGTTACAAATTTCTTATATGAGCATATATTTCAAAGATTTGGAGCACCAAGATCCATTATTTTAGATCAAGGACCATAGTTCATGTCAGGTGTAATCAGTTCCTTTGTGGAAACATACCAGCTAAAGCACAAGAAGTCATCACCATACCATCCACAGTCCAATGGTCAAGTAGAGGTTACTAACAGAGAGTTGGAAAATATCCTAACAAAAATAGTGGATATCTCAAGGAAAAATTAGGTTCAAAAACTTCTTGAAGCAGTATGGGCCTACAATACTACTTGGAAAAAAACCACAAGATTTACTCCTTTTGAATTGGTGTATGGAAAGAATTCCATTCTTCCCATAGAATTTGAAATTTAAACCTTGAGAACAACTACAAAGGTGGGAATTGAATTATCTAAGGCACAACAAGAAATGATTGTTCAACTAAATGAGTTGGATGAAATGAGACTTCAAGCATTACATCAAACTAAAATCATCCAACACTAGAGGTAGGTATGGCATGAAAAACACATAAAGCCAAGGAAATTCCAAGAAGGGGATTGGGCTCTATTATTTGATTCAAAGTACAAGGATTTCAAAGGGAAGCTATAGACAAGATGGATGGGACCATATCAGATTGAACGAGTATTCAAAAATGGGACCATCCAATTGATTCCAATTGATGGAGAGAAGAAAGTAATGTTGGTTAATGGGAATAGACTGAGGTTGTACCATAAACCAACATCCAGAGAAGAGTTTTAGAATGAACTTTAAGAAGATTCAACTCTGAAGTGTTTGGAAAAAGTCTCTTTGTCCAACACAACTTAGAAATGAGCTATTTGTCATCAAGGAATAAAGAAGAGATGACTAAAAACCAAAAATGGTGGTCATCACCCTCTAGAGCATTGGCTAAAAACCAACAATGGTAGCCATTGCTTCTAAAAAACAACAAGGAAAATTTGAAAAAAAAAATTCGGGTGACCGAAAACTAGGAATGTTGGTCACAACCCTTGAATCCAGGATGAAATAAATAAAGGACCATGTGTGGATGGAGGATCAAATCAACATGGAAATGGAGGCCAACGATGTGACAAGATAATTTAATGAGGTATGCGCAAATCATTCCCTTATTAAATGTTGAAAAGTTTTAATTTATGAACCATAATTATTATGCTCATGCAAATTGATTACCTTCTCCATTTCCCATAACTTCCCACGCTTCAAAAATCCCCACAAATCCATCATCCACCTCCATAATAATCACCACATGCACCCAATAACTATCATTATCACATTGGGATTTTATTAGACCTTTCCCAATTTGGTTGTTTTATTTGTAACCATTTCTTCTCCCTGTCACTTTACAAATTTCACTCTCCCATTCCTATCTGCTACCCAATCCATTCTTGTTCCTACTTATGCCTTTGCAAACATTGTATTCGCAATCTTGTTCCCCTCTATTTCTCACTTATTAGTCATGAGACCTATACTAAGGCATGACCAACCAATTAAGAAGAGTTTTTAGCGATGCAAATTTGGTAGAAATATTTGAAAAAGTGGGATGGCTGGACTTACTACTTTCTTATGAGGAATTCAACACTAAAATGACAGAAGAGTTTGCTAAGAACATGGAGGAAGGATGTTCCATTGTGAAAGGTAAGAAAATTCCATTCAACCCCACTATAATTAGTCATCTTTCTGGTATACCTGAAGAAGGTAAAGCAATCAATGATAAGACATTATATGCTGAAATTATTAAAAGGTTTTCAGTTGGTAAAAGGAAAAATTGGAATTGGTGGTAGACAATAGGGGAAATAAAAAGGTATAAAAATAAATACTCTCCCTAAGCCTTGGGTGGGATTTGCTAAATGGGTAATCAAATATTTCACCTGTGAAGGAAAGTATGAGATCATTTTGGGCCCCATGTTGAGAATCTTGATACACCTTCACCATGGCCAAAATAAACCCAAGTATAAAATAAATTTTCCTCATTTTTTATGATTTTATCGATTCGACCACCTTTGAAAAATTCCATTGGGGGCTTCCTACCTAAAATTCCAAGGCCTAATTCATTTGATTTACAAACATCAGTTTGTTAGGAAGAGGCACGACCCTAAGAAATGGTTGAAATTCCAAAAGAAATGTGCCCTAGATTCTGGTTTGGTCCTAGAGCAAAAGCCCTCTACTTTAGAAAGACCTAAGAAACATCCTAGGACCTCTAGGCATGCTCAAGCCCTCAATGAAACACCAACTAAAACTATTCCTTCTTAGGAAGAACATGAAGCAACATGCCATTATACAGACCTTACTCAAAACACCACATGTGTCTCCTCATCAATCTATGTCACCCTCTACCCCTGTTACTAAGAAAGAAGTTGAGCACACTCCAACCACTATTGTAGATAAAGGTAAGGAACCTATGGTGATAAGAGAACCTAGTTCTCCCCCTAAATTTGACACAATTTTTCCACAAGTATTGTCCCTATCTAAAATTTAGTTTGAGATAAAAATAGCTTAGGAAATAATTACACATCTCCAACTTCTTCTTGAAGCCAAGGAGACCAATTTCTCCCAACTGGAGGCTAATAAAAATCAAAAGATCCAACAATTACAACAGAATGTAGAGAAAAAGAAGCAACTCTTCAACTCCAACAATCCCTAGAAGAAAAATAACAACAAATAAACTCCTTTTAGGCCATAAAATATGATTTGAATGCATTCCTTGTAATTTACAAGAAAATAGGTAGAAAAATAGATCCTGTGGTCACTAAAGAGAAAACCACTCAGATAGACTTTATTTCCCCCAAATTATTATCTTGAAGGGAATGGTTAAATGGATGGAATAATGTTATAGGTTCAGAGAAGTTGTTGATGAGAATAAGGATTTGAAGGAAGAAAATAAACTTCTCAAAGAGATTGTTGTTATTGTTTGTCTTTTAGAGGACCAAGTTCTTTCATGTAGGCCCCCTTCTAATTTTTATGCATTATTTTTTAAAGAACAATTTCTAAAATGGAATATCTCTAGAGCCCATGTTATGCAGGATATTGAGTTTGAAGATGACAGGAAATTTGTTGGTGCTTATGCATTAAGAAGTGATGTTGAAAAGAACCTCCTCTGTGAATTTTATGTTCAAAAATTTCTTCTTCTGAGAAGATTGAGATCCCCATAAATTTCTATGTGGGTGAAGTATAGCTAAGAGCATTTATATCTACTCTAAAGAACCAGTCCAAATGGAGGGAACAAAGGGAAACATTTTTCAAGAAGAATCTAATATAGGCCTCTTAATGAGGCATGATATTCCATCCCCATTTGGTTCTTTAATAGATTTTGGTCTCAAGTATATTGTTTACAATTGGTGGACTGGTATAGAGATATCTTGAGAACTTATGTGAGAAATTTTAGGGAGCAAGTACTCCCAATGTTCAATGTAAATTTTCTTTCTTGGCAAGTAAGGTATTTTTAGTTAGTCAAAATATGGAACTTAGTGAAAAACATACAGAAGGTTTGCATGGAAAAACAGAGCGCATTCAAAGGTGTGGAAGGGTCAGGAAAGAATCGTGCATGAAGAAGAGAGATAGATTTAGGACTTAGCCATTTTCGTGTGTACAAGATATTTTTGGAGATAGCGTCTTTGAACACACAAACTGGTTAAAGACTTGCATGACATGAATTGGATATTTTTGAATGATCAGCTACAAAGTGCTTTACATGGGTATAGTGAGAATAGATTTACTACTGATAGTTAACTAGAAGAATTCTATTGTTAGCACACTTGCATGTGTGGCTATTATTGTAACGGTGTGTGGCTAATAATAGCATGTGACCTATTTTTGGATTAGATAAGTGGTGAAGGGAAAGTACCCACCCTTATAAATATGTAATGAACTGCATAGTAGAGAAGTGATATGTGAGAAGCGAGTTATTATGAGGTTTTACTACCAAAACTAATGTGTGTATGAACTATGGTATTATCTATTGTAATAATCTTCTATGTATTTATCATGTTTAATGTAATGGAGTGTATTGGCTGAACTAGAATATCAAATCCTGAGTCTAATTAGTTCTTGCATGCTTTATTTCATCATGATATCATTTAAGTTTGTTATTCCCTAGATCTAGATCTGAACATGCACTGTAGAATGATATATTAGTCATGGATATGAATGCTTAAATTATTCATCATGCTAACATCCTGCAACAAAACCCTAAAGAGGGGCTTGGTACCTTTGCATGCTTTGGGTGAGTGCTCAGTATAGGCTGAGTGATGTGTTAGAGCGCTTGGGATTTTATTGGTGTATTCTAGGTTGCATCATTGGTTCCATTTCCAAGACCTCTTTTTCAATTTTTTTCAGGATGGTTCATGATGAAGACATATCAGTTGACCCTAGCAAGTGTTGAGGAGTGGATACATGACCTAGAAGAAGAATATGCATGGAGGTTCAACACTGGATCTAAGTTTGACGCATGCACTTGGGTGGAGTAGAATCTATATGATTGTTTGTATGAGAGATTCTTCACTATCTTTCTAATAGAACTATACAAGTGGCTGGTTGCTTATGCGTCTAAATGGAATTAGAGGTATCACACACTTATCTGGACGTAGGAAGAATTTCAGACCCTTTATGATGTTGATGTGATTTAGACTCGTGTTGTGGATACATGGTTCCGTGGTGTTGTGAACAACTATATCTTGGAGTACTAAATTTCCACTTATTCATGCCCAAAGGTAGATGAATTCCAATTTTTACAATATCCCAAGGGAACTTACGGAAGTCATTTCACTTTTGATCAAGATTCTGATGGTAACCATGAACTTGGAGAACAAACCGATGGTGAACTAAACCCCACCACGCGTAGGGGAAGGAGTAGGTTTGGTGAAAGATGATAAACCTAGCAACAGAAAGGTAAAGAGAGGAAAGGTGGCTTAAGTATAATGTGGCACATGAGAGGGAGATAGAGAAGCAACAAGATGTTGTAGAGAAAATGGTGTTGTGGAGAGAAATAGTTTGGGAAGGTTTTAAAGTTCACACAAAAGATGAGGAACCCGAGCATCGGGAACCCCCGTTTGGTAAAGCATGACAGGAAACATCCTCGGCCTCACGTAGAAGCACACTAGCAGAGACGACTTGGGCCACGGGAGCACATCCAAATCCACACTGGTAACCTTTCCCTTACGTTTGGTTTTCTAGTATCTAATACAACAAATAGTCAGTAAGCTAATTTAGGAAGTGGGAGAGAAGGAGTGAGTCATATAAAAATTAGAACAATGACAACACAAATGACTTCATTGTTATATGGGAGTACCTTTTTGGGTGTATCATCCACACAAAATTTAGGTGCATAGACTTTTGGACTCTCTTTTAGGAGTAGTAATAATTTGTAGAATGTTGGGGTGCAATTCAAGTACTCTTTGTTGTGACATAGGGAAGTACATGGAGTAGTAATAATTCATAGAATGTCGGGGTGTAGGTCGACTCTAGCTACAAGTTCAAGATCGGGAGGTATATGTGGCTCTATTTTTCGGTGGATCACGGTGGTTCTAGAGGTAGAGGAAACATAGGAGGTTCGGATCAAGTGGCTAAGGTCCTTGACCAACCCCAAAATATTTACATGGAGATGTCCCTTTGTCTCCTAGAGTATAGGGGCAAAGAAGATCTTTGCTAAACACATACACATGTGTGAAATCTCATGGCGCGTAAAAGGAATCATCACTTCTGAGTGTAGGAAAAGTCAATAGTCTACTACATTACAAGGGCACACACTTGGTATAGGAAGTTTAACCCTGATCAGACTTGTGTAGACTATGCAGCCTTAAAAGATGCTTTCCTTAAAGAGTTTCACATCCCTAAGTTTGAGTAGAAGAGTATAAGTGTGCTCAAGGATATTAAGCAAGGAACTACTGAGAGTGTTAGAGAGTATGATGCCCATTTCAAAACGTTGTTATCTAAGCTTTCTTATGATATTCATGTAAGCCAACATGCGCAATGGTTTTTTGGGGCCTAATAACACCTTTTAGAAGGGTGCTATCACATAAGACAAACACCGATCCACATGAAGAAATCGAAGCAACTTTATGCGCTAAGGTAGTTGGAAGTATAGACACTGGGGTGAGCCCATTTTTAGAAGAATCGATCATAGATATGGAGAAGCAGTTGGAGAAGCTATCGGTAAATTCAGCACATGAGACGTGCATAAGGATTTGGTGCACAGATTGTGAAGTGAAAGGTCACACAAAGGATAGTTGTCTCTGTATATTAGTACACTCATTGTTGTTCGACTATGAGATATGTCACTTAAACCATCATGTCAGCCACTTCTCATTGTTACAACGCATGATAAGGAATAATGTCTCTTCTTTATTGTAATATTTTCAAGTCCACGACTCACCATACAAAAGAATGTTGGCTGATTGGTTAGATCCATCATGCTATATATATCGGTGTACGATAGAAAAGAGTTTTAGATAACTCTAAAGGAAAGAATGAGCATCAGGATTGGGATCACAATCAGGTGCATTATGATTGGAATGAAGGAATTTTGAATGAGGTTGTGGTAGAGGTTGAGGGTTTTAAGGAGGATATGGAGGTCGAGGCCATGGTGGTGGAATAAGCGAGTTCCCTCACAAAATTTGCCACACATGTGGATCTCCTAACCACTACAGGCATGAATTTCCTTAGAATATTACATGTTCTTTCTGCGGAAAGAATAATAGTTATGAGGAATGCCGGATTTTTATGATCATCTTATTAAGCAACATAAAAAAAAAAAAGGTGCGAGAGATGGTTAGGATACAACGCACTATGGAAAATCAATGGATGCCCAAGTTGGAAGTAGAATCGAGGCATTGTAGGTAAAGATCACGACCCATGCTGAAGCGTCGCGTACTAAAGAAACATTGCAACAATGAATCCTACCATCACTAAGGAGGAGGTTTTACATGCACGGTACCCAAATATTTCCCATTAGAAGGAGGTTTAAAGAAACCATAAAGGTACTCAGGAATTTTTAGGGTGAAATACAGTATTTAAAGGAGTAATCGGGGAAGATGGAGCAAAAAGAAAGCATCAGAGATGATCCAAACTGATATGGATGACTTGAGAGAAGTGTGCAAATTGTTGCGCCAAGAGAATATCATTCCATTGTTGGGGAATTGATTAAAGGGAAACACCCCACGTGAAAGTATTGAGACTAGACGAAAGATCCTACATGCAAATCTTCCTCCTCATAGCATCAATTATGAAAAGGAAATAACTCTGAATGTTGTTGTGGATGGGTGGCTATTGAGTAATATATTGATTGATACAGTGCATAAGTCAATGTTCTTACTTTAGATGCATGGGTATAAATGGGGAGACCTCCATTGCAGCCATCCTCTAATGTATTGTTCATGGATAACCGGACTAAGGTCACTCCCATCGGAGTTTTAAAATATGCATCCATTACCATACAAGGAGCCAAGTTCACTAGATATTTTGAGGTTTTAGCATTGGCAGAGTCAGATAGCTTCCTAGCTCTATTGGGGCATCCTTGGTGCTATGCAAATAATGTTGATCTTCGGTTCAATAAGGGTTATATCAGATTTGAAAAAAGGAGGAAAGAGTTATTATCCCATTAAAAATGGTAAATGTGCCCTATGTTGAGCCCTTGAGTGAAGAAGACCTGAATAGGATTTATGTACGTGCCATCTAGGATCTAGAGGTGCTTGAGCCATGTAAAGAAGGAATCCTTTAGTGGGAGGATGCATAGTCTATTAGTGATACTACAAGTGTTGCTTGTGATAATTGGGCTCATAACACTTATGAGTTGGTAGGGTGCAAAGTAAAGAGCATATTTCCTAGGGTCAACAAACCACGTTATATCAGGAGAATAGGTAACTCAATACCTTGTTACACTAGAGAAGGAGACCCTATGGTGTTCCTGCATGCATGGAAGAAAAGTGGATAGATCCATTAGAAATAAGGAATATTCTAGCATATAGCCTATGCGGGAAAACAACGTGTTGGTGGGTGGTCCACAAGGATAATCTTGTAGGATGGAATGAAATAAGGATTTCTCTTGCCACTAGGTTCTTTAAGAGAAATGCACCTACTCAAATCTGCACTTATAATGGTAATCAACATTGCTCAAACACCATGTTAAACAGTGTGAGAGACTCTAGACAGAGGGGCAGGAAGCTTTACAACCTTCACTCTGGGTGCACAATTTTTATTCCACTCTACATGGATGTGCGCGCGTGCTTGGTATGTATATGTGGAACTCCATAGAGAGACTATAAATTGGTAGGATTTAATTACGGGGAATGACCCGGACATTTGACTTCTTCTCTACCAAGCCTCCAGTGGAAGAAGCATTAAAATTCATAAAGTGCTAAACTATGGGAAATAGTGCAAGGATGAAGAACTCATTCAGGATTTATTAGACAAAGGAAACTTAGGAACACATTTTTTTGAAGAAATAGAGGCCGATGCCACACTACTTCCAAAGCGTGCTTTCCTTGATAAAGAAAAATCAAAAATGATATACTTAGTGGATGATGAAGTAGAAAATTTAGATGTAAACCATTCAAACGGTAGGCATGAGGTGTTGGAAAGTGCAAATAAGACCACGCATGCCTATCATGAACTATGAAGACAAATAAAGTGAATATTGGATCAGATACTAAGCCTAAAAAGGCCATAATTAGAGACTATTGGTCGGACTCTGAAGTGGCAAAATCATAGAGTTACTACAAGATTATCAGGATTTATTCCCTCGGGGGTACCATGAGCTTAAAGGCATGCATGAATCATTAGGGGAGATGAGGATAAATCTTAAAGAGGGTGTGCACCCAATTAGAAAGAGACCCTACAGGATGAACCCCAACTTGTGTGAAAATGTCAAAGAAGAGATTGAAAAAATGTTGAAGTCTGGAATCATCAAGCCCTGGACGAGTCAGAATGGGTTAGTCCAATGGTGATAAATATCAAGAAGGATGGTCATATTAGGATCTGTGTAGACTACAGGGAGTTGAATTCTGCATGTGTGACTGATCCCTTTCCTACACCATTCACTGAGGAAATACTAGAAGGAATTGTAGTGCGCGAAATCTATTCGTTTACAGATGGGTTCTTTGGGTATCATCAGGTTAGGATTTCCCATGAGGATATGGAAATAACTACTTTTACTACTGAATGGGGTAGCTTCACCTATACTGTGATGCCTTTTGGTCTGAAAAATGTGCATGTTGTATTTTCGCGCTTAGTTGTTCAGGTGTTTAAAAGTTTATTCGCAACTTCTTACATGTTTATTTAGATGATTGGACGATGTATGGATTGGTCAAAGACCATTGTGACAATCTATGCTTAATGTTTCAAAGATGTAGATAGTTGAGTATCTCTTTGAACATTAAGAAGTGCATATTTTCTACACCATTTGGAATACTATTAGGACACATAATCTGCAAGGAAGGTTTTCTAGTTGATCTAGCTAAGGTTGTAGTCATTATCGGCCTAAAAGAGCCTACTAGTCAGAGTGAGGTGTGTAGATTCTTGGGTCACATGGGGTATTAAAGGAAATTCATAAATGGATATGCCAATGTTTCCACCTTTGGAGGATTTACTGAAAGGAAAATGTACGTTCTATTGGGGAGAACCGCAACAACGTGCATTTGAGGCATTAAAAGAGTGACTTACTACAACACCTATTTTGTGCTTTCCCTCACGGGATCAACCATTTCATATACATGTGGATGCCTCTAGCATGACCATTGGTGTATTATTGGCTCATCCCAGAGAAGGTATTGTAGATCATCCTATATGTTTTGTAAGTAGAAAGTTAACTCCTGTAAAGAAGAACTATACAACAACCAAGCGTGATGCCTTGTCGATGATCTACACACTGCTGCAAAAATTCACACAATATTTGTTAGCAACACTCTTTGTGTTTTATACTGATCATATGGAATTGAAATACTTGGTGAACAAGCCCATTTTGTAGGGGCATATATGCAAATGGATACTCTTATTTCAAGAATTTGATTTCACAGTTGTGGTCAAACCAAGGAAAAGTAATTCTGGACCAGACCATTTATCCAGAATATAGTCAGGAGAAGAAGCACAAGCCATTGAAGATACAATTCTGATGCACAAGTATCTGATTACAACACATGCCTTCAAAGTTAGAGTATATTGTTGTATTTCTATGTATAGGCATGACACGAGAAGGAATGAAATGCTTAGACAAGAAAAAACTTGCTATATGCGTGGCACCCTATATGTTGATTAGCGGTGACCTGTACAAGTTAGGCCAAGCTGAAGTATTGTGTCGTTGTGCATTAGAAAATGAATGTAAGGACATCATAAAGGAAGATCATGGTGGTATTGCAAGTGGGCACTATACAGGTGATGTCACTGCGTATAAGATTCTACTCCTGGATTATCTTTGGGAGACCATGTATAAAGATTGTAAGGAATTTTGTAAGGCATGTGATCACTATCAACATTTTGGAAAACTAGGAAAACAAGATGAAATTCCTCTAAGAGCTATTACTAGTGCAGAACTATTTGAGAAATGGGCTATAGATTTTATGGGTCCTATTTCACCATGGCGCGCATAGAACTGAATGAATTGCACTACATCATTACTTGTATGGAATACCTTATAAGGTGGGAAGAATCAGCCCCTACAAAGGATTATACAACAACTAGGTTTCTATGGGAAAATATTATTACAAGGTATGGATGTCCATTGAGTTTGAACAAGTGATAGGGGTACACATTTCTTGAATGAGACAATCAGGATACTATTGGATGAATTCATGATTGCACATCATAAGATGACACCCTATCATCCTCAGGCCAATGGAATTTTGAGGCTTTCAAAAAAAAATTGAGCCAAACATTGACAAAGATATGTGATGTTGGAAGGAAAGATTGGGATGAAAATTTTTATTCCGTGCTTTGGGCATATCACACAACATATAAAAGGTTGAACAAAGCCAAACCATTTCAGTTAGTGTTTAGCGTGGAAGAAATTCTTCCTATGGAATTCATGTCCATCTTTGTGTATTGTGCACGATAAAGGTCTAGCTGATGAGAAAACATTAGAAGAATGGATTGAAAAGTTAATCAAGCTAGATGAGTGATGAGAAATAGCACATTGGAGTCAAAAAAAAGAAAAGGCCAGGTAGAAAGCATGGCATGATAGACATATCAAGGATAAAAAGCTTGAGGTTGGACAGATGGTGCTCCTTTATGACTCAAAGTTTTTACACCATCCAGGAAAGCTTAAAGTACATTGGTTGGGGCCATATGTTATCACTCACATACTTGAAACAGAGCTTGCCAATTAGAGGTGCTTGATGGAACACTATTACCTAGGTACTTCAATGGGAGTAGGCTGAAGCCCTACTATAAATAAGTCTTCTTGGTGTTTGTAATAAGGAAATGTTGCCATTTAGATTAGGTTTTCAATTCTATATTTTCCTTAATGTATTTCCTTATTTTTCGCTATGCTTTATCAATTTAGTTGGTGTTTTTGTGTAATAAGCGTGTTTGCACACAGAAGCTAATTACTATTTGAATAATTTATATGTGCAGAGGACTACACATACCTTTAGTGTGGGATGTGTATTTAATATCCAAGTACATGTATTTAATATCCGAAGAATCTGGACTATTAGAAACAAGTACATCTAAATGGAACAAGCTATTACGGGTGCTATTCAAAGTTGGATAATTGTTAGAAAAGAGATTTATTCTAAACAAGATGACCATAGATGGAGATAAATGATGGAACAATATAACGTGAGGTAAGCGGAGGCCGTGAAGACTACTAGTGGAAGGTACAGTGATGAGGTACTTGGGTGCATGGAAGCACACTAAATAGAAGTCTGTGAGCTTGAGAAGGTAGGAGGGCGTACTAGAAGGTTATGACTGGGGTGTAAAGATGTACCACATGGAAAATGGAAAAAAGATCAATTAATGAGGATTGTTGGTAGGTGAAGGAGCAATAAATACACTAAATTTTTGAAAATATATAAAAGGAGGGGATGCAAGTTCATTCTTACCATTGCAATCGTGATAATTTGAAAGATCCAAGTGCAACCGAGATGCGAGAAGAGTATTTAGGTGTGAAGAGTGTGAATCAAGACATGACAAGAATATTTGTGCATAGAGGAAGCTTGCATCCCCAGTTACTGAAGGGTTTGAGTGAAGCAAGGCATTGCAAAAGAGCTAGGGCACATAATTTCAACTAGGGCACACTGAATCGAGATAGGGTTTGGGTTTACATGTTGTAGGAGATAAAAGGTGAGTATTTGAAGTTAGAAGATTGCAGGTTATAGATGGCACCAAAGAAAGCACCTACTGCAGGAGCTAAGGGGAAGAAGAAAGTGGAAGTAGAGGTTGAAATGACTCTGAGAGTAATTTCTCAGAAATGTAGTATCTGGAGGGTGTGATTATGGGTCAGGAATGGGATTCCCACATCTAGAAGAGAAATATCAGTGATTACAACCATCGTACACCTGAAAATAAGAAGGAGTTGGATGCGTTATTAAACACAAAGACAAATAAGCACACAACAGAAGACATGTCAGTGTATGACGATGCTAGGGAGAAGTTGTTGAAGAAGATTGGAGTTTACCAGTTGTATGAGCTCCCCTAATTTGGTAAATATGAACCCTTGTACTAGTGGTTGATGAGTAGGGTACATGAAGATTTCTTCTACTTTGCAGGATGCAAGGTAAGGATCACAACCACATTGATCTCAATAGTAACAGGGTTGAAAGGCATAGGGGTAGATCTAGACGGTGATTTAACTAATAAGGCCACAATCCTGGAGACAAGGAAGGAGTTGGGGTATACCAAGGGTGCACAACATGGAAATTGATAAACTAAAGAAGTACCCAATCATACAAGCAGCTGCACACTTAGTGACAAATTTGAATGACCAAGAAAGATGGTCACAAGTAAACACAATGTGGCTACACATTGTGAAGAAGATGTCACAGGGAGTGAATTACAACATCTCTAGTTACATCATAGAAACTATCATTGAAGAAGCACGCACAAGAGAGAAAATAATTTTGGGGTTGTTCTATTGTCTCTGGTGTTTATGGAAATCGGGGTGCCTAATGGGCCAAAGGAGAAAATGGGAATACCCTATGGAGAACAAGTCACTTGTAGAAATATTTGGAAAGTACTTGTGTGAAGGATCAATGAGTGGACCATTCAAGTAGAGGGAAGAGAAGTGGTATGATAGACTCCACGCAGTGTTTGAAGAAGAATGGTGCATACCCAAGGAGTTACCTTTGGTAGTAGGGAAGGCAGTGCAGTTTATGGTATACCAACACTTTTGCATCGTGTGGTTCACCATGAAAGATGGGGCTTGGAGCCCATGGTGCAAATTACCATATGCCTTCACAACACGATATTTCCAAGCATCAATTCACTGGTTTTTGGATGTGTGCCACCTAAGATTCAATGCAGACAAGGTAGATTGTGACTACCATACACTAAGAAAGACATATGTATATCTAAGATGGACTGCCTACATTGAGAGGCTAGTCTCAGATGTTATAAGCATGAAGCCTGTAAGCTTGGTAGTTGGGGACACTAGAGAAATGCTTGTGTACCTTCAACTCAAGCCTAAGTTGGAGAACAATAAGTATGTGGAGAATGATTTCATGCTCCTAGGGCTACCAAAAGGTAAGCATACAATGGAAAATGTTCCAACACCTAAGCCCACAAAGACAATAAAAGTAGATGATGAAGAAGAGGAGCATGAAGATAGTGGTGGTTTGGAGCACAGAGGTAGGAGGTAGCCTACAGATAGGGTAGAAACTAAGCACATGACTACTCCACCCTAGCCACAAGAGGAAGGTGATGAGGACTTGGATGCAGTCCAAGGAGAGCACCATTTCAAAAGGGTGTTTAGGAGAACCAGGACCCAAGGTGCTACTCCATAATTAGTTTGGAGGTCACCACGACTCTCACCTTAGAAGGAGACAACTGGAAGAAAAAGGAGGAAGTTGAGACTGGGTGAGGAGGTGGAGGAGTCTGCAGAAAGTATGCCCAAATCCCCTACACCACCAAAGAGGATGTGGAAGAGCCAAAGGATGAAGAAATGAAGGATGGAGAAGAAGGAGAAAAGGAGGTAGATGAGACAGTGCAAGAGACTACTCAAGGCATAACAGAACAAGCTCCAAATCTTGACGCTCAAGTTCCTAAGGGGCCAAGATCGAAAATAACAAGTGGAGAATATGTTACATCGGTCATGGGCTATGTTGAGGACACAGGTAAAATTTTCAAAGTGCCCGTTTTCAAAGCACAGTGACACCAAAGGAGTTATATGGGTGGGAGATGATGGATGAAGATATGACAACCATGTGCACAAGGAAGCAACTATCATGGTCTATACACATGCACATGGATGAACCAGACTTTGATGTATGTGAAGAGTCATGTGTATTAAGGAGGTTGAAGAAGACACCTCAAGCTAAACACATAATAATAAAGCCTATTGTTATGTCAGATGAATAAGTGAGTAATGATTTGGTAAAATTCTTGATAGAGGTGGCATGACGAAATGTGGATAAGGATGCAATAATTAGGGTGCTAAGAGAAGAACTCAAAACTAAGGATGTAGAAATAACACAGCCTAAAGAAAGAAAAGGACTTGGAGAAAAAGAAGAATAGTGCATTTATAAGCATGGCAGAGGAAATTGGAGACCTTTTCTTGAAGGTGAGACCACACCTGGAATCCAAGGTACTGGAAAAGTTTCCTTCAGCGATGCATTATGTACGTACCTTGGTGGACTTGGTGCTTGAAGATGGACCTATGCACATGCCAGCACCAAAGGATCCAACACAAGAAGTAGAGAGGGAAAAGGCTTCGGTGATGAGGAAGATTGCATCATATGAGGCATTGCTCCAAAGCTTGCAGGAGGAGCTAAGAAAATTAGACCAGCATTGAACATTTGCACAACTCCGGAGGTAGTCATCAGGATAAGGACCATGGTAGAAGAAAATGAAGTCCTAAAAGCCATGAAGGATGAGACCTTGGGCCACATAGAATGATTAGTGCTTGTCAAGAAGAAGCATGAGGCCCTTACAACAACACAAGAACCACACAAGGAAAGGCTAGATGAGCTTGGGAAACTCATCATGCAAAAGATGGACTTATTAAAAGGAAGAATGACTGCAATGTCCAACATTGTTTTGGTCTTGCTAGAATGAGAAAGGAGAAATTGCACAAGATGAGCTAGAGTCAATTGTAGTAGATATCCTAGAAAAGGAAGAGGCCATGCTCAATGATTGGTAGAATTTAGAGGTGGAAATAAAAGAAGAATATCCAGAATTGATTCTTCTAGTTGAAGTAGAAGATGTTGTAGGGTAAAGTAATTATTTTATTCATAAAAATTCTTTCTATTCTTCTATTCATATTCTTTGATTCATTTTGGAGACAACCATTTCTAGGGTGGCAATGTAATTAGTGTGGGGTAATGTTGGTCAGTCAAAATATGACACTTAGTGAAAAACATATAGAAGGTTCACATGGAAGAATAGAGCGCATTCAAAGGCACGGAAGGGTCAAGAAAGAATTGTGCGTGAAGAAGAGAGATAGATTTAGGACTTATCCATTTTCACGTGTATGAGCTATTTTTGGAGATAGCATGCCAAACACACAAACCGGTTAAAGACTTGTGTGACATGCATTGGCTATTTTTGGAGGATTGGCTACAAAGTGCTTTGCATGGGTACAGTGAGAATAGATTTACTACTGAAAATTAACTAGAAGAAGTCTATTGTTAGCGCACTTACATGTGTGGCTATTATTGTAATGGTGCATGGATAATAATAGCATGTAACCTATTTTGGGATTAGATAAGTAGTGAAGGGAAAGTCCCCACCCTTATAAATATGTAATGAACTACGTAGTAGAGAAGTGATATGTGAGAACTGAGTTATTATGAGGTTATGTTGTCAAATATGATGTGCGCATAAACTATGGTATTATCTATTGTAATAATATTCTATGTATTTATCATGTTTAATGTAATGGAGTGTATTGGTTGAACCAGAGTATCAAATCCTGTGTATAATTAATTCTTGCATGCTTGATTTCATCATGATATCATTTAAGTTTGTTATTCCCTAGATCTAGATCCGAACATGCTTTCGTAGAATGATATATTAGTCATGGATATGAATGCTTAAATTATTCATCATGCTAACATCTTGCAACAAAAACCCTAAAGAGGGGCCTGGTACCCTTGTGTGCTTTAGGTGAGTTCTCAGTCTAGGATGAGTTATGTGATAGTGTGCTTGGGATTTTCTTGGTGAATTCTAGGTTACATCAAGTATCAACTTACTACAAAACATTATAAGAAAAAGGAGGTGATTTCACCCACTAACCTCTGTTGGTCACTAAAAATGTCCAAGGACCTCTACAAAATCATTCTAGAGATGTAAGAGAAGTGGATTGGGATGTGGTATAGGCCTCCATTAGTCATTGCACCAGTACCACAATGGAATTCCATAGATGATCAACCAGATGGAAGCTATAACACTTGAAGGAAGATGGTTACTGATTTCTTTGGGTTCTGTAATTGAATTGGATGAAACTTGACAAACATTTTCCAATGAGTATAATTGTTCAAGGATAGTGGAACAACTAAATAGGTAGCAGGAGGACCTACTAAATCTTAAGTTTGGGGGAGTGATGAACCCCTATTTTGTCATGTGTAAACCCATGTGAAACCCTATATTTTTGATATCATGTTGCATGATGTATAATATTGGCGGTTTATAATTAATACTTTACTATGTTTTGGAAGGAAATGTTGTGCATATTCTTGTTATTTTTATCTTGTTATTGTTTCTTAAAATATGGCTAAATGAAATATTTTATGAATGTTAACAACCTATTTGGAAAACCATGTGTCGAGTCATCCCAGGAGTTAATTTCAGACCAGCACAGGACTCGTCGGTGCACTAGTGTAGGAATCACCTTATAAGGCACGACTCACCTTTGCATTGGCATAGGAATCATCATGGAGTGTAAGACTCACCCATGTCATTAATTCATATTTCCTTGAAAGAAGGAGCTTGCGTAGAGGAGATGGGTAGCTCATATGGATGAACTATAAGTTGATACAACTAATAGCATAATGACATGAACATGAAATGTGTGCCACTATCTCAACCTACCTTCATGCAGATTATGAGGTCTAATCACCCCTTGTTTAAATGTAGTTTCTTAGAAACATGATGAAGACAGACACTTATGTATTTATGATCACCATGATTCTCTAGAATCAATTTGAGATCTACAATATCTTTAAGTGTTGATTTACTCCCTCAAAGAATTTAATTTTGGGCCTCCTATGTAGTTACAAGCATTGCATAGAAGAATCCTTCCACTAACTGTAATTCTTAAAATAGTTATTCATTGTTTTAGTTAGCATCCAGTTAAGTAGATGATATTAATTACAAATAAACTAGTTCTCTCCTAGAGGAACTAGGATTGATAAGTATAAAATAGCTAATGTATTGAGATTCATAGTTCGGTTTAATTAGTTTATCATTATAAAAGGTAGTTCTTTCAATTTAATAAAATTATAGATTCAGGGGAAACTTTGTTGTGTAACTTTGGATGCTAAACCTGATCGAAGGAAGGAGTAAGGGCCACTCCTCCCTAATGAGAAGGGAGATTTTAGTGTTGTTTACTTTATATTATTACACATATTTTAAGATTTTAGCATTGAATTGTTTTTATACTTGTAAATTCTGTCTTTAATACTCTTTTACTTCCAATACATTTCATTTCATAATTACAGTTAGTATATTATTTAGTTAATTATGTTATTAAGTACATGTAGAGAATAATTCCTATAGTTCCCTTTGTTTCAAACAACCATCGACACCGCCATGGATTGAAAAATATAATGAAATTAAATTATGAGTATTAACGATGCTCGTCGACTTTATTATTATAAGTGGGGTGTTTTTTTAAAGGGGTCGATTTTTATTAACGTGGTAAGGTGTGTTTAATATCCATGGTGTTTTTAATATATAGCGGTGGCTAAATATTAAGTGGGTACTTTTTTAAACATTTGTTAGGTTCTATTTAGGATCTAATAATATTAATAAGGGTACGGTCCATTTTAATATAAGGAGGTTTAATATATATTTTTATAGTTAGATCTTAAATTTAAATATTAGGATCTAATTCCTTTTAAATTATATTAATATAATTTAATCTTTAAGGGATTTTTTAGAACTAGGTTTCTAGTTTTAATTAAACTCTTTTATTTAGATTAGTAATTAATTTAATCGTTATTTAACATTGGTGTCATTTTTAAAACTCTTTTAATTCTCAAATTAGATTTATTCGCATTTTTAAAGTGTGAAAACTAGTGTTATTAGATGATTTTTTCTTCTAATCCGTTCTTTAGAGTGTGCAACTCTCTTCTAGTGTTTTTAACCTTTCGGAGCTTTTTAACATCCTAGAGGTCCCGGGATTTGTCTTGATCTCATTTTCTGCATTGCAATAACCCTTATTATTACTTGTGGACTAGTGAGTGTGTCCACCAAAATATTGCAGCAAGGGTTTTTACATTTTGCGACGTGAGATACTCTTTCTCACAACAAGACGTGCTTTCACCCCTTATCTTGTTTTTATGTTGTTGTGCTTGTTTTTGGTGTCAATTTTCTCGTGATCAATAAAATTTGATTTTGGTCTCCTCGCTTGTGTGTTTTTACGCTGATTTTAAGGTGAGTGGCCAACTATTTCATGACACACCGGATTGTATCCAGTGCACTAGAGTATAAAGTGTCAAAATCGGTAGGGTTATAATATTGTCCGAGTGGTTGTGTTGCTTGTTTTTCTTTTCTACATTCCTTATTTATCTCTCTTTTCTATGGATTCACTTTCGATTCCTTTGCTTACGCCATTCAACTTATTTGAATGGAGATTGAAAATGGTAATGAAACTAAGGGGTAAAGGGATGTTTCACATCACCACGAGAGATAAGACTGATCCTTAAAATGAGCCCACGAAAAATCTAAGTGGTTGAACCGAAGTGATGAATCCTTAGGTATTCTTTGTATTTCTATTTCTCCTAACTTACTCTTCCACATTGAGTCATCTGAAACACCCAATTATGTGTGAAAATTTTTAGATGACATGAGAGCGCAAGAGATGGAAAATGAACTACTAGGATTAAATTCTAGTGACTTTGAAAACCTACAGGAATTCTTCTCGAAATTTTTACATAGTAGATTATTGCTAAAGGAGCGTAAAGTGGAGAAGAAATATTCCCAATTGATCTTGTTGTTTCTTTCTAAGTAAGTTCCTAAATACTTTGTCTTTATGTAAAATTTTCATGCTACAAAATCCACTGGGCAATGCTTGGAATATGCCCTCATTTGACATTTTTCATCCCAACTCATTTAAGAATAGGAAAAAATCATTCAAATGGGGTCTCTCAAGTCCAAGTCACATTCCCTTGTAGAAATTACTAGTAAGGGAAAGAAGACTGAAAAGAAGAAAGAGAAAAAGGACCAACCTAAGAAGGAAACCAAGACCAACCAAGCCAAAACCAAACCTAACATGAACGCTTTAACTTTTGAGCCTAAAGAGAAGAAATAAAAGTATAAGTGTTCCTATTGCAAGAATACTGGTCATGAAGAGCATCAATGTATGAGAAAACAAATTGATCACCTTACTCATTTACTTGAGAATAATAATATAGGTGTTCCCAAGTCTATTAAGAAAATGATCCGAAAGTTGAGTCTTCCAATGAAAAAGAGTGTAAATCTGATAAGAAGAAAGGAAAGGACCTTGTAGCTAGATTTTCTCCTTCATTGACGTGGATTATAGATTTCGGTGCCTCACACCACATGGATTCTTTACATGTTGAGTTCTCTAACATTAAACCATGTGGTATGTCCCAAATCACGTTGGGTGATGATACTACTATGTCAATGACACTCACCGTGTGTCGGTTTGCAGTAGTGGATCGGTAGAGATGGATAGGGGCTCATTTAACCAAGTGTTGAGTGTTTCGATCTCTCAACCAATCTCTTATCATTTTACCAAATCACTCACCTTAGTGAAGGAATGTGAGTGGAATTTGGTCCTAAATCAATGACTATTTGTGAGCTTCACTCCAACACTACTATGGCTGAGGGAAAGGTATATTAGCATTCATGGTTATATACCTTCTCCCAATTTACTCCGATTTGATGCCCACTACCTTTCTCACTCATAAAAATGAGGTTAGTAAGGTAAGCTATGACATGCATGTTTTGGCCATGTGAAATTTTTTTACCTTGAACAATTGAGCCAAAACAAAATGGTCAATGGGTTATCCCGCATCATATTTTCTAAGGTTCTTTGTGAGGGTTGTGCCCTCGAGAAGCACCCGAAAAGAGTTTTGACAAAGAAAATTCAAGCGATATAATCATCTTTTGGATCTTATTCATAGTGATATTTCTAGCCCTTTTTCGTATCCTTCATTTACTAGAGCTCTTTATATACTAACCTTCATTGATGAATTTTTGTGTTACACATGGGTGTATTTTCTTAAGCTTAAGTTTGAAGTTTTGATCACTTTTGATAATTTAAGGATCTTGCTAAGAAACAAGCAAAACAATTTATCAATATTCTTCGATTTGAAAAATGGAGGTGAGTATGTGAGTAATAGGTTCATGGATTTCTATACTTATGAAGGGATTTCATTGCAATGTATATTTTTTTACAACACTTTGGAAAATGGAGTTATATAAAGAAACAACCTAATGCTTAATGAGATGGCCACTTGTATGGTTCAATTGAAGTCCCTTCCTCTGTAGTATTGAATGAAGTGGTGAATTGTACTTGTTACATTTTGAACTATGTTCCACACAAGACAATAAGAGGGATGAAACCCTTTGGAGCTTGGTTTAGATGCAAGTTTGATGTTGATAACTTTCGAGTCTTCGATCTAAGGTTATGGCATAGATTTCAAAATAAATGCAAGGATTTGGAACCATAGTCTAAAACTTGTATCTTTGTAGGGTATCTTAATGGTGTGAAGGGATATTTATTGTTAATTATGAGATTTATATCAAGAGAAGTGTAAAATTTGATGAGTCATCTTCAACTTCTACTTCTCTACCCTTTGAGGTATTTATGCTCTCTATTTCGAATTTGACTCTTCGGATGACGATGTTGTTGAGCATGGTCCTCCTCTTCTTGATCCTCCCATGCCTCTTGACCATCATTATTTATATTCTTTCGATTCTAATGATAGTGTTGATTTTGATTATGAAAATATAGAATTTTGTACCTAATATAATGCTATTGTAATAGTAAATAAATATTTAATTAAGTACAAAAATGAATACTAAAAAAAAAAGCAAGAAATTACAAAACCCTAGTTGCAAGGAGGAGAAGAAGGTAATTATTTGATTCGTAATAAAATATGGAGTGTATGAAGTGCTTACTAGGTGAACATAGTAGTAGAAAAGTCACACAGAGACCCAGAGAGATGCACATTTTGAAATATAATGGATCGGGGTGCTTGGAGAGGGACAGGGGGCACTCGCGGGTGACCTAGGCCTATTTATGAGTACAGGTCTACAAAAATCTCAAAACCTCCTCTGGTGGTCACAATATGTTCCTTATTAGTCACTTTGTGTCGCTTTAAGGTCACACCAAGATCACCAAGGTCGTTAGAAACCCGTAATGAAATATGAACCGCAAAACCCTCAAATAGAGATCAAATCCTAAAAAGATGCAGAATGAGGGGTCATACTATCCTCGGCTTCCACAATGATGGACTTAAAACTAAGCATTGCATTACATCTCAAGCCTAATGTAGTTCTCTGTGTGTGTGTGTGTGTGGAATTGTTCCTAGGTTGCTCTTATGCCACCACATTTGGATAGCGAGAAAGTAACAAGAAGTAGAATGTAATAAATGTGTGCATGGGATATATTGAACTTCCCTCCTATGAATTTTGATGTATAAAACCATCCCTTGTGTCCCTTGTGATAGAACTAGATAGATGCAATGGAGATCTTAAATGTCATTGATGGATGCAACCTTAGGTGGTGATAGCTAATGTTTAGTGCTTGGTCCTTTATTATGTACAAATAACTTTATATTTATATGATTCCCTTGCTTAAATTTTGTAATCAATCCCAAAAATGATGACTACCAAAAATATAAGATGATCAAATAGATAGAAAGGACCCAAAAATGTGAGTAAAGTATAAAGAGGATAAAGTGGCACCCGGAGGGGACAAGGGCACCTCACGCTAATGTCCCGGCTAGGAACCAGTGTCCAAGATGACAAATGCTAAGGAGTAAAAAGGAAAACTGAGCAAGTAAGCATGCAAGACTAAAAGTACCAAAATAAAACAATTAAAGGTGTCCAAAGACATAGGTTAATTAGTATTGTTCTCACTTATGAATAATATGAATAGTAGTATGTAATTAGGACTAGATAATTACCCAAAGTGCATGATTTTGTGTCTAGATTTTCCCCCACTTTATGTTGGTGAGTGGAAAGCTTGGTAACATAAAGTATATAGAGTTGCATAATTTATAACCATGTATATTGATCTAGAGATGTGTCGAGGACTAGACAAAGTGTGGAGTGATAAAAATGTGAAGCATGGATGCTAAGGAGGAGAAAGTGCAAAAAGTGATGAAAATGAACCTAGGGTAGATAACACATGTGTAGATGTCATGATATACATGTTGTCAATGTGTGTGATGTTGTTAGTGATGTTGACTACTACTTCCCATACAGATGGAACTACAAAAGAGAAGTTGACAAGTAGTCAAATACGCTTGTATATGTGTAAAAAACATGTAGAGTATGTAAAGCATGTATTCGTGACGAGGAAAAAAAGTGTAGAAAGGATCCCGTAGATGATTACAATGCGTGAGTTTTTTTGGTGATCTCATGCCAATGTAATGGAAGAGTTGTAGGGAGAACTGTTTGGTGTCATCTTCCAGCCTTTAACTACTTCCCGCTATTCAGAACACCACTATAGATGGTTTTTATAAATGCATGCTAAGGACTATTCGCCTGTAAAATCCATTTTGTATGGATTTTTGTAGATTGTGTTGAACTAGCAATCGTTGTGTAACTACCCCTTGGTCTCGTGTATCCAAGAAAGACTCGTTGTATTGCCCCTGGTTTCAAGAATCTAGGAAAGATGCTATATTGCCCTAGTTTCAGGCATATAGGAAAGGTTGTTGTGTTAAGGACCCAAGTATGATTCTAAGCCCTGTCTGAAACTAAAAACTCTACTTTGTACTAATACCGTAGTGTGTATAATTTTGTATAGGGTGATTGGTTCACCCATATGATGCCCCCTCATTTGGGGTGCATGCGATGTTGCTGAAGGAGTATGTAGCCCAAAAGAGGACCGACCACTAAGTTGTGCCCTGGGGAAGGGAGTTTGGTTGGTAGAAACCAAGGCACACATAAAAAAAGTGGCTAAGAAAAACAAGTGTTAGTACAAGCAAAGACAAACACTCATGTATAAGACAAAATGTACACTACATAGATAATATATAAACACATGAGAAGACAATATAGATTTGTGAAAAGTGGGTTGTAAACATGGGACACCACTCATGATGTCACAAGACAATCAAGGTTGTAATGGATGAAAAAGACAAGTGTGCACACAAGACAAAGGGAAAATCCCGTGAACAATAACATACAAATTATGTAAAATATAATAGATAACCATTGAAACAAATAGTCTTTCATAACAAATGTTGCACATGAAGCACCCGTTAGCACATTAGAAAGATAAAAAGTATGTCAAAGCATGTATAATCGGAGAAACTAGTGTGTTATGAAATAAAATGAAATAATAACACCTATAATGTATGAAATTGGATGCCCCTAGGAGCCACTATGGGACTGGTATGAGGTACTTCACCAAGCATCCATGCTATGTGTAATGGATTTGTATAATCTGCAATCACAACTAGAAAAGAAATGAATGCACATGTGTGTATGATAAAGATAATTACATAAAAAATATCTATCTAGCATGTGTAACAAGATGAACATGTAACAAGTATATGTAAACAAGAGTAAATGCAACCAAGATATGCAGTATGCCATGGATGAGGTGGAATGGAATGCAATGTAAATGATAGGGAAAACATGCCCCCGAGTGGATGTGTATGTATGCAATGAGGTTCATTTATTTATGCCCTCTCATAAATCAATACTTGAACCATAAACTAGAGTGCGCTAATGGGAAATAATTTTGAAGATGTGTTGTATATAGGAAGGGTTGATGAATGACGTGGAGATGATATTTATGCAACAAAGGAATGATTTTATTTTAAATCTATAGAATGAGGTGCTAGGGTGCGTGATGATTTATCCTAAAGCGTATATCACTAGTTGGGTAAATGTGATGATGTAGCTCAAGGCGTGTATCACGAAAAAGATGAACGTGATGCTATTGGAAAACGTGATGATGTAGCACAAAGCATATATCATGAAATGTATGGATAAGATGATAGAAAGAATGATGATGTATAAAAATTGTATGTCATGAAATACATGAGTGGAATGATCAAAAGCGTGGTGATGTAGCCCAAAGCATATATCACAATATCTATGAAGAAGGTGGTGGCAAAAATGTCGCATAGTGTGATAAAAAAAGGTTGATTGATTGATTGTGAAGATTAAAGTGTAGAATGATATAAATGTGATGAGGTGAGGTTCAATTTTGATTGGGACCCTCGTAGTCAAATATGAACAATTAGACTAGAGTGAGTCGTCGGGTAGTGAATGCAACACATAAAAGTAGATATAAGAAAGATATAACATAAATGTATATGGTGAGTAAGATGTTAAAGGTGTGATGGATGATGTAATAAGAGAATGTAAAATGTGTAGAACATGTTTTTTGTGAGATGTGTAATGTGTAGTGTGACTAAGCAATGCTAGAGATATGTGTGGTGAATGTGTCTAGTGTAAAATGTGTGATATGGTCAAGTGTATGATAATGCATGGTGTGTATAGTGTGTAGTGTGTGAGGTTCATGTGTGTAGTATTCCCTCAATAGTCAAGTGTGAACCATAGCATAAGAGTGCGTCATCAAGAAATGATGACATGGGTGTGTGTCGATATGTATATGCTAGAAGTTAGGTATGTGATAAGGTAAAAGTAAGACACATGGTAATGCTAGGGGGAAAATGAGCATGATGCTCCCCAAGTGCAGGAAGGAATAGAGCAATCAAGTGCCATGGTCTAAAAGATCACCATTTTCCAGATAAAAGCCAAATGCGGCTGCATTGGAGACTTGATAGGAATACTATGAGGTGGATCGTACAAAGAGCCGGTACGATGTAAAGTGTACATAGTCATGGAATATTATTCATCAGTGAAAGGTGTTGGTGGACAATCATGAGCATACCAATGGGTGAGATTTTGAGAATGACTAGGAGATGAATCACTACTAATAATAATATTGCCAAAGGGCATAGGGAAAGTGATAAATGTGTGAGTGGAATCTAACATGCCCCCAATATAGTCAAGCCAATATTTTCCTTGAGTGTCAGTGGAGAAGTATGAGGGTACATGCAACAAAGATTACTAAATGGAATACCTGAAGACCATAGGTGGCCATAAGGTGAAAATAACCATGATAAAGATGAGGTGAATGAGGTGGTGGTAAGATATCATTAAGTGTCAATCCAAGCTTAGCTAAGCCATCATATGTGTAAATAGTATCGAGAGAAAGTATGGTCCACTTGAATATGATGCCAATATGACTTGTTTATTAAGAGCGTGCATGTGAAAGGAGGTGGTGTAGATGTAGACTTCTCAGAGAGAGTGAAACAACATCTAAATTATGGATAGACCCCTGGTAAAGTACCATCGCATTATTAGAGGGAGGGGTTTTGAATTTTTATTCACCAGAGCCATTGGCCACGAAAGTGTCATTGAAATAAGAGTCATCTATATCAATAGGAGTGAAGTTGATTTTTCCTAATGCTTCATCAATAAGTTCAACATGATCAACTTCATCATCAGATTCATTAGAATCATTTGTGTCTACATTGTCATGTTGTATTGTTGTATCGAGTACGTTGGTAGGTGGTGCACTAGATGTAAGAGGAGTATTAGTAGGTGTATTAGTAGTTTGTATAGGAGAAGGAACTGTGGGTGAAATGATAGTAGTAGTATGAGTAGAAATAACTGGAGTGTTTGGAGTGGTAGAAGAAGAGTGTGAAGCACTAGACTAACCAATGTCATATGTATCGATACTACTATATGGAATAAGTTGTGTAGGAGGAATAGGCATAGCAGTGATGGGGTCTATGTGAAAAAATTTGAAGGGTTCAAGATCTGCAGTAATAGTATGTTCATAGCCATCATGCAAGAATTTGACACATTGGTGTACAGTAGATGGGACTGCTTGCATTGCATGAATCCAAGGTCTACCTAGTAATAGGTTGAATTGAAATGAAGCATCTATAACGAAGAATTCGGTAAGGATAGTCTTAGGCCCAACTTGAATATGTAATGAAATAGTTCCTAGGCATGTGTGAGTAGTTGAATCATATCCCTGAATGAGAGTGGAGTTCTTAGAAATTAGATTATCGTTAATTCCCATTTGTTTTAGAAGGGAATGAGCACATAGATTGATGGCTAATCCATTATCGATAATAACACGTTTAATGAAAGTGGTGCTGATAACAATGATGATAAGAAATGGTGCACACTGATTATCACTATAAAATGGTGATATGTCCTCATTAGTGAATGATATATCACGTGGTAAATTTTTGAGAGACTGAATGAGCTGGGTGAAGGTGACCACAAATTTATCACTTTCTATGTGAATAACAAGAAGGGTGGCCTCTAATGTTTGACAAAAAATTTGGCGCATTGCGCAATAAGTCATAGAGAGAAATTTTGGCCGATGTATTCTTAAGTTGTTCAATGATATCATATCCTTTATAAGCAGAAGTAGTTGGAGGATCCACATAAGTAATAGGTGGTGGAATAGAAATGGGTGTAGCCATAGGAGGGTGAGTGCGTCGAGTAGTTACTATATTGATAAAAGGATCAGCCATAGGTGTAACAAAGCAAGGAGGGTGTTGAGTACGAACTTGCATGAAATCAACAGGAGTAGTAGTTATGCTAGAAACCCTAGTGGGAGTGAAAGAGGGATAAGATGATTGAGTCATAACTTGATAAGGTGAAGACATACTCAGAAGTAATGTGTTGAATCAGTCGGGTTCACCAAAATGATTATGCAAAATATGGAATATTGTTCCTACTCGATGTTATAAGTAGCAATAAATAAATATACAATTAAATACAACAATGAATACTCAAGAAAACTAAGAAATAAATTAAGAAACCTTAGTTTCAAGGATGAGAATAAGGTACTTAACTAATTTAAAATAAAATATGGAGTTTACTGAAGTGCTGAAAAAGTGAATAGAGAAATAGGAGCGTCGCACGAGAGAGACCCAAAAAAATGCAAATCTAGACAAATAGGCTAGATTGGGGTTCTTGGAGAGGGATAGGGGAACCCATGGCATTTTTGGGGAATCTGTGTCTATGAAAAATATCAGAAAACCTCCTCCGGGTGGTTACAAGATGCTCACTATTAGTTGTCTTTAGTCACTCTAACGTCGCTCCAAGATCTCCGAGGTCACTAAAAGTTTGCAATGAAATATGAACCTGCAAAACCATCAAATAGACATAAAATCCTAAAAAATAAAGATGTAGAATGGGGGTCGACTGTCCTCATAAACCAAAATAATGGACTTCCAATGAGTTCTCGCACTACATCTCGGACTCCAATGGAGTTCTATGTGTGTCTGTGGAATTGTGCCCTAGGTTGCTCTTGTGTCAGTCACACTTGGATAACGAGCAAGTAACTAGATGTAGAATGTAATAAAAGTGTGCATTGAATAAAATGAATTTCCATAATATGAAGTGTGATACAGAAAACAAACCCTTGTGTCCCTTGTGATGGAGCTAGATGGATGTAATGGAGCTCTTAGATGCCTTGATGGATGCAACCTTAGGTGGTGATAGCTAATGCTTAGTGCTTGGTCCTTTATTATGATCACATAAATTTATATTTATATGATTCCCTTACTTGAATTTCATAATTAACCTTGAAAAGGCTGACTACCAAAAAGATAAGATGATCAAATGGATAGAAAGGACCTGAAAAGTGTGAGTAAAGTACAAAGAGGATAGGGGCACCTAGCGTTGGCATCCTGGATGAGTGTTGGCATCTAGGATGAAAAATGTGGAAGAGTAAAAGGAAGACTGAGAAAGTAAGAGTACAAGACTAAAAGTAGAAACATAAAGCAATGAAATGTGGCCAAAGATATGGGTTAGTTAGTAACATTCTCACTTAGGAATTATATGCATAGTAGTATGCAATCATGACTAGATAATAACCCAAAGTGCATGATTTTGTGTCTACATATTGGAACCTTGTTCCTTCTCAATCGAGTGATGAATATTCGACTATGATCCCGATCATCCTGGTCCTTTCTCGGGCTAGGAAAACTTTGTAGAGTGTTGGAGAGTAGATGGGATACACTTTGGACAAGAGGGAGACTTGCTTAGATTTCATTGGACCTCACTCCTTCTTCACCTCCGTTTTTGAACCTCATTTTTCTAAGAGGCTTCTATTATTATTTTATGATATTTTTCCCTAGATTAGGAGTATTCCTCACTCATGAAGAACCATACTTGGGATCTCACCCCTCTTTTCGAAGGAAGAACAATCATTTAGTGTAAGTGGGTGTTTCAAACAAAGTATAGTGCAAATGGAGACATCAATAAGTTTAAAGTGTGACTAGGAGCGAAGGGTTTTTCGAAGTATCCGGGTTTGATTACTTAGAAAACTTTGATTTGGTTGTAAATATGACTTCTATACGAATGACCCTCGCTATTGCTATGGTGAACAGATGAGAAGTTCATCAAATGGATGTTAAGAATGCCTTCCTTCATAAGGACCTAGAGGAAGAGATATACATGGAACAACCTCCGGAGTTAAGTTAATTATCCCTCCCTTATTTCTAAGTTAAAGAAGTCTCTCTATGGTCTTAAACAAGCCCCTCGGGCTTGGTATGCCAAGATGGACTCCTTTTTACATACACTAGATTCACTCAAAGTGTCACTCGACACAAATGTTTATATTATGTGGCAAGATGACTCCATACTCATCCTTGTTATATATGTTGATGAATTTATTATCATGAAAATCTCTTCCTCTATCATTGATTCTATGAAGATTGCCTTGTCTAACAAATTTTCCATGTTTGACCTAGGATTGCTTCATTACTTTTTGGAATTGATTTCACAATATGACTCGAGAATTATAATTTCGTAGCCTAACTACTCCCTTGATTTTATTGTTTGGTTTCATATGTCTAATTTTAAGCTTTCCCTGCTCCTTTGCTTTCTCGGTCTTAAGTTGGTTTTTGATTTCTCTACTCCATTGGTTGATGGTAACCTTTTATCAATAATTGGTAGGTAGTTTGATGTACCTTACTCAAATGTGTCCAGATCTATCATATGTTGTTGGGATCATGTCTAGATTCATGCAGGAGCCACATGAGTTGTATTGGAAAGAAGCGAAGTGGATCCTTCATTATGTTTGTGGAACTTATACGGATGGAATTCACTATCTAGGAGGAGTAGATATTGACTTAGTTGGATATACTGAATCGATTGGGTCGGTGATCTAGATCATCATAAATCTACCTCAAGATATAGTTTTCTCTTAGTTTGGGTCCTTTTAGTTAGTTTAGAAAGAGGAAGAATGAAATTGTGATATCTTCCATAGAGGCACAGTACAAATGAGTTGTCAATGCTGCCATGGAAGTTGTTTGGTTACATGGTATCTTGAAAGAGTTTGGTATTCACTATTGGCAGCCTACTATCATCTACTATGACAACATGAGCACCATATTGATACATGAACATCACTCTTGATGCTTGAAGAAGAATAAAAAAGGAAAATAAAACCTATTCAAGGAATTGGAACCATGTAATAGGATTCTAAGTAGTTTTCCCACCAAACTATGTTATGTTTGAATTTGAATCTTGTTATGTAATTACTCTTTGTTATGAGAGTAAAAGTAGAAAATATATGCCTTCGGTGGATATGATATGTAGGAGGAAGTAATATATGTTATGGGATATTGGGAGGATCATGTATGAGTTTTCCTAACCATATGCAAGCTGGAAAAATAGACCTATCTAATTCTACATGTAAGTTGAGGAAATATCTCAACTAGAATAAGATACGTCTTATCCTTAAGAGTAGGATTGGGAGAGATAGAATGGGTGAATATATCATTTAGAGGATTGATTTGAATGGAATGAAATTGTAATATGTTTTTAAAACATGAATAATGTATGTGTGTGGGTTTTGGAAAGAAATCACAATGTTATTGTGCATTTTTGATGAGTTTTGATCATGTTTCTAACTTCATCCTAGACAAGGCAATGCACCTGAAAAGGTGACACTCACACTAATACAATTTATTTAACTTGGATGCTAAAAAAAATATGTATAAGGTAAATATAAGGTGAATAAAATTTATTTTAAAGCTTGATGATCAAAATTGTGGTTTTTATAGCTAATTCGGTGTTTTTGGGATCAAATTAGCACATAGGTGTAAAAGTAGTTTTATTCAATTTTTTTATAAAATTATGGATTTTTGATGGGTATTTTGTCTAATTTATGTATGAAACATTTCATTTCCAGATCATAAGTGGAAGTTCCTCATGTAACAATTTATCATTCAACTAGAAAACCTTAAAACGAGGATTCAATGCTGTGATCATGATAAATTTTTATTCCCACAATCAAATGGTTTTAAATTTGGTCCCTAGGTGAAAAAGGTAATTATACAAATGGGTTTTAATATTTTACATTAAAATGAGTTTTGGAGTTTTGAAGTATTTTCTATCTAGATTGTGTTTGGTGCGAGATAGGTACTTGAAGAAAGAAGAAGATCTTGCACTTGTTGATGGAATAATGGTATCGAATATATCAGGTATGGAAAATGATAATACACCTATATCCTCATGAATTAAGTCATTATCTTAATAAATGGTCATACTCAAGGTCTTAAGAAAGTATATAGTTTGAAGGCATGATGAGATCAAAGATACTAGTTTTTGCATGAATATTGAGATAGGTGAGAATGATGGAGGCATGAATGGAAATAATTTCTTGAGGAGATAACATGTGTACATACATGGTTATAAACACTCTTAAAGTCTACATCCATACAAACCTATAACATCTTATGTTTGATCTAAGATAGAATGAAGTGGGAGCAAGGAATTGGATAAATAAGAAGAAATAGAGCAGAGACTTAAAATATGAAGATAGCATCATGAAGGTAAAGAAAAAGTATTAAGACCCTAATGACCTTAACCTCTATACTTTGTGATGTTTTTATTTTCTCTTGGAGCCTAATATCATTCCATAAGAACAGAGTAGATTATGTTGAGAAAACATGATATAAGGACTAAAACATCCTTTTAGAGAACTCTAGAATGTACTACTAAGATGATCAGAGGTGTAAGAACACTAATTATTGAGGATCTAACAAGGTGGAAAACATTTGGCATGCTTAGATACCATGTTTTGACTTCATCATAAAGAAGATAAGGATGTGGATTTTCTTAAATTTATCCTTTCATTTCAAGATATCGAGTAAGTTGTGCTAAAATGTTGCATCATTTTGGTATCAGATTGTAAACAACCTCTTGTAAAATTCATCTTCTTGATAATATCAGATGATGTGATGTAGTTTCAGGTGATTATGAGAAGAAGGTAGTCAAGCCATTAAGGATTAAGAGAAGAAGAAGCCAAGAAAGGCTTGAAGAGAGCCTGTGAAACTTAAGAAGAGCATAATGAATCAATCTAAAAGATCCAAATAAAATATTGGATGATCTACCAATATATTGAGGTGAAAAATACTCGAGTGGGGTAAGATGGAGGTTGAGAAAGTGAAAGGAATGATGAAAGAAGCATCTAGGATAAACAAGAACCAAAGAAAAGAGATACAATAAAGAGAGAGGGGGAGAAAACATAAAGAGGAAGAGGAAGAGTACCAAAGAGAAGTAGAAGAGATTAAAAAAAATATAGCAGAGGTAGAGCTAATGGTTGAGAAAATGCAAGAAGAAATCCAATAATTTGGATGGAAGATGAGAAAGAAGGTAAAGTGGCCAGTTAAGCTATTTATGGAGAAGAAGAAAATAAAAAGATGGCTGCCTTGGGAAGGGAGAAAGATACTCATGGGAGGATAAATAATAAATAGTTACCTTGTGAAGAGGTTCAAAGAGAGTTCTCATTGGGGAGAACATGGAAAAAGTGTCAAAAGAAGAACTTAAAAATAAAGTGATGAAAATGATAGAGTGTCCATGAAGGAGGCACTATTGAAAATTCTTTGGTATTTTTCTATGATTTCTAACTTTATATTTCAGTTTGTATAGACAAGTATGAAGGATGGTATTGAGAAGATCAAATACATGACCTTAGAACTAGGAAGAAATGGGTCAAGCAATGAACCTATGAAGAGATAAGGAGAAATGAAAGAACCTATGCTATTTCATGAATAAGAGATGCATTCTAAGGCACCGAAAGGAGAATAAAATGCTGATAAAAAAAAAAAACAAGTGGAGAAGATGATAAATCAGATTTCTATGATGCTCTAGAAGAGGTAAAAAAGGCATCAAGATGAGAAGTTCGTGAACAATGAAATATTGAGAAGAGATATCCCATACAACAAACTCTAGAAAATATAGAGAAGAATTATAAAGCTGATTTCAGTCATGCATACAAGGAGAAATTTTCAAGAAGCTAGGGCATGGAAGAGCATACACCAAACCAAAAGGTTCCCAAGAATGTAAATTTTTTTCTAAAGCTGATTTTTTCCCATTTATAAAGCAAATGCAGATGTAAAACATGATGAAAGGATAAATATGGTTGATATTTCAAAGTTGGCACAAGAGCATGGTTACAAGTTTCCTAAATGGCTCAAGAAATCAGATGGTAAGGTGAAAATTCAAGTATGGGTGGCTAAGAGCACAAGGAATGATGGAGATACATCTCAAGAAGGTGTATGTGATGATGAACTTAAGAAGGTGATGATAGTACCAAGAAGCCAATGGAAGAAAATTGAAGCAAATCCAAGCATGCAAGAGTCATTCCATGAGCATGAGAAACATGAGAGGTATACAAGGAAATTAAAGTTTTAAAAAAATCATGATGTTTGTGAATCTACCTATGAATCATTGTCTCAATTCAGTTTAGAAGAAGATGAAATATGGAATGAGATGCCTATGCTAACCTATATGCAACAGGGAGAAGGATCTAAGTTGTCTTACAAAGATAAATGCCATTATTAGGTGATGGTAAAAAGTAAGAGTACATTGAATGAAAAGGATTCATACCTCTTGAATGAAACTTATGAAGACTTATTGAAGTAAGAAGAAATAATGAAAGAGCATGTTGATGATAAAAAACATTTGGAGAAATAAAATAGAGACTTAGCTCCTAAATTTGATGAAGAAAATGATGATGTAGATGATGTTACATTGAGTGAAGAGATAAAGAATATAGAGGAGATATTGAGTCCTCCAAGAGGGATGCATACAAGTTCAGATCATAATGAGGAACTTATTGATCAAATTGAGGATGAGACAAGACTATAGAAAAACATGATGATGATGGCAGATTTGAGCAAAGGACGACAAATATGAGACAATCAAGGGGCTTCATGGCCTCAATATTTTACATCTAACATTGAATTTGATGTTTTGAATGCATGTTTGGAATATATTGAGATGAATGTAGTTATTAATTCAATGAGAAAAATCTTAAACCAAGAAGATCAAGATGAATTTGAAGACATGAATGATAATGAAGAAGAGACACAAAGTTTTGTAGCTAAGAAAGAGATAAGAAGAAATATATACAAGAAGAGAGAAATAAACAAGAAGATGAGATTCAAATAACACATCAAGGAGGCCAAAGCACTATCACTTCAAGAGAGACCATGGAATCCATGGATAAAAAGAATGAATTTGAAGAAGGAAACACAAGACATTTAAGTGGGAACTCAAATCTTTTTCTTACCCACAAAGTCTGATGTAGGAACATCACTCATTATTATTGAAGAAGAATAAAAATGACAATAAATCCTATTCAAGGAATTAGCACCATGTATTAGGATTATAAGTGAGTCTAAGTAGTTTTCTCTCCAAAATATGTTTTGTTTGAATTTGAATCTTGTTATGTAATTACTCTTTGTTATGAGAGTAAAAGTAGAAAATAGATGTCTTAGGTGGATATGATACATAGGAGGAAGGAATATATGTTATGGGATATTGGGAGGATAATATATGATATGTCATAACCATATGGATGTTGGAAAAATAGACCTATCTAATTCTGCATGTAAGTTGAGGGAATATCTCAACTATAATAGGATAAGTCTTATCCTTAAGAGTAGGATGAGGACAACTAGAATAGGTGAATCTATCATTTAGAAGAGTGATTTGAATGGAATGACATCGTAATATGTTTTTAAAACATGAATAATGTATGTGTGTGGGCTTTAGAAATAAATCACAATGTTATTGTGCATTTTTGATGAGTTTTGATCATGTTTCTGGCTTCATCCTAGACAGGGCAACACACTTGAAAAGTGATAGTCACACTAAGATGAGTTATCTCACTTGGATGCTAAAAAACCAAGATGGAGAAGGTAAATATAAGGTGAATACAATTTATTTGAAGCCTTGATGATAAAAATTGAGGTTTTTATAGACAATTCTATGTTTCTGGGCTCAAACTAGGACATGTGTAAAATTAGTTTTATCCAACAAAATTTGATGAAATTTCATATTTTTGATGGGTTTTTGTTATAGTTTATTTATGCAAAATTTCATGGACAGATCATAAGTAGAGGTTTTTCTATCTAGTTTTTCTATCCTGGAAAATTGGATAAGCGACAAGCTTGTATTGTGGGGCCCACTATACAACATTAATAAGAAATTCAATGTTCATGCATTTTTCCCTATGCTAGGGAGGTCTGTCAATTAGAAGGGGTTGAGGAAGGTTAAAATTTTGCATTTGGGTTCTAATGGAATGGTCAAGTTCATGAATGAGCTACTCCATTTCCCATCGAGGTACCTAGCAACAGAGAAGTTGAGTTGGTTCACCGTGGAAGGAACTGAGCTTCTATAGATGAAAAGGGACTCGATGAGTTATTTTTATTATGCATCAATGCCTACACTATGTGTTTCAAATCAAGTGAGCTCTTGGTAAAGCTCATCGAGTAATCACATCACAACGAGATCATCCACAAGTGGTCAAGTCATTCAATGTGGGCTGAACTAGTTATGATGAGCCCGGACACTTGCAATCCAAAGCTCTGTGAAGGTACAAAGAAAGAAGGTATGAGATTGTATGAAACATATTTGAGCCCGAGGAACACTTCTACAACAATTTTTTCTCCTTGTAAGGGATCGAGTTGCATTGATAACGTGAGTGGACGTGTCCGATATTACAAAGGAAGAAAGGACAATTCAACATTAAATGCCTCACAAAGAGACCAAATCCCACATTAAGGAGGAATCAAGCTCAACACGAGTTTTTTAAGATAATTCAGGCCTCGCATACATTGGGTTATTCAAATGTCCATGACGAGTTGTTCTATATTTGACACCGAGATCTTGAAGAATGCACTAAGCCTTTCAGATGAAGCAAGCTATCTAGACTAGTTCAAGCTCTACATTTCATTCAAGGATGCCCAAGTTAATGTGGAAGCTAAGTAAGAGCGGTCGATATCTTGGAGGATGAGTTAGCTTGATAGATTCACTAAGCAACAAGCAAAGCGAGCCTTTAGTTGAGTCCATTGCAATCTAATTGGAAAATGTGGGGTTTGGTAGACTAGAGAGCCTAGGACGTGAGTGCAGAAAAAATCTAAATTCTCCGCAGAGGTATATTGTGCGGGAGTTGGCTTGGTCAATGGCCTTTAGGAGTCAACGTGCGGCGATGGCGGGGAATCATGTCACGAGTGTCCCGTGTGAACCCATTACGTGTGTACATTAAGAAGATGAAGCGGATGCACTATATTGGGTGTAGGGAAGTCGGAGGTCAATGCCCCAACCCTCCCGATCAATGGAAAGGTGTGGAGAGCTCGTGTGTACGGGAAGGAGTTTTAAGGCTTGTGTTGTGGGTGAAGCGGGTTGGAGAGGCATGAGTGGCTCGGCCACAAATACCTAAGTTCACCGTGGAAGGGTTGGGCCCGTAATACAAGGTTAGAGGTCAGCAATCGATGTGGCCCACAATGCAAGGGTGGAGGCTGAGCTAATAGGTAGGTAGATTAGAAATTTGGAGATAGGTGGAAGTGAGAGAAGTATTGTGAGGTCGGCGGTGTTGATGGATGTGGAGCCCTAGGTAAAGAGTGACTCGACACATATAGAATGAGGTAAGTATGGATTTGGCACCATCCAAGGCATGTTGGGGAATAAGATGGGACCAACATGTATAAGGGGATGTCACCAATACATATGAAGAGTTCAACAATGAAGTAAAAGAAAATTCAGCTTGGGCCGAGAAATGGCCGAGTGGCCTAGAACTAAAACATTTAAAACATTAAATCATTTTCCCCCTTCATATAAAAGAAATGAAAAGATTGATGGGGTCCACCACACATTTAAATGACCCGATCAATTTTTATAAGAAAGCACAAACATTGGAGAAGGGGAAATATTTTAAAATACCTTTCCAACGAAATAATTTATTTCTTAGTCTTGTGTAATACAAGAGAAGCCTGGCAATCCCAAAACAGCTACCTCTATTCAGAAGGTCATAACTTCGCAATTCTCAATGGATCTTTACAAAATTGGTCTCGTTAGAATAATGATTATGAGGATGACATATAGTGGCTAATAAATTCAATAATAGATGTAGTTTTAAGGAAGAATTTTACAGAAAATGAGCCCATCTGTTTATTGGTTGGAGGGTGGTTAAGGAAGCATTCAATAAGCATGGAAAAACATTCTTCACTGCTGCAAGTTTTGATACACCTTGGGATTTATTTTTAGGGCCAAAATCACCAACCCTATGAATTTCTCATAAATTGTAATTGGTTGACAAGTAGATTTCAAGATTTACATCCCTTCTCTCTCTCTCTCTCTTATCCAAACTCTATAAATTGGAATGATGGGCTCATTATAGAGGATATTTTGAGTAGAAAAACTCTGTCATTTTGGTTTTGTGAAGCTAATCTACTATAGACCCTTGTAGTGGACTCCTTGCATGGTTATCTAGGCCTTTACTTTGCAATAGATTGGGCGTACATATCAATGAGGTAGTAGATACAAGTTGTGGATGTATCCTCCCTTACTATGTTTATTTGCATTCTTGTTACCTCTTCAACCTCATTACAAATGTATTTTTTCTATTTTATGCTCTTGCATGGATTCATTATCATTGTGTGTGTATGAAATATTGTTTTGAATGGAGTTAATAGACTATGGAGAACTATTATCACCCTCTCTAATATGTACTTTGCTTCTATTTTTCATACATTGGAAATCTATGCTCATTCCCTCCTTTTCTGGTGTATCATCACTATTAGTGTAGGCTTTACTTTCATGTACTCTCTTTCCTTGGTCCCTTGGAAAGTTAGATTAGGATTATATAGTTTTTCTGCATTAGGAGTAGATTGTGGTAGGTAGTTTAGGAGAAAGAACCAACTTTCTCTGGAGGTCTATCTCAAGTAACAAGTCCCACACTTGGAGATAGTACCCATGTTATCCATTCAAACCGTGATCTTGAGCCACATACTTGTGTAAATCAGAGGGTGTTGTGATTTGGTGATAATAGTTCTGGCACACCCAGTGTTACAAAGGAAGTTTTCATTTTAACTACAGCAAGATTGATGTGCACTTGTTGTAAGTTTTCAACTTGTAAGAATCTTTGAATTGCACATTTGGTGACTCCAAAAGAGCATAATCCACTTGGTTTCGTAGTTCAAACTCGGCATGATTTATGAATTCAAACAAGGTCAAGAACTAGAGAGGAAGGAATATTTGAATACTTGTAGCTATCTCTAGGTAGAAGAAGGAGGGGAAGAAGAGCTCAAAGGTATCCATCTCCACCGAATAGAACACTATCAACACCTATGCTTGGTAGGCCTTTCATCCAATCAACCAGAGTTCTTAGACCAATCATAATGGCACATCTGTAACAACCACCGCAAGGGCCACCAAATCCCTATGTAAAATTCATGGGAAGCAATCCACTTGATCTCAACACAAAAATCCAATTCCAGTTGCAGCATTGAAGAACATTCCATATTTCATTGGAGAGAACCATAAAACTCCAATTGATCACATCCAAGACATTGCAAATGTCTGTGTAATTCACGAAATTGCTGAGATGGACATTTTAGTTAAGTTGTTAGCATCCTCCTTTAAGGGTAAATATTTGTAATGGTTCAAGAGTCTAACAATAGGATCTATCCAAAATTGGGACCATTTGTGCACAACTCTTCACAATCAATTCAGAGAAAAGGAAGATAATCTGTCTCTGTTGGAATAGCTAACCACAATCAAGAGAGCACCAAATGAGCAAATGGCTGATTTCAACTTCAGGTTTCAAAGGACATGGGATAGAATTCCACTTGTTGTGAGACCAACAGTTGAAGGTTCCTTTCTATACTTCCTAAAAGCTCTAAATTCAGATATTGTAATGATGATACAATCCATGGGAGGTATAACTTTACCCGCAACCTATGACATTGCTATTAGAGCTGAGAATTTCTTAGTCCAAGTAGGTTGCACCTAGGCCACCCATGCCTCTTTATCCAGAATTAAGAAGTCCAAGCACTAGTTAAACACCTACATGATCTCCCATTCCTGATCTAAGAAATTAGAGTTCCAATGAAGCTTCTACCTCATCTTCTAACAACTAAAATGAGATCCAAGAATTCATGAAGCAATTACAAAACTTGGGTAATGATTTGGTGAAACTTAAGAGATAGTAAGCTCAAAATTTCAGATCATATCAACTTCAAACCCAACCTAATAGGCCTCTATATCAGCCTAATAGGCCACCATTTCAAACTACAAATCAAAACCAAGTCAAACCACTGCCATTAGGCCATTTCAGCGTTACAATCCTAATGTTATGTCCATATCTAGATCCTTTTACTAGTGCAAAATAACATGGCCCAATAATATGACCGGTGTTTCCGTGTAATCAATCCCATAACTAGTAAATGTGTTTCAATGATGTTTTTAAGTAATCTCTTATGGTGACAACAACAAAGTGCGTAACAAGAGACAAGACAAGAAGGAAATCAATAAGAAGAATTTACTCAAGAAGCACCTCTGAGTGAAACCACACTTGTCAATCGGTAGGTTGAAGATTTATGTGGCATAAATCAAGCCCCATCTCAAAGTGTAGAAGCTAATACATGATCCAAGAAGAGAAATATTGGAGAGGGACAGTCATCCAATTCAAATAATTCATAGCCCTATCACTCAACAAGGTATTGGTAATCAAATTTTGGCTCCCAATGTGCAAGGTTAACCCAAGCCACCTTCTATACCAGCTCAAGTGTCGGTGGTAGTATCCCATGTGTAAGAAAAAATAGTGTAAAGAGAGGGGTAGAAAAAAATATCTCATCTCCATTCAACATTATTGAGAAGATGAAGAAAACAAATGTAAGCATCTCAATGTGGGAGTCATTAGTTATCCCGGGAAAAAGAGACCTATTGCAAGCTGCCATGGAAAATTGGTATGCATCGAATCAATCATCCAAAGAGAAAGAGAAGGTACTCACCAATGCATCTCAGCAAGGAGGAAATCAAGGTGACCAATAAGAATATTTTTGAAGCCTCCACCATTCTATATCTCATTGATCATTGGGAACAATTTGGTGCATAATTGCATGATTGATTCCAGAGCAAGAAACTTAGTCATGCCGAAACAAATAGTTGATCAGCTAGGTCTTCAATATGAAGTCATTTCTAGAGGTATGGTGCAATTGGATGGGACAATGGTAACAATGGTTAGAGTAATCAAAGGTTTGAACCTCACATTACATGCATGTCCCAATGTGACCATCTTATAAGATGTATTAGTCATAGACTTGCCACCACTCTTTACATTGTGTTTGTCAAGAGACTTCACCGCTAAAATTGGAGGCTATTTATCCATTGATTGGTCAGACATATTATTCAAAACAAGGTATGGATCTAAGGATACAGTCATATCTGAGCCTATTGCAAACTTTCATATTGAGCCTCATACACCAAGTCTAATTAATGTGAATTTTTCAGATTTTGATCAAGAAGATTTTCCAAGAAATTATGAATCATATACTAAAGTCGGAAATGTTCGGACTTGACTCTTGATGAATGGGGAAAAAAGACATGAATTTTATCCATACAAGGAAATGGAAGAAGCTAAATTAGGAGTCTATTGTTTGCATGAAGAAAATCAACCTCTCGCTAGCATCACCAAGCCGGATGACAAAGGTGATAATCAAGTATGGCGAGTTATTGTTTGATGGATCAAGGAGTAGAAAAGGTGCAGGAGGAGGAGCTATGCTCGTTTCACCAAAAGATACAAAATATTACTCATCTTTCCATTTCTAGTTTTTTTCTCAAACAACACAATTGAGTATGAAGCCTTGATTCATGGATTGCATTGGACAAGAAAGAGGGGTATTAAGAACTTACAAGTCTTCAAAGATAGTGAGCTAGTCATGAACCAAGTTAGAGGAAACAATGCTGCCAAAAATGGTGCATTGAATAACTACAAGAATCAAGTGTGGGATATCATTGAATATTTTGAAGCTTTTAGAATAAAATCCATCTCAAGAGAGGAGAATGAAGTAATGACATAAACCTGGTAGCAATTGGGGCAGCATTTGACGTTGTGGAAAGTATCAAAAGTGAGAAATATCAACCTCATATCAAAGTGGTTGTAAGACCAATTGTGCCAAATAACAACACAAGTTGGAAAGTCTTTGAGAATGATCAGCAAATTGTCAATTTTCTACAAGAAGAAGTTGAGTTCTCTGCTAGAAACTAAGACAAGTTGGAGCAGCAATATGGTGACCAAGTGGTGCAACTGAGGACTAACAAATTATAGAAAGGTATTGTAACTTTGGAGTCAATATTCAACCCAAATGATCAGTTCGGAAGGAAAAATCTAACATCGGGTAAAGGGTGAGGATTCGAGTCCATTTTAGTAGATGAAGCCCAGATATTGTAAATTGGAAAAGTAAATACTCAACAAGAGAAAGCTGAATTTTTCAACTTTGTCAAGAATTCCTAGATGTCTCTGTCTAGACTTATAAGGATTTAATAGGTTTTAACCCAAATTTAGCACAACATACTATTGACCTAGATCTGAAATCCAAGCCTATCATACAAAAGCAAAGGCCGGTGAATCCTCAGATTGAACCTCTCATGAGAAAAGAGTTGAACAAGCTAATTGAAGCTAACTTCACCTTCCCTATCAAACATTCAAGTTAGGCTGCAAACTTGGTGCCGGTGAGAAAGAGAAATGGAGAAATCATATTGTGTGTATACTTCTATGATCTAAATAGAGCATCACTTAAATATCATTACCCACTTCCATCAATGGAGCAAATCTTCTATGTTGTAGCTAGTTCTGAAAGGTTTTCATTGCTAGATGGCTACTCAGGCTATAACCAAATAATGGTGAAAGAATATGATCAGTTCAAGATAACCTTCAATACAAGGGGCACATATGCTTACAAGAAGATACCATTTGGAATTTCAAATGCCGAAGCAACATTTCAGTGAGCTATGAATATGGCATTTAAAGGACTATTAAACAAAATAGTGCTCGTATATCTAGATGATATCACTGTGTTCTCAAAGAATTCCACATACCACCTCTTTCACCTTAGGAAAGTATTTCAAAGATGTAGAATATTTAGAGTGTTGTTGAATACAATTTTTTTTGTATTCTTGGCACACGAGGGAAAATTGTTAGGCCACATTGTTTCAAAGGAAGGAATAAATATTGATCCCTGAAAGAGTTGAAGCCATCCGAACTCTTCTGTTTCCACAAGAAATCTCTCCAAAGCTTCTTGAGAAGGATAAACATTTTCTACATATTTGTCCCTGATTTTTCCACTCTGGTGAAGCCATTAACAATGATTTTGAAGAAGAATCCTACATTCAAATGGACAAAGAAGGTAAAGAGAGTTTTGAGACTATCAAACAGGCAATATCACAAGCTCCAAATCTTATCAACCCAGACTTTTCAAAGGACTTCATGTTGTATGATTTTGGAGGATCAGAAAAAATATTAGATATCTTGGTACAAATGAATAGAGAAGGTTCATAACAACCCATAGCATTCTTTAGTCAAATCCTGGAAGATTATGAAGTAAGATATTTCTTCATTGAAAAGCATGTTCCCATTTGTTATTAGAAGCTTGAAAATTTTTAGACACTTGGTATCAAATAATAAGATTAAAATGTTAGTATCTCATGCTTTGGTGTCAAGGATTTTCTCCTAAAAAAGATCTAAATGTGAAGAGGGCAAGTTGGATCACTTAGGTAATGGAATATGATATTAAAATAAAAGTGACCAAGCTGGTTCGTGGTAAAGGTTTTGGGAGAAGATCACTTCAAAACAAAAATATAATTCAAAAGGTGAAGAAGAGGTTGTCTTCTTCATCGTAGAATGATCAAAAACAACTAGCTAATGATACACCCATTCCATGTTGGACTCGGGACATGGCACATTATCTCCAAACTAGGTTATTTCCTCCAGAATGGAACAAAGATAAAAGGATATATTTCAGATTGCAATCCATTTTTTATGTGCTCATTGACGATATTTTTTTTAAGAAGGATGTGAATGGGGTGTTATTGAGGTGTGTCCCAACAAGTCATTCTGAGAAGATACTACATGAATTCCATGATGGAGAAGTGGGAGGCCACTTTGCTATGTGAATAAAGGCTCTCAAAATCATGAGGGTTGGTTACTATTGGCCTATGGTGTTTAGTGATTTCTATTCATGGATCAAGAAATGCAAAAGGTGTGTATTCTTTATAGGAAAAGAAAGGCTCGCAGTGCTGCCCCTTCATCTAATCTCAGTAGATCAACCATTCATGCAATGGGGATTGGAATTCATTGGAGTCATCAACCCAAATTCAAGTCAAGGAGATATGTGGATACTTACAAAAACCGACTATTTTACCAAATGGACTAAAGCGGTGGCACTCAAGGGGTAAACAAATCCTACATCTTTGATTTCTATAAGGAAATAGTCACAAGGTTGAAGTTCCCTGCCACCATCATATCGAGATAATGCATTAGTGTTTTTGGCTCAAAAATCAATGAATGGGCTGTTAAGAATGGTATATACCTCAGCACTTCATCAAACTATTACCCTCGGGGTAATGGCCAAGTAGAGTCCAAAAAAAAATTCGAGAATCATTAGATGAACCCTTGATGAGAATTAGAGAACACGGAATACAAAGTTCAAATGAGCTCCATGGTTTGATAGAATCACACCTAAGAGGTCTATAGGAAGCTCTCTCTACAAGCTTGTATATGGAAAGGAAGTAGTGTTACCTATATCACTTGAGTTGCCGATATTGGAACTCATGAAACAACTAGAACAAGCTGAATTTGAACCCATGGAAATAAGGTATGTAGCTCGATGGAATTGGAGGAAGCAAGAGAGAATGAAATGCTGACCATGAAAAATATCAAGCATTGATCAAAAAGAGCTTTGAAAAGAAAGTTAAAGGTAGGAATTTCCACGCTGGTGACTTGGTACTGAAGTGGGACGTTGATCGTGTAAATACAAGAAAGCATTCCATGTTCGATGCCATATGGAATGGTCCATATATGATCACTTAATGCAAAAGTAGCAATGCCTTCTGGTTGGCTAAGTTTGATGGTGAAGAATTGCATAATCCATTCAATGTAATTTACCTCAAACATTGCTATTAATAGGAAGAATTTCTCACCCATGTACATATTAGTCCGGGATTTCTAATTACTCTAAGTGCTTATGCACACTATTGTTGTTAGAGTAGGTTTCATTTCCCTAAGTAATGGTGCACATGTTCTATTGATTCTAATGTATGCTCATATATAGTTCATCATGCTTCCGGAAATAATTGTTTTAGTAAGAAACCCATAGTTACATGTAGTGGTTGAAAACTTTAAATCAAAACCAATACAGAGAAACTAAATCAATTAAGGAGGAAATCAGTATGATTCTCTCCAAGAACGGATGCAACACACTTCTAATTCCCATGCAAGAAATTGAGAATCAATTTGCATCCCATTTGGATCAGCCACAACCTTTGACAAAGCCCCAACCAACATGCTTGAAATGGAACATTCAGAGGAAGAAATAAATCAGACTTTAATAGAGTTCCATGATGTCCAAATCAATGAGATGTCCACCCTTCATCAAAGAAATGTAGTTAGGCAGGAAAAGGGAAAAGTTCATATTTTAAACAATTTTCTACTCTCACAAATTTTAATTTCAAGCTTTTCTTATAAAAGTGAGAGTGCAAACAAAAGAAGGAAGTTCTATAAAGGAAGAAACAACATTCCAAGTGTTTCATGTATCCGGGGTCGCTTTTTTAGAGTTCAGAATCAGTTCAGAATGATCATGTAGACTCCATGTCCAATGAATAGCTTCAGATCATTAGTCAACCCATTTAACAAGTAAATGGTCCCACGAGTCATCAAATTGTTATCCAATTTTTCTACCATAGAAAATTGGATAAATGACAAGCTTGTATTATGGGGCCCACTATACAACATTGATGGGAAATTCGGTGTTCATGAATTTTTCCCTATGTGAGGGAGATCCATCAATGAGAAGGGGTTGAGGAAGGTTACAATTTTACCTTTGGGTTATAATGGATTGGTCAAGCTCATGACTGAGCTACTCCATTTTCCACCAAGGTGCCTATCAACAGAGAGGTCGAGCTGGTTCACCATGGAAGGAACTAATTTGATCTAGATGAAAAGGGACTCGGTGAGTTGTTTTTCTTGTCCATCAATTCCCACACTATGTGTTTCAAATCAACTAAGCTCTTGGTAAAGATCTGCCGACATTAAAATTTTCCTCCGTAATTTCTATTTTATTATGTATGTATTAGGAATAGGATTTTGTTAAGTATGATTAGTAATGGCATCATCGATAGAAGATAACGAGAGCGCCATCGATGCGGTGCCGCCAATAAATTAGAGTAGGGTAATAGTCAAAGTACAATAGGAATGTTGTGGTAAAAAGTAAATATTTGTCGTAAGTGGTCGGTAATGTTAAAATTTCAAAGTTGGGTAAAGAAGTAGGGTCTACATGATTAGGAATTAGAAATATTATATTTGTAATAAGGAAAAGAGTGATGTCATAAATATTTTGTCTATTTTATTTGTGGAAAAGTCTAAAAAGGTGGAACCCATGTGAGATGATAAGGTTTATCTTATCTTAGAAGATAAGCCTACATGTAAAGGCAAGAGTTTAGGCATGGAATATGATTGGCGAAGAGATTTCCTATCCTATCGTAGAGATAGGGTGGATAAGCCTGAATTCCTATAAATAAAGAGGCCACTCCCCCTAATTTAGCATATAGAAGGAATTAGTGAGAAATATTGTATGAGTAAGTGTGTAAAGGGAGCCATCATTTTGAAGGTGTGTTTAAGAGGTATAATTGTGAAGTTTCTCCCATAGTTATGATTGGAAGGCAAGTGAAGTCAGAACACTTGAAGTACCTCATGGGTGAGATTGTAACAATTTCATGTTGATATTATAATTTACACGTATATTTCAGATTTATCATCATTCTTTCTTATCATAGTCTATGGTATTCTTGTGTTATGTTTGTTGTTGTGTTTCCAGATTACATCCACCAAACTAAAAGTCGTGCATTAGTAAATAATCATAGCATGAGGAGTTCTCGGTGAAGAATTATCATAGTGCTGGATTGTTGATGATAGATCATCGAGTCATCACATCATAATGAGCTCATCCACAAGTGGTCAGGTCATTCAATTTGGGGATAAAACAGTTATGACGAGTCCTAGACACTTGCAAGGTGAATCTCTATGAAGGTACAAAGAAAGAAGGGACGATATTGTACGAAGAAGATTCGAGCCCTGGGGGAACACTTTGCAGCAAGTCATTCTCTATATGAGGGATTGAGTTGCATTGATAATGTGAGTGGACATGTTTTATGTTACAAAGGAAGCCGAGCCACTTCAACAAGTAAATTCCTCGCAAAGAGACCAGATCTGCATTAAGGAGGAATCGAGCTTAACACGAGTTTGTTTAAGAGAATTCAGCCTTGTATATATCAAAGTTATTTAAAGATCCATGGCAAGTTGTTCTATATTTGACACTAAGCTCCTAAAGAATGCACTAAGACTTTAAGTCGAAGTGAGCTAGTCTAGACTAGTTCGAGCTCGCATGTCATTCAAGGATACCCAAGTTAATGTGGAAGCTAAGTAAGAGTGATCAATATCTTGGAGGCCAAGTTGGCTTAACGGATTCACCAAGTAATAAGTGAAGCAAGCCTTTAGTCCATTCCATGGAAAGATAATTGGAAAATGCGGGGTTTGGTAGCCAGGATCTGGGACGTGAGTACAGTGAAAATAAGAACTCACCGCAGAGGTATATTATGTGGTAATTGGCCCAATCAACGCCTTCGGGGAGTCAACATGTGGCAATGGCCGAGAATCGGGTCCTTAATGTTCCATGTGAAACCAAGATGTGTGTGCACTAAGAAGCCAAAGCGGTGTATTATATTAGGTGCGGGAATTTGGCGGTCAATGGAACGACCCTCTCGGTCAACCGAGAGGTGTGGAGAGCTCATGCGCAGTGGGAAGGAGTTTGAAGACCCATGTTACAGGTGAAGCGAGTTAGAGCGACATGAGTGGCCCGGGCCATGAAGAGATGCATTCATTGTGGAAGGGTTGGGTCATGCAATAAAGGGTGGGAGGTCAAAATCGATGTGGCCCAAAATGCAAGGGTGGAGGCTGATCCGATAGGTAGGTAGATCAGCGAGTTGGAGATAGGTGGCGGTGAGGGAAGTATTATGAGGTCAAAGGTGTTGATGGACGCAGAGCCCAAGGTGAAGAGTGACTCGATGCATAGAGAATGAGGTAAGTATCAAGTCTTCGCCATGCGAGGTGAGTTGGGGAATAAGGTGGTGCCAAAGTGTATAAGGGGATCTCACCAATACATATGAATATTTGGATAATGAAGGAAAAATAAAGTCATCTCGATTGAGATGGTTAGAACTAAAACATTTAAAACATTAAATCATTTTCCCCCTTCATATAAAAGCAATGACAAGATCGATGGGGTCCACCATGCATTTAAATGCCACGATCAATTGTTATAAGAATGAAAAAATATTGGAGAAGGGGAAATATTTTAAAATACCTTTCCAACCAAATAATTTATTTCTCATTCTCATGTAATGCAAGAGAATCTTGGAAATCCCAAAACAACTACATATGTTCGAGAAGGTCATAAATTTTGCAATTCTCAATCGGGATGTTTACAAAATCAGTCTTGCTTTGGAATTGTGATTCCAAGCCCATCGTATGATGACCAAGAAATTAAAGAATTGATGTAGTTTCAGGAAAATATTTAAGGAAAATGACCCCAGTTATGTTTTACGGTTGGAGGGTGGTTGAGGGAGCATTCAATAAGCATGGGAAAACATTCTTCACTGTTGCAAGTTGTGATACACCTTGGGATTACTTCGTAGGTAAAAATCACCAACCAAATTCATTTTTCATAAATTTTTAATTGGTTGAAACGTAGATTTTGGGATGTACATCCCTTCTCTCTCTCACTCTCTCTCTTCTAAAAATCTATAAATTGGAATGTTGGGCTCATTGTAAAAGGGGGGATGATAGTTTGAGTAGAAAAATTATATCATTTTGGTTTTGGAAACCAATGTTCTATAATCCATTTTTTAGATTCCTTTCATGGTGATCCAGGCCTTTACTTTGTAATAGAGTGAACTGTGCATATCAATGAGGCAGTAGATACAAGTTGTGGATGTATCTTCCCTTGTGTTTGTTTGCGTTCTTGTTGCCTCTTCAACCTCATTGAAAATATATTGTGTCTATTTTATGATCTTGCAGAGATTCATTATCATTATATGTGTATGAAATATTGTTTTGAATGCAATGCTAGATTGTGGAGAATCGTTATCACCCTCTCTAGTATGTACTTTGCTTCCATTTTTCACACTTTGGAAAGTTGTTCTCATTCCCTCCTTTTATGGTGTATCATCACTATTAGTGTAGGATTTACTATCATGAAATATCTCTCCCTGGTCCTTTGGAAAGTTAGATTAGGATTAGATAGTTTTTCCTGCATTAAAAGTATATTGTGGCAGGTAGTTTAGGAGCAAGAACCAACTTTCTCTGGAGTTCTATCTCAAGTATCAAGTCCCAAAATTGGAGATAGTACCCATGTTATTTAGTCACACTATGAGCTTAAGCACACACACTTGTGAAAAGTGGAGGGTGATGTGATTCGGCGATAACAAGTTCTGATGCAATAATTTTGTATTCAACTAGAAAACCTTAAAACAGGATTCGGGATAGTCATGATAGTTTTTATTACCAACACAAAATGGTATGAAATTTGGTATTTAAGTGAAAAAGGTAATTTTACAGATGGGTTTTTAATATTTTATATTACAAATGATTATTTTTGGAGTTGTGAAATATTTTCTATCTAGACTTTGTGTGGTGTAGACAAGGTACTTGAAGAAAGAAGAAGATCTTGCACTTGATGATGGAAGAATGATGTTGAGGCTTCTCAATGATGTTTAATCAATAATATATTAGGTATGGAAAATGATAATACACCTCTATCCCCATGCATGAACTCATTCTCTTAATAGATGGGCATACTCAAGGTCTCAAGCAAGTATATAGTTTGAAGTCATAATGAGATCAAAGATACTAGTTTTTTCATGAATATTGAGATAGGTGAGAATGATGGGGTAATGTACAAAAATGATGTCTTGAGGAGAAAAAAAGTGTAAGTACAAGGTTATAAATGCTTTTGGAGGTTGTATCCATACAAACCTCTAACACCTTATGCTTAATCCGAGATAGAAAGAAGTGGGAGAAAGGACTTGTGTAATTCCCACTAATTCACGACACAAAGACCAACATAGAAAAGTACAGGATTTTTTTTTACTTGTTTGATGTACAGAACAATGCAACAGGTGGTCACAAAGGTTATGACTAACTCTTCAAACAGCTTGACTCAACGATGACCTTATGGCTAGCATGGAAACAACTAACACCCATCAAGGACAGTTCACTTTACTCTTTGACAAGGCACCACGAAACAACTCAACCACAATATACAGTCACAGTTGGATACACTCCACGAGTTTACAATCCCTTAAGGTTATGCATTTACCAAAAATGTTTTTTTCAAGACCTTCCTTAACAATCTACAAGATTCATGTTTGGTTCAAGCATTCTTCTCACAAAGGTGAACTTATTACTTTGGTAATCTAGACTAACTAGCCGAAGCACAAGATTTCTGAAAGAGGTTCAACTAAAGACTGAAAAAGCTAACAAAATTCATTTTACCAAAAGGGACACCTTTCATCTCTCACTAGGTTGCATAAACATGCCCGAGCTGAAAATCTTGATCCGGACCTCCATTGCACAAGCGATGAGCGTAAGCTCTAACTGAAGTGGAGTTCCATTACAACAGTTATCAAAACATCCTAAAAACACCAAGAGAGATAAATTCATCCTTAGTGTAGATAGATTTTCTTCTTACGGGGCATGTGGAAGAAATTTCCTTGGGTGCGGAAGAGATTCGTGGAAATAACTTTTTTTTCGAGCGTGGAAGAGAGGCACGAGAGAAACTCTTTTTCTCCCGGGCGCACAAGATGGGTGTGAAAGAGAATCATTTTTATCCCGACATGCAAGATGGGTGCGGAAGAGACTCATTCTCTCCCAGGTGCACAAGACAGGTGTGAAAGAGACTCAATTTCTCATGGGCATGCAAGACGGGTGCGCAAGAAGCTCTGGTCGTGCAAGACAGGCGTGCAAGAGGCTTTTCCTCTTATGAAAACTTCGAAGGCCATAAATTTTGATAGGGAACTCTGTTTTTAGCAAACAAGGACTTTTCGGAAATCTCTTGACGTCCTCTTTGCACAAAAACCTTAATAATTTAATTTGGATAAATTTTTAAGGGTAAATTTTGAGAAAATGCTTTGCAGGCTTATAAAATGAAAATTGGTGACATTTGACTTATAAAATTTTGTTCAATTCAACCTCCCTCCTTTCTCAACATGCCAAACAGACATAGAGGGTTTCTCTTAGAGGAATTTAGGATGGATTTCAAGGTATAATTTTTTTGATTGAAGATCAATTCGAAATTTCTCAATTTTGACAACGAAACGACTGCAGTTTTTCCTTTGTTCGATTTGAAAGGATCCTTAACCATTTCTTAAGTGGTTTAGTTTGTTTAGGGGTGCCTTAATCATATTAAGTTCAATTCAATGTTTCATTTTATTGTTCATTATTGCAGGGGTCGTTCTATGCATTTTGAATAAAATATTTGCTAGTTTGAAAAATTTCTAACAGAGTTCTACAACTTCAATTTCGATTTGATCCATTTACATTTACCAACATAAATTTATGAATTCATTCTAATCCAATCACTACAATATTATGTTTCCTTCAAATCATGCATTCTAAAGGAAAAGAGTAATATATTCTCTTCATACGTATTCCCTTTTCAATTTTCCAAACAGAGATTTCAAATACATTGCAAACCTAGATTTCCAATGAAGACAATATCATCTTAATAGAACTAAATAACTTCTATTGACTTGTATGATTCTTTTACAAATTTATTTTCCATTGATCAAATACAACTTACAAGATATAAATCTTTCTTTTCTTTCATCCAAAAATAGAAAATAGAGTACATCTCTTTCACATTTCAAATTACAACTTTCATAACCAATACAAAACATCTTTCCATCACAAAAATCTACAAGGTCATCCACTTCGAAGTGGGAAAGGGTTACAATAAATAATGATCCCAATAAGGACTGTCAAAACTATCTTTTTCCTCTGCTCCAAAATAGCAACATGAAGATTCTCCATCTTTTTCAATTTTGATCACAACAAAAGTAGGGGAAAGGCAATGCTCTCCACCCAACCAAGACATCCAATGAAAGGAGAAGCCATCCTTCTTCATTGGCCCCGAGCCCCAACCACAATGCAATAAGAAATGTGTTTCAACACATGGCAACAATAGGCTTCCACAACACAAAGGCAATCTTTCAACATGCACATTTCATATTAAAACACATTCCAAAACAAAACAACAGTTTTACAACCACCTAAAAGACAACAAACAAAACTCAGGCTTCTTCATGTAAGCCAAAGGAGAAAGAAACTATGGGGGATGCTACTTATGCCTCCCAAATGGGAAATGTGTATCACCACCTAAGAACAAACCGCCAAAATATAACATTTAAAATCCCTAACATGCCCTTACATCTCCCCCAAGTACCCCTTATTCCTCACATTTCCTTATGCCTCCCCAACCTCTTATAGCACCCCATAATGAGTAAAGAAATGTAAGCTATTTCTTTGTAAGTTGGAACCCAAATTCCAACTCCCTCCACACTTATACCTCGGGAAAACACTTATGCCTCCCACAAAATAAACCCCATAGGATTCTCCTACACCATTCCTAGGCCATCTACCCAACATCCCACAACAAATAACAAACATACAAGCATTTACATATTCATAAAAGGGAAAAGAAGAGCATTTCCAAGAGCCAAGCTCTTACCTCTCCATGATGGAGTTTGTTCCAAGTTCAAAACAACAAGCTTTCCAATGCAAAATAGTCCAAGAGATCAACAATCTACAAGCATGCAACAATCTCCAATCTTCTCCAAAATCAAGAGCTCTCCAAAACCCCAAAAGAAGTCTCCCAAAATGAAGTGATAAAAGTGGAGCAACCCAAAACCAAGCTAAATAATTCCAATTTATAGAAGAGGGAAGGGAAGAGGATGAGGTGGATCCAAGTGGGATGCCACATCACACATCCTCAACTCCAAGCACAAAATTCAACTTCATTCTCCAATGCATAATCAATAGGTGGGTGAATAATATGACAGTTTTACTTACACACTCAAACAAGCCCACACCCCATAAGGACTGAAATTAAAACATGTAAGAAAAGTGCAATAAAAACATTCAACTTGACTTACAAAAATTAATAAAGAAGGGATAAATTTAACTCTCCAACCATAGGTAAGGTTGGTATATAAATTTAAGAGGCATGGGACAAGTTTAACTTGTCCCACAAGTCTCCAAAATCAGCCTCCAAGGACAATTTCGAATTTCAAAGAAGATGGAGTGTTTCATACTCCAAAATCAACTTACACATCACTTACACATTTCTTACAACACTTTAATTTTAGGCCAACAACTCTAATAATTACTTTCTTATGACCCAATTTGATTAATTAATTTTTAACAATATGATTACTCACATTAATTAACACACCATTTAATAAATAAGGAAAGGGGTCAAAGCACCACAAAATAAACACATGCAACATTAAACCAAGGAAAATAAATAAAAGAAACATAAAACCCCTTGGTCACATTTGAAGGTGATGCCCCCATGGGAATACCTAACAACAATCAAACATACACAAAAAAATAAAGTTACCATGGTGACCTTGTTGAATTCATCTAGAATTCCAAAGTGGTTGGTCTCCAATCCCCCGATGTGTGTTGTGATATTTTAACCTGCAAAACACAAATACCTCCTTCACCTCATGGCCACATCAGAATATACAATGAATATAATATACTTCTAAAGTTATCAATATATATGTGAATCACAACAATCATCAAGTCAATCAACAATGTCACTTAAAATTTCATCAAAAACTATATCATCATCAATTTTATTTCAATTTTCATTTTCTAGGTCTACTCAAAATATCCAAATACACATGTCCGAACAACGTCTATCATGTAACCATGTGAGACAAGATATCAACATCAATATATAAAATATCTCTAATAATCATCATGCACCATATATGAATCAGAGTCAACAATAATCCATGCTCTAACATCTAATCATCATACTAAATCAAAACTATAACAATGTCCATGGTATAGTCAATAGTGTCATGATCAGTATCAAAAGGTGTCAAAGGGAAGTGGGCACTACATCCCCCTCCCCTTAGACTCGACTTCCTCCTGGAAATCATTGAAAGAGAGATAGGAACAAATGCAACAAAAAAGGATCACTCCCATTACGGGATTTCTTGCTTCAAACAAGTGTGGGTCCATAGAATCCCAAGTTTGGTCCAATGCAATTCAGCAAGAAAAAGGGATATTGTAATGGATGAGTTCTAAACTTTTTGCATGCAAGGCTACAAAATTTAAATCTAGAGAGTAACTTTATACTATCAACCAAGATACAACACATAGCAATATAACATGAAGAGTTCAAAAGAGTCTTAAGAGTAACCACCAAGTAGAGGAATAATAAGGAGAATTCCATGAGTTGAGAAAGACCACATAGTTTCCCAAGGAATACAACATACTACAGTAATAAAAATTAAGGTTTCCACTAGGGTTAAATTATGCTTTCATAATTCGTTGTTTAGGCAAGGCTAGTAGAATCAACCAAGGCAAAAATTTTGTACAAGAGACATGTTTACTCAAGTTCCCACAATTTGAGGTCACACAAGATGAGGTTAATCAACAAGGAAGGACACCTAAATCAACAAGCATTTACAATCGAGGAACTATTTATGGAAAACACTTCTATAACTCGAGAGGGTACAATTAAATTTTCATGGTAATATTAAGAAATTTCATGACCATAAGGTTTCCTATAGTCTGATTTTTACACTTTTGTTTTAAGAATCAAACACACCACACTAACCAAATCTAGAGACGTCAACCATTTAGCAAAAGAAAATATATATATCTCCCCTAGCAACTAACATATCAATACAAGAAGTACCATTCACAATAACACAATGGGATTCATTTATCTTATTTCCTGATCAAGCTCGGAATAACCACAAAGAGAGCACAAGCATAAATCATAACACCAGAGAGCACTCAAGGTCTCTAGGGAGAAGAACAAGAAGAAAAGAAGACTTCCCAAAGTTATTTTATATCCTTAACATATGTTGCCTTAAAATTACAATAACTTAGGTCTCCAAGGATAAGACAACACGCAAGGAGGTTGCTTAAACAAGAGATAAGTCTCAAACCAAAAAGGCCACAACTCACACTCGTCGAGCTACGGGACGATAAGGGTATGATGACCCAAAATCCCACAAAGAAAGGCACATACCTCTATGAACAAGAAGGTACTAAGAAACTAGAACACACTACTATCCACTAGGTGCTTCACAATTCTGGGTAGGTGACAGAACTACAGGTTCAACTATACATTGTACTCAATACACATAAATCTTACTTATTTATAAATCAACTCATTAAGTCAAAATCTATAGTTTCATTTTCTAAGCACATTCCTTTACAAGTTTTCTTAATTAAACTTCCTCCTATTATGACATCACAAGTTTTTGTTATAAGGACCACTAAGGGGGCATGATATCTCGCCATTTTGTAAAGGCGGAAAAGAGAAAAAGTATTTATTTTACTCCTAGGGGAGGTAGATGGACAAAAATTTTCCTTTCTGTTCTTCTACATGGTTTTTATTTCTTCTATTAATCTACCAAGGTTAAAGCAAGGACCATTTTCTCTTTCTATGTTCCAGTTTATTTATTAAGCTTCAAGGCCAAATCTCCTCAATTATAGTTTTATGATGTTTGGGTGAGTCAATTTGTCAACAAAATTTAATGAGAAGGAAGGGTAAACATATCACACTATTACTTTTATGGGAGAGAGAGGTAAATCAACACACCACATTTTTAATTCTAAGGAAACAAGGGACATTCAACATAGAAAACACATTATTAATTTGTAAGAACTAGGAAACAATCAACCAACATGGATCAAAACAATATTTCGAGAGTTTTCCACTAATTAAAAGTATCATAAAACATTCCTAGTGGGTTTCTACAAGTTCTCAAAGGAAGTTACAAGGAAGACCCATTAAGGAAGCATAATTACTTTTACTGATCTACTAGGGTTTAAATGTTTGTTGTTTTGGCGAAAACATTTTTACTCACATGATAAGACAAGGAAAGTTTTCAAATATACACCCATATTACCATAGGATACCACCAACAAAGCAATCAAAATGAAAAGGAAATATTTTAACTATAAGAACACCACATACTCACTAGAAAGCATCAATTGTAAGTAACCAATCAACTATCTATTCAATACGGCTTTACGACCAAGAGTTACAGTTTCGCAAGAAGAATCCCATTATAAGATACCATTGAGATTAATTCATCAAGGTATAATTACACTAACATCACTAGTGGCATGGTCCAAAAGACTCAAGGCATCCATAAGTGTCTCCACGTAATTTAAAATTAATAGGTCATAGAGTGTTATTCATAGTAACTAAAAAAATTTAAGGAAAGGGTAGACTTATTTATAGGTCAAGAGGGAAACCAAACACACTTAATTTACACACACAATACTCGAATGGGATTAATTATAACCATAATTATCAAGATGCATACAATCCTCAAGTCACTACTTTATATAATGAAATAAGGAAATCCTAATAAAACTTAGCATGCCATCGAAAAGAAGCCACTACTAGACACACAATTTTCTACTAACATCCAAAGTCAGTAAAAATTAATATGATCCTAACATAATTCATCAGCCCACAATTAAACACCTCTACTCCGATTGTAAGAGAATCACCACCACCACTAACAGACTGCCAACTAGAACGCTCAACACAACGAGTTGTCTATCTATCAAGGTCGAGCAATGAAAAATTCACTCTAATATCCTAGACACCCTCAAGGTTCCATGCATCCAAAACCAAGGAATAACTTTAAGCACCTAAGAGGAAATTCAAGACACCTAGGGTGTACCCATATGACGAAATGTCACAATACAAAAAGCATAGAACGAGCTCATCATCATGCAAGAAGTAAACCATGTAATGTTTAGCTAAGTAGCCAACAACATAATGAGCTCTAAGTCACTAATCAAAATAAAATATAAGAAATGTTGACAATCAAGGAAAGTGGCTAAGTAGCTATATTGCAAAGTCTGAAAATTCTCGTAAAAATAAAATAAATAAAAGAGCCTCAAAGCTTCTCAAATCAATCATAAAATAAGATGCTAGTCCTTGATAAAATAACACAATATTACAAATGTAAAACACAAAATTTAACACCACATTCACTCCACAACCCTTCATGGCTACCAATAGGGGTACTCTACCTTTAGCTTAGTTCTAAGACACATACATAGGATTGGGTTCTAAACGACACCTAGACTTAATGTCCACTCTCCCATACAGTAACGAAATGGAAAACTCGATAACTAGATCATCTTTCCTAACCACTAAAGGAAGGAAGCTCTAAACAACTATTGATGGCGTAATCATAGCACCCCTGAATTTCTGCAACTCGATGGGTTGAGACTCTCAGTGCGATTGCATAACATGGAGCTTTTCCCAAGTGTGGGACTTTGCAAAATCGGAAAATCTCTCCGGATGAAGGCCAATTCATATTCCTCTGTTCGATGCACACATAAAAACGCAGAGGTTTTACTCAAAAACCTAATCTAAATTGCCAAGGAGACAGGGTAAGAAGATGCATAAAAATAAACCTAAACTAACAAAGGTGATGCACCGAGGAATGAAGAACACATGTCTTGCCAATAAACACAAACCATTAAAATACAATACAAGATCATGCACAAATAACCAAATTTGTAGTGAAAGATCAGGAGGATGCAAATGAACACAAAGAGGGTTGAGAATCATCCACAGACATGCATTATTTGCTCCAAAGATTGATACAATACACTACAAAATGCCAAGAGGCAAAGTTGCATTACAGTTTTAGATGGGAGGTTTGAACTCCACAAATTCACTTGCTAAAGAGAAGAAGGGAGGGGAAAAAAAGAATGTCCAACCTTTATAAAGAATCCCCTCCTTACAATTTATAGGAAGAATGAGAGAGGGAGAGGGAGGAATTCCAAATCTACCCCAACCACCTCCAGATTGTATTTAATTCATCTCATTATGGCAGTAGGTGAGAACCCTAGCAAACCTAAAAATGGCAAACTATATTTTGCATTTTTGAAGAACTTGTTCTCACCTAATTAAAGGACCTTGTAAGCTTTCTGAAAAGTCCAACCTTGCATGAATCTAAGCTTCTGTGAAAAGTTATGGCCATTTGAATATCTGGGTTAGGGTTTGCTTTCTATCGGGTTTGGGGTGTCAATGCTCAAAATGTTGCGCCTCCTAAAGATGCGCCTCGGCGCATCCATCCTCATGTTAACATACTCTTAAGTGCACCATAGGTGCTGAAAATGTGGTGTTGATGCCTTGCAACCTGCGCCAAGGTGCAACCTTTTTCATGTCGACATTTTTCAACTTGCACCTTCCAACCTACACCAGGGTGCAACCTTTTTCGTGTCGACATTTTTCAACTTGTGCCTTCCAACCTACGTTAGGGAGCAACCTTTTTCATGTTAACATTTTTAAACCTGCGCCTTCCAACATGAGCCAGGGTGTAACCTTTTTCATGTCGACATTTTTCAACCTGCACCTTCCAACTGCGCGCAGGGGCGCAACCTTTTTCATGTCGACATTTTTCAACTTGCGCCTCCCAACCTGCGCTAGGGTGCAGCCTTTTTCATGTTGACATTTTTTAACCTATGCCTTCCAACCTGTGCCAGGGTGTAACCTTTTTCATGTCGACATTTTTCAATCTGCACCTTCCAACCTGCACCAGGGCGCAACCTTTTTCATGTTGACATTTTTTCAACCTGCACCTCCTAAAGATGTAAATAAATGTCAGGTTTTGAGTTTCTTTGATTTCCATATTCTTCTATTTGTCCATATTACGGGAGGGAGATATATACAACAATTTGGTGACTCAATGGGATCACCTACCTACTAGGTAGAAGATCAGTGGCCTTTTAGCAATCCATTGGGCATGGAGTCATAAGCAATAACTTGAAACCAACCTGATATCTGATCCCGAGCCTGATACCGCAACTCCTTCTCCGAGAGCATGCTGAACTGTGAAAATTCACCCGAGAGCAACAAAACCTATGCCAAAGCACTTAGGGAAATTGAAACCTAACTACAACAAGACAATGTGCATCCACACTTAGAGGAATTAAAACCCTAGGCTATTATTTACAAGGGTGAAACATTTATTTTTAGTAGAAATGTTTAAGGTGGATCCCATTAACCGGAATTAGAAGTTCTTCTCCATCCAATGTAGACAATTGGAAGGCATTGCTACTTTTACATCCCGTGACCATGTAGGGGCCACTCCAAATGGCATCAAACTTGGAATGCCTTCTGGTTTTGCAGATCTCGCATCCCATTTCGTAACCAGAGGTCCTCTTCCGAAAGGTCCTTTCTTTTACTTTCTTATCAAACCATCTTTTTACTAAGGCCTGATCTTTCTCAATAGTTTGAACTACATGTTCTATGATTTCTTCCAATTCCATCAATTCTACATACCTGGCCTCCATTGGTTTGAACTTAGACAACTCCAATTGCTTCATGATCCCCAATGCAGGCAGTTCTAATGATATAGGCAATACTGCCTCCTTCCCATGAACACTTGTAGGGAGAATTACTTGTAGACCTCTTTGGAGTTATCTTGTCAGCCCATAACGCTGATTTTAGCTTGGTATGCCATGCCCTTTGGTTTTCATCCAGAGTCCTTCTGATGATTCTTAGCAAATTCTTGTTCGTGGACTCTTCCTGTCCATTACCCTGTGGGTAATAATTTGAAGAGGTGCTCAAATAGATTCCATTCTTGACAGCCCATTCTATAATCTTGGAACCTATGAATGCCAATGCATTGTCTGATATGATAGTGGCGGCACACCGAACTTGGTCACTATTCCTTCATAAAAGTCTAGTATGTTAGACTCATTTGCTTCTTTGAGCATTTGCTTTGGTCCACTTAGTGAAATATTCCATTGCCATGAGAATCCACTTGTGGCCTTGGCTTGAGTTTGGATTGATGACCCTGATAAAGTCCAATCCCCATTGCATAAATGGTTGGTCGACCAAAATTGGGTGTAATGGAAGCACTGATAGTCTTTCTTTTCCTGTGAAGAGTGCACATTTCTTGCACTTTCTTATCCATGTATAGCATCCTTTGAACAACGTGGGCCAATAATACCTTGCCTTCATTACCTTGAGAGAGTCATTACTCGTGGGGTGAAATTTCCTCTGGAATCTCCATCATGAAAATCTTGTAACACCCTCTCAATTTGACCTATCCCAATGCACCTCAATAGAACTCCATTGATTTCTTTCTTGAACAAAACACCATCAACAAGCATATATGGAATGGCTTATAATCAAGTATCTCCTTTTTCTTTTCTCAATTACGGAAGGCATAGGCTTGCCCGTAGGAAGTGTATCATATTATGAGTCCAACAAGGAGCAGTGCACGTCATCATTTTCCCGATGACATTTTTCAACTGTGCCTTCCAACTCGCGCGAAAAAGTGCAACCTTTTTCATGTCAAAATTTTTCAATCTCAGTGCCTTCCAACTCGCGCCTCCAAGTGCAACCTTTTCATGTCGACATTTTTCAACTGCGTCCAAGGCGCAACATTTTTCATGTCGACATTTTTCAACCTGCACCTTCCAAACTTTGTGCGGTGCAACCTTTTCATGTCAACATTTTTCAACTCGCGCCTCCCAACTGCACTGAATGGCGCAACCTTTTCATGTCGACATTTTCAACCCGCACCTTCCAACCTACACCAGGGTGCAACCTTTTTCATGTCGACATTTTTCAACCTGCGCCTTCCAACCTGTGCCAAGGTGCAACCTTTTTCATGTCGACATTTTTTCAACATGCGCCTCCTAAAGATGTAAATAAATGTCAAGTTTTGAGTTTCTTTGATTTCCATATTCTTCTATTTGTCCATATTTACCCGGGGAGGGAGATATATACAACAAAAACTTCTAATTAACTCTTCCCAACCCATAACACAACCACTATTGTCCAACCACAAGAATCACACCATACAACTTATCATTCTAATAAATTTAATAAGGAAGGGTCTCAAAAGGGCTTAACGCATCATAAAATTAAATCAAGATTTAGGACTTTTAAAACCAACACATTTTCAAAGGGGAACCAAGTTTCCACTACACTAGAAGTTCAAAAACATCAATTTAATTTGACATTCTTAGTTACCCAAGTTTAGACAAAATTCCACTAAGCAAGCACAACAACTCAAACAACTTGTTATTTTATTATGATTTTAATTCTGACAATTCAAATGAACAGAGTAATGTAATATTTCTTCACACGTATTTCTTATTTTTTTTTTATTTTCAAGCAAGGTTGTTTTCTAGATTTAAAAGTGTGCTAAGTTTACAGTTCATGTCTCAAGTTTTTCTAGTGTGCCCAAAGGTCCAAGATTTTGAACCCACTGCTCTGATACCAAGTGTAACGCCCACTAATTCGCGACACAAATACCAACATAACAAAGTACAAGATTTTTTTTTTTTGACTTGTTTGATGTATAGAACAACGCAATAGGTGGTCACAAAGGTTACGACTAACTCTTCAAACAGCTTGACTCAACGATGACCTTATGGCCAAGCACGGAAATAACTAACACCCATCAAGGACAATTCACTTTACTCTTTGACAAGGCACCATGAAACAACTCAACCACAATATACAATCACATTTGGATAGACTCCACGGTTTACAATCCCTTAAGGTTATGCATTTACCAAAAAAGAAATTCAAGACCTGCCTTAACAATCTACAAGATTCATGTTTGGTTCGAGCATTCTTCTCACAAAGGTGAACTTATTACTTTGGTAATCTAGACTAACTAGCCGAAGCACAAGATTTCTGAAAGAGGTTCAACTAAAGACTGAAAAAGCTAACAAAATTCGTTTGACCAAAAGGGACACCTTTCATCTCTCACCAGGTTACATAAACATGCCCGAGCTGAAAATATTGATCCGGACCTCCATTGCACAAGCAATGAGCATAAGCTCTAACTGAAGTGGAGTTCCATTACAACAGTTATCAAAACATCCTACAAAACACCAAGAGAGAGAAATTCATCCTTAGCATAGATAGATTATCTTCTTGTAGGGCGCATGGAAGAAATTTCCCCGGGTGCGGAAGAGAGGCACGGAAAGAACTTTTCTTCCGAGCGTGGAAGAGAGATGTGGGAGAAACTCTTTTTCTCCCAGGAACTCAAGACAGCGCGGAAGAGACTCACACTCTCCCGTGCACTCAAGACAACCATGAAAGAGACTCAATTTCTCATGGGAATGCAAGATGGGCGCACAAGAAGCTCGGTTGTACAAGACGGCGTGCAAGAGGCTCTGGGCGCGCAAGAGGCTTTTCCTCTTCTATGAACTTCAGAAGACCATAACTTTTGATAGGAAACTCTATTTTTAGAAAGTGAGGACTTTTTAGAAATATATCAACGTCCTCTTTGCATAAAATCCTTAAGAATTTAATTTTGATAAAGTTTTAAGGGACAATTTTGAGAAAATGCTCTGTAGACTTATAAAATGAAAACTAGTGACATTCGACTTATAAAATTTTGTTCAATTTGACTTCCCTCCTTTCTCAACATGCCAAACAGACATAGATGGTTTCTCTTAGAGGAATTTAGGATGGATTTCAAGGTTTTTTTATTGAAGATCAATTCGAAATTTCTCAATTTTGACAACGAAACAACTACAGTTTTGCCTTTGTTCGATTTGAAAGGATCCTTAACCATTTCTTAAGTGGTTTAGTTTGTTTGGGGGCGTCTTAATCATATTAAGTTCAATTCAATGTTTCATTTTATTTTTCATTATTGCAGGCATTTTTCTATACATTTTGAATAAAATATTTTCCAGTTTGAAAAATTCTCTAACAGAGTTCTACAACTTCAATTTCGATTTGATCCATTTACATTTACCAACATAAATTTATGAATTCATTCTAATCCAATCACTACAATATTTTGTTTCCTTCAAATCATGCATTCCAAAGGAAAAGAGTAATATATTATCTTCATATGTATTCCCTTTTCTATTTTCCAAACAGAGATTTCAAATACATTGCAAACCCATATTTCCAATGAAGACAATATCATCTTAACAGAACTAAATAACTTCTATTGACTTGTATGATTATTTTACAAATTTATTTTCCATTGATCAAATACAACTTACAAGATATAAATATTTCTTTTCTTTCATCCAAAAATAGAAAACAAATTACATCCCTTTCACATTTCGAATTACAACTTTCATAACCAATACAAAACATCTTTCAATCATAAAAAATCTACAAGGTCGTCCACTTCAAAGTGGGAAAGGGTTACAATAAATAATGATCCCAATAAGCACTGTCAAAATTGTCTTTTTCCTCTGCTCTAGAACAACAACATGAATATTCTCCATATTTTTAATTTTGATCACAACAAAAGCAAGGGAAAGGCAACGCTCTCCACCAAACCAAGACATCTAATGAAAGGAGAAGCCATCCTTCTTCTTCATTGCCCCCGAGCCCCAACCAAAATGCAATAAGAAATGCGTTTAACAAATGGAAAAAACAAGCTTCCACAACACAAATACAATCTTTCAACATGCACATTTCATATTAAAACATAGTCCAAAACAAAACAAAATTTTTACAACCACCGAAAGAAAACAAAAAAACTCAGGCTTCTTCATGTAAGCCAAAGGAGCAAGAAACTATGGGGATGCTACTAATGCCTCCGAAAGGAGAAATAGGTATTACCACCTGAGAAAAAATCACCAAAATATAACATTTCAAATCCTTGACATGCCCTTATGCCTCCCAAGTACCCCTTATTCCTCACATTTCCTTATGCCTCCCAACCTCTTATGGCACCCCATAACAAGTAAATAAATGTAAGCTATTTCTTTGTAATATTGAATGCAAATCCCAACTCCCTCCACACTTATACCTCCCCAAAACACTTATGCCTCCCATAAAATAAACCCCATAGCATTCTCCTACACCATTCATAGGCCATCTACCCAACATCCCAAAAAAATAACAAATATACAAGCATTTACATATTCATAAAAGGGAAAAGAAGAGCATTTCCAAGAGCCAAGATCTTACCTCTCCATGATGGAGTTTGTTCCAAGTTCAAAACAACAAGCTTTCCAATACAAAATAGTCCAAGAGATCAACAATATACAAGCATGCAACAATCTCCAATCTTGTCCAAAATAAAGACCTCTCCAAAACCCCAAAATAAGTCTCCCAAAATGATGTGGTAAAAGTGGAGCAACCCAAAACCAAGCTAAATAATTCCAATTTATAGAAGAGGGAAGGGAATAGGATGGCATGGATCCAAATGAGATGCCACATCACACATCCTCAACTCCAAGCACAAAATTCAACTTCATTCTCCAATGCATAATCAATAGGTGGGTGAATAATATGATAGTTTTACTTACACACTCAAACAAGTCAACACCCCATAAGGACTGAAATTAAAACATGTAAGAAAAGTGCAATAAAAATATTCAACTTGACTTACAAAAATTAATAAAGAAGGGATAAATTGAACTCTCCAACCATAGGTAAGGTTGGTATATAAATTTAAGAGGCATGGGACAAGTTTAACTTGTCCCACAAGTCTCCAAAATTAGCCTCCAAGGACAATTTCAAATTTCAAAGAAGATGGAGTGTTTCATACTCCAAAATCAACTTACACATCACTTACACATTTCTTACAACACTTTAATTTTAGGCCAACAACTCTAATAATTACTTTCTTATGACCCAATTTGATTAATTAATTTTTAACAATATGATTACTCACATTAATTAACACACCATTTAATAAATAAGGAAAGGGGTCAAAGCACCACAAAATAAACACATGCAACATTAAACCAAGGAAAATAAATAAAAGAAACATAAAACCCCTTGGTCACATTTGAAGGTGATCCCCCATGGGAATCCCTAACAACAATCAAACACACACAAACAAATAAAGTTGTCATGGTGACCTTGTTGAATTCATCTATAATTTCAAAGTGGTTGGTCTCTAATCCCCCGATGTGTGTTGTGATATTTTAACTGTAAAACACAAATACGTCCTTCACCTTGTGGCCACATCGAATATCCAAATGAATATAATATACTTCCATATTCATCAATATATATGTGAATCAAAACAATCATCAATTCAATAAACAAAGTGTCACTTAAAATTTTATCAACAACTATATCATCATTAATTTTAATTTGATTTTTATTCTCTAGGTCTACTCAAAATATCCAAATATCACATGTCCGAACAACATCTATAATGTAACCATGTCAGACAAGTATATCAACATCAATATATAAAATATCTCTAATAATCATCATGCATCATATATGAATCAGAGTCAGCAATAATCCATGCTCTAACATCTAATCATCATACTAAATCAAAACTATAACAATGTCCATGGTATAATCAACAGTGTCATGATCAGTATCAAAAGGTGTCAAAGGGAAGTGGGCACTACAACTTGGATAAATAGGGAGAAACATAACAAATAATTGAAAGATCAAGCTGAAGCGTCATGAAGGTAAAGATAGAGTTTTAAGACCCTAATGACCTTAACATCTATACTTTGTGATGTTATTTTTTCTCTTGGATCCTAAAAATCATTCCATAAGAACAAAGTAGATTATGTTGAGAAAACATGACATAATAACTAAAGTATCCTAATATAGAACTTTGGAATTTACTACTGAGATTATCATAGGTGTAAGAAAAATAATTCTTGAGGATATAACAAGCCGGAATACATTTGGCATGCTTAGATATCATGTTTTGAATTCACCATAAAGAAGATAAGACCTGGATTTTCTTGAATTTAGCCTTGCATTTTGATATCGAGCAAGTTGAGCTAAGATGTGGCATCACATCTCGATTTTCTAAAATCCAGTTCAACATCAGTGGATGAAGCATATCGAAATACATATGCACTTCATTTGGGATCGATTCACGCGACATACATCGTCACTTGCGGTATTGTCAAACTTATGATATGGTTACATACATTTTCACCAAGCCCTTCACTGAGGAAAATTATCTTCACTTGTAGTCTCTTCTTGGGGTGAGGTATCTTTTAGCCGCCCATATTCTTCAATATTTCTAGTCCTCTTATCCTTTATTCTTTTCTAGAGATTTTTTTATACATGGGTACCTCATCAAGCCTAGTTTTCGAGGACCATTTGACACATCTTTCTTAGGTTGTTTAGGGAGTCTTTTATCTCTTGTAAGTGGATGTTTTCCCTTATGGGTTTTTCCTCCATTACTTGAGATCCTTATTGTACATGGGTACCTCATCATGCCTAGTTGTCAGGACCCATTCTTTTCCTCTTCCTCTTTTCTAGAGAGTTTTTGTTTGTACATGGGTACTTTATCAGTCATTTAGTTTCCGGACCCTATTTACACATCTTTCTTAGTTATCTAGGGGAGTTATCTTTTATTTCTAAATTTCCATGACCTCTACCTCAACTTTGATGAAGGGGGTGTTGGTGTACATCATGTAACACCTACCACTTTCTTGATCAAGTATAACCGACCATACAAACAATGCAACATTAAATTAGTCTAATAGGTTTCAATACTCTAAGGAAAGTCCTATCTCCTTCTACAATAATGTACTAATGACACATTTTATTCCTAATCTCCATGCTATGTTGTTTTTGGTTTATATATTCTCTCCCCTTGTGACAAGTCATTATTTTATCCCTTGGGATAGGTCGATATCTACTACCTTAGCCACGTAGGTCTACCACCGCCCGGTGCTACCTTGGCTTGTCATGGCTTAAAAACTACTAAATTATTCCCATTGTATCTAATGCCAAACATACTTCTTTTGAGTTGTGGAGCTCAATTACTTCAAATTAACATGTAATGAGAAACTTATTGGAAAACACAAGTAACCATCATCGAGTTAGGAGGATGGCATCGATCACTTAGGACCGACATCGGTCAAGCAAGGAGGAGCTGGTATTGGTTAGGTCATACCGACATCGGTAACCTATGCGAGGATGTTTTAATTAACTCTAAAAAATTAGATCTATTTTTCACATTAAAGTATATCTATTGATTGCAATTGCATGGCTAAGTTCCCTAAGTCTATAAATGACTACATAAGCAAGAAATCTTGGGTTTAGAAGTAAGTATTAACAAGAATTAAGAAGAACTTGCAAAAATTGGTAAGAGAGAGAATTCTTGGTGATGAAACAAAAAGATTGAGAGAAAGAAAGTATTATACATGTAAGAGGTGTGGAAGATTGTAAATCTTCATTATATAACTTGTCAAAGCTTTGGATAATAGATTGGCTTGTTTCTTGGTAGACGTAACCCACACTGGGTGAACCATATTAAATATGGTGTTGATTTATGTCTCTTGTTTTCTGTATTTCTTCTGGTAGAATATCCAGTTTTATTTTCATGTATGCTTAGATCTCGATATATTATCAACTGGTGGTGTGCTAACCCCAACAACTAGTATTAGAGCTTTCTTTTAAGGTTTTGTGTGTTGACGAATTTACTCACAGAGAGTTTTTAGATTAAGTGGGAGCTACAAAAATGGTAGAAGAAAACAAATACAAGGTAGAGAAATTTGACGATTGAAATTATCAATTATGGAAGATGCAAATTAAGGATTATATGTATCAAAGAGATTTATATTTACCGTTGGATGAGAATTCTAGACCTACAAAGATGATTGATGAAGAATGGAAGATTCTTGACAGAAAGGCTTTGGGATCTATAAGATTGAACTGGCAGCATCGTAGCTTCCAATATTACAAAAGCAACTTCTACGGTAGGGTTAATGAAATCTCTTGCTAATTTATATGAAAAACCTAGTGCTTCAAATAAATTTTATTTGATGAAGAAACTATTTAGTTCTAAGATGCATGAAGGTGGATCTGCATCTAGTCATTTGAATGATTTCCGATCTATTGTAAATCAGTTAAAATCGGTTGATATACCATTTGATGATGAAGTGAAAGCACTTTTATTCTTATGTTATTTGCCTGATAGTTGGGATAACTTGGTAATGGTTGTTAGTAATACAACATCTGCTAATAATATTTTGAATTTTGATGATGTGGTTAGTATAATCTTGAATGAAGAAATTCATAGGAAGAGTACAAAGGAATCATCATCTAGGAATTCTTTGAATGTAGAAAGTAGGGGTAGGAAGAAGGAGAGATCCAAGAATAAGAGTAATGGGAAATCAAAGTCAAGGGATAGAAGATATAAATCCAGTAAGAGAATTACTTGTTGGAAATGTGGAAAGAAATGACATGCAAAGAAATATTGTTGGTCAAAGGACAAAGAGAACCAAAAACTAGAAAAAGGTAAAGAAGAAAATCTTGCTACATCAAAGGTAATACAAGATGCTCTTATTCTTTCTTTAGATAATAGAATTGAATCATAGATTTTAGATTCAGGAGCTTCTTTCCATGCAACCCCTAATAAGGGTTATTTCAGAAATTATGTCCAGGGTAATTTTGGGCATGTTTATTTGGGTGATGATGAACCTTGCAGTATTACTGGTAAAGGGGAAGTTCATCTAAAATTGCAGAATGGAAATACATGGGTATTGAAAGATGTGAGGCATGTGCCAAGCCTCGAGAGGAATCTTATTTCTGCATGGCAACTAGGTGAATCTGGTTGCATTGTTACTTTTACAGGAGACTCTTGGAAAGTCACCAAGGGTGATTTTGTTATGGCAAGAGGTAAGAAGGTAGGAACGTTATATTTATCTACCTATGTTATTGATTCTTTTTCTACATTATCCACTTCAGATTTAGATGCATGCATGTGGCATAACCATTTGGGCCATATGAGTCAAAAAGGAATGTAAATATTAAAGGCTAAGGGTAAGTTATTAGATTTGAAAGATTTAGATCTTGATTTTTGTGAGCATTGTGTCTTTGGAAAGAAAAAGAGAGTGAGATTTCTCAAAGTTGGGGCAACTAAGAAGGATCAGAAATTGGATCTTGTACACTCAGATGTGTGGGGACTAGCTCATGTAGCTTCTCATGGAGGATCCTAGTATTATGTTACTTTAATTGATGATGCTACAAAAAGGTATGGGTTTATTGTATTAAATGTAAATCTAATGTTTTTGAGACTTTTAAAAGATAGTAAGCCCTTGTTGAGAATGAATCAAATTCTAAGTTAAAGTGCCTAAGATCGACAATGGTGGTGAATCTGTAGTATGACTTTCAATTATTATTGTTCAGTGAATGGGATACGTAGAGAAAGAACGGTTCCAAGAACACCACAGGAGAATGGTGTTGCAGAAAGAATGAATAGGACAATCATGGAATGTGCTAGAAGTATGAGGATACATTTTGGACTACCCTTATAGTTTTGGGAAGAAGAAGTAGTTGATACAATGGTTTATTTGATTAACCGTGGGCCTTCAAGTTCACTAGATGGAGGAATACCAGAGGAATCTTGGACCGGAAAAGAGGTAGATCTTTCTTTTCTTAATTTTTTTGGTTCAGAAGCTTTTGTACATGTTGATAAGGAAAATAGAAAAAGTTGGATGCAAAATCCAAGAGATGCACTTTCATTGGTTATGGATCTGGTGATTTTGGTTTCTATTTTTGGGATTTAGAGAATTCTAAAATTATTAGGAGTCATGATGTTAAATGGAATGAAAAGAGAATGTACAGGGATCAAATTTTTGTACCTAAAGATGAACCAGTTGAGAAGTTTGTGAATGAAAATTAACTCTCAGATTTCAAATTATTACCTACAGGGAGTTCTTGTTAGGGTGTGGAGCCTGTTTTCATGTGAGAAAGTGTTGAAGACTGTACACTAAGATTCTTGTACACTTTCCATGTTGTCTTGTCGAGTTTTAGGGCAGTGGGCCCTAAGTAGGCTCTACAGGGTGCAGCCCACGAATTTTTTTTTTTGGGCCTTAAAACGTTCTCGATATATTAGGAAATGTGATTTTCTCATATGGGCTGGTTTTTGACCCATAGGTTTATGGGACGATTTTAGCCCATGGCTTTCATACCCATGGTTTTTTAAAACTACTTAAGTATTTGTTTATTTATATGGTTTTGTACATATGGTAGATATAATTAAACATTACAGATGTGTTTTGAATTCAGGTGTGAAATATGTAGAGTTTTTTTAGCATAGCTCCAAACAAATCTACGTATTGTATTGAGAGAGTGGTGGCTTGTAATAAAATCGAACAAGTGATTCTTGGTGGATGTAGCCCAAATTGGGTGAACCACATTAAATACTGTCTCTTTGTGTTGTGTTATTTTATTTTGCACTTTTATTTGAGATTTGTAATATTTTCTACATATTAGTTTCTATTGTTGTGATTTTGTGAGGATTATTCCACATATTTTATCCCTTATTTCCTAACAGTTACATAGTAATTGGTCTCGGTTTACCCCCGATCGACATCGATCAACATAACCGGTATCGATTCTGAGAATATCCAAACCGGCATCGGTTATCGAACAAACAGAGGTTAGAGGTGACCGGCGTTGGTCACTGATAGATTTGGATACAAATGTCCAAGAGGTCCAGTTGAGCCTCCAGTAACCCAAACTCTTGTGAGAAGTTCACAAAGGGTAAGTAAACCTCCATAAAGATTTACACCTTCTCTATTTTATTTATTATTGATTGATAATGGTGAACCAGAGAGATTTGAAGAAGCAATGCAAGATAAGACCCATGTCCAGTGGGAGCATGGCATGGATGAGGAGATGGACTCCTTGGAACAGAACCAGACTTGGGATTTGGTTAAGTTGCCAGCAAGTAAGAGAACATTGCAGAACAAGTGGGTTTACAGGATTAAGGAAGAAGAGGGTGGACAGAAAAGGTACAAGGCAAGGCTTGTAGTAAAAGGATTTACACAGAAAGTAGGTATTGACTTTGGTGAAATATTTTCTCCCGTTGTTAAGATGACTTTTATTCGTATTGTATTGAGTTTAGTTGCAGTAGAAGATTTGCATTTAGAGAAACGAGATGTGAAGACGAATTTCCTTCATGATGGTTTGGATGAAGAGATTTATATGTAGTAGCCGCTTGGGTATGAAGTCAAGGGTAAGGATAAATCGGTGTACGAGTTGAGAAAGAACCTATATGGGCACAAGAAAGCTCTAAGGCAATATTACATGAGGTTTGATAGTTTTATGCATGAGCATGGTTACTTAAGATGTGAATCTAACCATTGTGTTTATTTCAAGAAGCTTGAAAATAGGAGCTATATTATTTTGTTACTGTATGTGGATGATATGCTTATTACAGGATCTAGTATGCAAGACATTGGTGAGCTTAAGGGAAAGCTAGCTGACACATTTTCTATGAAGGATTTTGGAGTGTAAAAAGAATCCTTGGCATACAAATACACAAAGACAAGAAAAACAAAAATTGTATTTGCCGCAGAGAATATTATATCTACATGGTGTTAGAAAGGTTCAAGATGCAGAATGCAAAACATCCTAGTACACCTATGGTTGAACACTTCAAATTGAGAAAATATAAATGGTCATCATCACATGAGGAGGTCAAATACATGACACGAGTGCTATATGCTTCAAAGTTGGGAGTCTCATGTATGTTATGGTTTGTACACGACCGGACATTGCACAAGAAGTGGGAGTTGTGAGTAGATATATGACCAATCCGGGTAAAGAGCATTGGAAAGCATTCCAATGGATACTCGGATATCGAAAGGGACATCTAGCATGTAGTTATGCTATGGAGTTTTGGATATTTCATTATGTGGCTATGCTAATTCGAATATGGCTGGAGATCTAGATGGTAGAAGGAATGCTACTAGATATATTTTCATAGTAGGTGGGACGACACTTAGCTAGATTTCAAGATTACAGAAGGTTGTGGATTTTTCTACTACAGAGGCAGAGTATGTTGCAGCTATAAAGGCTAGCAAAGAGATGATATGGATGAGTAGATTCATGGAAGAGTTGGGAAAGGAGCAAGGTGATTGTAAATTATTCAGTGATAGTCAGAGTGTAATTCATTTGGCAAAGAACTCTACGTTTCATTCAAAAAAAAAAAAAATCAGTTGAGGTATCACTTCATATGATAGGTATTAGAGGATGGATAGTTGAATTTGGAAAAGATTCATATGAGAAAGAACCTTGCAGATATGCTAACAAAGCCATTAACAAAGGAGAAGTTGGAGCTACACTCCACTTTTGTTGGTCTTCAAGTTTGAGACTTGAAGAGGAAGAAACAAAGCTAAGGAAGGATCCAAGAATGACGTTGTACAAGTATGGTGCAGTAATTAATCTCCAAGTGGGAGATTGTTGAGTTGTGGAGCTCAATTACTTCATATTAACATGCAATGTGAAACTTTCTGGAAAACATAGTAACCGTCATCGGTTAGGAGGGACCGACATTGGTCACCTAGGACCGACATCGGTCAGAAAGGAGGAACTGACATCGGTTAGGGTGAACCGACGTCGGTTACCTATGCAAGGATGTTTTAATTAAATCTTAGGAATTAGATCTATTTTTAACATTAAAGTATATATATTGATTGTAATTGCATGGCTAAGTTCCCTAAGTCTATAAATGACTATATAAGAAAGAAAGCTAGGGTTTAGAAGTATTAACAAGAATCAAGAAGAACTTGAAAAAGTTGGTGAGAGAGAGAATTATTGGTGATGAAGCAAAAATCTTGAGAGAAAGAAAGTACTATACATATGAGAGGTGTGGAAGATTATAAATCTTCATTGTATATCTTGTCAAAGCTTTGGATAATAGATTGGCTTGTTTCTTGGTGGATGCAGCCCACATTGGGAGAACCATGTTAAATTTGGTGTTGATTTATGTCTCTTGTTTTGTGTATTTATTCTAGTAGAATATATGCTTTTATTTGCATGTATGCTTAGATCTGATATATTTTTTGTATAACTTGTGTGCTAACCCCAACACTTCTAGGGTGTAGGGATTCAAGCAACAAAGAACAGAGTAACAAGGGTGTGAAAGACAAAGCAGAGAGTTATAAGCTATAGAGGTTGTTTTGTGTTGAGATCCATAAGAAGGCCTATCAAATTAACGAAAAGGATGAAGACAAGTCCAATAAATCCCGGTGATGACTGCAACTCACCAAAATTTAGTCTCATAGAGCTGAAACTTTAAATTAGATTCAACGGAAGAGAGAGAACAACCAAAAAGATATAGGGTGCTTGGAAGTTATAGGATTCGCGGCTTCCACCATGCTCACGCAAACATGCACGTTACTTATGCACATTTCTATCCTAAAATACGTGGTCTTCTCCTTTCTTTCATTTCTCCCATGTAGACCGTAAGTCACTCCAAAGCGCTACATGCCAAAATAGAAAATTTTCCAAAATATGTGATCTTCTCATTACTTCTAAAACAATCCTCCATACTTCTGGATGAGCTCTCTCAATTTCTTCTATGATACCACTGATAGAAAATGGAAGAATGCATAAATATTTGAATAAATTATACATTGTAATAACATTATAAATACATAGAGGAGATGTGGTTGAGAGAGGTGGTTACAAACCGAGTGCCCATGTGGAGGCAACTGGAAGGTAATCGACCATACAATGTAATACATGTTATAATTTATGCTAACAATATATATGTACAAATTTGTAAAACATTGTGAAGGTGAGAACTGTTATGGAAGTTGAACACTTGGAATTCCTAGTGTGACTCTTCACCTTCTAACCATTATGAAGTATGGTTTTCTAGGAGTGCACAAGAATTTGTGATACATGTAGATGTAATGAGAAGTATGGAGTTGCCAATTGTCATGGAAAGCTACAACATGAAGTTTCCACATGGTTGGTGTGTTGTTGAAGTTATTGTCTAATATTTCAATTCTATAATTTTTTTGAGGTTTTGCACATGAGCCAAAAACTATGTGAGGTAGCGTGCATAACAATGTGTTTTACAAAAACATAGGGGAATGGTTCCTTGTGTTGTACAAAGTGCGCAAGGTGCAAAGGGTAGTGTGCAAGATCTTGAATCATGAATGTAGTCTTCAAAATTTAAGCCCATAGTTCCTTGCATTAGAAAAGGCATGTAGGGTGTTGAGGGATGCACATGCATGGTTGAAGAATAAAAATGTCTTCGAAGATTAGCAACATGGTTCATTGTGTTGCACAAGGCACAAAGTTTGTGCACAAGAGCTTGAAATGTGGAGGAGGTCTGGAAATTTTAGGAACATGGTTACTTATGTTGCACAAGGTGCAAAGGGCAATATGTAAGAGCTTCAAGTGTAGGATTTCATAATTATGCATAAGTTGGAGAGGTCTTGGAACTTTAGCAACATAAGTTTTTGAAGGTTTTGCATGTGAGCCAAAGAGTATGTGAGGCAACATGCATAGAAATATGTTTTGCACATAGATTAGGGGAATGGTTCCTTGTGTTGCATAAAGTGCACAAGATGCAAATAAATGTGTCCAATATATTGAATCATAAATGTAGCCTTCAAACTTAAGCATATGGTTCCTTGCATTAGAAAATGTGTGCGCAGGGGTGCCAAGGATGCACATGTGATGTTGAAGCATAAAGGATGCCTTCAAAGATTAGCAACATGGTTTCTTGTGTTGCATAAGGTATAAAGGTCTATGCACAAGAGCTTGAAATGTGGAGGAGGTATTGGAACTTTAGGAACATGGTTACTTATGTTGCACAAGGCACAAAGGGCTATATGCAAGAGCTTGAAGCTGTAGGATTTCATAACTATGCATAAGTTGAAGAGGTCTTGTAACTTTAGAAACATAATGTTTGGAGGTTTTTCATGTGATCCAAAGAATATATGAACCAACATGCATAGAAATGTGTTTTACACTAAACTTAGGGAATGTTTCCTCATGTTGCACAAAGTGCGTAAAGCGCAAAGGGGTTGTGTACAAGATCTTGAATCATGAATGTAGTCTTCAAACTTAACTCCAAACTTAATAAGATAGCAATTACAATCCAGGAAGTTATAAGTACCTGTGCATGAGAGTTCTTTTCTTTAGAAAAGGTGTATCTTTGAAGGGTGCCAAGGGATGCACATGCAACGTTGAAGTATAAAGGATGTCTCAAAAGATTAGCAACATGGTTCCTTGTGTTGCATAAGGCACAACAGTTTGTGCACAAGAGCTTGAAATGTGGAGGAGGTCCTAGAAATTTAGCAACATGGTTCCTTATGCTGCAAAAGGCAAAAAGGGACATATAGAAGTGCTTGAAGTGTAGGATTTCATAACTATCCATAAGTTGAACAAGTGCACTAGAAGAGGATGTGAAGGTGTGTGGCTGCGTGCAGATTAATTTTAAAAAATAAGGGATGGGACGCTTGCATACACAAGATTGTTTATTGACTTACATCAAATGTTGATTTCAATATTTTTTCCTCAAAGGGGCTTGATCTAGCATGACCAAAATCCAATTTGCCATTTTAAAAATCATTTTACATATTTTTAGTGCCATATTAGGGGTTAGAGCGAGAACTAAACTTGTTGATGATCTATAGATAAATACTCAAAAGGTGATTGAGGTTTACAAATCCCAAGAGAAAATAATTAGGGTTTTCCTACTCACTACTAAAAGGAGGGGTGTTTAGAGACAATAATTGACCAAATTGTCTCAAATAGAGACAATAAAAAGTTATTTATTGTCTTTATTATTGTCTCAAAGTGGGTGTCTCTAATATTGTCTCTAATTATTGTCTCTTTAGAGACAATATACATTGATACATATTTTGTCTCTCTAGAGACAATATCATTATTGTCTCCCTAGAGACAATAATGAATACTAATTTTGTGTCTCTCTAGAGACAATACTAATTTCAATTTTTATTGTCTCTCTAGAGACGATACGAATTTAAAGAATGAAAAATATGAATTTCAAGAATAAATAATAACCAAATATTATATAGTGCAGTCAATGGATACATATCGTCTATGATGTCAGAGTGGACTAGTAATTAATATTATAAATTAAGAACAATTTGATTTGAATCTTGTGCCCAACAAATGGGTCAAACATTTTATTAATATCAAATAAAATAAAATACAAAAGGGTGTCTAAATGTTGTTAACCCTTGAAATACAATGATAAAATACAATAGGGTGCCTATATGCCGTTAACCCTTGACATACAATATTCACACCACCTCTCCACCACCAGCTTCAAGTGATCCGTTTGCTTCCCTAGTGTTACTTCGACGTTCTTTTTCTTAACTTTTATTTTGAGGAACTGCCTCTCCGCCGACAGTTGTCATCTTCATGTTCTTTCCATATTCTTCAAAATACCTACAGGGACATTATACAAATTTAAATAAAGCACATTTTTGAGATAATTATAGGAAGCAAGTGAATTCATAAATGTTGCAACACCGCAAAATAATTTGAGAAAACTAGTTCATAGTTAAGGAACAAAACTGACTTTTGAAACATCTCCTCAGTAACAGAGGGTGGAATTCTTGCAACAAATATTCATGTAATCTTCTTGGAAGAAGGTTTCCTTTCCCCCTACAAAAATCATGTTTAATATAAAAGAGCATATCGTATTCTGATATAAATTAAAGATAACAATTGTACAAATTGTAAAAAGGGTGATCCATTTTTTGGCACACTAAGTTCCTCCCATGGGCATTAAAACAGATGCTCATACAATTCAAGTCATACAGGAGTGACCAATTCCAAGAGTACTACCATCAACTTGCATATACTCTAGCATAAAATGCCAAAGCAGTTAAACTTACATCAAAAGTTCTTCCAAAGGCAACATCAAGTATCTATTCTTAGCAAATGAAAGTACAAATTTGCATAAAATTAAAGGCCACAAGACAACATTAATGCCTCAAAAAGAATAATAACATCTAGTCTATTTTGACACACCAGATTTGAAATCAACTGCTCGTGATTGACATAGATAAATAGAAAATGGTGAAATAAACAAATTTAGAATTGGGAATTCAAAGAGTAGTGAATACCATCAAATTTTGCCAGCAGATGAGCATGACATTTCTTTTAGCATTAAGTCAACAGGTAGCTTGAAGCATAACACCATAATACCAATTATCAATCCTTTGAATACACTGAACTAGTTATTTGCATAGCACCGTGATAGTTGACCACAGAAGTTGGCTTATAAAGTCAATGAAACCTTGTTCTAAAGCCCACAAAGATGATTTCATCAACATTTACTTGCTTAATGATAGTACTTGTTCCTCCAAGACAATTTTGGTGTAATCACAGTTGTTGTCATAACATGATCTGGTATGATAGATCTTTTTATTTGAAACAACAAACAATTTCTGATTTCAGCTTTCACCCCTTGTGCATTGCAAGTTGGCTCTCAGCCTTGGGGAAACATATCCAACCACTAGTCATGACCTCTAAAAATTATGCACTAATTTGTGCTAATGCAACCCAGAATAGACTTTTTCTTAACTACGAAGTCATCAGTTACATCTTACAAGCGATGAGAAACAATCTCAAGCCAAAAATCCAAGAGGGCATTCAACCGAGGAGACATAAGAAGATATCATGATGAGATCATTTAAACATTTTTGACAACATCGTGTATCCATTTAACAACATTTTATGTCAATGACACCATCAGGTCAAAGTCAAAGTGGATCCAAACCCGATTTTCTCACTCCTATCCAACCTAATTAAGATGCATGTTTTACCTACTTAAGTTGACAGACCTAGCTGCTTAAGTTTCCAATTACTAAATTAGCCTAGGACAGACTCGGCGAAAAACCTACATGACATTATAGTGCTTGACTTACATAAATTTATAAGAAAATGAATGACCTATTCAATTTAAATCCCATATTCCCAGCACAAACATTGAAGTAAAATCTACTCTGACCAGCAAGTTGACATTTTTACAGCATTGACAAGTTATGACATCAACATTAGCTCTACAACAATTTGACTATTTTGACCTGAAATTGCAGTGTTGATCAGTATAGCAACACTGACTTTTTTGGCAGCAATTGGATTGAAGGAAAGAATTAGATTTTCATCTTTGACTAATATATTTGACTGATCAATTGACTACTATAAAAATCATAAGAACTGTGTCATTAGTTTTAACTAAATGTTTACTTTAATACAAACTGTTGAATATTGTACTAGCACAGTTGACATTGACTGAATGGTGTGGTTAAATACTTGTTCCTAGAAGGGACGAAACTATTTCCAATGAAAAGTGGGACATCTATGCTATTTGGATACAATAGCCCAAAATAGCAGATCAGTTCTTTGGATACAATAGCCCAAAGTTGATAAGTGGGGTGTGTTCTTGTATACAAAACTGTGTTTTCTGTGCATGCCATTCTTTGGATAACTGAACTAAGGATTTTGTGAAGTAGCAACTCTTGTCAAGAGGTAAGCTTGGTATAAAGGTTTAATTGATTTGTAATAACATTCTTGGAGTTCTTAGAATGTCTTAAAGTTAATAAAGTTGACAAACTCAGGAGATTGTCCTTTGGCGGACTGTACCCTGTCCTAGAGGATCTATGAATGAAATTCTTGCTTAAGTTGCACAAAGAACTCTTAAAACTAGTCATTGGAAGGAGTATGATGGTAACTGGTGTACTCAGAGAAAATGAAATCTTTTAATTGCTTGTGGTAGAAATCCTATAGTGCAAATTTGAAGAAACCCTCATAAACTGTGAAAATACCCTGTTTAGAGATATTTGAGAGAGTTGAAGGTAAATAAGTAAAAGAAAGACCATTATTGTGTGGAAAATAAATGTCTAGGAGGTTTCCAATGAGAATCTTGGTTTGTGCTATAGGATCAAGAAGTATAAGAGTGTTAGCCATCAAAACTCAGGGCTAGTAAAAGTAAGGAAACACATTCCTGACTGTGAATGTTCAAATTTTTGCTTGGAACCATATGACAATGGACTATTTGAGTGATATCTCAATCTTGAAGGATAATTTGAAGGATCATTGCATGAATTAGAAGTACCATCCTTTGTGATATTCTATTGCCAATGGATAAACTAGTTGAAATCTATATTGTGTTGTGCCTTGGGTTGTGGGATCAAACTTTGATTTGCTTTTGTGATGAGTATAAGCACGAATGAAATATGTAGGAAGGATTAGATGAAGTGTATCTAAGCCATGGTTGAGACCTATACAATGAAAGAAGTCTTTGTTATTTGAATTGAGAGTAAGGGTTTGAATTACCCTGTTTTTATGAGCATGTATAGACCCCTCCTTAACGGAAATCAAAATTATTTGTATTGCTAAACCTTACTGGTAGCTCAGGATCCTAGAGAAGGTTAAGACAACCCTGCATGTCAAGTAAGAAGCTTTGGAAACAAGGATCATGCATTTTATAAGCATTTTGAGGCTCACAGGCCTAGGTAAGTGCACAGTTAGGGTTTGTAGAGTAGAGTGTGAAATCTCCCTATTTGGACATCTCCCTATTAATCCTTTTATGGAAGATCAGTTCATGATGAAAGTCAAGATGGGGGTGTGGTTAGATAATTGATGTTTCCCAACTCCTCGAACATGTATGAAGGTATTTTACAATAATTGAATGCATATTCAAATGCAAATGTTCAATCTGTCATTATCCTTCTCCTAGTTGACTGTACTGTGCAACATTTTCACTATGTATAAGAAATAGAAGAAGCTTTCCATGCATATATGATTGTTTTAAAAGATATATATATATATATATATATATATATATATATATATAATACATAGGTTATTGAGCTTATCTCGAGACATTAGACATCAAATTCAAGAAATTGGAATGAAATCATCCCTCTCGGGCTCCATGGAAACCCTTGGTCAAGGTTTGTAGAGAAATGTTTATATCTTATGAAATATGATGAACTTAATCACCAAATCTGGAACTAATCATATTTTTACTCCCCTCAAGCATTTAGAAAGGGAATCAGGTCCTTAGGGCTTCACACGAGTGAACTGGGCATGACAGTTCTAGGAGGAGTATGAAAAATACAGTATTTAGGCGTAAAAGGAGAAGAACTCAAGAGAGCTGGCAGTGATTGGTGAAGAGGCATTGCATGAAACTTCCTAGGCATTTAAATCTCAATAATGGGTATCTAAAAATGTTTTTAAGTAACTGAGAAATTTCAAATTTTGCATTTTATAAGCAAAACTCGGTCTGAACTGTGGAAATTGTGCAAACCCAGTTTTAGGACAGCGTGCATAACTTTTTATGGAAGTATCATAAAGAGATAAAATTCAGACAGTAAGAGAACCTTGGAAATAAAATCCAACGAGTCTATTATGAGGTCAATTGGGTATGTATAGAGAAAGTTATGACCAAATTACCGACCTGCACTTCTGAGACAACTCAAAAGAAAAACGTATTTCAGTAAGTAAAATCATCATAAAGTGAAAAATAATCAGCCAAATCGTCTGAAAATTTGAGATAATTTTTTCGATAGAAAAGAACAAGTTTGCAAAAACTTGGGTCTCGATTTCATGTGGGGAGAAAGATATCAGAGACAAAATTTACCCAGGTTGTGTAAAATGTGACAGAGTAAGAAATGGTGTTTTTATTTTCTATTTAAATTTGATCTAAACGAGCCAACATTCAAACTGATATCTTTGCAATAAAGAATATGAATACAGTAAGCATGGAATTTAAAATATATTTCTGCACTAGAGAAACAAACTGCAAGACATACCTGAAAGATTGGGTTTCAAATCCACTGTCAACTGCACTGCATCCAAAGAATTGTCTTGACCTCTTGTACAAAAACTACTCTTGAATCTCCAACATTACCAATAACCAAGTCTTGTCCCTAATCCCAAGAAACATAGAATGTAAGTTATTATTTAATAATTATACTTGGAATGAGATTCCATTTCCCAATTAGTCTTTGAGTCTGAAAATGTGAGAGAAAAAAACATGGTAAAATAATTACTCAAATTGTTCATGCTTCCCACGCTAACTGCAGTCTATCCATCATCCATGGTTGAGTCCTTAGGATTATTTATGCTTCCCACCATACTATTAACTTACTTTAATCTATCGTCATCTTTAACCTTTGTTTCCCATTAGGAGCACAAATTTGATGGTAGCGATTCGCTCACACTTTTGACTACTAGATGCCCAAATGGACCATGCCCGTCAAATAATCCACATAAAACTGTGTCCTTTCTTGAACCAAAATCCTGCAAGTTATAAATTGTATGTTAAAAATTTATAAAGACATTGAAAATAACATTTATAGAAGGAAAAAAATTAATTATTGAATCGAGTTATAAGTGAGTATTGCTATAAAATCAGCAGCCCAGTTTGCCCCTTAGAAAAAATGTCCAAATTTGCTATTTGTATAATTAAAATGAATCAGAATAGGCATTTCCTCATCAAGGACGCTACAGGTGCACAAAAATGACTCCTTGACTGCATTTCCTTAATTATTATCTGCTAGTCTCTCTCTACTTTGACACGATGTTTTTCTACGTAGCACACCTCAGTCCAAGGACCAAAGCTGGACTCGGATTTTTTGTTAGAGGATATAGGCTGCCCCAAAGAGTAACAAAATAAAAAGGACCCTCGATTATCTTGGAAGAGACCTATCAAAACCGAGTTATACCAAACCTGCAATCAGGACATCATATACTAAAATAAGGAAAGAAATACAACCATCCTCAAACCGTCAAGTGGATCTCAACAGAGAGGGAAAGACACCAACAAGAAAAATTGCTAGAAATAAAAAAGAAGAAAGAAACCTAACAATTGAGATTCTCCACTAGTATCATTAGGCCTTTCTTTGAAAGAGAGTCAATGAAAAAACAACAAAATTCAATAGAACCAAACCATGGGCACATCCAACCAAAAAACAAGGTGAAAAGCAGAAGCCTCATACAATCTTCCATACCTTCCAAGGACCAATGATACACTGAACTCTGAGTAACAAGTCCCAACATCTTTGGTGTGATCCACTTCCAAAAGACAACCTATGAATAGCAAGTCCATAATACATGAGATGCCATAAATTATCTGGCTATTGCCTATTGGTCAGACAACACTAGTTAACCCAAACTAAAATGAGAAATAAACCAGCTGGCAACATATCAATACATGTTCTGGCATCTGGTATGATTTTACTTTCACTTTCATCTCTATGTTAAATATTTGCAGATGATCTTGAGTGGTGCCTGGTATTTGGGTTGTCATTAATTACATATGCAATGTCGATCAAAATTTGAACATTGTAATGCCCGCTGGGCATCGGCTTCTTCTTTTTTTGCTGACTCTCCTCCACTGCCGCCTGCCTCCTCCCAACCACCGTGTTTTCTTTGCTGTCCTTGCGTGAGGGAGACGGGAGTGGGTGGAGTCACATTTTCTTCGCCAAAATCTCGCTCTGATCCTCCTTAAATGCGTACAGGTGGGCGTGGGTCTCAAAAATCGTGCTGTACAGGCAAAATCCATGGGCGTAGAACTAAATTTCTCCTAGGAAGAGTGCCGTGAGGAAGTGTTTGACTATATGCAGCTGCTGCAGGGTGATCTCAAGGAACCGTTGGTGCTGAACCTGCTATTCTGGTTGCACGCGACCACAGTCATGAACAGTGGTTGCAAAACCTTGCAGCTGTAGTAGAAGAACGAGATAAAGTTTTAATTGAGCTGTCTTGCCTTTTCATTTTGGAAAGCCACTTCCATCCAAGTGGTGGTTAGGAGAAGCTGCTAGCTAGGGAAGCCGGCCTGTTGCAGCCTGGTAAAAGCCTGCTGAGCGCTTCCAACAAGCAGGTTGTCCAACCTTGTGTTATCTGTTCAGCATCGACCTGCATCCTCAAATTCGGGATTCTCCTTCAAGATATTTGTTTCAAAATCGATTAAGAGACAGTGAGAGTGTTACCAGGAGACCCGATGAAATTTAGTACAGAGATCCTCTATTGATTTCTTACTTGTCTTACGTTGTAACTCATGGAAGAGTATCTCATACAGGCAGATCTGTTTTTTATCAGAATATTCACGAAGCATAAATTGCTTTGCTGTGTCATTTTTTTCCACTCTGCCCGTAGATGCGATCTGTCTCCTTCTTGTGTCTGATTCCAGTGACTTCAGTCACACTTTGGCTTAGTCTTGTTGGCTTGCCAAACTCAGCGGCATCAAGACTACTGTGTTGTGAGCTTGCTCTCTGTATCTGGCCTGGTTGGATGCATTGCCTGCGTCTATCTTATATGTAGTCCAAGAGCCATATATTTGGTGGACTTTTCCTGCTATAAGCCTTCTGACGAGTTCAGGGTTACCAGAGACTATTTCATGTCTCATTCTAGAGATTCAGGGCCTTTTGATGATAACAGCCTGGAGTTCCAGAGGAAGATTCTTGAGAGATCTGGCATAGGTGAGCACTCATACTTTCCAGGAGCCATTTTGGCTTCTCCACCTAGGCTAACCATGAAAGAAGCCCGTGCAGAAGCAGAGATGGTGATGTTTGGTGCCTTGGATGAACTGTTTGAGAAAAGCAGAGTGAGGCCCAAGGATATTGGGATTCTTGTGGTGAACTGCAGCTTGTTTAATCCAACTCCATCTCTGTCTGCCATGATTATCAATCACTACAAGATGAGAGACAATATTATGAGCTTCTTCAACGAGTCACTAAGTTTGCAGGCATAAAGGTTTCTGTTGGAATTATCACACCTTACAAGCTACAGCTGTAATATTTGCACCAAGAGTTTGATGTTGTCCTCAAATTTGAAGAAGGAAAAGGTTTATTTATCACTACGGTGGATGCCTTTCAGAGCCAGGAGCGTGATGTAATCATTATGTCTTGTGTCTGAGCTTCAAATCATGGGACTTGCCTTGTATTGGATGCCTGCGTTAAGTATGGTGGGAGGAGACTTATATATACAAGCACATATAATGTTGTATATGCGGGAAAGGAGATTGTTAATGGCAATGAAGCATTGCGATATTTTCTCTGGAGGATCATGTTGACCCCTATGGGCATAGTAAAGCTTTGGCTGAACAGTTAGTCCTCAAAAGTAATGGTAGATCATTGAAGTATGTTTACCAGCAACATCAATGCAATTGTTTGGTGATTCAGTTGTCTTTCTTTGCGGTTGACAATGATAGGAAAATATTATTAGTAAAGTCAATAGCGAAATATTTTGAGACATGCATGCAGCCCAAGTGGCATTATGTACAACATATCTCCTCTATTACAAGCTGAAGTATGTTCATCTATTCTACCAACCTAAGATTGGATGTCGGGGGTGCCAGATTATATTCCATCTTGTGAGTGCATGCATGGTCAACAAGTTGTCACCATTGAGCTCCCTCATGGCTCTTCTTTATATGGCACTGGAGAAGGTAGTGGTTCCCTCGAGTGAACAGGCAAGCGTGTCTTTATGTGGAACACTGATGCTTGGGGTTATGGTGATAGTACGACATCTCTATATCAGTCCCACCCATGGGTGTTGGCTATTTTTCCAAATGGGGAAGATTATGGGATTCTAGCTGACACTACGAGGCGGTGTGAGGTGGATTTGCGAAAGGACTCAACGGTTAATTTTTTTGCCCCATCAGTCGATCCAGTTATCACATTTGGCCCATTGACATCGCTAGCCAGTACTCACATCCTTGTCTCATGCTATTGTTTTATGCTGGCCCGTGTGGAGTCTGTACGACCTGTTGAAGCTGGAGAAATAGGCAAGATATTTCTACACCTTTCCACTGTTATTTTATTTAAAAATATTGTGAAATCGAACCACTTTTCCTTGCATTGATTTGTCAGTTGGATGTCATGATGGAAGATTTCCCTTTTTGCTTGTGTCTTCTTGTTTTAGCTTTTACCGTTGATAGTATGTGGGTCGAAAGGATGCGTGTGCCCTCTCCTTTGAATGTTATGTTTCTCTTACTCGAATGATAGAACTTCGTCTGTTTGTTTATGTATTAATTCTTCTCTGCGATTGAGTTGCAAGTTATTATGTTGATCAAGCTAGTATTTTCGATATCATGGAAGTAAGTTTACAATAACTATGAAACCCCCTTCCTAGCACCCAAGTTGTCCTTGACGTTTTTTGTTAGCTCCTTCGCAAGTCCCTTTGATAACCTTTTGGCATCGAGAAAGAAAGGTTGTAGGATTGTGTGAGCAATGCGTGGGCTAGCCAGCTTAGAGTTGTGGTATTAAAACTGGTAGAATAAAAGGGTTCGTGTGCAACATGTTTTTCCGTCTCGCGTGTTTAGACTCTTATACTATCTTTCATCTTGTTTCTAGGCTTTTAAGGCCATCCTCAGGAAGTGCCTTGACCATCCCTATCAACTTGAACCATAACTAGCTTTTCGGATCAACTAAGCTGGAGGTTTCATTGTGCGAATCCAGTAACTCGTTGACACTAGAATAGTTTGGTCTAATCCCCCTCTCAGAATTATTTCTGATGGCACTCTTCTATCTTTCCTAACTTGCATTATTTTTTCCCTTGTAATGTTAACGCTATTAATTAATATTGGTCAGTTTTATGCACGTAATTACCGTAATAGTTTGTGATGGAGATTTCCTTAAATGTGATTAACCTTCGGGAAAAACTCAGCTTTCATTTGATAGTCTTATGGATTCATAGTGGAAGGTTTTGTTTTGATAATGTCACTTAGAAGTTATGTTTGTATCTTTGTACGACGGTTGACTGTGTTACTCTTGTTCTTTTGGAAAAATATTATTTTAGCCTATGCGTTTGGTACCTTTGATAAATTTTCTAGATGGTTGGTGTATATATATCAAATCTCAATCTTGTAATTATTGTTTAATCACTTACTTGATGGGGATTCTGTTTTTACTAGATTGTTTGTTTTCTCCTTATAGGGCCAAGGGCCATTCTCATATGATTGTTACTTTCGTTGCATTTGCTCCTAACTGAAGTACAAGGTCTTCTCCTTCTTTGATCGACATGTTATAGACTTTATTATAACTTGATGTGCTCGTAGTGTTTAGAGGTTTGACCCAAAATCTTGTAATAAAGTGCTTCCTTTTCGTGATATTGTTAGATAATAGTTATGGTGGTTTTGTGTAGCCTTATCTTGCTCAGTTCTCGCGAACTGACTCTTGTAGAAAATTTGCTGCAGATGGATCTTGCGTGTAGATGAGGGATAGATTTGTAGACTGTTGTCATCAACCTCAGTTGAGAAGTTCCTTTGCTCGAAACCTTTTTTATGTTGTTCAACTGTTGTTAACGTCCAGTGGAAAGTTTAAAAGAGGATTAATGTCTTAGTATAATGTATTGTGGACTTGTCATCTGAACTTTGGAAACCTTGTATTGTTTGACCATCATTGAAATTATAAGAAAATTTGGTTATTGTTGTTGAGTGACTTGTAGAGTATCAGTATTTTAAGAAATGATGTAATCTTGTTTTGTTCTCGTAAATGAGTGTTGCTTCAACTTCGCCTTGAGAATAAATTCTGAGTTAAACCTTGCCATGACTTAGTAATAAAGTGTCATAAGTAAACTAACATGGGATTGTTAAATACTTCTGGAAGTTAAATTAAAAGTTGCATTCAAATAAAGTAACGTAGGGGTCACCAACTTGAGAGTAAGAAATTCTCTAAGTAGACAAGGGCAAGACTATCATTGCAAGTAAACTTTATAACACGATAACCCTAGCTCCCTAGTGAACATTATGCCTTTCATGGTAAAATTTGTAAAATGACCCTAAGGTGAAATGAACTGTTAATTGTTTGAAGGTAATAAGATTTAATAAACAGGAGAAAACAATTTTGAAACCACACAATCTATCTCTTAGCCATTTGAAAAGTAAATTCTTTTACTCCTTGATAATACTTTTAGCGAAGCCTAAGTAAAGTTGTTGTTAATTCTGGTTAAGAGTCCTAGCTTCAATTTAATACTGGCAATAACTAATGAGGTCCTAAAAATGTTTCATCTCGACCTTCTCCCTCTATCCCTTTTTCAAGGCACCTTATATCTCTTCTCTTAAGTGTGTTGAACTTAAAACCATGTTGTCTTGTGGGCAAGAACGAAACTTCGTAGCATTAGTGGTGAGCAGATGGCCTTGTGGAATTGAAATTCTCCTTTTTTTTATAAACGAATTAAGCAAATAAAGGTCATAATAGAGAAGATTTAAAGATAATTACTCTGTAAAAAGAATAAATTTAACTTGGTAAGATGAATTGTATGAATCATATCCCGAGTCTCCTTGAAAACGTAAGCTAAGAATTGCAAGATGTCCTTTTAAAATAAATAACCCTCAAGAATATCTCCTTGTGGTTGGCCATAACTGTAAGTGTGTTCTGTGATTGTACTTCTATGTTGTCTTGTCAAAAAGAAAAGTAAATTGTCCTCGATATGTGTGAACGTTTCCGTGATTCCTTTTTGGCCATCCTTGTATCAAGTTGTTCACAGTGTTAGTTGTATACTTGGTGACGACATGTTGCGTCATGTTATGTGTCAAGCAAGTCAAAAAAATTATCCTGTATTTCACTGTGTTGTCCTTGTGTTGGTATTTTTGGTGTGTTACAAACATTAAGTATGATTGGAAATTAACTATTAATTTTGATAAGTTCCTTGCAAATAAACTACCATCAAAATCATCTGATCTTTATCCCAAAACCTAAAAGTTAAGTAATATTGCAGTTCTTACTATTTGAGTTCCAGAAAAACAACTTCCCACCAAATAAGGCATTGTTATTAATGACCTTTTACTACAAGTCCCAAACAAAGAAGTCAAAGAGAAATGAAAAAGTTCTCCACTAGTATCATTAGGCCTTTCTTTGAAAGAGAGTCAATGAAAAAACAACAAAATTCAATAGAACCAAACCATGGGCACATCCAACCAAAAACAAGGTGAAAAAGAAATAAATGTTTTCCTCTGGAATTCCCTCAATTTACCTAGTTCAGAATGCATAATATATTAATAAGTATAGTTTGCTTTCTATTTCCTTCTGCTTAACTAATTCAGAACACATAACAAGTAGATCCATTTTCTTCTCTTTTGCTAACTCTTCAAACTTTGCAATAGAACAAGCTTTGAGCAATCGCATGAGTTTAGGGTTTAGGGTTTAGGGTCAAGAGTGTTACGCCCAAGATTCATCATCAATTCCAGTCCATTTGCTCACATCGTTTGCTGCTTTTGCATTGCTCGACCTCACAACACCCTTGTCAAGAAAAGCACCATGTTTACACCGACTCCAAAGAATGCAAGTGTAGCAAGTCCCTGGTTTAATGTATTGCCACAGAGACACAGGATTCAATTAGACATATTTCTGTGGAGTGTATATATATTACCTGTTTTAAAGATGAAAATTATTTGTATGGGAATATGGAGCACCGAAAGCATGCAGCCCACCATTGTTATGATAATAAAGAAACCTTTACAAAATCCTATAACTATGCCACAACTCAAGAATTACATTACCTGTCTAGCAACACCAAGAGATCGAAGTCCGCGTTCAACAAATTTATCAATTACTGAATGCACCTTATTTCTCATAGCTTGTGTGCATTTGCATAAGACTCATTCACCAAACTCAAGCATAAGACTCATTCACCAATATAACAAAGGACCTCACATATATGTGTATTCTGACAGACATAGATATTAGAAGAAGCCTACAAATTTAATAATACAAATCTGATTAGAAGAAGACTGCATGAGTTTGCATATGTGAAATTAAAATATGGGATGGATTTGCATCACACATATGTGAAATTAAAATTTCTTATCCACATTTACTGTACATGGCTATCAAAGGAATAGGAATGAACTTCACAGTAAAGAAAATCTCAAGAAAGCAGATATACTAGCAAGCCTTGAAGTGTAATCTCCAAGAAGTGCGTCTGTACTCACGTGCGTGCAGGTCTTCAATATAGACAAGTTACTTAGGTATGTTGAAGACACATACAATGTATCCTTGCCGAAGTTACTAATTTTATTGGTAAGGTATAATTCAAAGTTTTACAAGTTCACTAGTATACTTAAAATTCAAATCATAAAAAAACCAATAAGTTCACTTTGGTAATGAAATAGCCAATAATTCATAAAATTTGATAATTTAAATCTATTTAGCCGAATAGGAAAAATGTCTATTCTTTTTTGTCCTCTTTTGACGAGGAACTATAATAGATGGTGCAACATGATAATCATCCTAAACTCTTGTCTGTTGGATTTCTGGGTTGTTTTCCAGATGAGTTGCAAGAAGGTCAATCGATTCATTTTGTCCAACAACAAAATCATCACATCCTTCTATGGCATCTTCATGTTCACTGTCAGTTGCACCCTTTAAGGAGTTTGATTGTTGCACATCCTATTAAACAACATACTTTAGTTAATTAAATTACCACAACATTGATACTTAAATGTTTTATTATGTCATCAAATACTTTAATAAGCATACCTTAGATTCATGCTCAATGACCAATTTCTCCTCGATCTATCATATGTTGTCGGAAGGCCTTGGGAACCATGCATTAAAGCACATTTCAGATCTTCATTTGAAGCTTCCTTTGAAATTGGTGAATATAAGTGTACAAAGATTTTTCAGATCTTCATCGAAGCTTGTGGATCTAGTTAGCGTTGGACCAATATTTTTGAAGAAACATGCACATTTTCTACTCTAATTCCTATGCATACATAGCATCATCATAGTAGGTAAAAATCATAGATAGATAAATAGCTTTACGGCACATGTGAGTGGATTGATGTTATTAATTAATTTTGTTTGGTACTTTTGTGATAGAACAAAAAAGGAACTACACAATCCTTTTACTTACCACATTTGTAGAAGGCACAAAACAACCCTTATGGACCTCTTGTAAGCGTTATACCTTAAGATGGTCACTGTTGGTATAAGTTGGATGTGTTTACACTAATTATGGTATGTTGACCCCTGTTGATGCTGACATAACACAAAAGAAAGTAAACTAATGTACTTCGACATCTTGGGACAAAGGCTGATTGTGAAGTAGAGGTCAATCGAGAAAGGAGTTTACCTAAATCTTAATCCCCTCTTTGTAGAATGTGAAGGCCTAGTTTGATTGGTAATATGCTTAGAGAGAATTTTGTAGAGAATATATTATAAGGAAATAAGTCTATATTGTTCAATCTAATGAGTCGTACCGGTTTTGCGAATGAGGAATAGATGTGTGCAATTCACCTGTTTTAACATTTTCTTGTTCTTTCTTGATTCTTCCACCACATCCAACAATTCATCTTTAAGCAGATCCCAGCAAATTTGGGAAAAAAGGCCTATGAAACCATCAGGTCCATAGGATTTTTCCTGGGTTGAAAGAGAAGACAAATGCATGCAGTTCTTTTCTTGTACTTAGTGGTTGTCCGAAATTGTAGAAAATCTGTAGTCTTATACAACAAACAACGTAAAATAAATAAATAGAATACTTAAATAACTTGCATAAATAGATGAATATTCAAACCAGCACTGTTGTGCATAATCTTCATTAATAAAAGCTTCATCATACTCAGAGCTTCAGCGATTTACAATCAAGCTATGCGTGTAGCTGTGTACTTTTAATGCACATCCTTCCTTGCTTGTGCAGATTTCACACCTTTGTGTGTGCATACAAAGCAATTACAATTTTTGTTATTTAAATAGAATAACTCACCCACTAACGGCTCTTCAACTGAGCATTCTAAATCTAAACTCATGCTTTCAAATAGTTGCATGCTATGCATGAATTAAAACAGATTTATTTGAATTAAATCTAATGATAAAAATAAGATAAAGCTAACTTAACTAAAGCAAACTAAAACAAGACTAAAGCTAAAATTAGCTTTCCTAAAAAGCTACGGTTGGAATTAAATATGCAACACATGCATATTTCCAACACTCCCCCTTAATTTCAAATTGTAGCTTTCAGTCTTCTAGAGTTGTGTTTGCTTTTTAGATCTTCCATGTGCAGGATCAAAAACTCCCAAACAATCTCTCAAATATACGAAAACTTATTTTGCTAAAGCCTTTGTAAAAATGTCTGCAAACTGATCTTCGGATATACAAAACTCAAGATGAATTTCCTTGTTGTTTACCAGCTCCCTGATGAAATGATACCTCATATCAATATGCTTGCTCCTCTTATGAAAAACATGATTTTTGGACAATGCTATGGCTGAGTTGTTGTCACAAAAATCGTGTAGCTTCCTCTTATTTCTGTTGTAAATCTGTCAACACTCTTCTCATCCAAACAACTTGACATGTTGCTCCTGTTGCTGCTACATACTCTGCTTCTGCTAAAGATAACATGACAATGGGCTGCTTCTTTGATGCCCATGAAACCACTCCTGTTCCAAAGTGAAAAGTATAGCCGGATGTGCTTTTCCGATCATCTATACTTCCAACACTGTCACTATCTGTATAACCAATGAGTTTGAACTCATCTAAACTTGAATAAAGAATTCCATGATTTCTTGTTCCACGTACATACCTCAAAATTCTTTTTCCATCTTGCCAATGTGAATATTTTGGAGATTCCATGAACCTTGATATGAGGCTCACACCATACATGATATTAGGCCTTGTGGCCGTCAAATACATAAGACTTCCAACCAACTTTTTAAACAATGTTGGATCCACAAATGATCCTTCATCCTCTTTTCTCAACTTCAAACCTACTGCAACTGGTGTTGGTGTTGGCTTACAATTCAACATGTTAAACCTTTTCAAAATGTCACTTGCATACTTTGCTTGTGAGATAAAAACTTCACCTTCTGATTGTTGAACTTCAATACCCAAAAAATAATGCATAAGACCAAGATTTGTTATCTCAAACTCCTTCATGGCTGATTTGAATGACTCTATAGATAGCTTTTCAGTAATGATCAAATCATCTACATATAAACAATTAATTAAAATTTTACCTTGCTCATTTATCTTGGTGTATAAGGTAGGCTCACTGCTTCTCCTATTGAAACCATTCTCAATCAAATAAGAATCTATTCTGTTGTACCAAGCTCTAGGTGCTTGTTTGAGACCATAGAGCACTTTCTTCAATCTGTATACTTTTCCTTCATGACCTTCAATCTCATAACCTTCTAGCTGATTTACATAAACTTCCTCTTCAAGGAATCCATTTAAGAATGTTGATTTAACATCCATATGATAAATAGGCCATTTTTTTAGTTGCAATTGCTAAAACCATTCTTACCGTGTCCAAACGTGTTACTGGTGCAAATGTTTCATTGTAGTCAACTCCATATTGCTGCATAAAACCTCTTGCAACCAGCCTTGCTTTGTGCTTCTATACTTTTCCATTAGCATTGTATTTTGTCTTGTAGACCCACTTGACTCCTATCACATCCTTTCCTTTTGGAAGATCTATCAGCTCCCATGTCTGATTCTTCTTTATAGCATCAATCTCATCATCCATGGCTTTTTCCCAAACTTCATTCTTTATAGCCTCTTCGTAATATACTGGATCTGCAACTTGAGAAAATAATGCAAAAACTGAAAATGAATTAGTTGTATCAACATTATAAATCTCACTTAGACTTCTTGTTTTCCATTTGTGCGGGAGTATTTGATGCATGATTGTTTTTTTGGTAATGGAGTAGCTTCAGGTGTTCCCTGTGGTGTTTCTTGCATGGCTGAAGATGGCTGAAATCTTGGTGACCTCCTGACTATAGATGGAGGTGTAGCTTGTGCTACAACTTGTGGTGCATGTACAAGATTTGTAGATACAGTAGCTTGTTGCTCTAAAGTTTCATCTGTCATATCATCATGCGGAATAGATGTTGCTATACTCACTGTTTTCTCTATACTTCCATCCCATGCTTCATTCTCAATAAATTGTACATCCCTGTTGATCACAACCTTTCCAGTGACTGGATTGTACAACTTGTATGCTTTTGTATTCTCTGAATACCCAACAAAAATACACTTTTCTCCTTTGTTGTCTAACTTCTTCCTTAGCTCATCAGGTACATGTGCATACGCTACACAACCAAAAATCTGAAATGTGAAACACTGTGTTTCCTATTAGTCCATGCTTGTTGAGGAACCATGTTCCTAACAAGTTTCGTTGGACACCTATTCAAAATATAAATAGAAGTTGCTACTGCTTCTGCCCAATACTCATTTGGAAGATGTTTTGCCTTCAACATGCTTCTCGCCATCTCCATGATGGTTCTATTTTTCCTCTCTGCCACACCGTTCTATTGTGGTGTATATCTGGTAGTAAACTGCTTGTGTATACCATGATATCTGCAAAAATTCATAAACTCATTAGAAACATACTCACCTCCTCTGTCCGTTCTGAGAACTTTGATGTAGTATCCACTTTTCTTCTCCACTAATGCCTTGAACTACTGAAATGTATCAAAGACATTTAATTTATTTCTCAGAAAATAAACCCATGTCTTCCTTGTGTAATCATCAATGAATGTCATAAAATAAATACAACCTCCAATAGAAGTTATTTGCATAGATCCACATAAATCTGAATGTACAATCTCAAGTGGTGCACTTGCTCTTGTTGTTTTGCCAACTGGGAATGAATCTCTATGTTGCTTTCCCAAAATACAACCTTCACATACCCTTTCCGGTTTCTGAATCAATGGAAAACCTTTAACCATATTTTTCTATGTAATAAATTCAAACCTCCAAAATTCAAATGTCCATACCTTAGATGCCAAAGCCATGTTTCATCCTTCATGACTGAATGAAAATTTGATTGTGTTCCTTCAGCGCAAGACTCAACTATATTTACGCAGGAATCAGCGCATGACTCGCTTGCTTGAGCAGTAGCCATGTACAGACTTAATTTTCATTGGTGCAGGACTCATCTATTTGAGCATAGGACTCAACAAAAGACTGATTTGGCTTAACGCAGGACTTTGCTGCTACTAATTTTGCTGCAAACAAATATGATTTCTTCTTTTTCCAGGTTTCAAAATCAATGGAAACATCCTATTGCTGCTCATCTTCACTTTTACAATCAACTGAGTGCTAGGAGCTTTGTCCACAATCACACACTCATTGTCTTCCATATAGACTTGGTATCCTTTATGTACCAGTTGTCAATACTCATAAGGTTATGTTTCAAACTTGCAACATAGTAAACATCTTGCATACTTGTTTTCTCCCCCTGTCTTGTTAGAATACTAACCGTGCATTTTCCTTTCACAGACACAATATTGTTATTTCCAAGAGTTACATCACTCTTAATTGAATCATCCAAACTAGAAAACAAATCTAGATTACCTGTCATGTGATTACTGCAACCTGAATCCAAATACCATACATCACATGGACTCTCTTTTGACAAATTACATTCAATAGGGGATATAGAAGGTATTGCTTCGGTAATCCTTGTGCATGCAATAAATATAGGTTTAGAAATAGAACTTCCAACCTGATTTTGATATTGTCTCTCCCGATTATATTGCTTTTTCTTGCAATAATAAGCATAGTGCCCATACTTCTTGCAATAATGACACTGAACATGAGACTTATCTTGTCTCGACCATAACTCGTTCTTGATTCTATCCTCTTCCACCGAGTTTGATGAACCGCTACCACGTCCTCTAAATGGAATTCTTCCTCTGCCTCTTGGGCTGAAACTTCCTCTTCTTTTGCCACGACTACATGTTGTCCGAGATGTAAAAGTCGATCTACACTTGCATGTGATCTATTCATCCTCTATTCATGATTGATTAGTGATGCATGCAAATCATCAATAGAAAACTCGACTCGGATCCTTAGTTTCTTCAATAAAGCAACAATTAAAGGATCAAATTTCAAGGAAAACTTCTAAGCAATTTTCAATAATCCTTTCATCCTCAAGAGTCTCACCATGGGATTTGATTTGATTGACTAAGCTAACTACATAAGTAAAAAATGATTCTGAGAATCTGAATCTTTCATTGCTAAATTCTCAAAATCTCTACGAAGTAAGCGTAGCTTGGCAGTTTTTACTTTCTCCTTACCTTGATATGCAACTTGTAAAGTATCCCATGTAGTCTTTGCTTGACTAGCTACTGCCACTCTTGGAAGAATGCTTTCATGCATTTCCTGATGAATATAGAAAAGAGTTTTGCCGTCCTTCTTTCGTAACTCCTTCAAAGTATCTCTCTATGCTTGAGAAAGTGTAGTATACGTTGCTGTATTTGTGGGCTCTGTGTACGCATCTTGAATGATCTCCCACACGTCTTGAGATCTGAATAGCACCTTCATGGTCAATGACCAGTATTCGTAATTCTTTCCCTTAAATTGTGGTGTTTGCATATTGGATGTAGAAGCCATAGCTTGCTACCAATTTAATAAGCTACTGGAATAACCTAGCTCTGATACCAATTTGTAGAAAATCTGCAGTCTTATACAACAAACAACATAAAAGAAATAAACAAAATACTTAAATAACTTGCATAAATAGATGAATATTCGAACCAACACTGCGTGCATAATCTCCATTAATAAAAGCTTCATCATACTCAGAGCTTCAGCTCTTTACAATCAAGTTGTGTGTGCAGTTGTGTGCTTTCAATGCACATCCTTCCTTGCTTAACCTTTGTGTGTGCATACAAAGCAATTACAATTGTTGTTATTTAAATAGAATAAATCACCCACTAACAGCTCTTCAACTGAGCAATTTACATCTAAACTCATGCTTTAAAATAGTTGCATGCTATGCATAAATTAAAACAGATTTATTTGAATTAAATCTAATGATAAAAATAAGATAAAGCTAACTTAGCTAAAGCAAACTAAAACAAGACTAAAGCTAAAATTAGCCTTCCTAAAAAGCTACACTTGGAATTAAATATGCAACACATGCATATTTCCAACAGAAATTGAATGATGTAGAACTTGTGGTATGTGTTGAAGAAGTTGTATTTGGGCTGCATTGACTTCTGCATCAATTTTGGGGGCCTTGATTAACTCTTAAAAATTGAAGTGGCATGACAGAACGAATCAGATTGAGTGGCGATATATATATTATTGACCATTTGTTTGCTACAGTTTGTGGACTGTGCTTTGTTGATTGCGGTTTTTAGCAACAACATGAAAGTATTTAGTGTTGGCATCTCTGGATTTAATCCATGTGTTAATGGAATTCTGAATCCAATGGAGTTCCTCTTGTTTTTTGCGGTTCAGCAAGGGCATGAATGACCTATTGTTCCCCTTGTTCAAGAGAGGTTGTGTATCCATGTTCCCTGATTTGTATTTGAACAGCTGCAAGTTGCTTTGAGGTGGCTGCTTTCTGATCTGCGAGGGAGCTATGTTCTCTTTTTTCCATTTTTGATTTAAAACTTCAGATGTTGCAACTTTTTCACTAACTTATACATTTGAAATGTGATTCCACCAATCATGAATATTCTGATTGAAAGAAGGCGCAGTCATCCACGTAGCATCAATATGAAGTCGAGGTTGTTTTGGGGCAAACCTGATGAGAGTTGCATCAATATTGACCAATGTTCTGATGGCTGTTTCCTCAATATGGGCCCCAAGCCTTTGTGAAGGGCCTTTCTAGTGATCTGAGAGATATATTCGAGCTAATTTTTTCCGCACTTATATTCTCTTCCTTTCCTTCTATTGGACCATGTGAAGGTTCCCAGAGAGTATGGTTGTTCCTGAAGATTAGTCACTTTCTAACTTGTCCAGAGTCGAGGCTATTTTAATATTAAAACTAGTGCCTCCATTTTTTTCACGAGGACCTTGGAAGGTATTGAAATATCTCATTAGAATTAATGAAACGTTGAGATTGGAGACCCAAGTGGTCATCATTTCCAGCGTGGTAATTTGGTTCGTACCATGAGGTGGTATATAAACATTGAGAATGTGAACAATTGTATTTCATTCATACGAGTGAACAAAAAGTTAATTGCCCGAATGGGAGAGAAATTTCACATATAAATTCATTCCTGGAAGGGTCCCAATGGAAGAAGGTATGATTATAAGAGCTGAAGCGAGTACTCTTGATAAGGAGAATGAGAAGCGAGTGTAATATGCTCATCAATGTCTCCAAAGGGTGCATATACTAACATTTAGATTCATTCTGTAAAGCTGGGTTTACCCAGAAAATTATGTAACAATAAAATGCACATTTAGTCCACCATGTAGCCATAGAGCTGCTAGAGAAATTATTGTACATCTTGTTGTCATTAGTCCATTGTCATGGCTGTTATATCCTCCTTCGTAAATTGTAAGTTGTCTTGATTTTTAACTACATTGCCCTAATAAGTCTGGAGAAAACGTGGGCAAACAAACCATGAACTAACATTATTGATCACTTCTCTGCATTGAGTGCTTTGTTTCTTGAGCATGCTCTCATATATGAGCTACGGTGAATGGCAACTACTCTGTGCTGGACTTTCTTGCAGAGTTCTAACAGATATGTTGGGAATTGTTATCTAAACAATTTTATTTCTTCAGTGAAACTTTAGGGCTATTCCTCAAAAAAATTGGCTATTTTGTACCTATCTAAAACTAAATTTGCAAAAATGGAAATGATTCTTGACATTGCCAATTTTTTGTGCAATATGTCTAAATTGACTTAAATTTACTAATTTTACCAGGCTTAGCTGTAAAATTTTGTAAATATGTTTCAATCAGTTAGTGCTTTCATCAATTTGAACATTGAACTAAGCATACATGGTGGCTCAGACTGGATATTTAAATGTTTCCTGTTCATCGGCTGCATTATTGATGCAAGAGTTTTCATGTGTCCACAGTCAATGGTCATGGAAATAAAAATCTCTCTTGTGATGATGGGTCCTGAAGATGGACACAAAACATTGAGAACTTATGTTTCATTGGCAGTGTTTACAGAAACTTCATCTTCAAGTGTAGTCTGGTTATAATGTAGATGGTATTGTTGTTCAGTGTACCGTCATATGCTATGTTATTATCTTTTTATTGTATCTTAATGAGACAGATTGATCTCTTCTTGTGATAATGGATCTAGAAACTGAAATCCAGTATAAGTATAATTTAGTGCTCTTGACTTTTCGAAGTTTTATTTAACTCGGGTAATGCAAATTTGCATTTCTGCAGAGCAAGAAGAACACCCTTGCAGCACAAGAGAAATGTATCATTCGTTTGCTACTATACCATTTTTGTGTCAATCTTCCTCTAATGGTGATTTCATATCCTGTATTCAGATTCATGGGTATGAAAAGCGAGTTACCACTTACATCCTGGTAAGTGTTGAATCTTTCTAAGAGAATTCAATTGGTTGAATACTTATCATTGTAAATCAGAGATTGGTAATTATCTTATTTATATTTTCAAGTTAATCTTAGTGACAAATGAATTACTTGATGCCACAAGTGCCATATATGGCTGAATATTTTGGTGCATTTCATAATTTGTAGATGAGTGTTTGCAATGAGCTTGTCAGAGGATGCAAGTGTTGTATTAGAACTACAAAAATAATGGCAGCTAATAATCCAAATTGATTATGGGATTTTTTTTTGCAGGAAAGCAGTTGTATCCCAAATTGTGTTATATTTTATTCTTGTTTTCTACTGGGGGCACAGGATTTTGCATACAAAATGGTTGTATACAAGCATGTTCATAGTGTTCATTACGAGTAAGCTGTTTATGCTGTGGAACTGGTCACAAGCATTTATTTCAGATGTAAAATGAATGTATACTATATTATCTTGATGGATTTTCGTATATTAGGTTTGATTAGTCATTTATGTTCAGATATGCAACACCATTTGGATTGACATCGGAATATGCCCATCCTGCTGAAATTTTGTTCCTTGGATTTGCCACCATTGTTGGTCCTGCTATCACTGGGCCTCATTTATTTACATTATGGTTATGGATGAATTTAAGAGTGTTGGAAACTGTAGAGGCACACTGTGGTTACGACTTTCCTTGGAGCCTTTCGAAGGTGTTTCCAATTTATGGAGGGTTAGTATTGACAGATACATGCTTCTTCCATGTGTCAATTTTCTTAAAATATTATTATTAACCTTAAATCTGATTTACTTGAGTTGCTCACAGAGCTGATTTCCACGATTATCATCACCGCCTACTCTTCACCAAGTCCGGGAATTACTCATCAACTTTCACTTATATGGACCGGTAATTACTCTGCATCTTTTGTTTATTTGACAAATATGGCAGACACAAAACGAGTTTCTTTTAGAGATCTAATGTTTTCAGTCCATAAGATGATAAAGAGAGCTCCTGGAAACAAATGTGGAAAGCGTTTTTAAAAGCAACATTTCAGATCAGACTTTGTGGTCCATCATCAGGATGTACAAATGAATGATACACCTCATATTTAATAAAATAGGATTTTAAAAGAATGACGGCCTCTTAAATGGTACTTGCTTGGAATCCTTGTATTGTGAATGTGGTAATGGTTTTCTTGGACAACTGGTATGCTGCTATTAGCGTCTTCTAGCAGTTTACCACCACAACTAGCAGCAGCAACCGGCAGCAGTGTTTTTTGTTGTGTAGGAACTCTGATGCTGCGCTGTTTGGAACGCCATGTAGAGGTATGCTGATTAGTACAGCTACCTGGATGTTTGTGTGCTATTTGTTTTTGGACTCCACAGTGATATGGAAGACATTTAGATTCATAAGCATAGCTGACGACAATATGTAATGGTTTCTTTTGAAGTAATAAAAATATTGAGCTGAATCATAAACTTAGAAGATGTTCATAATACAGCTAATTTACACTATAACAAGAAACTCATATATATACAGCTAATTTTGCCATGTTTATACTAGACCCAGATTTGCTTCCCAAATCTCATTTCATGGTAGTCTTTAGAGGTATAGGTTACTAGACATCATCTTTGCAAGTTTAATCATATGAATCAATGCCTATTGTGAATGTTCAAGCCTCTACAAAGACTGTCTCATACTTCACAATCCATCCTCTCTTGAAGGTTACTAACACATATATCATCTATGTCCTCTAGCCATGACTTACCCAACAATGGAACTACATTGAAAATAGATTTATAGGGCCACACTGGAGATGGATAGAAATGAAGAGTGATAGGTGACCATCTTTAAAAATAGGGAGCGACATGAAAATCCTTTGAAAATATTCCACATATGACAACATTCAAGCTAGCTACTTAGACAGCCTACAGTGGTTGTCTGTCTACCATCTTTGAAGAAGTGAAAATTGCATAAAGTGGAAAACTTCTGATCAGAAATAACAGCACAGGGATGAACCTTCAGAAGCAGAAAAATAGCAGAGACTGCAACTAAGGTCCAAAGGTCCAACTCTTCTCTTGCTGCAGTTTTCCACTCCTTTGGCAGTGCTTTTTGATCTTGGGGTCCCATGGACTGTTTAGGTGCCATGTACGTTATTAAAATTTCTCTCTATAAATCATAGATACTTAACAGCTCGGGAATGAACCAATAGAGCATAACAACAGCAGAGACTCAAACTAACGTCCAATGGCCCAAATCTTCTCTTACAGCAGGTTTTTACTCCTTTGGCAATGTCTTTTGTTCTTGGGTCCTATAGACTTTTTTGGTGTCATTGATGTTATTAAAATGTCTCCCTATCTCTCCTAACAGTTAGGGTTCATCTAACGGCGATCAAAATTTACACAATATTTTAAACGTCTTACAAGTTTGAAGGATGCATTTTCATCGTATTTCATGCATTTTGACCAATCTAAAGTTGTGTTTTGCTTTTGCGTTTCTGATAAAATAGGGCACGAAGTGAAAATATCTTTAAAATCATCTGCGATTCTCCTGTAACAATCACTGTGAAGTTTTTGGATAAATTTAAAGTTTGGAGAAAAATATTTAGTACCTATACACCAAAAACTCAGACCCAGCAAGGGTATTTCAAACTGATAACCAGGCAGGGAGAACAATGGGGGACGCAGGCAGAACCAGAGCCACGATTTTGGAATACACTCTCATGCCCTCTTGAGCAGTTGAACTAACCAATGAAGCAGACAATGCATGCCACGATACAGATGGATGAGCCTCGAGCCACGAATCTGAGATGGAAGACCCAAAAATGAGGGCACGAAACACAATCGTGGGGCAAAGGAAGGGCACGAAAAACCAGATACGAATCCCCTCGAGAAGGGTACAGACGTAGGGCAGAGGATTCGAACTTACCCACGAAGCAAAACAGTCGTGGAAGCAAGACAAAGCCAATGATGGAAGCAACACAGTCGGGGGCACGAAACAAAGAAACATGACTGATGGAAGCAACACAGTCGAGGGCATAAAGAACACCCAGTAGAACAGTCACATGAGCTGCGACAAGAAGAAACGTGGCCTCGTGCACAGATACGAGCCACGAGTAGCGAAAAGCCAGAGGAATGAGCCCTTACAAACCAGAGCCATGAACCAGAGACAAACGTGCCCTCACAAACCAAAGTGAAATCTGATTTTTTATAACAACATTTTTATTGATATCCTTGTATATTTCTTTGAAAAGCAGTGCCGATTCTTGCATAAATGTAACCAATAAAACATTACCAGGATTGAACCATGAGGAATAGGTAAAAAATAAAACAGGGCAAAAGAAATGGATCGGATACTTGCTCCTCCTCCTCCTCACCTAAGATCTGCATGCGAGAATGAAATCCCCTCCCGCCCAATGCAGTTTTCCATTTTACCATTTTTCCCGCAATTTCCCCACTTTGCAAGCCGCTACAAAAAAAGTATTTTTAATTAAAATTTGTTATATTAAAAATATTAGCTAGAGACATGTTATATTAAAGGTATTAGTTAGAGACAAAATTAAAAGGGTGTATTAATTAGAGACAAAAAAATATTTTTGTCTCTAAATAATGTCTCTAAACACCCCTCCTTGTAGTACTATTTTAAAGGACCGATTTTTCTGTCATTAAGGGCTCCCAAACAGTATTTTCAATGCCTCGGAAGGAGCAACAAACAAAAATCAAAGCACTACAAAGATAATTTGGATTGATTTTTTCAGAGGCTACTTGAAGGCTAAAAATACAAAGCATCTTTAAAATATGTAGGAACATAACATCCACCATTTGCGAGAGAACACTAGTAAGTAGGAAGCACGAATAAAAAGGAGACAAGAAGGCATGGACTCGAAAATGGAGAGGCACACATCCGGTATTTAAAAGCACTCATTCTACAACTTAAAGAAAGAAGAGAAAGATATTCAAATATTAAGGTTTAGTTTCAGTTGGACAATTTACAAATGTGGGCAACAACACTTCACTCCTAGCATTCACTTCCCATAGGCATTTACAATGTTAGGATGAAAATGGGAACTTGCGTTCGTAAGCTTGTTTGTTTTGTGCCAATTCAAATAGCTTGTGCAGAGAGAATAATGGAATGGTTGCATTGAGGGATGCGCTTCAAATCCCTCCTAATGTTAGCTACGGGGACAACGTGTCTCTTGTAAATCTAATACAATTTGGGTTATATCCTCCATGGGAAAACAAAGTAGCAGTAGAAATCTTATTGTTGAACCATCTACCAGGGTCTTTCCTTGATGTTACAGCAGTGACAGGTGCACTGATGGTGTGTGGATGACCACATTACAGCAAGGGAAGAAGATGGCGAGGGTGATGGTAGGTGTCTGTATGTTCTCTTAGACTTTGAGGGAATGGGCAGATTTGAGTGAAGTAAGCAAGAGGATATGCTTCTCTCTGTTCTCAACATTGCTAGCAGCAATCTCTCAATATTTAACAAAAAGTCAGGTAGTCTGAGCATCATACTCTCATTTGATTGAGATCTAGATTTAGATTTAAGGCCTTGTTGAGAGCGGGTGATGAATCCATATTTGAAAATTATTAATTTGTCTTCGGTGCAACAGGATTTTCACTTAGATAAGGAAACAGAATTTTCTTTCAGCCGCTTCCAAAGTGGGATCAATTTAGTGGAGATGACTAAAAGCTTTTCAAAGGTCTCTTCTACATTGCCATCAAGGATGAGGATGCATCTGATGTAGAGGACCGCATACAAGAATTTGATGAGAAATTTTATCAAATATGCAGTGAGTCCAACGAAAATTTCATTATTAAAAATGTATGGTGGCAAGGCGGAGATCTCAACTATGGCTCCTTACAACAGATATGAATACTATTAACAGAGCTTAAGTGAACTAGCATGAACAATTAATAAAATAGATTATACCTATGATAATCAAACTCGTCATTTCTCAAATTGCATCTTGTGAAAATAAAAATATGAAAAGGAGTTTTAATACTCATACCATGTCTGTAGGCAGTGACGTGTCGAAACAGAGCAGGAAGAGAGATCCAAAACCTTTGTTGCTTCCTCAAGGTCCAGGGAATCGTGCAAGTCAGCTTTCTGAATGGTTTTACAGGCAAAAATATATGCTGCGGCGTTTCACCAATACATGGAGGAATTCCGCTGAGCATTATGTACAGAATGATCCCTGCACTCTACACATCCACTTTCTCTTCATACTCTTTTCCTTGCAGAACCTCTGGAGCAACGTAATAGGGGGTCCCCACTATTCCTCTCATTCTTTACCTGCAACATTTTCATTTCCCCCAACTATTATTAGAAAAGAAAAGAGAAGAGAAGACGGCTTACAAAGTTGAAAGTAAAAAGAAAGTGTTGAATGCATCCCGTGAGCGTCCGCCAGTTTTAGGTCAGTTGTTCCAAACCTGCGGCTTAGGGTTTCTCTCATTCGAAGGTCAAATTTAGGGAGGAAAGTGACAGAGAGATTACAATGGTGATGTTCCGGTTCCCCTGTTTGACCATAAAAATAGAAAACAAAATGTAGATCACCTGAAGAAAAGGAGGAAGCCTGGCCAAAGTCGGCGAGCTTGATGCGATTGGGAAAGGATGAGTCGTCCGTGAAGAGATTGTTGTCTGGTTTGAGATCTCGATGGGCGACGCCCTTGCTATGGAAAAAATGTATGGCCTCCATCAGTATTTTCAACACGACCGCCTCATCTTATCGGCGATTCTGTCAAACAGTTCTCTGTCGGAGGACAACTCCATCAGTAGCTACACGCAATCCTCATCCTCGTAAAAGCCATGGAGTTTAATGATTATGGGATGCCCGCACACATATTCCAAAATGGGGATCTCACTACGGAGGCAATCTCTGTCCAAGAAATCACGCAATTCAGCTTTCTGTATGGATTTACACACAACATTTGGGATTATTATGCAGAAAAAGCACGCGGAGGATACAATCGGCGACCACTGTAATCATAGGCCAAAAATCATTTACCACACCATGCATACAAACATATGAAATAATAACATTTCGACTCATTTTCTCGGTAATGTTCTTCACAATGTCCATCAATTGCCTATCAATGGCTTCTCCGCTGGCATAATGAGAGACATCCCTTTTGCAGGCCGTCTAAGCACTACTACTACAAGGGGGGGTCATTTGAGACATTAATTAGAGACAAAAATATATTTTTGTCTCTAATTAATACACCCCTCCTACTTTTGTCTCTAATATCCTTAATGTATTTTTTTAATTAAAAGAACTCTTTATAATTTTGGGCGGCTTGCAAATAGGGGAAACTGCGGGAAAAACCCTGAATGTGAGGAAAATGGAGATCAACAAGCTTCTTGGGCGGGAGGGAAATATATTGGCGCTGCATGCAGATGGTGCGGATTTCAGCAGAGGAGGAGGACGAGGCGCAGGTATCCACCGGCATTTTCCCCTGTTTTATTTTTTATCTGGTACGTCCGTTTTATGGAGTATTTCTGAGATTTCTGCACAACGAGGGTTTGGTTTTCGACTTCATGTGCCTTACAGGATTCTGCGGTCAAATATTTGGTGTTATCAAAATTTGCTGGGCTCCTTTTATGCTCCGTGTTTTACATACTCATTGAAGGGCTGTCAAGCTTCTCCATTACACAAGTGGCCACGGGAGATGGCCTGCTACGCAATAAAACCTAAACCTTTGGAAAGCCTGAATGCTATCCATGGGAACGTCATATGTGCGCAATGCTGATCTCATTGTTTTCCAGTTCTGCGGCTTCAATCCCTTTTCCCGCACCCTTGTATCATTCTTCCCAGTCCCACTCAGCTGTTTCATAACCAAATCTTTCAGGCCTTGTATATCTTTCTTCAACTCCTCCAATTCCTCTCTTCTTGTTTTATCGGAAGTGTCAGGTTGTTTTTTGTTAGCATCATCGAAATTTCTGCCGCGCTCTTGCTGCATTCAGGATCATGAACATTTTTGGCACCAATTACTTCGAGGAAAGCTGCTTGACATTTCTTCCTCTTTCTTTTCTTCATCCGGCTTCTCTGATTTCCTCTCTTTCTTTTCAGGTTGCTCTATCATTTTGACATCATCTGCCCCTTGGACACCAACTGTCATCTTTTTCGAGTTGCTTTCATATTGTTCAATAAAATGCTGAACTAGCACTAGCAGTGAAGGTCCATGGGAGTCTTGGGTTTGAAGATGACGAATGTTGTCCCACTCCTGCAAAACAAAGGTCACTGCTTACTTTGTACAACCATGGATTCTTTGGAATGGGCTAGTTTCATTTTTGTACGAAAAGTGAATTGTTACAGGCTGCCATACCTCTATAAGGATATTCATGTTGTCCTGCCATTCCCAGCATACAAATATCCAGGTGATCAACTGTACCTGCCATCCCATCAAAACGTTGGCCTCATTGCTCATTGAGAATATATACCACACCATATGAGAATATATACGTCATATGTGCGCAATGCTGAGGCCAGAGTTTTACATACTCTACATTTTATTCTAGTTAGACGTCAGAGTCGTGAACAGTGGCATAGGATATGATTTGTTGATTCTTTTCAGGATGTAGTGGTATAATTTCCATTTAGTTGCAATATCTCACATGCTGAAAGATTCATATTAAATGGAGGAGGGGGAGCACGATGGGGTTTTTTATTCTTGTTAGGTTTAGCGGTTTTTATTGTTTTGGTACTTTAATGGCTTCTTGTGTGTTGATTGAAGCTCAGTTTGAAAGCCTTCCACGAGGTAGTTCATGGAAAGATTTTCCATTTTGAAGTTCAAAAACCCTATTTATCATCCATACCTAAATGGATAAGGCAAAGCCTCTTGTTGGGGGTAAGAAAACATGAGGTCACTGGACTTTTACTATTTGCTTACCCCCAACAAGAGGCTTTGTCTTATTCCTTTAGGTATGGATGATAAATACGGTTTGGATCTTTGTACCAGAGAATTGTCTCTAAAATCTTAGTGTTATTTTTAGCTAATTGCTCAAAGAAAAGGGTAGTTCTCGTGTTGGGGGTAAGCACACATGAGGTCACTGGACTTTTACTGTTTGCAAGGCTTGGGTGATTCTTATATTTATAGACATGGTATAGCCAAAACAAAACAGTCTTTATTTGCAATGGGTTCTGTAGCAGTTGGAACAGTACTGCTAGGAAAGTTGTTGTTATTATTGGTTGTCTTGTGTTCTTCAGATGATTGGATTCTCAGCCATGTCCTGAAATCTGAGAGCTCGTGCATATTATTATTGTTGTTTACTGAGCTCTGAGAAAGCTGGAGGTTGCAGTCTGAAAACATGTTGTAGGCCTGATCCCCATTATCGTTGTATATGTCTTGCATTGCAGTCGAAGCATGAGCTTGGTCAGACTGATCCACGGGAGTGCTTAGATGAATCACTGGTTAAGTCTGAGAATCCATTGACATGCATATGATCTCCCACAATGCTGGTATTCATTGCTGAGCTGTGATCTAAATCTCTGTTTAATGCAGGTGCAGGTGCCTTGCCATAAATTTGATCCAGTTCTGATGTCTGAATGTCATGAGTTTCTGCATCATCTGAAAACTGAACACCTACAAATGCTCCTCCCAAGAAATCTTCCAGCTTTGGGCGTTTCTGATCATTGTTGTTCGCATTCATAATTGCTTCAGATTTCATGACTTCTGACTGACTGCTCAAGCTCTTCTGATGCCATTCTGCAACAAAATTGTACATGAAAAAACAAACGTTAGGGCCCGTTCTGCAAAAATAACTGTGTATGACAAACTTAATGTTAGGGTCCATAGTTTACTGGGTATCACAATGTTTCTGTCAAATCAGTCCAATAAGTTATGTATCACCATAATCATGTTGGGAGTCATGTATGGAGATACCTGACCTGCACTGGTAATAAATAACCCACATACAAATTTGAAAGATTATGTGGCATGTACTGAGAAATAACAAAACAAAAATGTATTTTACCATACTGCAATCATTTTCATTATCATCAAAATCTGAATGACATATAGAAGAGAGACTGTTATGGAATTTTTTTGTTTATGCTCTGGGGTCTCAAACCAAAATAGAAAATCAAGCTTCTTGTCTGTGGTTGTTCTATAACATGATTTCTATTAACAAGACGTGACATGAAAGAGTCTTAACAAATGCAAGCATGCAGCAGATCCGATCTAGCGAGAAGAACATCAATGGAGTACACTAACCCTAGGTAAAGATGCCCAAAAAAGTGGCTTCCTGCTTTGTTTAGGTAGTGAGAATAATCACATATCAGACCTCAATGAACCCATGTCCAAAGATGTGGTCGTTGTGTTTGAAGGGAGCTCAAAACCAGCAGCACTGCAGCTGCCATAGGCATTAACATCAGCCTGAGAAAAGTTAGACATGATCATATTGCTTGTATCCACACCAGACTGATTATGACGTTGTTGCTGTTCCTGCATATCCAGATGAGATGCCAAAGAAAATGCCAACCAATTATTCATAGATCCCATATCCCAAACACCCAAACAACCAAATTATCGATCTATAACAGATATCTTTCTCTATATATCCTTCTTGGGACCTTCCTGATTGGAACAACTACAATGAATATATATCTCAATACCCAAAACTAAAACAGCCTCTGCAACACCAAACCTAATCCATATACTCACTTTGTATATATATATATACTACTTCCCCATGAGAACATTCAAGCCCCACATAAAAGTCAACTCATCGTCTTGGGGTGTTAAGAAGCCTCGTGCCCAGATAGAAGGGTCTTTGTATGATCAACTATTTCATACTCTTGCCTCTATGCTTTGCTCATAATGATTCTAGACTTTTGGTGATGGACTTTGATGACCAACATTTGATCGGGCACGGAGACTATATTATAATAAGTCGTGAAGAAGGACACAGTGTTCTGCTTTTTATAGCACCTTCATTGTCTCTTTGACCCAATGTTGCATAAGAGTCACGCTGATAGGAATTGTGTTGAGCTTTTGCTTAGATATGCTCCAAATATCTAGTGTGCATTCAAATATTACTCTCACTAACTGTTGCACAATGGATCCTAGAAGGATATTTTATTAGGTCCTCCGATTTTGAATGAATGAATGCAAAAGTTGGGGATGAATTAATGCAAAAGTTTCTTAGGAGTGTCCCATTTTGAGCTTGGGGTCACAAGAGTTCTAGCTTTCAGTGGATAGTATATTCTGTAGATGGAAAGGATAGAAGAGAATACAAGTGAACCTGGATTGTTTTTATGCCAATTAGCAGGTTTTTACTCTTGTTTTCTGGACACATCGTAGTAGTGGAGGTTGAAGTCATAGTGACAACCTCAAAGCATCTCCCGATCTTAACTGCTATGGATGTAGGTGAAGACCTGAACACGGACATGTTTCCTTGTTGGCATTGGATGAATGTATGAAGACTTTGGAGAGAATTTGGAATCTAGTTCCCGGTTGTATGGCAAAATGGGTTGGATCCTCTGGTGGGAAGTTGCCTCTCAATTCACTTGTAACCTCATGTGGGGTGGGGGTAGGATGGTAGCTAAATAACCCACATACAAATTTGAAAGATTATGTGGCATGTACTGAGAAATAACAAAACAAAAATGTATTTTACCATACTGCAATCATTTTCATTATCATCAAAATCTGAATGACATATAGAAGAGAGATCACTGTTATGGAATTTTTTTGTTTATTATCGGGGTCTCAAACCAAAATAGAAAATCAAGCTTCTTGCGTGGTTGTTCTATAACATGATTTCTATTAACAAGACGTGACATGAAAGAGTCTTAACAAATGCAAGCATGCAGCAGATCCGATCTAGCAAGAAGAACATCAATGGAGTACACTAACCCTAGGTAAAGATGCCCAAAAAGTGGCTTCCTCGCTTTTTTAGGTAGTGAGAATAATCACATATCAGACCTCAATGAACCCATGTCCAAAGATGTGGTCGTTCTGTTTGAAGGAGCTTAAAACCAGAAGACTGCAAATGCCATAGGCATTAACATCAGCCCGATAAAAGTTAGACATGATCATATTGCTTGTATCCACACCAGACTGATTATGACGCTGTTGTTGTTCCTGCATATCCAGATGAGATGCCAAAGAAAATGCCAACCAATTATTCATAGATCCCATATCCCAAACACCCAAACAACCAAATTATCGATCTATAACAGATATCTTTCTCTATATATCCTTCTTGGGACCTTCCTGATTGGAACACCTACAATGAATATATATCTCAATACCCAAAACTAAAACAGCCTCTGCAACACCAAACCTAATCCATATACTCACTGTATATATATATACTACTTCCCCATGAGAACATTCAAGCCCCACATAAAAGTCAACTCGTCGTCTTGGAGTGTTAAGAAGCCTCAGGCCCAGATAGAAGGGTCTTTGTATGATCAACTATTTCATACTCTTGCCTCTATGCTTTGCTCATAACAGTTCTAGACTTTTGGTGATGGACTTTGATGACCAACATTTGATTGGCACGGAGACTATATTATAATAAGTCGTGAAGAAGGACACAGTGTCTGTTTTTATAGCACCTTCATTGTCTCTTTGACCCAATGTTGCATAAGAGTCATGCTGATAGGAATTGTGTTGAGCTTTTGCTTAGATATGCTCCAAAGATCTAGTGTGCATTCAAATATTACTCTCACTACCTGTTGCACAATGGATCCTAGAAGGATATTTTATTAGGTCCTCTGATTTTGAATGAATGAATGCAAAAGTTGGGGATGAATTAATGCAAAAGTTTCTTAGGAGTGTCCCATTTTGAGCTTGGGGTCACAAGAGTTCTAGCTTTCAGTGGATAGTATATTCTGTAGATGGAAAGGATAGAAGAGAATACAAGTGAACCTGGATTGTTTTTATGCCAATTAGCAGGTTTTTACTCTTGTTTTCTGGACACATCGTAGTAGTGGAGGTTGAAGTCATAGTGACACTGACAACCTCAAAGCATCTCCCGATCTTTACTGCTATGGATGTAGGTGAAGACCTGAACACGGACATGTTTCCTTGTTGGCATTGGATGAATGTATGAAGACTTTGGAGAGAATTTGGAATCTAGTTCCCGGTTGTATGGCAAAATGGGTTGGATCCTCTGGTGGGAAGTTGCCTCTCAATTCACTTGTAACCTCATGTGGGGTGGGGGTAGGATGGTAGCTAGAACCTAAAGAGGAAACAAAAAGAGAACGAAGAGCAATTTAGTTCAGCTCGCAAGGGATTTCAGATGGATTTCTTCAATACGGAAGATCAATAAAAAATTGGGTGATTTGGAGAGCCAACTTATGAGGTTTGAAGATTACAAGGCTAGATGAACCACAAAAAGGCCATAACCTCTCGGATAAAGGACGTGGATGCACTTTCTAATTACTTCCACTGGTAAAATGGAAAGGAAAGTTATGAATCAGATGAATCCTAACACTCAGAAAATCCTTTGGTAATCTATTTGAGAAGGACGTTGAAATCATTTCTTTAGTGAACTTACCACAAAGTCCTTAGCATCTGTTGGACAAGAAAGATGACCTTCGCTGGTTTGATAAAACTTATTCCCAAAGACTTCAAAGATATGATGGGAGGCTGGAGATCCGTCACCCTCCTCAATCATAGAAGTCCTTGTTGAAGGTGCTATAATTGCACGTGTCTTGTGACAAAGACTTGGAATGGTAGGCCATTGGATCCCAGGTAGAAGGACCAAATGATACAGGGAAATAAGCAACACATCAGGATGCACAGCAAAAAATGATGCTACTAACATTTTGGGAAAGGACCTATGAACAGACTTGATGCCAACATAGGTGAACCCCCTACAAAACAATTATGTAGACACCTAGGGGAAAAGGCAGCTGGTAAAAATGAGCCAAAATCTGAGAAAGGATGGATTCAAAACTAGGCTCTAATACCAGCTGATATAACCACAACGGACATACAACAGAGAACACAGAATAAAGTACACGCCAATATGTAGAACAAAAGCTAATTAGGAATTAGCTGCCAAAACCAATGGTATACACTATTGATTAGCATATATTAAATAGATTTACAAGGATGTGGATGTGTCCTGGTTAGATAAATCCAAGCAAATACTAACTACCCAAAATCCTCCTCAATTAGTCTTACAAGTAGCTAGTGAGGTTCCAGAGAACTGAAATTCACATCAATCAGTTTTACTTACATCCAGTCAGGGGAACTCCAGTGAACTAAACCAAGTGTGCATGTAAACATTTACAGTCATGTCGACAGTCACAAGAGGAATTAATTCTTATCAGTATTAGCAGTTTATAGAGAAAGAAATGGAAATAATGATAGAACCAAGAAGCTACTTAACAATTCTCTTTGCTTCCAAAGAAGACAGAGAATGGGTTTTCCACTGTGGGACATGGTTCATGATCTTTGAGTACAGGAACAGAATTTGCCTATAGTCACTCAAGTAAAAGTATTAATAGGTAAGGTTGTTAACAACTCCAACTGAAAATTAAAATTTAACTCCTTGAGACTTATAGGAAATAGTCTGGGTGAGTTTGTGTATGCCTCTGACCTTGCAATTGATAGAACAATAGCCACTTATGCATGAATATCCATTTACCTAGATTAAGATTACATTGTGGTTAATTGCTTGATTTCATGACTTCGACTGATTGCTCAATCTCTTCGATGCCATTCTCGCAACAAAATTGTACATGAAAAAACAAATGTTAGGGCCCATTCTCGCAAAAAATAATCGTGTATGACAACCTTAATGTTAGGGTCCATAGTTTACCGGGTATCACAATGTTTCACAAATCAGTCCAATAAGTTATGTATCACCATAATCATGTTGGGAGTCATGTACGGAGATACCCGACTGAGACCTGTAATATATGAAAAGCCTAATGTGAACCAAGACATCATTCTAGTAAGGAAGCCCTAATGCATGAATACAATTTTTGCACTATATTAGTGTATTTACCCTATTCATCTTGAAGCTTTCTTGTCTTCATGACAAATAGATTGTGATCTCTCTTCATTTATGCATTGGAGTGGTTTCCTTGAAACCTTGAATAAGGATTGGTAAGATTTGTTTGGAGGTTCTTGACTTTCTTAGGTATACTGTGAATGATCACAATGAGAACTCAGTAGTTGTAATGCAGATTTGTTGCAAGGAATATCTTGATGAATTATTATAGTCCTTGCATATAATACATTGTTCTTGCCTTATGGGTATATGATTCTTGAATGATAATTATAACAAAATTGTGACTATGTTGGACAAATCCTGATTTGTTCGGCAAAATGATCAGAGCCTTAGAAGCATGATAATATTAGAAGGTTCTTCAAATGTAAATATGTGAAAAAGTTGGAAGGACTGCTATGGCTAGGTCTTGAAGATGAGTTCCTTGATATTGCATCTACATTCATGAAACTCAAGAGGCGTGCATGTACTAGTATTGATATTTGAAGGGTTTGTGTATTTGTAAACCTCGTGTGTCTTGTATGTTTGCACAAACTGTGATTTACCTAAGCCTTGGAGAAGTGAGATAAGGCACATATGATGCATGGATGGGAGCTAGATAGTAAAGGAGTTTTTGTTTCTTTATGTAATGGTAAAGTCACCAATATCTTGTTGTACAGATTGTATGCAAGCTTTGATTTCCACGAAGATGATCACACTAAATCATTTCCATGACTCATTACTTGCTCAGAACTCTTTAGGAAGATTGGATGGTTTGTGTTAATAAGTTGCAAACATTGAAAATGAATCCATTCCATTATTATATAGAAAACTATGCTCTCGGCTATTATTGTCTTCTACCCAGATTTGATCTTGAGGCCCGAACCCTCAATTTTAAAGCTAAAATTAGCAGGATAATACTATGACTAAGCCTATTAAATGATTTTCAAATAAATTTTGAACTCCGGTGGGTGAATTTCAAGTTATCTTTACTTGTCTTTGAAGGATACCAAAAACACGCTTAGATACCTAGCTTTTATGGGTCCATTGGCAAGAGAAGCGGATCTAAGTGATAGGGTCTTGTTATCTCAAACTTGGTACAGAGATAGATTAAGTAAATGGTCACTCAAAATTATTATTTTTGCATCTTCAAAACTTAGCGCAATGAAGATAAACCTGACCATACAATGAACCAGACCTAATAGGAGAGGAATGCACTAGAAACAAAAGAGTTGGACCGTGAGAAAGGACTAAGAAATTGAGACTTAGAATGTTGTATACACTAAAGGGATGTTGTATATGTCTTGCATTGTAGTCGAAGCATGAGCTTGGTCGACCGACATCTTGGGAGTGCTTAGATGAATCACTATCTTGCTCCTTTCTTTTCCATATAGAGCCATATAAAGTATACTAGATTGTGCTTGTGCTTATGTAAAGTCTTTCTCCCTATTCATACACTGTATATACCTCAAGAACTCTTCTCATTGATCACTTCTCTAAATGCAAGCATAGATCACCCATAACTCTGTTTTCTTGCATTCTACCTTGTTTTGGTTCAAACTGCCCTGTTTTGGTCATTCTTACAAACTTTGTTTCTCATCTTCTTGTCTTTGCAAAGTGGCTCTGGTCTTCTTGTATCATGTCTTATAACTCACCAATAAAGGTTCTCGGGCTTCCATGACTCTTCAAACAAAGATGTTTTATACACATGATCTAAGTCCATTCTAGGACTCTCACGCTTTAACATGACTAGGTTCTTAGTGCTTATAAGCACAACTTATGTTCTAAACACTTTCCGGGGCTCTTCAAGTCTTAATCCAAGATTCTACAAGTTACTTTGATGGTATTAGACCTTTACCAACCATGAAATATCAAGAAATTGCAAACAAAACATCTTTTAGCCTTCAACTCTGCTGCATAGTTTGTAGCCCTGTTTTTCTGCTTTTCTTGAATAACATTTTATCTACTGAGTTTCTCAATGAACAAGAATACTTCTTGGATACCGATTATTCTCTTCCACTTGCCATTTCAACCATGCAAACACTTCTTAAGAAGATTATTCCCAGTTCTCAAGTTACTAGTTTCATTAGGTCTTTTAAGAAGATTATTCCCAGTTCTCAAGTTACTATCTTGCTCCTTTCTTTTCCATATAGAGCCATATGAATCACATAAGACCTGACATGGGAGTGCTTAGATGAATTACTATCTCACTCCTTTCTTTTCCATATAGAGCCATATAGCGTGTAGATTCATCTAGAGCCAAAGCAAATCGAACCCCCTCCTAAATGTATATATATGAGGGTGTTAGAGTAATACCCCATTAATATCATCTTTTCCTTTTAATGTTTTTGTCTCTGCAAAGTTTGTACATAAATATGTGCTGCAAGTATTGGGAGGGACAAGTTTGCATAGTTTTACATCTCTTCTCCAAGATTTACTCTGTACAGAGCTATAGTATGATTAAAATTTCAGTTTTTACTAGCTATAGTATGTTATAATACATTACAGCTGAGCACACTGTAACTTATTCTCGGGTTTGGAAAATTCTAAGATCAGAAATAAAAGCTATATTCAAAAAGATTAAGTGGAGTAACACAATAATAAAGTAGAATAATCTCTTGTCATTATAATATATAATCACAAGATACGTGCTTTGATAAGAGGCTTTTCTGCCCTCCTTTCATTTGAGAAAGGAATTAAAATATTTCATGACTTGTACATTTGGGCAGAGAAGCCTCTTATCAAGGCACATATTTGGTCATTAGATATTATAATGACGGAGCTTGTAGAGTATAAATTGGATTGATACTGGATACTAGACAATGAAAAGCAATCTACTTTATTTGTAATGAAAACAAAGACCTATGATAAGTTCCAAGATTCAAGTTTGCTTCCAAGTTAACCTTGTAACTTATCATAGGTCTTATTGCAGCATGGTTTTGAATATGTGGACCTTCTCATGCTATTTTGTTTTCATTTTTAATAAATTAGATTGCTTTTCCTTGTCTAAGTTCTTCGTCTTTTCTTTTTTTCCAGGTTTCATTGTCTTCTCTTGCTCTAGTTGGTGTGGAGTGGCTTTATTGCAAGAAGGTAAGATAAGATGACATTCTAGTCCTAGATATATTGGTAAATAATTAGAATGTGCAGATACTTTTATTCATTTTTTAAAAATATTTTTCTTTATTATTATGACGAGTGTTACTTTTTTTTGTAGGACACTATTACCTAATTAGCCACTATTCTTGGAAAAAATGGAAAGACAGGTACTTTCATTTTCTGCCACTTGTATTATTTCTTTAATGAATTTAATCTCAATAAAGATTAATATTATCATAGTCATGAGTTTTTTTAATAATACTCAGATCTTAAATAACACTCATAATGGACCCTATTTTAGCTTACAAAAAATGGATTATGAAACGTGGCTTATTTAACAAGCCACGTTAAACAAGCCACGTTAAATAAGCCACGTTTCAGACCCACAGTGAGCGTTTTAGGCATCTCATAGTTCAAACTAATGATGTTTTAGTTTACGAAAACATCATAACAGAATTACCCATTTCCAAACTATAAAAATAAAAGTCTCAAGTTGAGAGGTAGATGCTCATTATTTAAAGTATATGATTTATGCAGGAAAATAGTATATCTTCATCTGAATGTTCGAGATGAACATATACCAAGACCTACTCCAGGGACAAATGAATATTTTAATGAAATGATATATTGTACTTGTGAAAAGTGCAAAAAAGAAAATTAAAGAAGCGTCGACTCGTTGGTATCCATAGGTTGAAGTATGGAGTTTATATAGAAGAGGTATACTATAATGAAATTTCAAAAATACTTGTTATTAAAAATATAAACTTTTCATATCGCATTGACTATTTTAAATGATATTGTAATGTTTAGCCAATCCAAGTTCATAACAAGTTGAGGAAAGGGCATATGACAATGATGATAGTGGCACTCACAATGAAGAAGAAGACACATATATGGGTGATACCACTTCTCAATTAAATGAAGATGGGGTGAACGAATTTTTACAAGACTTCTACACATATATTGAAGAAGTTGATGATTCGCCCCTAACTCAACTTGCTAGGACGCCTCTATACCCAAATGCAAATTTGTCTCAGTATTGCAACACTTATGTTATTTTTGAACTTGAAAGTTATGCATGGAATGACGAATACATGCTTCACTGATATCTTGAGGTATATTTTAAACTCCTCTAAACTATATCTCTCCATGTCATTCAAGTTTTGAATATTGTGTATAGTGAATAATTTAAAGATCTTTTGTTGTTTTATGCAGACTTTTGGCAGATAAGATACTTCCAAAGGAAAATAAGATACCTCGTTCACAAAAGGAAGTATCTTCAGCAATGAAAGACATTGGGATGGAGTACAAAACATATGATGCATGTCCAATGACCATATCTTATACTATGGTGAAAATGAAAATTTACAAAGAATGCCCAATATGTTTCACCAATAGATATCGTGAAGATCAAGTGTCCAAGAAAGTTCCTTATAAGGTTCTACGCCACATTCCAATAACACCGAGGTTTGAGAGGATGTTCAAATGTAAAGATTTGGCAAAATTTATGGACTATCATGCACTAAGAAGGAGCCAAGATGGTGTCATGCGTATGGTGGCTGATAGCAAAGATTGGAAGGAGCTTGAAGAAAAATGGCCTGATTTAAGAAATGAGCCAAGGAATGCAAGACTTTCATTGGCAATGGATGGTGTCAATCCTTTCGGAGATCTTAGAACAACATACTCTGTTTGGCCGGTTTTCCTTGTTAACAATAATCTTCCCCCTTGGATGGCAATGAAAAAAGAGCATGCAATGCTAACTCTAATAATACCAGGTATATGAACTTCTTAGTGTTATGTTCTCTTGAAAATGATGTACATTTACATGAATATATTTAAATTTTAATTCACATTTTCTTCATAGGAAAACACCAGGTGAAAGATATGGACACATACATGGAGCCTCTCATTGATGAGTTATGCGAATTATGGAAGGGTGTCAACATGTATGATGTATCAAGACCTAGCAATGATAGGATCTTCCTTTTTCGTGCAATACTTATGTGGACAATTCACGACGCTCCGGGGCTCTCTGTGTGTTGTGGTAATCTATTTATCATATTCATTTGTAATCATTCTATTTATGTTGCTGCCCATTAATTAAATATGGTTTCCATACTGATTTTTCAGGCCTACAAACTAAAGGGAAACATGGTTGTCCATCATGTGGGCCAAACACTGTATCTAGGCAATCAAAGGATCTTAAAAAAACCGTGTACGATGAATACAGACACTTCTTACCTCAAAACCATCGTTATCGCATGCATGAGAAAAATAAGTTCAATGGAAAGGAAGAGGAAAGGAGGCGGCCAAAAAGGATGAACCCTTTGAGGTGGAAATCAGCATATGACAAAAAGGAAGGGAGAGCTTATCCATTGGGAATGAAAAGACTATCTAAGTTTTATAAGTTAGATTATTACGAGCATCTCCCAATAGCTCATTTATTTGATACAATGCATATTGGAAAAAATGTGGCAGAGTGCTTATGGAAACATCTAAAGGGAACCAACAATGAAGACCAAATAAAATTAAGGAAGGACCTCAAAACCGTCAATATGATGCCAAACATGTGGTTACATGAAAATAACACATATGATCCTGCGCCATGGGTTCTTACAGCAGAGGAGAAACAATATATGTTTGATACTATGCGTGCCATAAGATTTCCAACTGGTTTTGGTGCGACATTAAAAACCGTATTCACAAGAGATGGTTCAGAGTTTTCTGGAATGAAAACACATGATTGGCATAATTGGATAAAGGTAATTCGTGATATCTTATATTTCTTGATAGTATAATTGAAATTTTCAATATATTAGTAATGTAGAAGATAATATATATTTTAAACGCTATTTTTCAATGTTGGTGTAGTATGTGCTTCCTACAGCAATACAAAGCACTTTCAACCATGACATCGCACAAACAATTTACAAATTGTCCAAATATTTGAGGTATTATAAACCATCAATTGTTATTCAATAATTAATTTTTTTCCTTCTATAAATATCATTTTCAATGTCTTTATAATTGTTTTAACATATATTTTGCAAATATTATAACTGGTGATATGTTAATGCTTGTTAGTAAAATTTATAGGTGGGTATCTTCTAAAGAGATACATCCAGATGAGCTGAACTATTGGAAGAGGAATGTTGCTCTTTTGATGTGTGACATTCAAATGTGTTTCCCTCCAAGTTTCTTCAATTCTCAAGAGCACTACCTTATACACCTGGTAGAAGAGATTGAACAATGTGGGCCCATCCATCTCAGGACAATGTGGCTTGTAGAGAGATATATGAAGGTCCTAAAACATTTTGTGAGGCAAAGAGCTCGACCTGAAGGTTCTATGGTTGAAGGGTACATGGTTTTTCAAACCATGGTTCATTTATCTGAGTACTTGCCTCAATTGCATCTGGAGGCTCCAAGATTATGGGGTGATCAACAACCTCAATCCATTGGAGATAGAAAACTAGAGGGTCAAGGAACTTCAAAGAGGATAAAAGGTAATCTTAAATGTTAGTAGTAGTTTTTTAATCCTAAGTATTGTATGATGCATCCTTTAAAGAATGGTTAGATCAATGATTAGTTAAATACTTTTTGTTGTAGATGCTAAGGAGTGGGAGTCATTGCATTTGTATGTTGCATACAACTCTAAATTTATGTTACAATGGATGGAGAAGTATGCTGAACAAAAGAAAATAGAAGATGAAAAGGCATGGGCTGATATATATAATAGACATGGTCAAAACTCTAATAGAGGACTTCCTGCATGCCATAAAAGAAAATGGCCAGATAGATGCTCATGGCATTGGTTAAAGACAAATGTTGAACACGAGGCAACCAAGGGAATGAAAGCAGTGACAAAAAAACAAGTAGATTTCGTTAAAGGATCTATAAATGGGGAGGTAATATACAAATAAAGTATTATGATGAAAATTGTTTAATCTAAAGTTTTTTTTATCGTTGAAACTAGTTAGTTAACTTTGTGTCCTTGAATCTAATTGGATAATATGTACATATGCATTTAGGTAACATATTACAAAGCAATGTGGATTAGCGGTCATCATTTTCGAATCAGGAAGATCGATGAGAAGCGGAAAACTTATGATAGTGGAATTTCAGCACCATTTGAAGTGGAGTGTCGTTCACATGCATATGACACAAACACAATCACGAGTACACTTCGGTATTATGGAGTGTTGGAGGATATAATAGAGCTTGATTTCACATCTTTTAAAAATTTATTTTCCGTGTTGAATGGTATAGGCTCATTGAAGTGGGCCTTGACAAAACTATTTTGTTGCATGAGAATGGATTCAATATGATAAATACATCGAGGTTTGAATCTACTTCTGAACCTTATGTGTTTCCAAACCAATGCAGTCAAATATTTCTTGTTCCAAATTTAGAACACCCTAGCTGGTCCTTTGTGATAGATTATGATCCAAGAGGGCGAAGAGTCACCTTTTCCGAAGATGTAGAAGGCCATGATGTAATTGAAGAGGTAGAAGATCCACTTGAAGACATAGATGACCAAGTGGAGGATGATGATAACATGACTATTGATGATGAATATGAACAAGATGAAGTTCTAGTAGGACAAGAACAACATTTTGGTGATGAAATACATGAACATGATGAGTTTATTGATCATCATTTACCTATGGCTGAAGGGGATGAAGATCATGAGAACCATGGTATTAATTTATTTGTGGATCTGGGGCCCATTAATTATGGTGTATTCATGCCTCCAGATGAGGAAATTGTAATGTCAGATGAAGATGATTTTATTTAATCATAATGTAAACCTTAAATTCATTGTAAGGACATAACACAATTTGATATATTTTATGATTGGATTGCTAATGTTTTTTCTCTATGTCAATGCATACATTACACATGTTTCCTTGTTTCATTAAATGTTTCCTTATTGAAGATTATATGAAGATGCACACCTTTTGGTCCTTTTGAATATATATATTTTTGATACATGAAATGGCCAACAAAATGTCAAAGCATTCTGTTTTTTGTTCTCAACATGCAATGGCCAACAAAATGTCAAAGCATACCTTACCAATTTAGTATTGCATATGTTATTATTCATTTGTTAGTGAAGTTGTTCAATGTTACATACAACTTTGAAGTTTTTTTTGACTATTAATAATTTTGTTTTATGATATTTTGAAGGATCGTGGCAGGCCCTCTACATATGCACTAGAAAATCCTAACATGAGAGTGCCGCCGACAAGTAAATCCCGTACCATACTTTCTACATCCAACATTGAAACATTTAGTATTCCAATTCCGTCAAGCATGCCAACACATAATATAGCACCAGAGTTAAGGAGTAACCCTTCATGTGTGGGTTCTCTCGAATTCACCCTCCAACACCACAACATGCTTCCTTGACAAGTATCATAGAATCACAAGCCAAAATTTTAACGCTCCTACCAGATACTCCTGAATTTTATGAAGTTAGACAGGAAGTAATTAAGCAAATTCATGCATTGGAGTCTACATTGCTGGAAAGTACAGGTCTTGCTGCACCTGAACAGGTATGCTTATGATAATTAATTATGTATAAAATATTCCTAACAGTCCTAATTATCATTCATGTGCTATAAAATAGTCATAACAGCAATTTTTCATATTGCATGGTTTACAACAGTCCTAACAAACATTCATGCTCTATACATACAGGAAGAAAATGGCATGCCCCCTGATGTACCTAATGGGGAAGCTACTGTGACCCCTACGACTGCAACAATCTCCACAGTGAACACAAAAGGAAAGAAAGAGGTTACAATCTTGTTAACCTCGGATGGAAATGTCTTAAAAGATGAAATGGGGTCGAAATTTTTCCAATTTCTATTTCATCGCGCAGAATGCCTATTTGGAAATACCATACAAGTGGATTGGAGAAAGCAAGCCAATTCTAAGAAAGATGAACTCTTTGAAGATGTCATAAAAGAGTTTGGAAATCCCGGTTTTAACAAGGATTTCATAATGGATTATGCACGGAAATTCATTCATTCTAAAAGAGACAAAATAAGGTCAAAGCTAACAAATGACTTTGAGATATCCCGACCACTGTACTTGGATCACTAACCAAACAACATGGGATGAGCTTATCAAAGATGCCAAATTCAAGAGAAAGTCCTTCAAAAATCCAAACTACATGCCATCTGCACGAGAAGGAGGTAAAAGACGCCTTCGAGATACAACAAAGGCTACCCAAGCTAGGTTGTCAAGTATTGGGTCCCATAAATTGGGGTCGGGTGGGTATAATAGTATTCGTGGGAGCTTGGTAAGTGAATAATTTCATTTAATTTTTTAATATTTTTTTGGTGACTTGAATGTATTGGATGACAAATGATACTTGATAAATTAAAATGTCTTTGTACACTTAGGTTCACCAATTTCGAAAGGAAGCTTCAGATGAAGATCTGAAATATGCACTAATGCATGGTTCCCAAGGGCTCCGGCAACATATGATAGATCGAGGGGAGAAATTGGTCATTGAGCATGAATCTGAGGTAAGTTTATTATAGTATTTGATGACATAATAAAACATTTAAGTATCAATGTTGTGATAATTTAATTAACTAAAGTATGTTGTTTAATAGGATGTGCAACAATCAAACTCCTTAAATGGTGCAATCGCTAAAGTGAACATGAAGATGCCACAGAAGGATGTGATGATTTTGTTGCTGGACAAAATGAATCGATTGACCTTCTTGGAACTCATCTGGAAAACAACCCAGAAATCCAACAGACAAGAGTTCAGGATGATTATCATGTTGCACCATCTATTATAGTTCCTCGTCAAAAGAGGACAAAAAAGAATAGACATTTTTCCTATCCGGCTAAATAGATTTAAATTGACTGTTATTTTATGAATTATTGGCTATTTCATTACCAGTGAACTTATTGGTTGTTTTATGATTTGAATTTTAACTATTTTAATTTCACAGATGTGTGATGCAAACTCATGCAGGCTTCTTCTAATCAGATTTGTATTATTAAATTTGTAGGCTTCTTCTAATCAGATTTGTATTATTAGCTATGTATTATTATTATTTCCCTGAACATGCAAACTAAACCATACATTATGTCGTCACAAAGCTGTTGTGCAGTCCTTGCAATGCACCAGTTCCTTTTGGCTTATTACCATTCCCATATATTCCTTGATAATCTACAAAACAATAGTTGCTATGTATGTTGTAGCAGGTGGTCACATGCAGGAGGAGCAACAGCAGCAGATGGAGGGCATATGTGATGAATCTCAATGTCCATGAAACGTAAGCGTTGATTTCTTCAATGCTCGCAGCAGTTTCATGGCCTGCTTTTGTTTTTCTCTTTTTTTTTTTTTTTTTTAAAGAACTTCTCAACCAATGTTTATGTTGTGTAATGCAATGCAGAGTGAAGAATTTAAGGCCACAATTTTACTTGTTTATGTTGTGTAATGCAATGCATTGCTTGTTTAGCTCAAGCTATCTTAAAAGTAGCCCAATTCATTGGATTGGCGTCGTAGCTTAAATGTTGCATGATGCATCTACCAGGGGTCTGAGCGTCTGCCATAATCTTTAGTCTGTAATATTATGTCCAGGCTTCCAGCACACCACTTGGCTTCTTATTGTTTGTTGACATACTATTTAAGTATCTAGTGTATTATTCTGGTCCTTCCATTTTGATTTGAGATCCATTGTTATTTCATTTTGTTTTACGCAGTGTAATCAAATTTCCTGTTTTCTTGATTTAAGTTTTTGAGATAATTTTTGGTTAGAAGATTGTTCTCCGTGCCCATTTGAATGTATCATTAATTTATAAACTATTACTACGATGCCATGCGATGCCTGTCTTTGCTGGGATTTAAAGTTTTATCTACCACCATGCAAATATGTTGAACTGCTTCCTATAAACTCTCTTTCTCTGCTCCTTGGATTGTTTCTTGTGCTATAGTTTTGAACATCATAGTGCCTTGTCATTGTTTGTTGGGATTTATCGGTGTGCTATATTTTTCTCGTAGTGCCCTGTACCGAGCTTATCCATTCTCATGTATTGCTGTGTTTTCTTGTTTCTTGAATCCCCACTTCCAATTTTCAGAGTAATGCAGGCATGGGTGTATTTTTCTTTGAACTGTGCTCTAGTTGGTGTGTGTTTTTCGTTTCTTACAACTTAATTTGCGATTGTTTCAAGATATTTTTTGGGGTCTATATTTCTCAGCGTACAGTGCCTTTAGGAGCTATGTATACTTTAGAATTAGATGATAGATAAGTCATGATTGGGTGCTAGGGCCTATTTGTGATTGATTGATTGATATTCTCAGCCTAATCAAACCTGTTTTATTCATGTATCTTGATATGTACATTCGGGCTGCTCTTGTTTTTACAACTGCAGTTTTAATGTGGATATTTAGTCAGATGTGTTTGGTGGGTGGTTTTTCAGTTTTTGCGGGAGAAGCCCTGCCCTGTACCATCTGGATTGTGGAAACAGACAAAACCCAAGCAGGGTCAGTCCACGGGAATTGCTGAAAATTCTTATCCACCGTGGGCTTCGTAACACCAAAGCATCGGCGGAGGTTGTAGTTGGCATTTCACTGCAGGAAGAAGAGAGCAAGGAGCTTCTGTCATGGGCGATGAGTGTGGCAGCTTGCCCCGGTGACACAGTTGTTGCTCTCCATGTACTAGGTAAACACAATCTGCCATTTGTTTTTTAAATAGCAATTAGCAACTCATGTCATTTTACTTGTAAATGTAAATCCACAAACTTCGAGATCATTAAAGATTGGTTAATGTAAAACTTTTCAGAAAATTTACTTGAAAAGATTAACATTTCAAACCACACAATATGGTTCATCACATTGTAAGCACCTAATTTTTGTATTGTCAAAGCGATGAAAGTCAAGTTGGTATACTCATAGGTTCTTTGAATAGCATCCATTGGCATAACCACTGCATTCAGAGGAAGCACCAGGGAGGTAGTTGTTTAATATGGGGTTTCAACTTTCAAGAAAAAATAGAGAAGTGATTGCGAATTTCGATAATAAGGAGAATTTATACAATTGATGTTTCTGCAGTGCATAAATTATGTGATATGATTTTCAAGATTCAACTTCAACTGTTTAGTTCCCAATTATGGAGTTTAGAAGTCTGTAAAATTTGATAATGAGAACAATATTTAGAAGCTGTGAATTCAGAACACATGTTACTAAGTGACCCCATTAGAAAACTAAGGTGGAAGGTATCTTGTTTTTGGTGTTGCAGTTGAAAAGCATGGCAGAGAATCACACTTTGTAAAAGCCAGGATTGATAATGCAAAGGCTATGCTGATCAATTTGTTGGGATCCTTCATGGACCTCTGGCAGGCTAAACATGTGTGTTTATGCTTCTCGATTTGCTTGACAAAAGGTATCTGTCATAATTTCTCACGATTTCGATCATGATGGCAGATAAAAGTGGAGGCTAAGGTGATGGTCCATAGCAGTCTGGAGCGGGCTCTAGTGAATGAAGCGGCTACTTTGGGAGCTTCATTCCTTGTCCTCGGAGCTTCGACCTATCGATTTCCTTGGTGGGTATGTTTTTATTTGTTGTAAACAAACACCGTTTTGTTGAACTTGGAATCCTCTCATTAAAATATGAAAACCTGATAGTTTAAAGATATATTAGATGATCAGTTTTTAGTGCAATCTGTGAATAGAATTGAAGATGGATGCATCTCATATGTATTTACTTCCCAAATACATACTTTTTCATGCTTTTGTGCATGAAAGAGCACTAGTGCACACAAATGGGGTCCTATTCCTTCTGTTAGTGGTAGATAGAGAATAACTAATTTTTTTAGGAACACTATTTGTCGTAATATCGTAGGGGTAAATGCAGAGGTCTGCACGGTTGTAGTTTTATAAGTTGTTATGATGAAGTTGTTGGTCTTGTTCCATGATAAAAGCATCCTGAACTTCCTTGTCTGATATTTTTGGTATGCGATGTGCTGCCATCATTCCATTGAAGTGACTAAATCATCCCTTCGGAACATTCACCAATGGATGTGCGGTAATAGCAGATCAAGGACATGAGGGATGTGCCATTGAAAGAGTTTTTTCCTAGGGTTCCAGAGATATTGATTGTCATGAGATACTTCAAGATGGTATGGAAGGGTGTACACTGTACTGTCCCCTGTATTATTAGTACTTTGAATCAAGATGAACTTCTAAATAACTCTAGCTTGTAATTGGGAAAGTATGTTTTGCCTCCAACTTATTTAGTTCATATGGCTTGCAGGCAGTCCTTGGTTCAATCTGAAGTGGTCTGCAAAGGATGTTGGGAAGACCCTAGGTTCTCTACAAAAGAAATTCCTTTCCAAGATGTCTTTCCAATCTCAGGGAGAAGAAGAATTAACGGGACATGCACACAGAAAATCTGAAAGTTTCCAAGAAAAAATAGAAAAGAATTCTCCAAGAGGAGTTTTGGAAACACCATCACATTGCTTAGATGAGGAAGAATCATTTTCTTCAGAGAGTTCGGTTGGGTCCTCTCCTCCACCTTTTAGGACTGATGAAGAAGACAGGTCTATCTCTGAAGAGAATTCGAACAATTGCTTCAACTTCTGGACAAATGCTAATACGCAACCTAATAAGTTTCTGAAACTCTTTTCTTCTTCATCTTTAGGCCATTGCTCCACACAAATAACTTCAACTCCCAAGTACCACAGAGATCCCTATTCCTATTTACCTAGGAACACACAAAATCTAGGGGAAAGTCGAACATATGGAGAGATATCATGGAAGCCATCATGGAGATGCTTCACCTATAGGGAGATCTCTTGTGCCACAAACCATTTCCATTTAGGTATGTTCAAAACACCTTAGCTTAACTGCTGAACTCCTGAATGTTCACTGATCCCTGGGATTAAATCTAAATACATTTTTTTGGGCTGCAGATAATTTGGTGGGCAAAGGTGGGTATGCAGAGGTTTTCAAGGGAATCCTATACAATGGTGAGGCTATAGCGGTGAAATAAATAGTGAATGGAGGCATTGCGATGAAAAAAAGGAGAAAGACTTTCTCGAAAGAGTTGGGTATCATTGGCCACATTCACCATCCAAATACAAACTTCTTTACTTGGTTCTTTGCATTAATATTGTATATCAAGGGTTAACGGAATTCAGACACCCTTTTGTATTTTATCATTGTATTTCAAGGGTTAACGGAATTTAGACACCCTTTTGTATTTTATCTTATTTGATATTAATAAAATATTTGTGGACCCATTTATTGGGCACAATATTTAAATCAAATTGTTGTTAATTTATAATATTAATTACCAGAACACTCCGACATCATAGATGATATGTAACTTCGTTGATTGCACTATATGATATTTGGTTATTATGTAGTTTTAAAATTCATATTTTTCATTCTTTAAATTTGTATCGTCTCTAGAGAGACAATAAAAATTGAAATTAGTATTGTCTCCAGAGAGACAAAATGTTAGTATTCGGTATTGTCTCTAAGGAGACAATAATGATATTGTCTCTAGAGAGACGAAAATGATATTGTCTCTCAAGAGACAAAATATGTATCAATCATTATTGTCTCTTGAGAGACAATAATTAGAGACAATACTAGAGACACCCGCTTTGAGACAATAATAGAGACGATATACAACTTTTTTATTGTCTCTATTTGAGACAATTTAGTCAAATTTTGTCTCTATTAATGTCTCAAATGACCCCCCCTTGTAGTAGTGAAGGAAGTCCAGCCTTGGTTTCGAATCTAGGAACACAGATTTGGGTTGATCCAAGTAGAGACCCCAATCACCACATGTCCATCCATTAAAACCTGGGAGGCATATCAGCCGCGATGGCTTTCCATAAGATCAGGATTTGGTTTGGATAACAGGGAGGTATTAATTGAAAAGATGAATAAATTATTAAAAATTAAAACTAAGAGAACTAAGAGACAAAAGTATATTTAGAGACAACATTATACTTTTGTCTCTAATTATTATCTCAAATGACCCTCCCTTGTAGTAGTGACTGTTTCAACATTTTCATATATGTTCCACTTCTATATAATATGGATCCGTCTATGCTTATTTAATCTAGTATAATTTCAGCTCTTATTGCTTCAAAATTTATGGGCTTTGCTCATCTTACTTGCTAAACTCTTTTCTACTCTTTATTTCATCCAACAAGTTACTAATTTGTAACAGTTCATTATTGCTGTAAAAAGTCATTTCAACACTTCTCATTTATCCTAGAATATTCTGCTCTACATTAAATCTGATTTTATTATTTTATTTACTTACAATTTTTTTGGTGACTCATACATCTTGGATTTTGATGGAATCCAAAAACCTGATTACTTATATTTTGATTACAATGTATACAGTTAATTATAATGTGTTACTGGTGTAAACCCATTTTGATATCTACAATAGTGTTGCTTAAACAAGCGAATGCTGTTCAAAATAGGTAAGACATTCAATTCTTACGTCCAACCCATTTTAGATGTTCAAAATAGACCTATTCCTTAACTTTGGATACTAAGCCCACCATTTTCAAAATGGGAAGTTTATTTTGGAGACTAAGCTCTTATTTTATTAATCCAAATAACCGAAAACAGTAGTAGAATAACACAGGCATGTAAAATAAGTACCCAGCCTTATTCCACTGATGAAACTAGAATAGAGTAACCATGGAAAATAACATAATAGCGGCAATATACGGTAACCTTCTAAATGAAACCCCCCGTACACAGATCTATATTATTGTAGAGCTGTTGACCCCCAGCAGGAAATCTTGAGAGCGAGTCTCATAATAATAAGAACTACTGTTAGCAGACTTAGCAGAAGCATCGGCGCTGAAAATCATGACGCCATTAACCGTAAAATTATTACTACTCTGAATGGCGCCAAGAGCAGCGAAAAATGATTCGCCTTGAATTCCTCGACCGTCAACTTCGTAGCTGGGGAGCAGTTTAGAGGCATTGAACTGAGAAGCTCGCATGGCAAAATCCTTGAAATAACTAGCAGGGGTACTCACTTTGTCTGTATAGAATTGATGGTTTACGTAGTCGATAACAGATCCGTATTTCTGGAACAGCTCTATGTACGGACCGACTGTTTTATAGTAGGGAGCAATGGAGGCCGTGGATACGACGCCCTGTGTCTTGAGGCGCGTGATGAGCTCGCCGATGCAGTAGGCGAAGTTGTTTCCTCCGGTAGGGAAGTTCTCGTAGTCGATGTCGATGCCGTCGAGGTCGTATTCCGCGACGATCTGGGAGAGCGAGGTGAAGGCGTTGTCGATCCACGTTTCGGGATTTGAGGGATTAGACCAGGAAATGACTTTGTTGGTTCCTTGGCGGGTGTAGATGCTCCACCCTGCGAGACTCGCCATGGCTTTTACGTTGGAGTGCTTCTGTTTTATGTCGCGCACGGATTGTGGGGTTAGTGAGGGCGCCCAGTAATGGTTAAACACGCCGTTGGTGTAATTTCCGTCGGCGTCGACGTCGATTGCAAAGCTTAAGATGAAGTAGAAGTCGAGGCCGTCGCGGACTGGTACGTCGTCGAAATGTACGACGATTCCAGTGGCGCCGATGTATTCCATAAACGCCTTCCTTCTGTCACGTCACACAAACATATAGAAATCAGATTTCAGTATGTTTTTAGGTCATCAATTTCTACAAATTGTATGCTTAGTGAGCATATATTTTGTGTAAGATGATTATTAAGGCTCGATTTTAATTTTTCACCTCTGTTTCATTGTCATAGGGCACTTCCAAAATCTTACATTTGGGGGTTTATTTGTAATAGTATAGGCTTATTTTAGCTATACAAAGTGGTGTAAATTTTATTAAATATCAAGTTAATAATTAATCAGTATAATACATAGAAAATTATCAAATATGATGAATTTAGACTTTCTTTATCTTTTTCCATTTTTTCCATTTCACCCAAATAAAACTAACATAAAATCAAATTGTATAAAATAAAAACTATTATTAATTATAAATATTTATAATTATTTTTCATTAATTCTTAGTTTAAATTTAAATAATTATATATATTCATACAACTTACTAACATGAATTTGATAAAATTGTAGTTTTATATATATATATATATATATATATATATATATATATATATATACAAGGTCATCACATTAAATATTTTTATGAAAATTTGCTTTGATAATATGTGACAAATCTAAGTATGTCTTCACATTTTTTAAGTAGATATATTTAAAATATCTACATAATATTTAAATCAGTTTTAAAATTTAAACTAATTTGAGAAGATTTATTTATTTAATTAATTCAATTTTGACTTTGTTTTTTGAATGACTATTTTTAATATTATATAAAAATTATTTAATTGTCAACATTATATTAAAAAGCATCCTACAATAGAGAGGTTGTTTTCTATATACGAAGTCATCACATTATATGTTCTCTATGAAAATTGTTTCCTTAATAATATTTAACAAATGCAAGTTTGTTTTCACATTTTTGAGATGGACACATTTAAAATATCTATACCAATATTTAAATCAGTTTTAAAATTTAAACAAATTTGACAAGTTTTTTTAGATTTAATTAAGTTAATTTTGATTTTTTTTTGAACTACACTACCTATTATGTAAAACTAATTTAATTTAATTCTCAATATTATATACACGATATGATAATAGTTTATGATTGAGTTTAAATTTGACATTTGTGTATCGGTTATATGACAATTTCAAAACATTAAATGTGGTATTCACATGGTGAACATTGTCGAGGTTTTTTTTTCATATTTATAAAAGTATATTGATATCTTAGACATAATATACATTAGCAAGTTTTTTTTTTTTTAAAAAGTTTATTTAAATTTTAAAACAGAATTTATTAAAAATTAATACAAAATTTATGGAGAAAATCTTAATACAAAATTTATGGAAAAAATCTAAATATATATAAATATATTTAAAATATTTACATCATTATTCTACTAATTTTATGTTAAAAAACAAATCAATATAAATTTATTAACAAAGGACTTTTACCCAAAATGTATTTATAAATAGAAAGCTTGTAATACATATAATTTCCGTAGTTTCCTCTACAATTCAGTGTATATATCACTATTAATGAAAAACAGTTTTGTTACGAACCATTATAAACATGGTAATCATCCATCACAGAAGAAATAATCATACAGAAAAATTAAGAAGCACCAAAAATAATACAGATAAAATGAAGAAGCAGCAGAAATTATAAAAATATTTACCTGCTTTATTATCTGAGAGTGCCAAGGCACACAGGAAGAACGAGATAATGAATAATCTAATATCCATGTTAATGCCTGGTGCTTCTGCAATGCTCAGGATCGATAATCGGAAGACGACGTACACACAAATTATAGGAGGGGGAATTCTCAGTCTTAAGAAAAAAACGAATGACATGTTGCATTCGGCGATTACAAGAAAATATGATATTAAGAAATTATGATGCCTGCTCGACTCAACGCCAAAATATACTGGCAATCGCACGGATGCATCAATGCGGACATTTAATATGACTTTTATTTTCCTGTCCTGACGAGGCCACCGCTTCTCAGAGAACAATTGAACTGAGAATTTTGATGTTATCACATAGATTTGTGGATTATTGTGTAGTTTTTTATATCTATAATATATTATCAGAAATAAAAATTATCTATGATGATCTTAAATGTTGATTCAAAAACTCGCACAATCATTCCAAATATCTATCTAATAATTTTATGGAATGTGAAAAAATAAATCTTTAATTTCGAGGTTGTAATTGTGTTGACCTTAAGTGGTTCTTCATCACTATTTTATACGACTTTTAGTAATATGACAACAATACAAACTTACCACTACAAAATTCATTTTACGCATTTGAAATTTTGAGCCAATTTGTTCTGATTTAATATATTTTAGTAATTAGTTTTTGGACATTAAGTGGCAAGTAGTAGTTGAATATATATGCTCCCACATTTTGTGCACACGGCACGCGCGCATACATACATATATACATATAGTGTTTTTAATTAAAATCAAAATAGTGTAACGTTAATTATATAAAAGAGACGCAGTGGAGAGATTTACATTTTAGAATGTCAAACAAAAATTCATAGAAGGAGACCAGCTCACATTAAAGAAGTAACATAAAAGTTGAAATGAAACAATAAAACCATCCCCACAAAATAATCTAAGACTTGTATTTTTTCCTTTAATTTTTACGAGACTCCAACTCCCGGGAGGAGGTTCTATGACAATCACTTGTAGGTCCGAGTTATAATTTTCAATTAAAGATTTTTTTTTATGAGAATCTTAATTTTTGGATTCATGAGCTCTCTTCATTCCTCCCTCTTGGAAGTTCTTTTAAAACTAACTCCTCGAGAAAATATCATCCATAGACATCAATTTTCTTCTAAAACCTCCAATGGATGATTTAAATCTTCATCCCTGGGATCGTGTGTCTGCATCTTTCTTTTTCTCTATATTCAAGGTGTGTACATCTTTTGCATTCTGTTAGCTTTCACTTTCAAATGAGGAAAGCTATAAGGATGCAAAAATTTAGGTTTTACATAATGCCCCTTTTCCCTTTTAGGTTGCCCTTGTGCTTGGGAACATGTTTCCTAAAGTTGTTTTGTTTAATGAAAAATTGAGACCTAAATGTCATATTTTCAATATCCAAGATTTGGGTCTATTTGAAATTACCATTCTTTAAAATCAACGTGTTTAGGAGACCTTTATTGAGGTTGATCTCCAAACAAATTCAAGCATAGGCGAGAATGTGTTGTGTGGGCTACTCATCACCTAACTTTAAATATTTTCCCAAATTAGTTCCAATATCTTAAACAACAAGATGATGCAAAAAATGTAATAAGCAAATTTAAGAACCGTATCCAAACTAGCATTTTAAACACTACTATAATGGAGGATTAAAATATTGAAACCAAGGGTAAATTAAAATATCGTTCTTGCCAAAACTAGGGCCCTTCATAAAAAAATATATGGTAGTCCTCATCATATGGCGTTGAACTATAAAGAAACCTTTTAGAACATAGAAGAATATCACAAATTTTGGCCCAATTGGAGTGAAACTACTAATAAACCTTTGCATACTTCAAACATAATTCATTAAATTGACATATATTATAACCAGAGATTTAAGGGTTGTCATTTTTTTCCATTGAATACTTGACCTCCAAA